>JBAMCD010000324.1:5670000-7087500 GCA_037075365.1 Drosophila emarginata
AAAATATATGTAGCTTTAGATCTATAGCTTAGGTGTTTTAAAGGCAATTGTCACGAAATTTGGTATATGCCAATTTGATATTAATAGAAATATATCTATTAAGTTTTAGCAGAATCGGTCGATTATATGCCATAGCTGTCATAGGAACAATCAAACCAAAAAAAGTGTTTGTAGGAAACATTTTTTTTTTACTTTTTTAGATTTGACGAGTTTTATATATGTACTTCCAAACGATTCTACCAAATTATATAGAAATCAAAAAGACAGTTTGTAAGGGTATACGAATCAATGGTATCGATTTCTTCATTAATTCTTAATATTTATTAAGGATACAATTTTACTGTTTCAAGCTACAAGTAATGAAAAAAAGAATAGGAATTTTCCTATTCGTATAAGAAATCAAATAATACCTCAGTGAAATATGTATATGTGCATTGTCATATTTTGACAAAAATTCAATGAAAAACAAAATGAAAATTTTTAATTCTTTAAACTTAATTAGTATTAATGTATAGTTTTCAAAACATAACATTTTTTTTTTAAATTATTTTCTTTTTAATGGTTAATATGTTTTCCCTTATTAAGAAGCATTTGATTAATTCGATTCGGCATCGAATTTGATAAGTTTTGAAGCGTGGAAATGTCAATTTGGTCCCATTCTTCTATCAGTGCCTTTTTAAGGTCCTTCACAGTATCAAACTGTCGATTATTCTTGTAGACCTTGCGGGACAATATGCCCCATAGGTCTTCAATTGGGTTTAGATCCGGACTGATCGTCGGCCATTCTAAATCAGGTATATTTGCGTTGTCTTGCTGGAAAATCCATTCATCTCCGTATAAGTCTCCAGCAAACTCAATAAGGATTGTGTCTAACAATTCTATATATATTTCTGCATTTGTCTTTGTGGGTATGAAACAGAGTGGGGACTTTCCTGCATATCCAAATGCTGCCCAAATCAATAAGGATCCTCCACCGTGGTTGCGCTGACAGATCGTTCCTATGGGAGCTATATGATATAGTCATCCGATCGGGATGATTCCGAGATATACAATGCCTGCAGCAAAAAGAAGCCTAGGTGCAAAACTTCAGCTCTGTAGCTCCAAGGGTCTCGGAGAAGATTAAGTTGATCCAGATAGACGAATGGACGGACGGGCGGACAGACTGACGGCTGATCAAGAATATACTTTTTATAGTTTCTTCTATGCGTTGCAAACTTCTGACAAAAATTAATATACCCTTGCAAGGGTATAAAACTATTTCGGAAAATGTCCATTGACCATTGAGTGTCGCAATCGGGAAGGAAAACCATTAAATTTGATTTCGGGACAGGAAGCCATTACCTTACCGATCCCATTTCGGAAACGTCGACATATGTACATAATATTGGCCATACTATTGCTCTATAGTTCTGCATCACCACATTTGTTGGTTCTTATCAATTTAAATTGAGTTAAAATATACATATTTATTGGCATTGCTTCACATGAATGTAATTGGGCGAAAGTAATGATATCGAAAAAGAAGCTATAAATTCAAAGTATTTTTGAAATATTTATTAAACTTTGACTCATCTGGGGATTCACTAACTGGCCAAACAGGTACTAGACTTAAATTAATCACTTGTCCGTTAACCATCAAAATTGGAAAACTTCTCTGACTGCTATCTTATCAAATTTCGTGGTCAAGTAACCCCCGAACTTAACTCCATTACTGATTATTTATTGAGAACCCTTATCGGGAGCTGAATGACATATAAAAGAGCTCATTAAGTTACAGAGAACCATCAGTTGAAAATCGTATTAACCATGTACTCACGAAAGCATCTAATTGCTCTGGCAGGAATTATCGTCCAATTTGTTGGTGTCATTCATGGGGCAGTTTACAACAATGAGGATCATTGGGTCTACTTGGACAAGACAATGGACTTACCCGAAGGATCGGTGCTGGGTGGCATCGATTCTGACGGCTACTACAACTATGTGGGTCGCACCTTCTACAGCAGCTCCATATATCCAGCCCGAGTGGTACCCGAACTGGGAAAGGCCACATTCAATACCGATATTGTGGGCTATTTAGCATCTAGTTACGAAGTACTGGTGGCCAATGAAACCGTCAGCTATCACTGGATCCGGAGCTTTGGAGGCTTTAGGGAGGCCAACGCCGTCTCCGTGGGCACTGACTCGATTAACAATCGAGTGTTTATTTGCCGGGCCATTTCCGATGAAGGCCTCTTCATTGGCACCCTGCTCTTGGCGAAACGTGTTTGCATAATGAAATACGACACCTTTCCATTGAGGTCCTTTGACAAATATGAAATTTTGATCAGAAATCGTAAGGTAGTTCCAAATATGCCTTTGAGCCTCTCGATTGTGAACCATTAAAGAAACTTTTATAAAAATAAAACAAATGTGAAAAATGTTATAGTTTAGACTGCTCGTCGGTACTTTGTTTGAGTAACCAATAAAATAATACAAATTCCTGGAGAGAGGGAAGGTTACGAACATGTTTACAATTTCATTTTAAAAACGATAGAAATGAGCGTGGACACATTAAAGTTATTTTAGAGTGGTGCGATCTGATTATCAAAGTCATTTAATGGAATAAACAAAATAAATTTTGATTAAAATAAGTAACATCTAAAGCACGCGACTCGATTAAAGAGTCACAGTCGTACTTGTTAAAAATATGTTCGAATAAAATATATATTGCTCGAATGCGCCAAACAGCACGCGGTGTCCCCAAGTGGTCCCCATCTAAGAGTTTACGGCGCCCGACGATGCTTAATTTCGGTGATCGGACGAGATCCGATGTACTCAGCGTGGTCGTTGACAAAAGCGGTTGGGTTTTTCATGGTTTTGTGTAGCAAAATCTGAACTGAAAGTGCCTTTATCATGAATGAAATTAGTTGGGGTAGTACAAATTGCAGTAGAACTTTCATATGGGTAACTTCATTATAATTATTATACGGATAATGAATCATTTTTAAATAAGCTGTGTCAGGTTTCTTATTCTATTTTTAGTGTATAAATTTTTAATAATGAACTTCTCCAGGTCTCGAGCGAATTCATTATAGGGAAGCTCGAATGCATAAGGGAAAAATTCCTTACAGTGAAGATTATTTCTGTACATTTCGAAATCGTCTGAATTGGAGCAACGGTAAGTTTATTTGAGACGTTTTATTTTCCTTTTTTTCCCCAAAAATATTCAAGAACCCATTGTACTATTGGGAGAAGAAAAATTTAGAATCAGAGTCAATTTAAGTTCCACAGACCTAGTTTTAGTCCTTGGAAATTACGAATTCATGATTAAATATATCTATACATACAGTGGCGTGCAAAAGTGAGTACATGTTCGAAGGCACACTGTATGTTGAACAATCAGAACAAAATCGAAGCAAATCAAACGATTATTTTTATACCCTGTACCCATAGGGTAAAAGGGTATATTAAAGTCGCTAAAATGTATGTAACAGGCAGAAGGAAAATTTTCCGACCCCATAAAGTACATATATTCTTGATCAGTATCAATAGCCAAGTCGATTGAGACATGTCCGTCCGTCCTTCCGTATGAACACCGAGATCTCAGAGACTGTAGAAGCTAGAGCAACCAAATTTGGTGTCAACATCCGTCTATTGTATAAGCAGATTAAGTTTATTTTAAATTTTTGCCACGCCCACTTCCGCCCCCGCAATTCGGGAAAAACCTATAACTAAAGCAATATTAAAGATATCGTATTCTTATGCACATTAATATAGCCAAAATGCACCAGCTGACGAAATTTGACCGAAATCGGACAATAATTATCGGAGATATACGCATTTCCGTTTTGTACTGAAACGCCCCATGCAAAATGGGGCGTTAAGTGTGAGCAAGATAGCATGCGTTCGCTGTTGCTGCCTGCTAAGAGATTTTTTTTTGTAAATTGATGGCGATTTTGATCGTTTTTGACTTTATGGAGTACTTTTACTTGGTACAGGGTATACTCAATGTCGGCAAGGACGACTTGCTTGCTTCATTTTTTTTAGTTATTTTCACAGATGTGGGAATAAAATGAACAAATATGTATATACACGATCTCATAAGCACGGAGGAAGTTTAATCAGCAAATATAATAATGTCTAATATAAAAGTCACATTCTAAATGTAAGATAGTTGCTGACAGTTAGTCAGAAGTCATTCTTATCAATATTAATAAACCGATAGCTAGGAATCCCTCCAGATAACAAATTAGTATAAAAGCAGCTGCCGAAATTCAATTAAGAATTACTTTATGATGTTTAAAGTTATTGGAATCGTTTTCGCACTGTGTGCTGTTGCCTCTAGTGTACCTGCAACCTATGGTGAGAGAGACTCCTTGAGAGAAATGCACAGTACCAATTTATTTATTCTTTGTTTAAATCCTTTTAAATAGATACCGAGCATGTGTGGAAGGCTGGCAACCTGTCTTATCCCTTCCCCACCAATGCCGTTCTAGGAGGATTCGATGCCAATGGCTATAAAATCTATGTCGGTCGTGTCAAGTATAGCTATTCCATTTTGCCAGCTCGTGTTGTGGCTGAAACAGGCACCGCTTTCTTCAACACGGATACAACGGCTTCAATTGCGCTCCTTTACGAACTGCTGGTTGCTGAGCGCAACGTGGAATATGTGTGGATTCGCAGTTTTGATGGTTTCTATGAGGCCGAATCTGTCTCTGTCGGTACTGCAATTACCAACGAACGTGTATTCATCTGCCGTGCCATGACCGATGAGGGATTACTTTTCGGAACCCTCTTACTCACCAAGAAGGTCTGCATCATTAAGAACGACTCTTTGCCCTTGCATAAGTTTGATCGTTACGAGGTGCTAGTGGCCCAGTCGAAAAATTGTGATTAAAATTTATAAATAAATTGTAGCCATCTCTTACGTATTTTTATCAATATTAGGAAATTCTTACTTATTTAGTTTTTATCAATTTATTGAAAAGAACAATAAGATATTAAATGAAAATCTGTAACGGCTTTGCTCTTCCAAAAAGGGGTTTCGTATTACTATTGGTAATATTATTGTTAAAATGTTGTCGTATAAGATTATATAATGTTAATTTTATTTGTTAAAAAGATTGTTTTAACTAAAAAAATATTGTTGTTTCGAAAGGGTTCCTTAGTCACTTTTAGTTTTCGGATCTTAAGCCAGCAAGAGTTAAAAAGTGGAAAATTATTTCAAGTTTCTTGGTCCTCTCAATTGGTGAAGAAAAGTATTTATATACTTTTTATATCTGAATGGTTGCGAATGTTATCCACAAAAGTTAAATTTCGAACATTTAACACAGAAGTAAGTAGTTTGTCTCAATAGCATTATTTTGAAAATTTTTTTAATTTAATTAGTAATGTAAAATCTGTTAAAAACTAAAATTTTACGCACTTGTCATCAGAGCAAAAGTAATTGGAAAAGGTGCATTTTGCCGGGAGGTTACGCAGGTTGAAAATCCTTAAATGCAAATACAAATTTTATTGAAAATTTTTGAAAACTTAGAAACTTAGTTTCCCTTTAAAATATTTTTGCCATCATAGATGGATGTGAAAAACATTTAATTTCTAGAACTCGGTGAACCTTTTTCTTTAAAATACCCAAATATTTTAATGCAGTTAATGAGAATATAATAGAACGCTAGTTATAAATTGTATCTTAATCAATAATTCTACTAAATATTAAACTTGAAAAATTCAAGTGAAATATTGATGAGGTGATCTACACTATGGAAGCCGTTTTAAATAGTATATCATTGGCGCTTGACATCTTGAGTACTTCGCTTGATAGCCAATAAATCGATAATATTAATTACTGATAGTCTCAGACAAAATAGAATATTTAACTTCCCCACCTTTTAAATGGTAAGTAAGTCATATTTCAAGTTTCGTGGTTTGATAAATATTAGATTGCAATAAATTTTTAAATCAAATTTCGTGTTAAGTGGCACGATAAGAATTATTTTCCAATATAAAAGCAGCTGCAGAATTCAGCAATAGTTCAATAATGTTTCAATTATTAATAACAGTCGTTGCTCTTTTGCCACTCGCTTTGGCTGTGCCATCAACATTAGGTTATTTTCAAGATACTTCAACTAATATGTATACCAAAGAAAGTGATCATATTCTATTGTGATTCAACAGATACGGAGCATACATGGGTCGCTGGTAATCTGTCAACTCCTTTTCCGAGGAATGCTATATCTGGAGGATCTTATCCTGATGGTCGGACAATCTATGTGGGACGCATAGTCGATAAATACAAAAACGTTTTACCGGCTCGAGTAGTATCAGAGGAAGGATATGCTTATTATGGTAATGTGCGACCAAGTGGCAACTATTACAAGGGTTTTGCGAGAGAATACGAGATACTTGTTCCCCATTCCAATATGACTTATCGATGGGCACGTAGCTATGATGGTTTTTATGAGAAGGGAGCTGTAATCGTAGGCACCACGGCCCAAAATGAACCCGTAACCGTTTGCCGTTCCTACTATATCGGATCATTGATGGTCGGAAACCTAATACCCAGTCTGAAGCAATGCTATATTGATGATATTTTATTATCTAACAATAGTGCTACAATTGAACGTTTCTTTCCAAAATACGAAATTTTAAAGGCTACACCTAAATTGTGCTGAACAATAATAAATAGGAATTGATTACGATTCAGATAATAAACAAATAATAAAATTTTACATTAACTAAGTATATACGTATATAGTTATTATACTTTTTATAAACTGATAATATATGTATGTATACAATAGATTGATAACAATAATTTGTTTTTTTGTTCATCGCTTCAAAAAAATATTCCTGTGAGTAAGGGATGGGGATTCGTTTCTCTTTACCCTATTTTATTTCCGCTTCCCAGATTTGGGCATAACCGTAGAATGGTGCCTTCAATCCGAATTTAAGTTAAATATTTTTTACTTGATACTTCCACTTACCCAAAAACTTTAATTTGAAAGGCTTTTACTCTAAAACTCAATCATATTGGTATTGAGTCGCTCAGTTGGCTTAAATAAATAATGGCAATTAATAACCAAGCTTTAAAATTCCAACATAGGTTGCATCGTTAGAAAGTTCAAAAATTGGTTCAAAAATTCGTCTCTGTTTAGGGTGTATATCCCTGAAAGTTAACTCATATATGTATGTATGTACCCACATAGATATGTTATTTAGTTAGCCGATTACCAACTTGTAAAAAAATTTTTGAAAGAAATTCACCCACCATTTGTTAAAACTTATTTCAAATTTAATACCTTTAAAAATAGGTTTGATACAATCGATTATTGTAGAATTCAAAGCATTTTACTAATTTTTTATAATACCCCCTGTAATAATAACTAGACTGCGGCCATGCCGAAGTTCTTATACTCTTTCAAACTTGCTATTTCACAATTATATATACTTTCACAGAGTCGTTAGGGTGTATATAAAACTAGTCAAACGTAAATTTAATGTACGTGAATTAAAAAAATTTTACTTTTAAACAATTTTTTGGTCCGATTATTCCTATAGCAACTAGAGCATATAGTCAACCTATTCCGCTCAAAACTCCATCGAGATATTTCTATATACGACGATCGCTTTTAAGACAACCGAGTTATTATATCGTATTATTGATCTAAGACTATATTTTTGACCGATCGTTCAACCGATTCTGATAAAATTTGCTGGATATACTACATAACTCACAATCAATCGCAATCGTTCCCATGGGAGCTATATAATATAGTCATCCGATCGGGATGATTCCCAGACATATGTGCAAGGATATCGTGCTGATCGAGATGAATATATCAACTCAGCTCATCGTACCGATCAAGAATAGATATACTTTAAATAGTTGCAGATGCTTTCCTTTTCAAACTTCTGACAAAAATTATTATACCCATTTTGGGAGGGTATAAAAATATTATAAACTAAAATGTTCGCTAAATTATGTATGCATATACTTTAATTTTATATGTACATACATATATACGTAGGTAAAATCAAAAAACTCAATATTATGGGATTTAAAATATTCAATTAATAAGGAGAGTCATAATTGTGTTATTGAGTGAAAAACAACATCATCCTTAGTTATCCCGCTGCTCCTATAACAATCCCACTCGATGATGAACGATTCGCACGCCTTAGTAGAAGATGTTGTCCCGCTGATGAGAAATCGCGATTCCTCACAAAGTATGTCAGCACCTTAGAAAGCGCCCCTGGTATATGGAAGCGGGTAACACAGCGGACAAGACCCCCCATACGCACGTGCGAACGTCGTGAAGTTGTGTAGTCCTAAAATAATTGGACTTGACTTTATAATTGCAGCAAGAAAAGGGAGAGGCGATGCAGGAGGAATGTCTCCTACTGCGCCCAAGGACGCAGCATGTGACTCACCCATGGCGGATAAAGACGATTGGTGCAGGCGCACCCCACTCTCACTCTGGCCTCTAGGGGATGAACGAACGAACCTAAAGCAACCCCCTTTGGGAATAGGACTAAAAACGGCTTTGTCGGTCTTAGGAATGGAATGGGATGAACGCTTGGGTGGCTCTTCCTTTCTCTCTTTCGCGCTCTCTCTCGCTCTCTGTCGGTCTCTCGCTCTCTCTCTCTTTGTTGTTAACACCGGCATATTGCTCTCACTGCGCCTGCTTGATGCCAAAACCATTTTGTTTTAAGAGCTTTGCTTCTAAGAAACTGACAACAAAATCAGAAAGTCAGTCAGTCGCCGACGTTGAAGGCGCAAGGATATCCAAAGCGCTTCCGAAAAGGAGTTTCCCGATAATCATTGCCTTCACGTGTTTGGCGCGCAAAATTTAATCGTTTCGAAAGTGGATTTGAGAAAAGAGAATATATAGGACATTATTAAAAACAAAGTGTTTCCCAGTGAACTAGAACTGCCTTACATTTTATCATACTGGCCATGTCCCGACGAAAACAGGCGAAGCCACGAGCATGCCTTAAACGTAAGTTTGTCAAACCGAAATTGGCATTATCTCCCATGGGATTCATCGTATGACATCGATGCGGATACCATGTCTTTGATTGATCTGCTGTGGTAGACTTTGAGAAGAGGTTAGGTAAATCTTTACTCGCGGGACCACAAAATGTGACAAATGCAAATGGCCCCAGCATCGGCATCAGTCTCAGTCTTAGCATAGCCCCATCGAGCATTTGCTCCCTACTCTTCTTAACTGCAGGTAGTAGTAGCTTACAGGAACATCCATTCCCCAAGGATCACCACACCTAAATGCAAGACAGCATTGAGGAGTGGGAGCTGCTTCTGCAAGAGGGGGATAGTTGGGGCAAAAGTGCCATGCCGAAGCCCCCGAATGAGTTTGAAACATTGAGTGTTCTGGTTAACCAACAAGTTATACTCTGCAATGAAATTTCTCTAAGGAAACGACTAGTTTATACCCTTTAAAAATTAACAACATACTTTTTTTGTTAAGAGTGGGAAGACTAGTAGTGAAAATAAAAACTCGGAAAGTAAAATGTTTTTGGAAGCTATCAAATGAATGGAAGCTAATAAAACCAATTTGAGGTTATAATAATAATTTTATTTTTAATGTGTAAACTGATCCGAATTTAAATTCGGAAAGGTAATATAGCTTCCATATCTGGCCATGATAATCATACATCTACCCAATCGGTTAAGGGGTATTCAAAAATTGTTTGGCCCTAACATGGAACCAATTGGGAAATAGTATTGGATGGAAACCGAACTTGGGTTCCATATCCATTTGTAGTTGCTTCTGGTGCTGGTGCTGATGTTGTTGCTGGTTGCAATAGTAGCAAAGGCAACCAAAGTGCCGTTAATTTTTAATACAATTTCAAATTGTGTCAGTGTAAATAACAGCAATGGCAACAACAATGATAACAAATAAAATTGACAATAAATCCAATGCACACTCATACACATACACATAGACACACATAGACACATTCACATGAGAGTGGGTGGCCAAAGAGGAGATGGGGGATCAGCTGTGTCGGTGGGTCTACAACCCCCAAAGACAGCTGGGATATACACACACAGACACACACACACACACACTTGCTTCATGCTGGGGCATACAAATTTCCCCAAAGTATAAAAAAACGAAACGAACTTTGGCTTGCGCATTTTTCTGTACTCTCTCTATCTCGCGAAAAAAGCACAAAACACAGAAAACCCATTGCCATGTATTTCTCATGGGAGTCGGCAACGGGCTTACTGGCCAATCCCCAAGGGGCAACAGCAACAACAGCAACAACAGCAACAACGGCAACAGCAACGAACAGGCTTGGGCAACACAACAAACATGCGCCAACTCCCATGAGAGTTCTCATTTGTTGACGGCGTTGGCAGTTTTTGCATGTGTACAAGTATACATACATACATACACACATACGACTATATATATATATACATACATAAATACATACAAATATATAGATTGTATAATTCCCTCGTTTGGACAAAACCTAGCAACAACAAAAGGCAATGGCCTTGTCATATTCCAATATTTTCTTTGGCTTTGATTCTGGCCCACTATTTTTCACACCTAGAAAAAAAAGACACACACTCTTACACAGTTGGTACCAAAAATATACGCCTTGAAACCAATCAAAAACAAGAAAGTTGACTTCATTTTGTAATGGCGAAGTTTTTGTACCCTTACTCTTCCTCCACTTGACAATTCAGGACCTTTTTTGTAAAAACCGAAATCTGCTGATATTCGAATAGACACTTTCTTTCTACCTAATATAGAAAATTAAGTTTAAACAATAATTTTAAAATAATTAAGAAATTTATAAACATTCTTAAACTTTGTCAGTACAAAGCAGAAAAGTATGTCTCATTACCCCGTTATATTGCCAGGTAGTGGGAGCTGTATGATATAGCAATTTATTAGTGCCATTTAGATGTGCGCCATGCTCAGAAATATATTTAAAATATAGTTTTTATTTAATCTAATCAATCTTTAAAAATTTTGTTTTTGTTACAATATTTAGATCTCATATTAAAAGATATATAGATATTTTAAAATGGATAACTTCAATTTAATCTTAATAAAACGTGCACTGGTGCCATTAAAGGTGAAATTTTTGTTTAAATTTAAACATTGTCGAATCTGAACATATAGAATTATTATGTTCAGATAACGACAATATATAATAGTAGTCATAAAACATAATACAACAGGAAAGCTTCCTAGGGACCTAAAAGTAGACATTTTAAAGGGGAATATGAATTGCGAAATCGGTGTACATAGATCAACAGCAAATAAATAAAATAAAACTGTTTATGAAAATACACTTAAAATATTACATATTTGATTGAGGGAGCGTACGTTACTTGAAATAAATTTAAATTTGGAGAGATACTTCTAATTATCAGTGAGATAGAATGAAACATAAGTCTTATTTAAAAATGATTGGCCAATGACCTGGGACGATCGAAATTAATTCGGGTTTTCTGGCTTAAAATTCAGTTTGGGTGCAGAATCTCATTTACCACTGTACGACCGAAAAAGCTTTAAAATCCCTGAGTTGGAATTCCCCTAGCTGGGAAAGGCTTAGGATTCCAGCTGCCATAAGTTGTCGCCGTTGTTGCTATTGCTGCTGCCCTCTTACCAAGAGGCTTCTGCTCCTGCTCCTTTGGCGACAACGGTAGCATCCTTTTGCCTTTCGTCCTGCCCATTCCACAGTCAACATGAGCTGAGCGCGCGTCCTTAGTGTATTGGCAAAAATATTTGCCATTGCCATTGCAAAAGAGAATACCCAGAATGCGCGCCAAAATAGCAACAAACGGCAACATCAGCAGCAGAAGCAGAAGCAGCAGCAGCAGCAGCAGAAGCAATAGCAGCAGGAACTCGCTTTGGGCATAGGCCATGTGCAGTGGCTTTTCCTTATATAATGTGTGTCTCTGTGTGTGTGTTCCTCAGTCTGAGGGGGATATTGGCTGCGTCTAACGGTAACTAGTTTGGTAAATAGAATTTGCTGTGGGCGATATTGGCAGTGGGTTGGAATGGGTAAAATGAGTGGGCCAAATCACCTTGGGAATTCCGGTGAAGCGTCGGCAATGGCATTTTGACAGCTCCGCCAAAATTCCTTAACATACGTTTACAGTTTGTAGATTCACTTAAAGTATTTTCTCTTGGATTCAAAGGAAATGTCAAAAATATCCATTTGGCATAACTGGAAAAATGAAAATATATTCAAGGTTAATGCATTTTGAATAAGAATGAAATAAGAATCCATAAACTTGAACATTATATTTTTATAATCGCTTGTAAAAGAAATTCAATATGTTGAGTTAAAATATCGGGAAGAGTCTTTTTCCTCTTGTCTTGCCGTCTATCTTGGATGTTCACCTTGATAACTTATTGTGCAGATCTGTTCCAGGCCTAAAACAATTGGTAAATCTCACACAGTGATTACAAAAAGGGTTAACTTCACTTTCAATTTTACTGTAATTTCAAATACTAGCCAATTTCGCTAAGTTTGAGATAATTCTCAAGTCTTAATTTCAATTCTTACTCGATACTGGATGACTCAAAGTCGGCTACCAAAGTTACTTGGGGAATCTTTTTGCTTTCGATTGAGCTTGAGCTAACAACTATTGATAAAATTTATTGTTTGTTGCTTTTTAACAACACCTTCGGGTTTGTAATTTCATTATTTTTTTAATACTACACACATACTATGATATGTATGTACACACATACACACACACACACACGCACATATATATGTACATACATACGAGTATTTGTGTATTGCCATGTATGTCTATTGCCATTATAAAAGTTGCAAGCGCGTTTTGTTTTTACTCTTGGCTCCATCTCACCCTCGGTTTAACTCCGAATTCCATTCCCGTTCCCACTCGCCCGCTGCTCACTTGTGCCCTCTACACACGCTTAGTAGCCATTTGGGAGCTGGAAAAACGTGGGAGCAAGCATTGGGGTATTTGGTGGATGGAGGCGATGGAAAAGGCAACAGTACTGGTAACGGATTGATGGGTCAAAGGGGACGACGCTTATTATTACGTTTACAAATACATGTGTGTTTGTATGTGTGTGCACCTTTTTTGGCGGTGTTGGTGGGTGGCATGGAGTAAAACGCTTAAAAACATGCCACAGCCGAAAAACAAGTAAGAAACACTCACACCCAAACAAGCACATACATACATATGTATATAGAGCATAGCAATACATGAGTGTGTGAGACTCATTCCTCCTCACACACAAACACATCACACACACAGCAACCGAGTGCGAAATGCACTCTGGGGGGCTTTAAACAAAAATGAAAATCGCTTGCATACATATGGGCGCTTACACACACACACAAACTCACATACAGACATCCTTTTTGGCTTGCACAAAAAGGAACTTGACTGCGATGTCGTAGTGCTCAATGGTGGTGTTGCTGCTGTTGTTGTTATTATTGTTGTTGCGGTGCTTCGACAATTTTAACGACCATAACTGGTTCTCCCTCTGCTCCTGCTCCTGCTTCTTCTACTTCCTTGCACATTTATTTTAAAATACGCGGCACTTCCGCCGCAAACGGCACACAGTTGCCCGCACCAACCCCCATCCCTCCATACCCATACCCCTTCTTCCTTCGGGCACCCATTCCATTGACTTTCAAGTGGCTCTCAGCGAGCCTTTTGTATGGAAATAATAACCAAGTTTTGCACTCCTTCACGTCCACATCCATCTCGACACATTCTTCCTTCTTCCTTCCTTCCATTATGGTGACCATGCATAATGTTGATTTCCATGGCGGCGATTCCTTGCGGTGTGATTCTGAGCTGGCATGTCCTTTTTTTTTTGGCAATATATTTTGTAAGCCATGTTACCTTCCGAGAGACGGTCACCAATACGAAATGAATGGTGAAAGGCCTGCTCCACATCTTTCTTTTTGGCTGATATCATTCACAGTTATGCTGGATCTTGAATTGCCAGCATAGAAAAGTAAAAACGAAGACGTTAAATAAACTAAATACAGGGAAGTTGAAAATTATACACAAAAAAAAAAATTATGAGATAACTTTTAATTGATTTTATAATGGTTCTAAAAAAATCAATAAGTAATCGGTCAGCAATTAAATAATTACTTTAGGACAAATTATTTAACGCTTAAACTATTCAAGGCTTAGATTTTGTGTAAGAATAAATAAATGTCAAAGGTGAACTTTGTATTTTTTAAAATTTATTTTCCATTTAGCTTAACTTATTTAACATTTGGTCGCACTTTGTGAATGATTTGTCCACCTGTAGCTCATCCAGACAAAATTTTTTGTGACTCAACGTTTATGTACGTTCTCCAAACACAGCACAGATAGAGAGAGAAAGAGAAAGAGAGAGAAAAAGATGGGGATAAGAAAAAATTTTATGAAAAATTCAATTTAATTGCCGAATTACACATGTTCCACATTTTGTTGAGTTTTGTTGCTGTTACCGTTGTTTGCTGGTGGAAGTTGTTGCACCCTTGCAATTACTTTTAAGGCGGTCTTGTTGTGGTTGCTGTTGTTGTTTTTGTTTTTTCCTTACATTTTTTGGCAACGACACCCCCAAGGCTCTTGCAGGACCATCGATCACGTGCAGCTTTGGTCGAGTTCTTCTTTTTTGGGGTTTGGGTTCGGGTTTGTTAGCTATCGGCAATGGTTTTTTGTTTTCATTTTTTGGAGACAGGGGCAGCAGAGGAGAAGACCACCAACAATAAAACACAAAACCTGTAAATAGAATTTTTAGCACGATGACCGTCTGGGGAGTGCTTTAGCATAATCTGCAAGAGTATAGAGCACCCGACGACGATAGCAAAAGATACAATTTGAAGATAACATTATAAATAAATACCAGTTTTACAATTTGTTGAAATATTTTAAGAAATTTTATCAATTAGATTTAAGTTTTAAATTTGTTATTTGTTTCTTCAGTTGGCGAAAAGGAGGATGATGAAAACTGTAGAGAGATCTGCAATGTGGAGGATCTGCTGGAGCCCAAAGAGGAATTGCTTAGTGCCGACGATTCGGATGATGATCTTGATGACGATGAAGACGATGCATTGGGGGAGGAGCAACAGCCACAACAACAGCAGCAGCAACAAAAACAAGAAAATGGAAAAGATATGAAGTTTATGCCAAAACCCAATGAATCACAGCCACAAAGCTGGAGAACAGCTGATGATGATGACGCTGCTGGTGGTGGTGATGCTGCTGCTGCAGTTGCCGATACCACAGCTGCTGTAAAAGAAGATGGAGACGAAGAAGTACAACACCCTGGAGACAAAGAAGTTGCATGCGCCACTGCTCTGGCTGCTCCTGCTGCCAATGGGCACTGCAAGTCCTTGTCCGTGGGCGATGTTGGCGTTGGTAAGTTTGACTTCAATTTGCATATTTTATTGCCCCTAGCCGAAAGATATATGCGATATATAAGCCAAAGCCAAAGCCAAAAACTACAGCCTCAAGTCCGTTTCCGAGTCTTAGCTAGTCATCGTCGTTGGACAATGTCGTTGTTGGTCGTATTTGGTCATCTTGGGCCTTCCCTCTGGAGTATTCACATGTCCGGCTAATAACTCTCGACAGTCTCATAAATAGCAAATGTTAGTTTTTGTTACTGTACTTCTATTGCTGTTGACCCAGCTAGTTGCCTGGTCCTCCAACTCCAACTCCAACTCCTACCTTCTTCTTTTGCTTCGGTCCATGGCAAAGACTTAGGTGTGTTGGTGCCTAAATACTAACGGTTTAAAAATGGGTGTGAGTGAGTATGTGTGTGTGTTTGTGTCCTTCTGACTGTGTCTATGTATGTTTCTGGAATGGGTTTTGTAAATTGGATAAGGTTAATATGCTTGTAACCACAGGACGATATGCCGAAAATACAGGGTGTTACCAAAAAAGCGTCTGAGAAATTCGAATAAAAGCTCAAAAAATATATTTAAAAATTACATATATTTGATATGACATTTTGTCCCGGTTTTAATTTCTTGACTAAGAGTGAATTTTATATTAATCAATTAAGATTAAATAGATTTATTTTATTTTAGCTAAATTCAAAGTAATATAAAAAAGTTATATTTCTTAAAATATTTTTAAAAACCAATGGAATTTTTTAATCATTAATTAAATCGATCACCTCAATGGACCGTTTAAACGTAACAAAATTTCAGAACAACATTAAATAGAGTGCAATTCAATCTGTCTGTTGGATTGGACTATGTGGATGAGGACTGCCGATCCTCAATATATATTTTTCACATCGGAGTTAGTTCCTTACCGGCATTTAAAATTGTTGCCTAACACTAATAATCAGCAGCAAAATTGTAACTAAATGTTGCGAAGTGTATTTGATTTTATCGACACCCTGTATATGGGTTGCCCACTGTGGCTCTGTGCTGGTAGAACGGAGCACATAAACTTTGATGTCTCCATGCGGCTCCCGCCATACGGGCACACATACACATTTACATATACTTGTATACTACTACATATGTATGTATATACGCACATGCACACATACAAATATATATATGCACATGCACGTGTATTCCTGTGCGTCAATGGATTATGGCACTTGGGTGTAAAACCATCGATTCCAATGACCAAAGCGCCATTGCTGCTACTACAAGCGCCATGTTTAAATGGAACGTAAACAGAAAACACACACACATACACACACACACACACACACACACACACAACACCCACATACAGGCACAAAAATACACACACACACACGTAGGCATAATCATGTGTTATTTGTTGCTTTTTGCTGCTGTAGTTATTGTCAGGGCGTAGAATTCCCAGGAGTGGAGCGACAGCATCGTCATAGAACATCATCAACGGGAGCAGCAGCGGCAGCCCTCCTCTTCCGTTTGTCCTTTATGTTTTTTATTTTGTGTTTTTTTTTTTTTTTGGCAAGTTTGGACTTTCTGGGTGCTTGGCGTACCTGAGAGTTCAAGTTTGCGTCTCTCATGCTGGCCAGAGAGTCGATTTTAACCTTACTTTGCTACAGCAGCGAGTGGAGGAGCGGAGCCTTCACTAACGGCACTATGGAGGGCCAAACTTTATCACCAGTGCGCGTTCTCATATTCGTTCCTTCTCGCTTTCGCATAATATATGACAAGTACACTGCTGCACTGCTCTTGTTTGGTTGTCGAGACCGCCCCTCCGTTTACTGTCTTGTCCTGTCCTGGCCCGGTTCCTGGTATTCGTACTGGTACTGGTGCTCGTCCTCGTCTGGTCTCGTCCTGACTTCTACTCCCTAGTGTGTTGTATAATGTTCTAAAGGGAAATCGAGAGGCTGTGATAAGTTTGGGGATCCGAAAATTGTCTTTCTGCTTGGTGTTACTGCTGTTGCCAATGCTGCGGCTGCCATGAGAAACTCCGGCGAGAATGAATTGGCCCTTTTGTGCGCATCACCAACACGCCCCAAGTTGTCCCACTAACTTGGCACAGTGGTTTTGGAAATGAATTAACATGAATATACTATACTGGGGATCATTGGTTCAAATTACTTACCAAACTGATTAGAGCTTTAAAAGTATGCAATAGTTTTGATAATGATATTTGTATCATTACATTTTATTTTTGTATCTATTAATACCCGAAAAAGTTTTGTGATTTAAAATTCAGACTATAATCCAACCAAATTTTGTTAGAATTCTCAAAAGTGGAAAATGTTTTGATGAACGAAATAATTATTGTATTAGAGCATACTTCTCGACTGATCTCTAAATCCGGTTAACTGGTCTCAAAACAATTGAAATAAGAAATATTACAGTGAATTTGCATTTGTTCACTATTAAATTATAACAAGTTTAGTTTATAAAAAAAAGGCTCTTACTTGCTATGATTACCTGTTGAAATACACAATTTTACAAGGGCCAAGACTTTAGATCTGTGACATATTCGAACTAGACATTATTCTACTATGGCATTTACAATCTTATTTAAGTTTTAGTTTTCATTGTTTTAGAAATCAAATATTACTTGATTTTCAATTGACATCTGTTATATCAATCAAATACAGTGAAATCAGCCTTAAACGCACACCGAATTGGTTGTAAAATTAATAGGATGAAAGAGAATGAAATCACATGCCTGCCTAATGGATCAGTTATTAGTGCGTTAACAAATAATATCAATAACTTTTGAAACTCCTATAAATATTATCCCTGCAGTCATATTTTTTATTACAGTTTGTTTTAATTGATTAGACTCAAGAAGGAGTAACGGAGACAGTTCGTTTGAGATCGAATAGATTTTCCACGACCTTTTTGTCTATTTCTTATTGGGTAAATTCACTGTGCACCTCATCACGCCCGCAAGAAAAGAAAGAGACAAGAATGTCATGAGCTCTTATCTCTACCTCTCTTTTTCTCTCTCTTTCTGTCTCGCAGATGACATTAATATGAGTTCTGCCTGCTTATAGATTATATTTGTCTACAGTTTTGTGTTGCAATATTTCGGTTATGCAAAAATGTGGAAAGAAAGGGAGTGGAGTGGAGGAGATGGCACACTGGGTTGCCTTACTCCAAAGATGCTATTTCTATTGGGAATAACCTTGGTGCGAATAAAAATTATACATTGCCATATACATTAGCAAGCCGAGACGAAAATATGGTAAAGGATGGTAAAATAAAAGGAAGAGGAAGAGAGGCGGCAAAGAGAAGTAGTCAAATTCTCCTATTCTCACAAGTGCGCAACAAAGAGGGAAGCCGTATATGTGTTTGTATGTATGTATGTACATATGATTGTGTGACGCGGTGTGTGTGTACATATGAATGTATGTATGTGTGCGGGTGTGCGTTTGCTTTTGCCAGCGTGTTTATTGGTATGCTCATTTGGGAGCATCTTGAGACCGAAAGAGACATCGTCTTGTTGCATAGTGAAGTTGCTCATTTTGCCATTATTATTCCTCGGTGTATTGAAAAATGAAACAAAAGTGAGTTATCGTATACTCTCTGACTGTTTGTCTGGTTAGTCTGTCTGTCTGCCATTCTGACTTTCACACATACACTTCTGCGGGACCATAAAAATACCAGGTGCACAGCAAAACTCAAAACACATCCCAGAACCAAAGCTTTTGCACCAGCAGCAGAAGCAGACCCTATGTCTCTACGTCTCTGCCTCGACAGACCCATGGGAGGCACAAAGGTGCGTAAAATTTTATGACAAAACTTCATTGCTTTCAGTGGCTTTGATTAGGGAATTGCATGCCAGTGTGGCAGGTAGGTTGAATAGAATATGGGATTTGGGTTGATTGTTGGCGTTGATGATGTACATACATATACATACATACATATATACTTACATACAAGCCAACATGCATCCACATGTCTGGAAATTTGACAAATGAACCAGATACGCATGATTGATGATTGCCGATAATTTCGATAAACGTTTGACAAAAGGTCAAAAGCCGTATGCGTCAGTTTTTCAACGCCAAAGGAGCGCGATATCGAAAATGAAAATCTTAAAAGCGTTTCTATATTCTCGATTTTTATTTCGATAATTAGCACGTCGATAAATTGAAGAAGAGATAGCTCTTGACTTAATAAACTAAACAGTTTCTCATTTATTTATTTGTATTATGCTTTATTTTATTGTATTTAATAATATATAATGCAAACCACATTTTACATATTTAATAAATTTGTTCTAATTTTGTTGTTTGCAATATAAAATAATCATAAATCCATAAATAATCGATTTATCACTTGATAATTGCATCAGAGACATATTGAACTACTCGCAAACCTAATCCCAGTGGGTGCTACCCACCTCTTTCTCCTCAACTATATTTTCCCTAGTCTGCTTCGATTACATGCACGTCGCCCAGGCGTCTTTATTATTTTGTTTCTGGAATTTATTTATATTTTTTTTTTGCAATAATTTTCAAACAGAAACACACAAAAAGCATTTGCGCTACAATTCCCAAAGGCAGTCATGACGAGGATGACGATGACGACGAGGTAAAGGAGCAGCTTTAGAGTATAGGAACGTAAAACCAGAGGGCCGAACTTAATTCGGCCAAGTCGAACTTTGTATACTCTAACATGATTCTGTTATAAACGTAGAAATTCATCCGTTTTCAATGAAATTTGAAAGAAATGATTAAAGGACAGAACTTGTATAAACTATTGTGTGATGATTTTCAACAAATTTTCTAAATCAAAATTTTAAATATCGGAAATATTAAGATTTGACGTTAGATAAATAATTATTATGAATAGATAATGTCCATTAGATATTTGATACATACTATATAATATTTAAGTTCTGAACGGTAAACAAAAAGTTATTTATAGGGGGAACTTCGTTTCAAATTCAACAATATTAATATGCTCCTTAAATTTATGGATAAAGGGTATACGGAATGAGGAAGAGCGAGTGTGTGGGGGAAACGAATCGAATTAAGAATCGCCACACGGTAGGTGGTCCCACCTCACATAGGAACTGAGAAGAAACCCTTGGAGAGATTCAGACTGAGTTGGACAAGAGACAACGGCACTCATTGTTGTTGTGGTGTTTGCTGCTGTTGTTGATGTTGGACTCTAGTCCGTAGGCATCGCTTTGGGAAATCTGCGCGAGTGGTTGCAGGCGGAACATTGCAGCCAGAAAGGAAACCTGCAATAGAGCCACTGCCTGCGACAGAGTATGATTGTGGGCGTGACTGAGCTCGTAAAAACTGTGGCTTTCTAATGGCCGCAAGATGGCGCTAGTCGAATATGCAAATTTCGGTTCGATTTATGACCCCAAAGCCAGAACACACTCGCACACATCGAAAGCTTCATTAACATCATGAGGCCAGCAAAAGATGGTAGTGAAAAACGAAGAGCCATAAAATTAGCTACGGTCGATGACGATGATGATGATGATGATGCGGATGATTCGGATGATGATGAATGCATTCCCAACACCCCTATAAAAACGCAAAAAGAGCCCCAAAAATTTGCAAAACTCAAAGCAACAATTCGACGATAGCCAATTTCCGTCATACCAACGACGTATAGCCAAAAAGAATGAACCAACAGCGATGGGGGCGTGGCATATGAGTCCCTATAGAGCTAGAGCGAATGTTGAATAATCATCATCGTTAGAGCCAGAATAGGACCAGGACAGGACAGGGCATCTATCCATCCATCCATCCAGTCATCCATCCAAGCAGTAGTATCCTGCCAATGCGTTTTTGTGGCATGTTAAAAACTTGTCCAACCGCTAGATGGTTGTGCACGTGCCATGTAACCCAGAGCCCCGACCCCACACCCATTTCCCGACTCCAAATTCTACTTTACTCACTCTACACACATACACACTGACACACACACAAACAGAAATTCGTAAAATTTTGTTTCCGCTGATGAAGTATTCCCCAGTTGCAGGACAAGGATTATTGGACGTGTGGCGGTCCTCTCTCTTTCTCTCTCTCTCTTTCTCTATTTCGCCTCTATTTCGTCTATTTTTCACCGTCTCTGTGTGTGCATGCAAAGTGGCATAAAAGCACAGCCACATCATCATTGACGACGAACCCATCAAAAGAAATGCTTAGAATGTTGCATGTGTGTTTCTGTGTGTGTCTATGTGTGTTTTTGGGGGAGGATGTAGTGTGTGGCCGACACTCCGCTAGGTAGAAGGATTTTTGGTTTTTAGAGGAAAACAGGAAAATTTCATTTTGTCATTAGAAACTAGTAAAAGCAAGTTGTTTTATCATTGGCTTCATATTGCATTAAACTTTTTTTCTTCGTATTAGATTTAAAAAAAAGTTTTAAGGACCCAGTTTTATTTGTCGAAGAACATTTGCAAATTATTAAGTTGCGATGACAATTTGTTATTTATCAATCCTGTAAGATAAAACAGACTCAATGACATGTCTTCACCAATAATGATTGATTTCGCACTCTTGTTGCTCACTTGGCTAATTTGGCACAACCCTATCAACAAATATTTTAGCCTACTCACTTTTCGCAATCCCTTGGGTGAGTTCGTCTTGGTGGCTACCTGTCGAACTTGTCCCGCTCAAATTTCTTCCCCCAAACATTGCGTATGAGTAACATCCAGTTATGCCTCTCCAGACAGGCTCATTGCCGTTATAGTAAAGGCCAAAGCTCATACTAAGCACGTGTCGGAATAGGAACAGCTGACGCGACGCTGTTCTATCAAAACAAATGGTTCTCTTTTACACACAACACATTCCTATGCTCCCTCTCTGTATTATTTCTGAATCGATTTTCTCTCTTATGGCAAACGGAGTCTCTCTTTGTTTGAAGCATGCGCTGTAAGTGAGCAATCTCTTTGATATAATCTCTTTAAATACATCCTTCAATTGGCCTAAGAACTTCTCGAGTCGTGAAGTGCAGCTTTGCTTGGGCATGGAATTATAGTACCCTAGGGCGTAGCATAATCAAAATTCCTTTTATCCTGGGGGGGGCAAGGCAAACCAAGAGCTGGGTACGTGACTTAGTCGATGTTAACTCCCCCATGGATACCAGGAGTAACTGCATTCTAACTTTAGTCTTTATTTATCTTATTTTGCAGCTGGAAATGAGCTGGGATATGGCATGGGAGATGACCAAGAAGATGATCAGGAAGATGACTTTTTACTTAATCTGAGTGACAACGATGAGGAAGATGAACTGCAGAGTCTAGACAGCTTTTACTCAGGTAAGCGCAATATGTTAAAATATGTCACAGAAAGATGCAACTCCAGCTCCTACTTCTTGTGCTGGTCCTGTTCTTGGCCCACTTTATGCGTAGTTGAAGCCATAACCATTGAAATTGCCCAACTGGGTGTTATATGGCAGATGGCCAACGACACTCCAGGGTGCTCTACACCTGTGTCGTGGGTGTCGTTCCATATGCAGACCGGGCAGCCTAACTACGTTTTAAAAACCCCAAACAGCAATCAACACCAAGCTCAGACAGAACATACATATACCCCATCTCCATCCTCTTCTCTCCCTACCTACCCACCCTCTCCGTCTGTCCTAACCAACAAAACTTCACTTTCACCATTGATAGCCATTTACGAGCTGTCGAAGAGACCAGACCCCACCCCAGACCAAAAGCCAGCATCATGATCCACGGCCACGACATGACCCTCGTTCCCTCCCTCCCTCTCTCACTTCCCTGTTCCCTCTGTCTACATCTTCATTTCGCCACATTTCTCTCTAGTGCCATTTCGAATGCTTTTTCAGTGTTATTTGTTTCGTTTTGTGGTGTCGGCTCTCAGTCCATTCTCCTCCTCCTTTTATTTTTTCACCATTTTCTTTTTCTGTGTGGGTTTGTCTCTGTGTTCGTGTGTGCATTTTGTGTGCTGTTTTTTTTTCTTTTTTTTGCTTTACTCAGAGATATGTCTTTGGCATCATCGTCTCGGTCTCAGTCTCACATCCTGGCCGGATTGCCTATTTTGTACCTCATTCATTCATTCATTCGTACACACACGACTTCACTTGGCTCTGACTTGACTTGGTTTAGCTGTCTAAGAGCTACACTGAAAGAAATAGTATGTCGGGTTGTAAACATAATAAAACGAGTGGCTATATTACAATTAAGGTAGGTTAAGATAAGCCGGCGGGTTTATAGGAGAGATTCCATATTGTTTCGCTTATGATTAAAAAAACAAAAAAATTTTTAATTTATTTATTAATTAAAATAAATTACTAAGCCATAAACATTTTGATTTTAAGTTTTGTCGTACGAAATTGTTATTTATTTATTTTTATTTAAAATAGTTTTTAGCTAGATATTTATTTAAAGTTGCCAAATATTAAGGATATAAATTTTTTCTGCTTCATCTTATTTTTTTCAGTGTATGTGGGGGATTCTCTGCAGGTAACCTCCGACATTCATTCAACACTTGGCCAGTTGAGTTTTTTAGCATACTTGCTTCATAAGTTTCTCACTTCCTTTTTCTTTTTGTTCCTTACACACACCATCTCCTCCAACCATCTACCCCACCCACTCTCCCCCATGAACAATTTCCGTTTCATTTTGAGGCACTTGTGGTTGGTTTTGTTTTGTTTTTGTTTGTTTGCTTGGCTCTAAGGAAATCTCCATGGCTATTTGAGTACAATTTTGAAACGTTTTACGGTGTTAGATGTCTTTTCTGTTTTGCAATGTGCTGTGATGCGGTACCCCTAAATGTATGCAATGAAATACAATTAGTTGCACTCGGACTGAGATCCTACCCTTAACCGTTGTCGCAGATGTCTCCCCAACTAGTTCTTGAAATGATTTCTATTTTTTGTTTTTTTTCTTCTATTAAGACAAAGTTTTGCCCAAGTCATTTCATTTGTTTGTCTTGCTTCCGCTTAAAGGGTCCCGAGACGGAAGGACTGCACGGCGAGTTCGGGCTGCATTAGCAAAGTCTTGTGGTCTTGATTTATTAATAGCACGTGTACTTACTCCTCTTTTTAAAAGTGACAAGTTGAATAAGACAATTTAGCATGCTCGTATGCAAATAGTTTTACAGTTTCCTTTTGAAGCCAAAGGCAATTAATTACATATTTGTCTTACACGCAAAATGTCTGTCCATGTCTCGCTCTCTCACTCTCCCTCTTTCCTTCTCTAGGCATGCCCTTTCCCGTTCCATGGCTTTCTCACTATAAATAATTGCTGTCTTTGGTCAAAAAGACTGGACGGGGCTGGAAGGTTTTTTGACTAAATTTGAACTGAGGCAAAGTTGAAAATTTGGCTTAAAGTGGCAGATTCTCACCGTGTGTTCAAACCGTTGCTTTCTCAAGAAGCCATCATCTTCTTCATCATCATCATGATGATGGCAAATTGCTTTACGCACTGACAATGAGATAGAAATCTGATGTGAGAGTCAGTCTTAGTCTCGATGGTAGTGTGGAAAACTGGTCACTGGCTGTGACAATTCAGTCTGCCGGTTAATGAACCTTTTTTTGCCTTTTTTTTGTTTGATGTTTAACGAAATCGTTGTGTGGGGCTATCAAAAAGCTAACCGATCATCACGTAGAGAACTCTTTAGAGACTTTCAGCCACTTTTCATATCAGGCCCTGCAACAGCAACCGTCGCGTATTTAGGTCAATGGGGCTAAACAAATCTAATCTAATTTAAAGGAGTCCTAAATTAAAACATTTTATTTAAAACAAAACGTATAATATACAGGATAAGTACCGGAAAAAGATTAAGGATTAGATTTATCTCTATAGAAAGATATGTTTTTCCGCTTCTCATGTTTCGATATAATTGAAAGGCGTTTACGCAATAATTTCGAAGTCCTACTTTTACTCTAACTGATGTAGTTTATTAGCAATTACTTTGAAGAAACACAATTTTATCATGGCACCAGAATAACTGTTCCCATAAACCAATATCTTTAAAACTAAATTAAAAAATATTGTAAACAAAAGGGACTACAATGGTATTTACTAACCGACTTCTTTTAATATAATCATCTGATCCAGTTCAAAGGCAATTTACTTTCAGTCATCCTGTCTCCAGGACCATATACAAACGATCTAATTAAGTCTAGCCTCAGCTTTCGGTGGCTATCAAAATTGAGATTACATACTTTCTTTTATCCTTTTCGTAATTATTAATTTGTAACACATTTTTAGTAGGTCTGTACTGTTTTGTTGGTTGAAAACTTTAAAACATAAAATACCCAAACTATACAGCTTTTGCCGGCTAAAAAAGTCCATCTCAGGTGTATTGGGATAAGGAGATGCCTGGACACCAAGGCTAAACAACAACCGCACAAAACAGAAGAAAAAAGTTGGTCCTGGCAAGTCCTGCTTACACTTGCCTTGGACTCAGCTCCTTGCTATATTTTGTACTGTCAGCTGCAGTGTTGCAATGGCAATTCCCTGACAGTCGCGTATTGTTTTTATTCTCAATGGGCAATTTTTTCCAACAACTTTCAACACCTCCTTTCCCCCCTCAATGCCCGTGAGCTTTTCCTTCAGGCGCAAAAGTTATGACACGCCTTCTCTTTGCTGCTGATGCCACTGCTACTGCCGTTGCCACCTTTTTCAAATGATTTATAGCCGCAAGGTGTAAGATTTAGGAAACAACTGGGTGGCTAACGAAAACTTTCGCGAATAGACGGTTTCATTTTGCCTTTTTAATGCGGAAAGTGTCAACACCCACACACACTCACCCACTCACACACACACACACACATCCGCCCAAGAAAGAATGGAAAAAATTAAAGGATACATGGTGATAGCAATTGGTTGCTGTTGCTATTTGGTGGCTCCCATGTGCATACTTTTGAGGCACTTTTTGTCGTTTTTGTTCTTATGCCACTCGCATGCACAATTTCGCGTGGCTTCATTCCCCCAGGGCATGCTACCAGCATCAGCTCCATTTTCACACAAGGACTACCTTAGACCTATACATACATACACACACATTACACACACACACACACACACAGCCTTGGAATACCCTCTATCAGAGGGATAAAAGTGTATATTAAAGGCGTCGAAAGAAAGGTTTTGCCACATAAATTTGGGACCTTTACGAGCCAGTAAGCCACATAGAACTGTTGCCTGTGATACATTTAAATGAAGTTTGCATTAAATTTTCATTATTAATTATTAATTGATAACTTTTCAACAATTATGTTCGAAATAATTAGTTATTTTCATAAAAGCAAATGGAATGTTTGCTTCCAACACTTAATTTAACAAAATTTAAACTTTTATTTGGGTCTCCACTTGATATACTGTTTCGAAATTGTATTAGTATAAACCACATTTCTGATAACTTTAACAAAAGTGAGAGATTTTATTCTGTCTTAAATTATTCTTACAAAATGTTTTTTTTTTTTTTTGTTATAACAAAATATTAATTTCACTGAGGTTTTTAAAATTCGAAGTAATATTAATTGCGTTAGATATTATTTCTATATAAATATGTACATATATATAACTTATTTGTAAATAATATATAATAATAATGGGGATTATAAATGGTATAAAATATATTAAAAAGTAAACTTTTTGATTTTATCGTATCGTATAATATAGATGAATCAAAAACTTTCCCAAGGAAAACAATATAACTTTTCAATAACAACAAAAAAAAAAAACATTTAAAAAAGTTTCATAAATTTATACAAATTAATTTTACAACTTTCTCTTTACTATTACTACGTTTACCAACCAAAAACCACTGGTGATTGAACAAAAGCACATCTTTTAAACAACAATAATTTAATTCAAATACAAAATAAACGTATTAAATTAAGAAAATTGAATTATGATTTCCTCATATGATTTAAAAATAATTACAGAGCAACTGTAAAATAGATTATTTTTCCTCACTTGTTTCAATAAATTTTTTATAACATTTAAAAATGTTAAAGGGAGCGATGAAAAAATGCATAGAAATAAAGTTTTTTTGTATTGCACATAACCATAAAGAAGAAAATAAAATTATATATTTTTATATATATATTACATATTCAATAAACATATGTAGATAAGTGATTGTCAAAGGATCATTTATTTATTATCAATCAAAGGATACAGAAACTTTGGGATAGAAATGCATTTAAATGGAACAAATTTCGATGCTCTCTCACACTATTTCCTTATATGGATATTGCAATAATTCATAATTTATTCATGAATAAAGTATTTTCGTGCTTCACCTTCACAAGTCTCATTACTTAAATGCGAATGAGCAGTAGCAAGAACTACCGCAGAAATAAAACTAATAAAATAATTTTATGTTTATTATCGTCAATATCTTTGCCTCCTCTCGGAGGCTCGTAAACCCACTTTTTTTTTGTTGTTGTTTGTGTACCGTTATCTTGGCCCTCACATCGTCATTACTTGAGTTAAGTTGTGTTGAGTTCTAGTTTCCGTCTTCTCTCTGTGTTGGTCAGAGATATCAGTAACCGGAATCGTTTTGGTATGTTTACAAAAGACATCGGATGTGGCAATCGGGCATGGTAATCTGGCTTTATTCTCTTCATTCTTTCATTCAATTTCTTTATGCTCCAGTTTATGGCCATTGGCACGCGTATACTCGAAATGCTGTCGCTGGTCAAGTACCGTTTAGGTTGAGCAGCTGGTTTATTTCTCTGTATTGTTCCATAACCCAAGAACCACCATCTCTCTGTCTCTCTCTCTCTCTCTCTCTCTCTCTCTCTCTCTCTCTCTCCCTCTTACACACCCCAACATCAAGCATAGAAACCACAAACTGAAAGCACGTGCCCTCCCAATCCACATTCAAATCCTCATCCCCAATCCAACTGCCCAACGACCCCTTTCGAAACTTTACCTCTGTGCTGGTTGAATGAATTTTGTTGGACCTACAGGTGCAAAAGTCAATTATGACCAAAATCGTGGGCCTTAAATCGATTTTTTTGTTTCCACGTCGCCAGTGTCAGGAAAATCATTAAACTGACAGGGAATCAAGATCAGTCTCTGTCTCTGTCTCAGTTCAGTTCAATTTCATCAATGGGAAATCCGAACTGCCTGACTGACTGCCTACCTGGTTACACGACTGTCTGCGATCTTTGTTTGTTGGACTGTTGATCGATTTGTGTCAGCGACTCCTTCAAATGGAGTGCTGAAGATTGAGACAAACGCCTTGATGCCTGATCCTTGATTGTGGTTAGGGTTCGATATTCATTTTTCATTCAGTATTACGTTCGCTTTCGGTGTAACAACTTGACATTTGTTTTGAAAGGATCATCATTATTACTATCATCACAAGACACAATAAGGATGACTTGACAATATTGTTATTGGAGGTCTAAGTGCAACACTTAACAGATTTTCGTTCAATAATTATTTATTTGATAAATATACCTGAAGAATGAGACACAGTTGGGGGTTCCAAGTCCGCCAGATAAATAAATGAAGCGGCGCCCACATAATTGGCTAAAGAAAAGTATTAAAAAAAAGGTTTAAATTCAAACATTTTACGTAATTTATTTTTGAAAAAAAATTCCTCCTTTTAAATAATTTCTAATCTACTTTTCCGTGCAAGCAAATTCTTTCTGCTAACTCTTTCCAAAAAATGAAATGTTTACCCTTTCGGTTGACCACCTTAGGTACAGTCTCTAATTAAATGTTGTCCTTAACTAACTGATTAATTGTACAGTTAATAAAAGCCACAAAAAAAAAATGCTAAAACTGAAAAAGAAGACCAAAAGCGAAAAAATGAAAATGGAAATCTATGGAGAGACATGAAGGGCACACGAACCTCGGGCAGCTGTCAGAACATCAAAGTGACAATTTGAGTGACTTTTTTGGTTGAAAAAAAAAAAAATAAATACAGAATGGCTAATTTAAAATGCGCTGAAACAAAAGGACACTTAGGCCGAAGGACAATGGCTGATGACAGGATGAGCATTGAATGTGCTCAACTGGATTGCATATATTTTTATAATTTATCTATTATGCATGAGGGCGCCAGCCTCACTTTTGGACCCAACCGAAAACCCTTTGCTGTCAGCATATATCAGCTTATATCAAGCAAGTGACACATGAGCCCGGCATCCTTCTCTTGTTGCCCTGTTGACCAACTCTCGTGTCTAAATCTCAGTCAGAAAACTTTTCCTCACATTAGTGAATTTAAAATGAACACGAACAGACCATACAGTAAGGAACGGTTAAATAATTTTGGGGCGTCAACATACACATACATACATATTCACCTGGACATGTATATGGACACCTACACCCTTTCACCCACCAAACCGAGTTTTTACTACCCGCTCAACCACTCAGCCAACCACCATTCTCCCACACAACCACCCACCCTGCTATTTCCTTTCCTATCTACCTACTTGTCGTGGACCTGTCACAAAACTGTCACTCAAATGTAATTAACACAGAGACAGAGAAAACGTAAAAACAACAGAAAATCTTACTCAATGTCAACGTTGAGGTGACTTTTTGCATTTTTAAACTGAGAATTGGTGTAAAGGACAATTAACTTTTAAATTTAGGTTCGAATCTGATTTTCAGTCTGACAATTAGAGGCAATTGAATCGTAGTCAGATGCTCAGGGAGCTTGACTTTCCCCCTTAGTTTGTTTGGACATTTTTCTTAAAATTTCTTTTTTGAACCCATTAAAAATTAATTCAATGGTAATTTCTCTTAATGGTAAATACATAGAAACCAATTAAGATGATTTTAAATTGATTTATTTGTGGGTTTTCAGAGAATCTGAAAAAGGTTAAATAAAAGTAATTAAAGGAGAAGGATCAAAGGCTTGATTTGTTGTTTTTTGAATGTTTAATAAAAAGTTTGTGACGCTTATAAAGGTATTTTCCTAGCTTTAAATGTATAATGTAAAATTTGTTTTCATAGAGATGTTTTAGTTGTATCATGAAATAAATACTTTTTATATGTTTTGATATATGTAAAATTTCGTGGTCTGAACTATTTTGCTTTGAACCAAATACTTTAAACTATAAAAATCTATAGCAACTAACTGTGTTATCAATCTCTGAATTCAATTCTCAAACCAAAGACTCAAACAACAAACTCTACAAAAATTTGCCACTTCGTATTCCATTCCACTTTAATATTATTTTTAATATTATTCATTTGCTTCCACGTTCGCACACAATCGTCAGCCTTCTCACACCTAATCTGTTTAATTTTCAGAATAAAGATCCAGATATTTAGATTTATTTATTTAGTTACTTGTAAAGTGGCCAACAGGTTATCTATAGTAAAACGAATTCTGCTAGAAAAATTGACGAATTACCTTTGCGAAAATATTCGGAGCATTTAAGATTTACTAAATAAAGATGACTCCTTGAATAAACAAAAAAAATAAAGAAAAGAAAAGCAAAACTCACACTTTAAAATCATTTTTCTCTTCATTGTCCCAAAATTAATTAATCATTTATTTTATGTTAAAAAACTGAAATTGATTAGATGATAGTAAAAGTAGATAACAATTTTAAAACTTAAAATCTATCTATTTACTTTAAAAATGTGAAATGATGTATTTATGTATTTATTATTTTAATTTATTTTGCTTGTTTCATCATTTAGAAGCAATTTCTGAGCTGGCTAATTTCAATTTTCACCACTATTTTTTTTTTGCCAAAAGAGACAAACATACGTTTAGAAAGAGAGGCAATTTCGTTCACATGAAATTTGGTTGCGCGAACGGAGAATAAAATTAATTATTGTTTTCTGCTCTTTCTTTCAAGCAGAAACGCATGCGCCAAGGGCGGCTTGATTGCCATTGGCCGGCAACTGAGTCAGCCAATGAGAGCAAAGTAAATTGCTTGTAAAGAAATTGTATGAAAAGAAATGTGAAACAAAATATAAAAAAAAGATACACAAAATTGTGGCAGAAATAAAAGAACTTGTAAAGTGATTTTTTAATTGCTTTAATAGTTTCCCCATCGTAAGATAGAGAGAGGCTGAGGGACGAGATACAGGCGAAGTCAAGAAGAGGTTTTTGCTGCTGTTGACAGTCGGTGAAACTTTTCCTGGTTGCTGCACATTTTGACGTTGTTGTCGTTATTGTTGTTGTTGGAACTGCATGCATAATTAATTTAGCTTTTAGTGACTCGAACAGAATCCTTTTTGTGGCTGCCACCGCTGTCTTTCGTCCTGTCAAGGTCCATGTGTATGTGCATTTATTTTTGCACCGCTTTTCGGTGCCATTTTTCCATTTCCCCATATTGACGGCTTTCGCAATTTGGCATTTCACCTCGCTAATGGCTGAAACATGTTTGCCATTCTTTGCCATTTGTTTCTCTCATGCTTTCAGTTTGTATATTTTTGGTTTTTTGTTTTGGATGGTCATGTTAAGTGGTAGTAACATTTTTGGTTTATCCGATAAAATTCGTATACAAATATCCTCATATAATGGACTGGGGTTTTATTTGTGTCACTACTAATATTTGATCGCAAATTTTTCGCAGGCACTTTTATGGAACTTTACACTACCCGCTCCCACCTTAAAACTGAACATGATTTCTTGCTTTAATAGATTGTTCAACATAAAGAAAATAGTTCTAAAGAAAATTGTACTTATGTATATACTGTTAGGGGATCTCTTAATAGTTTCCAAATTTTCGTGTTGGTGTCTTTATGTATTGTTTCACCATTCTTACTAAATTTTACTATATTTTTTCTTACTTTTATACTATGAGCCCATTAACAATTTATGATTTCGTTTTCTTTAAGTTACATATATGTATATGTATGTATATATATGATATTTATCAAAAATTATTTTTCAATTTATATGATTAAAACGAATTTCATTCAAATCCATTTTAGAGAGTTGTGTCTTCATTTTATACCAAAGGGTTTGGCTTTCTCATCCAACTTCCATTTTTCAAAGCGGATTTCCCTTAAAAATCCATTTACTTTTTAAAAAAAAAAGACCAAATAAATCACATCATCACCTCACCTGACATTTTAGTTAAATTAGATTTTTTATGTGCACATAAATAAAATAACATAAAATGTAGGTATACGAAAAGTCGGCGAGTCCAAATTAATGCCTCCCACTTCTTATTTTTCTACCTCCTCCTCCTCCTACATCTCATCGGAACCCATGCTCCGCCTTTTCACTGTCCTAACGAAGTATATTTATATACTTACACCAATGCAGAGCTAACTCTCTTTCTCTTTCTCTCGGCCTCTTCCCATTTGTGTACACACGTGTGGGTGTGTGTATGTATTATGTGGTGCCTATATAAAAGAGCTTTTCAACTTGCTAACTCACACTCCGTGCTAGCGCTATAAGTGCTTCGTTTGTTTGTATGTGTGAGTGTGTGCATGGGGGTGGGGTGTGGGGCGCCATTTAAACGCTTGTGATGTTGCTTCCCATTTGTCGCAACGACGACAGCGCTTGGGGCGAGAATCCCAACAGAGACACGCACACGCACACACGAACACACACAAAGACACGAACACAGCGAAGAGAAACCAGTTCTCCGCTGCATATTTCTGTTTCCTACGGCTGTTGTTGGCTCTTGGCTCTGATTTTCAGTCACATTTTGGTGCTCGCGGCATTTAGACGTCGTCCTCTGCCCACCGTTGCGGGTCTAACACCAACGACAACGAAACGACAATCAACACCAATCTCATAGCGGATACGGACACGGTTCCGGATCCGGATCCTTTGGTGCATTATATAAATTGTTTGATATTAACAGTGATACACTAAAAATTAAATAAATTCTAAAAGTGTTTCAATATTATCAGTTGTGTTAGTTAATATTTTCTTGACTATGCCATGATGGCTTTAAAAATGTTATATCGTGGTCCCAGTTCTCGATTGGAGAATTTAATTGAAAAAATTCAAGCCACCAAGGAGATAACAAATAACGGTAATTTCAACAATAATTCAAAGAAAATTCGAAATTTGTTCAATGACAAAATCATAATTTTTAAATCAATACCTTTTCAAAAAGGTTTAATTCCAAGACTAAAAGAATCACTTCTATTTTCTCTCTGTGGTATTAGCACTAAGGAATCTATCCAGATGGTATCAGACATTGATTCTAACCATTAAAAAGTTTTAAAAGCAAATGTACTATAGAATATTATCTTGCTCAAAACACTTTACAAATACAACAACTTAAATCAAACAAATTGGGGAAGAAAATGTATACAAGATGAATATACATGCATTCCAATTATATATTTATTTTTTTTTATTAAATTGTACACCCTTTTCCTACCAAACGAAATATTACTTCAATCTTTTTCCAATCTGTTTCTAACCTCTTTGACATTTCTTACCCTATCACAGCATTTCTTCTTCTTTGGAACGACTTAATCAAATCTCTTGAAACTTTCTATTTGACCCCTTAGAACCCTAAAGAAAATGAAAACAAACTTCCAGCTCCCGTTATACAATAATTAATCTGATGTATCGTTTTCATGTTCCCTAATTAAATTGATCATTTGAGGAGAGAGTGAATAAAGTTGAACGAGAAGATCTATAAACTGAGACTCATCAGATCTTCTCCCCCTGACCACAATTAGGTTTAATTGAAAGTTATCCTAAACGGAAAGTGACAACACTTGGCGCGCGTTGATGGATGAAATAGATTGGGATGAGGTCAGCCCAACAAGACCAAAGAGGAACAGAGAGAGAGAGTGAGAGGTTAAGACCCACATAAGAGATGCGACAAGTGAAAGAACATTGTAATTAAAACCTACAACAAAAACAAAAGCCCATAACAAGAACAAAGCTCAATTAGTTTGCATGAAACACTCATTTACAAGATAAGGGGGGGAGATAACAGGGGGGATCACACACACCCAACACCAAAGGCATTACATTGACTGAGCTAATTGAATTAAGTCTCTTGTCTCAGTAGCATTTTTGATAGCCGGCGTTGATTTCCTGTCTTAGTAACTTATGGACAATGCCGACCCCGACTAGCTAATAAGGATGCAGTTATCTCTGCCCACACACAAGATTTAACGCTGTGTTTTTAATTGCCCTCCCTCTTCCATCTAATAATCTATTTTAGATATGTACAGCACTCACACTTCATCGAGTTACTCGCCCAGTATTTCGGATGGAACCCTGACACCCAATTCCCATCATCAGTTGCCTGTGTCGGTTCCAAGTGCTTTGCAGGAGGATCACCAAAACGAAGTCAAGGCACATGGAGAAGGAAAGGATCCACTACAGCATCCGCAGAGCTTTAAGCCGAAGCGTCCCTCCCATTTCCATCATCATCATCATCACCATTACCATCATCAGCAGGCTCTGAAAATTGCCAACAAGTTACGCAAAATCAATAAAGAGAGTAACAAAATGGGTTCTGGCACGGTGACGGGCACTGGGACTGGCAGTGTCACTGGTGCGGAAGATGGAGGAACTGGCATCGGAGCTGCCTCCGCTGATGTTACCACAAAGTTTGATAAGTTGACAGGCGAGGGCATTAAGAGCCGAGGCGACGGTTCCTATCAGTGTCAGTTCTGTGATAAATCATTTCCGCGACTCGGTTACTTGAAACATCACGTGCAGGTGAGTTCCTTAAAAAGGGGTTGCTCCTGGGTTGCTTTTCTTTCATTCGCCTGGCTTGGGTGGCACTCAGTGAGGTTAATTAGTCACTTGGCATTCCGGTTGCCGTCGTAAAGCGCTTAGATGCCAACATTTGGGTGGTTGTGGCTGGTTGGGCTGTTGATTGACGGTTAACAGTTTAGGTGTAAAGGTTGGCCGAATCTCTAGAGTTTTCGGTTGACAACTTGACTTTTCCGGAGACTAGCAGAGTGTGAGAATGCAAAAGAAAGAGACAATTAGTGAATTGTATTGAATTAAATCTTAATTGAATTAGATTTGAAAAGAAAAAATCGCAAATGTAGGAAACCTGAATGAGAGAGATCTGGATATTATCAAGAAAAAGCTGGCCTTATAATTATATATAAGCCATTTAACGGAATTAATTGTTGATTCTATCTAGAAATTAGGAAATACAATTTTTTTTATACAGTTAAACCGAGTTTTATGATAGCTATGATTAAGGGAAAGATTGCTTAACGGATATGTAAAATGATAATCCCTTCAGATTTACAAAGTTGTATACTAGAGTTTCTACATTTTTAATGTAAGTTAACTTTGTACCTTGAATTTCCAACAATAATCACGTAAGTCTTGGTGCAGATTTAGATGCAAAGCTTTCCCTCTGTCTGTCACCCACTCATGACTCGACTCTGTCACATTTCCATAAAATTTGCTTTGGTCATTTGGTTGGCAACGCCCATGACATCAGCAAAAGCGACGGCAGCAGCAACAACTTGTTAACCCAATTGCAACTGTGTTTAGGACTACCGACTGATTGTTATCGGAGTAACGACAAGCCCGGGTCTAACATGTTGCTGCTGCCTTTGATCCTAGCGCCTGGGCAATTCTCGCACGTTCTCAGGACGGGACAGGACAGGACAGGAATGGAGGAGCAGTAGATGGCTATCCAGTTTTACTTATAAAATTATGTTTTTTTGATGGTGATGATGATTTGGCCGACAGTTTAAAAACCCATAACCAACACGACAAAGTTGGTTTTTTTTCTTTTTTTTTCGCTTACTCTCCGGACTTAACTCGCTCATATTGTGCAATATAAGCAAAGTCAATTGGGGGGCTGCATACAAATGGGCTAATTTTTTGTTTTTGTTGTTGTTTCCATCGAGTTAGACTTCAAAGTGTTCCACCGACTTTGTGTCAGACCGACTGCCAAAGAACCCAAAAAGTAAACCGGTTAGGCGAAAAACCTCGCACCCCCTTCTGACGGATTGTTGAAGCGTGTGCGTTGCGCATTTAGATGAATTTTTGTCGCAAGCGAAACACCTACAAAAACCAGAATAGAATGCGGGGTATGCAGATTTGAATTGAGATTCGGATTCAGGCAATGCTAAGGCATCTATAAATTCAAGCCAGAAGTGAGCTTTGAACAGTGAGATAGACAACAGAACAGATGTAGCCGGCCGCTCGTTTCTTGTAAGAATTTGAAATAGACCCAAGTTAGTTGAGCGATCTTAACGTTACTTTATTAAGTTGTGAATTTGTGTGTTTATTTAATCGTAGAGCCATGCCGAACATCTGCCATTCAAGTGCGAATACTGTGCCAAGCTGTTCAAACATAAGCGTTCCAGAGATCGTCACAAGAAACTTCATACTAATGAGCGAAACTACAAGTGTCCGCATTGTGAGGCGGCATTTTCAAGAAGGTAAGTGCGCGCACCATATTCAAAATATCCGCCATAACTTTTCTTCACCATTAAAATATTATCTATTTTTCTTTTAATTTTAGCGATCATTTGAAGATTCATATGAAAACGCATGACATTCAGAAGCCATTCCAGTGCAGCATGTGCAATCGTGGTTACAATACGGCGGCGGCTTTGACATCACACATGCAGAAGCACAAAAAGAACGCCGCCATTTTGGCTGCTGGTGGCAATCCCAATGCCCTCAACTATAGTCCGAGATCGACAGGTTCCGCTTCGGTGTCATCGAGTAACAGCAGCCTGCACAAGCGTCGTTATGCCTTAGCGTTGGCCAATAATGATAGCAGTAGTCGAAGCCGTAGTCCAAGTCGTTTGGAATATCCGAAACGTTCCAGAATCAACACAAATCACTCAACGCCTACTCCAATGCTAAGGTGCAGCTATTGTCCCAAAGTGACAGAGTTTAGTAGTCTGGATCAATTGAACACACATTTACAGAATATCCATGAACACCAGCAGCCGCAACAGCAACAGGAGCATCAAAAACAAGAACAACACCTGCAAAAGGAGGCCGAGTCATTTGAATTGAACTGTGAGTACTGCACCATGAAATTTGGTAGCATTGCGGGACTATTCCAGCACATGCGATCCACGCATTTGGATCGACTTAGTTCTCCACCATCGACAATCGCTAGCTACTATGAGCACTTTAACCGTCTGGAAGGCCCAAAGCAAATCAAACAGGACCTATCTAGTCCACAGCGGAAAGCAGAAGAGCCAGAGGAGCTACCCACAGATTTAAGTAGCAACAAGAGACAGATTGAGGAACACACTTCAACTCCATCCTCCGGAGCTGTTCCAGCTCCTGGAGTCTTCTTTTGCAATCAATGTAATGCTGGCCTACCGGACTTCGAGAGCTTTCGCAATCATCTGAAGACCCACATAGCCGAAGGCATGCAATTGATTTGCCCCCATTGTGGCCTCACTTTACCCGAACAGCAGGAGTATGAGCGCCATGTAGTAGCCCATTTCTTGATCACCAACTCGGAATTCAATTGCAGTAGCTGCGGAAAGAGTTTCGCCAAATCTGAAGATCTGCAGCAACATTTGCTGGCGGAGCACGTCGTAACCATTATGAAGTGCGCCCTGTGTTCGGAGCTGTGCGACAATCGCATGGCCATGCAATTACATTTAGCCTGTAGCCATAACCAAGAAACCAAGCTTCTGCGATGCAGTGCATGCATGGAGCTCTTCCGCTCCGATGCAGAGTTCCATGTTCATGTAAAGACACGTCATCAACTGGCCCTAGGCCATCAGACTGGTGGAGGTGTAGGATCGGTGTCTAGCGGACTGAGTCCAGCCAATGCTCTGCAGTGTATGTTTTGTCGAGCAGTTTGCTCTTCCGAACTGGAAATGCATTTCCACTTGGCCGCTCACGCACGACAATTTCGCTGTCCATCCTGTCCGGAGACGTTCCATGTGGAGTTCTTACTTGATCGGCATATGCAGAGTCAACATGGTGGCGTTAAGGACACCAAAGAACAGACTTCCCCCAATATGAGTAGTTTGTATGTAAATGCCTTGCTGCCTCCTCTAGCGGCAGCCGCTGCCGCAGCAGCTGTAACTAACAACAATAGCAGCATCATTGACTACAATGTGGCATTCAAATTCAAAGGTCTATTTGGTGGAGGAGGTCCTCCAGCAGCGGCAGCCAAATTCTACAGTCCGTTACAAGTCGATACGAAAGCTCAACAGGCTTCGCCACATCCGGCTTTAATGTATGGCTTAAGTCAGAGGTATCTCATGGAAATGTATAAGGCCAAGTCAATTTCACCGGCTCCGCCACCAACCACAGAGCTACCTCCAGGATCCGCCTCAGCCCAAACACCAACTACCTTCAGTTGTGGCATGTGCGAACGTCAGGATCTTCGCAGCGAGGCAGAACTGCATTCCCATCGCAAGTTAGCCCACAATCTTAAGACCGGTGTCAGTCTGCGATGTGCATATTGTGCTGGCAATTTCAAGTCCAGGGCCGAGCTGGAACAGCACATGAAGAGTTGCCACAACTCAACGGGCAAACACAAATGCCTAATTTGTGATGAAATTTTTCCGTCGCCCGCTATTCTGGCTGAGCATAAGTTGCAACACTCTAAGGTAGGACAATCGGGCAAATGTTCCCACTGTTCCCATCAACTGGAGGATGTGGCTGCCTTCCGCAATCATCTCAGTGAACACGGTAGTGATGGTAGTTTGCCACTGGCCTGCATTTGCTGCCGTCAGACATTGCACTCTGAATTCGAACTGTGTTTGCATGCCAAATTTCATACAAAATCATCGGTGGGCAATTCTAGGGGCAGCCTGCTGGAGCCAGTGTGTGCTTTGTGTCTGGAGCCGCTTCCGGCCGTTGGACCCACAATTGACGGACCCACTCCTGCCAAACTCTGTGAGAAGTGTTTGCGCAAGCACAATTTGAATGGCAAGAGAAACAAGCTAGCAGAGTCCCCTTCCGTCAATGTTGCGTCTGGCACTGCAACTGTTGCTCCCAGCCACCAACCCTTCCTGGAAAATCGCTGTAATCTATGCAAAATGATTTTACCCCATGCCCAAAAGTTGCAAGAGCATCTGGTTGAACACACTTTTGCTGGAACCGAACAGCGCGGCTTCAACTGCTATATCTGTTCAGCCGTCTTCACTGCCCCCGCCGGCCTTCTTAATCACATGTCGGTCGAGCATGGCGCTCACTCGCGACCCTACGATTGCAATTTGTGTCCAGAGAAGTTCTATTTTCGAGCTGAGCTCGAGCACCATCAGCGCGGACATGAATTGGGACCACCGCCAGCGACACGCCCTTCTTTCACTAAACAGGAGCCGCACTGCACCCCAATTAGTCCGACTCTTAGTCCCACAATAGTTAAACAAGAGATTTATGAATCAGAAACTCAGGCCTCACTTGGCCCAGATGACAATGGTGACGAAGGGTCGACAAATGCCGCCCAGGAGGAGGAAGAGTATATTGAAGTGGAACAAATCCCTCACGAAACGCGATCGGAAGCGTTAATGGAACGGTCTAGCAACAGCTCTTAAACATTGGGCGCAAGAACTGAAGAAAGGAACTTTAACTAGACAATTATTAATAATAATAAATAAATATTTTATTGTATTTTTAAGACTTATCCAGTAAATGGCAAATGGGCATTTTCTTGCCAACAAATATTACTGCTTTCAATTAGCATCATCCATATACTTATAATTAGTATCCGTAATATCCATAGCAGACTTTTTGCGTAATGTAAGCTTATATCCAACTACAACTACAATGTTCATTCCACATCTGCCTAGGGTAGATCCATAAATACATACATACGTATATATGTATCATGTAGTTTTTCTTAACAAGAATTTTGTGTGTGATAGTTTTTTAAAGATAAATCATTTCTGTAATCCATAGAAAGAAATAGAAGAAATGTCAACGCCTTGCGTTACTTTTTTTCATATTCTACAGTATTTTTATGCCCAAAATGTTGTAACTTTTATGCATTGTATGTATAACTTATATAAGCACCAAAGCATTTTAATTGTGTAGAAATACAAACAATATATTATACATATATTAAGTAAATAAAACAAAACAACAAAAAAAATATATCAAAAACAAAACAAAAATTCAACTTGCAGACGAAACTGAGTCGCGTAATTCCTTTTATGACTTTACTTAGAAGCTTGCCATGGGTCGGAGATGGAGAAGGGGGGCAGAGGATTTGGGATTGAGGAAAATCTGATAAGAAGTCGTCGCTTCATTTTATGGAAGCTGACGACATGCGTCGCCGAAAATTTTATGGCAAATATTTTTGTTATTGTTGGTGTTGTTGTTGCCTCCTCATTTCGGCAACCGTAACACGTAATGCCCATAAAAAAGGTGCGCGCTCCCCGATTTTGGAGGTGACTCCTTGGACTTGAACTCGGATTTGTCTTGGTATTAATTCGCATAAGCCACACACTTACACACACACACACACACACACACTCACATACATACATATGTGGACAAATTGGCATCTCAGTTGGGTGATCTCTATCTGCAAGACCGGTGGCAATTACTCGCCTCGTTTCTCGGAATGAAATGCAGCAGCGGCAACAGCAACCGGGAATCTTTGGACGAGTTGTACCTAATCCAGCACCTCTGCTACTGTCTATCTGTCTTTTGTTGTTATTGCTGGTGCTTCTGGGAAGCAATTGCAAATAAATCGCATTTAATAAATTGCAAAGTCCAGAAGAAGGCCTCCAGCAATCTCATCTTCATCCTCATTCTGCTGCACCTGTCCCGTGCGTCGGCAATCATCACAAAATCAATAAAAATGTTCATCATTGGTCAATTGATGCAGTTCGGCCAGTTCGTTTAAGACGTCGTCGTCGGTCTTCTTCATGGCCTAAACACCGGCAGTAGTTAATTAGCGCCATGCCAGACATACCTAAGTTTTGCACTTGGAAAACTTGCTCCAGTAGCAACTATGACTTAAACCTTGATCGAAAGTCGCTTGGAAACTTCATTGATCAGTTTTCGCCGCCCAGACCGCCAGGCGCGTCTCTCTCTCTCTCTTTCTTCATCCCTCTCTATCGCTCTTTCTCTGGTCTGTTTCCGCGAAACCCCTTTTTTTTTGCCGCCGCCGCCGCTTCGGACACTAAATGCGTCACCAATATGTCCAATTCAGCTAAACCTCCAAGCATATCAAAGCATCACTCATCGATCCGACTTGGCTTATTTTTGGTATGTGAAACATTTGACAGGTTTTTACACTCCATCGTCCCCTGGGACAGCAACCAGTGTGGCAAAGGTGAAGGATTGAGGCAACGCAGCAGCACGAAAGTTATAACATGAGCAAAGTCTATGATAAACCACCGTTGTCCAGAGACCTTTGGATTTCTGATCGTCTCCGTCAACAAGGATACAAAAAAAAAAACCCTTCAGTGCATGGCTTTTGATTATATCAGAGTGATGAAACGATTTAACATGAGAATTAGTTGATAATAACACTATTTTGTTTATATGTAATTCTTCAACTATTCTAAGACATATTTTGATATTTTTAGCATTCATCACCCAGAAGAAAACTAAGTTTATAGGTCGGACCCCATATAGATCATGTTTGGGCCATGTCGAAACTTTGAACAATAAAAAATTTATTTGGTTTGGCATAAATAAGTTTTTCTTAGAAAATCATCTGAAGTTTCCTATTAATGAACTATATACTTCATACTATTTTTATATAACGGACTTCTTGTATTTTTTTATAGTCTTGTCGAAAAATCACACTAAAAGTCTGTAATAAGGAATAAAGACTATAAGGGAAAACAATTTTCATGCTTCAGCCAAGCAAAATGTTATTTAATTATTTCTTCGAAAAGTTCCATTATCACCCAGTATAATATAATAATATTCAACAAATAAATATCTGTATTTTTATTTTAAATTGTTTTAGAAATCTCTGACCCACTGTAGCTGGTGGCCTATTCTTGTGGCCGTTGTCTCCTCTATTTTGCACTTAAAGTCTGCAAAGTGTTGTGTGGTACAGAACTGGCCTAGATGGAGAAGGAGTAGTAGTATGAATATGGGTGGTGAGTTCCTAGAGGAAAGAAGACATGGACTTAGTTCGCATAACTTTGACAAATGAAGAGTACAGTTTCCATCAGTAGTAGTAGAGACACACACACCCAAAAAACGAAAAATGGATATAAATGATGATAAATAAAGCTGGAGGAGATCTCCGTATGTAGAACTCCTTTCGACTGGCAATAGGAAGTGACAGGGAAACATTTTCGCATGCCTTATTAAACAAAAACAAAAGTGAAAAATTGTTTTTCCCTTCTGCACTGTTTCTTTTTTTATGCTTTTTTGCAACCCTTGGCAAATGTTTCCTTCCGCAGGTTGGAGGACGTTAAGGAAACAGAATGTGTGCCAAACATGCAACGTTCGTTCTGCCCTCTCTATGGACTAACATTATATTCATTACCGGCTTATTAGCGTGATTTACCGATGGGGGTGATGAGGATAAAACTGAGGATGTGGATGTGAAAATAAAGACGATGGTCCTTGAAGCACAGCCAAGGAGGATGATACTTAATAATGGGCCATGTCTGGGAAAGTGACTTTGAAAGCGCCATATCCTTATAACATATCCGTTTGTCAATAATGTTAAGGTTAATGGTTAATGATATCGTGTGAATTTTCTTGATGGATGAGGGACAGGAAATGTGTCAATCCAAAGATGATTTCATTTGATTTACATAAATACAGAAAAATCTGCCCTTTGTAACCGCAAACTTTCTTTCTCCTTTTCTTTCGTTGGTTGTTTTTAAATTTATAACATTTAGCTAATGGCTTTTCCGTATCCGTCTGTTATTTAACGTAATATTGAAATTATGAAAGACAGTCCGATGTCAATTAGCTGTCACTTCCTGCCCTCAATTGAGACCAACATTGTGTCAACTAATTAGCTGACCAGAAGTGCGGAGAGTTCCAATATCTCTCCTCATCAAGTGACTCGAGGCGCTAATTGGATTAATCTCCGCCTTAAGGGCTCGGATCTTTATCAGTATCAGGCGGCAAAACGCAAACAATTAACATAAATTAAAACAGACTGCCTTAATTACATAATTAGATTAGCAACAAATTTATTCTATTAATTCTAATATATTAAAACAACAAAAATTTCGGTCCGTGCGCAGGAGCCAAGAATGGAAGGCTCAGGGCACACATATGAGGCAGCGCCTTTCCCATTGGTTGATAGTCCAAGTACATACATAAATTGGATAGGGGATTATGTGTGAGTGTGTGTAGAGTGTAAGTGTGTGTGAAACGAACGAGTAGGTGTTTATGTTAAGGAATTCGGCTCGGTATCGGTGTCAGCATCGGAATGCTCTTTGGGCGTGGCATGGGTGTAATGCTGTCAAATTTGGTAAAATGTATTAAGAATTTATTTATAAATAAAAATTTAACTAAGAAATATACGGTTTTCATGACCGCCAGTTTATTTACTAGGAACAAAAATACCCATTTAATCGAAAAGTTTTTGAAAGCATAATCTCACTTCTGACATATTAAACATGTTCTTAATACTAATTTAGTAAAAACATTTTCGCCTATTTCTACGATATTTTTACCCAATCTTGGTAAGTTTTTAAGAAATAATAGAAAAATAAAAGAAAAAAATCTTTAATACATAGAGATACATATGTACATACATATATGTATATATACATATATGGAAATCAAAAATGAAATATTTTTAAATTGGACAAATGGGAAACCAACATTTTCTGCATCTGTGTTTATGCAAACAGTTTTTTTTGCTTAAATTTTTATTTAGAAGTGTTGACATAAAGAACAAGGCAAGAGAAAAGTAAAAGTAATGACAAATGTTTTTTTCTTAAACTTTTTTAGTGGGTGGAGAAGGAGAAAAATACGAAATGGTTTCTCAGAATCCTGCAGTACCGAATATGTAGTCTATATAGGTGGACAGACGTATATGTCTATATCGGCGGTTCGTGCACATGTTTTTGGATTGCTTCAACTTTGGATTATCGCAATGGGATTATTATATTTACAAAAAAAAGCGTATATTAAAAAAATTTACGTTTTAACCACTTTGATTCAATTGGCGGTTTACGCTGCTTTTTGAATTACAACACAAAGCAAGTTATTCATTGAATTCTTCCAATTGAAGACGCATTTAATATTTTCTGTAAATTACTAGCGGATCTTTAAGTTATCAGCACAGCTGTTTAATGAGACACATATATAGAATATATAAGCCGGCTCAAAATCCATTTAGTCGGCTTTGCAACGCCATTCCACTACTTTCAACTTAAAGAAGTCAACGAAGCCAAAGCTTGAAAAGCACAAGAGTTGCTCTTTTTGTGTGGTAAGAATAAGAGCTTAGCCTTTAAAATAAAAAAAATATATATATGTACATATATGTACATACATACATACATACATATAAAGAGTATACCACAAACACAAAATATTCATTGACCTAACAGACTTAATATCGTTTATTTTTCAATAACTTTTTATAATCAAGGATCAATGTGCAAACCTTTTCTGTACAAGTTGTTGGGCTTATTAAATACTCTATTAAGTGAATCCAGGACATTTAATATACATACATTGTTTCTTCAAAAACAACAACAAAACAAAGTCTCTCGAACGGTATACTAGGGACAGACTTCCAATTCCACTTTTAAGTACCTATTGTATGCCTTCGAAATTTTTCTAGTTTTGAAGCCTCACCATAATATTTTTCGAACGTGCCGCAATATTTGTGTTATGTAAATCGATATCCATAGGGAATTGTTTGATTGATTGATTGCCATTCATAGCACCAAATTACTTGTATAAAGAATACAAAAGAATTCTATTTTGCGGGCGGTTTGTTTGTCATGAGCAATTTAAAAAGTTGCAGGGACTCTGAGCCAGATGCAAAAGGATCACGATCATGATTACTTGGATCAAGCGGCATGGCACCTCCGCCTTAAGTTCTCGCGAAAAATTATAAAGGAGCCTCCTGCTGCTTCTGCTTTTGCCGTTGCGACGTAGCCGCAGCAGCCATAGCCGTTCCTGCCGCCGATCAAAAGTATTGTGTTACCCAAGACGAACTGAGCGACCCAAGTTTGCTTCGCCTTGATAAGACATAAAAGGTCCTTTTGGAAGACAAAAGGACCTTGGCGGAGCAATTGCACAAGACGTTTCCTTGTGCGTGTTTATGCTTTGCGCCTGCTTAAAAATTTCTTATCACAGAAAAAGATCAAATTTCTAGAACGAGAGAGCGCAATAAATCGCTGGGAAAGGATGTGAAGAAATATTTAGAGCTCTGACGAGGAGAATTAAAGCTTAACAAAGTCAAAGGAATTTCAAAGGAAACTTTTGCACATTAAACTCAAATATAAATAAAAATAATTGCACTTGAAACTAACAAAAACTTTTTTAAAAAACTTGGCGATGTTTCTTGTGGAAATAGGCCGTTTAAATTCTGCAAAAATGTCAATGCTCTCCATTTGGTTCAGGAGATGGATGCCCCATGGGTCTGTGTAAACGTTTCCTTAGAATCAGAGACCTTAATTAAATTTTCGTTGAACAAGAATTGTGATAACTTGTTCTAAGTACGCTCGCCTTTGACTCTTGTGGTAAGGGGGGGGGTTTTCTTTTATGACCCACACAGTTTCAACTCAAAGAAGAGTTATATATATTGTATATATTTTTTTGTGTGTTATGATTATGATGTTGATGATGATGATGGACAGAAATGGACAAGTTTCACAATTTGCCTGTTCAACATAGCCTCGCCTCCTCCTCCAACAACGTCTCACTATAGTGCGTTTTGACCTCTTGGCGCGTACGTGCCTGGCCTTAGAGTGTGACAAACTGGTTGTTGTCTTTTTTTTACGACTTTATACCGCGTACACCGCGCAATTTCAATTACATGAAGATGATGATGATGAGTGTGCCTCCAGCCAAACAAGCAGCCAACTAGTTATGTTATATAGATCAACTCCAACACTTTCATTAGGATGAGATGTCGTGGAGTAGGCAACCGGGAGCTGTAATAGCTGCACGCGCCCTCGACAACAAAGTTCACAAACAAACATAGTTAGCCTCTCGGCCAGGTGCCAAATTTGAGGGTATCGCTAACCTCATGGAGCATATACTTATAATTTATGCTTGAAAAAAGTAACAACCGACTGGACTGCGACTACATTGGCAAGGAAGAGGGAGAGAAGTGGAGGTAGCAACACGATACTAGGCACGTGTCGGCGTTTATGATTTTTTTTTCTCTTGTTGGGTTTTTCCTACTGACTGCATTTTAGATGATCCCGAGGTGGCAAAAAAATTCTGAATTTAATCAAGTCAACAAGAAAGAAAAAGAATGCAAAAAAAAAAAACAAAAAGTGGAGATGAAATCAAATTTTCTAACTGTGACTCTGGCAGGAAAAAAGATAGGGCTGAAAAACAGAATAAACTGCAACATTGAAAAATTCTTCAGCAAAATAAAATTAGTTTTCATTTTTTTTAACCATTTCTGCATACGAATGGGATTCGCCAAAACACTTGGCCAACTTTAAAATCCCCCTCTTAGTATGTAAATGAAAATGAATTCCTTGTGCGATAAGCGATGTTTGATTGCAAACAATGTGGTTAAACGTCTGTTAAGATATTTGTTTAAATTGTAACGTTTTTACGCTTATTTAACTAATAAATTGACAATGAGTTTTAGTTTTCTAATTTTATAAAACAGAATTAATCCAAAATTCAAATTGATTTCTACTATGATTAAAAGAAAATTTAAAACTTAGTTGATAACGATAAAAAAGAATTTCATTTAATATTTGAATACTTTTTTTTGTAATGAACATAACAACTACGAGTATCAAAGAAATATAGTATGTATAAGTAAAACTGATTGATTTGCCACTGTCTAGTCAAAACTTTGTGTGTACCGGAATTCGTAAAATTCTTATTATCAATCAGTATTTCTTCAGCGATTCGAAATATGTATATATTTAAGTTGTGCTATCTAGACAACCGGTTTTGCTCTTAAGATTTCCAGTATTTGTATCGAAATATAAACAACATACATACATACATATATATATTCCAAGAAAAAGTTTACGGTTATTCACACAATAGTCATGTCTATATAAAAGCATCCCATAATGCTGATCGAAAACATATGTATACATATATGTACATATGTAAATAGTTTTCATAGTCAAAGATAACTTATTTTAATCAATTCTCATCCAAATAATATACTCTTTTTACAAAATAATAGCCATAAATAAAATGTGTTGATTGAAATAAATAAGTACTTAAGAGAGATGAGAAGATAAACAAACAAACATGATTTGCTAATAAAGAAGAACTTAACTCGCTATCCAGGCGAATTCCTGATCTTAAAAAAAATACATACGTTGTATGCAACATGCTTGACTTTTTTTTCTAAGTTTAGTTATTTTACTTACGCTGAATTAAACCATATACATCTTTAAATATTAATTTGCTTACCAAAAGGCGGGAAAGGAAAAAATTGAATAATCGATTGGTCAGCAGTTGATCGATATCAGCTAAGGGTAACTGCCATTTTTCGTTTTGGTAACAGCGCCACCGTGTACTGCTGAGGTCGCCACGGAGCCGTTAATTTTTATTCAGGTTTGAGTCTCTGATAATCGTTATTTATATTTGTTTTTCAGGCAATAAGAAAATTAAACATAAAAAATCAGCACAAATACAATATCGGGGAAAAAAACAAAGTCCGTCTCTATTAGAAATAGAGTAATTTTACTTTTCCTTTTGTCGCCGAAATTCTGAGACCAAATACAGAAATTATCGATGGTTTTTGAATTCGCAGCCTGTTCTTTAATAGAGCAAGTATCATTTCGTTTCAATTTATTTTATTTCAAAACTGTTAAAAGGGTATCGCCACTCCGACAATTGCTTTTGGTTCAATAATAAAACAATTTAATAAACTAAAAATTATTTTTTGGGTTTCTAGCAAAGAGCGGCGAAGCTGTTCATTATATGAGCATTGAGCGGCGAATCTCTCAAGTTGCTTCATATTAGAGCTGGGCTAAAGTGCATGGTGCAAGGCATCGATAGTTTCATGGTTGGTTCTCCCAACGCTAGCAATTTCTTTCAGTGTTGTTTTTGTTTTCAAGTTGAATGGTTCGGTTGTGTGGGTGGCTTTTCGGCTGTTTAATTTGTTTAAACAATTGCTACATTACATTGTTGGATCAAAACATTTTGAAACTACAATTAAACAAAACAATTTTGTAACGCGGGAACTAACTATATTAAATTGAATGTGTGCTATTGATTAAAGAAGTGTAATTCAAAGGAGAAATTAAAAAAAAAAACGGTATAAACAAGAAAAGTGCAGAGTAGGCAGGAACACCGTTAAAAGTTGTTCTTAAATCAAAACGCAATCATGCTGATCTCGTGTAAATGTTTGAATTTTATTGCCACTTCGCCGAAGTTGCAGCGCAGCAGCAGTGTTAATTCAAGCGAAGCAGCAGGAATGGGATTTGCAGAAGGAACTGATGAAAGAGTTTCCATGCTTATGTTGGAATACATGAGCTGCTGTCCAAGAGATTTTGGGCTTAAAGATGAATATTTGAAGTTCTTTACGAAAGATGTAAGTATTTGACAAGAAGGATTATTCAATAGGCATTTCATTTTTCAAATATTGATTTGGTAAAAAAGTGACGACGCTGAAGACGAAGAGCAGAATAAAAGAAAACTACATACAACATATGAATGTATACATATGTATGTATGTATGTACTTATACATATGATTGTATGCTGACTTCGTCTCACACCGGGCTCTCTTTTTGGTTCTCGTTCTCTCTGTCTCTGCCTCTATTATCGTTCTTTGTCGTACCGGCCTATTCTTGAGGCACGCATTAAAAGTTGTGTGTGTTTGTTTGTATGGTGTGTGTGTGTGTGTGAAGGCCTGTGAATGACAAGGGAAACGATAAAGGGGAGGTTTAAGAGAATTCAAAATTAGAAAAAATAAATAGGGTCATTCGTGAACCTTTTCCATCGGGATAATCAAGCAACAGAAATTGGTTTCCACTGATGATGGTAGGACAGACACCATCTATGTACATATACGTAAATGTATACAGTTCTCTGCACCTGCTCCTGATCACGCTGTTACTCCTATTGGGACACCCTGTATTATCTGTTTGCCTTTTAACCTGATCGTTATTTTTAGTTCTCTGCGTCAGCAGCAGCAGCTTCTGTTTTTTTACGAGTCTTCTTTTTATGATTTATGCGCTTTTCCCTTTTCATACACGTACATATGTATGTATGTACATACATACATACATACATATCCCTTTAACTGTAAATCAGTTTTATTAAATTTGTTAACTTCTGATATTCAAATCAAGCAAAATCAGTTTTAACTGGCACACACTTGTTAGATTTCTAAAACTAGTTAAGAGTCCAAGAAATTGAAATAACCTTGACCAAAATGACCACATATTTTTTACTTTTTCTCAAATAACAAGAAAGGTTTACATACATACATACATACATAAGTATGTACATATTATACATACACATTCATTCATATATAAATAGGTACTACCATATGAGTATAATAAATCGCTATCAACAGCTGACTAGTTCTTGCATTGTTTGTATGAAGGTAAGACCTTTGACTATAAAATAAAAGTTTTAAAAACTAAATTAATTATTGTTCTATTCGTACTGATGATTTTTTAAGGGTATACATAAAAACTTTGACCAGACAGAATACTCTTTTTCGTATGCATGTTATATCTTACTCTCCTCCGTTTTGTGTGTGTTAGTGTCTACATTTTTCAAGGTTAAATCTGTTTTACTCGTCCATCTCTGCATGTCTTATTCTTTATGCTTTTTCTTCCATCTTCATTCCGTTACCAAATTCAGTAGCACACTTAATCATGAAAGATTTTTTCACAAATCCGGATAGCATATTGATATCACTTGTTTCACAAGATGTCGGATTACTAAAATTATATTTATCAATTAAACAAATATATACATACATAGTATGTATGTATGCATGTTTTCATGAAATGTAATATGCATATTATTTTGATTATAAATTGAATTGTTCATTTGAAGCCTCTTCTATGATGACGAAGATGTTATTGTTTTTTTTTTGTTGCGGTCTAGAGATCGTGTGATATGAATCTGTATCTGTATGCACCCACTTCAAAAGCGGTGAGGCGTGCGTACTACAGCAACAAATACATACATACATACATACATATGCCAAAAACAATAGAGGCAAGAGAGTCCGGGACAAATAGTAGACTAAAAGTGTTATTTTGAATAATTCAACGGGCAAAATGAAAAAAAGAAAATAAATAAAAATAAACAAAACAAAATAAATTTCAAATACAGTATACATACATACATACATATGTATGTACATATAAGCAACGAATTCTGAATACTCTGGAATTAAAAAAGTTTTACGTATGGCATAAAAATTATTATTGTGTCTTATATGGATATGTGTACATACAATAAGTATAAGAAAACAGTGACTGAAAAATTAATGGAAAATTAAAAACAAATTAATACTAAAAAACAGTGAAATATAATGCGAATTTAATCGATAAATATCAGTATTATTCTAGCACCGAATTACAATTGTAAAATTTCTCTCAGGTTGAAGTTCATTTAGAGTGTAACATTTATAGTGTAACTTGAATAGTCGAGTAATTACTCCTTAGATAGCTGTGTAACGAATTAATTTAAATATATATACATACATATGTATGTATATATGTATCACTTTCTATGTGTATATATATGTATGCACATCTGGATATGAATGTATGTGTATATATAACATATTCTTTTATATAGAGAGCCAAAACGGAACGCTTTTAGAATAAATTACGAAACCCAATGAAAAGCAAAAAGTAAAAATCACAAAAAGGCATCAACAAAAAACAATAACAAGAACCAAAGCCAAAAGAAGAAGAAATTTATATATGTATCTAAAATAAATCCAAGAAGGAAGGCAAGAGAACTGAGCAGAGCAGCACAAAACAAAAACTTGTTTATACAACAACACAGAAGAAGAAAAAAAATTGTATAAACAAGTTTTTAAGATTTCCAAATGTTGCCGGCTGGGGACCGAATTCGGTGCCCGGGAAAGGGGAGGGCCGGGCCGGCCAGTTGGTTCGGTCTGCGGGGCCGACCCCATACCGAGGGGGAGTGATATGAACAATGGGACAGGGGGTTGAAGGAAAAACGGCTCAAGAGAGTATTCTTATACCCTTTGTTCTAAAAGTTAATATTTTCTTGTAATTAGTATAGTAAGTACCAGCAAAATGCATGTATGTTAATTCATACATACGTATGTATATAGTTATGTTCTCGATCAGGATCAATAGTCACGTTCGACTCGGAAGTTTGTTTAATTTTCCTATACATTGGTTCGGGTAATAAAAATATTAATAATAAAGACAATCAAAAAATACTTACATACTTGGTGAAGCATTTATCATCAAGGTGTTTGCGAAAGAGTATAAAGAATTCGATGCATCTACCTTCGGCGTTCACAGTTTTTTTTATTTGGGCCTTTTCTTTTGATGGCCAGTTGACAGACAGCGCCCCATCATGGTCCATATAAAAGGCATACATGTGCACACACATATACATATGTACATACACGCGTACAAATACATACATACATATGTATGTAAATACATTTATATGGGCAAATGGTTAACACACTTACATACATACATACATATGCTTGTGACTTGCGTTTGACAGAAACTCAAACGGACCAATATTTAAAATATGAATTTATGCATCAAATTTGTTTAAAACGATTTTAAGTTTGTTTTGGAGATATTTCGGAGATGCTTCCGATGACAAGGCTATTCAGTTTGCTTTTGTTTTAATGGGAAGTTTCTTATTTAAGAAGGAAGGGGCTGATTTTAAATTAAAATTAATTCAAAATTTTAGTAATTTTTCGATTACTTCATAATAGGAAATTGCAATATAGTTTTTTAATTATACTTCCTTCAAGTGGACATTGGGACTATTTGGTATTTTGCCAAATGAAACAAGTCTTCATAATTTCAAAAAACATTTAAATGAAAAATTGATTAATTAATTAATAATACATACATATGTATATGTAATATGTATGATTTTAAGGACGAATATATGTATGCATATGTATCTATAATATAAAACTATTTACAGTGAATTGTCTTGGGAGGATAGTGACTTTTTGTCCGTTCAAGAGATGTGTCCTCTTAGGAGACGTAGTTGTGCCGAAAAATAAAAGACTGTCGGCGAAAAATTGTCCGTTCAAGAGAGATGTCCGCCCAATAGAGGCTTCTGTTATGGGAGGTTTCACTGTATTATACATCTACATACATATACTATGTGTATCCCAGGAGCAAAACGGGCAACTAATCAGTTCGTCTGTGTGAGATTTCTTGATTGTGTTCGGCACCTAATTACGAGATCCTTCCATTTTAACGGCATCGGGCGGCCGGCCTCCTCTTCTTATCATTTTAATTGAAACGTTTGTCTACCGCTTCACACACACATGTATGCACGCATACACTTATACATAGAATGATTTTGGACTTTCGATTAATTCTAGGTTATCAAATGGTAAAAAATGATTTGACAACAATGCTCTCTCTTTGTCTCTCTCCCTTTGTCCGTCTACTGCTGCTGCTTGCTGACGTTGTCGGTCATCACTTGCTCTTTTTTATTGATTGATTTATTTATGATTAGATCGATGCACAATACAGACAGTTTTTCGTGTCTGTTATATGTATGTACATATGTATGTGTATTCCCTCCCTTTCATTCCCTGTAGAAAGATCGTTCAATTGAGTGGACAAACAAGTTTAATAAATCAAAAAATAAAAAACAAACAACCTGCATTCACATGCTAATGCACTTGGATTGTTATTTTTAAGTTAATTTGCAATGCGTTATGAAATCGAAATGAAATCCCTCCTTTATTTACAATACAATGACTCTCGCCTACTTAGCACCAGTAAACAATATTAAAAACAAAAATAAAAAGTTATCAATCAGTAATAATAATGTGTGTGATAGAAAATGCAAGGCGCGGCTACATTGACAACGATGGAAACTATAAATAGGCATTATCAAATGTAAAGTAAGACTAAGAGATGTATACAACACACATTTAATATGTATGTGTGTTAATGTATATAAGCACTAAATACATATGTATGTGTGTATGTTTACAAATGTACATATATAAGTATGGCAAATAACAATAGATAAGTTTGCGGGACTCAAACATACTATATACACGTGCATATTGCTATACATATGTATGTATGTATGTATATGTAAAAGTTTACCTACATAATATGTTTATAAGTTGAAGAATATTTTAAACGACTTTTTGTATACCCTTGTAAATTCTTCTTTTGATGAATAACAAGTTTATGAGAGAGCAATGGAAGCCGTTTGATTAATTTTTATGAAATTAAGTACGATCCAAAAAGTTTTGCAATATTTAATTTGACTTTGATATCAAAAATGGGTGGAATAAAAATAAAATGTGTATATGCATACATACTCACCCCATCCAGCAATAAAATATTAATGGACCTGCTAGATTAATTTGTCTATATGGTTTACATATGTACACGGAGAAGCATACTTCTAGTCGTTGCAAACTTCCAACGAAAACTAATTAACTCTTTGTGTTAGAGTGCAGGTATCTCTGCGCCATTGTAAATCAAATTCAATTGAACTGTGGGCCAGTCAATTGACACTTAAAACCTGCCACAATGTGGTTAACCACTTTTGGATTTATACGGGTTACCACATCACATGTGTACAAATTTAAAAAAAATTATTACAATGCCCCATCCGAAATTCAATAATACTGTAATATGAACCGCTACTAAGTATACTGACTAGGCACATAATCGATTTTCCTAATGACTAAAACTGTCGTCTAATTTAAAACTTTATAATTAAAGAAATATATGTTTTTATGTATAAACATAAATAGTTTTTAAATGTTTTCATGTATTAATAGAAACTTTTTTGCAATATTTAAGTATTAAGTTATCAACAGACGCTTGTGTTTTCCCTCTGATTATCCAATTCAGAGATATTATACTTCGAGTGTTAATCTAATTCAGTATAAGATTTTTTAAAAGTAATTGAAAATACAAAGGAAATATTGAACCTAACGTAAGAAAAGCTTTTTCTTTTTTAATTATTATAGTCTTTATGTATAGAATAGCAATCTATTTTACTCACACTAATGCGAGTTTCACACTTTTACGAGTTTCGCTTTTTCTTGCTCTCCCATTTTTTGTCGCTCTCATTATTAAAAGCGCTCACTTTAACAATAACAACTGCAATATGACTCTTATTGTTTGTTTGGCTTCAATTTATCTTAAAAAATGCAAACAACAAAAAAGTTGTTGAGGGATATTGTTATTCGATCTTGCGAAAAAGTGCTAGCGACCTCGTTCAAAGTCGAGCCGAAGCTTTTAAAACCAAAAAAAAAAAAATGTTTTCATAAATTGAATTTTTTATCAATCGTTCTAATGAAGACTTTCAATCAGCCTAGTTATACCCTTGTGAGGATTCATTTATTTTGGTCAAAAGTTTGCAATGTATTTAATGAAGCATCTCCGATTATAAAGTATATATGTATGTATATATATATTTCTTTGGGGCTACAGAGCTAAATTTATGGATGATTGTGAATTTTATACTCATTTACATATCCATCAAGTTTTATCGGAATCAGCTAACTATACTATATAGGAAAAATCGGTAAAAAATATACACAGTTGTGGATCAATAACTTGGTTGTTTTAAAATTGACTGTTATGAAATTCGGTATATTTGGTATACATGTATGTATGTATGTATACAAATATCTCTAATGAGTATACATACAAATGTATATACTATAGCTACATATGTAGGAACAACCGAATTAAAAAAAAAATGGTTAGCATGAAAACCACGAACATTAAATTTAGGTTTGACTAATTTTATATACATTGTACTTCTTAATAATACTGCGAAATTAGATCAAATTGTCCGAAAAATAGTTTACAAGGGCAAAGCCGAAGATTATCCGTCCTTCAATTATTTATAATTTAAATTTACATATGGGATTTATATGGGAAGTTTCTTCAGACGAACAGTCCCGAATGGGTGGATTGATCGTCTTTGCTAATCAGGAATATCATGAGCATACTTTTTCTCTTCAGCCGTATCAAACGATTGACCGACCAATTTTATTATACTCTCTGCTAAGGTATTTAATTAGCAGTGATGAAAACGACTTACTATATGTATGTATATAAATATGTATGTATGTATGTACATATATGAACATAGACTTTAAATTGAAAACCTTCAGTATAGGTACACTTTTTGTAGGCTCTTCGTTTGCATTGGCGTGGTCAGAGGCAGCCATTGAACCGTAGCGCAGCGTTGCCAGTATTGCCAATTTGTAAACAAAACTATAAATTCTCGATGTTTAAAAATAGAAATGCCAGCAACAACAACTAAACACCTTTTTGGCTAGAGAGCAGATTTTTAAAATACTTTTACGAGGCGAAATTCGTGTGCGGACAATAGAGGAGGGTTGAACGATTGGATAGAGGGTTGGTTAGTTGGTAGGGGGGAGGGTTACGGCAGCAATATAACAGTTAGGGGGTACGCGTGCTGTGTAGGTACTTTGCTCGACGCACACGTTCGGTTTGCGTGATTTGGCACAGGGGTTAATTTTCATTAGATGCCTCGTTTTTCTCTCTCAATTATGCTTCGGTTTGCATAAATATTAGTTTAAGAGGAATAACAATGAAAGAGAAACCGAAAAATGTGTCAAATGTGCGGACTGAGATTTTTGTTTGTTTGCCATAAACAACAAAATCAAACAGACATTCAGACAGATCAAAATACATGAATCCCTTCGAATATGAGGATATCTTATATTCATTCAAACGTTGTAAGGTCATTGCCAGTACGCTTGCTACACGGTATTTAAAAGGTGGACTCTCGATTTACCAACTTTTTATTACTGAAAAGAAACTACCGCAAAGTGAAAGCAGATACATATGTATGTATATTTCAATTAGAAATCTGGAGATATATTATTTATTGAAGAGTAGCCTCCCCTAGCCTCAGTCAAAAGAAAGATTTGTTGTATAGTGTTATTAAAATTCACATAGACTTAGCAATTAACACTAAGATAGAGAGAGAATGTCGCACCATCGTATTGCTGTTTGCATATCAGAAATCTATATGCACATAAACATTTAAACTTACACGTGTGCTCATCTATACATACATACATATGTGTAAGAGGGGCGTTTGAGAAAAATCCGGAAACAATTTTTGTTTCTTCTATTTTAGGCAATACATTTAACCCAGCAGTCCGCCAATGTTCGTAAGAGGTTTGTAAACAAACAATATTAACCAATTAATTACTTTTTGGCAGATATAATATAACGTATGTATGTACATATACATATGTATATGTACGTATTAGTAAAAAGTCCGTCTGTCTGTTTGTATCAACACCGAGATCTTGGAGACTATAAGAGCTAGACCTACCAAATTAAGTTTGTAAATCCATAGATGTAGATCAAGATCACAGATCAAGTTTATTTTAAATTTTTGCGACGCCCACTTCCGCCTCTTTAATTTAAAAAATCAAGTTAATAGAGTTTAATAGTGTGTTTCGTATGTATATTTATTTAGCGCCCTTAGTAATATAACCAATGTATCGGATGAATTTTGTTATTGATGCTGTTCAAGAATATATATACATACATATGTATGTACTTGATAAAGTCGGAAATGTTTTTTTTTTCTTTCTATAACTTCTGAGATGACCCTCGTCTGGACAGACCTACACAATTTTTGCTGCCGGGTGCGCTGAACAAACAACACACGGGCCAAAGAAAATTTGTTTGTCAAAGTTTTGATAACACCCGGTACATGTTGTTCCATATATGTATGTAGGCTTTCCCGAGCACCTCCCGCCCTCTTAAACCAACGGGCAAGCAAACATTGTTGCGTTTAATATACTGTTATAAACCCAGACAAGAGTCGACGCGACTCTATTTTACACACACAGACACATAGAGTTATGTACATAAGTACATATTCATAGTATATAAAATATATTTGTGCCTATTATATGCTTAATCAAGCGGTGTATAGGGTCGACATATGTATGTATGTACATATGTACCTATCTCCTTTCCCCTTTCTTCTTCATACACACGTGCACACGTTTTGAAAGCTCCTCCCCGGCAATTGCATTTAAATCGGTTGAGTGACGAGACTCTTGTTGTTTGTTTCTTATCTGATTCTGAATTTATTTACAAACGGCATTGAATCATATCGGTTTTTCTACAATTTCGATAAGAACAAATAGAGCGACAAGAAAGAAAGTTTCTTCGGAGAGTTTTATTATAATGATTCTAATATTTCAATTTTTTGAAATGTTTTTTGGGTCCTGTTTCATATGTAGAACTTTACTTAGATCATTATACCTTTGTTATTAAATAAAAATACATACATACATACATACGTACATATGTATATAAAAACGTTTAATTATTATTTGCAGACAAAAATAAAAATTCTTCGATTAGTATTTTATGCTTTCAAATGCTGCATACGACTTTCGAAAACAGCGAATTTAGATTCTAATACTGTTTCAAAAAGACGTTCCATAATTCCGGAGTAATTAAAAAAATAAATATTCACTATCATTCAGAATATTTTGAGGATACTATAGTTTTGAAAATTAAAGATGAGGGATACGAGGCAATTGAACGGTAAAACGTTTTCCTACTATACATACATATGTACATACATAATACATAACATCAAAAACTAGAACGATAGGCTAACTTCGGTGTTGCCGAAGTTCGTATACCCTACCCAAACTATCTTTAATCCGATACTTCCTATGGCAGCTATAACATATTGTGGATCGATTCTGTTGAAACTCAATAAATATATTTCTATATTTACCAAACTTACAAATACGAAATTACGTTAATCTGCAAATATATTTTTGAGCGGTCGTTCCTATGGGAGTGCGGTCATCTGACCGAAATGATTCCGAGACATACAATGGCTGCAGCAAATAGAATCGTATGTGCAAAATTTCAGCTCTGTGAGAGGAGATCGCGTTGATTGGGACACTTAGTTGTATCAACTCAGCCCATCATGCTGATCATGAACATATGTACATATACATATGTACATATGTACATACATACACTTGCCAGAAAAACTATCCGTACACCATGAAAAAATAACAATTTGTTAAAAATTTTGTGCTATAATAAACTTAAAAGTATGAAATTTCTTTCCATATGTTTAACATAGTAATTTTCCAATATATTTAATTCATTTTTACATGATTCCATCATTTTAAATTAAAGTTATCAAAACAAAAACAAAAAACTTCATATAAAAGGAACAGAAAAAGTATCCGTACAACAAAATGTAGACCAAAAAAATAGTCAAAAATCTAATGAAACGTTAAGTTTTAGTAGCTTGTTGGATAGCCCTTTCTTTTAAGGACCTCTGCAAGTCGACGGGGCATCGAATTTACCAATTTTGCTGTATCATCTTTGGTAATATTGTTCTATTCAGTCATAATCACGTTTTTGAGCATTTATTTGGAAGTAATGGTGTGCTGACGGATTTTGCGCTCCAATAAATCCCTTAAATCCTCTATGGGGTTAAGGTCTGAGGATTGTGGTGGCGTATCTAGCCTTTTTTTGGTGTTAAAAAGCAACCAAAGTTTCACAATGTGCGCAGTGTGCTTGGGATCGTTGTCATGTTGGAAATAGAAATCGTCTCCCAATCCCAACTGCTCAGCACTTGGTTTCAAATTTGTTTTCAAAACATTTAAATATCCGTATTGGTCCATTATGGATTCTATAAAATCAAGTTTACCCACTCCTTCCGCTGCCATACACCCCCTAACCATCACCCCACCTCCACTATGTTTGACAGTAGGCGCCAAATTTTCTTTATTCAGAGCAGTACCACTTTTACGCCATACCAGTTTCCTTCCCTTAATCCCAAATATGCAATATTTGCTTTCATCCAAAAATAAAACGCTTTCCCAAAACTCTGGAGGCTTATTCACCTGTTCATTCGCAAAATCCATTCGCTTCTTTCTGTTTACATCAGAAATGTAGGGCTTCTTACGTGCGACATGGCCATGATAACCATCTTTCTTCAACATTTTGCGAATAGTGTCTTCATGGATGGTTTTACCAAACGAATCTTTAACATTTTCCGTTAGTTTGGAAGCAGTTATTCTGGGATTTTTCTTCACATCCTGTAATATTGACCGTCTTTCACGATCTGTCAGCTTGCAGGGGCGACCAGAACGTGGCTTTGAAAGAATAAAGCCACTTTCTTCGAATGTGTTAACCACGTACTGGACAGAGGAGTATGGTTTACATATTATTTTGCCAATTTCCCGAAAGACTTTCCTTCTTTTCTAAGTTTTATAATAATTTCCCGTTCATCTGGAGTAATTTCTTTACTTTTGGGTGCCATGCTGAATCTTCGAACTTTCTTATAGGTAAAGCAATTTTGAAAGTAATGTATTCACGCCAAAAAATACCACAAAGTAAAATGAAAATGTTATTGAGTGAATAAAGTTCAGCTGATAACGCAGGATGTCCCCTTTTCGATGCGTACGGAAACTTTTTCTAGGTTACAATGTTGCTACATTTTCTTTTTAAATTAAAAAAAAATGCTTCTAGGGTAACAAGAATTATAAAATATAGTGAGAATTAAAAAAAAATATGGAATTAATAGAATAATGAAACAAACCTATCAAATTACTCCTATATCGCCTTAATTATCCGATGTAAACTGGGTTTTTCTATATGATACTTGCATGTACGGATACTTTTTCTGGCAAGTGTATGTATACTTTATATAGTCGGAGATGTTTCCTTCTATGCGATGCAAACTGGCCAAAACTAATATACCCCTGGCAAAGGTATAAAAACTGCTCGGGTCTCTGTACAATCTAAATTAGAAAGTTACAATGTTTTCTTGAAATAGTAAAAATCGTTTACCATATGTCAGTAGCCTAGCCAACATAAGATAGTTTATTTGTAGCTTTTATTACCAATATTTTTACTTATACTGAATCAAAAGTAAATCCTACCACGGTACAAAAATTTTTAAAGCTCAAATATTCCCTTTTTCTAATCGGTACATAAATCGAATAGAATAAGGTCGAATGAAGAGGAAAACATAAACAAATTTTTTTGCCAATTCCGTAATCCAAGAGAAAAATGAAGCAACAAGTCGTATCCGCCGACATTGAGTATACCCTGTACCAAGTAAAGGTATTAAATCAAGTTAAAATCCATCGAAAAGCCATAAATTCAATATAAAATTCCCTCAAAATGCTGCAATAGCGAACGCATGCTATCTCGCTCCATAAGTATGTTGTATGTATGAATATTTCCGATATTTATCGTCCGATTTTAAAATTTAGTCAGCTAGTACATAAGTACATATTGGCCTTACTATTGATTTGGATATTGCCAAAAAAGAATCGGATACTTTTAACACAGCTCTAAATATTCGTTTTTTTTTTTTTTTAAATTGCGGGGGCGGAAGTAGGCGTAGCAAAAATTTGAAACAAACTTGATCTGCATAGCCACTTGACAAATGTGACACCCAATTTGGTTGCTCTAACTTTTGTAGTCTCTAAAATTTAGGTGTTCATACGGACGGAAGGAAAGACGGAGATGTCTCAGTCGGCTGTTATTACTGATCAAGAATATATATACTTTATGGGGTCGGAAATGCTTCCTTCTGATTTTAAGCAACTTTAATATACCCTATTACCCAATGGGTACAGGGTATAAAAATCGCCCCGCACGCGTTGGGTTCCCGGCTGTCTAAAGTTGTTTATGATAATGGCTAAACGACGACGGCGACGTTGTCGATGAACGAACACATGCAAGCACATATGTACATATGTATATACATACATTCATACATACCTACTATATTTACATACTAACATATGTATAAAAATATTTGTATCTGTATCTGAACGAAAACAAAAACAAATGATATGGCATTATTCTGTTTGTGAGTAACGGAGACGAAGTCCCTCCCGAGCGTCGCCCGAAACCGACAAAAAAACGCTCCGCTAGCTCATAGCAAAATAGAAATAAAAAACAACAACAGAAAGCTTAACAAAAAACTATAAAAGATTATATTTTTTTTAGTTTCTTTTTGCTTTAATTTGTTTACAACATATTTTCTTTTCTGCAGCGTTTCTGTTTCTCATTTATTCACGCGAAAGCAAATTCATTATTATATCATTAAGCTTTAAAGAAAGGTAAGAATATGCAGAAAATAACCAAAAACCAATTACAGAGGCTTCAGCTGTAGTCTTCGCTTAGGGTTCTATTAAAATCAGCTGATACTGCTACATCTGGAGAGTATCTGATATATGTTTGGACATGCATACATATGTATGTATGTATGTATATAACATTCCCCAGACATCGCTCTCGTTGGAAAAACAAATAAACTAGCTTTGCCGTTGCCGGCACTTTGCAATTAATGCCAAGCATTCAATTAAAGAGGCCACACAAAATGTCATAAAAAAATTGAAAATAAAAACAAATGGAAAAACTAAAACTCCAAGCTAATGCAAAAAAAATACAAACATAAACAATACTATTTCATTAGGTATGCAAAAATATGTTAAAATATGATTTAAAAATTAATTGCATACTTGTTTTTAAGTAGGTCCATTTATTAGTGGGAAATAATGAATTACATAAGTGGCAAGTGTCAGAGTAGCCATAGATGAAGGGGGTATCCAGATGAAGTGTCTGGACTAAAGGCATTTTAATGTGTTAGACAACATTTCTTCTTAAGGGGTAGACAATTTTATGGCCGGACCATGTGACAGATATAGTGAATTTCTTATAAAAATGTTTCAATTAGTAAGAACAAATTATCTAATTTGTGTGTGTTAGGCTACAGTGTCTAAAACTTTTAGAGAATTATCCAATATGTGTATACATAGGTCCGGAAAAGGAGAGGTTAAGAAATATATACATATTTACATATATGTACATACATACATACATTTTGGACACGTAATTAATAAACAACTTTTTGAATGGATATCTTTTCAATAAATGGATGCATATATGTACATATGTATATTAGTTTGATCTAAATGGTTCTAGGAAAAAAAAAAACCCTTCGCAATGCTTATTCTAGCTGTTAAATTGAAAATATAACTCTAGCACTAATGTATTATAAAGGAGGAAAAAATTTAAAAGAATTGGCACATCGTTTAAATATATATGTATGTACATATGTATATCTGTGTGTAGATGAAAGTCCGTTTCCTTTTTGAGCGGACCTCGACTTTTCCATCAGTCGTCAGAAACGTCGTTTAAAAAAATGTATTCATATGGATTTCCTATGTTCCATTAATATGTATATGTACATATGTATGTACATGTACATATACATAGGTACGTCTATATGCATGAACGTATCTCTGTAGTCTACAATTATTGTGTGTGCAGTTAAGCACGTTCTCATCGGTCTTACTCCACATTTGGCGTAGTCATTCAAGAATCAACATTCGATGTTTTTTTTATATTAGAATTTGTTTGTCGTTTTGCCTTAATCAACTGAGAGCCATAAAATATACATCAAATATAGTATATATACTTATAGTATAGTACATATAAATGGTTATTTAATTTGACATACAGTGGCGACTCCACTAAATGGCGCCACACCAGCCCCAGCCCAGCAATCATTACTAACGCTCAACTGATGTGTGAGTGAGGTTAATTGGAGAAAAGTGCCTGCAACTCAGCCGTAGCTGCTGCCTGCCTGCTAGGCCTTCAATCGTTATTTGTTAATATTATTATTGCTGTTGTTGTTGTTATTGCTATTACAGAGTCTTCACTCAGAACCGTTGTTTGTCCGAGAGTCAATGACATTTTGCTCATTGCAAATTGTGCAAGCCAAGTTGTGCAAACACATTGCCCTCATAGAACGGGTCCATGTTGAGAAGGAAAGGAGCGTGTTGTGGGGATGATGTCGAAGGCAATATGTGTCCAACTTTTTACAATTTTGTGAGATAATGCCAAGCCAGAGTCGTCCACAAACAGACTTACGTATGTATGTACATTTGAGGGACGGCCAAAAAGTTATTAGCAATCACTTTACCATTTCTTCCATTATCTAAAAGTTTAGTACTAAAGAAAAAAAAACAAAGAATTTTAAGTAATATGAAAGAAGCGGAAATATTTTTAACCAAATGGTTTTGAAGTATAATCGAAGATCACCAGATTAATGCAAAGGGTGCAATGGGGTGAAGAAAATATCGCACCAATATTATTGGATAACAAAAATTATTTTAAAGACTTACATACATACATACATACGTAAACCAAGTGAATACAGTAAAATTAAAATTGTCCGGATCAATTGGGTCCACTTAATCCGTATTAAGATAAAACATTGCATATTTTCAGAAATAAAACATCTTTAATTAAAGTTAAAAAGTAACAATATGTACATTCATAAAATCCGTCTAAAGGTACATATTTCAATATAGACTCTATATAATATAGTCATTCGATTTTACTCAATTTCGACATGATGTGATTATCAATATTAATTTTGGAGTCAAGAAATTCTTTACTTGGTGCTACAATCATCTCCAATGTTTTTTCGAACTCGATCCACAGGTTACAACGCACAGATATGTTCTTGATCAGCACGATGAGCTGAGCTAATATAGCTTTGGCCATCTGTCTGGATTTACATTTTGCACATAGGCTTCTTTTTACTGCAGACGTTGTAAATTTATATTTTATATTATTACATTGTTATTGTATTTGGTATATATTGTAATATCTCTATTATAGTCTCCATTGAAATTTTTTTATTCCAAACCACGGACATTTAATTTAGATTTGACTTTATATACTTCCTCGTGGTTCAGTTAAATTATACATACATAATTGTTTTTCTAGTTTCCTTTATAGATGTGTTTCTCGGCCAAGTTAATTATCGCCCCTCGTATATGTCAATTGACAAGTGCAAAATAACAGCCAGCCACATTGTTTAAACCACTTCAACTTTAACCAGGCCGGCCATAAACCGTAAAAAGGGCAAAAAAAAAAAACACCTGAAGAATAATATGAAAATAATCAATACTACATATAATTAACAGATAATTTGATTATTATTCTTTTAGTTGCATATATCATACATGATATTTAAATCCATAACAATTTAGACAATATTTCAAGCTAAATTAAAATTGATTTTCATTTCTACTTTTTACGAGACTTGCCATAAATACTTTGTTTTACCAACAATCAAATGCTGATACGAATATATAGGATTGTAGATCAGGACACAACCCTTCGTTTACCCCAACCCACACAGCAATCCAGTCCAGTCACAGTCATCCGATTGGTCATAAAATTGCAATATGAGATTGGAAAAGCAAATTCATGCAAACATCCAGACATATGTATGTACATACATATGTGTGTATGTGTTTATGAGGCAATAAATATATTGATACCTTCAGCGATGAAAAAAGACAATCAAATGTGCTAAGTAACAACACTTGGCAATAAGTAGTTATAATTCATTTGCATTGTTCTTTCGATTTTGTTTTTTTACTTGGTTTCTATTTTTCTTCTTAATAATAACAATTGTTGCTGAAGCTGATTAGATATGCCCGCTGAAAACGCATAAACAATTCATTCGCTTTGTAACACAGACAAATGAAATTTTCTATTTGTTTTTGTTTTGAAAATGGTATTGATCGCGACAATATCGATTCCATAAAATGCGTACGTAAAGTTGTCTCATATTCATATATTAAAAGCATTATTTCGATATTTTTATGACGAAAGTTAGGTTATCTTAAGAGATGAATTTTCATTAAACCCTTTAGCAAGTTTCAAATTTATTCTTATTTAAATTTAATTATTTATGTTTGCCTCGACTTAAACAAGCATGAAAAATTGCTTACCATGTCGCAATTTAAAACCATATTTGTCTTTTTTTCGATAACGACTACTCACACGTTCTTAAATATTTATATATATAAATACCCCGAGTTCTTACTCAATCAAATCATGAACGGATAATATCGGCAAAAAGTCAAACAGAGTCACCTCCTAAATATATATGTACATATACATATCTATATTAAGCAATGTATAGAGATTTCCGTAATTTTGCTGATCAAGAATATATACAATATATCAAAATAGAAAATTGGTCCAAATTGTTAAAGTCCACCTGTGAATCTGGTTGATAATGTCAATGCTAAATATAATCTCTTTTTACTCATGTGAAGCTTTTTCCTACCAGCAGAAAGTGGACACAAAACACACAACATAGTTGTAATTCATTTGACTTGTGTTGACGTTTGCATTTTATACGTTAATTCAATTCAATTTTTTGTCGTCGTTGCTGGCTCGCTGGGTCTGTGTCTGGGCACAAGTCATTTTGTGAATGTGTGTGTGAAATAACTGCACACACTCCTCCCATTCCTGTCAGGCGTCAATAAGTCCGCCAACACGTGGTTAAAATCAACTATGAAAAGTGCAGGCATTACTTAGTCCATCTCTTCTATGGCTAAATTATAAAGGTGTTGATTAGGAAATAATAAACTGTACATACATACATACGTCGGGTTAACCAATTTGTAGACTTGAATGTAAGCCAACTGAAAACTAATATATACAGACATATGTACATACATACATACATATATAGACATAGCATTTAATAAATGTGTCATTTAGTAGAAATAGTAATGGCAACAACTGGTCTATCAGCACATCTCCTTTAAATTAATCTCCTTCTCTCTGTTGTCACAGTATTTGCTGCCATACAGAACAAGAAAAACACGAAAAGTGAGAAGAGAACGATAATAACAAATTCAAGTAGTCTTGTCATTTATGGTTGCAACAACATTTTGCCATTGCACTAATTGTTTGTTGTTTAGTTGTTTATAAATTTTCTGCCTCCTGATTTTAGCGCAACAACTTGTGCCTTCTTGTTTGTTCCCAATGATAAAAGTTTGCAGACACTCGACTAGAACATAATTGATAAATTTGCACTTGAACTACTGTAAATTTCCCACAAATTAATGGACAATATAATAAAATTGATCATTGTGGTAAAAATGTCCTCAGCCTTAAATTGAATCTTTTTATACCCTTGCAAAAAGGGTATATTTTTTCTGTTTTTCAGGCATATGGTCCCACTCCGGAGCTAGCCATTACTGCAATTAAGATGCCCGAACTACTTTTTGGCATCACATTGGATTTAGATGATGGACAAAGTTGGCAAATAGTCTCCTGCATTAATTGCAGGCAGGTTGTGTGCGGTAAGCGCGTATCGGCTGGGGCTGCCGCCTATCTCATCAATCGTACGCTGTTGATCAGCAACGAAGAATTGGCCCGTCGCCGCGCCAATAAATCATATTCAGAATGTTTTGATCTGCTTATTATGGAGGGCAGCAGCATGGTCCCATCTGCATCCAGTCAAAGTATTGGTTCGAATTCGTCTAATTTTTCGGATGGGCGATCGCAACGTGTGCGTCAATTAAGCGCCACTCAACAGGCTCGCGTCCAAGCAGAGATTGCAAAGACGAACGATCGGATCGAGCGATATACGCAAAAGGAATTTGAGTTACTCAAAAGTTTCCGTGAGAAATCCAATCAGGATTATGCGCATCTAATGCGTGTTATCAGTCAAGTACCTGAACAGGACTCTGAGGGAATGGATAATGCCATGCTGCCTTCCCTAGAGATAACAGGCAATTGGTTACCGACTGCAACGGTCGGAGGCGGAGCAGCAGGAGGTGCACGTGGAGGCCGCCGAAACACCATTGGAAGTCGTCGCGACTTGAACGTACCAACCACACCAACCAGTACCTTGACTCAGCCTCCCAATTATCAGACATTGCCTCAGCAGCAGCTGCAGCCATTGGTTTCGGGTATTTCTGCCGTAATGAGTGGACGCAAAATGTCTAACTTTGACACACCGCCTGCCACTCCAGAAGCCACTCCCATGAGCGTGGGAAATAGCCCCACCTTTAGGCAACAGGCAGGAATCCCGGTTCGCCATCCATTGGTAACCACCAATTCTTCAACCTCAGCAAACGGAGGCGCCGACGAGGCCGATGATTGCCTTTTCGATTTGGAGGATGATGAAGATGTACCCACACCCAAAAATACAGTGCAGGGTTCCAATTTCAATAAAGCCCACTTATACCAGCAACAACAGCACCATCAGCAGCACTACCAGAGATTGCAGAACCAGCAGCTTGACAACTCTATGGATAACGTGGACGATGGATTGGCCGCCGATGAAGCTGAGTGTAAGTCTCCTGAAAATATTGCCATCGACTTTAATTTAACATTCATTTCTAAATTAAACTTTTTGCATTTTCGTGCTGCAGATGCCGTGGATTTGGATAGCTCTTTGCCTATTCCCATGCGTGGAGCTCGGCCAACGCCAGCGCAGCTTATGAATTTTGCCAGAAGTCTCCCAATTGAAATTTCCAACTCTCCGTTGGTTGAGAGGGCCAACAACAATTTCGTTGTAGAGGACGAGGAGGTAAGGTTGCATCAGATGCGGAAATCTATAGATTATCTGAATAATTATTTTCGTTTTCCGATTTATCGCAGGTGCTGGACAACATAGATATAGCGGCCAGCATCAAGGCCCTGGCCAAAAGTGTTCATGGCGAGGCTGTTTTCGGTGACCTGCCACGTCCACGTCTTAGCTCTCAGATCTAGGAGAAGATATGTGAAAGAAGATGGGAATGATTCCCATTCCTTGACACATAGCACGAACACCATAACGTACACACATAGAATTCAGCTCGTATTTTTGCATATTTTTGAGAAGAAAATTTTCTATCTAAACTAAATTAGTTTGCTCGACAGAAAAGAATCAATCATACGCCTTCATTCATGTCTTATATAATATATAGTATACCTCCACACATAATATGCATATGTAACATTTTTTTTGTTTTAAGGAATATCTTCTTGTTTTCGGATGATCTTTCGATTGAAATGTGTATTTTCTTCGTACGATAAGTGTGTAATATGGCAGTCTGTTTGCCTGTTGCACATTTGGAATAATTAACCCTGATACTGATGATGTTAGTTTATACAATGAATAATCTAGAACATCTATATCTATATATATAAATATGTATCTATAATAAATATTATAAAGGAAACGCTACATGTTATGGCAAAATGAGACACACAGCAAGCGTCTAAATTGAAATGTCAACAAAGAAATATTTTTTTTCTTTCTTTTTTGAAAACAATGGTTCCGGGAGTGAATTTATATGTCAATTAAATGGGCTGTAGAACTCTTGTTTTTTTTTTAAATCAAACTTCTTCCAGTCTTTCAGTTTATCGGAATAAAATAAATAGCAAAAGTTGCTTACTTAACAAATGACTTTCTTTGTTACAATTGAATTAAAAAACTATAGTTACAATTGATCGATCCGTAAACTAAACTTAAACTAATCCGCTTAGATTTACATTTTTGATAAGGTCTAGAAGACGCCAGAGAGGCGTTCTATTTCCAAGAGATCCGCCAAAATCTCCTCGGTGCGTGTGCCGATCTTTTTAGCCACCTCATTTCGTTCCGAATTTGCCAACAGGCGGTAGGACCAGATAAGATCACCGTCGATGATGCATCGTGAAGGGTTGATGCCTACTCTCTTGGCTGATTTCAGAGTGCGATATTCCTTAGGATTCAGGCCACACATATGATCCTGATAGGAAAGTAGGACATTTTGCAACATAAGGAAACGACGATAAACCTTCTCTGGTAGCGGTAGGCAATATCCCAGCGCCCCGTCCAATGTGCCATATACAACAAAATGTTTATTTTCATACAGGAAGGGCTGGCGCTGATGCAGACCCCTTTGATGACACTGCACACGGAACATAGTATTCACCACCTGACCCAAATGATAGTCAGCCTTCCGTAGAAGTTTTTGGCCACCCAAAGATTCTCGAGCTTCCGGCTGATACATATACACAATGAGATTGCTTTCGGCATCGGTGACCAGGAAACCCAAATTGGAGTTATCCACCATGAATTCAATACCATAGACCTCGAGGGGATTAAAGTCACGAGAGGCCAGGGACAGGGTGCGATACTCCTCCTGGAAGCGCAGCAAACTAATGGATTTGTAGACATCAGCTATGAAGATTAATGATTTCACGGTGATAATCTGATGCACATATATATTTGTGTCGATGAAAGCAACGCCGATGAGATCGCCATCGCGTAATTGCCAAATGTATATCTTCTGGCCCAAACCAGTCACAAGAAAACCCAAAACATCGGAAATTGCTGAAACGGGACCCTTTTGCTCCTTCTTAAAGACTTCCTTCAATTTGAATTTAGTCATGGGCTTGCCGGGTTCGGGAACCACTTCAATGATATCATATATATGGATGTTCCCGCGACTTGTAATATCCTCGCTGTAGTTGAAGTTGGTGCCTATGCAAAGGTACTCCTTGAGTCCTGATCGAGTTCCCTCATACGAGAGTTTAACAATCTTAAAGGCTGTGACATGTTCCCAAGGCTCAAACCGAATCGAAGCGTCAGGCACAATTTCCCACGTTTCTGGTGATATAAGTACCATATCGAATTGAGAGCCGATCGGGTAGATAAATCTCTCGCCGCGACTCTCCTCAGACAGCTCTTTATCCTCGCCGTTGAAACGATAAAACTTGGTCATCGGTTCTTCGGTTTGGGTAATCAGACAATACACACGATTCTCGCGGTGATACACCAACTGTCGAGGCGTACATCTTAAGGGAACCTTGCGAACAGGCCACACCGAATCATAACTAAGGTAGCTGGGCAACACGGAGATCTTCAGTTCAAAGGTTGTATCGAAGAAGAGGAAACCATTCGGTATATTCACATTGTTGAAAGCGGCAAAGCTTCGCACATCTCCATTGCCAAGAAGTCGATGAATCCGCAATTCCCCTCGAGAGGTGAGGAAAAGAAAGCAGGGATTCACCCCACAAATCATCACACCAGCCATGCCACCGACATTATTAAAGGGACGCAGCTTTTGAACGTACTTTGCTTGCATATTGTAAGACTCCAATTCCTCATTCTCCTCATTCTCGTCCAGATTTATATGGGTGGGCTGCTGATCCAGCAAGTTTAACTGATCCAATTTACGAAAGCGTATTTTTAGGTGACCTTTGGGATATCTAAATACTTGATAGATGAGCAGCTCGAGACGTGTCCGTACCAATAGCAGTGGTCGTTCACCATTTAAGCCCAATCCTACTAGAGACAACTCCAATGGCAAAGGAGAGTTGGCGTGCTGTGGCATACATGATTGGACAATGCCCGCCTTGGAGTTCTCCTGTGAGGTCAATGAAATGGGCACAAATTCCATAGCATCCGTTAAGACCATGGCACCGTTGCCAACATCGTTGACCAGATAAACCAATTTCATATCGGGCATAGAGTAAATTTCCAAGGTTCCACTCTGTCTGGCAACGACTAGCCAGTAGGTTGGCTTTGCCACCTGCACCAGCATACGTCGCCACCAGTCCGAATTTTTCTGCTTCGACTGCTTAGCCAAATCGGCCATGGTGTTCATTTTAAAGGCATTTCCTGCATCTCCGTACAGCAGATCTTCTTCATCTTCCACTTTCATGTGCGGTTCGGCCTTCATGTAACCTCCGAAAGTGGATCCAAATGTGCTGCCTGCTCCGCTTCCAGTCAAATTAAGAACATCATCTCCTTTAACTGTAAATAGGCCTGACAAATCTTTGTAAGCGGCAATGGCCACAACGGCCGGAGAACTGCTTATTGTATGCTTATTAATGGCCAGTCGTGGTGTGCCGCGACTCTCTCGCAGGGCAAGAGTTATTACCTGACCATTAAAAACTCGCAGGCAGACATAGGGATCAGCTATGGCTACCTGCACTACCGGAGAACCCACATCAATAGGCACATTTTGCACCAGCCGCGTCCCTTGGAGAAGACGTACATGCCGCGTGGTAACTTGCACTATAAACCGGTTCTGGCCAAGATTGCCCACATAAATAGTGGCCTGATTGACTGTGAATCCAGTATTCTCAATTTCATTAATTTCCTGGCCCGTCTGTAAGACCAGAGTGGAATTCCTTTGAGATAGCAACATGAAGTCGTGCTGATCCTGGCGACTTGTCTTTTTAGTGGCATCATCAAACACTGTCCAAACATCCAGGCAGCCCTCCAGCTCGAAGCTGGTAATGATCTGAGGATTTATGCAATTAACAAACACGGAGAGAGCTCCATTTTTACTGTGACCCGTGGCGGCTACCAATTCTATTTTCACATCTTGCAAGGATTCGGCATGGGGACGCAGCGTAGAGCCATCCTCCTCGAACTCCACGCGCTCGCCGGCACACATATAATTGATAGGTGCCACATTGATGAGGCTGTCGCAGACTTCAAAGACAAATTTCCGCAACTGGAGAACAGAGGTCTTAGCTCCAGTGCCATATACCTATACCAAATGGGTAAATAAGATATTAATGGCCAGAGAGTAAAGTTTCTCTACCAACTTACCTCCAATTCCTCATCCTCAATTCGACGAGACTTTGCCTGGGATGGCGCAGAGGTCATTGACTCTAATTGATCCACATCCAGAATGCTTTCGATTTCTGCCTCTTCAAGTGGCTCCTCCACAACTTGCTGCTGCTGTTCCACATCGTCTAATGTAATAACCGTGCTTTGGTCCTCTTCCGTAAAGTGGAGCAAAAGGGAATTACCCAATCTTGAGCCCAAAAATATATATTCTGTGTGGCAGACACAAATGCAACTAGTCAACACGCTGGCGGCTGCCTTGTGAAAGTGAAAATTTCTCACAGTTCGCATTGAGTCAACGCACAGCGTTAATACATAAAGATCTCCCGTCCGCAAGGAGACGACCAATTTATCCACATCAATGAAAGCAAAATTGGCACAGTCCAAGCTGATGCGAACGCCATCCTGCGGCTTTAATGGAAAACTTGTCGAATTGTCCGCAGAACTGTTCAGACTGACGCCATATGGTGGAACACTCTGGTTAAGATAGATTACGGCGTTCACCGTCATCACTAGACAACCGCCAATGGGTTTCTGTATGGGTAGCAATTGGAGGCAGTCGAAGGGCAAGTTGTTGACTGTCCAGATTATGGGATGGACACGCTGCTGAATATTTAGGGAGATGGCCACTAAAACACACGTGTCCGAGCGTACTTTGATGCGGCCTGCGCACGTGCGCACAGGCTCATATAGTATAAGAAGCGTAGGTTCATAATACCCATGCAGGAATTGTATGTCAAGGACATTATCAATTTTCTCATCCAAATCCCTTAAGGCTATCAAATACGATGCCATAATCGGAGTCCTTGTGACCATTGCTGTGGGGGCTTTCTTGATAGGCTTCACATCAGCCAGCTCAATCTCGTCCAGGCTGTTATCTTTTCGAAAAGGAAGCACTACCAAACGCTTGCCATAGACCAGCATAACAGCACAGCGGGCGTCTGGATCTACTCGAACCTCAGGCACATAATAACGCCCTGTCCAACCACCTCGAATGTCCTCCTCCTCGAAATAGTGGAGGGAAAGCGTCTTCAAAGCGTATGTGTCCGGATCGTGCTGGAGCACCGACAATTTGGCATCCTTAAAGCTGATCAGCAAAGCATCTCTCATGGCACCTGCTCCTGCCAAGGAGACGCACTGCAGAGACATAACATTGCCATACAGTGAGTATGTTGCCAAGCACTCGAGGCGCATCTTCGGTGCAACTCTTATCTCATTGGGGTTTAACTTTTGACGCTGACCGGCCTCCACATTGGGGGCTATGCGATACACCTTCAAAACATTGGCACCGGCCACGACGAGGTTCTCCTCCAAGTTGTTGAAAAAGCGGCAAGATATGGAAAATTCCACCGAAGTGGCGGGGTGTGTTTGTTTACACATTGAAAACATAATGAAACGTTAGCTTAGTGGAAGCCACAATTGACATATTTCAAACACGTCCGACTTTCGATCCGACCGTTTCGCAGGATTCGCTATAATTCTAAGATTTCGTCTTGTCTTTAGCGGGATTCTGTGTTTTCGTTTAGCTACTCAAGATTAGGGATGGGAGTATCATTGATGGAAACATCGATAATATCGATATTTTCAATTTTACGGAGACCATCATAGCTTTGTGTTTTTGTTCAACTCACGATATGCAACTAAATATATTATGGCGTTTTGGATTTCATCGGTTCTTGTCCAGCTCCACTAGGATTTGATGTGGTGTAGTTATGTAAAAGGGTTGCCGAGTTCACGCAGGATCTAAGATTGTTTGCTAAAACACTAATGATTTTCGATATAATTATTTAACATTTGAAGAAGTGAAAGCTGTATTTGTCCCTTAATACCCGAAAGAGATAAGAGGAATATTGTTTAAAGGAAAGTAACATTGTTCCACAGGTTTTCAACCTTATCGATTTAGTGAGTTTTATAACTCCACTTCACGGCGATATAATTATTATAGATTACATAGATGTTTTTAATAGGGATATTGCATCGATCATTGCTAAAATTCTGTTGAAAACACGCAACCATGAATACCTGAGTAGCATCCGCCTTCTTAATGTAACTAAGTATAAGTTGTTAGCAGTCGTTTTTTAAAAATACCTACATATGTGCAACATGTACCAAAGCTTTATCTACATATATTTTTAGAATCAAATAAAACCGATAATTTCAAACAAGAAATCGATAATACCAGTAATGTCAACGATGTGGCAATCCCGCCTATCAACACGTGCGGTTTGTTTATAAAGTTTCAATTGCAATTTTAAATTGCCAAACTCGTGCAGCATGAAATTTTCCTATAAAGTAAGTTTTCAATTAAATGGCACCCAGAAATACATTGTGTTTTCCACAGTTTTCGAATTTGTTGGGCACCATATACCGAAATGGCAACTTAGTGTTCACGCCAGATGGAAATTCGGTCATTAGTCCTGTGGGCAACAGAATAACAGTATACGATCTCAAAAAGTAAGTCAATAATTACAGCCTTATTTAAATACGCCATTTTCATAATTTATTGTTTATTCCTAGTAACAAATCTCGCACTTTAAGCTTGGAGTCGCGATACAATTACACAAATATTGCCCTGTCACCGGATGGAAGTCTTTTGATTGCTATTAACGAGCATGGTGATGGCCAGCTGATCAGCATGTTATCCTGCACAGTAATACATCGTCATAAATTTCAGACTGGTGTGCAGTTCATCTGCTTTAGTCCAAATGGTCAATATTTTGCAGTGGCTCGTGAGAATTTGGTGCTGATTTTCTGCTCGCCCGGTGAGATCACTGGCGAGTATAATCCTTTTGTGCTGAAACGAAGTTTCATAGGTGGCTATGACGACATAACCTGGTTAGATTGGTCAACAGATTCGAAACTACTTGCCATTGGTTGTCGCGATAATTCTACTAAAATTTGTGGTCTCAACTATATGAAGAAATTTCGCACATACAATTTAAGTGGTCACACAGATGCCATTGTGTCCTGTTTTTTTGAGGCCAACAGTTTTCACTTGAATACAATTAGTCGGAATGGACAGTTGTGCCTTTGGGAGTGTTCTCTGGCACCATCTGACTTAGAAGAAAATGAGAGACCTGCAAATGCCAAAAGGAATAAAAATTCCAAAGATTCCGACAATGAATCCGAAGATGATGTAGAAAATGTTATTGAAAAAACAAAGGAGAAGGATTCTCCAGATGCTCTCGAGGATATAAATGAGCTTGCAGACGAAGACCTGAAAAAAACTAACCTGTTCTCTTATAAAAAGTTGGCTCGCCATTATTTGGCGAATGAGCCACGTAAGGAACAACGGGATGCTCTTCTTACTGCTGCCAACTACAATAAAAAAACTCGAGTTCTTGTCACTGCTTTTAGCACAGGTGCATTCTATCTCTTCGAACTCCCCGATGTGAATATGATTCATTCACTAAGCATTTCCGACTATCCCATTTCGGCGGCTCTATTTAACTGCACTGGAGATTGGGTGGCACTGGCCTCCCGTGAGATTGGCCAACTTTTGGTGTGGGAATGGCAAAGTGAACAGTATATAATGAAGCAACAGGGACACAGCAGTGAAATGACTTGCATTGCGTACTCCTCTGATGGTCAGTACATAGCCACCGGAGGCGAGGATTCAAAGGTTAAGCTGTGGAACACACAGAACAGTTTCTGCTTTGTCACTTTCAGTGAACATACGAGCGGAGTCACTGGTGTACAGTTCAGCCGTAACAAAAAGTTCCTAGTGAGCAGCTCTCTGGATGGCACAGTACGAGCATTTGACATAACCAGGTGAGTAGTAATCTGAAAGGTATGCATTTTAATACTATTATACTATTCTTTTAAATATCTACAGATACCGCAACTTTAGAACATTCACCTCGCCCAATCCTGCTCAGTTTGCCTGTGTGGCTGTAGACTTCTCTGGCGAATTGGTTGTTGCTGGAGGCCAGGACGTCTTTGAGATATATTTATGGTCAATAAAAACGGGAAAACTGTTGGAGATTATTAGCGGTCATGAGGGACCCGTTTCCTCTTTGGCCTTTTCACCTGTTGCTACATCAACCACATTAGTGTCGGGCTCCTGGGATAAGACCATAAAAATATGGAATTGTCTAGAAAGCAATAGTGAGCATGAATCTATTGATGTATTAGCGGATGTAACAAGTGTGGCTTTCAGTCCTAATGGGGAAGAGGCAAGTGACAGCAAGTGAAGCCAAATTGTATGCATTATTCAGTATTTATAATTCCTTAAATATTTTTCAGGTTGCTGTGTCCACTTTAAGTGGAAATATAACTATATTTGATATCAAGTCCGCTACACAAGTGGTTACAATTGAGGGACAAAAAGATCTTGGCAGTGGACGTCTGGAAACAGATATTATAACAGCAAAAAAGAATGCCCAATCCAAGTAAGAGTCAATATTCCAATGTTGTTTATCGCACTCTGATTTATTTGATTTTGTCTTTAAAATAGCTACTTCTCCACCATTGAGTATTCTGCTGATGGAGAATGCATTTTGGCTGCTGGTAAGTCGCCAAACATTTGCATATACCATGTGAGAGAAGCCATTCTACTGAAAAAATTCCAAATCACTCAGAATCACAGCTTAGATGGGCTTAATGTGAGATACTTTCGTTGTAGTAATATAAATACGGGTTGAATTTCATTTGGGTTTTATTTGTATTGCAGGAATTTATTAGTCGCAGACATTTGAGTGAATTTGGCAACATGAGTTTGGTGGAGCAACGGGAGGAATTAGACAATCAAAAGGGTACCATACGATTGCCAGGAGTTCGTAAAGGTGATATGTCCTCTCGACGGTTTCAGCCCGAGGTTAGAGTTTTCTCAGTAAAATTCTCACCAACTGGTCAGTCCTTTGCTGCTGCTGGAACAGAAGGACTCTGTATTTATGCCCTGGATAAGGGTAAGATTTTTTTTTATTTTTGTTTACAAAGTGGACAAGTTTTATTCTACTGTCACGTCTTTTCTAGGTGTTGTTTTTGATCCGTTTGATTTGTCCTTGGAGGTTACTCCAAAAGCCACACACCAAGCTCTCAGGAAGCTGGACTATACCAAAGCTTTGGTGATGTCCTTGAAATTGAATGAACCCAACTTGATAGCCTTAGTGCTAGAACGTGTTCCGTATAGAGATAGTAAGTAGAGTCGGCAAATTTGGGCAACCTTCGTGGGGGTCTAAAAATAAACGCCGCTGTAAGCCATTACCCCGACTCCATTTGTCGATCGAATGTGCAAATTTGCGCCTGTAAATGTTGCTGGTGGTTGTTAATAAACAGTTTCAAGGTTCCGGGTGGTGTGCCCTGCCTTGGTTAATAACCTCTACCCAAAGCCAACTCTAGTTGCATATACTCGTATATCAATATGCAAATGGATGGCTACAAACTGCCAGCACGTGCCTGCATTGCATGCATATTTAAATCCTTGGTCATCTTTCATTGCAGTTGAATTGGTCTGTTCCGATCTGTCGCCAGAGTTTGCCCAGCGGCTGATGCAGTTCTTGGCCCGTCTCCTCCACACAACTCCCCACATTGAGTTCTATATGCAATGGAGTTGCTGCTTGCTGACCAAGCATGGCAATCGCGATGGTGTTTTTGAACACACAGGATTGCTGGCATTGCATGAAAGTATATCCAGAAAATACGAAATGCTTAATAAAATGTATGTATCGAGTTACCAAGTCCCATTATTATGTTCCATTATTTCAATGTTGAATTACAAAAAATTGTACTCCAATTCCAGCTGCGACTATAATAAATATACCTTGAGGGTATTACTGAACAATGCTGAAAGATTAGAGAAAGATAATGAGGGCAAGGACACTGTTCCAAATGAGGATAGTGACGATGAAATGTTGCTCATTCGAACACAAGAAGATGAAGCTATGCAGGTCCAATTTGATGATGATGAGGATAGCGATGACTCGGATCAGGAAGAAGAGGATGACAATAAGTAAATTTATATATGAGTATATATGCAATGTTTTTATTAAGATAATTTTAAAGCTTTGTCAATAACAATAACTTAAAAGATGAAATATATATAAATATGTATATATATATATATCTGTGTTTGTGTGTATCAATATCAACCTATTTTTGATATAGCAGATACAATTGTAAATACATATACTGCAGGATATATATGTGTGTATATATAGTAGTGGATTAAATTCAAAATATTTACATGTAAATATAAACTTTTTTTCCTGATGTGCGATATTTGAACTACAGGTAAATATAAAAGCCACAGCTCTAAGGTTTTGCTTAAATTTTAATAACAATAGTATTTCTCAATATGTATGTATGTATTAATGTAAAATTTTCTAAAAAGCATTTATTTGTATTTCGTTTATATTGTATCTATGTATGTACAATCCAAATATTGTGCTAATTTTTTTGTTAAAGTACTATTATCATTTTTAAAAAGCACCAATTAATTGTTTCTCTGGCTGATTCTGATTTGTTGCTTAAGCTGCTTATAAACAAAAGTTGTGTCTAACAGAGCTCTTAGAATACCATTCTACAGAGTAGTATGGACCAATCCTAAAGATACATATACAAATACATACATATATACTTAGGGTTATTGTCAACTAGCACAGTGATATTCCCTAACTCAAATTATAATCATACTCAAAAAAAGATACATAATGTATATATAGCCATAACTTATTATTGTTAGCAGAAGCGAGGTGAGATTCAAGATTCGAATATGAACAAGAATTCTATAGCTTCTTAGAGCAGTAAGTATGTACACGGCTTAAAGGAATTTGATTCATTGTCTATTAAAAAAGAAAAGCTAGAGTATAACAAATTATGTTTGAGTAATGAGCAATTGTCAATATATATATACTCCATTGTCGTAACATATATATAACATAAATATATAATATATATTTATATAATATATATTTATATCTATATCAGGCAATAAGCTTGTACTTTGAATCTCTTATATTGCACTTTTCATTATATCCTCAGATCACCCAGATATTTTCATTTCATATAAATTTCAATTTTTAACGGAGTCCAGAAATGTGTATTCTGGAACTCCCCAAATCCTAGGATGACTTCATAAGCAAAATAGGCCAATACAGAAGAACAAAAACGAAGAAGAGTATGGGAAATACGGCTCGAGAAACTTTATCAATTTCACGCCACATGATTTTCTCTACGCCCGTATCCGTGTCCGTCCAGGCCACTGAGAGAAGACTTTGCCGCCGTGCCGGTTTCGGCGGTCCTCCATTGCCCTGCAGCGAGGTCTAAGAAATTGAAATTGCGGAAAAAACAGGTGTGTGAGTTTCTTAATTGACTCGAATTACCTGTCCTGGTGTTGTAGGCGTTTGGGTAGCTTTCCGTGAGCGAACTGCTCCACCCTCCCAGCTGGCCACCGTTGCACATTGACCCTTCTCCATGTTGCTTATGCGCTGTGGTCAGTTTATAGAACGATACAAAAATTGCATTATTTATTAAAGAGAAATTTTTCTATGGCTGCCTTACCATGGGCAGTACCTTGGGTATGCGATTCACCTGGTACTGATACTGGACATCCAGAACTTTAACTACCACAAACTCGGCCAGGGCAGCGAACACGGAGAGCATACATCCAGCCATCCATAGATCCAGGGCCTGGTAAAAAATCGGATTTGGGATACATTCACACTTATAAAGTTACGTTGTAATTACCTTAACATAAGCCACTGGTGGAATATCTGCCCCTGTGAACATGGTGACCAGTGTCAACATGCAGGTTACCAGCAATGTAACGCGTCCCGGAATGGCATCCAAACCAAGCCAAAAACTGAACCATGATAACATTACCACAAGCGAAGATGGAGCGAACGTCTGTATCAAATGATGACCGATTTGTCGTTCGAATCGGAAGTAAACGGTGAGCCGAGAGAAATTACCAACTTTCTCTGGCATATAACCATCGCTCTCTTCCAGCTCCAGTGGCTGGCCCAAATTGTATTGCAAGAGTTTCAATTCCGGATTGAGAGTCACTCCGGAATCGGACCAACGTAGCTTTACCTTTTGGTTGTTAGAGGAGACTGGAAATAATATATATTTTCATTTGAGCACGTATTAGAAAGGCCTAGGAGCAGATGGAGCACGACTTACAGCTCTCTATATAGATGGGACACACTTGGATGTCCATTGGATACAATTGAAATTCCATTTGACAGGCAATGATTGCGTGCATCCGGGCGGCATATCGCACCGTTTTATTTTTGTACAACGTAACTGAAGTAAACTTATGCGTTAATGTGGCTATTTCTAGAACGAAAAGACATCGAGAAGACGTTGCAGAGATGCGGAACAAAGTGATTTCGGATTAGAACTATAGAATTGGCATCGGGTAGAGACTCAATTTGCAATCTGATTGTTGATTGTGGTTTTCGGGGGTGTTTCTGCTTAAAACTAAAAGTAAGCGCTGATGTTATATATATGTTTTCAAGTCCCGATCCAAATCGGAGGCTAATGTAAAAATAAATAAAACGAAAATCGCCGATTTAATCGATTTTCAGTGGGTGTTGACAATGGAAATAGCAAAAAAAAAAACCTTAAGCCAAGGCGAGATCTTATCACTGCGAATTTTCAACAATAACAGTAGGAAAACAGCAGGAGTGTGTGTGGAGGGGGAGTGGTGTTCAATGGTCAATTGACCATGGCCTTGCAGGTGGGTATGGGTATGGTTTTCGTGCAGCTAATAGTCAGTTAGACCCTTGTACATTGCATCTATATACTTGTGTATAAGGTGAGAGAGCAGTAAATTAAATTCGAATTGTCTTTTTCAAAAACCAGTTTTTGTTATATTTTACTCCTTTTTTTAGCGGTACAAAACAATTACTTTTCGATACCGGGAGAAGTCAGTTAAGTTTTAAGATATGACAGTATAATGAGAATACCACATCACCACCGTGGACAATCATATTATTCACTGTGGATCGGTCCAAAAAGAAAAGACATATAAATATTTTTAATCTTTCGTTGAAACGTTTGAGGCATTTACCATTCAAGAAACAACCCCATTTGTGTGAACTATATATTCATATCGGACTACCATATCATATAGCCCGCCGTATAAACTATAGGTAGATTAAACTTTACTATAAATAAGTTTAACAAGTTTTTCGGAATACCATTTATGAGCAATTGTTTAATAAACAAGATATTGTTAAAATTTGTTCTTAGCATATCTTAAAATTTAAGAAACTTATTTAATTCATTGTAAAATTAGGCGATTAATGCTTTCTTCTAACTACTTTGAAAATGTTTATGAAGGGACTGGTGCTTATATACATAGAGAATTGATCTCTTGATTTGGATTATCATCGATTAATGCTGTTGACAATATATAGTACAGAATACATATGGAATGCGTATGTCTGCTTTGAATTACGAATTTAATGTCGCTTGTTCTATGGGCAAACACAAAAACACATATTCTATATTTTGAATTTTTTTTATGTTTTGAAATGATTTTTCTGGTATACTTAAAGTTTTGTCTAGATGAAAGTTTTTGGAATCTCTTTCACCCTTATTGCGTAGCAGAGAGGTGGACGCAACATATGGACTTCCATATCCTAGTAGAAGTTTGCAGTTGTTTGTTTAGTTAGTTGTTGGTTTTGTTCGGTTAGTTTTGGATTGATTAGTAAAAAAAAAAAACAAAAAAATAAAAAAAAAACAATGGATAAAAATTCGAAAATTAATTTAATACTATATACAAATCAAATGCACATAAAATTTGAGTGAGAGGTCCAGAGACATGTGCAAAAGTAATTGGGGATCATTTTCTATATATATATACTTTAGATATAAACCTATATAAATTAACTAATAAATACATACATACATATGTATATATAATATTACAATAATTTACTATGACATACCGGCTATTTTTGAATTCAGGAAATACGGATCGGGCTGCCAAAAGTTTTCAAAAACTTCTGGAAGTAGGGTAACATAATCATCGCCCTCTTCAAATATATCATCAGGTATCTCCAAACGCGACTCGAGCCAGCGTTGATGTATAAACATGTCTACTCTGAAAATGTATATAGTATTGCTAACCATATTATGATTATCCTTTCCTTGGAATCTCAATAATAGTGAGACAATAGACCATTTACTCACCTAAAGTCCATATCCTCTACATTAATTGAGTTAATATCTACGACAAATATGCTAAAGTCTACTATCACTGGGGAGCCCTTCTTCGAGGGCGGGCGTATTTCTGTAAAAGACATGAAGGAATAAATAACAATTAAATATACATACGTACATGTTCATTTATATGGTAATAGTTATGTGGTGCGAACTCTATAAATTCGGAATAAATACTTTGGAAAATCTCAAAAAAAAATTGGCCCTAACACGTTTCGTGCACAAATTCATTTTCGTGCTAGCAATAGTGTCTGAACGGTTGGAGACGCCGGAGTTTTGGTCTTTAAAAACGGAAACACCTACACCTTCACACAACCCCACTTATTCCCCTCAAGTTCAGGGGCAGGTTGTGGCTTTAATGCGTATTACACAATGAAAATCGATAGAACTAAAGGTGTTGATTAGCTTAAATTGTTAAGTAAATTTTGAGTGGCTATTTTGGTGAAAAAAGAACATAAATCAGAAGAATATTAAATAAAAATAGTTTTTCGTCGAAATATTTAAAAAAGAAAACACCTTTGCCAAGCGTTTTCAATTTATTTTACCTATAATTTTTACCATGTTCTTTTCCGGGAACAAGCAGTATATATATGTATGTATATGTAAAGCAACATATGGATATTTATTATATATGTACATACATAGATATGTAACTCCTAATATTTCTAAAAAAGTTTTTGATTTTGTTACTTTGTTTCAGATTTTAATCGATCGCTGAAATTGTGCATGACGTCAAAAGAGCCATATAATAGGGGGCCCTGAAATTTTCTGCGTCACGATAAAAATGAAAAGCAAAAAAACGAAAAATCAAAGAAATCCAACACGCATATCCATATCCCTTTACCACCAGGATTGGTGGTTTCATTCCATAGTGCAAACAAATCATACCAAAAAGAAAACAAAACAATGCATGAAATTAAAAAAGGAGCCCAATAGAAACAGACACTACTGTTGGAGAGCAGAAAAATAATAAAGGAGTGAATTGTTTATGCAAAAAAAAAAGAAGAGAAATTCAAAAACTTACCCTTGACATAATTAGGTGGAAGAACCACTCGCGGCTTAGTTGTATAGTTCACGTGGGCTTCCGCGGCTTCGTTTAGCCTGCAAAATGAGCAAACAAACAGTGCAGCAACACAGAATTGTTTATATAGAAGGATTTTTAGCAAATGTGCAATGGAGACGGATCCCATTCACGTCTCCATTCACATGCAATTGCCAACAATTGGAAACTTTGTCAATTTAAGTCTGAATTGGAAATTAACTTGCTTCATGTTAGTGGTCCGTGTCCTAGTCCGTGTCCGGGGTCTAGGCAAAAGGATTTAACTGTCTGCTTTTATGCCATTCGTTCAGTTTGGTTTCTCTTTCAAAGTAATTCTATGCCGTGATTCTTTTGACCTTGATGGCAAATTGTGGCTCCTTTTCTTTTTGTATTCTCTTGGTAAGCCCAAGCTCAAACTTATTCGAAATATTATTTGCTTCTTGATCGATAATTTTACATTTGTCATTTGTACATAATACACATTATATTCATTTACATACATATGTATGTATGTGTGTATATGCTTTTGTATGTCTTTTCCATTTCACTTACCACATAAATACGAATCCCAAAATACAAGTTAGTATTGCGCTTGCCTTGAATTTGTCAAGCATGTTGTTGAGGCAACGGAACTGGGAAAAACTTAAAGCAAAAATCTCTCAAATCATCTCACTTTACATCGACGTGGGAATTTCATTATTCGGTTTTGTTTTTTTGCTCCGATGGATTCTGTAACACGATGTTTAACATTGATATTGATTCATTGATTTAAGTAGACAACATATTTTGATTTTTATATATTTTTGCATTACACTTGATTTTCACTTGACCAAAAAAAAAAGGACACGAACACCAAAATCAAAACAGAAAAGCGTAAAGGATCGTATAGTATTATTATGTATATAGTATTATGTAAATTTTTCTCGTTTTTCGTTTTAATTTCGCTCTGGTCTAGTTTACGCTCAAAACTCAAATAAACAATGAGAAATGAACCTTTCAGATAGTTAGGCAAAAGTGTGCTCATCAAGATAGAGCTATAAAGATGTGTCTGTTTGATATGATGTAGATTCCGATTCCCACAGCCAAGTGGGTGTGTGGGAGGCATACTTTTGCGGATTGCGGTCGTAAACTGATATCCACATTGGTGGAGAGAGGTATAGAGGAAGAGAGATGATGAGCTCGTTTCGTTGGACAGACGGTGGTCGGTCAAGGCATAAACATTCATACATAGATATATGTATGTATGTATGTACTGTATCTACATATGAACTGTAATTGCCCTCAGGCTGAAACACACTTCTAGCTAAGATTCAATTGAATCGCGTGCCAATTTTATTTTAAAGCTTACATTTTGTAAATATATCAAGTAAGATTTGAAAATATTACACAGAGACTGAGAGAGAGAGAGAGACAGAGAGAATGAGCGTGATAGATGTAGAGAAGTAGATAGAACTCTTCTTCTTCTCTACAACAATCTTTAATTTTAAACTTCCTGGTTGATTTTGACAGAAGCACTGGCAACTGAAGAAACTTATTCCATTATCTATAAATTTGCTTATTGCTTCTCTCGCTCGCTCTCCCTTTCTTCCCCGTCTTGCCACTTTCTTGCTGTCTCTCTTCGCAGCTAGATCTTGACAATGACAATGGCAATGGAGCAGTTTTTCTTTCCTTTATTTTTGCATTTCAAATTAAAAATTTCACTTCCAGATCGCCAGATGAACCATATCCGGCTAAGCTTTCAAGCATATTGTATATCTGTGACATTATTTTATTTTGTTTTTATTGTTTCCATCTTTTAAATTCTTATATATGTACTTGTAGATACTTTGAGCGCGAAAATTATATTTTTTACAATTGCCGAAGTCAACTAGATATTTGTGATTTCATTCAGATATAAGTTTCCAGTTGGTTAAGAATTCACTTTGATAAACCAGAATTTTAAATATTTTGATTAATTATTCACTAATTGAATTAAAAAATGCATTAATATTAATTTCAATGGCGGACTTTAAGCGGTTTAGTTCAAAGTTGGGAATCTTGATTAATATTAATTGATTTTAGAAGAGATTCATTATACGATTACTCAATCTGGAAAAAAAAACTTCCATTTTGTCGTTAAAGTTGCACGAAACTGTTTTCTTTCAAATGAATGGCAATATTACATATGTGTAACCAATTATTATAATTATGTAGTTATAACGAATTATTTTAGCTAGTAATCTTTTTCCCCTGCTTTCGTTACACGAGTTTAACGCTTTCCCCATGCTTCTACAAATTTTGAATATTTCGATATAGTACTTTCTAGGAGGGGGATTACCGCCTATGGGCCGACGCGCCTTCGTGTTCCGTACTCCGTATCCGTTCGCCTTCGCTCAGTGACTAAAACTGAACTGAAAATACGCGAATTTCTTTCTCTGCCACTTTAATAAAAAAGGAAAATTGTAAAAAAAAACCCAGCAAAATCGACGCCAACGTTCAATGAAGGCCCAGGCACGACAACTGTAACGGGGTTTCCATTTACAAGGAGAAGTCTGTGTCGGCCGTGCTGGGAAAGCATGCGAGCCTGGCAAATTGGTGTTGGGTTCCGTAGCTGCGATTGCTACGGTTGGAAATACTCAGGGATTTTTTAATTATTCCTTTTTATTATTGTAAATTTAGTTTATTAATATCGTTTAATTGAATCCTTTGATATATAAATTTGCATATGTACGTGAATATATATCTTTGCGTATACCTACATACATAGATATATGCGGAATGGAACCGTTTCTCCTACTGTATGCGTGCAATGTTCCTTTTGACCTCTGATTGATGTCGGTTTTTCCAATGAAATGCATGCAATTTGACTTGAAATTTCCACAAAATAACCAAAACACTAAACAACTGCCAACAATTGTGATATAACGGAGGGTAAGCGGATGGTTGTCTAGCTAACATATACTAGGTCTAGGCCTGAGACCTTCCATTCTAAACAATAGACCTGGAAATAATGCCTCCATGTCCCATGTCCCCATGCCTGAAAGCCTCGTGGGAAATTTCTACCTACAATATATGGCCAATGCAAATACAAATCGCGTTTCTGGGACTAAATACACATAGACCATACATACGGACATGCTATTTTCGTGTGCATGTATTTATGTATGTATGTGTGTAAAGACACCTGTATTGTATACAAATTTGAATTAAGTTGGCATCCATCACGATGGGGGGAACTGGGACGAGAATGGCAAGGAATGAAACGCCATTTTGTTATAACATTTCGTTAGTTTGCCAAAATGGAACTAAAAACAATAACAATGACAGCGAAATGAATTTTATTTTTATTTCAAATGCTTCCTCGCTAATGTTGATTCGTTGGAGCCTTGTTAGCAATTCCCAAGCTGTGGACGGCACCGTCCTAAAGTTGAAGCTAATTCTTGCGTGGAAAACTACTTACATACTTCTGTAGATAATACTGTGAACATATATATGTATATATATACATACATATGTATGTATGCATGTCTGAAAACTAATTGCCTAAACGTAAGGTATAATAACTTAACTATGAAATTGGTGAATAGAATAAATTTATAAATTTTTCGACTAGCTTTTTATGTCGAAATTTTTTTTGGAAAACTTATTTATTTAATCTCATAAAATATAGCATTAAAAAATCCTACTAAGTTGACACTGTAAATGGTTTTGAACTAAACTTTTCATAAAATTCAATGGTACATCTTTCTTTAAAGAGTATCGCAACTGATTCAGTCAGTTGTTTTGTTTCTTCCATTTGTTTTGCTTTTGACTTCATTTTCTGTTGAAGCACGCAAGTCGGCATGCTTTCACGAGTGGGGGGGGGAGGAACCACGTTGATTAATGGCAAACTGACACTGGTGACGCCAGCCAGCGTAGATCCAAGTTCAATAGTAACAAGAACAAACATTCTGATCCCTATAATTTTGCCAATTTCTTTTTTTTGTTATGATTACAAGCAACAGTTCGGATGGCAAAGGGAAGGGTTAATGAGCAGTTAAGAGGAACTGAGAATGGCGGTCACGTGGCACGTGCCATGGTCATATGGTACACAGAAAAGGACATGTTTACACTGTATGTAAATATAAGTTTATGTAACTCAATTCTAAACCTAGATCAAATATATTACTAGACAATTGTCGACCCCTGTTGGTTGGTTCGCTGATTGATCTTTACATGTGTCTGCCGTTTCTTCTCTTCCTTAAATGCCTCTGTGTTGGCCTTTCGCTCTATACGACGTTCTGTTCTATACTCTTTTATAAGACGCTTTCGTTCCTTCTTTTCCTCGGGCGTTTCGTCTTTCGGCCGTATGGACAAGACGCTCAGTGTCGAGAGGACAGATTTGGCACAAAGGGACTTTGGCCCAGTTGCGTTCGGTGAATCATCATCTAAATTGGCCAGGGCCTTGGCTGTCAATTGACCATCAACTCCACCACGTAACACATTTGTTGGTAAGCCTGTTTTCGGATCAATCTCAATGGGGGCTGCGGTTGTGCTTGAACTGGAGCGCCGACTCCGTCGCGGCTCGTCAATTAACTTCGGATGGTTATAGCAGTTGGAATAAGTGGATAAAATAGATTCGCAGTCCCATTTCTTTTCCTTGGGATTATCCACTTCATATTCGACTAGCTCATCAGTTGGATCTTGTTCGCCATCCACGACATTGCGATACTTTTCAATACGATCTCGATCCCATTCCTTGTTGTATTCCAATGTTTTGTCCTTTTTTTTGAACTCTTGAAAGCATTGCATGACTACCGGATGTTTCTGATGCCAATTACCCTCTATATCCTCCAGCGACAAATCACCCAGCTCAGGATCATCGTAAGTCGCGTAGAACTTCTCAAAGCGGTCGTCCAGCAGAGAAAGTTGATCATTGCGGCGAATCACACTGGAGGACATAGAGTATTCAGTAAATCGGGACTTAACCTCCTCGTCATCAAAACGCCTTTCCCGCATTAAAGGGGCCAGACGATCCATAAGCTCATCCTCGTTTTCATCTTCGTTTAGGTCGTCTGAATCGATTTCCATATCATCCCCATCCTCATTATCGCTGGAATCATCCTCATCGCCCATGGCCTGAGCGACAAAATCATCTTCCAAATCTTCGCATTCATTTTCACAATCACTGTCCAGTGCTGCCATAACATCGGGATCCCAATCTAGTCGTAATGACTGCGGAGCTGCCTTATTTAACATGCCCTCAGATTCTTCAAATTCACTGGCAAACACCGAGCTAGGCAATTGAAGTTTGGGTGCAGATGTCGATGCTGGTATGTCATCCTCCTGACGTTTTCTTGCCTGGTTAGGATTCTCCATGTACTCCCACACCACATCATTCTCGCGCTTTTTCAAATGCTGCATGTAGTCGTAGTCATCATCAAAGTGAATGCCGAATTTCTTCAGCTCCTCTTGTCTTTTGCTAGGATCTATAGGGGCTTCACTTTGTGATGGCCTCTGTCTGGCCCCAGCCTCCAAAAGCACTCTCTGTGGAGCTTTCTCATCCGTCACCAAAGGGTCATGTTGACTTCGATGTACGAGGTGAAATGTGACTGCCTTCTTTCGATCAATGTAAGCTTTCTTTCCCTTACCCTGGCAAGCGGTAGTAAAAATATATTCGTTATTGTGCACTGTAACCATAAATCTTAACTCATCTTACCATTGTTAAGTTCTTTCGATTGGTTTCGACGTATTTATTAGTTCTTAGGAATAAAACAGAAACATGTGAGACAGACCTGTGAAGTAGTGCTGCCAGAATTTGTTATTTAGTGGTCTGGTAGCACTCTCACTGAATCGTGCCAGAAAATATTTACCCGCCATATTGATATCGATATTCAAAATGGCGAATGACAAGGTCATAAAAACCTTAAAATTGTATAATAAATTATTTTAAGATGGCCTTGTTTTAAGAGTTTTTTAACACCTGCTATTTCGCAATGTTTATGACGATGTTTATTTCAAAAATATAATCCTTAACAGAAATGGAAACTTAGTGCTTTAGATTAATATACATATTTTGTTTCATAACCTATGAAATCCAAAATTGGCTTGTATTCTTTTTTTCGGTACTAATAGATAATATTTTGAAATTTCTCATCGGTTGATGTTTTAAATAACCATTCAAATTTTAATAGCCTGAGGTCTTGAAACTTGTTTTTAAGATTTAGTGAAAAAATTCTAACCTTTTTGAATTACTATATAGGGATGCTGACAAGACAAAGTAAGCCCAGCTAGAAGCAAGCAGTTTTTCATCTCTGTTGCTATCGATAGGAAAAACTATCTCCAATTGGATGTTGCGCAGCGGCATCTGGCAACACTGTTAGGAAGGCAGTGTTTCAGGGGTCTGAAAATTATTGTAAAAATGGAAGAGTGTGAGATTAAGACGGCGGAGTCCGTGGGATCCACCAATGGTATGTAATCGGGAAGATAAATATGGGATACATTAACAATATGTTCTGTTGCAGGTGGAGGGGAGGATGACACTATGAATGAGATGCGTAAAATGCAAAACGAATTTAATGTTCAGCGAGCCAAGATGCGGGAGTTGTATATGCAGAAGGAGGTGGAGTACAATCAATCTGTGGTTGAACGCAAGCAACTTCAAGACGAATTGGACGGCCTCAAAACTCACATAATGGTAGCGGATCTGAAATCGGAGAATGAAATCCGATTGAGGGATATGAAGGCACAGGAGGAAATATCCTCCCTGCAGCAGATTGTGCAGGACACCATTGAAGAGTCGTCTAATTATAAAAGCGAGCTGGAACACATTAAATTGGAGCTAATCAAATATCAACAGCTACAGCAACAGCAACAGGTGGAGTCTACAGTAAGTGGTGGAGGTGGAGGACTGGCTCCTCAAGTGCTAAATCAGGTAAAAAGAACTTTGGGCTCGGTGAGAAAACTGGGAAGCGACTCCATTAACAGTAGTTTTCACTCCGATGATGATCACACTAGGGGCAAACCGGTCCATAGTAAGCAATATGTAAGTTCAGTTGTACGCAAATAAGCACCTTATCTATAACAGTTTATTCTTTATAGGCGTCCGAGGACGCAGAGATGCTACATTCCATAGTCGAACAGCTGCAAGAAGAAATGAAGGCGTTAAAGGAGAAATTGCGAGAGCAAGATGAGCAGCTGCACTCCAAGCCAACTATTCACAATGAATCCTTAGCTATACACCAATCCACATCCATGGATTTAGCTGAAACCACTTGCGAAACATGCACATCCGCCGAAAAAAAAGTTGAAGAAGTAAGCCTGCAAGTAAAGCGGCAACAAAAACAAATTGAATTGTTGCAGAGACAGCTTGTCGAGTCTCGCGAAACTGTATCTAAGGAGGCTGCGCTACGCAAGGATCTTGAAGATCAGTGGCAGGAAAAGCGCGAAGCCCATAAATCGGAAGTACAAAACTTACGCGAACAGGCAAAAACCCATGAGCAGTTGCTTTTGGATATGCAACAGCGGTTTCTTGAAACCAAAGATGAGGTAAATCGGCAGTTGCAACGCGTCACCGATGATCGAGAACGCGTTAACAAGCAGCTGGAGACATTGCAAGCGGACAATGACTTCTTATCCGGTCGTTATCTGGCCACGTCCGAAGAGATTGAGAGTCAGAACATTAATCTGCCCAATACTGTAGTTGAGCTACACGAGCTAATGCTTAGACAGCAGAGTGAATTGATACAGGCTCGCGTGAGCAGCGAATATGAAAAGCAAAAGTGTGTTAGTTCGCTTGATGAGATTCAACTTCTCCGCGATCAGCTTAAAGAGAGCAACAACGAGCGACGAGCATACAAGAGGGAGATGCAATTAAACATTAAGTCGCTTCAGTAAGTTCCCGTTGAAAAAAATCGAAAAAAGTCAAAAAAAAAAAAAAATGCGTAAATCTTTTCTTATTCCAGAGATCGAGTTACAGAGCACTTGGTTACGGTCCAAGCCCATGAGACAACTAAAACACAACTGGAACGTAAAGAGACCGAGCTGAATAAGCAGTTGTCCGATTGCCGTGTAGAGATTATTGAGTTGCAGGATTCCAATGTAAGTATCAACCCAACAAATTCCGTGTTAGATCTATAGCACTCGTAATCATTCCGTTCTTTATGCAGGAAAAACTTTCAAAAGCAAATATCGAATATAAAACTAAAATAAAAACCCTGCAAGAGGAACTCTCTACAATGGAAACAGTGCAAAAAGATTTTGTCAAATTGTCCCAAACTCTACAAGTATGCAGCAAATAATAAACATTTATTGTTTGAGCATGATACAAAATATATGTTCTTTTCAAACTTTTTTAGATGTCCCTGGAAGAGCTCCGTCACGCCGATACGGAGGTACGCTGGCAGGACGATGATGACGTGAACAATTGTCCCACATGTAATGCTTGTTTTACAGTTATGGTGCGAAAAATACATTGTCGCCATTGCGGCCACATCTACTGCGATAAATGTTTAACAAAAACGGTGCCATCGGGACCACGTAAGCGTGTGGCCCGGGTCTGTGATATCTGTCACACATTGCTCACTCCAAATACTGCTCCTTACTTCAGTCATGAGCAGCAGCCACAACAGCAGCAGGTACAAAGCCAGTCACACCACCAGCAATCCAACTAGGCAAAGACAATGTGGCTGAGGGTCTAGAATCCCACTATTATTTATTTTTTGTATTTCTATAATGTATGTTTTTAAGTTTTGTATTTCGTTATTTCAAAACATTAACAGATATTTTTTTAGACTTTCGATATTGTTAAAAAAAAATCAAAAGGTTTAAAACCTTCTCGTCTCACAATAGGTCAAGTCATATCCAATAGAGAAAGTTCGAGCAAAAGAGAAATAGAGATTTAAAAATATATAAATGTCAGATTGTCATTTTCCGATTTTTTACGGTACCTTCTGTATAGCTTTTTCTGTGGTAAGATTTAATTATTGAATTTAACTCATAAAAAATATATAAAATTAAAAAAACTGACTCCATGTGCATCCTCTCAATTCACCACATCCTCCTGGAAAAAATGACAGTATATGATCCATTAAGTATGAATGTAATTGTTGAATTTTCATGCAGACAGGTAAAAATTGCGTTGGTTTTTTTATTCAATTCAAACTAATTTAACAATTTGGCAATTACAAATAAATGTCTTCTTCGGGTTTGCGAGGATATTCATTATAAATAATAACAATTTCAGGCATGCCCGAACAACTAACAAATAAATCAACTTTTAAATGGAAAACTCTAATACTGCAATCTCTGAATCATACAACATGACAATTAATAAAAAAAAACAAGAAACTAAGTCAACGGCGCACAGTGTTGGTATAGGTAAGAGGGATCACATATATGTGTATTTGTATGTACAATAAGTATATGTAGTTTGGCACACAATGTCTAACTGGAATGACAAGAGAAATTGATTTCAATTAAGTTGACTTCAAGATAAATTAGACTTATAGTATTTGATCTACTTACTTCTCACCATATAAAACGTCCAGCTATAACAGCTAATAGCGCAACTGATGCCACACCCAACAGACTAATTCGGCGAGTAGTAGTACCTACATATAAAAATTTGGGAAGAATAAAAGAATAAAATAAGGTCAACATTATAATTATTCAGTTTTATATAGGTTAGTTCATGAGTAAAAAGCATATTGAACTTCAATAGGATTTAAATTTAAAGCAAATCTTTGAATTGGGAAAAGACTTAAATGAAACGTAAATTGTGCAGGATATAGTGATGCAGTGGTAATATGGATCTGTGTCCGTCATATCAGAAACGTTTATCCTTAGACATGTCTTCGGAACATTCACAAAACAAAACAAAATTCAAACCAATGAAGGGAACACTTACGTCTTCTTTCCTTTCTGTGATTATTGAATTCGACTTGGACAGGATACAAGAACGATGACGAACGAAATGGTAAGCAAGGAAAGATAAGATAGCTGGATGGTAATGGTGGACTTGAGCTCCTCTAGACAAATTCCAATTTGTGCTTGTGTTCTGGGTGCTTGTTGTTGTTTGGTTTTGCTAGTTGTTTTTGTTGTTGATCGCGATGCAGAGATAGATGAAAGCAGGATCAGAAGACAGAGAGAGGTTGACAGAAAGCTTAACCTATATTGATGACCATGATGATGAGCAAATCGATGAGAGCTTCTTTTGAATTGCTGCTTAAATTAAGAGAGTGAGCTATAAAGATTGGCTTTGAGCCTCCCAGATTGGATTTGGATTTGCTTAAGAATGATACACAGATTGATGGATTTGATATAGCTTTTGTTTTTGTAATGCTTTTTTTTTGGCATTGGCTTTGGCCTTTCTAGGAGATTCTATTGTCGGTTTTCACCTGCTCCGCCACCGCCGATGGGATTAACATCGCGTCCATGCTTGGCCAGCCATTCGATGATAACTCCATTGGACCAACCAAAGCCGGTTTGTACGCCATATTCCCCACCTCCGCCATGTCCGCCAAACTCCTCGGCATTGTACTAGATGGAAGTCACGGAAAATTTAACAATTAAATCCAAATTTATATCATTTTTAGTAATTTTGATTAATTTGCCTACCTTTTCATACATGTGAAAGCTGTCTGTATAGGCCTTAAAGTTGGATTGGATCCAACGATGTGCCCACTTTTTGGCCAAATCCTTGGCGTCTTTTGTGCCCAAATTTTTGAGGCCTTCAACTAATATATATTGCATTGGAGCCCATACATTGGGCATATCCCACTGTTCGCCGGTATTGGACAGTGTATTTGGCACTCCTCCTGGGTATTGGTCCAGATTATTGCGTTCAATGTACTTGAGAACGGAAGCAGAGATTTTTTCAGAATCGGAAATGTTGTAGGCCTTCATCCAAAGAGGCGATAGATTCGTAGGGACAAAATAGTCGCGAGGTTTCTGATTAATTAAATCATAGTCAAGCCAGCACCCAACCTCCTCATTCCACAGAACTGCTTGGATGGCCTGTAACAAAACAGAGTTGTGACTACTTAGCAACGATCACAGATGTAAGAGTGTACATACCTCCTGAATCTTTTGAGCCTTCTTCTCATATTCCATCATCTTGTCAATGTTTCCTGCTTTCGAGTGAAATTCAGCTATTAATTTGGCATTCCAATGAAGCAAAGCATTCAGATCGACAGCCACAACTGAGCGCGTCTTAATGGAAGTCAAATTGCCCTGATTTGTTCCATTCTCATTAATGAACCAACGCGAACTGAAATCCATTCCAGATTCGGCTCCCGACTTAATCTCACTGTAGAAAGCCTCTTTGGCCTCTTCAGTGTTAAATATCTGGGCAGATTCCACATCCTCGCTGTATGATTCTGGCCGAGGACCTTTTGAGAAATCGCTATATACATAGAGATCATGACCCTTGGCTTGAACCGTGTGATTGTTGATGAAATATTCAAACTCATGCTCTAAAATATCCAACGCATTAATGGCAAACAAGTTGTCGTTGGTGAAATCCACATAGGATTTAACCATGGCTGTGAGCAAAGGCATTTGAGAGCGTCCCCAATAGTAAACTCGGCCACCGTTTGGAATGAATCCGATTCTCTGCACAATCGACAAAAAGTTTTCAATCATGCCACGTGCCGTGTCATACATCTGACAGTAGAGTAAACCGCGAATAATCCAATATGAATCCCAGTAATAGAACTCAATGAAACGGCCACCTGGTATAATAACTGGATTGGGCACTGGTATTATAGAATAGAAATCAGGGTTATTTATCACATCATCCTTCATTTTTCGTCCTAATATTTTCCAAATGTTATTCAGTTCAATGGCCCATTGCTTAAGATCTGGATCGGTGATCAAGTCAACAAAAGCTGGATGCTCTACCCAATCGGTGGGCGTATATACTTCCAATTCAGTACCCTTTTCGCCAAAGTGACTCTATAAGAAAAACAACTGATCTAAGATATTTGAAAATTTATGAATTTGATATTGGTATCATACATTTACAAAAGTCTGGATCTCATCTCTACTAGGTGTATTATTTGTGGACGCCATCAAAGCTTCAAAGTCTTCCGTAGTCTTAGCTGGTGAATTAAGCAGTTTCATATCCACAAATGTTTTCGAATCATCAAATAATTTTGCCATCTGAACGGTGTGCAGGAGTTCGCCATAGCAATAGATTTGACTGGAAAAAACGAATACTCGTTATTTACATTAAATGTATGTACATACATACATATGTTCATATGTAAAAATGTATGTATGTATTTTTTTATTGTAGCATTTTATTTTTGTTCAATAGGTATAAACTTTTCATAGTTGTAATCATAGAGCCATAGGATCTTAAAGCGCTTCTATAACTTATGGTTGGACTAAACACCTTGTTTAAGGAAAAAAAAAAACTTCTTGAGAATGAGAACACGATCTATTTTTGAGCTGGTTAATATTTCACAATTTGGAAAATCAAACGTTTTTGTAAAAGGATAAAAAAGTCTATATGTTAATTATAATAAGTGTTTTTCAAAAATAAAAATGTCTTGATCAACTAAGTTAACACCAAAGAATTGACAAAATAGTAATTAGAATAAAACTATCCTTCACAGCAGAGCTCAAAAATTACTTGAACTTCACCATTCTGTGTAATGAATTAAGTTTTATGAGGTTGAAATACAAGAGTCAAAAAATGGCTGATGAATATGCACAACAAATTAATCGAAAAGTAATTTCTCTGACGTCAATAATTAGTGCAAATCAACTACAAATTGAATAGCTATAAAACCTCTACCCTACTGCTTTTCACAATGGTGCTGCTTAAGTGAACACACACCTGTATCTACGTAATACGTGTATATTATCAAAATTTGCCGCTCAAGTCGCAAGATTTATACATAGATCTACATGTTTACAATACTTAGCGTCACTAAGGCGTCACTTTTACGATGCGAACTGTGTTCTCAAGAAAAAACAGATGGGAAGGCATTCATGCGTCAAATAAATATATACATATACATATTGTAATTAGCTGAAATAATAGTGTAACAGAACAATTTGCGGAACAAACACTTACCAGCTATTAAATGTATATTTTTCCACATCCTTGACAATGGTATTTCGATTATCTATTCTATCATCGATCAGTGACTTTGCCTGGCACACACTTGTAACCAGAAGAAGGCTCGAGATAAGCCCATCTAATATTTTCATTTTGTTTATAACAACACGGTTTTACTTTTTGTTTAGGAACTTTGATATGTTTCCGTTTTCTAATTAAAATTAATTTATCAAACTAAGTACAAAATATCTAAGTCACAACACGTTAATTGATTTCAGTTTAGTTTAGTTGGATTGCAATGTTCCTGACTGAGTTTGAGAACAATAGAAAAGTTTTTAGCTGGCATATAGAAGATAAATAAATGAATATCCTCTATACGTCCCTCGCAAACTTATTCCGCAAGCACAACCAGCGGCAGTCAGCGCAAGAATACTTCTGACTGTTTTCTATCTTGTTCATTTTTTATAAACTAAATGAATACGGTCCCCGACAAGACAAACAAGATCGGTGAGGTTCGGCAAACTCAGAGGTGATAAGGTGACGATGAGGACGTGTGGGGGCGTCCGCGATACAGTCGTGCTTTAGGGGGCGCGTTTCGTTCTATTTATACAATCGTTTTGTATTTTTCTTGTTTTAAAAAGTGACCCGAGCCGAATAACCGTAAATGTATACATAAGTTTTTTAATCTAACAGTTTCTAGTCTCGTGAACTTGACGAATGCATTTTAATACCCTGTACCCCAATACTGAATAGAGTATATTGAAGATGCTAAAATATAAGTATTTCATGCAAATAGAGAGATCTTAGATCAAGATCTGTATTTACACTTGAGTTAGTCTAAACCTCTCTATTTGTATAAATGTATTTTTTCTCCGTTTAAATGATTCAGTACAATAGTATCTGGAGAATCAAATCTGGAACGATGATTTATAGGTTTACAGACCATTTACGGAACATCAGTCCTATGAACGTTGTATGATTTAGTCATCCAATTTATTTAATTTCGATGTATGTATGTACATTATATGTATGTTCATACATACATACATACATACATACATACATATGTATGTATATAATAAAATATATTTATTGAAGTTGCCTTCCTCTGGGCATTGCAAACTTCAGATGAAAACAAATATACCCTTTTCGCCATTATAGTTCCAAAGGGAAATAAATTAATTTGGGAGTTTTTAGAAAGTACTAGATGATAGGGGGTACAGGGGTTTCTTAAAGTCGACTCCCTGACTTCCGAAGGGGTTTTTTCTATAGCTTTAGTTGCACTTGAATGTGCAAATAATTGAAATTCAAACATTTTCATATGTAAGTTTGTTTCAGAGATACAACATGAAAAAGGGGAGTACATTTCAGATAAAGATATGCACATATGTATGTACATACATATATACAATATGTACATATTTTGTTTTTCCTTGATATTGTTATATATGTATTAATGATGTGTATATAAATGAATAATTTAAAAAGAGTTATACGAATTCAATATAGAGCCCGCATCTATTTTTCACAATTTAGTTTAGTAATTAATTGAAAAACAAAGCGCAGTATAATTCAGCAAGGTAATGACCTTCAAGAGGTGGCACAGTAATTTGGACATTCTCAGGCCTACTTAAAATAATGCAAATTTGAAGCAATTAAATTGACAAGATGCCATAAAAGTGTAACAACAGTGCTCCACTTGTGATAAGATTGATTCGAAAATTGGGTTAATTTCCTAAAGCCATAAATAGATTAAAACTAATCGTTAGCTGTATTTATAGAGACATTTCCAGAACTACCCATATAGATACATGTATAACTAAGTATTCTGAACAAATGCAACTGGTTCAACCTGATTTACATTGCCCGATTTCCCAGAATATGTTACGACTATACATACATATACATACGTATAGGGAAAGTCCGCCTGGTTACTAGTTATAATCGGCGGAATAGGTTTGCATTGCAAACATAATACAAATTTATGTATTTATTTATCACTACCTAAGTATGTATATTACTTCATAGTTTCTGCCACGTGTCTAGTCTGTAGTCTGAATGGTTAGTTGACCGAAATTGCGTCTTGAATTTTTGTATAAATGAGACTTAATTGAAACGATTTGCTGAATAAGGATTACGTTTTTGTCTGCTGTGCGATGATGCGTCCAATATAATAATAACGTCAAGATCAAAGTTCTGCAAAGCTTAAAATACAATACATATAATACTATATATACTCGTATATTATTATATCCCAACTACGTCTTGAGATTGACAAAAAAAAAAACGTTCCATTGACCGGGAAATGGAAATTAAAAAGCCGGCGACATGCCGCCCAGTGATTTATAGCATTTAAGTAATATCTTTTACTGACTATGTTTGTACCTATACATACATATGTATATCTTCTATCTAATACATACATAAATAAAAATAGTTAACAGAACAAGCAGCCAGTGAATGACTTGTTGTTGGCTTAAGCGGTTCGTGTTGATGATATAACTAACCTAAGCTAAAACATTGTCTAAAAAACAATCGGAACAGTTGTGCAATTTGCAATTCAACTTGTGGGAGAAAAACAATAAAAACAACGAAAAAAAAGAAAGAATTAAACGCGAGAACTTTATCGTCATATTGTTTTAAATTATTTTTTTTTCTCTCTAGTAGCTGTGGTGACGACAACAGATCAATTTAATTGGAGTTAAGTGTTTGTGATTTCATTAGAGCAATGTATCTGTATCTATCGAGTAGGTGCATGGCGACATTTTCACTTGATCGGAACATAAATGGCAGGAAAATACAAATAAATAAACGAACAAAAAGTCAACATTCTGTTAAAGGCATGCTTAGAAATCAAAGTCAGTATCAGAATGAGAATCAAAATCAGAATTTCAACTATCCGATATCTTATTATGGTAGATTTTGACTTGAAAATTTAGTATTTAGCCAGTGCAAGATCTTTTAACAACAACAAACAAACAAACAAACACAACACCAACTGAACAGCAACAATTTAAACTATTTTTATTATTGAACTTTTATTATTATTACTATTATTGTTAAACTCGCGCGACTGTTTAAATATTTGAACGGGTGTAATGGACGGACGTTTCATTAAAATTTTAAATGTCGGGCTCTGACTGATGACAAATACATAGTTCAACTAGACAAAGCCGCCAGTTGGTTATTATTATTTTTAATATCATTTCTATGTACGTGTTATGCATTGGCAATTGTTTCATTATGTTTTTGGTTGAGGGCTTCCGATTCCGCATAATGACGAAAACCAACAAAAAAATGAGTAAATACAAACACAATTCTGTTCCGGCTGAATTTATCAAGAAATCGGGATAATAATCAAAAGCATTGATAAATATACATATTGGCAGTATACATAATTGTTTCATTCAAATCTCTATATAAAATTTACTATGCGTATTTCATCTACTCAATGAGGTATTCCGAAATTGACTTGTTGAGGCAGGTTTGCGAAGTCAGCAACCTTTGGCTAGTTTTTTTTTTTTCAGGCGTTCCATGAAACTCCCAATGGGCACGATTAATCATACATTGGTTTCCCCGTATGGGTATGTTAATTTAATGAAATTCTCTCTAACTCTCATATCCTTTTTTATGTTTATCCTATCTCTTTAATTTACGAATGAAAGTTTTTGTAATAGTTCCACTAGTTTTTCAAGGCTGTATACATATAAAATATCTGAATATTTTTTAATTACCGATAAGGGATCTACGCTTCCTTCATAACACGAATGTATGTACATACATACATACATATGTATGTATACATATGTATGTATGAACATAGCTTCAAGCTTTACATAGTCAAAAAATTTTTTGTCTTATATGCTGCCAACATCTGATCAAATGAACATACCCTTATTATAAGGGTATAAAAATAAAACAAAAAAAAAAACTTGTTTTACAAACGTGTTTCATTTTGTTGCATCGCCAAGTGTATTCCAAAATTTAACCAAAAATGAATAAATAAACTTCAAGGACCACGTTTATCATCATCATTCAGTTATAATTGTTTGAGCTCAACCATTTGGATAATCTTTGATATAATATTTATAATTGTTCGAAAAGAAAATAAAAAACAAAAACAATTATGAACCTAAACATATAACAGTTAAAAGATAATTAGCATATCTTAAAAATGTTACTGGCTTCAAATTTAATTTTTATTATTCTTTTTGTTCCTTTTCTACACTTCGACTAAAGAATATATATAACATTTTAGCCGCAATGCCTTGAGGTCAAATCTAACGCCTTCTCATTCTGTTTTGCTTTTTGTTTCAAATACAAAGACCTTTTAACGGTTGTTGATCTGCTAATCCTATGCAACTCATGAGAAGTTAAGAAAGGTCATATCAGTTAAGTATAAAATAGAATAAAGGAATTTTACGCTAGAATTGAAATCAGCCAGGTTGTAAATTTTACTTATTTGGAGTACAGATAAACAATCTGATAAAAAAATATTTTTATGATGTTTATATTATTTGATCATGGTCCCATATAATTTCGTATAACTAGGAGGCCGGACTTTCTTCGGTTCGAAGTTTTGTATACCCAATCAGAACATACATTTTATAAAGGAAGAAAATTCTATACGCAAATTTAAGTTTTCAGAAATTAAAGTTTCCTAAAACAACAATTGTGATGTGAAATAATAGATAATCAGCTATCAGTTCACTTACTGTGAATAATAATATTTTACATAAAAATGATTAATATACATATGTATGTATGTATGTACATACATATTTGAATTTGGATCATACGATTGCTTATAAATAATAAGTACTGGGACATTCCATTGTGACTGGGAAATATTATTCCTGATTTTTTATGTTTCACCTTTTGTAATTTTATTAATAAACGCTTAGAATTAAAAATAAATATGTTGTATATTTCAAAAAGAAAATGACTAATACTCAACATTTTTATGATTTGAAACAATGTGAATAAAGGCTTTATACTATAATGGATTTAAGGATTGCTTTATGGCTACTTAAAAATGAATGAACCTATCATATTTTGATTCTGTAAATATTGCTCACTATAATTCCCAATTTTCAGATTATTTGTTTCACTCGTGAAAAAGCTCTGCAGATATTTAGAAGTGCATTTAATTTAGTTCAAATTAGCGAATCTGAGCGTCCATTCCTCAAGTAAGAATGGTCACTGCAAAAAACTAAAACTAAGATAAAAGTCAGTTTTTTATTTTTCTTCATCTATTGTTTCTAGACAAAACCTTCTTTAAATGACTAATATACTCAAACTTAGTGCAAACATTTTTTATTTTATCTCCGATTTATGTTGGCCAATTATACATACATATATCAAACACATTAATACTGGGATAAATCTTATTCGTGACAATCAAGGGTCAAGAAACCCAACTTAGCTAAAATTACAAAATTGTTTAACGAAAGGGTCAGAAGTTTGCAACGCATAGAAGGAAGCATCTCCGACTATATAAAGTATATATTATATATGTAGCTCCCATAGGAAAGATCGCTCAAGAATAGCGCTTAACATCACAAACTCTGTTGTTTTTCGCTCGAAGATTTGTATACTCCTCAAGATTTATCAGAATATGTTGACTATATCATATAGCTCCTATAGGAACGATCGGCCTAAAAAAATAGAGTTAAATCAATAATTTGGGTGTTTCAAAAGCGATTGTCACGAAATTTGGTATAGGCCAATTTGATATTAACAGAAATATATCAATTAAGTTTCAGCAGAATCGGTCGACTATATGCTATAGCTGTCATAAGAAGAATCGGACCAAAAAAAATTTTTTTTTAGATTTTAAGTATATAACTTCCAAACGATTCTGCCAAATTATATACAAATCAAAAACAGTTTACAAGGGTATACGAAGTTACCCCATCCTTCTAGTTATAATACTATTCAATTTTGTGAAAAATGATTCATATTAAAGAAACACATATGTATGTATCTGTGTTTTGGGTAAATAATTTATTAAAGGTGACATAATGCATTGCTTTGCTGTACCGGTTAATTCTATTTTAGCTAATTATTCGAAATTGACATGAACCAGTTCCTGTTTTTGGATGTAGCTCCCGCAAGATAAAATAACGCCAACAGTTTCGGCTACAACATATGTAGATATATGTATATATATAAATGGATTTAAAGAATGGGAAACATGGATAAATATTTAATATATAAATAACATTTTAAATTGATTGTTAATTGTATTGACGCTTTTTGTTATCTGCAGTCACTTTTCCAACGATTCTTTGTAGTGTATTGTATTGTTTCTTATTGCTTATTTTCATTTATATATTGACAGTTTTAGTGATAAGATTATTCGAGTATTTTATGAGCAATTATGTATTATAGAATTTAGAGGTTCCACACAATAATCTTTGACATTGATTTACTGTTCAAGTTTAAGCAGTTTGCTCTTCAGTTAGTTAATCCCTTTGTTTTTTTCCATTGATATTGCAAATTGAGAACGAGGCGATTATTTAAAGTTTTCGCCATTCCTCACGCCCTATTTTTTTCATGGAGTTTAAAAACAATATCATTAATTTCAACAATCCGCTCGTTAGTCATATACAGTATGTACACTCTGATAAGTAATCTCTCCATTAGAGAACCTCTTAACGGAAAAGGGTTATAGGACAAAGACCTTGAGATACTCTGTACTAATTTTAAAATCATATAATAAAATCAGTGACACAAGCGCAAAAAATTGGTTTTTTACAATTAGCGTTCCAGAAGTCTTCTTTGGTAACAAATTGCTTTAGATTTACCTGCATTCTTTCTATTTGTTCGACTAAGAAATTTACATATGTACATACATATATAATCTATATAGGAACAGATGATTTCTTGTCTAGATATGGGTACAGAGTATAGAAATTCGTTCACATCATGTTAATATAATCATATTGACAATTAAGCAGAGAATTGCAACTGAAGTCATTAAACCCAAAATATATAAACAAAAAAACCAACGATAATATCAAACTTGTTCAAAAGCAATGTAGTCGGGTTGGATTTCGAAAGTCTGTGTTTAATTAGATGTATTATTTTTTAATTTCTTCTCCTTTAGACACGAGTGTTCAATTAAGCGATATCCTATGACGTCATCCGTTTAAACTCGGCTAAGATCCTAGATCCCAAACAAGTTCGAGTCTTGAAACACACTTTACTTTTATTTAGATTTCAAAATCAGCAACCACAACAAATTGTGGATATAGAAAATAATAATTGCAGTTTGTTTTCATTCTCTCAGATTTCTGTTTTTTCGTTGTTGTATGCGGTTTATGTTAATTATTAAATTAAAACTGTGCTCTCAGTTTTTCTTTTTATTATTTAATTTTTTTGCACAGTGCACCACTGTCAGAATTGTTTTTGCATTTTAATTTGTTTTTAGCTTTTTATAATATTTTCATTATTTTATTATATTCCCCCCCATTATCTCGACCGCTAGTTGATTACACTTGTGCCGGAGAGCTTATACGTATGTATTTTTTGTATGTATGTACATGTATTCCTCTAATCAAATCGCGTTGGATGAGTTGAAGTATCCGCCGATGCCGGTGCCGATGCCCGATGTTAAGCGTTTGAAGGTAGTTGTTAAACTGCCCCACCTGAAGTATTTGGGATACGAGTTAAAGTTAAATTTACGTAAGAGCAATTCGCAAAAACTTCCCTTTTTTAAAACAATTAGAAGCAAGCACGTTTTACCTGTCATCGCTGTCAAATCTGTGATATCTTAAATTTTCCAAATTACTGTTATATATATGTGGTTATATATATGATTTATTTGAGTTTTTCAACAACTAAGTTAATTTCCATTTGATTTGTAGGAACATTTTGAACCCAAAAACATTTGCGATTTAATATTATCAAGTTTTTTTCTCAATGTTTTTTGCCGTATAATAAATTTTTCAGCTGTTATTCAGCTTAGTGATAGAAAATTTAAGTCTGATAAGATAGAACTAGTACTCGATAGATTTAGCGACGTAAATACTCTTCCCATTCCCCATTATATTTGTACCGTAGTATACACTATCGTTTAACCAATCAAGTTCCCACTCATTATTTGGCACAAAGTTTAATTAGTTTTTCAGCAATTGGCGCTGACACACAAATAGTATACTTTCAAATTAGAATGAACAATTTAAAAAGTTGCACTGTGTGATTTTTGTCATTTTATTACGCACTAACTTTACTTTGTAGGAGTATCTTCTGCTTATCCAGCATCGCTTTAATCGAATAGATCTATTTAATGAACAAAGATGGGAAACTTGAAGAAAATATTTTAATAAGCTCATACCAGCAGCTTCTATATTCAGAATATAACTGGAAATTGTTTCGTTTCTCTGTTAGAGAGATGAGGAGAGGGCAATCTCTATCTATGAGATGATAAGCAGATCGGACGAATATAAAACGATTATTCTAGTCTGCATTCTGTCTATGTATGTAGTTGACTTGAACGAGGCACGTTTCAGAAACCTGCATTTCATCCACCTACCCAGAAATGACGAGAAATGACAACCGATCGCTGCCAAGTGTGGCAAAAGGTACAACTTTCAGGAAAATCCATTTAAAGTGACCGAATGTCGTGACTATCAACAGCTGCCAGTTCCCACAAACATGAAAGCGAACAGATGTTCAAGTCAGAGGTTCTAGCTAATTTTGACCGTTCCAAAGATCGTATACTCTGCGATCAGTCCTAAAAAATCACGTATAGAGAAAACAAAAAATAAAGGGTCTACTTTTCTAACAGACGAACAGGTGGTACGATAGGATAAGCAATTAAATATGGGAAACTGTATTCAGGATAATCTAAATTCAATATTTTGTCAGACTAACAAGACATCTGATAATCTTGGACAGAACTACATTTCTCAAACACCGAAACTGATCTGGTCTCCTTCCAAAACAGATTAAAATTCTACTCACGTTCTATAATTGATTTAAGGCTGAGGTTGTTAATTAATAAAGAGCAACAAACAATCAAAGTTTACGGGTCGATATTTAATTTATTTATGAACAATTACTGTAAAATGTTTGTGCATTCATGTGTTTTTACTTATAGTACAACTATATTATGTATTTGAGGGTATTTTGAGGTATGTTTCGTTTATAATTGTTGTGTCTAAACTTGTCTATAAAGTGAATCTGCTTAATCCGCAACAGAAATTTTGAATAATTGTGGTTGAAAAAAAGTTGAAATAAGAAAAGGGAAAAACCGTTTTTTGATCGTTATCAGTTTTAAAATTTTATTTTCTTCTCATTGATTTGACAAGTTTGAAAAGAATAACATTAATATTAGTCTATTCGACAATACATTATTTCTTGATCGAAATAAAAGCTGACATAACGAGAAAAAAAAGTGCTTTTATTGTTTCTACATCCTTTAAATGTTTCCCTGAGTCACAATAATTTAAAAGTTTTTTAGGTTTTGTGAAAACTGCTCCATGTCATGTAAATGTTATTTAACAACATATTGAAAAATAACAGCTGTCTAAACCAACTAGACTGTTAATTACAATACATAACCAACCCTAAAAGTATGCCAAAGATGTTACACTTTATGGAAAAGGCGTAAAGTATGCAATGAAACTTCAACCAATTCCGTTCAGAAAAAAATACTGGAAAAATGAATTAAGCAAGTAGGTCGTCCCAGCCGTTATTGAGTATACCCTGTATCAAGCAGAGGTACTTAACAAAGTTAAACTATTTCGAAATCGCCATCAATTTAATATAAAAACAACAACTATGATGTGAAGTAAGAGATAATCAGCTATGAGTCCATTTACTGTGAATAATAGTATTTTACATAAAAATGATTAATATATGTATGTATGTACACATGTACATATGTATGTACATACATATTTGAATTTGGATCATACGATTGCTTATAAATAATAAGTACTGGGTCATTCCATTGTGACTGGGAAATATTATTCCTGATTTTTTATGTTTCACCTTTTGTGATTTTATTAATAAACGCTTAAAATTAGAAATAAATATTATATTTCAAAAAGAAAATGACTAATACTCAACATTTTTATGATTTGAAACAATGTGAATAAAGGCAAAACTTTTCCCTTTTATTTATTTTTAACCTTCCAAAGGGAAGGTAAAGTCAAACTACAATGGATTTAGGGATTGATTTATGGCTATGGATTTCAACTTCAACTTAAAAAGGTATGAACCTATCATATTTTGATTCTGTAAATATTGCTCACTATAATTCTCATTTTTCAGATTATTTGATTCACTCGTGAAAAAGCTCTGCAGATATTTAGAAGTGCATTTAATTTAGTTCAAATTAGCGAATCTGATATTAAAAATTATATTTATATGAGCGTCCATTCTTCAAGTAAGAATGTTCACTGTAAAAAACTAAAACTAAGATAAAAGTCATGTCATTTATTTTTTTAGATCCATTTTGATTTATTTCGTTCGAATAATTCTGTAGCGAGTTTGGTTTTGCACCACTCAACCTAATAATAAAAGTTTATCGTTTCTAAACAAACCCTTCTTTAATAGGGTCGAAAATGCTCTGCCTGTTATACCGATGAATTAACGGAAACAAAATGAAATATAGTATAAAACCTTTAAACGTTGAATTCATTTAAAACAGATGAAAATGAATGAAACTCAACGCTGATTTTGCAATTGAACCTCTTCATTTTGGCATTTTATCTTAAAATTTGGAGTGAAATTTGGACTTAAACTAACAATTTATAAATACATACAAAGATATACTTATACATATATAAATGTATTACAGGAGCTGCACCTTTAAGATTGTGTGAAACAGCCGCGAATCATGGAGAAAAAGAAGAAACACTAAATTAGTGTGCTTATTTAAGCCATAGAAAAGCTTTATATATATTTTGAGGACTCTGGTAATCTATGTTTACTGAATTTAGCTGTGGCCGAATGAATAGGAGAGATCCGAAACATCTAGTTAAAGACGATTGGAGACTAAAGAGACTGTGGTAACTCTAATGATATGTCTCGTAACCGTGAGCAAAACATAAATAGACCACAACATATCAGAGATTAAGCACCATTAGAAACGAATTTCTTTTTCTTCGGATGTCTTCTTCTGAAAACCTCAAAAAGACGAATAAGGAATAGCGAATATTGGACCAACTTGTTGGAACTATTCTGTACAGTACACGACTTTCTGGAAATAATTAAATTGAAAGGAAAATTGGCCTACGGATTTATGCCTTAGAAATTACTTCTTAGTACCAAGTCTAAGGAAATGGCAAAAGAAATACATAATTCTACCAATCATCAAAATCATCTCACAAAAACATAACTTTTTTGGGACCTTGATTAATCATATTCTTTGAAAGCGTAAAGTAGAGAAAAATAACGGTTTAATAATTTGTTGATTGCTCTGGCGTTTTGCAGTCTTCAAGATCTAAGTGTTCATACAGACAAAAGAACAACAATTTGATAAGCTGATAATAAAATTATACCCTATACCCTTAGGGTAAAAGGGTATATTAAACATATGTCCGTCCATCCGTATGGGTACCTAGATTCCAGGTACTATAAGAGCTAGATCAACTAAATTTGGTCTAACAATTTATTTGTTTTAAATTTTCGCCACGCCCACTTCATCCTCCTCCATTTAGGGTAAAACGTATAACTAGAGCTGTTTTAGAGGTAACGCATTTTTATTTGGCACATCTAACAAAAACGTAAAATGTACCAGTGGACCTGGTGAATTTCTTCGAAATCGGACAATAATTTCCAGAGACATCATATGCAAACTGATAAGAGTGAGCGAAATAGAATGCCTTCGGTGTTGCCTCATATTAAGGGAATTTAATATTAAATAGACTCCGACAGAGTTTAACTTTATCTAGTATCTCTACTTGGTACAGGGTATACTCAAAGACGGAAGGGACAACTTGCTTGCTTTATTTTTTAGGAATTGTGCCCATTATAAAAAGTGGGTTAAATTCTTGTTTACTCTAGCCACATTCATAGACCTTCTGTTGCTTTTTGCTTGTGTTCTGTTGAAAGCGAAAGGTTGAGCATTATGCAAAGCCAAACAAAATAGGAAAAAGTGCATGCACTGAATATGCAATTTTTGCTATTGTGTTTCAAGTTTGGTTTCGATAACTACCATCTAATAACATGGATTTTGACCAAACAATTTGTATAAATAAAAATCTACAAAGACCTATGGAAATCCTTAATGAAATCATCTTATCTATCCATGTGCTAAATTCAAAACCAAATGAAGCAAGCAAGTCGTTCCTGCCGACATTGAGTATACCCTGTACCAAGTAAAAGTACTCCATAAAGTCAAAAACGATCAAAATCGCCATCAAATTACAAAAACAATTCTCTTAGCATGCAGCAACAGCGAACGCATGCTATCTCGCTCACTCTTAACAGCCCATTTTGCATGGGGCGTTTCAGTACAAAACGGAAATACGTATATCTCCGATAATTATTGTCCGATTTCGGTCAAATTTGGTCAGGTGGTGCATACGATATCTTATAATATTGCTCTAGTTATAGGCATTTCCCGAATTTCTTGGGCGGAAAAACTTGGCCTGTCTACACAATAGACGAATGTTGACACCAAATTTGGTTGCTCTACGGACGGGCATACGGACATGTCTCAATCGATTCGGCTGTTGATACTGATCAAGAATATATTTACTTTATGCGTTCGGAAAATTCATATATTGAGTGGTGCATTACAGCCTTTAAATCTATACCTAGCAAATTTGGATACCTGTATATACCCTTCAACGTTTTATATTAGGGGTTTAAATTGCAAAACACGGAGACGATACCAAAGTCGGATTGACTACACGTGCTTAACTGCATAACAATTTATAGTTTTTAGTTGTAGCCAGAATTAACTGCAATTAGTTAGGAAACAATATATATTTTTATAAGTTAAAGCACAGCAGCATTCCGGAAAATAATTCAGACTTGAGGGAAAATAGTTTACAATTACACATCATACAAATAAACAAAAATGTAGCAATTAAGTCGTCCCTGACGACATTGAGTATACCCTGTACCAAGTAAAAGCACTTCATAAAGTCAAAAACGTTTAAAATCGCCATCAATTTACAAAAAAATTCTCTTGGCATGCAACAAGAGCGAACGCATGCTATCTCGCTCACTCTTAGCAGCCCATGTTACATTATCTCCGATAATTATTGCCCGATTTCGAAAAAATCAGCTGGTGCATCTTGGCTATAACATTGAGTGTGCCAAAAAAGAATGTGATATCTTTCATATATGTAGCTCTAGTTACACGTTTTTTCCCCAAATTGTGAACTAATTTAGATCTGCGTAGACACTAGACAGTCCTACAAAAAATTTGATACTTCTAGCTCTTATGCTACATAGTCTCCGAGATCTCGGTGTTCATACAGACAGACGGGCGGACAAGTCTCAATCGACTATTGATACTGATCAGGAATATATGTATATATGCACATACTTTATGGGGTCGAAAATGCTTCCTTTGAACAAAATATGTTTAGTGCAATCCGTTTATCGAGCTACTAAAACTAGATTTATGAGTTTATCTCAAACAAATAAAAATATATTGACTACCTTAAGAAATGGACGATTAACTAAAAGACATGGGTTTATCAAGGCGGTTATTGCTGACGATTAAGATTATATACAGATGCATAAACTTTATAACTTTTAGTTTTTTTAAGAGTAATAAAAAATTAGGAAAACATATTTCAGCTATATCCTGAGATTCATTTTGCAATTAAGGAGAAAGTATATTGCCTGAATCGGCCCATCTGAGAATGACTGAAAAAATATTTATCTTTCCTGCCCCTTTCCTTCTCCAGGAAACAACCTCAAAATGTTGCATCAGCGGTCTCTAACTTACTTCTGTTTTCTAACTTAGTTCTGTTCTACTTAACTAAGGCTATGTTTTTATATCCTGTACCCATATGGTAAAAAGGTATATTAAAGTCGCTTAAATGGATGTAACAACCAGATGTTAGCATTTTCGACCCCATCAAGTATATATGTAAATTCTTCAGGTCTCAGATCTCCTATGTCTCAGAGAGCATAAAAGATAGAGCAAACAAATTTGGTCAAAATCCGTCCATTGTCTACGCAGATTAAGTTTGTTTCACCTGTGTTACCTCTACTTGGTGCAGGGTATAGTCAATGTCAGCAGGGACGACTTTCTGCTTTCTTAAATTTTTATCGATTTGCCAATTTGTTTAAACGTAGTAGCGCTTAAAATTTATCGGCAATATTTAAAAACTTTGTATATTGATTAGGAAACTGCGTATGTGTGTGCAAAGGTTAGAAAATTAACGTCGTTTCCAATTGGTTGAGTGATTCTGTGACACTTATTTGATTTTGATATTGTGGAGTCGTTCGTATTAGATCGCAGCCCTATTACTTAAATCTTCAATACGATTGCGAGAATGCTAATTTTTTCGGAACAATCGTACGGTACCCCCTATCCTTTTGTAACTGTTCGGGCCTAAATAAATAGACGGTATAGTTTTTTCAGGAAGGGAATAGTTTGCGTTGGTCCAAACAGATGGAAACGACTATTTGACTGCTCGACTATTGCATACACACATTCCTAAGCTACTTATGTGTATGTAAATATGCATGTGTACATACATATGTACAAATGTCTGTATGTATACATTTTTTACTAATATTATTGTACCCGTTTTGCAGGGGCATACAATCAAATCAAACTAAAGTTTATCTAATGGCACTCCACCGGCCGGCCGTGAAAAAAAACTCGAACACATCAACTAATAACAAAGAGCAAAACAAACGGAACGCTTAAAATAAAACAAAAAAACTAAATATAGTACATATCGCTTGTATAAGTATATTTTTCTATTCTCTTTTCGAATCTCTTGTTGTGGGGGGTATTCGGGAAAGTGAAAGGAAAGCAAATCATATGGTTCGTTTTGCATCAGGTGAACTGCAACAGATGTCTCGCCAACAAGAATTGCAATCGAAAATTATGCAACTTGCACAAATGGGAAAACAGAAAGAAGCAGAATGTACGAATGCTTAGAAATTAGACAAAATTTAAAAACGACTTACCCATTGCCATTCATTTTGGAATTCGCTGGCGTGGCCATGGTTCGCAAAAATCTTTGAGCCAGACAACAGTGAACTCGAAGTTTTAATAAAATTATGACTTCTCCTTAGAATTGTTTCGGTTTGAAAGTATTTTCAAGTCAATGTTTCCTCTTGTTTATCACTGAACATGTGTTGTTTGTTTTATCATTACACAGACACACACTTAACTTTTGTCGTTGCTGTTCACCGTTTAGCCACCGTTCACCGTTTGCTGAAGTGTCGATTGCGGTGTCTGGTTTTACCTGCTGTTTTTGCGAGAAACGCCACGAGACTGAAAATGGGATCGTGCGAGTTTTAGTTTTTATTTATTAAATAGTTTGAGTTAATGATTTCGTGACTGTTCGCACCACACTGTGCATATCTAAAATGAGCAGAGAGCCGAAGAATGCCGCCGTTTGATAAAACGCCAAAAGAGAGTAAAATTGAGAGACCAAAGGTTTGCGAAAAGCACAAATCCGATGTTTCTATACTCTTGAGTATTGTTATAAATTATCACTCTAACATAATTATTTAAGTTAAATTAAGTTGCCATATTTGGCATTCACTGTGACCTTTTACCGAGAAAAAGAAGCCAGATCTTACGAAAAATCTAGTTTTCACAATGTATAGGCAAGCATTCAACGAGTCATTTTGCCAATTGTTTAGAAAAACTTAAATATCCTTTTCATAAAGGGTATAAACGAGTGATTTGCGTCACGTTTCACGAGCCACAACACGCAACAACTTTTCCTCTCTCTCTCTCTCTCTCTTTGTCTGGTACTCCTTTATTCTCTTCTGATTATGAACTTTGGTTGATGTAATTTGCAACAACTCTTGAAATGTAACGCTTTGACGCTAGCAGACAAAAACAATATGCTAAAGAACCTAAGATATGTACATACATATGTACATATATGTGTGTACACATGTAGATATGAAAAATAGAAAATTCATTATGTCACATTCATTTTTCAAGGTGCCCTCTTGCCAATAATTGTATGTATTTACCTTCTTTCCCTTTATCTCACAGAGACAAACCGGTTCCAAAATAAAATATATACATATGTATGTATTTACACATTTGTTTTTTAAAATGTATGTACATAGACATGAGTGAAAATATTGGCAAGTTTCATCAGTAGGAACGTGTTTTTAACTCAATATATGTACATACACACATACATACATACATAGATATCAATGACCTTCGTTTGTGACCTTTAGAAATTTAAGTTTATTAACAATTTAAAATCCAATGGCTTTCTTTTTGCCCTTAAGACGTTTTTATCAGATTAAACAAATAAGCTTAAACAGGTTCGAAATTGAAAAGAAAAACGTACCAAATTAAAAATTATCTTACTAGAAATTATTTAAAATACATACATACATATATACATACACTTTAAATAAGTGGTGGATATGTAAATACATACAAACATTTGGTATTTTCAAAGTTATGTTTGTGTGAGAACTTGGAGGGGCTCGTCAAGCTCACAGATACTCACACATACATACATACATATACATATGCACATACTTGGAGCATATGAATCATTGGCTTTTTGATTTCGTATGTTTCACCAAAGTTCCGTAATTTTTGTTGTGGTAAGGTTAGGTTTATTCGTTTACTTAAACAAATAAACATATGAAAATTCTGCTTGGCAGAAATATCATAAAAGAGTTAACATCTTTATTATTCTTGTTCAATTTTTTCAATTTAAGTAGATTTAATCCTTTACAACTTCAAGAAAATTGCTGACCCCACTGAATTTTGAATTGTGTGTTGTATGTACATTAGTCAGTGCCTAAAAAGAATAAATTGAGTTCAATTGGATGTGGTCATCGTCGCCATCCATCCTCATCCACACAGATGTGGAGCGCTTTAATTTTGTTTTTATACCCTTGCAAAAAGTGTACATTAATTTTGGTCAAAAGTTTACAACGCATAGAAGGAAACATTCCCGAATATATAAAGTACATATGTACATATATTCTTAATCAGCACGATGAGCTGAGTTGATGTAGCCCTGTCCGTCGGATCAACATGATCTCCTCCAAGACCCTTGAAGCCACAGAGCTGATGCACATAGCTTCCATTGGAACTCTTGGGCTAGGCTACCTTTTAACATCAATAACTCTGTTGTTTTTCAGTCGAATATCACGAATATAGTCCTTAATACATCCACCAAGTTTTATTAGAATCGGTTGCCTATATTATATAGCTTCCATAAGAACAATCGGTTAAAAATATAGTTTTAGATCAACAACTTGGTTGTTTTCGATGCGATTGTCTCAAAGTATTGTATTTGTGAGTTTTGATATGCATACATACATATATAGAAATATATCTATAGAGTTTCAACAGAATCGGTCGACTAATGATTCTGCCAAATTTTATATAAAATAAACCGACAGTTTGCAAGGGTATAAGAACTTCGGCACGGCCGACGTTAACTCATCCTTCTAGTTTTTTTTTTTGTTGACGGAAACTTTAATTGAATCGTGTAAATTTATTGTTTTGATTTAAAACAAAAAAAAACAAGCGTCAATTGAATTAAGGTCCGAAATAGAATAATTTGAATTGAAAAACCTGTTAAAAACAAGTAGCTACCTCTACTAGAATGGCAATTAGTTTGTTTTCCAGCATTCCAGTACTTGTAGTTAAACTAAATGGGAATGTTTATATGACCTTACAGCTGGAATGTGACCTTGTTTATTACCAGCTGCAGTTAAGAACAACTGTGATTGCACTTTGGGGGCTCGTCATTTACCCATTATGTCTATAAAAAAGATAAATAGTTTTTACGGACAGCAACAAAATAAGTTTGTCTTATCTGATGTAATAACACTTTAATCTCAATGCTATTACACGCTGCAGTTATCAAAAAACGACTTGTGATTTAGGAACTTCTGTTAATGTGTGTACATTTGTGTGTTAGTTTGTGTGTACCTTTGTGTGTATTTGTAGTGTTTTCCATAATTCTCCTAGATCAGTTTCATTAAGTAGCACATTTTATCGACTAGAATTACATTTCAGCTTTGACCATATTTTCAATTTACTTCATTTGTATATTAAAAGTTCTGCGCATGCGACATTTCTGTGTTTCGAATTTCGATAACCGATTTTGTTGTCGAAATAAAAATATTGGACGAGTTTTAACCGATTATAAGTGATACGGAATCAATCAGTCCCATAGGACACTAAATTAGTTCCCCGCCTGCAAGTACAAAAAGAAAATAGCTTTTGTTATATTTTCCAGTGGATGACGGATATAATATGTTTGTATAACCAACCGAATTATCAGAATTGCATATAATAATAATTTCTTCTACTAAACCATTTTTGGACCATATTAATATAATTAATTTCATTGTATGGAATTTCCTTATTTTTTGCGAAAATCGGTATTGCAATTACGATCATAGCAAAGTTTCGAACCTACCATCAGTTTTGATACTATTTAACACAAACGCCGATAAAAATTAATTTGGATTCTTACCATTCCCATTTCCGACCTCGGAATTTCTTAAAAATAAAGACTGCTCTTTCTTGCAGCTTAATTTTATTTTACAAAATTGTAATTTCTTTTTCTTGTTACAGAACCTTTTGATCAACTTTGAGCTTTCGGAAGCTCGAAAAGCTTTTAAATTGAGGGAAATGATCTTACCGAGGTGAATTTCACGAACTTTCACTATTTAAGTGCAAAGAAAATTTGGGACGCTTTTCAATTTGCTGTCATCCGGAAAAAAGAGATGTTACACAGGAATCTCTATTATAGGAAATACAACATTTGTTATTTTTCTACCCTGAACACTTACATAGGTAAAATTTATTATGTAATTCCGACTCTATAAATATACAGTATATAGCGTCTTTAACAGTTTAGTCGATATATTATTTTAAATCTTTACCTAATTAAGAAAAAACGTTTTTTATTAACATACACATACATAATATGTATTTAAATTCATTTGGCACATAATAACGGGTGTTTTTTTTAAAAGGTATAGAACTTTAAATTGCAATAAAACAACGATAGAGTAGTCGATTGGCGATTATAGAATTCAGTTTTTCCCCCATGCAGACGAAGCTGCTCGATAGAAATTTCTTAGATCACTTAGAGAAGTTAGAAAATACTAATTTTGAAGCCACAAAAACACAGCCTCATAAACATATTTATGTTCCCACTTTCTAAAGAATTGCTAACACAAGCAATCGAAAACATCGGTTGAACAGGACATCATAGTTGTATCCATTAAATGAGAGGAACAATTTTGTGTAAAATTTATTGATTAAGCCAGACTTTAGTGCGCTTCTCGGCAACGTAGTCAGCCTTGAGCTATGTTTCACACAAACTAATCTGTGTAATAATCTTATTCTATTTCTAATAACTAAACTTGTTTGTTTTGGACTATATTTAAACATTAATATTAATCATCGTTTTGGTAACCTGGCCCATACCACTAGCGATAACATGGTTAAGGCAGAGAACTGTTATTGGCCAATATATTGTGCTTGTTGCAGATAATCTTAAGTTTGTTTGAATATTTATTTTCCTTTTATTGGAATATCATTTGACAAGTTTATTAGAAAATTAAATATTATTCAAGGGGCTCAGCTAACTGAAATTTGGAATGATAAACATATTTATATGGAATATAAATCAATTCTTGTTTACTTTAAAACCAAAACTAATATCAAGTACTGCTCTGATTAATTATCGAAGATTTTCAACGATTTCGTACCACATTCACAACGTTGACAAATTTGAATGAAAAATAAGAACTTAATTGAATGGATCATAAACATTTCAGATTTAAACAAAAAGGAGTGGGCCATATCAGCTGTTATCAATGATAATGACAAGTAGCAGCAGGTTGAGAACGTATAAAAACACTGCAAATCTTCAGAATACTTAGCACATTTTTAAAATGGCAAAACTGTTAGCCTTATTGTTGGCCCTGTGTCTGGGCCAAGTCATTGCTGCTGAGCGTAAGTGAGCCACGAAAAATATTAGATGGATTTTCCGAATTTACATTGCGTTTAATATTAGGTATTGTCAACTGCTACTGGGGCACTTGGGCCCACTATCGTAGTGGCAATGGAAAATTCGATGTGTCTAACATCAACCCTTGGCTATGCACCCATTTGAGTTACTCGTTCTTTGGCATTAATGATAATGGTGAAATTAAGTCTCTGGATACTTGGTTGGACTACGATCTGGGCTTCATCAGTCAGGCTGTCGGTTTGAAGCAACAGAATTCCAACCTGAAGGTATTGGCCGTGGTCGGTGGCTGGAACGAGGGTTCTATCAAGTATTCTTCAATGTCTGGTGACTGGAATAAGCGTCAAAACTTCATCAATTCCGCCCTGAACTTGTTGCGCAGCAATGGCTTTGATGGTTTGGACCTAGATTGGGAATATCCCAATCAACGGGGTGGCAACTGGGATGATCGCTCCAACTTTGTGACTCTCTTGCGTGAGATTAAGGAGGCGTAAGTGAGCAAGTACGTGAAAGCTATAATTCTCACTTTATTTTCGCTACTTTTATTTTATAGCTTTGCTCCATACGGTTATGAACTGGGTATTGCTGTTGGTGCCGGCCAAGCTTTAGCCAGCGCCTCCTATGAGATCTCCAACATTGCCCAACAAGTGAGTTTTATTAATGTAATGACATACGATTTCGCAATGGCCTCAGACGGTAAAACTGGCTTCAATGCTCCCCAATGGGCTGTCGAAGATGCCATTAACTATTGGCTTAGTCAGGGTGCTCCTGCCAATAAACTGGTACTCGGTGTTGGCACATACGGACGCTCTTTTCAACTAACCGATGCTTCCCAAAACTGGCCAGGTGCACCATGCCGTGGTACTGGCAGTGCTGGTGCTTATACAGGCGATGGAGGCTACTTGGGATACAATGAGATCTGTCTCAATAACTGGAACACTGTCTTTGACTACGACAATGCTGCTCCCTATGCCTATTCTGGTGACCAGTGGGTTAGCTTTGATAATGTTCTGAGTGTACAATGGAAAATGGATTTCGCATTGTCCAAGAATTTAGCTGGTGCCATGATCTGGTCTCTAGAAACTGATGACTATCGTGGCCAATGTGGTGAATCATACCCCCTTCTGAATGCAATTAATATGAAGCTCCGTTGGACTTAAATGAATATATTGATTACAATTTATACAGAATAAAAATAACGTACAAATCATAAAATTCAAGATTCGCATTGCTTAATGAATTAATAACGATAAGAAAAATGAGAGACGTAGCAGGTAAAATGTATTCTTTTAAAGTTTTGCAATATTCTGAAACATTTGTAGAAGGTCGTCTCTATAAAGTAGTCGGAGTAGCTAAGTAGTTTTCTTAAGATTTTCTATTTTAAAAGTACCGAAAAAGATAAACTTTTCTAAAATATTCCTCTTAAAACGTAATCTGTAAAAATGTACTTGTGAAAAAATTAGTTTGCCTTCTTTTCTGGTTTTCTGGAAACTTTTCTTCCTAGTTTTAAATGTCTCATTCTATTTAAGTGACATCATGCGGCAAATGATGACGAAATTAACCGGTTCGAGCGATTTAATCATACATTATATCATTTTTCAATGTTTACAAAATCTGTCAACAACTTTTTGATTTTACACGCCATTAGTTGTTAACAATTGTTTGATTTTTTTTTGTGCCTTTCGAAATAACTCGATCGGTGGAGAGGGTAGCAGTGGTCATTGAATACGGAGATTGTTAGCAAGAGGGGGTTTCTATGTTTATTTACTACGTAATTAATTAAATTTCAAATTTTGAATTTGAGATTCTTCAACAATAACGAGATTAATTCAAATGCGGGAAAATAAATATGTAAATAAATACATTGCAAATGTTTAAACGTAATTTCTGCGACAAGTTGGAGTGTAAAGCGCTCATTAATTAACATCGAATTTCAGTGCAGTGTCAAGTTCTAGTTTGAAACGTAGATCTCAAATTCCTTGTAGGCCAACTCCTCACCGCCATAGGGAATATAGCAGCAGCCATGCGATGGCTGGACCTTGCCCACAGTTATGGTGCCATCGTGGGTGGCACGTCCAATGAATAGTGGCTCGCCTTCGGCTGTTTCTCCCGCCGGAACGGCATTTGGTGGAATGTTACCAGCTTCGACGGGAATCCATTGGCCGCCAGCAGCGCACAGCACCTCATATTCGGAGTGACCATGTTCGCCACCTCCCCAGGCCACATAGACGACACCGTGAGACGGGTGTAGTTTTCCGGGAATAAGATCTCCCTCGTGACGGGCTCGTGCAATGTACAGCTGTTCGCTGCTGTCGAAACCGCCCTGCAAGGCGTTTGGTGGAACCTCGCCATTGGCAGCAGCCACCCAGCAACCGGGTCCACTTCCTGTGGGTGCAGAGAATCCCATAACCGGAGCTGAAGGAGCGGCTTCTGCAAGAAATATTCGCGTATTAGGAAATTATACAAATATTGAAGGGTTTTTTTTTAAATACCATCTAGCAACCAGCTACCGCTGGCTCCCCAACCAGTGCAAATGCCAACAAAGTTCACGGGAAACAGGTTACCCGCATCGTAGGAAAGAAAAGCGGCAGCTTCCCCTTCACGCCCCACAGTGATAACGTTGTCGTACCATCTAACCCAAAAGCCTCGGAATTCTCCAGCATCCAAAATTCCGGGTGTAGGTACTTCAATAACATCTGGCTTTTGACGATCTTTGCGGATCACCGATTTGGTGTTTTCCCAACCACCAAGGAATATTTCATAGATGGGACCGCCTTCGTGAGGCGCTGAAGTCAGTGCCAAGTGCGCATCTTTGGGAGAGCGCACCTTGAATACAAAAACTCCACCGCTGGCTGGGAAGAATTGGTATTCCAATTTGTCGGGTGTTGTAATTTCTGTAAGGACAAGAATAAATGTCAATTAACATATGTATGTATGTATGTGTATACGTTATGTTTATGGTTACCGACGGGTTGGGTTGGGACTGTACTTGGTCAGAAGGTGTACGCCCATAACCACAAATAGTTTCACAAAGTAGCAACCACAAATCAAAAGAGTTGATTTGACTTTATTTTACTTAGTTTCATATATTTCTCATGAATGTGTGATACATATAGTTTTGTATATAAAAAAGTATTTATAAAAAATGTTTGGCGTCTGTTGTTTTTTTGTTTTTGTTTTTTTTCGGTTTCTTTTTAGCAGCGGTGTTCGCATGATGTCATTTTGTTCTGTGATCACATTTTTGCTTTCGAAATATTCTAGCTTATTCCACTCAAAAGCCAAGCTCCGACTAGAGCTGGAGCTTAGAGAGAGGCCGCTTTGCATAAAAATTTTTCAGCTCGATTTTTGTTTCTCTATCATGACATCATTTTGATGCATCTGTAGGTCGGGCCCGCAAAAACAAATTTCCTTTTTATTGATTATTAGCAAAGTTCAAGGCAAGATATATTTTCGCTTTTTACTTGAATGACTCAGGACGGTCTGCTTAGAGACAAAATTCTATGATTATATTTATAGACACTTTGGTAGGATGAACGCATGAGAAATCAATTATAGAGGTCATAAAAAAACCGTATTTATTTGTTCACTAATAGGACAGATCTGATAATTGAATCAAAGAGGAAAAAAATCTGCTTACGTCTTTCGCAGATTATTGTAAATTTGAATTGTCTCATATTAACTATGACTGTCTATTGTTGCAAAGTTATTTACAAATAATTCAAAAGTAACATGTTGACACAATTTATTTGCAGACCACTTTTCTAATATTTTCACCAATTGTTCAGTCCATCAAGTTCCTCCACCCACAACTGCTCATGCAGAGAATAAAAGAAGTCCACACACTCACCAATTGTCATGATTAATTAAGTTTTTCTTTTTACTTTATGTTGTTCACCTGCTGAGATTCGACTTCAAACTGACTTATTGAAATTTTATCGCCGGCAAAATAAAGCAACCGAAAATCAAAAGAAAAAGCATTAAGAACTTTTCGTATTTCTTTTAATATGCGTTTGAGCTTTTCTCTCATTTCAAAAGCTTTCCTTTTGAGCTTTACTCTCCGTTTAAAACTTTTTGTTGTAGATCGGCCTCGTCTACATAATAGAATGTGGGTGTGTCGGTATGGGGACGGAGCCAGGCGGCTGGCAAACTTGTCGAAATTAGAATACCCTTATTAATTTTGTAGATATATGTTATGTATGTGTTATTCATTACTAAAGGAAGCCAAAAGAAGAGATATTATAGTTTAAACTTCTAAAATGATCAACACTTTGTACTACTAACGATGCTTTGTACTAACCAATTTTTTTTTTAATTCGATTTATATTTCAAATCTGTTAGCCATTATGGGTCAACAGAGATATAACACTATTGGCTATATGGTATAGTTGTCCGACCCGAACGATTGCATGGCACTGCAAAATGTAAAACATTTAAGTGAAGAAGTAAATGCATACTAGGGATACTACCTTGCAAAAAAGGTATATTAATTTTAGTCAGAGGTTCACAATGAAGCATCTCCGACTTTATAAAGTATATATATTCTTGATCAGCACGATGAGCTGAGTTGATGTAGTCCTGTGCGTCTGTCTTGATCAAGACGATCTCCTCCGAGACACTTTAAGCTCCAGAGCTAACAGCTTTTTATTTGCATCCATTGCGTACATATCTCGATCGGACGACTATATCATATACCCATTGGAACGATCGGTCGTGAATAATGTTAAACATAATAATCAAGAAACTTGATATTTGATATTTATTGAGTCCAATAAGAATCGGTTGACTATCTCATATAGCTCCCTTCATGGTTGTTTTGCATGTATGTATTTATTAAGGAATTTGATATTTATTATTTTGCTATGAATGACTACAGCAAGTTTAATCGGAATGGCTTACTGTATATAGCTTCCATAGAAACGATCGATAGAAAATAGCGCCTTACTATATATTTTAAAATCGAACGACAAAAATCCATTATGTAATGATCGGTACAAAGAATAGTTTTGGTAGCCAATTACAATGTCCGAATCTCGGTGGACATGAGATTTTGCTGGGTAACAACGCTACTAGGATTGCGTTGGCTCCCCGTGAAGGCAGACGTAATGTAGATTTAAAATTAAATGAAAACGCAGAACTGTTCTTTAAAAATAATTACGTCCAAAATAATTGCAAAAGTTTTTTAGGTGTACAAGCTTTAAGAACTTGAGCGGAATAAGAATTCGATATCCACTTGCCTAAGGAAACTGTCTGGTCTAATTGTAACATCGGAAAATATGCGTAATGAAATATATGTTAAATAAGCTATTAGTTATAACAATCTTGAAAATTTGCTGTCCGTTCTTGGTACCACTCTTGGATCCAGTCTACAGATATAGTAAGTTTATCATCGCCGAACCTTCAGTGATAGGTTGTCCAACACTTATAATAGACATATTTTAGTGTTACACCGAACAAATATGGATATTCAATTTGTCCTTGACGCTTATGACTTATGTATAACATTTTGGGATCACATACATATGTCCGAGGCAGATGGTTCGGAAATGATTTAGTCTAAAAGACTTCTGAACAACCTGATAACTCAAGTGATTTGTTTGTGGCAAGATTGATAAACCGTCATGTTCAGTGACATACTTCCATAACTGAAATTTCTTTAGTGGAGTATTCATTCATCATTTTACGATTTTAAGCAATCAACAGGTCGAACATCAGAAAGTGAGAATTACACAGAATTTTGAGAAGATGATGGAAGTAAAGCTAATCCAAGTTATGCTCATTTTTATGGAAATAAAGCTTTCGCAGATAAGCTGCGAAATAAGACAAAAATTATTATAAAACGACGTTTAAACCTGAATCTTTTAGCTGCCGACTGCGTCAGAGAAAACGTAATGCTTTTCAATTTGAATTCTTCGATGACATGGAATAGGGAGAAGTTCTTGCAGAATTGCAGCGTAGCGTAGTATGAAGACAAAAGACCCTTGGTGTCAGAAACTAATCCACGTGCTCTTGCTCGGTCCCTTTATGGTAAGCAACGTCACTACTATGCTCTTGTGATGCACAATGTGTATGGCAAGAAAACCATATATGAGTATGTATGTTGGTGGCGAAGCTGGGGTTAAAAAATGGTTTGATTTCGACAATTTACCAATCGATAATTTGGCGAGCGTCCAAATTAGCCAAAAAGCTGCTTCTGGTCTTAGAGGTTCTCCTCCTTACCAATAAATCAATCGTCAGGGGCACAAAGCACAAATCATTGTAAACTGTTTGGTCTCACACTTTTTATTATTATTGATGAGATTTGAATGGTCGGACCAAAAATGCTTTCATATTTGGATCAAAGGCTCCAGCAAATATTTTGAAATCCCAATCCCGAGTGCCTTGGAAGAGTGTCTGTAATAGTTTTAGGAGATTTAAAACAGTTTTCTCCAGTTGAATCTATTTTGAAAGGACAAATAATCGGTTCAATCCTTACAGCTGGAACGAATCTCTGATACAACTTTAAGTCTTTTGAGATCACAGAAATAATGCAATATATCCGAAGCCAATATGACAAATTGAGATATTGAGCTTTTCAACCAAAGAGTTGTGTCCTTAATTAAAGTTCCTTCTGATGCCATATATTTATTTTTTTAAACGATATAGTCGCCTATTACAATAGCACTAAACTTGCTCAAATAAACACAGAGAAATTTGATCCATTGCCTTTCAAACAAAATAATATCCGCTAATAGGTAAAATACCATAAGGCATAACTGTGAATATTGATTCAAGTGATGGAAATTTTGTAAATGAAGCGACAGTTCAGCTTATATACATACATACAAAGATTGTTTATAACAATCCCCACCCCACCCGGGCTCAAATTCAAAAAGTGTCTTTGGTTTTCCAGTGTGGAAGATCAGATCATGCTTGAATTGATTGGAGGCAATTCCCAGTTGTTCCTGCTGATGCTATTTCCATTCATAAAAGGCAAGGCGCAACCTACAGCAAAGTTGCAGTGCCGAAACACTATTCGAACTTCGCTTTCTGTGGGTTGTAGCAGGACAACTTGGGCATCAGGCCTTTTCTAAATAGGCCTAGGAATGTCCAAACGCAGCTTCAACAGCTTCGAGTTTTAAAGGCTTTATGAACCGATCGAAATCTGTAGCCTTGAACTACCAAAAAAGTTCAATCTCTTAGTGCACACTATATAGAGGATACAGCCAACGACCGAATTATTTGCTCTATAGAGTTTTTATGCTTAGTCGAAACCTGCATTCTTCCAACTGAAGAATATGCTCTTTAAGACTTCCACATGGTAAAAAGGATTGAGGGCAATAAAGTTGAAAGTATTTTAAAGAACACAATACTTACTTGTTTATGCAAAACATAGAATTTTACAAAATGTAGAGTTCTTATTTGAAATAGACAGGGTTATCAGGTGATTGCTTTAAATACCTAATTTTTAATTGTTTATAGCAATTCATAGTTTCTTGCTGAAATTTTAAATGCAGCAGTACAAAATGTACGTAAAATTGTAAAGAGATATATGGTATATGGTTGGCTTGCCAATCAATGAAATATCGAAGTTTTCTAAAACACAAACATTTTGGGAATTATAGAACCAAAAAAGGAGATATGTCATAGATATGATTCAATTTATCTCATCAAATAACATACCAAACACATACGGACAAACCAATGGCCAAGAATCTAATCTTTTGCAATCAAGTGCATATGTAAAATATACATTAACACCAGATTTTAAAAGGCAGAGTCAATAGAAAGTCCTCAACCAAAATTACTATCGCTGGCCATTTTGTACAGTTATTTGAAGGCAAAAGCCCAAAGTCTAAACGTTAGAATTTTTTGAAAGTATCATTGTTTTTTATTTGTTTTTATTTTAATTATTTAGTAAAGTATTTCTAGTGCACCACTTGAAGATATGCCCTACATTATAAATTTAAAGTATTTTCTATAAATCGCGAGCTAAATGTCTTAAGATGTCAAAAGCTTCTAATCTTGTTCATTAATTTTCTGAATAGGTAAAGTGCAAACACAAATATGAATATGAAAGCAATAAACTTAAAGTGTTACACTTGAATAGAGTTATTGTTAAATATTTATTATAAACAATATTGTAGGCATATGAACCTCAGACTTCCAGATACCCTGAATTTGAAACAAAGGAGGAGTCCTCTATAAAGAGTCCCCTATAGTACAGGTCCAAAGCTTTCAATAATTTAACTGGGAACTAGGGGTAGCTGTGATCCATCAAAATTTTGGTTGTTATACTTTTATGAGGTGTTCATACAGACGGAAGTATTAATTACCGTCGCTGAGGCTGAGACAGGGTATACAAATATTTCGATAAAATACGCAGGCGATAGAGATAAAGATGGACGTGGACTTCATCACTGAATGCAATATATTCATAGTTCTTTATAGCGATAACAACACCTTTTAATTTGATTTCATTATATTTCTTGATTAGAGTCAGTGATAGATAAAGAGTCGGACTATCGGCCAGTCATATAAGAACGCTGTAATTTCACTCAGGGAGCATAAGTATAGAAGAAACCCTCATTGAATCAACGTCAATATGAAGTCATTCGGATTTCTGGCCCTGGCTTGCCTCTGCCTTACTCAGATGGCAGCCAGTGAAAGTAAGATAAATGATGTGGGTCACTGTACATATGTATATTTGACTGTCCTTTTGTCCTTACTTCGATTGCAGAGCTCATTAACTGCTATTGGGGCACATGGGCCAACTATCGTCCCGGCGATGGCAAGTTCGAGCCATCGAATATCGATCCCAGTCTTTGCACTCACATAAGTTATACATTTTTTGGAATTAGCGATGCCGGTGAGTTCACGTCTTTGGATACCTGGCTGGACATGGATGATGGCTTGGGATTCATCAGCAAGACTATTGCTTTAAAGCAGCAGAACCCGAAACTGAAGGTTTTGGCTGTTGTGGGTGGCTGGAATGAAGGCTCCATCAAGTACTCTGCTATGGCTGCCGATCCGGCCAAGCGAGCCACCTTCGTATCCTCTTCGTTGGCCTTTATCCAGAAATATGGCTTTGATGGCCTGGACTTGGACTGGGAGTACCCAGCACAACGCGGCGGAAGCGTGGCTGATCGCGAGAATTTCGTGACACTTTTAAGGGAAATTAAGGAAACATTCGATCAACATGGTCTGGAACTTGGCATTGCTGTCGGCGCATCGGAAGCTTCAGCTTTAATTTCCTATGACATTCCGGCCATATCTCAGCAACTGACTTTTATTAATGTGATGACCTATGACTTCCATATGGCTCTGGATGGCTTCTTGGGTTTCAACGCCCCTCTGCCAGAAGTGGAACAGTCTATTGACTATTGGCTTGCAGCTGGTGCTCCCCCAGAAAAACTCATTTTGGGTATCGGTTTCTACGGTCACAGCTATCAGATGTCCGACAGCTCTCAACACTCTCCTGGAGCTGAGTGCATTGGACCTGGTACAGAGGGAATTTACACCCGCGAAAAAGGTTTCCTTGGGTATCATGAGATCTGTCAAAACGGCTGGGAGACCGTTTTTGATCAGGAATCCAGTGCTCCATATGCATTCCAAGGAGATCAATGGATTGGCTATGACAATGTGGCCAGTATTGAGTTAAAGATGAAGCTAGTAGACTCCCGCAATCTGGGTGGAGCCATGATGTGGTCCATTGAGACTGACGATTTTCGAGGACTGTGCGGAGAGTCGTATCCTCTTCTCAAGACTATGAACAGAGCATTGGGCAAGGAGGTTAATGATAACGGTAATGGAAACGATAATGGAAACGGAAATGATAATGGTAACGGAAACGATAATGGTAATGGAAACGATAATGGTAATGGAAACGATAATGGAAATGGAAACGATAATGGAAATGGAAACAATAATGATAACGGAAATCAAAATGGCGGATCAAGTGATGACTGCTCCACAGATGGTCACTTTTTGAGCAGCAGTGACTGCAGTCTATACTACCAATGCGTCGGTGGCATTCGGTATGATTTCTCCTGTGGCTCTGAGCTCCACTTCGATGTCAGTAGCAATACATGTAATTGGCCCAGTGAAGCCAACTGTCCCTACTAAATTAGACCAAAAAGAAAATAAAAAATAATTGATAATTTTTATAGAAAATAAATGAGGTTTTATTAAAAAATAGTCTCAACAAAATGATTGGTAACGCGATCAGGAAAATTTGCACTTGAGATCTAGATTCCAGACCCCCCAAAACAACATTAGCCACTTAATTTATTAATGATAGCAGAAAGTGAAATTAATGAGCGCACTTATTCAGATTAGATTTTGATAACCTATTTTTAAGAACAACAACTACATCACTCTTTCCGATATTAGTCATCCAATACTGATATTAATAATCTTGGAAATGTAATATTTACTCTGTGGATCACGCAATTAACTGTTGACTCAATAAATGTGCACATCTATAAAAGATACGTGGAAAATTAAGAACTAGAAGGCCACGCCGAAGTTCGTATACTCTTGCATACTGTCTTTGTTGACAATTATATATTGTATAATTTCGCAGAATCATTTAGAAGTTTTAGTTCTAGTTTTATAGCTATAGGATTAAGAAACAATGATTTTATGCAAACAATTTTTTTGGTCCGATTGTTTTTATTTCAACTATAGTATATACTCGACCGATTCTGCTGAAATTCAATAGAAATATATACTTTATATACCGAACCTACAAATGCCAAATTTCATGACAACCGATTTTGAAAACACCAAGTTTTTGATCTACAACTATAATATGGGAACTATATGATATAGTCACCCAATCGGGATATATCGAAATATACAATGCATGTAGATAAAGGAAGCCTAAATTTCAACTCCGTATCTTTCAGGGTCTCGGAGGAGATCGTGCTGATCCAGACACACGGACACGGCTACATCAACTGAGCTCATCGTTCTGATCAAGAACTTACAATACGTATACTTTATGTAGTCGGATGTTACATATAATAATTATTATATATTTTGCAACTGTATAATACCAAGTAAAGCAAATGTTATTGAAACTGTTTTTATTGCTTGCCTGTGGAAACATCTTTCTATGGTGTGCGTCCCACTTTTCTTTTGTTCTAATATCTTGGAAAACAACTGCTATTGCAAATAACCGATTAATCTGGTCTAATTACAGGTGATTCCAGCACTGCACAAGTTCTTGGAACATCGACATTCTGCTCGCTGTCTCGAACCATTCCGTTGATCGTTACAACATCGGCTAACAGTATAATTTCGTAAATTTATCGGAAACGAAAACCTCCATTTTCCATTTATGGAAGTCTATAATCTATGCTTTTGGTCAAAATATTGAAATTGCTGATATAAATATTGAGCACTCAATCTTTTGTTCTTTTAAAAGACAAAAGAAAAATGTCTTTCTTCTAGAAGCTACTCCTACGATTTCTAGTCCGATCTTGTGACGTGTTTTAGTTGTCCAGATTTTCGGCATACTACATTTGGTCAGTTATTCAGGTGACCGGCTCCAAGAACTTCCGTCAACTCAATATTTTGCAGCCTTAGATCGCTTCCATTTACTGTTCACCTAGTCCTGAGCCTCTGTTGACAGACTTTGATTATCACTTACAGAAGCTACAAACCTTCTTTCTTACGACACAAGGGGCAAACTCCAAAATTTTGTTTACGGGAGGCTCCACACACAATCCAAGGAAACTGCGTAAAAACTCTAGAACCATTGGATTTGGCCTGGTTGTTATTAAACTATTAGCGACAGTCTTCAGACCGTCTATCCAAGTGAAGCCCAAACAGCATCCCTCCGAAAACAGTCAATGAATGGTATAAGAGCTATGAAGGATGAAGACTCAAGTTAAGTTTCTCATATTTTCACTGGCTCCGACTTTCAAGTGGAGAAGATATTCAAGCATATAACCCTAATTAATCGGCAGGCAAATATCAAGTGTACGTAAATAATATAAAGGAACTGCCGATTACATCAATGGTTATGTTTAGTCAAGTAAAAAACTCTGGCTTCAACCCAAAGGTTTATAAACCATTTCAAAAGCATGTGAGATCAGGCTATATCTCTTCCGAAACCGTTAGAGCTACAGAGTTGAAATGTTGCACACAGGTTTCTTTTTGCTCCAGGCATTGTATATCTCGGAATCGATCAGATGACTATATTAATAGCTCGCATAGAAAGTTTTATATATACGAACTTCGAAGTTAGTCCGTCTTTCTAGTTTTTTTCTTTTTACGCCCTTGCAACTTCATTTAATATCTGTCTGTAACTGAATGTTGTAGATATAGGATTTCGAGTTTTTGAAGTTAGATTTTTTAATAACTTTTTAATATTTCTAATTCTTGCCAATACAATCGACACTCTTTGGGCTAAACGGACACCCAACTAACCAACATCCCAGCCCATGTTCATCTTTAGGCTAGTAGTAGGAAACGCTATAGACCAGCGTGGATGACTTCAAATCTATTTCAGTCCACTATAGGCAATTTTAAATTTATTAATTAAACCGAGAAGTTTGGGGACTTTTCCGTTGCGTTTTTCGATCACGTAAGCCTTTCATTCCGAATTGTTAACATTGTAAAAAAACAATTGACATACAGACACATACAGAACCGAACTAAAACATATGTGAGAGTATCTATTCTAATCGAGAGATCTGATTTTCTTGTCGCAACGGGTAATATTTAAAGTGTTAGTTATAAAAATTTGATGTTTATTTAAGCAATGAACTTTGCTCAAGTTATTGTTACGCTAATTGCTTCCCTGATTGTGGGTCAAGCAGCCAATTCGGACTGTAAGTATTAATGATAATGGAACTATATTAATGTATCATTCTTTAATCTTTCCTAGACAAAATCTTTTGTTATTGGGATGTCGGGGCCTTCCATTACAAGAACATTGCACGTTTTTATACCTGGGATCTTGATCCTAAGCTCTGCACTCATCTGGTTTATGGATCCGCATTTAGTGTAAATGATGACACCGGAGAACTGGAGCTCACCGATAAATATTTGTTGGTTGAGAAAGGTAAGAGATGGGAACCGAGGAGGAGGAGTTACCTTGGCATTTATACAAAATATTACAGATTTTTTGAGCTTGGTCAGGAAATTTAAGAAATGGGGGGACGTACAAAAGATGTTATTCTCTGTTGGAGGCTCCAAAGAAGGTTCCAGGAAGTTTTCCAAAATGGTCCGAGATATGCATAAGCGCGACCGCTTCTTTACTTCAGTCATTGAGTTTATGTACCAATGGCATTTTGATGGTATTCAAATCGATTGGGAATTCCCCACACAGCGAGGGGGCCAACCAGAAGATCGACGAAACTTTGTCTTATTCCTAGAAGAACTCAGGATAATGTAGGCCCACTATTTAGTCATTTAAGAGGGACATTGATATTATTTTTTCTGTTTCTAGTTTGCAGGAGCATCAATTTATGTTGGTGACAGCCGTTTCCGGTCGCATGGATCAGCAGACACTGGCTTCCTATGACATACCCAACATAGTTAAGCATGTGGACTTTGTTAGCTTAATGATGCACGATGATCGAGACGCTTACAGATCACGCCTTGGGTATAACGCCCCGCTACCGGATATTGAACATGCCGTCGCACATTGGTCCAAACACGGTCAAAGTCCTTCAAAATTGCTGGTGGTTGTGCCTTTATTTGTACGCTCCTATACGATGCTAGGGAACAACACTCAAGTAGGTGCTAACTGCAAGAGTCCTGGGGTACAAACAACTTACACTCGCCAGCCAGGATTTATGACTTATTCTGAATGGTGCCTACAAGCTGAGAGATGGAAAAAGATGTTCGATCCAGTAGCTAAAGTTCCCTATGCTTTCCGCAACAACCAGTGGATCAGCTATGAAAATGCCCGTAGTATTAATGCCAAAATGGAGCTGATTCGAGCTCATCACTTGGCTGGAGCCATGGCCTGGTCTGTCGATGTTGACGACCACAATGGCAATTGCGGCCAGCGGTTTCCTCTACTCCGTTTAATTATTTCAGCTATTGGTGATCCAAACGTCCTGACCACAGTCGAACCCACAACGGAGGGCATTGGTATGTGCCCGCAGGATGGCTTCTTCCGGCATCCCTGGGATTGTCGGCAGTTCCATGAGTGTCGCGACGGCACACGCGTTGATTACGAATGCGTTGAGGGATACTATTTTGATCCACAGTCCGGCGACTGCAAGCTGGCTAATCTGGTGAAATGTGATGACAACTTAGTAACTTGGCGACCAGGACAAAAACGCTTCAACGTCCGGAACATGCCACTAAATCTGAAGATTGTTATGAATTAGGGATAGAAAACATACATTAAATCTCCCTAATTGTTTAGTGTATATAGCGTGAATGTACAAGTTAAAGTCATCATTATACCATATAACAACTATGAACAAAATGCGAAGCAAAGTGGACTATGTACAAGTTAGCGACTACTGGCACGCCCAAATTTACAATAAGTTAATTTGACAGGTGTAAATTAAATTACTTTCTTAGATTGAGCTCGATAGGAATAAACATTGTATTCCATCACATCGCAGTTCTGGTCTTTTTAATGGAAAAAATGAGACATATTTCCACTGTGTATATCATGCTAACAATTTACTGCTTCGGCATAGTTACATCTGCCAGTGATAATATCAAAGTTAAGTCCTTGGGGACAGTCGAAAGGGAAACTGATGCCTGCATTGCAGTAGTAGAAACGAGAGCAGTTGTGGGGATCACGTATATAATCCGTGCTAGGCCGATCAAGACAAAAGGTTTCCGTTTTTTTTTGGGAACCGTTTGTTTCTTCCTCGTGCAGACCAGTTGGAGTGCTTCGACCAAAGAGAACCTGATTCAATTCGCGTAGCAATGGATACCGTCCGTCGCCACATTTGCCTCGGAAGTCGTCTGATTCTAGCGACCAGATCATAATACCGCCCAATCGCTGACTTTTGGCATATTGAGCTTTAAGTGAGAGACTTCGCTTATTCTCATAGCCTACCCATTGACGCTCTTTATAGGCATAGGGAACATCTTGCTCTGAATCCCACTGTTGCTTCCAATTCTTCAGATCCTCACAGAGTTCATTATAACCAAGGACGCCTGGTTCCCTTGAATAGGGACCTGCAGTTCCGCGTCCCAGATGGGAAGAGCCGATTTCATGCTGCTCCGCTGAGACTAAGGTAAAAGTCCGGCCGTAGAATGGCACCCCGAGTACAAGTTTTTCTGGTGGTGCACCTGATTTCAGCCAATATTTAATAACGGCGTCCACATTGAGTTGCTTATCCCGCTCCGAGCTGTCATTGGCTTTTGGATATAGCGGTGCATTGATTCCAAGAACATTATCCCAAGGACCATGCAGGTCGTAAGCCATAATGTTAATTAAGTCCAAGTAGGGCACCACTTCGGGTATGTTATATGAGATTTCGGCCGAAAATTTCGCTGAACCCACCGCAGCTGTCAGAAGATAACCAAATGGTTCAAGTCTAAGAAAGAAATGAATTTAAATGAACTGCGACTTCGGGGCATCAAATGGCTTTATTTACCCCTCTTTTAGCTCCTTTAATAGTGTCACGTAGTTCTGGAAGTCATCTTGAACTTCTAAACTATGCCGCTGCCCCGGATACTCCCAGTCCAAGTCCAACCCATCGAAACCATACCGCTGCAAAAACTTTACAACGTCTTCAACAAATCGCGAACGTTTCTCTGCGTCGCTCGCGACCAGAGAGAACTTTTTCGAACCCTCATTCCAACCACCCACTGCCATTAAAGTCTTCAATGTTGGATTCTTCAATTTAAGCGAATTAAATTTTTTTATATTCCCTCGTCCACTGTTGTCCTCTAAATCCAAATAGGGATCAATAACCCGCAGGTTGCCATTTTCTTCAATACCAAAGAAGGCATAGACCAGATGGGTGCAAAGAAAAGGATCAATGTCCTCCACACCAAATTTACCGAAATCCGGACGATAAACGGACCAAGTACCCTGATAGCAAACAACGTGCTCTGGAAAGAGGATTAGGAGAGCCTTTAGATATTAAAGTATTATTTAAATGTCTGTTTTACTTGTAGCTTGGCCCTTGATGTGCGCCACCAGGACGAGTCCTCCTAGTAGCATAAATATGCTTCCGCTATACATTCTATTTCGATATTAACAATTTGTGCACAACTTGACCACTATTTAACCAATTCGAAGCGGAAATTCAATATGCTTTTATCAGGAAAATATTGTATTGTATTTGCAACTAAAGTGTTTACAAGGCAAATATCATTCAACAGCAACACTCTGTGTAGATGGACATGATTACACACTTAACTTGGGTTGAAGGTCATTCATTCTATTCTCTTGGCTCTTTTGATAAGACTTAAAGCTAATGAAGAACTGGGAACTTTTTAAAACTTCTTTAGCTTTGATAATTGATTGTTCCGTCGGAGCGCAAGTTTTCGCAGCCGTCTCCAGTATTGCTTGGTATTGGGATCCAGTTCGTCTAGGGGTATTATACGCTCTGTATTTAACGTCCAAAGCCATTCGGGATACTCTGAGTCGGATTTGAGCTGCCAAGATTAATGAATAAACCGTCTGTTCCAGAAGGAAATTAATTGATATGCATTTAAATACCTTGACATCCTGGCCAGATTTTAGGTAGTTACTGCCACACACATAGTTCACCAGCTTAGTGGCGTCCGTTTCGACCGGTATGATTTTCTTCTCCATAATGGGCCCCAATTTGCCAAGCTTTTTCTTTTTCGTAGCTGTATAATAATAAACATGTATGTAAGTATGTTTTGGTGTTTACTGGTGTTCCCGGTTTAATTCTCACCTGCTGCCGCCGGCTTCGCTGCAAAGGAACGAGTTAGTGCTGGCACTGAAGCCACCATAAATCGCTGCTTCGCAAAACTTAATACCTTGGCCAAGTTACTCATAATTGTCGTATATTAAATAATTGTTAGGTCTAACCTCTGAACTATTTAAGAATTAAATAAATCAACTGAACTGTTTACGGTTACGAAATATCTTTGCTCTTTTAAACAGTGTTGGCAAATTTTGTTTGTCACATTATGGCTAGTTAAGTAAAATCTAGTTAGTGTAAAATAATCTAATAATAATCTTTAGTACCAAGAATATTTAGTATTTCGCATTAATAAAAATTTGTTTCCAAGTTTTTTAATTTATTTTTCCAAGGAAATTAAAAATATTGGTCATGAAAAATGCCATAATGCCAGCACTGGCACTCAGCTGATTGCAATCTTATATTACAATACAATTACAGCTGTTTGCAACAATATACTTGTTTATATTTATCGCGTGGAACCACGAAGCCTAAAGGTAAAACTAAATAAAATAATAATTTTACGTGAATTTTACCAGCAAAAGCACTATTTCCCAACGAAATTCGAGTACCTGGTCACATTAATGATCTAACCGCTGAAAACAAAATTACAGGGAGTAAATGAAAATACAAGGATAAAATGCCGATTAGAATCCCGTCCAATAAAACACTGGGCAATATCTGTGTCTATGGAGCCGTGGCATCTATTTCAGCTGTTATGTATATGCGTTGGAAACTAGAGGATCGCGTAAGAAGTCAACCATATTACAAATTGGCCATACAGACGCTCAGACAGCACAAAGGAGCTGTGAGCTTGCTAGGAGAACCGATCAAAGAATCCGGTTTCGATATGTCCAATGTAAACAACACTTGTGGCGCGGAGAAGGCACAGTTCGAGGTGTCAGTGAAAGGCAGTAAAGATAAAGGTAATTACTTACAAACAACATTTTTATTAAAAGAACTTTTCAGTCTGAATTCAGAAAAATTTCCCAGGCACAGTATTTTTTTGGGCCTCAAACCATAAGGATCAAGGCTGGCTAGTCGATCGCCTGGAGTTGGAAACTAAACAAAATCCCAATAAACGCTTTCTGCTAAAGAAATCCGCGGATGAATTTACTTATGCTTTGCGCGATAATCCAGATCAACAAAATCAAATTATTGAGTCCATGGCGCAACAGATAGGACACTAGTCAAAAACAATAGTCACGAATGTAATTAGTAAATTTTTTTCAAATTTTATTAGAAGTTGCTATCAAATCTGAAACAATTAAAAACAAAAATATTCACAGTGTGAGAATAATGCGAACCCACACCCAAAGACTATAAAAATTTTGCCAAGAAGCTTGCATTGGTTTTCTATATCAAAGATATGTATGTAGATATATGTAGCTCCCACACGAATTAAGGGAAAAATGTTTTAAATTAAAATAACATTGCTGTTTCCGAATAGTCAAATGTCAACTTGACATCTATGATTAGACATTTAATATAAATTTGTGCTACTTATGTAGGTTCGTTTTGTTTATTGTTTTGTATAAGCTTGTTCCACATGCTTGTTTCATTTTGTTGCATTTCCTACATTGCATTGTATTTGCAAGGGTAAAAGGACCATCCTGAGAGTCTTTCGTCTGACACTATAATAACTACGAAGGAAGTTTATGTATTAACGGATTCTTGATTTTAGTTTATTTTCATTAAATTTGACTAATTTGCAAGCAGTTCTTAAATATTTATTGTTACAAATTTTCTTAAAAAATTGAAAAATTATGTTTATTGTTATTGATGGAAAAGCTAAGGAATTCGTTTATTTACTGACCATGGGTAAGATCATAAAAAATGAAATTGGTGCACATAAAAAATTATTTTTGCTTTTCGAACGATAAAGGCGACAATTGGTGGCTGACTGGCAACGATTATCATCAATCCAAGTCCAAAAATAACTGAATAGTCTGTATATATATATATATATATATATATATATATATATGTGTTTATGTCTATGTAAGTTTTAATGTACGTGAGTTTTATGCACTTTCCTTGCTAATGTAACACATTTCATATATATATGCATTTATGTATATATACGTATATAGAAACATCGTTTTTATGTATAATTTCAAGCAAATTACAGACATTGAATTCATTTCATTAATAATAGGCTCTAACATGTTCTCTCTCTCTCCCCTCTAAACTGTCCTGCTCAGCTCTTTCATATTCCTTCTACAATACTCGCTTGGCCGTTGCAAGTGGAAGACTATTTGGCCGTTTAATTACCGTCTGGTGGCCTGTTCCTGGCATCTCTTCCGCTTGCTGCTCTTGGTCTTATTGAGTTTTAAGCTCTTTGCCAATACTATATGTGACAATTTTGCTCCAATCGATTTTGGTCCTGGTGATGGGCAGTTGTCGTCGCATTGCCTTAAATGTGGTATCTGACATGGTCTGATAATTTTCCGAAATGGCCAATTGATATTCATTCTCGGCCTCTTCAATAAGACGGATGACCTCCTTCGCAAATTGCTGTTCGTTGGAAATGACCAAGCTATCGCGGCACTCTTTCGAAGATACCAACTGAACATTGCCATCCTCGTAGTAATGAACCTGAACCTTCAGCACACCTTTCAATTCAGCAGTGCCACTACCCGTTTGGAAAGTTACATGCCACTGGGAACGCCATCGACCATTCCAATAATTTTTTGGTTGGAATTGATGATCTTCAATGCAAATAGTTAGAGTGATCTGATTGCCCTGAGATTTTCCAAATACAGAGCTGACCTGAGTGAAAATAAAGATGATGCGACATTCGGGAAGTAAATAAAAAGCAGAACTACGCTTACCCCATGTCTATAATGGTTGGCAGTATAAGCCAGCGTTTCGAGATCTAATGCTGCTCGCCAGGGCTCGGCATTGACATCACCATCTACATCCTGAAACTCGGAGGCCTCTTTCCTGAGGTGATCGTATTTGAAAGTTTGTTTCGTACGAGGATCAAAGAAGCGTCCATTTCCTGCAAAGACTCCGTCTTATCAGTCTGAACATATCTTAACTCAATGAAGTCACAGTAAATTGTGATATCAACCAATTATCGAACACCAGTATCAATGAGTCATGGTCTTCATTTGCCCATTTATGGTCAAAACCTACCTAAATCATTATATTCAGATATGACGGAATTGTGCTCACTACCCTCGATGCGCACCGGCGTCAACTGGTCCTTATTGTATTGTGAGAAGGCGTGGCTGGCCCCATCCTTCAGTAGGGTATCATTCTTTAGCAGCTCGCGGACATCGTTAAAGACCTCATTAAATTCGCCGGGCGGAGCATGAAGTATGAAATCGGATACAATTCGCACTTTCTCGGCATCCGTAATCTGTGCTGGCGACTCCATAATAATTTCCGCTCTCTTAATGATTCACAAAGACAATGATAAAGAATTAGTTAGTTTTTCTGTCACTTTGTTATTATCGATGTGTTGGAAAACCATCGATGGCACCATCGATAGTATCCATGGAACCGATGAAGTACGATAGATCGATGGAAATTTTCCGATGTCGATATATCATGTCAGTAAGTGTGTAAGTAAATTGCTAATTTTTATCTTTTTATAGATCTAAGAACATTTTACTAATTAGAAAGGTGGAAAAAATATGGAGTGGAGTCACCATCGATGGACTCCCACCCCTACTTATCAATGTGCGATATTTGTACCGATAATTTGACTTACAAATAACACAAATAGTGGGAGTACTGGGAAAACACTAGCAACGATTAACTAGGAGTGATAAATGATTATTTAAGATCTGACCGGGCAAATGTATACAATATAAAAAATTTATCAAGGAACCAAACTCGACAGTAAGTGGTATATATACCATTAAGCCGAATTTCGTTCAGATTGGATATCATACAAGTCCTACAGGAATTTATTAAAATATTAGAAATGGGGGTATATCTGTCTGCGATATTCAGAATAGGTAGAGCTCTAGCATAACAAAAGATTCGGGTTCAATTTCTATATTTTTTTTTATAACTTGGACAAGGTGTAAATAAACTTCATTGATAAAGATGAAGCTATTTCACAAGATGCTTGATGACACAACAAAAGAGTTTTCCATATTCTTTAGGATTTAGGATAGGTGAGACTGAAATTCGATGTTATTTGAGACTTGACTGATTTCATTCTGTTTTATTAAACCACGAATTCAAAATATAAAAATGAATTAATTAATAGTTAACAAACGACTACCGTATGCCACTAGTATTTGTTTTATATTTAACTTTTAAAATATGTATATAAATATATGAGATCGTAAACTTTTAGTTTATAATTTTTACTACAATCATCTCTAAACAAGTACTTCTGGCGGAAAAAAAGTGGAAACGTCATCACTGGTAAAGGGGAAATAAAATATTGGTTGGAAAAGAATGTTAAAATTGTGAGAAGTCGGGGTTTTTACTTTTGAACACTGTCTTAATTTTGAACTTTATAGCACTGCTGTTTATATTTCAAAAATTAGCGGTTTTTTCCCCTCTCAGTGTTGTTTTTGTTCTCGAGTCGGAAGGTTGTGCTGTCGGAGTTTTGCCGTCGATTTTATTTATTTATCGTGAGTTTGGTAAATATTTAAAAAATCAGGAAATATTTAATTAGGAAAAATGTGACGGTAAAAACGGAACCAATTGAAAAAATTGTATTTATGAAATCGGAGAAAAAAAAAGTTTTGTGAATTAATAAAACTGGAGAATTTGTTCTACGTTTGCGCAGCGTTTCAAGGAAGAAAACTAAGCAAATCAAAAAATACGTAAAAAATGTTATCAAAAAGATTATAATTGCAATCTGTGAAATAAAAGTGTCTTATAATAAAATACATAGTTGTAGTTAATACAAAGACTGAAGCAACGCTCTTGAACACACAAAAGAAGAGAGTATTGTGTGAGTGTATGTGTATATGTAACCACTTTTTTTTACCTCTACCTGGAATTACCTGTTTGCGGTGTGCGAAAGAGAGTGAAGTTTTAAAAAGAGTAAACGAGCATAATTACTGTACATGCAGCGTTTAGCTCTCTCTCTCTATCTAGAAAATAGTTATTGATAAAATTTATAACAATTTTGTGTGAACGCATTTCATGGTTGCCATGAAAATGCAGTCTAAACAAACGACAAGGCAGCGACAACGTGAGCGTTAGCAACAGCAGTAGGAGCGGCAGCAACTACAACAACAATTTAATACATTCAAACGAAGCAACAACAAAAAAGTAAAAGGTGTGCGATCGCGTGTGCATGTGTGTGTGTGCGTACGTATGTGTGTATAGATAAATACTGGGTGATTCACAAAGAAGTTAAAAAGAGCAGAGATGGCGGATTTCTATTGAATAAAAATTTCTATCGCCTCTTCCCTTGCTTCTACTTTTTCTCAAACAACAAGTGTGTTGAAGCAACAACAAATTGAAACAGCAATAAAAATGACGACAAATTGGCGACAAGAAGCAAGCGAATACCCCCACATTAATCCTGCTCAACAACAGTCATATCAGCAACACAAACGGAAATGTCGATACTTTTTAGTTCTCAGCGATATTTGTGACCTGCCCCTTCTCACCACCTTGTTGGTGGCTATTATTTTTATTCTTCCTGCCCAATGTTTTCAACAATCGCTTGAGAACGACAAAAATTATTTTGTGGACAATCGGAAGCCCACATTCAAGAATTGCGCCGGCTATGCACCATCTGTAAAGGAGGAGCAGCCTGAAAATACATACGTATTTCAGGTGCAAGCTACAGATCCCGATCCCAATCAGGATATACGCTACAGCCTGGTTCAGTCCCCCTTCGAACGACCAAAATTCTTTATTAATCCCAACACAGGCGTCATTGTCACTGCCCATACATTCGATCGCGATGAGCCCATTCATGAAAAGTTCGTTTTCGTCACTGTTCAGGCCACAGATAATGGTCTGCCTCCATTAGACGATGTCTGTACATTCAATGTGACCATCGAGGATATCAACGACAATCCGCCGGTGTTTAACAAGGCGCGCTACGATGAGTCCATGTCGGAAAATACACAGGTAAGCAAAAATTTAGAAAAAAATAAAACTCGAAATTAACCAAATACGCGGACCCTGGATTACTGCGGTTTGGTTAAGATTGAGAATTATTATTTATTATTACTTGACCTCATCCGCCTGCGTCTTCAAATAATTAGACAAATATAAAGACTCAACCTTTGGATTTAACAGTGTTACCTAGCCTAGAGCAGCGCATGGCGAATGTCTTTGTGGGGAAAACAAGTTTTGCAGTCATCTTTGTCTTTATCTCGGGCAATGTCTCCGCCTATGTCTTCGCTTGTGCCTATGCCTCTACCTTGGTTCACTCTCAGTTTGAGTTCATTGCTCGCCATATCGATACTTTGTTGCTGTATGAAACCTTGAAATGGGTATTTCAACGCCTAACGATTTTTCCGATTCTTGTTTTCCCTGTTTTCCTTCATTTATTTCAAATGATGTACGTCCGACACCTACGTATACCCTAACAAATTGAACTTATCTCTAGGCAGATTATTTCCTCTTTCGTTTAAAAATAAACGTAAAATACAAATTTTATCTCCTCAGTAACGAAACGCCAAAGCCTTTACATGTTTTTTCTTTACATATCAACATTACTTTCAAGGGCAATTTGTGATATTGATTTCTTTATAAACATAAACCAAGTTGGTTTTGTTTTTCCAACAGCTTTTTCTTTTAAATATTTACCAATACTTTGTACAAGATATTTCTATTTTGCCTTAAAATATCTTTGGTTGCTAGAGCATTCGTCGTTCGTTGAAACCCTTTTAACTAATGCTTAGTTTGTTTTTTTTTACTACCAAAGAACTAATTAGCATACCAATTTCCCCTTCTCAAAAGGTTTCAGTTTACAATCAACGTTAGCCGAATTCAGACACCACTAGATAGAAATGTGCATTGTTTTCATTTGGGTTAATTTAAAGGAAAGTAGCATTAGAGTGGAGCCTTAACCATCTTTATTCCATATCGCTTATAATTTATTCTCTATATGTATGTACCATGTATATTTGCAGCCCGATGCGGTGGTTATGTCAATCAGTGCCAGCGACTTCGATGATCGCAACAATAGTATCATCGAGTACGAGATCCTCAGGGAGAGAGATTTCCAATATTTTAAAATCGACAAAGAGTCGGGAATCATATATTTAAATCGGCCGATTGACAAGAGACCAGGTCAATCATATACGATAAATGTGAGGGCCTACAACATAGTCCCAGATCCACCGCAAGATGCACAGATTGAGGTGCGCATTCGCGTTGTAGAATCATCCATAAAACCTCCTTCGTTTGTTGATCCCATAGATGAGCCCATTTACCTAAAAGAGAATCTCATCAATTTCTCACAACCCATAGCTACCTTACGTGCGGTTTCCAATATGCCTGATAAGCCGGAGGTAATTTTTGAACTGATCACTGGCCGCACTGAGCAAACTAATGGAAAAAACACATTCGTCTTTAATCAAATCGGCAACGAGGTGTCCATTAGTTTGGGCAAGGCTCTCGATTACGAAGCCATTACTGACTACACGCTGACAATGAGTGTGAGAAATACGTTCGAACTGAGTGCCGAACATCAACTGAAAATCAGAATCGAGGACGTTAACGATAATATACCCTACTTTACGGAAGTCAAATCTGGCACGATTCTAGAAAATGAGCCATCTGGAACCCCGGTGATGCAAGTCCGAGCCTTTGATAATGATGGCACATCGGCCAACAATATTGTGTCATTCGAACTAGCGGATAATCGGGATTACTTTGCTATTGATCCCGATACGGGTAACATAACGGCTCTCACCACATTCGATCGCGAGGAACGTGACTTCTACAACGTTAAGGTGATTGCCAGCGATAATTCGCCTTCGAGTCTATTTGATAATGGCGAGCCCAATCGTGGTCATCAAGTATTCCGCATCTCGATAGGTGACAAAAACGATCACAAGCCGAATTTCCAGAAGAAAACCTATCTAGCCGACAAACTTCTCGAAGATGCTAATACAAACTATGAGGTGATTGAAGTAAAGGCCGAGGATGAGGATAATGCCTCGCAAATTCTGTACAGTATCGAAAGCGGTAATGTGGGAGATGCCTTTAAAATTGGTCTAAAGACGGGTAAGATAACGGTCAACCAGCGCTTGGATTATGAAACGATCACCGAATACGAACTTAAAGTGCGAGCATTTGATGGCATCTACGATGACTATGCTACGGTTATTATAAAGATCGAGGATGTGAATGACAATCCACCAGTTTTCAAGAAGGAATATAGTATAACTATACCAGAGGAGAAAACGTTTGACAATTGTATTCTTACCATTGAGGCATACGATCCAGATATCAAGGATCGTACTGCAGATCAACATATAACTTACTCTATTGTCAAAGAGGATCACAGAAAACTGTTGACCATTGATAATGGCGGATGTTTGCGCCTCATTCAAACCCTTGATCGGGATCAACCAAATGGCCATAAGAGCTGGCAAGTTCTGATCTCGGCCAGCGATCAGGATGGAGTGGGCACCACCTTGAAATCGGTAAAGCCTGTGTCTATCACTCTGCAGGATATTAATGACAATGCACCATTTTTAATCAATCAAATGCCCGTACATTGGCCAGAGAATCGTAACCCTGGTCAAGTGGTTCAGTTACAGGCCAACGACTATGATGAGCCCCAAAATGGTCCACCCTACACGTACGGCATTGATAGCGATGCCTCGGCCGATATCAAGACGAAATTTAGCATTGATAATGATTACCTCTTTGCCAACGTCCAGTTTGACCGCGAGGAGCAGAAAGAGTACTTCATCCCAATAAGAATAAGCGACTCTGGAGTGCCTAGACAGAGTGCAGTTAGCATTTTGCATCTGATAATTGGCGATGTAAATGACAATGCTATGACCGAAGGCTCCTCCCGAATCTTTATTTACAACTACAAGGGCGAGGCACCGGACACGGATATCGGGCGAGTGTTTGTCGACGATGCCGACGACTGGGATCTGGACGACAAATTTTTCGCTTGGAAGAACGGTATACCACATGACCAGTTCCGCTTAAATCCTAGCACGGGAATGATCACCATGCTGGAGCACACGTCGGAAGGTGAATACCAATTGGAATTCACCGTTACGGAAGAGTCGATCTTTATACCACGCCATTCCGTGGATGCGGACGTCACAGTGATCATACGGGAATTACTAGAAGAGGCGGTGGACAAGAGCGGCAGCATACGCTTCATTAACATAACCAAGGAAGAATTCATAGGTGTGGCTCGTGATGTTCAAGCAGCAGACGCATTCTCGCTCAAAGATCGTCTACAACATTCGTTGGCGAAGTTGTTCAACACATCTGTGGCAAATGTGGATGTCTTTACGGTGCTGCAGAACGAAAACAATACGTTGGATGTACGCTATTCCGCCCATGGATCACCGTACTATGCCCCTGAGAAACTTAATGGCATGGTGGCCCAGAATCAACTACAATTGGAGAATGAACTGGACTTGCAGATGCTAATGGTTAACATAGATGAGTGTCTGATCGAGCGGCTCAAATGCGAGAGCTCTTGTACAAATGAGTTGCACAAGAGTTCGGTTCCCTATATGATATACTCAAACACGACTTCCTTTGTTGGTGTTAACGCCTTTGTCCAAGCACAATGCGTCTGTGAGGCGCCTGTACTAAATTATTGTCTTAATAATGGAACTCAAAGGTATGGAGAGAATGATGCCTGCGATTGCAGTGATGGATTTGAGGGTCCTCACTGTGAACACGTTTCAGTGGCATTCTATGGCAATGGTCATGCCTTCTATGAGCCTATTTCGGCCTGCGACAACACGAAAATCAGCCTTGAAATATCCCCACAGCATGAGCAGGGACTTATCATGTATATGGGGCCCCTTAACTTCAATCCTTTGCTTCCGTTGTCTGATTTCCTGGCACTGGAACTGGACAAAGGCTATCCTATACTAACTGTGGACTATGGTTCAGGCAGCATACGCATTAAGCACCAGCATATACAATTACAACGCGGCCGCTCCTATCAGCTAGACATCATTTTGCAACGCACTAGCATTGAGATGACCGTCGACAATTGCCGGCTATCCACTTGCATGAGCCTTGGAGCTCCGCAGGGACCCAACGAATTTCTCAACGTAAATGCTCCCCTCCAATTGGGTGGTACTCCGGTGGACTTAGTGCAATTGGGTCGTCAGCTCAATTGGACGCATGTGCCAAATCAACAGGGCTTCTTTGGTTGCGTCCGGAATCTGACCATCAATGAACACACCTACAATCTGGGAATGCCCTCCGTTTTCCGCAACATCGACAGTGGATGCCAACAGGCGGTAGTTGGAGCCGTCAGCTTTGGCATTGATCGTAACTTTATCATTGCCATTATTAGTTGCATTGCCTTGCTGCTTATCATCCTACTGGCGGTTGTCGTCCAGAAGAAACAGAAAAACGGCTGGCACGAAAAAGACATTGATGACATACGTGAAACGATTATCAACTACGAGGATGAAGGTGGCGGCGAGCGAGATACCGATTATGATTTGAATGTCCTGCGCACTCAACCTTTTTATGAGGAGAAATTGTACAAAGATCCCCATGCTATGCAAGGGGGAGGCTTAGGTCGTGTTCCAAGCGATATACCCGATATTGGTGACTTTCTGGGAGGCAAGAAAGAGAACTGCGATAGGGATGTTGGCGCTTTCACAATAGACGATGTGCGGCATTATGCCTACGAGGGCGATGGCAATTCTGATGGCAGTTTATCGAGTTTGGCGTCCTGCACAGACGATGGTGATCTCAACTTCGACTACCTTTCCAATTTCGGTCCGCGATTCCGTAAGCTGGCTGATATGTATGGCGAAGAACCCTCCGACACGGACTCCAATGTGGATGACGATCAGGGTTGGCGCATCTAATCGATAATAAGAGTTAATTTAAAAGATAATGAAAAGATTAAAAAGACTTTTTACGTAATATACTAACAAATATACTAAGTTGTGTGTTGTAAGGCCGGCCTAGCCGGACCCCTATGTCGCCTCAACTGAGTAAATGATGATGATCCTAATAAAGGAGACGAGGAACATTGCAAGGGCCTAAAGGATTACGTTTTTGTTATGGTTTTGTTTTCTGTACATGCAAACAAAAGGTGATCTGATCTTAAATTTACGAGTAGCTAAGCAACTGCGAACGAACAAACCCAATCCCTGCAGGAGTATCAAAATTCTTGTCTATATTCTCCAGACAGAATATAGAACAAAAATCCCACAAAAATACAAACAAACAAACAAATTTAAATACATACACAAAAAAAAAATAAAAAAAGGATATAAAGCGATATCGAAATCAAAATAAAAGTAAATATTAAAAAAACAAAAAAAAATCAACAAACAATTCCTATCAAATATTGAAAAGAATTCGAAAAAAAACTTTTGCATTTTCTTTTTGCAAAATATTCCCAATATTAATTATAGTTTTAGTTTCTTAATTCCATCTAGATGTAACTAAGTTTATGTTTATTTAAAAGGCATTATTATTTTAAGATCCTAGACAAGAAACTTCCGAATAATTCATAAAACAAGACAATTCGGTAATTATGAATATACACACGTATGTATATACATATACATTTAGTTAAAAAACGCGGTTAATATTATGAAAAAAAAAAACAAATGAATTTCTGCTAAGGTTGTCGTCAAAATCATGTATAAATCAGGAATTACATATTTCGAATTGAAAAGTTTAACCAACAAGCACTGTAATTATGAGAAGCAGTTAATATGTATATATACATACATATATATATATATATATAAATCAAATCTGATCTATAAGTAAAAATATTATTCAGCAGACAAAAAATGAATAAAACACACAACAAAACAAAACAATATGTTCAATAAATCAATTGCGATATATATTTTTGTAAGTCTTTTTCATACGAGTATATAGAGAAAGTGAGTCTTAAATATTTTTACATATTGGAAATAAACTGATTAAATTTATTTATGTATACACCTATAATAAAAGAGAAATATATATATAAATTTATTAAGCTAGACGCAATAATTGTCGGCAACAAAATAAAATGTATATGGAAAATTGATTCAGTTTTGTCTAATAATTTGTGGAGGGTACGAGATAATCGACTACACAAGGTTCAAGGTAATTTGAATATACATACATACATACGTACTCAGTGTATGTATGTATATGTATTTACAGTGATTTGGGAAATTTCTTTAGGCGCTCTCGCTTCCCGATGTTCCATTACCTTAAAATTTTGTGGAAACTTTGAAATTATCTCCTATTGAGTTGTAAAAGCAAATGTTTACACTTGAAAAAGTCGGACTTCTGTGGATACATATGTAAGTATAGAGGAATGCGTTAGATGGAGAAAGAGTCATTGACTGGCAAGTCACGCGGGCGGCAGCGGAGGCAGCTCCCAGCTACTGTAAATGTTGGAGGAAAAACGTCATTATCTTATCAGCATGTGTTGAGCGGAAAGTAGGCCGACGACGATGCCGAACAAATCGATTGCGGCACAAGCGTTCACACATACATATGTACACACACACACACTAACACACATATACAATTATTGGATTAAGAGTCAATGAAGAAAATTGGAACAGTTCAATGAGTAAACGAATGGAAAATTGGTGGGTATCTACTAACATTACTGTACATATGTACATAGCTACGAGCATTCCATGAGCAATTGGCGCAGGTGCATTCAGTGATCTTGGAATGGAGTAGTTATTGTATTTCATTCCTCTCTTCAATAAAGATTTCTATCAATTTTCATCAATGATGGGTTATACATACATAGATAAATTTTCTTGGATATGCATGGGAGAATGTGGCCAGATGCCTGACAGATTAGACGCATTGCAGCTGGCCCGGCCTGTCAGGAAATTGTGATAACTGGAAAATCTGTTCCCTGTTCCCTACTCTATATGAAAATTAAATATTTTCCGTAAATTTAGTTTTCAAATGAAATCGTATGTGCTTCTTTCTCTAAATTTTGTGAAAGAAGAGAAAGATTTTCAATTGAATTGGTTATTGGAAACTTTTGAACGACTTACAAGTGGCTTTCACTGTTGGAAATAAAATCATAGAAATATCAAAATGTCAAGAGTCCATCCAAAATTTAAAATTTTTATTTCTGAAATCAATTGAACCAATTTTGAATTACATATGTATGTATGTATCTCAAGTGGTAATTCGTTCTTTTAGTTGTTAAAAACAAAATGCATTTTTTATTTTTTTCCACCAAAATCAAGGGCTAACAACAGATGTCTTTTAACCATTTTTTGCATGATATTCTGCCGGACATGCCAACGTGAGGTTTCACCGGCAGGCAACATGTGGCCAGGTAGTGGTTAGGTAGTACGCTTAGGTCAGAGAGGAAACTCTGGAAGAGAAGCGTAAAGAAAAAAAGAAAAGAAAATGGTTGAGTAATCAAATAACCTCTTCGACTTGGCTACCTGTCCAAAACTCCGAAACAAGCTGCAGCTGCCTCCTTGACTCAGGTGTGTGAGTGTATGTGTGCGTTTGTTTGCTGGGGATTAACATAGCTAAAAGTATATGAAGAAGCAGAACCCAAGCCAGGTTGAGAACTCAAGCAACTACCTGGAAGTACACCGACACAAACGCACATTTACACAAATATACACACATACATCCAAATGTATACTTTGACACCAACGCCAGCTGCCCCGGTCGCTGTGTTTGCCTGCATTTGGTCTTGCAGATACACACTTTTAACGGAAAAATGAAAGCAAATCTTTGTAACGAACCGAGTTGAAAAACCAGTATTTTGAAAAGGCAACGATGGCTAACAGCTTTTATGTATCCATTGAATTCTTGAGTGGAGTTAAACAAAGTTTGCTCTGTTTGAGCGGTTTTTTTCTTTTCGATATTTTTGCATTTGTCCGCTCATTCGCTTGTTGTCTCCCCTCTTTCTCACTGTTCTTCCAACAAAAAACTCAAGTCGACTATGTCACGCACGCCCGCTTATTTTCCAAAGATATTGACAGTGATGGGCACGTCTTGTCGTTTTACTACCTGTTGATGGAGATGCGACTGCCGTTGCTGCTGCTGGTTGAGACTTTTGCTGCACTTTGAATAATTACAGGTGGATAGTAGAGCTAGAGGTCTAAAACGGGTAATACCCAAATATGTATGTATGTATTCCTAAGATTTATAAATCGCAAAAAGAGTTCAACATTTTAGCTGATAATTACATGCAGAACGTTCTATTCTTCAATGCCCCCCGTAATTAACACTAAGCTAATTTTGTGGGTGTCTTCGGCTTATTTTCCTAAAAAAGTATTTAATTTATTTTCTTTTAGCATGCTCCAGTGGTTACATGGGAAAATGTTCTTAACTATTTACTGCTTACATATATGGCCTTTAATAACTTTATGTAGTGCCCATGAACGTGGCTTATTAGTTGGTCAACATACCAACTCGTAGTTAGCTTGGCATTCGGAATGCATAATGAGGAGTTGTGGCTCATAAAGGGAAATTTTCATAAAAACTAAAACGTTTTACAAAAAATCAAGAATAAATAAAACAAGAGAGGTTGAAGAAGCGTAGAAACGTGCTCCTCTGACCATTATGGGATGCCAATTCTTCCAATTTATTGATGCCTGGCACGTACGCTGCTGCACACATTGCCGATCGCCAGGTATCGACACTGCTGGCAAAAATATTATATCCATCTAAATACATATTTCTCGAAAGAAGTGACAGAAAGGGAATGCCGAAAGTAATTCTTGGTATGCAAAATTCCATGTAAGACAACGCTATACTTTGTATATGAAAAAAAAGGTGAAAAAATTCACACTCTACTTCTATAAAGAGGCGAATGCAAAAATCTAAAAGTGCTTCAGCCGTCGCGCAGCTGAAACACTTTGAAATATTGCAATTAAAGCAGAAAATATGGTCTTAAACTAGTTTTGCCACGTTTTCGCTTTGTGTTTGCCGGACGACAGTGGAACTGAGGGTGGCAAGAGAGGTGTATCGGTTTCAATGTGGATGATTTGTAGTGGTGAAGGGAAGGGAAGGGGCAACGACAACCTAACGCCAACGTTGACAAAAGGCAACCTGAACTCAACAGCAATGGCGCGCAGAGACCAAACAAAAGCTGAAAACAACCAAAACAATTTTTAATGCCATTTGTGGACGTACGAACAGTGGCCAAAAATAAAAAGAAAGCGACTATAGTGAGTTTTACTATCAACTGTGTAGTAAAAGGCGAATGCGAATATTATGAGCAATAGTTACATCTAAAAGTGTACATCCATTCGTTATAGATAATATTACTAAAACTATGTTAGTTTGAAGATTCCAGACAGGAGTAAAAGCAAACAAAATTCAAATATTGACAATATTACAAAAATTTTAAAAAATGGCTATCCTTTTTGATTGGGAGTAACTGATAGATAAAAGCAAATTTCCCTTCTTTGGTTTCACGAAATGGTAATACCATTCATTTAAATAAAGACTAAATTTATTATGAAGGTACATTAGAAAGCTTTACCAAATATCCGAAACAGTTTTGATAAATATAATTCTTATTTATATTTGAATAAAACTTTAACAGAATTCCGTCAGACTATGCGCTTCGGAATGTAAGAGTATCTTTGGATGTTTAATAGGCGAGTCAATTAATTATTGGCCAGAATTAATCTGTCTAGACTCTAGACATATTCGAATCTATTCTGAAATTAAATACCAAAGCTGTGCAATTGCACATCTGTATGTTTCTTTGTACATATGTATGTACATACGTACATATACATACATATATAGATACATACATAGATACATACAGATTTATGTATGTATGTATGTACATATGTACGTGTGACTTGTGGGGATTTTTCCTCCTTTTTGCGTTCTAGAACTTCTGATATTCGACGCATTGTCCAGATGTAAGTCAGCAGAGCTAAACCATATTGTTGTATACACATAACTTACATACATTAATTAGAAAATGACATAATATTTGCTATATAAAAAAATGAAAAAGCAATCATCCAGCTGGCCATATTATACATACATACATACATACTTACATATACATGTACATACATATTGTATATAATATAATGTATGTACATATGTATATCAAGGAAATGTGCACCCACAATGCTCGTTTATTAGCATTAAACAGGGAAAAACATATTTTATTTTTGCTTTACCAAAATTACACAGTTCCTTTCAACTTTCGGATTTAGTTTCATGGGGGAGGGAATATTTGGTCGGTCTAAAAATAAGAGCGAGGGCAGACTGAAGCGATCAGGGTGGTGGAATCAGTACAACAATAACCAAACGAAAACAAAACAATACTTGAACAACAATAAAATTAAAATGAAACTTCGCTGGAAACCCTACAAGTGAAATATGACCCTAATACAAATTTGTGTCTCCCCCCTGCCCAACCGAACATAAAAAGGAAAGCAACCCTCTCCAAATGGCGAAACATTGGACAAAGGAGAGCAATCCATATTGATGTTCCATGTTCATGTCCGCTGAACATTCCGATCGAATCTCTATGGAAAACTCTCAACTTCTTCAGTTGAGTCAAAATGAATTCAATTGAATTTCGATGACAATACAGGAACCAAACCCGCTGAGATAATTTTGATAAGCTCACGTCCATGGAAATAATTCATTGGGGTTAGATAGTTGGTTTTGCTTGCAGAACGTTTACTATCATTAGATTTGATATACCAGATATATTTTGTATATAACCATATGTATGTATGTACATACATACATATACATATATTCTCCGACTTTTTTAACCGTTTCTTTTTGTACAAAGACCACGCTAAAACAGATTCTGTTTATCACAGCAAATAATTTATGAAGTTGCCGATAAATTGCTTGACTTGACAAATTCACAAAAGCTGAAATTCTTTAGACCGACACCGACTTTACAATACCTTGTATTTATTAGAATCCCAATTTAAAATTTATTAAACTGCGAATTGAATGGAATAATGATATTGCCTTGATATCTATCTTCTTTCATTAACATATGTAGATATGCAACTGTTGTGCAGTAGCAAATGTTTTCATATACATATGTATGTATGTACATATGTACATATCAGCTATACTTTTCTATTAGGAAGTGTATTTTTATATTTATAGGAAAATTATTGTAAACAAATTTGTTTATGCCAACTTTAGGTTTCTCCTAAAAAGAAAAAATTGCTTAATTGAACTGAATCGGAACTCAACAAACGACATTTGATACAGAGTAGAAATCCCTTAGGATCTTAGTTTTATCGATTTGTAGATACCCTGTACGAGGAATAATACATATGTACATATATAAAATTTGACCCCCTTCATTGCTCCATCTGTGTCACTATTGGTCAACGTTCCATTTATTCTACTTTTAGTTGTATGCCATACATACATAAAATGAGAATTTCCTTAGAGAACCGTTATTGGGTCCTTCTTTCTGTTATATTAAAAAGACATACATACATACATACATATGTATATATATGTACATATATACTCCTTTACTTAATGTTCATGGGGTAACACTAAAAACGAAGAATAAATAAATAACTCGTGGAATTGGAGCAACAGGCAAACAAACAAAAAACGATGGAGGTTCAAGCCACTCAACCAACATACATACATATACAATTTCCAATGAAACTAAAAACACGAAGCAATCGGAAAACAAAACGACAAAAAAGGCATTGACATAAAAGTTTCGTTTTACATGGGGACCCAAGAGTGAGGGACACGCATCTAAGGCGTTTGGTACAAAAAATTGACGTCCATTCGAAAGTAACCGATTAGAAGTCGAATGGAAAGCCATGCTGAGAGCCCCCTCAAAAAATGATGATGGATCGAGGATTTTCTTAAATATTTCAATTAACAAATTCCAAACACGTCTATTTCATTGTGTGGCACTTATACCTCAAATTATAGTTTACGTCTAACAATGATTCCGACAGCGACCACACACACACACGTTGTGAATTATCGCTGGAAGTACTCTGCCACGCGATAAACATGGAAGTGGAAATGAACGAAATGAAAATGAATCCCCTTACTCTTGGCCATCATCAGAAATCTTTGGTATTATCGGGTAAGTATTTGACAAATTAGTCGGACGATCATCCAAGAAACGGATGACACGACACAGATGAATGTGGGCAGAAGAAGGCACAGCAACACGCAAGCGTGCATTGCGTATTCACTTTGTAAGTGCACCGCTAAAGCGCGATCCATCTAACAACCGCCACCCCGAACGTCAACTAACACAAATATTCTTTTACAGTGCCGCTTACAAGATACATACATACATATGTATGTATGTATGTTTGTACATAGAAAGGTTTGTAAGCTCTTCTTTCATTTTCTGTCGCCACTCAAACTAAATTGTTGGATGATGGTGAGACGACAACTGATGGTGATGGGCCCTGGTAAGTATTATTAATTGGATTTTACGCAATTTTAACATCGAGTCCGAGTGCGTGAATAAGTAGAAGACAGAACAACCATTTAAGGCAAAGTTTGTTTGACTATGAATTTCCAAATCGCCAAAGAACACAATAAAATTCTATTATTATTTTGATTTGCAAAAGATATCTAGAATTGTAAAATATTAGCAACTCTTTCCGATTTGATATTAATTTTTTAACAACCTTCCCAAAGTCATAAAAATGCATTTTAACAATCAGAATTAAATTTAAATGCACTGAAAATGATTATAATAATACATATGTATGTATGTACATACATACATACATATATTTTATTATTACTCATTAACAAACAATCCCTGTATGAGTGTAACGAAGATACAGTGGAGAAAGGTAAGTAAGATAGACTTCGAAATAATAACTGAAAATTTGAAAAAGAGTTTGTCAGTGTATATGTATGTTTGTATGTATGTATGTAAGTACAAATAAATATGTAGATACATACATATATACGTGTGCACACATTCGCTTTGATAAGCCCATGCAAAGTTCCCGCCGCCTGACATTCGTCTCTCTACGCAGTTTGCATTTCACGCAGCACTGAAGCTACATAAGAACGAGGTCAAGCCTTCCCCGTTATACACGGAATTTGCCATTAAGTGCAATTGCCTATGAGAGGTGCAACAGAAATTTAGCCAATGTTTAGTAGCTTTATGACCAATATCGTTTCATGTTTACCGATATGCTAATGCATATCTTCCGATATTTCGTGTTGAACGTGCCCGAAGCTCATTTGAACCTAAGTCACAGTGAATCGGCGGTGTGCTTCAAAGACTCATTTACCGGAGCCAAACTTTAGGCTGACATTGCATTTCCGTTTCTATTCCCATTCCATTCCCCTATTTCCACGGCATGGCTTCCGTAACGCATGCGTACGCACAATTTAAACAATATTTGAGTGTATGGCATGAAGAGGAGTAGGAGGAGGTTTGGGTGGACAGTGACGGCACTAAATTCAATTAACTGAAAAGGTATTTAAACAAATTAGAAAGACTATTGTGACCACAAACTGTTTTCTGCCTTTGTTTCTTTTCTATTGAACCGGAAATTCGAATTCGATGCCTTAAAATGGATTCATGGGAAACCATTTCGTATCTGAAATAGCAATACTCTGATCGATGTGCCGACTTTGAGATGCCCTGCATCATGTAGACGCCGAATTTGGTGTAATTATAGTTATTGGTTATGTTCATTTATGTCTAATTAAGAGACGTTAATTGAATTACAATTTTGCTGAAAACTGTGTGTCTTATGCTCTCTATATTCGGAAGTTTCTTTAGATTGTGATATATGTACATATATGTATATATACATACATATGTACATATTGGGATATACTCTTTCAGCCTTTGGTTTAAGAAGGGTATAAAAGCAAATGAAGCGCAAAATTTAAACAAAACCGAAGTAAAGGAATGAGATGAAAACAAAACAAAAAACGAAAACAAAACAGAGAAATATCACCGAAAGCAATTTTGGAGACATCGTTTTCGTCTCATTTGTAAACAAAATATTGTATGTATATAAGTTTCTATGTGTACCTAATCTTGGTCATCGTGATTTACTGATCCTGTTAAACTTATAATAAACTACTATACGATGTTTCCCCTCCATAGAATCACAATGGTTCGTATTATGATATTCGAATATGGATATTTCAAATTTTGCAAATATTTCTATGGATATAATCAAAATCAGTTCCCACGCGGAATATTGTCTGATGAGAAGTTTCATTTTCTTTCCTCACCAGAAAGTTATGTAAACAATTTGAAAGTCTTCCAAAATTATTGTGTAAACAAAAATGTGTTTTAAGTATTATTTTAAGAGATTTGCTGCCTTTAGCATAAAATCTCAAACGTTTTAACTGAAAAAAAAATATTTTCCGTTGTTTAGATTGATGAAAATTAGGGAAAACCAGGTGCCTACATATGGGTGTAATTAGATTCGCTTGCCTGATCTTTGCCAATAACTAAACAAATGCTAGATAATATTGAAACATGTTACATTCCTAAGTGGCCAAGTACGTTTTCGGTTTTACTTTTTTGTTATGCAAATCAAGTGTCAGACATTAGCATAATTCCAGCATTGAACTGTAACTATGTAGAGTACTATTCATTAGGTTTTATAGTGTGGGCGTGTCAATAGGTAAAGAATTAACAGACATGAAAAATAACTACAATATTTCTGGTTACGAAAAAGGTCAATTATGCGACTTCCTTTAGCACTTTCCCAGAGTGAGGGCAAGGGCGGCCATGCGAAGCCGGAGCCAAAGTTGAAACAGCGACCCATCCTCAATCCTCTCACGCGACTTCATCACTTTACACACTCCAGTGCATTTCCATCAGGGTAAGGGTAAGTGAGGAGAGTACAGAGGGTACCTGGAGGGCAAATGTTAGCTTACAAAAATTTGTTGTTTAGTTGTTGTTGTTGCTGGTTGCTAGGTTGCCAAGCTGCGAGTATTTTGTTTAATTTGAAGTTAACGTTGGGTTAGTAGTGACTGAGCAAACTCTGTCATTATCATGATAAACAACATTGGGGGTAAGGTAAGGTGAATCAACCACGAACAGGTGTCATCCGCTTTCCCCTCTCTACCCGTCTCCATCCCTCTATCTATGTATATCTCTGGTTTATTGAAAAGCATGTGTTTCCATGTGAGTTAATATAAAATTAACAACTAACAAATTTTTATCTTATGATTTAAAATGTTGTATTATTTTAGAACTGGAGATACTATAACTTAACTGTTAATACTGATCAAAAATAGCTGCTTTGTTTAATTTTATTAAACATCGATCATTATTTTTTAGCCTATTAATTATTGATCAGTTTTAGTTAACCCATAAATTTGGTCCTGTTCCTTGATTAAATAGTTTTCTATCGGCATCAGAAATCACTTCCATTTTACTGAATTGAATATTTCTTTTGGCATATCATAATCTACTCATAATCTACTGTTGATTTTATACCCTGTACCCATAGGGTTAAACGGTTGCTCTATGGATTCTTCTATTGATAGAGGGTATACAGATTTCAAAATTATGGATTTGTTAATTAAGATCACTAATAGTACACTATATGTACATATATAGTAAAGATTTATACGACTTATGTATGTACATACAGTCACATGTTATTTCGTGCAAAGGTACAATAAAACTTAATACTTAAAATCAGCTGCTAAGTTATAAATATATCAATAAAATTTAAATACAGATTCCTTTAACTAAGAAGTTAAAAAAGGCTTTTTAATGGTTTGCCACAGCCACTTAATTCTAAGAATTATTCCAAAAACAAAACGGAATTATACAGTTTTGTTTTTTTATTTATTAATTATTTTTATGTATACTTTTGTAAAACCAGGACTAGAAGTAGTAAAACTGATTATCAAATTCTTAATTTAATGTTATCATAGATCACATGATGAAATATGACGTTTTGTATAAATCGGAGTACCATATTGTACTGAATATAGCGGTTGACACGGTGTCTAAAACACGAAAAAAAATTATAATTATTTTAGGCGGGTCTGATTCTACTTTTAATTGGGCGACTGCTCAAGTTTTGCCATTTTGAATACAGTTAACGCCATTTGCTAGGTAACTCGATCCATTTGTCATGCAATTTTCTTTTTCTCTGGTTTACAGCATTTTCGCTGATTCATTTTCCAGCAAAACAGCAATTGCAAAAGCAGAGAAACTTAAGTTTGTTGGCATTTGGCTTTGTTGCTTTTGTAGGAAGGCATAATTAAGAAATTAACTAATTAAGTTGAATATGCAAAAGAATTCAAATAAAATAATGTGAATTAGTGACGTGAGAAAAATGGAGAGAGCGATACAACGTATTTTTGGCACATTTTCACACGACCAAAGTTTCTTTTGTCTCTTAATTTGTCAGCGACTGTACCTTTAGCCGATATTCATCGGTATAATGAAATGGTAGTTTTTATTTTACTTTTGTTGTCATTCTTGTTTACTCTTAACTTGATAGCATAGCTATAAATAGAGATTGCCAACAGGAAAGAAATCATATCTTATCTACTGCATTTTTTATCTTTTTAATGATAACGATGGCAGAAGGGAATGCCGGGTTTCAATCGGCTAAGGACTGCACCCAGAAACAGAAACCAGAACCCAGTTCATTCAACTACCCCTTTATGCTAACCCAACCTAAGCACCAACAAGTCAAGTAACCAACCTTATTGAACTAACAATAATAATATGCAAAATAAAATGCTGTTGCTTAAACTCGAAAAACAAAAAAAAATGGACTCTAACTTCAAGTTGAAAACAACCTTTTGTGACCCCGCCCTAAAAAATACAAAAAATACAACAAAAGCCCAAGTCTCTGAGCTCAAGTCGAGGGTCAATCTGTCTCTCTCTCTTGGCGTATCCATGTCCGTTCCATTTCATACATTACATGGAAATGAGTCACGAATGCAAATGCAATTTTCGGTTGAAAGTTTTAAAAATCGGGATTGAGGCACACACCACAGGCACACACACACACTCAAAGTAATTAACTGAGTTGCAGTGAGCTGCAAATCCAATCACGCGCCCTGAGAGCAAAAAATAAGAAAAAAAAGAGTTGAACAAAAAGTTCAATTTTCTTCTAACCAACTCAGCTGGATCGCGGAGCATGCGCGACCTTCTTTTAGCGACATTAGCCAAGAGATTATTCTGCCACTCACCGCTCTGCTTACGGCATTTTTTGTTGATGTTGCAGTTGCTGTGAATAATTAACAACAATAACGAGTTTAACTTTGCTTATTTGACAGTTTTTCCATTTCATTTCAATTCAGTTTCCACATTTGAAGTTGGCACAGCTGCAAAATATTTTCGCAATTTTATCTTTATACTCTAGAAAGAAGGGTATATACATACATACATACATATGTACATATGTATATTTTGGGCAAAAGTTAGCCTATATAGAAACCATTTTTGACTAACCTTAATAATCTTGATATTATGGCCATGTTCAATCAACGTGAATAAAATGTTTTTAATTAAGCATTAATTTCTTTCAATGTCAACGAAATTAAATTGATTATAGAAGGGAGGATATAAGAGTATACAAGATTCGACTGGGTTGAAAATAGAACGACAATCGGGAATTATTTTGTTGCCTTTGTTGCAGATTTTTATTATTTGTTGCACTCAACTCACCCTCAAAAATGCAAGGAATACTCTTACCCTCTCAAAATCATGCTATATATACATATCTATGTATGTGCATATATAAATACATATGTACATACAAACATACATATGTACAAATACATTGCTACGGACAGCTGCAACAGTCTTCATACATAACGGAGTCGAAAATGTAGAAGCATTTGCAAAATAGAATCTTTTAAAATTTTAATACCCTGTGCTCATTATATAATACATGCATACATATGTATGTACATATATTAATACCTTTCTGTGTACAAACATACATATGTACATACATATCCAAAAAAAAAGAACCAACTCCCGGTTTAACACGAACGATACTTTCTTAAAAAACAGTTTTAACTGTTTTATCGTAATACTTACATATTTATAAACAAAAAACTGAAAGGACGGTGCAACTGCTACGTGCACATTGTCTTTCTAATCCATTCTTCCTATGACAGCTTTAGCATAAGTCGATCGTTCCCGCTGAAACACAATAGATATGTACATATATTTTTTGATCTAAAACTAAAACTTATCTGTGGTTTAGTCAACCGATTTCAAACAACCTTAGGAGAGTTTTTGAGAAGAATATAATACTAATGATTAAACTAATTAAATTAGCTTAAGAAAATTGTTAAAGAGAGATTTTCATGGACCGATCTTTCATACGGGATCTATATGATATATTCAACCGATTCTGATAAAACTTACGGATATATCAAATAACAAAATAATTGATGTAAGATCTTATTTTCGACCGATGTTTCCTATTCGATCAGGTTGATTCCGAGATACACGTACGTACATACATACATACATATAATAAAAAGAGCCACAATTGAGCTCTGTAGCTTCAATGGACTCGGAGATCTTGTAGATTCACGCAGACGGACAGACGTGTAGAATTCAGCACGTTTCCCTTTGGAAAAATACATATACGGTTTTTTACTTTAACTTCTTCAGCTCGAACCCAAAATACACATTTCTTTTCATGTTTTATCCTACATTTATAGCCTTCTCTTAAATAGCCTCTGTCTATGATAATTTAAATTCCGAAGCTCGTTAAACTGTTTATTCGAAATTATCACGAAAGCCAGTAAAACATAAAAATCGCTATTAATAAACTTGCCTTCGTTTTAAGATCGTGTACCTTGATTAACTGGGAAAAATTGCATTCTGTTAATTAATTTTTTAACATGTGTCCGTAGGGTAAAATTTTACATTAAAATTATCTGAATGTAGGCAAAAGATTGCAACAGAAAGCAGAATAATTATTAATTTTAACGTACCGAGATTTTTTGGGGCCCTTAAATGCGGGCGTAGATCTCAATCAAAAAAAGTGTGTATGATCGAGTGTCAATTGATGGCGGAAAAATAAATCACGTACATACATACATACATACATACATACATACATACATACATACATATGTACATACATACATCGGCTGAAAGATCATTGGGCTGTCAAAGTCTTAAATCTTTCAATTCAAATTCAATTAAAAACTCGCCGCCAGTTTTTTTTCTGTTTTTTGGGGTTCAGACTTATTTCTGATTGACAGCTGGCTTGCGTTTGAATGGAAGGAGAGTTCTTGGAACAAATACTTACCAAAATACATACATAAATGCCATAAATACAACTCTTAACGCATCAAGCCTTGGATTTCCCTAAAACGCAATTCAAATTTAATTTTCGAAATGGGGTTATGATCTTTCTCAGTCTTTGTTTACTTGCGAAACTAGCAGAGAAAAGCACCGAAAATATTACGAACTGTGTATTCTCTTTGGTTTCTGATATTGATAGATCAGTAAAAAGGGATTGATTAGTTATATACCCATAAATTTACATACATATGTATATGTATATTCTTATATTAGTATACATACATGTATGAAACTTTGTTCGCTTTTAATACAATAATTATTGGACAATAATAATTCCACAAACAATCATTTGTATAAAAGCTAAAACATTTCTAGTCCCGTAGATTTTAATCAAACTTTTTATTATGATTTTAAGTATCTAATATTGATATCAGACTAAAACATCAGGCAAACAGAATATCTTGACAAAAAGTTGCAGATTTATTTTTATTTGAAAGAAAATTCCTCCGGTTCTCGTTTAGCCAGTCTTTAAAAGAGTATCCGGTAAGTCGTGATAATGACTAATCATTAATACTTAGTATACTATGTATGTATGTACATATGTCTTGAGCTACCTACACTTAAGCTTCCAATGTTTTTCATTTTTAATTAGAAACATTCATTTTATTTATGATGTTTTGAAGATGCCTCTGTAAGGCGGGGTAAGGCTCAAGTAAATGATTTTTGTGGTGGCGACTGGGAAATTTTTAATAATAAACTTTGCATACATGCAGAGGGGGCTGTCTTCATCCTGCGCACTTTGGAAGATTTACCATCGGCATCGGCCCACACGCATAAATCTTCTGAAGCCGACGCTCTTATGTTAGCATTGGATGTTGGCTATTAAACGAGCACCAAGAATCAAAATATAAGGATGGGGATGGAGATGGGGTTTGGGTAGTGGAGATGGTGACGAGATGACATGACGACGGAGATGGGCATCATGCCAAGTGCTTTCCAAGTGGATGGGGATGGAGAGGTGTTGTGGAGTTTTGTTTACTTCTCTGTCATAAAATTTTAATGCCTACTTTGGCGCTAATTTAGTTGACGTCCCTTCCACAGATGCCCAAAAAATCTATTAACTTCTATGTCAAATGCGGGAGGGGCGTGTATTGGAAAGGCCAAATGTATATTCCTAGTTCGTGCCTATGCTGTAGTTTTTGCCATATAATTTTATTTGACATAATGTCATTGCCATTTTAATGACGACAAATAAACATGGGAATTTCCTCACTGGAGTATGTATGTATATACATATGTATATGTATGTACTTATCTGACTTTGGGGGGTGCTGTAAGGTGTGACACCCGCAGTCGAGTATGGATATACAAAGTATGTATGTATATACATATGTACATATATGGATAAATATGTATATGTTTGCAACATGGGCTAGGCATTTCTGAAACGTGTCCCAACATTGAATCCCTCAATTCATTTTTTCAAAAAGTTTCCAAAGATTGCAAATTTATTGTAGATTTGAAGATATTGAATAATACTTTGGATCCATCTCTAAAGAGCTAATGTACAGTTAAAGTTTATATATGTATGTATATATTTTTATCTCTCTGACTACAAATAAGAATGTGTCAATATTGTTGCGGAATCGCAAAAAGTAAACATAAATATAAAGAAAATGATTGTATTAACATACAGCTGTAATCTATCTAGAAAGGGCAAAGTAAATAACAAAAGAATCTTTCAATTTTTTCGCCAAATGAAAATTGTCACATCTTGTCCAGAAATAGCGCAAGAAGCAAATGTTGAACAATATTTTGTTGTCTGTCATGGAGTTGGCTTGGCATTTGGCGCCGTCAGCCGGTTCCTATTTTTAGATGCGGATCAAGCAACCTCAAGAAGTGTTTCCCGAAGGCTAAGTACTTTTGGATGGGATTTGAATATGCTTGGTACTAAACAAACAGAGAACAGCGAGATAAAGAGACTAAGAGCGGATTTGTGTCAAATCTTCGCTGCGTCCATATGTATATTTGTCTGGACGTAGTTGGGATTAGTTAGCTTTAGTAGGACCTATTTTTCACTTAGCCCATGATCAACTTTGACCTCTTTTAAGTGAACACAGCCAGCCTCATTTGATTGCCAACGTTTATGCTTATGGCTTGGCTATTTTTTTTTTCATTTTTATACCCTTGTTAATGGGAAGGTATAATCATTTTAGTCAATTTTTGTGACGGAAAAATGCAAATATATATGTACATATGTGTATATTCTATAGCATGACAAACTGATCTCCCCTGGACCACCATAACTAGATCGTATATGTCGGGCTTAAGTATGGTTCTTTAGTTTAACTAACTGTTGTCTATAGGTTAAGCATAATTTTTAATAATTTGTCAATCATTTTATATAGCGCACAACAAAGCGTTCTCCGCTAGGGGGCGTCAGGTTTATGGGTTTTCCATTTCTTCTAGAGAATAAAGCTTACTCAGATATTACTTGGCAGCAAAATTGTTTAGTATTATTAGTTACATTTCCAAAATATATAGAATATCTAAAATTCGGTCTTCGTAATATTTTTTTTTTGTTTTGCCATTCGCGGAGTCAAATAACCAGTTTTATTTATGTTTCCCTCTCTGGTACGCTTTTCCCGTCTTCCTCTGGCTCTCTGATCATTTCCAGTTTTCAAGTTTACCAGCTAAGAAAGCTGCATTTCAACCAAGCTGAGTAGCTGGAATGGCTTGGCTAACTGCGACTAACCAAAGTCAAGTCAAATCTGCCAACTGTTGACTCAGAGCCAATGTAAGTTGTTGTGGTTGCAGTTGCTGATTTCCTTTTTTTTAACATCTTGCACCTTGTTTATGCATCGAAATACATTTTTGGCTATAATTTTACTCCTAGGCTAACTTGATTATGACGATGAATTTGTATGAACAGGCGATGGTATACGAGGGTTGGCTGAGGAGTATACAGTATGTCAACTAATTGTTTGCAAAATTAAATGAAGCAAGCAAGTCGTCCCAGCCGACATTGAGTATACCCTGTACCAAGTAAAAGTTCTTCATAAAGTCGAAAATGATCAAAATCGCCATCAATTTACAACAAAATTCTTTTAGCATACAGGAACAGCCAACGCATGCTATCTCGCTTACTCTTAACAGCCCATTTTGCACTGAGCGTTTCAGTATAAAACGGAAATACGTATATCTCCTACTTCCGTCTGTTAAGATACCCTATTGTATGGTATGGTTCCTACGCTAATAAATTAAAACTGACTTCTAAAAAAGAAAAAAAAAATGTATATCTCCGATAAATATTGTCCGATTTCGAAGGTCGGTCAGCTGGGTCATATTGGCTATATTATTGAGTGTGTCAAATCAGAATGCGATATATTTTTCATAGCTCTAGTTATAGTTTTTTCCAAATTGCGGGGGCAGAAGTGAGCGTTTTAAAAATTTAAAACAAAGTTGACCAGCCTAGACAATAGACGGATGTTGACACCAAATTTGGTTGCTCTAGCTTTTATAGTCTCTGAGATCTCAGTGTTCATATGGACGGACGGACAGACGGACATGCCTCAATGGAATATATGTACATATGTATGTATATATTTTATAGGGTAGGAAAATTTTCCTTCTGCCTGTTACATACATTTTAGCGACTTTAATATACCCTTTTACCTTATGTGTAGAGGGTATAAAAAGTCATACAATTTTGACTTTCACTTAGAAAATATAAATTTAACAACTATTTAGGAACATTTTGTTTATCAATTATTCCTTCAACACACATAAGCTATGGTAGGACTAAAAAAGCGACAAAATTCCAAGTAAGAAAAAGACGAAAAACAAAACAGCGGAATGTATGACGCTGTCAATAAATTCTTTACAAAATGCAAACACTAGTTAAAAGAAGACCAAAGAAAATCTAACGGGAAATTTAATTCGGAATCGACCGATCGCATTATTTTCTTAAGTCTTCCTTACACTCATTTGTCATACTATTTTCTTGAGTTCACTACACGGTCTGGTTTATTTAAAGATTTTTAAATTTAATGCCTGGTAATCGCACAAACGAAAATTTGAATCAGGTAGTTTACTTTAATTATATTAAAGGAAAAACAGCAAAACAGTTATTAACCTTGCGGAAATAGAAAATAGGCTGGAATTATACAGCTCTGAAGGCAGACCATCAAAGCTCTCTCGGCGAGATTGTTCAAAAATTTTAAAAACAGTGTAAAATAAGCCACAAACAAGCCTTAGCGAGTTGGTGGGAGACATAAAACCTGACTGCAAGAAGACCGTGTGCTATGAGACTGTTAGAAAAGTGCTTAATTCCCACAAGTACTCGTCATATGCTATCTGCTGTCAATGTTGAGAAGCGCTTAATCTTCGCAAAATTAAGTCCTAGCTATCCTCCGGAGCACTGGAATGACGTAATTTTTTGTGACGAGACGAAGATCATGCTCTACTATAACAATGGACCTAGTAAAGTTTGGCGGAAATCCAAAACAGCCCTCCAGGCCAAAAATATTGTGCCCACTGTGAAATTTGGCAAGCTTTCGGTCATGTGGTCGTGTGGAGATGCATTTCATCCAAAGGTGTCGGAGAGCTTCGCATATTTAACGAAATAATGACCAAAGAGTTTTATTTGGACATTTTGAAAAACGAATTAATAAGAAGTGCCCAAAATTTTGGACTTATGGATCCAGAAAACATCTGTAACTTACATACAAACTATACCAGGACAACGATCCGAAGCACAATTCGCTTCTGTGTCGCTTTACATCTGCAGCAAAGTCATTGACACTCCCGCCCAGAGCATCAATGAGGAGTGAAAATACCGGAATATTACGACATAAATATAGCGCAGTATTGGATGGTAATGGATGACACTCAAAATATTAGCCCAATTTATCCTAATATTTAGAAGATAGAAGAAAGATTAATGTTTGCATTTTGCAAACAATTAATTGACAGCTTTTACTTGCTGTTTTTTTTTGTTTTTGTGAATTTTTTATGTTTTTGTTTCTTTTCCTATTAGTTTTGTTTTATATTTTAGTTAAGAACACACATAGAAATAATATTGTCAAGAACTAAACTTAAAAACTTCTTCCTTTTCTAAGAAATAATTAGGTTAAAGTTGAAATTGCCTTTTTATACCCTGTACCCATAGGGTAAAAGGGTATATTAAAGTCGCTAAAATGTATGTAACAGGCAGAAGAAGAATTTTCCGACCCCATAAAGTATATATATTCTTGATCAGTATCAATAGCCGAGTCGATTGAGCCATGTCCCACTGTCCGTCTGTCCGTCCGTCTGTCCGTCCGTCTGTCCGTCCGTCCGTATGAACACCTAGATCTCAGAGACTATAAGAGCTAGAGCAACCAAATTTGGTGTCAACATCCGTCTGTTGTGTAGACAGGTTAAGTTTGTTTCAAATTTTTGCCACGCCCACTTCCGCCCCCGCAATTTGGGAAAAACCTATAACTAGGGCAATATTAAACATATCGTATTCTTATTTGGCATGCACATTAATATAGCCAAAATGCACCAGCTGACCGAATTTGACCAAAATCGGACAATAATTATCGGAGATATACGTATTTCCGTTTTGTACTGAAACGCCCCATGCAAAATGGGCTGTTAAGTGTGAGCGAGATAGCATGCGTTTGCTGTTGCTGCATGGCAAGCAGTGCAGTGTTGCTGTATGGCAAGCAGTGCATGCTAAGAGATTTTTTTTTGTAAATTGATAGCGATTTTGATTATTTTTGACTTTATGGGGTACTTTTACTTGGTACAGGGTATACTCAATGTCGGCAGGGACGACTTGCTTGCTTCATTTCGTTTTGCAAACAATTCGTTGACATACTGTAGGTAATATCTTATTAAATAGGTCACATCGTCATTAAATATTGCAGACGTTGAAGTCAGCGTCGAAACTTTCCATGGTTTCCATTATGACTCCTCAGTGGACATTTCACTAAAGATTTCACCAAAATTATTTGGACATTTTTTTATGTTTTTATGTTTAAAGGCATTGTTTATTACTCAGAACTATTAAACAGCACAAAAAGTTAATTGACAATATTACTTTGTGTTTAATTCGATTTCCATTAAATAGTTTCTTTTACACATTGTTTGTTTACAAATTACTTTTAAACAAAATCCATAAAAGGGAATGTCTCGAAATTCGATTTGTAATCATTTTAAATTTAAATTGCTGTTACATTTTAATAAAAGTCAAAAATAATTAATTTAAATTTTAGTTTTTTGTTGCATTTTATACATATTTCAAAGTTTATTCTCTGAAAATTTAATAATACACGTAAAATATATGCTATCGCAACATTATCCGGGATTTGTTCAAATTTTGAGGTATGTACATACATATGTACATATACATACATATATACAGTACATACTGTATGTACATATGCAAGTATGTAAATTATATAAATCTAAGAATAAGAAATAAAAACTGACCGAAATTAGAAATAACCCAGACAAAATAGATTGGAGGAGGCTTACAATAGACAACTCGTACACATACGACTTTCTCCTTTAAGTACCCACATACATACATATGTATGTATGTATGTATGTATGTACATATCTACTTATTCTAATTACGAGTGTGAAGAAGTCTCCACTGTGATGTGACATACATATGTACATACATACATACAACGTACATACATTGTATATACGACAACATCATCACTTAACATTGACACTCAATTACAATTGAGGAAATTTCATTATACCCTTGCAATGGGTAATATCAAATTGGTGAGAAGTTTGAATATTATTCTTTTTGATAATTAGTAGACCATCCATGGCCATCAATCTCTGTCTCTATTGAAAACAATTTCCTTCGCAAATGTTGAATTCTACTTCATGAGACGGCCCTCATAAAAGTAATGCCTGAAAATAAATATTGTACACAAAGTTTTGTTGCTATGTCCTATAGATGGATATCGTTTAAATAATTTATCAAGCAATTCTTCAGTATTTACAACGCAGAGAGTATATAAGCTTCGATTACCAATGGTAGCTTCTTCCATATTCTCGTTACTTAAAATTTTTGCCTACTAATTAAGTTTACGAGGTTTTAAATAAACTTAAAATTGTTTTGCTGGCCAACGGCAATTAAAGATGCATATGTATGTATGTATGTATATCTACATACATACATACATACATACATATGTTTGTAGTAGGTATCATGACCTTTTCTTCGTCTCTATGCTGAATTGACTTGACTGAACTGAGAGACTATGTCAAGGGCAGCCGCAATTTTATAATTGCATTACGTAAGATACATACATACATACATACAGTTCTATACAATTTGATTGTTCATATGCAATGGACTATACTTGTAATTTTAATTTAAAATTTATCAATATCATAGCGAGGTATGAATCACAGAACGTTTGAAATCCAACTCTATTTCTCATGTGGAAGTACATACACAGATAAACTTTATTATAGTCAACAAACGTGACATTTCTGATCGTTGCGGAGGGTGAATAAGAGAGAAAGTGGGAAAGAGAGGGGAAAACAGAACGGAAGTAAAATAAAGACAAAGTAAACAATTCATTTCTAAACAGAGAGTGAGAGAGAGAGAAGCCACTGATAAATCATGATATGAAAATTATATAAAAAGGTGAAACATTTGCACGACATTAACACCCACAAAAAATGGTCGGACATTCACCCTCACTTCTCATTTTCAATACTTTTTTACCACCTCCTTCTTATTTTCCTCCTCCAACGCAGTTGTCGTGCACGTGTCCACACAGTACACATATTCAACCGACATTCTCTGCATCTGATTGTGAGTGGGAGAACGAGGAATACATAAATAAATGTCATAATGCAATAAAATGGAGAGAAAAGTGGCACAGACCGAAGGCGACATGCGACCACGACCCCCAATTTACACATACCTATGTACCTACATACATACATATACATACATACATATGCATATATGTATGTGCGTAGGTATGTAATAGCATACATTATATTTATTTATGAATATGAAATTTAACACGAAACTGCATGATCATTGCAAAAACTCAGATACAAAAGTTGGGGACGCCGCTGACTTCGAGATACCCTTCCAATAATATAACTATGCAATCTGAAATCGATTAGAAAGGGTATGTTAAAGTCGCTAAACTGTTTGTAACGGGCAAATAAACCATTTTTGATTAAGATATTTTCGTCCCATAACTATTACTATAAGTTTTAAATGAAATTACAGTGTAAGAACTTTCTTCTTTCCAAACTTTCTTAAAAGAAAGTTCAAAGATCTATGTATGACCGCTCCTATCAAAAATATACCCGTTTTTATATAAAGAGTTTATGGAACACTTAACAATATTATTATTCATTGCTTAATTGTTGTTGTTTTATATTATGCGGACTCCAGAGCTTAGACCATACCATAGTTGTAATAAAATTTTCGACGCATCATTGTGGTCAAAAAGGAGCCATGCTCAGCATGCAGGAGAAAGAAGTCCCTGCGCAAAATTAAAACACGATGGCTTAAATACTGGATGACTAATTTACGGCACAAGAGTTTCTTTTTGGCCCTTTTGTATCGCATTGGGCTTAAAAAGATCTGTTGGGTATGACATAGGCATAAGTCGGTGAACTCCTATGAACCCGTATCAAAAATAGTGTTTCTCATAGTTTACTGACGTCATCAATATATACATACATATGTACATATATGTATATGAATAATCCGACTACACGGAAAACTTTCTGTTCGCGTTAATCTAACTATACTGAAACCTAAGAGTCTTCACGCAATCGCCCACGCCACAGTCAAATGCCACATGAAGATTTAATCTTTTTATTATACCCTCTACCTATATATAGCGTAATAGGGGTATATTAATAACTTTCAATTGCACAATAAAATTAATTGTTTTTAAACGGATTTTTCAAACAAAAATTATTTACCCAAAATTTCTAGAAATATTTAAAAAAACTTCGCTCGTTTAGCTTTTATATTAAATATTATGACTAAAAGGTATTCCCTGTTTGGTCTGCGGTATCAAAATTCTGCGAATTGTGTTTTTATTCTGTTTTTCAAAATTACCCAACTGTAACCAATATCGGAGCTACAACCTCGTTATATTCGCAGTAGATACGACTTAACCATGTGACATGTGGCTTAATCTGACAAAAGTCTTCTTCATAAAGAAGTAAGAAACCATGGCCCATGGAGTTAGTTTTTCGAAAGATTGTTAGTTATGGTGTTTCTTTTTACAAAATATTAGATTATGTAAATGTACAAATACAAACTATCTTACAACATTAATTTAATCGGTATAAATCAGAATTGATAAAAAAAATTACACTCACAAAATATCTAATGTGTGTAAGATATAGTGTTCAAGTATCTTTTACTAATTTTCACATTTCTAGCTTTCATTTCAAAACTTAACAAACATTTCGGCCCTTTCCGCTCTCTGATTCTTTTGTCTTTTCAACTAACTTTGTTTTTCCTTTTGTTTTTGTTTTTCGTCTTTTTCCGTATTTTTTTTTTGTTTTTTGGTGAAAATGATAGTTTATTATCATAATTAATTCAGTTTTATGTTTATTGTTTTGGCACTGTTTTGTTGACTTTCGCTTTTTTAACTATGTATGTATATATGTACATTTATGTTTTGTTAGAAGCTGATAACTATTAAAATCAAGCATTCTTGACTAGATGAAAAAATGTATTTATGTACATATATTACAGCAATCGGCTGAGGATTTTGTAGATCATTGTATAATATATATACAAAAGTCCGTTTGAAAAAAAGAAAGAATTTGTTTACTAACAACTTACGGATAAACGGACTTCGAATCGTATTTTTAAGTTTGGTATATATAGAAATATCTATGTAAAGTTTTAGCAGAATCGCTCGACTATATTCTACAGTTGCGATAAAAAAATTAAAAATGTTTAACATTTAGTTTAAATTTAGATTTGAACAGTTTTGTATATCTTCTAATAATATAACGAAATTATATATAATTATAGAAAATATAGTTTGCAAAGGTTTCTATTAGTTTTATGTTTTATTGAGTTTCATCAAAACCGATTGACTATATCATATTCCAACCATGCAAACATTTAAAAAAAAAGTCCGTCGTCTCTGTAACCAAAATGCAAAAATGTAAAACACAAAGTGTAAAACACACTTTTTGGTTTGCAGATAGAAAGTACCGTTAAACTGATTTGCTAGATGGATGTTCTGCATAATGCATTAGGAACTTCGGTACGGTCGAAGATAGCACGGCCTTCTAGTTTATCCTGTCTTTAGCAACTGAATCGAATTTCACTTTCAATAGTAAAGCGATATTTAGTAGGTATGTATATAATAATCTTATTTCTGATTTATTATAGGGAAGAATGTATTATGATCCTTATAATGAGTTTTATTTTCCCAGGAATCTCGTTGCTCTGTTTTATTGTCTTTTCAGAATAAAATTATGAATAATCTCCAGGAGTTTTTTAATTCGATACATTATTTTTAAAACTTGGCACACTTCATGATTATGAATAATTCTTGCTCTTGCATTGTCTAAATAAATATTGTCTTTCAAAAAAACCGGCGTTGAATTTTATTGAGTTTCCCCCAGGGGTTGGTTGCCTTTATTTGTTTTGGTTTACTTGAGGGCTTAACTGCAGATAAACAGAGACTTAACGAGACCACTGTCTAATGCCCAGGACCAGCAGGAGGACAATAACAAGGGGTTGTCAGCATGTGACTAATGAAATGAGCTAACGGCACAGGAGTGGGTTTCGATTGTCAGGCATTCCAAGGGTTCTTTCTCATTTCTTCAAATTTTATTTAACCAAAAATATAATATGTAAATAACCGAATGTAAAGACTCTTGCAAGTCTGTATAAAGTGGTCGGTCAAAAAAATACTTTACGCACTCCGAATGTGATAAGCATTGCAAAAAAATCTTTACTACCCTGCGCAAGGGTATTGAAACCGCCCCAAAATATAAAACGCACTCGTGTGCTTCAAGTCAAATGCAGATACAACCCCGATATGTGTGGTCTTTTTTTTAAAAACGTAATTTTATTCTTTTATTTGTTTTTCTTCCTCCTGATTTTTTTTTGTAACGGGCTGAGGTTTAATTAGAAAGTCTGTTTGAATTTTTAGATATTCCCTTTCCTCACTATATCCAGTATTCGTATTGCTAAACAAATTGGTCATAACTAATTCAATTTCGATAATGCATGGAAGTTCGAAAGGGAATGTTAAGAAGACTTTTTTCCACCCTTCCTGAATACTGTTTATACTTGATTAGTGTGCCATGTGGTATGTCTGGCATACATAAATTCTATTCCCGACACTCTATAAATATTAGAAATTGAATTTTTTTAACTTAACTCCAGCAGCATAAGATTCTGATTTGCTTTAGAAAAATTAAAGTGCAGGAAGTACTTAGCTTTAACCCAAATAAAATTCCCAAGTATCTCTTGAATTGCTGACTAAATATAAATCCCTCATAGTGCCTGATTTTTATGGAAGTTGTGCGTGATCTTGGTCATTATCACGGCTACTCCAAAGGAAAAACAAATGCCGAAGCAAAAAAGTCGTGACATCGAAGTAACAATACCCTGGAACTCATTGTTAAACTAAATTTACGTTTGCCACGGCAATTCTTTCTATTTCAAATCTTATTAATAGTACCACACTACATAAATGCATAAATATACATATGTACATATGTATATTTGCTGATCAAAAATTGGCCTCATTGGCGACGCTAATATTCACTATTCAACTATTAGATTGGGTATTATAGGATATAATAAAATCTTGCTTCGTGCTGTGACCAACAAATAAATGGACAAGGTGTAAGTGGAGAGTGATAATTTTATGTTTTATTATTTTTAATAGGCTTTAAAAAGAGAAACATCTAGGATGACAATAGATAAGTGTACTTATGTGAACATATGTACATATGTAAGTATGTACATGTGAAAGAATCCAAACTAATACAAATTAATATATGACGAAGTTCTTACACTCTGGCAAATTTATTTTATTTTAAACATACATACATACATACATACATATGTACATAAGTAGAATATTTACCAAATTTGTCCAACATCTATAAAGAGCAAAAATCTTTTTAAAATCTATAAAATAAATACCGAGTTTAATTTTTTGTTAATCAGCTTATATTAAAACTAATTCTCTTTTTAGAAAGAGTGAAAAAACTATTTCTAAAATTTCACAATTGTGAAATTGTCAATCTCACTCGATGAAACGGTAAACTTTGGAAACCTAAGAAACTAGAGGTTCAACCAACAGATACATACACTCATACATACAAATGTATGTACATGTACACATACAATGAGATATAAATGGAAACCGAAAAATGTGAACAAGAAGTAAATAGCAATTAAAGTACCAAGAAGGGGACCAAACAAAAAACAATTCAATAGATAACAGTTAATGTGGAGCAATATATTGCCAAAACGCGGGTGAGCGGCAAAATACTGAAGCTTCAACTCAAGTTGTTAAAAACTCGATGAAAGACATGAGGAACAAAGTGGGAGAAATGCTACTAGTGAGAGGAATATCTTTGGAAAATTGCTTTCCAATTGTGAAAGAGAGTGAAGAAAGTACAGTAAATATACAGTGTTGTATATATACATTACAAAAACTTTAGTCGGTTCGCTCGGACTTTAGCCATCTACTTCCTACATGTTTTTGGCGACAGATTTCGATCAGATTTTGAAGTTTTGATTTGGATATTGATTTAGATTTAATTTCTACAATGGAAACTAGTGATGACATTGATCCTTCGAAGGAACTCCAACTCCACAAGTATTCGTTTTAGAAATCAGATTTTCCTTGACAATCCATTTTTTTTTTTTGAATCTTTGAACTTAGTTTTTATTACTTTTATTCACTTCTTTAAACAATATTTAGTGGTATGTGTGGAACAACTTAAAAATTAATGTTTTTTAAATTTAGTACACACACATGCAAATGATTCTAACAAATTACATATGTATCAGATTCGGTTGCCCATATCATATAGCTACCAAATAAACATCTTATAAATTTGCATTTTATGTGTGACGCTTTAATTCCTATTTCTCGACTTTTGCGTACTAAAACTTATTTGAATTTTTACAAAAAAGATTCCGCTACACTGAATTGCCAAATGAAAAACGTACAATAACTTACAGTCTTTCTGTTTCGGTCTCAGCATATTTGAAATAATTAACTTATTAAATAGAATATGACATACATACAATCAGTTCCTATAACTGACATACAATAATATGTACATATGTATGTGTACATATAAAGTCTTGAATCAGTTCCTATAACTGAAGTATTTCTGATTTTTTGGTTCATTATTTATAATTAAATCAATTGTGTGACCGTTAATAGTAGACAGACGAATTTGGAGCATTTTCCTAATTGAGTAAGCGTAAAAAATTTTTGACTAAAATGAATGGGATTGTTAATAATAACAATGCACAGATTTCGATGGGCCACCAGCATCATCTGTATCAATATGAAGGGGGCGCAGAATCTGAAACGAAAATAAGGAGTAAGTAGCCCCATACAATTGAAAGCTTCGAAAACTGTGGCCATTGCACTTTGTGTACTTATAAATGCGGTTGCAGTTCAACTCTCCTCCTATTAAGAACACTTGAAGAATCTGGGGAAATCACATTTAAATGTTTCAGTTCTTTTTATCAATTGAAACTTGTGTATCGATCGCCATTTGGATGGAAAGAGGGTTGGGATGGCCACTGAAGTTTACATGAGTCAAGTCCGCCCAGTCGCGGGCATAGATTTATTATATGCCAACGGAAGCCACTTGAGAGAGCCCCGAACCCCCTTCCACAGATTCAAGAAGAATGCCCCACTCAAACACATACATATGTATGTATGTACATACATACATACATTTATAAGACATTCAGAAAAGTATTATGGAGATGGAGGCAAATAACTGCTACAGAGTGGAAGGAAATTAGAAGCTCCCACATTACTGCTAGTATATATATTTGCCAGGATCCGTTGATACGTATTGTATGTATGTATACATATGTGTATGTATGTATGTATATAAATACATAAATATTCTTATGTACAACTTTAACTTTGCAACATCACTGAGACTCAGAAGTTAATAATAATTGCCTCTCCAATTCTAGTTGATTTGCGTTATTTTCAAAACCAAGTGGTACGCTTTATTTACAGCAAATGTTGCGTGTGTGCAAGATGACATTTGTGACGAATTTCAATTGATTTATGTTTCACTCCCTTAAATACAATATAAGTGTGTATGTATATTTATGTATGCATTAGCTTATGTTTGTAATCTTATTATGTAATGTCCTTACAAAGTGGAATAAATATTTAGCAACGAATAAGAACGAAATTGCACATCAAATACCGAATGAAAATATATATGATTTGCAATACAAATGATTAATTAAACCATAAAATAATTAAACGTTAACAAACGCATTTTAGAATATCTACACTGCTTATTTTTTTATCCATCAAGTTTTTTACAATAAGTTTCAAAATTTTTTGTAGACATTTTTAAGGCTGCTTTTTAAGTGTACAAAATAATAATAATTATAAAATATTTTTGTTACAAATTAAACCCTTTGATTTATCAGCTTGAAATTTATCGCCAATTTTTAATTCTTTATTTAAACTTCTCAGTTCTGATAATTGATATTTGTACAACGGAACGAATCACGTCAAGCGCCGTAAATGTTGTAAGCAGATGCATCTCTTAAAGTCTTAAATTCAATGCATCTTTCCCATCATCCATTAAAAAGACCCAAACACGTGCGCATGTCATTTTTGTTTTGTATATTCTATAACAGTGAGTAGAAAGGGTATATTAAAGTCATCAATAAGTACTTGAAGTTTGATTTGTGAAATTACTTCTTTAATGTGAGGAAATTAAGCAAAGGATAATTTTTGTTATATGTATGTATGTATGTATGTATGTATGTATGTATGTATATAAGCTACTATTCAAATAATATTATTTATTATTATTTATGCTATATACATATGTACATATTCATGAAAATATAAGATTAAATTTTTCTAGAAATTAAACTGCACAGGGTATCTTAAAGTCGTTGACTGGGTTTTTCCTTTTTGATTTAGGAACTTCAATAGTTTCCCATTTCAGCTAACCAAATTCCAATTCCACTTTTCCGCGTCTGTCCAATGCATTCAATCACTTCATTTGTTTTCATCTTCATCGTCATGTCTTTTGCTTGGCGGCGGCACGTTCAACGTCGTCTTGGCTGTAAAATATTTTATTTACTCTGCACTTATGACCCCAATGCGGATCGGGTTAAGTGAATCTGATACTCATACATCCCTACACATATATGTACATACATACATATATAAGCATATGTATGTACATGTTGCATTTCCATCTCTATCTTTCTTTCTACGCATTGTGGTGAAGTCGAAACTCTCATTACAAGATGCAGCTGATACAAAGATGGAGATGGAGCTGTGGCTACAGTGGTTGAAGTTTTACTTGACCTTAGCTTTGCCAGTGGTTTGAAAAATATTTTTACATTGTGCATGTTAAGTGCAGTTGGAATGGAATGCACTTCTTTGTAAAACCGGAGATAGTTTTAACATATGTACAAAATCTGCATTTGTAAAACTATATACATATGTATGTATGTATATTTTTGTATTCTCGAACTTTTCGTCAATGTATTCCACTGTCAATATTATGAAGTTTTCAAAACCAATTGAATAGCTACAAGTTAAACGCGTCTTCACAATAACAAAACGTTGATTAGTATGTAAAGAAAGATGCGAATCTACATATGTACATACATATGTATGTATATACATACATATGCAGATAGAAGGTTTTTGTACTGTGTTTGCAACTTCTTTCGCTGTACTCCAGATTACATCAGTTCTTTAAATGCAAAACTTGGAACTTGGGTGTTACTGGTTAATTGGCAGCATAGTCACATGACTTGCGTTCCCGTCTTTATTTTAATGATGAAATGTCATAGGAACTGGAGGATATATGGAATTGCAATGGCTGCAATTCTTATAATAATTATTATAATAAATATCTCTCCGCTGCTTACAAATTGAAATACTGTGAAAATACTCTCGCCAAAAATAGGCAAAAGGACTAAATTATTTACCAGAAAAGATAGTGTTAATCACAAAGTGAACGTCAAGAGCTTGGCACGTATGTATTATATGTACATAAAATATTATTATTATATTTTCAAGTTTATACTCTCGGCGCCAACGGGCCATGATGATGTCATTCGCCTGCCATTTTCGCAGCATTCATTTGCCATAAATCACCAGACGATCACAAAAATGCTTAAAAGTCTGGCAAACCATAGTGAAATAAGGGGCAATGTCAGAGGAATCGGCTTCAAGTACTGAGGGTGATGAGGATGCAACTATCTCAAGCCAGCAGTCAAAGATTAGTCAGAGTCACAGAGAAAGGGAGAGGCGCTCGTTAATTTACCTGCGGGTTAAGCAAGCTACTCAACTGGTTTCTTTGCTGCACAGGAGCGGGTCGAGAGATCTGTGCCACATGTGGCTAATTAAAGCTCAAGGTAAAGTAAAGACTGTGTATGTATCTTTATACAAACAAATTTCGCAGAATAATTTAATGTTACAGCTACTATAGAAATATGATTTTTTTCCTTTTGCCCACCGAAACTTTCTTTGCTAACAAACAGATACCGGAAATCAAAATAAACCGCAAAACCAACGAATTGGCAAAGGTTAAGGTAACCAAGAAGTAATTTCCAATTTCAGTTGATCAAAAGTTCATTCAGTTGAGTTATGTATGCAGAAATATACAACATACCTATGTATGTTTGCTACGTTATGGATCTTGATTCAAATATAATTTGAGTTCTATAACACTATAAATTGCTTAAGAACTTCAACATCAATTTAAATACAAAGGGACTAGTAAGTGTCCATCCGGGCGGACAACTTTAAAATACGCAGGTGCTTCTTGTTAAATTCTTAACTAAAAATTAATAAAATAAGAGAACTTAACGTGTCTGTGACCCATACTGACCATCATATTATTCGGCCCTCCACCTATGTATGTATGTATCTATATATGTATATATTACATACCTTTTAACATGACTCATGCCTTGCCGAACCTCAGATCACTTTATGAGAAAGACCCAAAAAAGAAGAAATAAAGAAACAGACAAATATGAGTAAGTGCACATTCATGGATTTTGAAATGGGTTGTCGAAAAAAACTCTTGCCAAGAGTCTGAGCGTGACTGAGTGTTCCCCATGAGTTTCTCTCTCTATAAACATTAGTTATATGTTGGCTGGGCTGTCATTCGTTCTACGCCAAGCAAAGAGTTGACATTGTGACAGCCTTTTTGAATATAGGTTTGACTGCAGGATTTGTTCTTCCATATCTCTCTCATTACAACATTTTTATTAAACTAAACAAATGTTATCACTTTTTTGGACTCTACGCCTCAGGTTTAACTGTGGTCCAATTCTTGGGACGTTCGGCCGTAATTGTCCAATCGTTGGAAGCGACATTGAGGCCGCCATATTGATGAGTGGGTGAATCTGGGAAGAATTCCCATCCCTGTTCAATGGACATCTTCTTTATAACACCAACCATTCCCAGGAAGAAACCAGTGCACAAACCAGCTACATGATTGTGTTTCCAGGCTCCGAAAACGCCGCCAGCAGCAAGTCCGCCCAGAAAGTAATTGATTCTAGCAAATAATAAAAATGTAAAATATTTATTTCTCCAATATGTCCACAAAAGTCTTACTTGTCATCCTTTCCGCGAGCATTAGTAGCCGCCAATGTAGTCAGGGTAAATGCCGTGGCCATCCCCATCAGTGGTCCAGTGTTATATGCAAAGCGCCCCAGAGTGGGCAAGTACCCTTGTGGCTTTGAAAGGGTTAGTACATCAACCGTGGACCAAGCTAGGCCAGCGGCCACAGCGTATCTGTTGGTGGCCACAATCTTGCCAAAAGCATCCTCCCCGTCGGGATGGTCGTAGTAATTTGATCGTAATATCGACATTGTTGGGCTAAAGTAAATAAATTATATTTATTTTTTAGCTAACTGCCAAAATTTACGTAAATGTTGCTGTTAAATTTAGCAGTGCTCACAAAAGATGCTGTTACAATTACAGTGCAATAAAAAATCGATTGTGGTGACAAAATATCGATTATTCGCGTACAAATAAAAATATCGTCCCTAACTACGGTATTTCCAAAATAGAATCAACAGGTTTTGTAATGTAATATTTGATATACATAAATAAATTATATTATAGTATATTACTTTCTTAAATCGTAAAAACGCATAAATGTTTTTTCTAACTTTATTTCTCATTTTTTGCAAATCACTTCTTAAATCAATTAAATTAAATCAATTATGTTAATATGATTACTGACTAAGCCCTTTCTCACATCACTTCATCTTCTTCTGGTGTAAGAGATGTTTTCTCAGGGCCATCTGTTTATCACGGAAGCTTTTCTTTACTTTAGAGCGCGCCTTGTGCCGTAGCATGCCAAAGTTTTTCGTCTTCCGCTTCTCGCGATTCGTCTTGGAGCAGTGCTCGTTGACTCGGCCATCCTTCCAACCGAAGCGCTCCCGATCCTGACGTCCAGCCTGAACCGTTTCCAAGCGCGAATCCTTGTCGTGTTTGCGCTTCTTGTATATCATTTCAATGTTGTTAAGTTTGACAAATTCACTTCGATCCTGCTCCAGGGGACGTTTGCGGGCACTGGTTACGGTTTTTTTGAGATTTGCGGCATTTATCCGCTTAAAGTCTTCGTCAGTGAAAATGCGCGTCAAAGCTAACTCTTGGGCGGCCTCCTTTTGGTTTAACACCTTTACTTCAGATTTGTCCTTTTTCTCTTTAGCCGTGGTTGATTCCGGATCGCTTTCAACAACTTCATCAGACTCTGAGCCTTCCTCATCGTCTTCTGAACTATCCTCTTCGTTATTATCATCCTCACCCTCATCATCATCCTCTTCACCATCGGATCCCACTGCCTCGTTATCGCTATGCTGCACCTTAACCCATTCGCCATCATTGGAGTCCGTCTCGTCATCAGAATCGATATCTATGGTCTTGGAGTCCTTAAGCAATGCCTCTGCACCCATAACTGTATCGTGGACTTCTCGCTCTCCATATGCCCGTACCTTTCGTTCAGCTTGCGCCTCGGTCTGTCTTCCGCGATCCTTTTTGTGCAGCAAGGCCGGTAATTGCTCCCTATAAAGCGAAATTAACGAACGTGCGGCCATCATTACAGACTTTTCCTTGTAGGTTTTGTACATGGCCAGATCTTGCAGTAGATCTTGGCCCATAGCCAAGGGACAGCGCATACAAATCTCTCGAGTGGCATTCAGTCCAATAGCCATAACATCACTGGAATTTCGCTCTGTGATGAAATTATTAGCTATTGTCTTAAGAATCGGCTCAACAATGTCACCAGGGACTAGTTCATGGGAGGCCTGGGCAGCGAATTGCATTACCCGAGTAACTTGCCTTTGATGAGGCTGAAGAAACCGGGTTATATAAGGATAGTAGCCAAAGAGAAATAGCTCATGGATGCCAATTAGGCGAGAGATCACATCCAGATGCATCAACTTGACCTCAAAACGCTCATTGGAGCCCTGAAGCTGCTTGAAAAGACCTTCTGCCATACCTTGGGGATTGTGGATAAGATGTATGCCCGAAAAATTGAAGGCTGGAGCATTTTTCTTCTTTTTTTGAGCCTTTATGGCCTGCTTTTTGATTTGCTGAAGTTGTTTCTGCCGTTTCTTTGTTTTCTTAGTCACCCTATTGGCCAAGATTGCTCCTTTCAAATCAACCTCTTTCTCACTTTCAGAATCAGAGCCTTCTTCATCTTCCTCGTCATGGCCCAGAAAGAATTTAAGCGAAGTGACCAGCACTTTGGTAACCTTGGAAAAGCATCCAACTGTTGCAATGACATTTACAGTCTTCGGGTCATTCCAAATGTTTTTCTTGTACAACTCTATCATAATGTCGGCAGACATTTTAGCAGCCTTGGGATTGGCATCTTTTAACATCGAGTACATAAAGTTTTGAAGACTCTAAATTAAACAACAGATTAACTAAAACCTGTAATGTTGCTAGTGATTCATTTTTACCGAATTGAGTTTCATGTCCTTGTGCTTTGCGTTCATGTTTTTAATGTCCGTGACGATGTGCGTCTGCAAAAAAGTGCGAAGATTCTTGTCCTGGCAGCGCAGCAACTGAAAAAATAACTCCAAGATATCTAAAGCTGGCACTAAATTTTTATTACGCAGCAGAATCAGAGCTTTAACGAAACAGTTTCGCATGGCGGGATCCAGAACAGTGGCGTAGTTCTTCAGCTGGTCGGCCAAATGAGCAGGAAACTCTTTGCACACCTCGGGATAGCACTGGGCCACTTGTGCAATGAACATGACGATGTCATCCAGGGATTTGTTCTCCTCGCTCGGATTGAGTGCAAACACGCCAAGCAAACTGAGAAAATGCTGGTATTGGATATGGAACTCATCGCTGTAGGACTCTGGGTCGCGTTTGATCAAATTCTGCAGCTGGGGGAGATTCTCCGGGAGCTGATTGTTGTTCACACGCACCATAATGGGCGCAGCTGAAAATTATTTTGCTTCGCACGTGTCTCCGCTAGTGTCGGCAAAACAATAAATGGCTGGATTAATACACTCGATATTTTTAGCTTTCGAATTTCATCAGTGATATCGATATTACTTGTTCTTGACGGTAACTCGACATGTGGAAACTAATGTTTAAAAAATGTGGATTCAAATAAACAGCTCAAAACCATTTGTCAAGAACTTCTTGACAAGAAGATATGAGGGTAATTATTTACTATTACTCCTCGCGCTCAATACAATACTCAATACGCTCAAAAAATAAAAATGACTTTTTAATCGAAGAATATCGATTTAAAGCTAAATATAGCCATTTCCAGCTAGAAAAAGTAGCGTTGCCACATATCAAATGGAAAAACAGCTGATTATATTTCGTTAAAAATTTGAAAAGCATTGCCAGAATGCCGGACTGAAAAATACGTTAAATTTTGAATATGAAGAAAGACTAAAGTTTTTTTTTTTTATTTGTAATATGTATACGATATAACAAACTAATGGTAATAAATATTTTTTTGTCGTCTTAAGGTAAAAGTTTTTAGTCGAAGATCGATATTAGGAATTTGATGTGCCACCAAAACAGGAAATTTTTTTTAAAAAAAACCGTGTAGATTATTTTGCATTTTTCCACCCAGAGACACAATTTTTAAAACCCGTTGAATAAGATTTGCTGCCTAATTAAGCGCAGATTTGTAAAATGTAAACCAAAAATAACTCAATTAAATAAACTCATTTGAGGAAACAAATTGTTGAGGAGAAATGGATGAAAAAAGGTTTCTTTTTGAATAAATAAACTAATAAATCTAAATTATTGTAACAAGTTTTTGTTTTGTTAGAATACGATTACTGAGAACTAAAGTATGATTCTTTGATGTTGTTTTACATGTGCTTATTCATTGTATTTTAAATAAAAACTATATTCAGGCTCAAGGTGCTGCTACAATCCGTAAAACCATATTGTTCGCAATGTGTATCCGTTAAAAAAGTTACTTTTTCAGGGATCTTTGTAATCTTTCTTTGACTTCTGTATATGTATGTACATATACTGATATATATACATATGTATATATATATGTATATATATAATATATTATATATTTATATATATATATACACTACTGTATTCAATACTGATCAGAGCCTTCTGGAGAATCTTTTCTCCGGCTTATCAAAGTGAAAATTGGCACAAACTGTAAGCCTTCTAATCAAAATTTGGGCCTTTTAGTTTTTTCTGGAGTTTAAATTGTAGTCTCTATCGCTTAAATAGTTTTGAATAACAGTGTAAATACTTGAAAGCCTTTGGAATAATATATGGCCATTTACATTTTGAAATATAATTTTTTTATAATTGATATTATTTTCTAATATTATTTTCTTAAGTGGAAACCAATTTTCAAAAAAATCGATAAGACCGATAACACTCAATTGTAATAATATATATACATACATATTAGAAAATCTTTCCATAACATTTACGAAAAAATCAAAAACCCACAAGTAAAACCTGGTGAAAGCTAAAAGATATAGGAATGAGGGATAAAATGTAGTTCGTAAAGAAACCATTTTTAGCACTTTGGGCCAGATTCACATTTACTTTACAGGCTTACATTATGCAAGTACATACATATGTACATATATGTATATGTAAGACCAAAGATTTTTATTTTTTTGTGAACCGCAAAAAATTAGCCTTGAAGCCGTATTTATTGTCAATATGTAAGTGAAATTTCTTTTATTGTTTATTGTATTATCAATTATATCTTGTTAACTTTAAATTGGTCTGCCCGTGGAGGAAGTTTGTAGTTCCAATAAAATTTAAATTAATTTATTGTTAACTTTTATTTTTTTTTGTTGCGTTGTTTGAAATCTTCAGGCTGTAAGCTGAAAATTGCCTAAAAACCATATACAACTATTCCGCACATTTTGGGGCTCACTAATGTCGAATAAAATTGACATTAGTATAAATATTATTTAAATATGTATTAATCTTCTTCTTTTTAACATGAAGAAATGTTCTTTTTTTATTCTGCATTTGGTGATTCCACTTTCCTTTGGTAGCAAGGATTATTTGATGATTTCAGCTTTTAAGTTATTTCACGTTTTATTTCTATGTAATTGTCCAATATTGCAATCACACAGTCGCTTTTTTTTCGTTTTTCATGAACCGATACATCGAGCATTACTAAATGAATAAACTTCAAATTGGCTTGAAATGCACAATATAAAGGAAATGGGCAAAAGGGTTAGAAACGCAGCTTTACAGCGTTATTCTTGCTTTTAATGCATATCCATCTACTCGTAAGATATTAAGTTAAATTTGAAGTTGGTTTCACAGCATTTTTGGAGTTTATACCAATGGGCTAACTTATACATCTTGCAAACTGTCGTTTGATTAATATATATTTTGGCAGAATCCTTAAGAAGTATTTAAAAATCACAAACATTTGAGTTATGTATATTTCATAGTCATCCGATCGTGATACGATGCCTGCAGAAAAAATAAGTCTATATGCAATTTTAGCTCTATTGCTCCAAGGATCTCGGAAAAGATAGACTTGATCCAGACAGACGGACGGATAAGGCTATTTAAACTTAGCTATTCAAGCTTATCAAGAATATATGTACTTTAGCTTCTGAAAAAAATAAATGTACCCCTTTTTCACAGGTATAAAAAGGATCTGTAGCCCAATATGCAATGTGCGGTGTCCGGATTTTTGTGGTGACTATATATAGTGTAGGTCATCTCTGCATGAATAAGATGCAGATGTGTTTCATCACTCTTAATCGCCTTATAGTTTAGTGCATTTGCATGAATTAAATGGATTCTATTGATAATAATTATCTTACTTGGTGGAAAGGTCCAAAATTATTTAAAACTTTTGGATGTCGATTTTGAATACTTGAAAAGCAAAAGAATTTTAGAATACAAACGTTTTGTTCAACAACATTTTAAATTGATGATAAATACTATGTTAGTTTTTGGATTTAAACTCTCTCAAATTAAACTCAAATTCAGTTTCTGTTTTAAGGGAAAACACTGGCATTCTGCAAAATGGTAACCTTAAAGCACACATGTGGCACGCTTCACTTTGTCTTTAATCATGGTGTGTGGTGGCTGCAATCAATCGCTTTGCGCGTTTATTAAAATGAACGAAGATGAATTATTGAATTTTTTATTTCAGCATGGGGCATTGAGAAGGGAAATCAATTGCCCTAATTGCAATAAGCCCGCAACTCTTAACAAAGAGTTCAATCTGCGCTGCCAGCGCCAACGCCGGATCATTAAGAACCGGCGTCAAATAATTGAAAGGTTTACATTTTTCCAAAGCGTTAGGAAGCACACCTTTATCGAACATTGCAATTTATCTATTGAAACTATATGCCACTTTGTGTCATTCATGGTATTGGGGAGTTTAACCCAAGCTGTTGCTGAAAATGAGTTTGGGATGTCCAGTAAATCGGTGGTTGACTGGAAAAATTTTATTAGGGAGGTATACCTCCGCATAGTAGAAGAAGAAATGAAGGAACCACTGGGGGGTGATGGCCGAATCGTAGAGATCGATGAGGCCAAATTCGGGAAGCGGAAGTATAACCGCGGTAGGGCTATCGAGGGCCAGTGGTTGTTTGGTGGGATAGAGAGGGGAACGAAGCGATGCTTTATAGTCACAATCCCCGATCGAACCACAACCACACTGCTTGAGGTCATTAAGAAATATATAAAGCCCAATTCGACCATAATATCGGATTGTTGGAGAGCTTAAGCGACGAGGGATTTGTACATCAAAGCGTAAATCATTCAAAAAACTTCGTCGATCCACAGACAAGGCCACATACCCAAAACATAGAAAGAATGTGGCGAGACGTACGGGCATCCGTGCCAAGGTAAGGCCGACGTCTCGCCCATTTCAGTGGGTATATAGCGGAGTTCTATTTCCGAAAGAAATTTCCGAATCACACGGATCAGTTACACCATATATTTACAGCAATTGGCCAAAGCTACAATGAGGGCTTTGGCTTCAACCATTCCTTCTCGGTTGAGGAAGAGGAATTGGAAAACAATTCCTCTTCCGAGGAGGAAATAGTTGAGCTGTAAATATATATTGTAACCGGTACTCCGCTGTATACCCTAGTTTTGGGTATGTGGGACTGTAATCGACGATTAACGCTTTGATGCACACCCCTTAGCAATCCAACAATCCGATATTATGGTCGTCATCGTCTCAAGCAGATGGCCCTCGATTCCGCTTCCCGATTCACCCCCCAGTGACAAGTATACCTCCCTAATAAAATTCTTCCAGTACACAACATCCCAAACTCATTTTCCGCAACAGTTTGCGTCCATCTCCCCGATACCATGAATGCCACTATGTGGCATATATTTTCAATAGATAAATGTTCGAAAAAGGTGTACTTTGGAAAATGTACACCTTTCAATTATTTGACGCCGGTTCTTAATGATCCGGCGTTGGCGCTGGCAGCGCAGAACTCTTTGTTAAGAGTTGCAGCCTTAGGCAATTGATTTCCCTTCGCAATGCCCCATGCTGAAACAAAAAATTCAATAATTCATCTTCGTTCATAAGTAGGCTAAGTATTAAATTTTTTTGAAGTCTTTTATTTTTTTTAGTATAGGCTAAATATTATAATGTTTTTTGAAGTCTTTTTTTTTTAGTATAGGCTAAATATTATAATGTTTTTTGAAGTCTTTTTTTTTTTAGTATAGGCTAAATATTAATAATTAAATATTAATCAAAAATATATTTAAACCATATAATACATCACATCTATACATACATAACCTCATACATCCTCATATGCATATGTATGTAATCACAAATTTTAAGAATTGTGATAGAATACTTCCTACTCCCACTGCGCTTTAATACTACATTGCAGCATATCAAAAAGTACTATACCTTCTAATGGATACTTTTGGGCCGCCACCTCAGATGTAACAATATTCACTTGGTTATTATTGGTTTATTGATTAAATAATTATTGTCGATGTGCATTTCCAATACAATAATTTGTTGTTAAACACATAATACTTCAGCAGTAAACGAATCTTGTGAGAGTGAAAATATATTGCCTAATTGTAATATAGAGATAAACTAATAAATTCGTTTTTCTTGTTGTAAAAGTCGATATTTTTCTTTATTAATTTAAAGATTCGAGGTATAAGGGGACAAATACAGTGCTTACAGAAAAGAAAGTTATCGCCCATAACTTCTGATTTACAGTAAAAGAAAGAAGAAAACTAAAAAATAATATGAAAAATATTTAAAAAAAAAAAATAGAATTAAAATCGTACATAGTGGCAACGCTACGCATCTGGCAACATTCACATAAAATAACGTTTACCAACACTGAAGTTAAAATCTACATTTTGCAACATTTTTGCATTTTTCAACATTATACGTCCGAGTAGTAATAGTAAATAATTACCATAAGTGGATGTTATTACATCTCTCAGTCAATGTATGGCGCATACCCTCAGATCATTTTAAAAAGAAACAGAAAGTATAACTAACCCTAAATTTTCTGGCCACTCTGAATAAATGGTCCGTTTAATAGCACTGTCATGTTTTCATCGGTTAAATATCGATAGTGGCCTCCACCGATAAGTTTTACCATCAATGGATTTTCCCATCGATACAATCGATGGTTCCATCGATGGTATTCCCAGCTACCATGGAGAACTTCAAACCGCAGGATTTGGAAGATGGAGAGGTAATACACTTGGTTTACTTTACATTGGTCGATTACATTATCACATTTTACTTTCTTAGTTATCAGAAAGCGGCGATGATGAGATCTACACGCCATTACAACGCCCTCCACCCGTTGCCCCCACAACGGTCGGCGTTAGCACATTGGAGACAGTTGCCAGTCCGCTGGTCAACTGCCATCAGATACAAACGGCTTTGGACGATGACTCACAGTCCAACAGCGACTCCTCGTCCGGTGAATCCTCCGAAGAAGCATGCATCAAGAAACTGCGTACCGATGCCGGTCAGCATACTCGAAAAAAACGGATAAAACGCACCGTAATGATGCGTGTGCCGGCACCGCCGCTTAACACCGCTGACTCAGAGATGCAGCCAAACCGGGCGCGGTACAAGAAATATAATGTGTGGACAGCTGCCCTGCAGGAGGAAGCCCTCAGTGAGAATATGCGTGGCTGTGATGTGACGCGCAGTAGCAGTGATCGCAATGTAGAAAACTATGACTTCTCACTTAAATATCGCCTAAATGGAGAAAATACATTAAAGCGCCGACTCTCAAATTCCTCAGAGGACGAGGAATCCTCGGCTCATCCAGCCCACAAACGAGGAAGGCTGGCAACCCGCTTACCAGGAGAATATCCTCATAGAGGATCGGCAAAAATTCGAGTGGGGCAACGGATGAAAAGGGAAACATCCTCTACTAGTGGTGGATCCTCTGATGCCTCTTGTGAGCCCCGACACATACTCGACTTAAGCGAACTGGCCGGGCGTGACTCCACCGATGTTGCTAGGGAAATGGCCAGTAAACTCTATGAGGAAAAGGACGAACTGATGGGTAATTGAAGTAATGAAAAAAAATTCCATTCATAATTTTTACCTCTTTGTCTAAGCAGTACGAATAGTTGAGCTTCTGGGCATAGATCTCTCCCTGGAGTTGTATAGAGAGACACAACGCATTGAGGCTGATGGGGGCATGATGATCAAGGTGGGTAATAAAAAATAAACACAGATTAATAGTTAGAACTGTATACTATTGCAACTTGTTCCCCTTTTAGAACGGAAAACGTAGACGTACACCAGGTGGTGTATTCCTTTTTCTACTAAAACATAATGACAATATAACGCCAGAGCAAATAAAGTGCATCTTCAAAGAGGACCGCCAGAATTTGAACAAATCTCGCAAACAGATCGAAACACTAATGCGCGACCGCAAAGTGGAGGAGCTAAAGAAATGTCTAAATAAACAGAGCACCGAATTGCCTCGGAAGGAACATTATATGCAAAGCAATGACTTAAGCGTTCAGAGCCAGTCGGGCAATTGTAAGTACACAACATTGATTCAAAATGTATTATATATGTATGTATATACTTAATTTTTGCAGTATCGAATCCACCGCCTTCGCCAGTGGGCCTAGAACAGGGCAGCAGTCCGGAGTATAAGAACCATGGAATCAACATTAATCTCGTGGACCACACGGAACTCCCGTCGACATCGAAGGCCGCGACTGCTTCGAAAGAGCAACATCTGGTCAGCTGTGAAGATGATTTCCTAGATGTTAACTGCGGTGAAATGGACTTTTTCTAAAAAGAGTGTAGCGCTAAGCGTTACATATGAGTAATATGTATTGTGCGCTAGATTTTTTCTATCGCATATCTTATAGCTAGACTTATAATTGTACAATTAAATAAATGCCTAGAAAATAAGCACTAAAGATCCGGTGACTGATTTTCGTGCTGTCATTTCGTATTTATTTGTAAGTCCGCCACATTAGGGTTGTCATTTTATTAACCAGTGCTGCGAATAGTTAAATTTCCGCATTCATCGAATATCGAAGGTTGTCAACAAACCTCGATAGTGTTTAAAAATAATTTTATCGATAAATTTACATCGATGTCATTACAGCTCTACAGTGTTTTTTTTTTGATGCGGTTCTGTTTAATGTTGAATGATAAAAAATTGTGAACAATTTGTATGTTATGAGTGTCACGAGATTAAAAGCTTTGTGTTTACATTCACTGCGCTAATCGCAAGAGTTAAGAACAATTTGTAATGCGAAAAACTCGATCGCAGACTCGCACGCAGGCGGCGGAAAATGCTGCAGCCACCAATCCACCGACATCATCATCGGTTCCAATAAACACCTTTGATGCAGGCAAATATAAGGTATGCTAAAGTGCTATCCAAAATTTGTGCATTTGAAAATAACAATTTTTCGTAAAAGTAAAAAATTGATAAGGCAAATGCCGTCAATATCCAGTGGCGCCATCTAAATAGCTGACGCCGTCTTTCATACATCAACACTTTATGTTTAAGCGTCTTACAACACTGCCGCCATCCGCCATATTTCCTCAGACCGACAAATAATTCGTGTGTGATTTAAAATATATCTGTAGAGTTATTTGTTATAAAAATGACAGCAAAACTGCAAATAAACTTGTTGCCTTCGGTTATTAGTTATACTCTTAGTTGTTAATATTAAATACTAGAAAATAATACGGTCCTAAGTGCAGCCATTTTCGGGGATCGTGAACGCCATTGTTGCCCCGCAAGGTACATAAATGGATATAAACGAGTCGACGTCTTGTTTAGTGATAAAATTGCATTACAAATGTAAGTGGCAGGTTAAAATAAATGTGTGTGGAGTGTGGTTTCGCTGCAAATAGGTGCTGTTTAAATGTTGTGCTGCATTGTAAAAATTTACAAGCCGGACGCACTTTCATTCATTCATACACACTCGCACACATACATAAGTATAAATATGACCTACGCATACACAAGCAGACATACATATGTATGTATGTGTGCGTGCCGCGGAAGTCCCGCTTTTTCCCAAATGTCTAGATAATTAATTTCTTACTAATATTTGGCATTTCCATCTCGGGCGTTTTTATTACAGGAATGTGAGCAAATGGTGCAAATGCTCCGCGTCGTCGAGCTTCAAAAGATCTTGTCGTTTCTAAACATTTCCTTCGCTGGACGAAAAACCGATTTACAGAGCCGCATTCTCTCGTTCCTGCGTACAAATTTAGATTTACTTGCCCCCAAAGTTCAAGAGGTTTACGCCCAGTCCGTACAAGAACAAAGCGCCGCCCTGCAGTACATCGATCCAACTAGAATGTACTCCCATATGCAGCTGCCGCCGTCGGTGCAGCAGAATCCAGCTGGTTTAGTGGGCGGATCACAAGCCCAGGTTCAAGTACCAGGTGGCCAGATGTCTGTTTCGGGCAATGCGGGGGCTGCCAACGTGTTGCCCTTCCTTCATGCGCACAACATAAATGCCCAGCTGCCCATCCATCCGGATGTAAGGCTGAAAAAGTTAGCCTTCTACGATGTCCTCGGGACTTTGATAAAGCCTTCGACTCTGGTACCGCGCAACACACAGAGAGTTCAAGAAGTTCCCTTTTATTTTACACTGACGCCACAACAGGCTACGGAAATAGCCACCAATCGGGATATCCGAAACAGTTCCAAGGTCGAACATGCAATCCAAGTACAACTAAGGTTCTGTTTGGTGGAGACATCATGCGAACAGGAGGACTGCTTTCCGCCACAAGTCAATGTTAAAGTTAATAACAAACTCTGTCAGTTACCTGTAGGTATCTAGGTAATCCGAGTTTAACTAAGGCTAACGTGTCAACTCTTTTTCGCAGAATGTGATTCCCACAAATCGACCCAATGTAGAGCCTAAACGTCCACCCCGTCCCGTGAACGTTACTTCAAATGTGAAATTGTCACCCACAGTTACCAACACTATTATGGTGCAGTGGTGTCCAGACTATACGCGTAGCTACTGTCTGGCAGTGTATCTAGTAAAGAAGCTCACCTCTGCCCAGCTCCTACAACGCATGAAGACCAAGGGTGTAAAGCCTGCAGACTACACACGAGCACTGAGTAAGATGCTTTTTTTTATTACTTCACTTGTCTACATCATAGTTTTTGTCATCTTGTAGTTAAGGAGAAACTAACCGAGGATGCCGACTGTGAAATAGCCACCACCATGCTTAAAGTGTCTCTAAATTGCCCATTGGGCAAGATGAAAATGCTCCTGCCCTGTCGCGCCTCAACTTGTTCCCACTTGCAGTGTTTTGACGCCAGTCTTTACCTGCAGATGAACGAACGCAAACCAACCTGGAATTGTCCGGTGTGCGATAAGTCGGCCATCTATGATAATCTCGTAATTGATGGGTGAGTCTAACAAATGAGTCTAGAAATAAAAGTAATTAATTCGGTTCACAAGGTTATAATACCTATTTCAAAAGAATGTTCTAGTAGCTATATGTCAGATTAGTTTTGCTCGTTATTTAGTTAGATGAGTTCTCATTTACAGAGGTTCCCATTTGTGCCAAACAATGGGTACTAATGTCAAATAGTACTAAGTTTGTTATAGAATAAAAAGGATAAAACCTTCTAACTAATTGATTATATATAATTTTTAGATTGATTTGCCGATAAATGGTAACTCTTTCCATATTAAGAATGTTAAAAAAAACCATTTTAAAAATTTACCCAATTTCAAAATATGTTCTTTAAATTTTTGAGTATTCGGTGTACTTATTCACTTTAATATGTTTAACTTTTCATATGATTCAGTTGCTCACCATGTGGAATCTGTGTCGTTTACATACAATTTAATTGAAACTGAATGATTAAAATTCTGTTTATAAATTTAGATTTTGTAACAATTAACTTATAGCAAGAGGGATACTACTAACTATTAAAATCATAATCAATCGTCAAACATCAGCTTTGGAATATATCCATCCACTACTTTATTCATGTCTTAGAAAAGTAATCGATTAGACTTAAAAGTGACTAAAACTCAATATTTACATATACAGAATATCTTTGGTCAACTGATTCCGTTATATGTTATATTCTATATCACATCTACATATTAATAGGGCATGGATATTGGATAAATCAGAAGCAAAATAACAAGCTTGGAATATTTTCTTGTTGTCATTTTACAGCTATTTCCAAGAGGTATTAGGTTCGTCACTGCTGAAAAGCGATGACACCGAAATTCAATTACATCAGGATGGCTCATGGAGCACACCTGGTCTACGAAGTGAAGCGCAAATCTTGGATACACCTTCCAAACCGCTGCAAAAGGTTGAGGTTATTTCCGATGACATAGGTAAGAGTGCTGTGTCTGCGGATGGTGCAATAATCTAACTAACTATTATTATATCTTCCCTATTCCAGAGATGATTGCTGATGATGCCCAGCCTGTAAAAAGAGATCTGTCACCGGCGCCAGATGATCAGCCTACATCGACATCCAATAGTGAAACAGTAAGTTGACCCAGCACGACAGTTTCTTTCATATCGTATTAACATTAATTTGTTCGTTTATTAAACAGGTCGATCTTACATTGAGTGATTCCGACGATGATATGCCGCTTGCCAAGCGTCGTCCACCTGCTAAACAAGCCGCTGCCAGCTCAACAGCGAATGGTAATGGCGGCAGCGGTGGCCAACGTGCCTACACGCCGCAAGAAACTGGTACGTTGGATACATTTTTGCAATAAGAAAGACCAGAGACTTAAGACATCCCCCAACCCAACCATAGCTCCTGTATAGCAAAATATAAAGAAAAAATTATATATATATATCTATATATATGTTAAGGTTATACATAGTTTGTAAAAATCACATACATACACACACACTCACTCACGCTTTTACTCCCTTCAAAAACCGAACGATAAAAAGTCTCAACTGAAGAAAAGCTTTTATATTTTAAAGAGAAAACAAAAGATAAATTGTAAATTAAAATAGAATGAACGACAAATATTTAAATATATTTTTATAGTAAGGTCCTGTTACAGTATGTGTGCTCTAGTAATGAAATTTAAATTGTGAAAAATAGAACTCACTCCGTTTTATAGAATCCGATTAATTCAATTTATTTATCCTACTGCTTTAACCTTTTCACCTTTTATACAAACATTCCATTCATCAGATCTTCTTTTTGACGAAAAGACATTGATTACATACTTTAAATGTAAAGTATCACAGTCCGAAAGAAAAGTTACACGACCTTTATCAATTTTTTAGCTGGCGCAATTCCTAGCGATCTGCTGTAACAAGACTTGCTAATAAAAAAAATTAAATATTATGTTTAAGATGAAAATAGTCGAATTGGTTCAGAAAACTTATCTATTATGTATTTAAACAATTCAATACATTTATTCTGACAGCGCAGAAATGCATCACTTTATCGAAATTTTTGTTTTAGAGGCAGGCAGAGAGAGGCACTTAAATAAAATTTATATCTAAGCATGCGTCGAATTTCAGTTTAGTTAGTCACTTGCTATGAAAATTTGAATCGACACAGTACAAAAACAAATTTTTAAATTCTGGTTAAAATTGCTTACAGTTTTCTTTTTATTCGAAATTTCGGGACCAAAGATATTATTATTATGGAACGAAGTCAGTTAGAAAATTTGTCGATTGTCGGCATTGGGTCTATTATGCGTTTATCTGGTCTGAGTCTTATTACAATCATCAATCGCAATGCTTTTATATTGACACCCGATTTGGGCACCTTTCTGGTCAATGTTACTCTGTTGGCACTGCTCGCCCAATGGCGGCCGAAGTCGAATACAATGTCATCGGGATATTGGCGGTTGGCTCTGCTGCTAGTAGAGCTGCCAGTCATCTTGTATGTGGTGGATGTGTTGCTGGTCCAAGTTTGGGTTCGCTTGCTAGTTCTACTGAAACTAATTTGCGAAAGCATTCCCCATTGGCTGTTTGCATCCGAAGACGGCTATTTGGTTTATACAGTCTCGCAAATGAACTTCTGGACACGTTTTGACATTTTTCGTATGGCACGTTTCCTTCTAGGATTGGCTATTTCCTATGGAATTGCTTACTTTCAAAATTGGATCTCGTTAATTCAATTGAAGCAATTCGTGAACAAACTCTTCTTTCGTCAACCAGAAAATCTTACAAACGGTAACTTTTTTATAGAATTCGATGAAACTCAAGCCAAGATTCAAAATTTATCGGGCCATCCTGAGAGTTTAGGAGAGGAATCTCACTGTTAGATTGATTAGAAAACACTGTTAAATTTTTTTTTAGAATTCGATTGCGTCCTTTTAGGTGCTTCTCACAAATAAAATGTTGACACACAAGTTTTTTGTCAGATGCAGTTAATTTATTTTGTAGTTAGGCAATCAATCCAATAAATTGTAGTAACTTGAGCATTTCTGTTCTTTTTTATCTCCATTTTTTTGTGTTTCCTCCCTTCGCTGCCGAAGAATACTCCCAGCAGCAGGCACAACAACAATATCAACGAGGTCTAACATTTGGCTTGGATCAGCCGACGCCGACAGCAACAGCAGCTGCAGTCCACGCCAGTCTGCTGAAGTCGCTAGCTGCTGCAGTGGCGGCTGCAGCAGCAGCTTCGTCCTCCCCACAGGGTCAATTTTAGCGCCATAGCAAATCACCCACTCATACAGAATCATACGAATAATCATTATAACTTGCATTTTGTTGTCCTTTAATTTAGTTAGCTAGTCGTCCCACTCAGTCTCTTCCGCTGGCTTTGGTAACTCATTCTCGAGGCTATTAACAGTAAATCCGAATTTATTTTGTGTGCTTGCAGGGCTTAGATAGACTCTCCGCAGAGAAAGTGCACCGCATTAATATTGTTCCGATGATGTTATTGTTGTTGTTATCGTCGTCGCCGCCGTCGTCGTTGTTGCAGCAACTTGTTCTATTTTGTCTCATGTTCGTTTTCCGTTTCTCGCGTTCTTGCTACCTGTGCTTGCTCCAGCCACAAGTTTACAATAAATCATTATAATTTACACTTATGACGTACACATACTTATATTTAATTAATTTAACAAGAATAGCCCTAAACATAAACAAACATGAAATGTTAATATTTAAGCATTAGACACGCAAGCTAAATGTCCAATCAACAAATTAAAAAGCCTCGAGAATGATGACTATACACTTGCATCTCGATTTTTTAAGTTAATACATTAAGTTAAATCTAGTTATGGAATTCCTTTTAAGAGCTCTATGGATGGAATACATCTGGAATGATATTGTTTGACGGTTTGATTAAAAAAATCAATACAAAAGAGGCATTTGAACTTTGAAAATGAAAAGCCACACTCGATTATAAAATTTTTAAAACGGCCTAATTGTAGTTATTAAACAAAAACAAAAAACACTGAAAAATTCTTGATCTTTGTATTTATTTAAGCCGATGAATTGCAAACAATCTGCCCATTAAAACAAGACCGCAATTTTGACTCTAAACTTGCAAGCATTTTGATTGATGAACTTTGACATTGTATCTACCAACACGCATGAAAATACAGTAACAGAGAATATGTATGCTAAAAAGAAAAGTGTATAAGAATTACGGAAAATTAAATATTTTGTAAAAAGTGGGCATGTGTTGTTTTATTTGCCAATGAATGGGATTAAATTATACTTGTCCATTATTATTATTACGGCATCATTTTTTGTTCTACATTTTTATTTTAACCAAGAAACAATATAATTTTTCTTTACTTTCAGAAGATCGTAGCGATGCAAACTACTCGCCCAAACCAAAATTGAGTAGGAAAGATGTAAAAGATGATTCTGTTATTGAAGTTTTAGATTCACCCTAAGTACATAGATAGACTGCACACCATAAAAATTATAAGCAAAATAGGCAAAAGCCAAAGAATTTATAGTAATTCTGCAAATACAAACAAACAACTACATTTCAATTGATATAAAGAGCCACACAACTGCTAGTAATACAGTTGGTAACAAATAGATTATTGAATAAAAATTATGTTGAAACTAAGTATTTTTCACGTGCGTTTCATTTTGTTTTTAATTTTTTAAACTACGACGTTCGGCGGGCACATTTATCGAAAGCTATCGAAAAGCATAGCTGTTGGTAATATGCTTTTCCCCATCTTTCAATTTCCCCCTTTTTATACCCTGTACCCATAGGGTACAAAGGTATATTAAAGCCTCTAAAATATATGTAACAGGCAGAAGGAATATTTTCCGACCCCATAAAGTATATATATTCTTGATTATTATCAATAGCCGAGTTGATTGCGGCATGTTCGTCTCTCCGTCCGTATGAACAAATGGATCTCAGAGACTATATGAGCTAGAGCAACCAAATTTGGTGTCAACATTCGTCTATTTTCTACGCAGGACAAGTTTGTTTCAAATTTTTGCCACGCCCACTTCCGCCCCCTCAATTTGGGAAAACCTATAACTAGAGCTGTATTAAAGATATTGCATTCTTGACACACTCAATAATATAGCCAAAATGCACCAGCTGACCAAATTTTGTCGAAATCGGACAACAATTATCGGATATATGTATGTACATATGTATGTATGTACATATTTCCGTTTTGTACTGAAACGTCTAGTGCAAAATAGGCTGTTAAGAGTGAGCGAGATAGCATGCATTGGATCTTGCTGCATGCTAAGAATTTTTTTTTTGTAAATTGATGGCGACTTTGATAGTTTTTGTCTTTATGAAGTACTTTTGCTTGGTACAGGGTATACTCAATGTCCGCAGGGACGACTTGCTTGCATTATTCTGTTAAACTTTAGCAGACAAAAAATATATTGCTGTAATTTTGAAATTTAATTTATTTTTGTTTCTAGGAGTAATATCCTAAGCTGAGGGTTACTGAGTCCTTCCCTCTAAAAGTCTCTATGTTTGTGGTCATGATATTTTTAAAAGCCAGGACAAATTCTTCATCGCCGCGCTCTTCGTTATTAATAAACAAATTGTTGCAAACGACATTTAAGGCGACTAGTTTTGGATCTGTAGCAAAATTAGACTCTTTAAATGGGGATTTACCATGAACTTAAGCACCTACGCATGCTGGGAAAAAATTGTCTAATAAATTTTGATAGGCTTGGGGTTTTTAAGATATTCCTTTCCTTGATCATTTGTTTAATTTAATTTTATTTAATAAATTCGACATATATTTTTCCAAATTACTAGACCGTCATAATCAATATGAATCGTAGACAGGCTGAAAATTTGTACATTGTTGGTATTGGGACACTGATGCGTTTAACGGGTTTTAGTCTTACCTCAGCCCTTAATTGCAAGACCACTGTATTAACACCAGATATTGCATCGTTACTAGTCAATGTATCACTAATGGCGTTACTGTCCCAGAGGCGACCCAGTTGTAACATGACTGAGATGTCGTTCGGATCGAGGCGTATCGGCTTGGTGTTGTTGGAAATGCTAGTCATATTGTACTTGGTGGAAATTATGTTGATAGAAGTCTGGGTGCGACTGCTGCTCCTACTTAATGTGGTTTGTGAGGATATAATTCATGCTGTGCTGATGTCAAATGGAACGTATATGGCAGACTATGCACCGCAATTGGTAATTTGGTTCAGTGACATCTTTTATGCGGCCCGTTTTTTACTGGGATTGAGTATTGCATGTGGGATTTACCACTCTCAGAATTGGATTCCTTCGTTTTCGCAGATTTGCAAATACTTTCTGTCTCCCCCAAGTAATTAATTATTCACTTGCACACAAATTTTACGTTAATGTTTTTAAAATTTGCAAGAAAATTAAATATTAATAGTGAAAAGTCCAATAATAAAAGAAAATTTCAAATATTTGTTACACTGGGTGAAATATCGTTATTTTCCATAAATATTATTAACTCGATTTTGCTATTCGTTTATTGAAGTTTGATTTGATTCTCGTTAGACTAATTCGAATTCTCTTTTACATGTCTTTTATTTATTCTAGTTTTTCTTTTGATTTTGCACAGAGAAAATAATGTATTTTGCATGGAAGCACTACAATACGGTAACATTTAAGGATTAATTTAATGCCCTACTGCTCTCATCGGTAAATTCTTAATCTTTCCTAACTATATACAAAACTGATATCGTTTCTAACCTCCTCTAATCACACTTATTTTGGTATAGAGTTTCCAATGTCCAAGTCATTCCCGCTTTTATCCACATCGCCGGCTACTAATCGAATGTCGTCCAATTGGTCATGCCCTTGCCAGATATCGTACCATTTCCAGTTTTGGCCAACTGCTGCTCCGGGCCATTAAGTGGGAATTGATCTAATCCATATTTACGCAGTAGCTCAAAGTCATCATCCGGCTTAGCGGGCATAGTGTTACGTTGTGGAATGTGGATATGTGGCGCCGGTGGCACTGGCAACCGGCTTGTCACAGCAGCCACTGTTGCCATGTGTTTTGGGGCAAAATAAGGATATAGCGGGTTGTTAACGCTGTTATTTGTGGCTGCAGTTGGTGCCGTTATTCCCACAGGAAGCGTGCTCGACTTTCGACCAAAGGCCTTTCCAAGCTGTGGTAGGGGGCGGGCATTCTGGTTAAGTGGGTCGAAATCCTCCAAATCGAAGCTGGTATTATTGCTATCGTCCAGCGATATCAGATCGTTAACGCTATCATCTTCAAGTTGCTGCTGCTGCTGCTATGGGAGGAGAGGAGAGTAGTAGGTAAGTTAGAGGAAATGGATTTTTAATGTACAACATTAAGGCGATTAGCTACGTATGGGCAGGCAGGCAGATGAGTTTACAATCAAAGTGGTTAGTGTGAGATGGTTAAGATGATTATTTGATGAAAGGCTGGGGGTTGTTAATTTAGGGACCGCAACCGGGTAGTTGTTGGCTTAGTCGCCGCAGATGTGATGCTTTGATGTTGTACCTCTCTCTTAGCTCTTGGTGTGGGAATCGGAGGCGGATCGGAGACATTCAGTTGGGAGAATCTCGACGCAGCCGTCACAAATGAGGCACCCGAAGAGCACGATGACGAGGACGACGATGAAGTGGACGAGGCATTCGAAATGCGCATGGAATCATTCGGATTAGGCTCTAGATCATCTTGCCAGCAATTACGTTCAAGACGACTAATTCCTGCACTGACAACAGCTGCTGTAGTTGCAACCAAATTGGAGCTGCATTGGCGACGTGGCGGAATCGGGGGCGATTGCATATCCGGCGGTGAATCAAAGCTGGACTCGGTGGTGGTCGCTGTAGGGGGCAGCGCCTGGCGGGGTTTAATCTGTTTTGTTTGACACGGGATCGGTGGCGGTTTTGTCTCCACATGTGGATGATTGTAGTAGGTCAGCACAGTATGGTGCTGCTGTTGAGGTGGCGGTGGACGAGCTGGTGGGGCTCCTCCTACATTTGGCTTCAGCTGCATGGTGTAAAACAGCGAGTCGATGGTTGTGCGCGCATATTTATGTGTGTATTTGTGTGCGTGTGTGTGTGTGTGATTAAGAGAAATGATGCAACAGTGCATGTTGCAATGATGCAGTTGGACATACAGGACAACACAGAGACAACATACAAACGAACGAACAAAAAGAGCATGGAAAAGAACACAAAGTATACATTACATCGAGATGAGAGATAGAGAAGCGCACGAATTACGAATTAAGCTGACGGCTAGCGGTGCAACACTGAGGCTGAAGCAGCTGAAGCCGACTCTCGTATTCTTTTACCAGGCTACTTACGCTACGATCCACTTCCGGCGTCTTGAAGAGCGGATGGTTCTGCAGCTCTTGCGACAGATTCATCTCTGATGATGAGCACAACGAGCTTGCCGAGCTGACAGCAGGAGACGCACCCAAATGATGGCCATAATGAGTAAGAGCTGTCGGGCCGTACGCATAACCATTTGGCTGAATGTGCGAGCTCGAGCTAGACATGGCCAGGGGGATTGGACCCCGACGCGTTGTCTGTTGCTGATGCGAGGATGACGTGATGCTGCTACTTCCTGGGCCATTGCTGCTCAATGAATCCAATCGCTTGCTAGTCACCGGTGAACTAGGGGCCGAGTGATGTGAAGCCTTGCCGTAGACAATGCCACTGCTACTGCCGTCTGGACGATCCGAATGCTGCGGCGAGCCAGCTCCAAAGTGGAAATGGGTGCCGCCGAATTGATTGCTATTCTCACGTAATTTTGACTTGAACCCCTTATAGGCAGTCTTCATGCCTCTTGAGCTTTCCTTGACCTGTACACATAGAGGTAGTGGTTAGTAAGGGTATTCATAACAATTAAATGCACAAGCGCACACGCGCACACACACACACATACACACAGACACGCGCAGTTATGTATGAATATACTCTAACTGAACAACCACTCACCGATTTAACGGCAGATTTAACAGCCGGATTAGTCTGCAGGCGAAAATAGGCGCAACAACATTTAGGCGATACGAGAGTAGTAAAGCACACAATTGATTTTGATCGTGATCCAAGAGGCATATGTAAGAAATATATAAAGAGACATACCAGGGGCAACACGTCAAAACAAATGATTGGTAAATGAAAGTTATCCAGCATGGCATGGTATAGTATGGATGAGAATTTTCGGCCTCAAAAATGATTTTAACAACCGAAACAACAACTAATACCTACAAATTTTACAATGAATGATGGGCAATGAGGCTTAGAAAATTTAAATATCATTATGATATGATATGATATGAACACATATGTATACTATTAATGGATCAATGTCACTGATATTGTTAATAATGAAATTGTTAATAATTGAATAAATTTGGTAATGTTGTAAGGATGCCTAATGCAGTGTAAAATTCATCTTAAAGAAAATTTCTTATTTCTGGGACTCTAGGATAACGTAATAAATAATACTTTAGTATTTAATGCAGTTTAAAGATATTCGTAAAATGTTAAAATAATATAATATTAAATTGAATTTAGTTTTATAAAATATAATTAAGCATTAATTGAAAATTAGTTGGCCACGAAAGCTGCGGATGCATTTGCTCAAATCAAAGATTATACTAAAAATCATCCAGTATTCTAATTCTCTAAACAGAACCAACAGTAGTGGATATATAAATAGATATCGTCTTCAAAAAGTAAATACTAGAGATTTATAAAACATAAAATCGATCGTTCAATTAACAAATTTACATATTGTAGTTCTGATTTGCATTTGTTAAATAAATTTCAAGCCTAAATGGCTTTCCTGATATCAGACAATTATCTCTAAAGAAACTTTAAAGCTTCCTTGTCATTTTTAACAAACAAAATTCTTTGAATTGAAACAGCATTTTGGAAAAATTTTCGGAATTTCGGAGTCTTCACAAGAGATTTTCTTAGAGTATTGGAAAATACACTGGAAATGCATAACGAAAGGTTTAGTAAAAATTACTGGTATAATTCGCTAAGGTCAAGAAACTAATATATTAGCCAGGTATTAATAATTAAAAAACAACAAAAACAAAATAATTTAAAGAATAAAAAAGGAAATAAAAAAATATTAATATCCAGTGCAATTTATCGTTGTTAAATTATAAGAAAAAGGTAAAATGGTAATAGTTTCAACTAACATGGACACTAAGGTGATTTTTATGTGGAAGATTACTTTCTATTTTTGTTGTTTTATCAGATTTGTGGATAGTTGTTTCTATTTTTTTTTTAAGGGGTCATCTAAATATAGTTCTTGGCAAAAACTCGCAAAACTCTGCATTTTCCCATATCATACTGTGAAATAAATTAAATGAAGAAGATCATAAAACAATACAATATAGGATAACTTAGAACCCAAAAAAAGATAATAAATAACTTAAAAGCAAAACCTTAAACTGAATGTGGAACACACGTCGTTTATGATTGGTTAGGGGAGGAAAGCTGTTGCTGTCACGGTCCTGTTTCTTTTTTTTAGATCTTATTCCGTGTTACATATATGTACATATATATGTACACATTTATACACATTGTTAGCTCACCTTGTCCTTGACATTCTTGAGGAAAACATAATTGCGTCCGCGTTTCTTCATCTTTTCAGCATAGCGAACCGTTTCCAGTTCAAATTCATCAGAGAATCCAAGGCCGCTATTGAGCATTTTCAGGCGATCATCTATAAATTGTGCAAATATTTGCAGTTCCATCATTTTGGCAAGAAATGGCCGCAAATGCGTTGGGCGAGAATCAATAAACTTGTCGTGATTAAAACTTTTGCTGGTATCATGAAACTCTACGGCATCCCGGTAGCCGCCAATTAATTGAACTAAAGCGTCCAGAAATATCTTGGAAACGCGATCTCCAATATGATCCTGAGTGTGACTTAGATTCTTCTTTAGCTGTGAGACAATCTCCGCCGGCAAATCGTGCACATCATCGAAGGGACTTTCAAATATTTTTGTATCACAGTTCAAGATCACAACTTCGCCGAGCTCATCATTGGACACAGCTTCGAGTACTGCTTTAGGAACTCCAATTAAATATGGCATGGGTGCTCCTAAATAATCCTTAAACTCCCATGGTAATACTGGAATGAAAATATGCTGCCAGACCATGGGATAAAGGAAAGCATTTGCAGCTTGAATGCAAGACGACAGTCGATCCAAATGGCGGGAAGTGAATATGATGCGTCGTTCGGCCAGCATGGCAGCAAATACGGCAATCATTTCTTTGGGATCCACAAAGTTATAATAGAGATTTAAATTGTGCTGTAATGCATGGATAGGCAGTCAAGGTATTAACTCCTAGATAGAAGAGTATAGATCGTATAATAATTACATACATTTTGGGGTATGCTGGGCAATTGGAACTGCAACGGTCGCTCAAATATAAAGTGCTGCAAGTGAAAAAGTGAATTAGCAAAAAAAAAAAAAAACATTCAATTTTATTATTGTTCAGCTTTATTATTTTTAACATTCTTACATTCTGTCCACTGTTGTAAAAAACAGTCAGACTACCTCCCGAATCGGGCACTCCTCGATTATACGCCTCCGACAGGAAGGTACGAAATCCATTGGGATCAGTTTTCCTTAGTTCTACTAGAACGGGTAGCAGCTTAAGGAAAGTGTCGTGCCACGGAAGATATGTAATCAGTACCATGGCCGTGTTCATCTTGGGATCGTGTCGACAGAAGCCAAAGCGCCATTTTGAGTCGCCGGTGGTATGAACGAATGAATAAGATTGCACCGAATCGCTAAAAGAAAACAATACATTAGAAAAAATGAATCGATCGCCGATAATATATAATTATATACATCCCGTCCTTCTCTACTACAATTCCAAATTGGCTGCTATGATTAATCGGGACATTGCAACGAAGACCTTACTCTGTACTCAGCCGTTATCGTCTATGTTTTTCTCTTTTTTCTTAATTCTTTTTTTGGTGATTACCTCTTAACCCAAATAAACTTAATTCCGCCTTCGACGACCACAAAATGACTAAAATGAACAGATAGAGTGAGACCATGCCAACAGCAAAACGACTTTTCTCTAATTAAATTTGTCTAACGGAGAGATCAGCTTTGCGCTTCACTACATAAAAGTATTAAAGTTTTGTCACCCACTTGTTAAAATGTCTTAAAAAACAAAAATGAATCATATAATGAATTCGCACGGGAAAACTTTATTATATGGCAATTATGATATATGCATCTGGAAATAGAATGAAAAAGCCATGTCTTTAAAATTAAATTATACGGAGAACTTCGTAATACATTTAGAATTTAGATTGGGAAAGTTTGACAATAAAAATACATTAACTCGAGATGATGTAAAAATTTTGATTCAATAAATTGTATTTACGATCGTGCTGACCACAAAACAAGTGAATTTCAAATTTTTAATTACTATATGATTATCATGCACAGATTTCTACAAGTAATTAATGAAGTCACTTGTTGAGGTAAATCAAACAAATTTTAACAGAGAGAGCTCAGTTATGGATGGATATAATCACGAAAGTAATCGATCGATTGCTAATACAGAATATTTTGCAAAAATTGATTATGTTGATGCCTAGTTGAAGTCCCGAGTAGTATCTCTTAAAAGTAGTGTATGAAATTTACGTGCTTGTTTTGGCATACTTTGTGCTTCATTTTTTGATTTTACTTTGTGTGCCTTTTATGTGACGATTCGTTTGAGCTGATGATTATGAATTTGAATTTTAAAAAGCTTCAATTTTGTAATCAAACCCAACATGAATGACCAGCAAAAATCAAATGGCAGAGAGTACCTGGGCACGTTTTGCATTCAATTTGACTCATAAGCTTAACCTCGTCTTAAGCTCTTTTCAAGTCTTTAGCGGAATTACGTAAAGAGTCGGCCAAGCAGGCAGGCAATCTTAGTGTTCATTGCTATGTTAGTTTTCTATTTACATCTGTATATTTATTTATATTCTCGGACATATTCAATATACATATGTACATATATATATAAATATGTAACTATGTATGTATGTATGTATGTGTCTTCATTATTTAATGGAGAATGCAAATGCGCACATTATGCGGGAGCATTGGTCAAACGCTGGCAGTAAAATGAAATGAAAGACTTCCTATCAAATCAGAGCCATTAAGAGCATTGACTGATGCCCGTATTTGTATTACAGAGGCGGATTTGCGGAAGGTGCGCCCCTCCAACGTATTAAAAGAATTAACCATTTAAATATAAATCTAAAATATTTCAATTAAAACATACTAACAAAATACTATATCTATGCTATTAAAGGGGTGATCACTTTTCTAAAATACATATGCAACTATGTACATACATACATATACAATAAATTAATTCTCAATATAACAATTCGCCTTAATTTTTCTTAGAGAATTTCACAGGGCTCTTTATCATGTGCGTGCGTCATCGTACTTTAAGTGTGTTTGGAACTGCATCTGTATGTGTGTAAGTGAGAGTGTTAATGCAGAAGCGGATGAGAGAAAGATTTTATGCTATTTCAATGTCAGACAACGGCACTTGCCATACCCTAAGGCTTTTTTATAAATAAAAAAAAATCTTTTTCTTTTTGTTTAAATATTTTGTTTTTGCTAATATTTGTCATTAATAGGAATTTCACTTAGAGGCCAATAAAGAGAAACTTAAAAGAAAACATTTTTAATTAGCTTCAAATTGCTAACTTTCGAATTGCTTATCTGAGACTTTGTTTCTTTTGGTGCATACATACATACATAGATACATATGTATATACATATTTGTTTCTTGATAACTAACCGTATAACATTGAATTGAATCCTCTTCTATACCACCCACACAGTGGGCAGATAAGTCACATAAATTTGACATGACTAAACCAACAGTAAAAAATAAGGTGGGAAGCGCAAAGAGAGAAAAAAAGACACAATAACAATTGACGTAGTAAACAAAAAAAATTGATACAGTTTCAGGCAATTCAGGAAATGTTCATACAACAAGCTAATAAAGTAATACCAGACATTACTTTTGGCTAGCTATATAAACAACCTCAAAATAAACATCAATACAACCAACCACCAACAACAATAACAACAGGTTATACAATTCATGGACAAAACTCGAAATGAAGTAGTCCGTTCATGTTTAAGTTATTGCTGTTGTTGATTTCGCATGAATCATCCATTCACCAATGAGGCAGCAACCGCCTTCATTCCTCCCCTCTTTGTCAATCCGTCTTTTGCAACTATCAGTAAACTCTCTATCTCGCTCTTCACTTACTTCTGATGACTTTTGACCGGAAATTCACTCACCTTTCGAGATCACAGGGAAACGCAAATGATGGTATTCCGGTGAGCACTTCCTTATCGCGGAATCCCTCGGGAAAGCTTTCGAGTATCACCCCAGCAGGTGGCGCTGAACCACCATGCCTTGAATTTGTGCCACGCTCTAGGCCGCGATTTGGTTTTACTTCGCACCAAAACTCAAAGAGTTTTTTCACATCGTTTCTGTTGAAAGAGATCGCAACAATTTTAATCACTTTTTATTGTATTAGCAGAGAGGCGGCAGCCGTCTGGGTTTAGGCAAGCGTAACGCCCACAGAACACTCTTACCCCTCTCAAAATGAGAGGAACAACAATACTCACTTAATTCGAGAACCCATTTTTGAAGCGTAGTTAAATATTTAGCACATGGTTTCTTTTTATTTGTTTTAATTTTTATATTTAATCTATGTATATATGTTTTTCACAATTTTAATACTCTTTTTTTGCAATTGCAGATATTCGCAACGTCATTTCACTCCCTTTGTCTTGTATTCATTGTACTGCGCGTAAAGGAGATTTTGATTATTAATATTTTAAGTATGTCGAAACAATAATTGCATTTATGCAAAAAAAAAAACAAGACCAAAAAATAGTTTCTTACGCCAACATTCCGCAACGATAGATGCTCTGCTTATCGATGAATTTTAATTATCGGTATTCCAGGTACTGTTTTAGGGTGTTGTTATCTCTCGGTGAGTGTTGCGAAACGTCTAGTGATAATAATAACGTTTATTATTAGCAGAAGCTAGGGCTGCGTACAAATGGTTGACTAGGTAAACTAGGTAAGCTTGCAATATTCAAAATTATTCGAAACATTCAAAAAAGTAATTTGAGAATGCGGAATTGGTCATTGATGGACAAAAATATTCTAAAAGTATATTTCATATTGAGCAATATTGTCCAATTCTTCTCTGTCCATCTTATTCGCAAAAAAGTAGTTTGCGCAGGAGATTGAATATTCGTTTTTAATAATAAAATTTCGAATAGATTCATATCTGTGTATGTGATCGAAAACTATTTCGCTTCGGGTCCCTGAATTCATGTCTAGCGGAATTTATTTACACTGGGTGGCGCCCCCTAGTGGAAAAAGCGATTGAGCGGAAGGCTGTTTTCTGTTTTTATTTACATTATATTTTCTGCTTAAAATTCATTTGAAGTTGTCCCTCTCTCTTTTATTAAAATGCATAGAATTGTTTTAAGTTACATAATACCTAAAAACGTCAGCAATCTAATCTGAACTTTCCGTGACATCAATTTCAGATTCGAGACCCACAGCTATAATAATTATTTTATATAGTAAATACCTCAAGGTAAGTAGTATAGTATATAATTGGCACGTTAATTACAGAACCACCCACTCAAATAGTTGCTCCTGCCACTATTGATTTTGTTGTTGCACGTGTGGGAGACCGTGATGGCGCAGTGCTGATTATAATGATGACGAATCGAAGTCCAAAACCAAATCAATAATATTCCTTTTTTACGACGGGGTTAGTTCCAGTTGTGTGGCCACTCAATTCACATACATATATGTATATTTTTTGAACTTGAGACATTGTCAAAATTCGTAAAAATATTTTTACTTAAAATTATTATTTTTTAAGGTAAGGCCACCAGCAACATACAAACATTGTGGAGCGTTATGTGAAAGGTTATTAAATTGGCAGAGGACTTGACAAAGGCGCACACGAAATCTACTGCACGTCCACTACTCACTATCATTAGTGATAAGCTTTGATTTTTAGATAATACATATATACATATATCTTATTGCTTCACGGTTACTCGCATTCGGTCACTTGGACTATGTTTCTACTAAGGCAATGTGATTCTAGGCTTACGTGGCGTCATCAATTCCGGCGTTGGAACACGAATAAATGGCAGACAACAGCCAAAAATGGGCTTCTGAATGCCATCCCAGCCACTGAAGGTGGGTCTAGATTCCGTATCCAAATTGAATGTCAGCCGCAACAAGCCGGAGAATTACTGTGAGTTAGAGATAAGAGGGAAAGAGTGTGTGTCTGAACAAATCGGTCAATCAAAATCCATGTGCATACATTATACCCTAAGCGTGTGGCGATAAGATATAGTCTAGAGTTCACCCACTTGGTATTCATTTACCGCTTGTCTGTCATCGTTATAACATCTGCTTTCCCCTTTTTTGTTTTGCTTTGGTCTTTTCTCACAGCTGCAGTTCCCGTTTTCGGGTTCAAGGTTCAAAATTTACAGTTAGAACACTTCACACAAGTGCAGATTCCGCCATGTTCTATTGCATGTACGCCTATCTGTCCAATTTGCCCCGTCTTCATGTGGTTGGCCTGGCAGTTGTTGCCTATGTTGTCTATTACCTCATCCAGGTAGTTAAGGTGAGTCAACAGTGAGAGATTTACATTTCGTTAAGTCACAGCTTTGTATCGTTTAAAGCGACCCATAATTGCCTGCTCTGATGGGCCATTTAAAAACTACCTGATTCGCAAAGTTCCTACACTGGAGAACAAATTTTGGCCAACATTCTGGTGTGTGGAGAGCCGTGCTCAAACTGTGTTGGCGAGCCTGCTGCGCTCCAAGACACTGCCAACCGTGAATTATCGTCGCGAGATATTATCTCTGAAGGATGGGGGCGAGGTTGCCCTCGACTGGATGGAGGATGGCTGCGCTGCAGACTCGCCTTGTATACTGTAAGTAAGAAGAAGAACATTTTGTAACAAATACCCACAAATTAATATTATTATTCCGTAGAATTTTACCCGGCCTCACTGGTGAATCGCAGGCGGAGTATATAAAATGTCTGGTCTTCGCTGCGCAACAGTCGGGAATGCGTGTGGTTGTTTTTAATAATCGTGGATTGGGTGGAATTGAGCTAAAGACTCCACGCCTTTACTGTGCTGCCAATTGTGAGGATTTGTGCGAGGTAGTTAAGCATGTCAGACAAACTTTGCCCGCCCATTGCAAACTTGGAGCCACCGGTATCTCCATGGGCGGTTTGATTCTTGGCAATTATTTGGCTCGCAAAAGCGATGAGGCTCGTTCCATATTTTCGGCGGCCAAGATCATCTCTGTACCTTGGGATGTGCATAAGGGTAGTGCTAGCATTGAGAAGCCGGTAATTAATAGCCTTTTGGGACGGCATCTGGCTGGGAGCTTGTGCCGTACTTTGCAAAAGCATTTGGACATTTATCGGGACATCTATCGCGATTCGGACATCGACATCCAACGCATATTGCGCTGTACTACAATCAAGGAGTTCGACGAACTGTTTACGGCGAAGCAATTTGGATATGCCCATGTCAATGATTACTATACGGATGCCACTTTGCACAATAAGCTGGATAATATATCGGTGCCACTACTTTGCTTAAGTGCAGCCGATGATCCCTTTCAGCCATTGGATGCGATTCCAATAAGTGCAGCCAATCAGTGCACTCACGTGGCCATTGTAATCACAGCTAGAGGCGGACATATTGGCTTCCTTGAGGGATGGTGGCCTTCAACCAAAGACCAGTATATGGGACGTCTTTTTACCGAATATTTCACAAAGGCTCTATTTGATGAGGATGGAGAGTTTCAACATACGGCCAATAAAATGCATGAACGTTTTCTGACCAAGCAGACGCTTGCGCTGGCCTCAACTCCACCCCTGGCAGCGGGATCCGAGCACGTTGCTAATAAGGTCAAACTTATGTAGCTATTCAAATCATTGATATTGTTAAATGTAGCCTTGCGATACAAACTAATCGGCGTATACAGACCATCCGTAACTCATGTGATATAAAATGAAAATACAAAAAAATTTGATCATAATCAGCTAAATTGTAAGCAAAGGGAATTTTTTGTGAATGTCATTAACTTATTTTGCATGATTGTTACTTACTTGGTACTAGATTCAATTAGCACGATTAACTGATAAACATGAACAATTATCTTAAATTATAAAACAGTATATATTTTTAATAATTCCATTACTAATAGAACAAATTACAACGCTTCAAAAAAATGTATACACGAATAAATGGAAACTCTAAATATAGAAAAACGTATTTTCATTTTAATAAATTTTTGAAAAGCGATATAAGTTTTCAAAAAGAATAATAGCAGAAATACAAGTAGGTAATGACCTATCATAGCATTCGAACTTAAATGGGCTTATACAGCAATGTGGTAACATATTTCTTGCGGTAACGATGTGTGGCACTTAAGACCATAACTCCATCCTTAATAGACAAGGCGTACAAATGGTTCAACATGACATGGTTCGGCTCTGGCAAAAGAGTAGGCTCACACTGGAAGAAAATTAAATATTGATAAGTTTTTATAATTTAATTAAATTGAATGTTATTTATCACTCACGGAAAGAGGCGTGTCCTTATTGAGTATTACTTGCAGCAAATGTGGGGGCAATACAGGTGGTCCAGATACCTTCTCCCAAGGTTTAACCTGTGGCACTTCCTGAGAATACTCCTTCTCTGCATAATTTGTCACATTTTCGCTATCTTTGGCTAGAGCTTGGAAAACTTCAAAATCGGAAGCACGCACCGAAACTAAATTGTTCTTTTCACCCTCATCATTGTCAACGCTTTTCTATAATGGGAACCAATTTTGTTGTAATATGAAAAGAAAAATAAACAAACAAAATAAGAGAATCGAGGCCGATCAAGCTTATTGAACTTAATGAGTCATACGAGAAGATAAATAAATTTCAATTGAGCTGGTTACAAAATTAAAGACCATAAATCGATAAAAGCATTTTAAAAACAGTAATCAATTTTTTAGTATGTTACCAAACTAAATTACGATTAATACGAAATCAAATCATTTCAGCTAATATTGCACTACTCCACATCTTATTAGGAAAACAGCTAAATTCGGCCTCAAAAATGCTAAATTGGGGCATCACTAAACCCCTTTCCATCTATATGCATATACATACATACATACTTAAATATACCTATATGTATGTACATATGTAGTATGTATGTATGTACATATGTGCACATCTAGTAGCGATTACTTTGACTCCACAGACCGTTTTGTTTACGGCGATTACACAACACAAAAACCAGAAGAGAAAACCAGAAGGGCGAAAATTAGTAAAGTGAACTGCGTCATAAGCCTTTTTATATAGTATATATATTGATTTTCCCCTTAGAAAGGACAAAAGCAATACTCACCAATTTGGGGTCATATTTCCATTCGCCGTCAACACAAAACTTATATTGATGGTCGCCCTCGGGAAGATCGATGATGGTCACAAAATTGCCATGACTGCGAACCATTGTGATAGGGCGCCATTCTGAGAAGGTACCGGAAATGGTAACATTTTTGCCGCCGCCATCCCATCGTAGGACTGTAGGCAAGGCTGTTTTTTTTGGTTCTGCATCCTCGTCAGCAGCCAGCAAGGATCCTATAGATTGCTGCTGTGGCTCATCGTCGTTATTTTCCATTGTCGTGCTGTCGTCGTCGTCTCCGCTATTGCTACTGCGTAGCCCAGCTGTTGCGTCGCTGCTGCTATCAGCTGAGCGCTGTTTAGTGGTCGCTCCACTTGCACCCACTCCCGTATAATATGGATGGTCTTCGTCTTCTTGAGACGAGCCCTCGTTTAAGACTGCCGTATGCTTTTTATCGAATGAGAAAGCTTGGCCGCCACCGCTGCCACCCGTTCCGTTGCCGCCCAAAGCTGCAACTCCCGCCACCCCAGCACCACCCCCTCGAAAATGTGCGGGGGAACTTGGTGTGGAGAGGTCGCTGGATTTGTGTCGCTCGCGATGGATTTGGACGGTGGAGCTACCTGCATTGCCCATTGTGTAGTTGTAGTTCGAACACAGCTATATTGGATATTAACTAGTTAACGTATTTAATTTAAATTGCTTTGTTGCTGTTTGGCACAATTCTCCTTGACTTTTGCTGCTGCTTCCGGGTTTGGCTCAATTCAGAGCTTTGGCAGTGTGGTTTCTTTTGTTTGTTATATATGGATGGAATTTCTATTATTTTGGCTTCTCAAAATGCAAAAATTGCATTATTTAATAGTTTGTTTCGTCGTAAAAATGGCTAATTATAAACAGTTTACATATATGTATGTGTATATATATACATATATACAGGCCTGTGTATATTCGCAGTTCCAATTGAATTGATTCACCTAGCTAGGGTTGGAGATGTGTATATATATACATATATACAGGCCTGTGTATATTCGCAGTTCCAATTGAATTGATTCACCTAGCTAGGGTTGGATAAACACAAATGGTGCACCACACCAGGGTGGTAGAGTCGTCTAAAAAATTATTTAAATTGGAAAGCTTTTTTTTACGGTATAATGTAAACGGTAATATTCAAATAATTTGGTATGGGAAAAAACATCAGAAATTAAGTATGATATATACAAAACATAAGGCTATTGTTTTAATATTTGAAACCTAAACATATCGACCGGTGTACAAATGAAACTAGTTCTTATTTCAGTGTTGCTGCAGCCCTGCGCAGATAAGCAAGGTTTATTTAGAAGAAAAGTTAATTAACCGAATGTTAATACATAATACGCGACAACAGAGAAGATTTAATAAATCAAATCGGTAATTTAGGAAACCTCTACACTTAATTGTTGTAATTCGCTTTCATATTGAACTGCTGTCCAGGGCGGAGGTCAAGGTGAGGGTCGGTTTGAGATTCGTTTGGAATACAATGGTGACCGTGACTGTTTAATGACTATATGTATATTTATCCTAATTTTAGATGGCCGAATTGGTGAAAGATTGGCTGGCGGACTATCAGAGAACGCGTGGACAGCCTACTTCGGCGGAGACGAAGGCTTTTGTGACGGATCACGAAACGGATCCTGAAATCGCCGAAGCCGTTTTCACCATTCTCAACGACCGCCAGCGTAATGTGGGTCTTGTTCATGACATTTGCCAGCAATTGTTATCATTCTACCGGTCCCCGGAGCAGACCCTGCACAAGTTTCCCCTGCAATTCATTCCCGTGCTTATCTACACGTACCTGCATTGCGTTGCCGCTGGTGACAAGAAATCCGGCCGAGGCATGGAAACGCTACTAATATGCATTTACAATGGCGAAGTGTCCACCGACGATGGGGGGCAAAGGGTTGTGGCCTTTCGCATGCCCATTTTGGCACAATGTTCGGTCTACCATGAGCTAAAAAATCTACCAATGACCGATTTGCGACGCTGGGAGGAGAACTGCAATCGCGAGGTGAAATGGGGTCCCCATATGCGTATCGAGAATATAACTGCCCAGAACAGGATGCGCATCCTTACGGCTCTCCTCTTTTGCTATAATCAGCAGGTGAGCCAAACGCAAAAAGCATCGCTACTCCATTTGTGCCGAGTTGCTTCCCAATTGGTCAGTCAGGGATTTAACACAAAGTCAGGTCATGGCCATCGCATGAGCTACGGGTGAGTCAATGCCATTAAACCTCTAAGCAGTTACATTTTTAATGTGCTCAATCTACTTACACCTTACTTAAGGACCGATCCCGCCACCGGAGCTACATTCCCAAAGCCCTCCTCGCCCCGCATTCCGCTTTCCAGCGGCTTTCTAACCGAACTTGTTCATGCCATTTACTTTGCCATGTTTAATGGCTATGGCACGATTGCTATCCAAACTATGGAGGATATACATCAACGTGCCACTTACGAGCTATATACGGAACTCATTTTGGTCACTAGTGCTGTGCGCAATTCTCTCCAAGCCAATCCCTCTGGACAGCCCCACGACGGACCCATGGGCTTAAGTGTGGCTCTCACTCCAGCTACCACAACTGTGACAACTTCTGTCTCGAAATCCATGATCACAAATGCCTCATTTCGAACGAAAAAGCTACCCGATGACATACCTATCCAAGTGCAGGACTTAACCATGCCCCAGGCTCCACAACAGCAGCAGCTTGCTAGTGTATCGGAGGAAACAGAGCCAACGGGGGGGACCAAAGAGTCGCCATCGACTAAGGAGAGCTCTGGCACACGCACCACTTCAATTATGAGGCCCAGTATGGAAGGAATTAAGGCGCAGGCGCATAAGGCTCTTATAGCTGGTTTTAAGAAATCCAAGGACAAGGAAAAAGAAAAGGACAAGGAGCCACCCAAACCACCGCAGCGAAAATTTGATAAGCACACTCAGCGCAACTCCATGCTCCAACTGCAATCTGAGCAATCAAATTCTAGTGCTGACCAACAACAGCAACCCACCTCGAATTCTGTCTCGGATTTACTGCCCTTACAAACGTTATCGTTGATTAATGAGAACGGTGGTGGGAGCAACAGCTTTAGCATCGACAGCGATCTAAATGATGGCGGTGGTGGCGGACTGGGTAGCGGTGTCGCTCCCGTTCTGTCTACAATGAACAGCAATACAAACTCCCTTACCAGTAGTGAGATGTTGACCAAGAGTTTCGACTCCAGCATTGAGCTAGCACCCATTGGCCACAGCTCCAGCAATGGCAACAAGCTCAATGAACATGGGCATGGAATTGAATAGAAATTAAGCAGATCAGATCAGATCACCAATGGGCAGGTGCAACCAAAATTAGCCAAATTCAAGTATATGTAATTATAATCACTATCACGTATTAACTGATGAACAAGTTGAGCATTAATTTGTTGAATTTATCCCTCTATATATATATTAGTTAGTTCCGTATATTCCAATTGTTGGATGAAACAAACATATACATACACACTTATATCGGTTAGATCCAGGGCACTATATAGTCCCATTCTTTACCCGCTCACAAACCAATTTAAATACGGAAAACTCTTGTTTTGTGTCTATTAATTTAAACTAATCCACAAATATACAGAAAATATTTATTGAATGTTGACTTAAAGCTAAACCATGTTACTGATTTCAAATAAAACATAGTATACATAATAATTCTCAATCTAACGCCTTCTAAATTTACCTTGCAAAAAGATGCGCGGCACATCGATTTTCTCTTTAACATTGAGTGTGCGCCTATGGATATAGTGATTGCTGATTACATCAAAGCCGCAGTCCATGAAAAGCTGTGACAATTCTTTTTGGGCAAAATAGTAACTTCGTGTGCCATCCTGGCGCATATATAGATTATTGGAAATCTTATTTCCTGGTTTGAACCGAAGTTGGGCCATATCATAAAGGCCATAATCTCGAAACAAAACCAATCCTCCTGGCTTCAGAAGCTTCGCCAAATTCCTAATTACGTGCACAAACTTGTTTGGATGTATTGCCGAAAGCACGAAGATCATAGTGCACACATCCAAACTTTTAAGGGCTATGTGTTGATGCACTTTGTCTGTAGTAATGTCGCACTGAAAAGCTGTGATATGCTTGACATCATACATAGCATGATTTCTTACAAATTCCACAGCACGAGGCGAAAAATCGCAAGCATAAAAGTAGAAACCATCAATATTAGTATCATTGTCGTCCTCCTTCTTGAGTTGCTCCTTCGTCTTTCTCAGCTGCTCTTCTAGTAAGGGAAATACCAAATTGCCTACACCGCAACCCACTTCCAATAGGACTCGCCTACATCCTGGTTTCGTTTCTTTTATCCAGTTCTCAGCTAACAGCTCTTCGAACTCACGAGTCGTCCAGTGCCGATCTTTAAAAAATCTAGTCTCATTTCGTTTATAAAAAATATCCCAGTGACGCTGGGCATCTTCTTCTAGTTTGTTGGCTTTAAATTCTGAAACCAAGCGATTGTTCTGTTCCGCCAGCAATTGCTCCTCAGCCGCAGTCAAAGTTTTGGTATTATCAGTAATATCTTCTGCAATTTTAAAATTTGAAAGACTTTCCATTATTAACTATTTTAAAATTATTTTGTTTACAATTTATTCAATATGAACGAAGTGCTCACCATATGGTCTAGCTGAACTGCTAAGGGTCGAGTGAACTAATTTACAATCGATAGATATTGGTAATCGATTTATTTCATGACACGGTCACTAAGGGGAAAGACTTGAAACAGGCGTAACAAATCAAATTTAAATTAGGCGTTTCAAATAAACAAGACCGAAAAAAGAAAATGTCAAATCGCATACGCATCTCGTTTATTTATAATAGTTATAAGTCAGTAACATAAAATATTTAGCCAAAGACCAACGAAAATGAGAACAAAATAACATTACTAAGTACTTTGATTGGTTTTTCTGCTGAGCCGAACAATATGTCATATGTATGTATATAAATATACATATGTATATAAATCATTAAGCTATGACATATGTATATATACGTATATATTATATAAAAATATGTATAAATTATATACATATACATATATATTTTTATATGTATACACTAGCTGACCCGGCGAACTTCGTACCGCCTTAGCGTTGCAATCATGCACTACTCTATTTCGTATAGCTGACCTATCTTAGGTATTGAGTACCTATTCAATTTGAACTGCAAAAATATCTATATATATAAAAGCTCGCAAAATACTGCCACAATACTTAACATCCACGACAGCTATAGGTAGAAGACGTAAAAAACTTCTTTGCCATAGGTAGTAAAACTAAAAAAATTGTTTACCATTATAATTACTTACTTTGAAAGTAGGCATAAAATTGTCTCGAATAACCTTTGTTGCCCCAAATGATGTCATTTGAAAGCAATTATTGTACTGCTGGATTTGAGTCAAAAAATGATAAGAATCTGGAGCAATTCCAGATACCAATGAACGTAGTGGCGCTGGTGGCGGTACTAATGGCGTCAATTTGACTTGAGTTTCTGTGGATTTCAAATCGAGCTTTGACATTTGACTCAAAGTAAACAGATCGGTTTTTATAACGTTGGTGTAGCCGCTTATTAAATTTTGTTTAATTTAGTGATTATTAAAGTAATTAAATAAGATAAAAAATAGATGTTGGCCGATTCTCATAGATACCGGATAAGCACAAAAAATTTCATGAAAATCGGTCAAGCCGTTTCGGAGGAGTTTGAGCACAAAAACTGTGACACGAGAATTTTATATATATATGTATATGTTTGTCGACTGTACGATTGTTCGCCTCAGCAGGAAAAACAAATCAAAGTTCTTCACCGTCATCAAGTCGGTTTTAAGATGACATTGCTAAGTGACGGATAGACGAACAAGTCTCAATCGACTTCGCTGATTAAGAATATATATACTTTATGGGGTCGGAAAATTCTCCTTCTGCCTGTGACATACATTTTAGCGACTTTAATATATACCTTTGTACCCTATGGTTACAGGGTATAAAAACCCGGTTTTTATTACTATGTATTGGTAGATCTTTGTTTTTAAATGTGTGTTTAAAAATTTTTAACTTCTCTCAATGACAAATAAAGAAATCATAACGTTGAGTTGAGTTTTTGAAAAATGTCAGTTTATGTTAAGTCTAAAACTTCTAGAAACTAGAGGTTTCTTTAATTCATATTAATATACAAGTTCCAAAATATTTCTCTAACTCGAAGTCTCCTTAACTTTAACCCTTGGAGTTATAGACGTTCGACTAAGTTCTCATTCCACTTTGTTGTTACGCACATACACATTACGTTCAGAAATTAAAATTAACTAAAAAAGAATTAATCAATCTGTGTGGGCAAAAACCCAAGGTAAAAATTTAGGCGACTCTTTGCAAGGCTGTAGTGGAAATAATGTTATAATAAACTTGAATTTAAAGAGTTTTTCGCCTGTGACCTTGTTGCCCATGAAATTGCCCTTGTTACTGATAAATCAAAAAAATTAAGAGGCAAACTTGCCTTGTAGGGAAGTTGAACCGACGAAAATGCCGTTTTATTTCATTTGCAACCTCGCAGCGTCTTACGAGGCTGGTTAAATGTATTAAATATTTAATAAAGTATGTAACAAATAACAAATATGAAATGAAAGATACGAGCCAAATGGGTTCGGCTCATTGCTTTGGTCTTTTTGAATTATCTGCCAATAATCGTAGGCTCATCAGCCATGGCAATTTCATCATTGGGCGCTTTTGCGCCCTTCTTTTTGCCGGAATACCAGAGGAACATAACACCACACAAAATGTTGACCGCAAATGTGAACCAGGCCAAATAAACACCATAACCATAGCTGAAATGCGAACCATAACCATAGCGAATTAGGACCGTCTAATCGACCAACTCCGCATACTTACGTCAATTGCGCACCATCTGGATAGGCATAGAACAAATTATCCTTGGTGTAGTCAATGGATGAGAACAAAACCTGAAGCACAACCAATGCCGTGGAAGCAGCGACCAGATGAATGCCACCGGCTAATCGCTTAAACATGTACCGAGGATTAAAGAACGTATAGAAGGAGAACACAGCTCCCAGACTCATGACAAATAGAGTGATGCAGGCAAAGGATGCCTGCGTTCGGATGTAGTCTGAAAGGGTATACCAAGTCACTGCCCATTACAAGCTGTCTACCAGGGAAGGGACAAATAAAAAATATCTACCCATTAGCTCGTCATCAAAGCCGGGCTCACTGCGCAGCGTGTTAGAGTTGGGAAACATGTCAATATACTTGCAGCGCTCTAAGAATGGCATATAAAGAGAATGGGACTTAGTAAATCAATTCTATCATGTCTGGACGTACTCACGGTTGGGTATATAACTATAGAAAGCAGTCTGTCCGCCCTTTTTTGGTGGTTGTGGCGGTACTAAAATCAAAATTACTCGCTCGTCATTGAGCACAAAAGCCGGAATGCCAATGTCCCGTATATATGTCCCAAGAAGACGGACAACCAGCGGATAATCTGTCCAATTGCCAAAAATAGCCTGCTGCGCTATCTCCGGTATGACATAATATGACCAGGTATTGTTGTACTTTACCCTTTGTAATGCTGCTCCAAAGGTCTTTCTATCAATGATACCAATTACATCCAGAGGGTCAATCGCTATTGGCTTATTAGCGGTAGCATTGTAGTCCCTCTGACCGGCTTCTGTGAACATAATGAGCTTATGAAAGGCACTCCGAAACATCTGAAAATCCTCCTCCTCGCCGCGTGCCCAATGAGCAAACATTCGCCGACGAGCAGATTCAGTAAACTCGTTGCTTTCATTTACTTTCTCCAAAGCGAACTGTCGAATAAACTCCATATGGGATAGGTTTCGTCTGGCATCGTTGATGTTCGTCTGTGAGGTATAAGACATTGAACTAAAGTTGCGCACCACCTGAGCATTGCTCAATGCGTTGGGAACAATAGTGTTTCTACAATGCCGCCATAGACCCGAATGGGATGACATGAAAAAGCGTCGCGATTCAGGTATAAATATGCCTGCCAAACATAAATAATAATAGCAAGTTCATACTAAGTTCTCGAAGCAATATTCACCTGTGCCACCGGATATGATAATCCAATGATCTGTTGATATCGCTATTATCCAGATGATTAAGGAAAAAACCATAAGTAGGCTACAACCCAGGAGAACGCGTCGTTGAAACATGTACGCCTCCATTAATGGACGACGAGCTTCATCCCGGCCAATGGTTGAGGTGGACACTTCACGTTTCATTTTCGCTAACGGTACTTCACCCCGCCTTACCCTTTATGGGAACTCTCTGGACAATGTAAACGGATAATCCACACGCACATGGGACAAGGCACGTTCCTGTGAAAGGCAAAGCCATAGGCAGATGCAAACAAATGTAATGAGGTCATGTGAAAACGCACTGTGGAACAAACTAAAAAAAAAAAGACTTACTCATCTACATAAGTCCATTTAATTAACTGATAATTATAAAATATTTTATATATGTACATATATCAAATTGTCCCTGCAAATTGACCAATTTATAAATTAACGTTAAATTGTTATCATAATCTCATCTCTAGAGTATATTGCTTAATTAATTTGTATCAAACAACAGAAATCTAATTCTCATATATGTATGTATTTTTCTCTATACAGGGTCATGTCTGGAGAATTCATTTACATACTGATGCCGCACGGGTTTTCCTTCCCCACATGTGTTATTTTAAATTAAGCAAATTACTGAAAATCTCACGGAAAAATAAAAGAAATGACAAAATATATACTGAATTTTTTATTTTTTGCTTGCAAAAATATTTAAGAATTAGGTGTGCCACTGCCCGTGTGGGTGGACGAAAATGTGTGAAGGGGGCTGTGATCGGTGCGTGCAAAAGTGCCATATAATTTGTGGCATGTGTTTATTTTATTTTTACATTCTTTGTTGCTTTGCTTTTGTTCAAAATAATAATAATTTTCAACTTAAAAACAACGAAAAAAGTATCCAAAATCATTTTGTCAAAAGAATGTCTTAAAATTTTTCCGAATTCACAAGTTTTTTTTTCTTTTTCACAAATGTTCGAAACTAAACTCCCTTTTTTTGTTGGATGCGGTAGCGATGACTTCCGTGAGTTATTTTTAAGATGCAACAACTGCAGTTTTTTCATTTCAGAGGAAAGAGGTTGTGGAGGAGTTCCATTTACGTCACTAAGTGCGTCATTTGGTTAAGTTGAGTTGGAGCCGAAAGTTCTGAAAACTGTGCCAGTTTTTTTGAATTTCTTTTTAAATAGTAGTTTTTTATTTTGCATGCCTTTGGTTTGCTGCTGTTGGTGCTTTACTCGCCTTTTGTTTTAAACAAAATTCATCTTATTTTTAGATAAAATATACAGAGTGATCAAGCTGCGCCCCCACACCATCCCTCCCCAGTATATGAACAACCTCATCTACTGGTAGTGGGACTGGGATAGGGACAGAGACAGCCGCCAGATCACATCAATTTTTCACATCCACATCACATTTCATTGTCTTTTTCGTCTATCATATTGACAATTTTGACATGAGAAATTTTTTCGAAGTAAAAAAATACACTAAATAAATAAAAGATTTTCATTTTTGGGTAACTGCCTGATATTAATTTGTTGTTGTCTTTCTTGTATCGTTTCTTTTAAAAAGGGGCATTGTATTTTTATTTATTTATTTTGTTTTTTCGTTAAATTCTTTTCTTTTGCCGATTTATTTTTAATTAATGCCTCAGGCATAAATTATCCCAAAATGAATGTCGAAATTTTAACGAACGGTAAAGTTAAACCGTCAGTTAAATAATCTGTCACTAGATTTGATTTATAATTATATAAGTGCCCAATAAACATACTCGCTTGGAATGCTTTGATAGATATACCATTAAAACTGCAACCTCTTCGAATGCAACAGCAGATGCGGATGAGTTACAGCAATATAGGATGTAATGGTTTTTTGGTTTATAAGAATTTTCAATTATGTTTAATATATCGCGTGCACGCCGTTAAGTAATTTTCGAACTTTAACAAATATTTCTAATTAAAGCGATAACAAATTCAATAGAAATGTATTATTTGTTTTTCGTTAAACAAAATTTCCGAAATAGTTGAACAGATCGCGGCCAGTGTCTGTTGACTTCTGCTGGCTATTGCAGACTGACTACATACTAACCCACTGGCGGCTGCCTAGAGAAGGGAGCTAAAACAAAGCAACATAAACATAATTGCGGCGTTGGCGGCGCGCGTACTACATATAAAAATTTCATTTTACATATTTATTTTTATATGTATGTATACGTGTTTACTCAGAGAGTCAGATTAAGAATGGGTATCCGTATACGCCAGGGCTAGGTGGCCTGCCACCTGCAGCATCTCCTGGTGGACGTCATAGTTTTTTAATTGCCCAATAAAAAAATGCTAGAGGATTCGATGTGGTTCAACTATTTAACGGATTCTGTACTCTTAAGAAATTTCGGTTCATTTATACATAAAAACATAAAATCGAAGAAATATAATATTTTCAGTTTTAGTACAAATTTTGCTTCTATTGAATTAATATTAGTTTGAGCTGAAGTTGAACTTATTCAAAATTGTTCGTGCAAAAAAAATTGCTTTTTATCTCTATAAAAGTAATTACATATTTGATTATAATTGGAATTTAAACGAACTACAGATCAAACAAAAATTTTGTGGATGTACCAATCTTTTGAACTTCTGAAATGATATCGAAAAATAATACACCATATTTCAAACAAATATTACTTGTTTTAAATGAAGTTAATAATTGAACGCGTATTTGTTAAATAATTTCAATTTTATTGGCCTTTATAGAGTTTAAGTTGAAAACCAAATCATTTCCAATTCCAGGTAGAATTGAGTTATAGGCAAATGCAGACGTACGTACTATATTATTCTGAATCTTGAATGATGGCGGAAGCTAATTGACCCATCTGATAGAGTATCATAACTAAAATCAACTCAACTCTCTGATGTAGCGCTAAAGCATACATAAATTTAGAAGTTGATGTATTTAGGCATCTCTTTTTGTTTTTCTCTGCTTTTTTTCTGTATATATTTATTTTTGTTGTATCTTGCTGCTTTTAATGGTACATGGGCAGCTATTTTTATAACGCTCTGCCATTAAATGTTGACAACGCGCGCTTATGAATGCTGGCTAAAACTTATGGCATCCCCATTAGCGAATCATTTGGGGCCAAATGTTTAGGTTGGTTGGTTGTGTTTGTGTCCGAATGACGTTGTGTGAAAAACCCCTAACCACTTGTTGGCCGGTCAGTGGCTGTTCGTTGTCTATCGGAGATGCGTAAGGCCCCCATATCCAGATTTAGCTCACTTAAGATATCATTTGGGGCATTGCCCTGCTGTGTTAGTCCGGCAATAACCGATTGAGCCTCTGGGCAATTGATGCACGCATTGCGTATTGCCAAAATACTCCATTCCCGCATTACTAAAAGTAACAAAGCATTTAAAGCATTTAAGCATTACGCCCACTTGCCGACAAACTTTACTTACACGGATTGCGGGCATCCATTATTGTGCATTCGAGGAGCGTGGGCATCAGCTCTGTGTCCAAGGCGTAACCTTTGTTAGCAATATTCTCGTAGAGTAAATTTGCTGTGCAACGTACAAGTAGTGTTTTGAGCTCAAAGGATACCCTATGCTCGTGTTCGCTATTTGCGGTATTGGATGTTGGAGCCACCTCCTCTAGCTTGGTCATTGGTTTATCTAAGCCCCCGCCATCAGGCTTTTTACCAGCAGCAACGAGACAACGTAGTAGGCTACTAACATTTATAAATAATGACTGATCCGTCACATAGATATTGGCATATTTATCGGAACCGGTGGCGCTTGCTAGAATTTCTAGTAAATTATGCACCTCGTGCGGATGAAGGTCATGGCTAAGCTTTAATGTTTCCCTTAATAGACAATCTGATTTCATGCGAAACTCTTTCGCAAAGTGTTGCATTAAGAAGGTGGTCAGATTGCCATTTGGACTATTTTCTCTCAAATAATGAATTACATAGTCCAAGAAAGCTGTCCGGTCTTCAGTGGTCAATCGCTGATAGGAAGTAACACATGCGCGTCCATTCTGTACTAGAAAATGCTCTAAAAAGAAATGTAAATATTCATATGTTCCCTGACACTGCGATTCTTTAATGGCTTCCCAGAGGCGCAGACACGTTTGAAGAGCATCTTGGTCCTTAATTAAGTTGCGGTCCCTTAAATATATGTTGTACATAATCATAAGTAAAACATTGTTGGCGTTGTTCAAAGGTTGAGCATATGTCTGTTCTGCGATTTGTTGGCCATGTTTAGACCAAATGAGCGCTTGACTTGTGTCGTTGTTTACCACGCTGTTAGCCAGCACTTGTAAGGTCAAATATTGTAGAGCAGCATGGTCAATCCGCATTGCAGGATTAAGAGCTACATTTTGTATAAAATTGGCAAACTTTTCATGCTTAGCCAAAATATCTTGGTTTTTGCTGCTCTTGGTCACCTCAAAGCGAAGTTTCCTAAGCAGCCCCGGAATTTGGTCAACATTTTCTGGAACACAGAGACCAGTTATGGCTTCAAGTAACGCCTGCGTTTCACTATGCTTAAATTAGACGCAGTTTATTAATATATTCATTAATTTGGCCAAGTTTTCGAATATTTACCAACTCGCCAGCGCCAACGTGATCCATTTTTTAAGCGTTGCCAGACTACTTAACATTCATATCGATATATTATTAGGTAAGTTGACATTACGGAAGTTGGTCACACTATTTCGAGATTATTTCAGTAACGAACTAACAAGCTTCTCCGCTTTGCTTGCTTTTGTTATTTTTCTTGGATTTTTAAAGAATTAGATAGCAGTTAATAAATATGTTATGCCTCAGAGGCTGATTTGAAAAAAGCAATGTCACTGCGAGCTCTCAGAAAGCGAGAATCGGGTCCTGGCTGTCAAAGTACTAACATAACAGTTGCAACAACAACAAATTCAACTCCAACTCTCTTTAAGAAAGCCAGCTCGACAACAACAACTACGTCATCCAAGCGCCCATTACCAAGATCATTAACTAGAACGAAAGCCACAACTTTGGCCACTCACAAAGAGAACATCATTGTGGGAAGGCGTACACATTCTTGCCCTGATTTGTGGCAGCGTCAAAGTAACAGAGGAAACAACAAAAACTTGTTGCGCAGCAAATCGGAGGGGGATGTTAATAACTCTATCAAATACAATTCTGGCACTTTCCTAACGGTGGCTAACGCCAAATCTGAAGTGTGTCTACAAAGAATACGTTCGCATAACTACGAGGCCACAAACAATCCCAACCCTTCATTCTCAACTATGCTGGGTGCACGTTCACATCGCGATCTTACGCAATCCTCATATGGAGCTGAATCTAACACTCATTCCCGCCAAGAGCGACGAATGAGCGAATGCAGCAGTCTGGCCTATAGTCAGGCCACAAGTGGAGGCGGGCGCAGCAGCTCTATTTTTGCCAGCCAAATGACGCTATCATCGGGCATGACCGTTGCGCCCCCAGTTAATCCAAATACCCTACTTCGAGTACCTATTATTGGCTACGAGGTAATGGAGGAGCGCGCCCGATTTACCGTCTATAAGCTGCGCGTGGAGAATCCAGAAACGAATGACTGTTGGCTGGTGATGAGACGTTATACAGACTTTGTTCGACTCAATGGCAAACTAAAGCAGTTATTCCCACTTATATCTTTATCGCTACCGCGCAAGAAGCTCTTTGGGGATAATTTTAATGCAGTGTTTCTGGACAATCGGGTTCAAGGATTACAAATATTTGTTAATTCGGTGATGGCCAAGGAGGAGCTGCGCAAATGCAAGTTAGTGCGCGAATTTTTTTGCCTGGATGAGCCCCCGTCCTACTCGGAATCCATGGAAGAGTGTAGGGTAGGGATAAGTCACGGCAACATATACAACAAATTCTTTAATAATTACATTAATATGTTTTAGGCAATATTTGAAGCTCAAGAGGAGACTATTTCCCACTTGAAGGTGCAGATACAAAATAAAAACGATCTCATACTCAGTTTGCAGCAGAAGCTACGAGAGGAAATGAGCGAAAAGGAGCACCTGCTGCAGGTCGTAAAGGACCTTAATAGTTCGCATTGCTCCAAATAACCGAGCCTTCTTGGCCAGATGCGGATGTACGATATTATGCTAAGCATAACTCTACACAGCCGTATTGAAATTCACAACCAAGTGCATATCCCACTCACTTTGTCAGTGGTTTAGTATTCGTATATCTTTTTGTATAGGTTAAGGATCGAACTGCCCATAGCTAAAGCTGAATATATATAATTTTTTTGATATGTATTTAAAAGGGCTATGTACAATTACTTGTAATCGAAGATTCATTTTTTAAAATAAGAGCAATATATAATACACTCCTATACAATTGAATTATGTTTTAAATTTCTAATTATCTTAACCAAGATTGCAGCTTAGTTCAATATCCTTTATGTACCTAAATATTTCTATGCTAAAACTAAATCAATCTCAATGTTTTTGAATACATTTGATATCCTAGAAACCTCAGAAATTTCTCTTATTAAAGTTCGAGGAGAGAATAATTACATTAATACGCGCTATTTAAAAATAATAATTCTTAGTTCTTTATCAAGTGTCAAATGAATCCATACAAAATAATTTAAAGGCTTGTCATGGCCGGCGGACGGGCATAGGCTTTTGGGATAAACCCATACTTTCGGGTTTTGGGAGCGTAAGCCCAAAGCCAACCATCGACAGTTTGATTATTTAGATCGGCATATATCCAGTCACCTCGACGCACAGACAGATCATCTGGGGCTTGAGCTTTATAATCGTATAACATTACCAGCTCTGTACCCAGTCCTAGTTGTTGACGTTGTTGTGAGGCCTGCTGTTGCTGTTGTTGTTGTTGCTGCTGAAGGACTCTTACGCTGTCCGCTGGATAAATGAAATTGGCTGGTACAAACCCTTCTTGGCCATCGCTGCGCATTATCCAAAACCAGTCCGTGTCATCCCGATTCAGAACAGTAACAAATTCGCCTCTCTCCACAGACAAATCGTTCTCATCGCGGGCTATAAAGGTGTACAAAACAATGCAACGACCAGAGGGTTCTTTGATAAATGGAGTACACTCTGGTTCCACAGGATGCAAGTTTATTTCGTTGGATAGGGCATTTACATTGCCATTATTATTGTTAGATTCTTCATCCAGTTTGTTGTCTGTGCCTCCTAGAAGGGGCAACTTCTCCTCTTGCAACTGATCTGTAGTTTGTTCACGCGGCAATTTCTTTTTAATGGCCAACTCAGCCATTTGTGTGTTATATGGAGCACAATACGAAAAGGGTATGAAGCCCTCTTGCCTTGAATCCTGTCCAATTACATAGACCCAATCGTTTTCGCGATACAGCACATTAACCAATTGACCACGTTTTACTTCTAGTTCATCATCCACGCATGGAGTAAAGTCATGAAGAACTACCATTTTTGAGTCGGGACTGCAGATTGATTCTTAGATTATTATTTTATGTGTAAAATATAAAAATTCTTCAATTTCAGTCACCTTAGCCCGTGCTCCTTTTCTATGCCCACACGAACTAATGTTTCAATACTTGAGGAGCCAGTGATGCGGCCCATGCCTAAGGCAGCAGGAAGATCCCGATCCCTTTCAATCTCAATGGTGGCACTTGTTGCTGAAGGCATTAGATAAAGAAGGTGGGGTAAGAGGTTTGTGGCTTAAGTCATTTATTTCATTGTGTTTACCTTTTTTTTTGTCGCGGCGCATGCGCACAGGGCAAAGGAAGGCCATGTCTGTTGTTGAAATATATATTTTTAGTACTAAAGAATTTAGGGAAGATAAACTTAATTTAAATAAATTTTGTTCTTATATTTTTGTATACACTTATCGAAGAATATGTCCGATTGCACTTTTCTATCGTTATCGGACATATGTATGCACATACATACATACAAGCGTACTTTAAATCTTTAATTCAGGTACAACTACATATGTATAATACATACATATGTACATGCATATGTATGTATGTATGTTCACAGCTACATGTATGTAGGTGTGTGAGGTATAAAATATTTGATTGATTTGCATTTTTCGTTATTTATAACATTTATTTTAGAATAAAATTAAAAAAGTTTAACGAGTTACTATTTTACGATTTTATTGTCATCTGAAAAAGCTGCCACAAACTGGGCAACAATGCACTATTTTAATCCAGGGAACAAATTGGGGAGGAGAAGAGCGAGAGCGAAAGTTTTCACTTAGTAAACTGACCTATACAGCAGACCTTACACCAAGTCACCCTCATAAAAATGCAAACTGCGCATTACATTTCACGAATTATCCTTTGTCCTAAAGCAGCAGCAGCAGGTGCCACACCCCCAAAACATCATCTTCTTGTGTTCTTGTTGTTGATTTTTGCCAACTACGCAGTTGATTTGACATCCCTCCGCCTATCCATCCACTAGCCATGCCTCCCAAGCCCCCATGCCCTATCCCAAGCCCAAAGTGAGCGAGCCCTTCCAATACGATTGATAATCGATAAAAACGAGATTGCGCACTGGACAGTATTATATTATGCCATTCAGTAAAAACACGACCTCGGTTGAAGTGCTGCTTAAGAGAAGGGGTGGGAGCATAGGGACAAAAGGTGATGATGGTGCCGCTCCAATGACTAGCTCGGTTCCATGTTGTGTCTAGTCGGCACGAAATTGTTGCTCAACATATTTTTTTGAGAAATCCTAGACAATCGTACGACGGAAAAATAGGAGCTGCTCCCTAAGTGGGTCATCTATTTTTGTAAATGTACTGCTGTACGTACATATATATGTACATATGTATGTATTCATATATATTTAAATTCCTAAACATTGCATACATTAATCAATATATGTACATATGTACTTATCTAAATTACCTCCCTTCTGACCATGTCCTTTAAGAAGTGTCTTTTGTAATGTTGTGAAATCGTAATTTGAATTTTCAACCATACACTTCGTGCAAGTGCAAAATGTTTACTAAGTATTGAAAATTTATTTAATTTGATTGAATTAACTAAGTGGTGCACCACAATTAGATTTTTCCCATTTATTACGAAATTTACATTTGCTGTAAAATTTCTAGATTAGCATAAAGCAAATTTAACAATCACTTTTGAAAAATGCATACACAAGTACAAAAACAGATGTCATACATAAATAAAACAAAATCAAAATAAACACTAGCACAGCAGAAAAATAATTTAAAACTAGAAGGCTAATTGCATCGACACCGATTTTTATATATGTATGTACATACATATGTATGTATGTACTCCTTCAAATTATAAATCAAAATTTATAGACCTCAAGATTTTAAATTATTTTGGTTGTTTGTGTTAATGTGTAACTGATTTCAATCAAATTTAGGAGAATTATTAAATTTTTTATTCCTGATTCGCAAATACCACAATTGCTTGACAAACAACCAAGTTACTCAAGTATATCTGTATATCCTTTATATATACGTTAATGCTTTTATTTCAAACATGGAATCAAAATGTGTAGAAAATATTTGCAAGTGTATGCATATAGAATGAATAAATAATTTACAAAATCGTATTTTTCTTCGTCCAAGAAATTGGCAGTCATCCAAAAATAAAATTTACAGATATATCCATATATACATATGTACATACATATATGGATTGAATTATCATATATGTATGTATATAAGTATTTATTAATTTGGAGATTTGCATGCATTTTTGAAATTTTCAATATTTATTTGTTCACAGTATACATACTTTAAGTGGCACGTAACAGAATCATCATCGTAGCCCACGTATCCTGCCCCCATAAAAACGCAGCAGCACCAACACATATAAATTTTCAGGATGGAGATGGAAATAATACACTAAGTAGTCAAGGACATGCTTGGCTTGAGCATTAAGTCTTATAATGTTGACAATAGTGTTACTATAAGAGTAGGCGTTTATGAGTTATATAAAGACACTTACATCCCATGCATACCTATTAATTACCTACTATAAGTTATAGGAGGACGTTCAAGCTCTGTTTTCTATTCAACAGCCACGTCCTTGCTCAGCCGTTCAGTCAATTCAGTCGATCAGAGTTCAGACAGTGCCCCCAGTTCATTCCATAACAACGAATTCGGGTTGCATCTATCGTTTCATTCACATTTCGTTCTTCTTTCTCTTGGACGCCGCCTGAGGCACGTTCGCCAATTCGGTTATTTTCACTCAGTTGATGTTGGTTCCTCGTCTGGTGTGGTTCTTATTCTGTTCTGTTGTGGTGGCGTGTGTTTTCCGAGTGTGTGACGTGAATAGAAAGAAAGAAAAGGCAACGGCAGCAGCAACAACAACAACGACAACAACAACAAACGAAAATATAATCAAAATAAAAAATTTAGAACTAGGTAAATGCGAATACAAGAGAGGTGCCCCTCACCCTTCAATTTATTAAATAATGGATTATATCAAACCAAAGTTTTGTAATAAAAGCGACGGAATTTGATAATAATTGAGTATACAAAATTGCATAGGACATTTTTCCATTTTTCTACGAAATGAAACACGCAAGAACTTTCGATCTAAAAGGGGGCATTACGTTACACATTTATTTAAATATAAATGTTTACATTGAAAACGATATATTCAAAATTAATCTAAATAAAAATACCCTTTTACTGGCAGTTCAACGACGTCAGAGACACTTTAGTGGGTGTATGTATATGTATACTAAATGTATAGATACCATACATATGAACATTTCTTGTTCATTATCTGTATTCGTGTGTTTTGAAAGATTTTCCGACACGCAAGAAATCCATCAGGGCTAATTCCAGTCATTCGCCAATTTAAAATAATGATGACTGAAAAGGATTAGCAATAAATATTAAATGGCTGTCTACGTATGTATGTATGTATGTATGTACATATATACATACATATATGCCAAGAGGTGACACCTGTGACACATTTGACCACCAATAACAACTGATCTCAAATTTGTTAACTGACATTTGAAAAAACATAAAATTTTTTTTACAATATTTAAAAAAGCATTTTTAATATTTATTAGCCAGTCTGATTGACTGAAAAAATTATGAAATCAAGGACTGTAATGACTAAAAGTTTTTTGTTTTTTAAAAACCACAAATTATTATTATTAATTTTTTTAATTTGCTTACAAAATAATGACTTACTTTGATTCATTATTCATTATCTTTCTCTAAAAAAATCCTGATTAAATTTTAATTGTATTATTTTTGTATGTATTTGTACGAATGGATGTACATACATACATACCTACATATGTATATATGTATATATGTACATACACACATACAAAAAACGCAAAATACATTTTGTTCAATGACTCCATCTAGTCAGTGTGAAAATGTATGTACATATGTAGATTAATTGATAAGTAATGACCCAACTGAATCAACCGCCCCCATACCCATACATACATACATACATATGTATGTAGTCGTGAAAAACTTTCTAGAAAGTCAGGATAAATAAAATCCACTGCAAATTGCCAACAATTGTATGTAATTGAGCGACACAAATGTAATTTTGTTTTATGTGAAGCGTTTTATGTTGTAATTTTGCATTTTATTGCACAATCAGTTTGGGGTTGTGATTTTGTAACAGTTTTCTTTTGGATACATTTTTACTAATATTCTATACCTCTGCTTTTTCCTTTTTTCCAGTTCAGTGTGGAAACATAATGCTACGAATAATGGCGGACCCCAGTGCAATTGAACGCATGAAAAATTAAAAAATAATTACATATAAAAATTATAACACACAAAAATACATATATTCACAGAAAATAACTGTTTCTGTGTTTGCTACGTCATAGCCGTCATGATACTCATCGCCAAGCTAAGAGAGTAGACGTGTAGCAAGAGTAAAAAAAAAAAACCAAAAAAGAACAAAATTGGAAAAAAGAGAACGCGCGAGCGCAGATTTGCCGCTTTTTACACGCCCATTTTTGACTAAAACGAAGCCCTGAATAACTAAAGTCCCTTTAAACAAAATCGGACAAACAATATCAATAATTTGAATAATAAATGTAACAAATTAATTAGCTTATTAATAAGGTAAACCAACTGCAATCAAAGAGTTGCGCAGAAGTAAGAGACGAAGGAGAGCGAGAGCAAAAGAAATCGATATAGAGAGCAACAAAGAGAGTTTGTGTTTTGGGACTTCTCCAAAAGTCTCGTGTTGTATGTGAACGTGAATACCGCCTGACTCCCAGATAGAAATTGCGTCTCTTGCGTGACACAACGTTCAAACACGACCGGAAAGTTTTTGGCACTTGTCTTTGTATTTACAACTGTATTAGTTTGGTGTAGGTGTGCGTGTGAGCGCGTTTGTATGAGAAGAAGTTTGTCTCTGTTTTTCTTTCGTTTGCCTTTTTGTTGCACATTCGTCATTGCATTTTGCGAAAAATTCAGCCGATTTGTCTCAGTGGTTTAAGCATAACTACATATAACTAAGCAGATTTGCTACTCTATAAACCCACACGTGAAATATTGATTTTTTTGAGCGTCGATGACCTCGAAGACGACTACGACTACCACACTTACCACCACCATCACTATAAAAAGTTTTTTTGAACAAAGCGAACAAAAGCCTTGTTAAAACAAAAATCAAGAAATCTAAGCAAACTGTTAACAAAAAAAATAAACCTACATTTTTTTACTTTGGGTAAATTTAATCGAGATTGAGCCGTGTTTTACATAATTGCTCAAGTGCTGAGCCAAATAAAACCAAAAACAACGAAAACGACGACGACAACGGCGACCGCGGAAAAACTCAGAAGACGAAGAAAGAGAAGGAGAAGGAGATACCGTCTCGTATCAACACATTTTCTTAAACAGCCATAGGCTAGTAAGAGAGCACCAGAAAAATATCAAGAAAGAGTCATAACAAAAGAGAGTCTGCAATAGAAAGAAAGTGCAGCAACGACAAGTGCATTCAGTCAACCAAAGAGAAAGGGAGAGAGCCAGAGTGACGCCGGCGATCGCAGGACAAACACTACCGTCACTGTCACACCGTCATCGTTGCATACATAAGCTTGCCAGGTGCATTGAGCACTTTCATTCACGCCCCAAGCGTTGTTGTGTGTGGAACCAAGAAATATTGGAAATATCCACCCGCCGGCAAGCGATAGTGCAAAGCTTATTTCACTAGAAGTGTTCAGTCATCTCTTAATCTGAAATCAATTCTTGCCCCTTTTGCTGCAGAAGGCGCGGAATTAAGAAATTCATCTGGAACCGGCATTATAATTCAGTCACAACGTATTCGCTAGGAGTTCTACGCCTGCTTAGTTTGAGCTGTTATAATTTAGATAGCGAAAATGTGCAGAGATCGCGATATGAGTTTGTCATAGATCAACGTAATCGTCGGTACAAGGTCAAGAAAAAAATTAAACTAAAATCTAATTAAAATAAAAGAACATCTTGGAATCGGATATATCCAGTTTGGATGTGGGGCCAAAAGACAGTGAGTCTAGGACCAAACGACATCAATTAAAATCCAAGAATTGTATAAAAAGGAAAACCATAAATAAAAACCAAGACATACCAAAGTTAACATCATAAGAAGCCTCTAGGAAACAACAAAAATAATAATAGCAAATTCAATAAAATCTGTATACGCGTGAGTGTGTTTGTGTAAAACTTCTGCGGAGATGTGACTATCTACATATCCCATGCATTATCAAATATCGGGATTCGATATCGCGACGTAAAGCGTGTGTGTTTGCCATTCAACAGTGAAAAAAAAGTAAAAGGAATAGGTTAAGGTTAAGTAGGAGTGAATTTGTGCATCTCTGGCAACGCCATTTCTATCGTTATTCAAATCTCCCTAAAATCAAAAAACGACGTGCAACTGGCGAACGTACGTGGAAAAAACAAAACCAGCAAAATTGAAGACTTTGCAAGAAATCTGTGGAAGTCCGTTAAGGCTTGCATTGTGAGTATTGAAAATCGTTATAACTGTATTACTATATACTATGTACATATGTATATAAAGTGTTGAGTACCACTTATCACTTTTTCATTTAGACCTAGCCAACGTTGTAGGTTAGTAAAATTAAGACTTCATTACAAAAATCTAGTTCAAACGACAAAAACCCCTGTCTGTGTGGGTGGGTTCATTTGAATGACCTACCTTTTTTTCGATAGCAACGGTGAAATTGGACTTCATTTGGGAAGATTTTTAGCATTTATTGAAAAATATAAGTTTTCAATACCAGTCAATAACTTTTTGGAATTTAGCCATGTTATTCAATTTCCAATGATAAGTAACTTTGGAATTCAAAAACGACTTTTTGGAATTTAGCCATGTTATTCAATTTCCAATGATAAGTAATACATTTAATTCTTAAATAGGAGGAATAATTTTACGTTCGTAAAAATTGTTATCTCAATTAGGCTCTCCTAACACCGGCTAACAAATTGTAAAGGTCTACAAAGAAATTAACACCATCTTGCTCTTTGAGTGTGTGAGGCATCGTCAGTTTTCAGGCACTGGAGTAAAAGTTTTTTAACGTTATTTGATTCGGATCAGCGGAACGGAATTGTATGTATTGCATATTTTCAGACGCCTGGCACAAAAGTACGGGTAATTTCAATTCAAATGAAACTAAATCCGGACGGCAGCTGTATTTAATTGGTTTATTGATACAGAAACCGAAATGAAATTTGAGCTCGAGTTTGAATTTGACTTGGAATTGGACTTTGCAAAGATGGGAAGTTGACACCCTTTACCCAAAAATTGTCATTTTAACTATGAATCATAATTTACAGTAGTTTAAGTAGCTGGAAGAAAAAGAAAACCATGTGCTTCCATTTGTGGAAGTTTTTATGTATAAATATTGTATAGTTTGTCGATGATAAACAATTCCTTTATCTTGTTAACGCTGCACATTCGTCATTAAATCGATGTTTTGTTAGTTCCTACGAAACTGTATATTGTTTACATTAAGTAGGGTATATTTATATATATATATGTATGTATATATACATACATGTATATAAATACATATGTATGTATGTATGTATGTACATACTTCGTCGTTGTTCCATTTAGTCACAATAAGGCTTAAAGCCTAGGCGCCTAGGACAGTGGAAAATTTTGGTAGGTTGCCAACGTTTCCAATGAATATGTAGCATAATAGTTCAATAACATTTATACTAAAAGGAGGGGGAATCGAAGTGGGAAGAGTGATTACTGATAAGGGGTGGAAGGCATCGAAACTGTTGCCTGTCTTTAGGCACGACAATTCCCTGACACGCCATCAACATTTTGCTTGCCACTCTTCCTGAACTGTTGACCTAAAAACTTAACCATGTTCTATAATAAATACATATAATTGTGTAAGGTTCGGTTTTCTGGCAATCGTCTATATGAATTATCTGAATTATAGATGTACAAATAGTATTCAAATTTGTGTGTATGTATGTATGTATATACATGTCTGTCTGTATCTCTGTCAGTCTTTGAATTCAAATCAACAAATCAAACAAAATAATTAGCAGGCAAATGTATTACCGACAATTAGCATGAAAGTTGGTTTTTTTTTGGTTATTTATAGAATTAGGTTGAACTATTTTGGTCTATAATATAGAGATTTTTATTTGGAAGTAAGGACTTTCTATTCTCAATCCCCCTATAATATAGAAGATATAGTATAGTCTACATAGGCTTTTGATTTCATCATCAGCAGTTCCACGAGTGCGCTCAGACGTTCCGCCGCCAAGTCATGTGCCCGCAATCATGTGGCCATAATAACCATTCTGTCTATGTGTGTATCTTCTTACTCTTAACTTTTGGGGCACGTGATGGTAACTTTTCGTATCCGTATCCATATGCATGCAGTTTAACTACACAAAAGATAGAACTCAAAATTGGATATTAAATTAAAACAAAACCTGTTCACATATAAACGAATGTGTAGATCGTAAATTATGACAATTCTCCAGTCGCCATCGCCTTCAGTCACAGGCAAAGTTCACAAAACTGGAAAAAGAAAATTTTATAAGTTTGTTGTTGTTTTTTGTTTGTTTCTCCCGCTTTTTGTTCATTTATATAACTGAAGTGCCGGTCATGCAGTATCTCATCAATTGAACTTGATTGTTTTTAACGAAAACGAGTAAAAAAAAACCGCGAGGAATTGTCAATTAATTGATATATTTAAGTATGGATGTTTGTATGAAGTGATCAATGAAATGCAGGCGGATGAATTACGTCACACAATTTGGCAAAAGATGAAAAAAGAACTATTTTATTTCAGTCTATTTTCAATCAGATCATAGCTTTTTTTTAGTTTATAGAGTATATCTAAAATGCCTAGCTAAGTCGAAGTTTGTATACTCTTGCCAGTTGTCTTTTTGGACTTTTGTGAAACAACTCAAATCTGTTTAGGTTTCGTATTAACAGTTGGTTGTGTGGTAAATTTATGATATAGTCAACGGATTTCGATATAATTCGGCAAAATCATTAAGATTTCATTTCTTATAGTTGAAGAAACAAATAATACTTAGCCACAAACCTTTTTTTATCATTGCTTCCATGGTAGCTATATGATATAGCCGTCCGATCCGATCAGTTCGTGACATACAAAATTTCATCACGATAGCTTGAAAACTGAGCGTTCAGTTTGCGTTTCTCCAGACAGACGGACACAGCTATATCAGATCAACTCAGTTAATATCAATTCACTATTCTATACTCTATAGCTAAATTGAATTCCGGCATTAAAAATAATTTAAAACAGTTTGGTATATCAAAATTTTATTTATCCCTTTTTCGTTAATCCGGGTTACCCCGTCCCCATATTATAATATTTTGGAAAAGGAAGGCTCCACACTATCCATACGTACATATGTATATATGTACATACGGCATAAAAGTACCGTTTCCAGAGCCAATTTTGATTCTCATACTATGCTATTATGCCCTGTGTTGTTCACAAGGTATATTAAGGTCAAAGATTAACAGATCATAGTCGCTCTTATTGCGTTCATTGGTAAGTATATGAAGACTATATAACTCAACTTTATCTAGAATGTAGTCAGGCAAGGCTTATTTTAAATGTTTACCACAGAAGATGATCTCTCTTACATTTAGCTAAAGTTGTGTGACGGATATTATGAACTTCATAAGTAATAAATGTAGGGTAATTTTGAGTCGTCATTGCTTCGACGTTTTCTTTTCGTATAATTTTGTTCGTTTTGCTTCATTAAAATTTTGTGGGTTTCGCATTTGCATTTCAATTTTGTTTTCTGGTTGTAGGAGAATGTGATAAGGGTACCGGGAGGGGGGGCTATGGTAATATTCCATTGACATTTCCCACTCGAAACTCGTTAGGGTATCGCCTTAAGCTCTTGCGCAATGCTCGATACTCCATCATGACTGCAATTGGCTCCGAGCACGTGACAGACATTAACCGTCTAAGAAATGGGATGAAAAATCATTAGATACTGAGCTAGTCAATTGTTTAGCCGTGACTGATGAATGAATTACCGAAATTAAGGAATGTATAAAAATAAAAATGCTGACATAATTTCACAGTCAAAAAGTGTCTGCCACTTGATTTAATTCTAAATATGTGTTTCTCTCTTAGTCATTAAAATATTTCCATCTTATCAATCAAATTTCGGTGTCTAAATTATTAATTTTTTCTTCATATCTTATCTGTCAAGTGATTAATTGTCGTTCAGTTATTTATATAGTACACTTCACATAAAATATTTACCTTTTGACAGAAACAGTGATAAAAAGACAATAGTATAAAAAAATAAAAATAGATTCCGTTACAATCAAGATTCGATTAACTTTTTCTTTTTTTTTTTTTGCAGAAAAGGAAAATGTATGTACATATGTATATAGTGTTTATATTATTATTCATTTCCCAAGGCAATAATCAGTTGCATATTTAATGTTTTTTTATTTATTTAATATTTAGTATTAGCTAAGACCGGCCTTTGGTGCGTTACAATCTTTTGGGTAAGGTGAAGCTACTAAGTCTGCGGGCATGATAAATTTGTATTTTCTCATTTAGACCAGTTCAATGCGGGTTGAAGCCAGTATAAAGCGGTAATAGGCAGTCTCCCCTTCTATTGTCCGGGTTACCAGGTAAACCCTCTTATCGAAAAAAAGTAAACATATATTTAGATATCGAATTCGGTATACTCTACCCAACACTTATTTAATTGAATCTGTCTTGCAATCAGCCTTAACTAAGCAGACAAGTCGAAACATTGAATAACTGGTTTGTATCTAGTCACGCAATTTTACATTTCAAGTATTATTATGACCCGGAATATGTCTGTAGGCATGTTGTTATATAGTGTCTTACACATTTCGGATATAAAACCTTATTTTTGAGGTACAAAAACACGCCAGTGGAAATGTCTTTTCAATATTTGCTCACAGTTTTAATTCACAGCACAATTGAATAATGCCGCGAGCTCTCATTTCGCACGGATTTGTTAAAACGCGCGAATTGCGTTCATCGCATATCGCGTATACGCCGCTTGGTCCATTTTTAGCATCGTTATGCGAGGAGAGAGAATATCTGAGGGTGAGCCAAGTGACTTTGACTTTGTTTTCGTGCCCCTTTGTTTGGTGTAAACAATTTGATTTAAGCGCGTGTCTAGTCAATGTTGTGTGGGTTGATATTGTTAATGACCTTTCACTACCTCCATACACTCCTCTACACTCTCTACCCCTTATCATCAAGTACAAACCACATTTTCAAGTATTAAGTCTACCCTCCACTTTCAATTTCAATCTGGCCATTAAAAATTGTTCTGTATTACCAGTCCGTAAAATATGTGTGTGACGAAACTTTCTTATCAAGCAACCAATTTTGTTTTGTTTTGCGACTACTAAAATGACAAAACCTCTTGCAAATATACTTATAGAATAAATGGTAGTATATGAATATATAGTACATACATCCTTACACTTTTCACTTGCATAATCCATCAAAAGTCGTTGGAGCTTATCGTTTTTCTTTTATCAGATATTATGATTACGATTCCATGTAATTGATTATTTTTCTTATTTTCTTGGTGCGTTGATTCACATCATTTATTCTTAACAATTCTAATTTTCCTGGAAACATTTTTATTGCATAAACAATTGATAAAAAAAAACATAGAAAATTGTTAAAAAAAAAAACAACTTTTGTATTCTTTTTATAAATCAATGACGAAGACGATGACGATAACTGGAGTTTAAACAGATGCTTTTTACGGGTAGTTGGGTAATCAGTTCAATTGTGTTTGTGCGATGAATTTTGGTATATTTGGGGATGTCGAATGCAGATTTCAGCTGTTGTTATATTTCAACTGATGCGTTTCTATATTTCAGCGGCAGGATCTAACGCTTTCTCCAATAGATAGAATTATTTGTAAAATTTGGTAATATGTAGGTAGCACGAATATTTTTTTACATTTTTATTGGTATTTTGTTTGTGTTTCTACTTAATTCTACTTAAATTCAACACCTTAAAACAACATATTTAATTGGCAAAATAACAGTATACTAATTGTCTTTTTGATTTATATACATATAATTTGCCAGAATCATAAGGAAGTATATAAAACCCATCAAATATAAATTTGATGTCCGTGGCATAAAAAAAAATTTCAAACAATTTTTTTTTCCCGATTGTTCCTATGACAGCTATAGCATGTAGTCGACTGATTCTGATGAAACTTAAAAAGTATATTTCTTTTTATATCAAATAGTCAAATAACAAATTTCGTGACAATTGTTTCAAAAACACCCAAGATGTTGATCAAAAACTATATTCCTGATCGATCGTTCCTATGGGAGCTATATGATATAGTCATCCGATCGGGATGATTCCGAGATATACATGCCTGCAGCAAAAAGAAGCCTAGGTGCAAAATTTCAGCTCTGTAGCACCAAGGGTCTCGGGGGAGATTGCGTTGATCCAGACAGACGGACAGACGGTCAGACGGACATGGCTATATCAACTCAGCTCATCATGCTGATCAAGAATATATATACTTTATATAGTCGGAGATGCTTCCTTCTATGGGTTGCAAACTTGTGACCAAAATTAATATACTCTTTTTGCAAGGATATAAAAAACATCTTTCCAAGGCAACAAATATCGCAATTTGATTTCTGTAACTGTATTTGCCTATATGTATTTGAAAGATATTTACTCAAGAATCTGTTATCAGATCTTTTTAATGACTTAATAGTAAATTTTTCCATAAGATACTTTAAAAAAGCTTAATAGCTTTTATGATAAGAACTGATTTTCAGACTATTTTTTAGCTAAACAAAGATAAAACTCATTGATACCAATACAAGAAGGGATTTCCTCTTTGAACTTTTTTTGATTTCATTTCACATAGTTTCGTTTTGATTGTACCGAACAATTCATTAAAATAGATCACCCCCGTAATTCCCTTATGTGTGGTTTTATTTATTTTTGCTGGGCAATCCATTTTTCGCTGTCAGAAACCAGAAAGCCCCTCAATTGAATAGAAATACCTTTTTTCCGTTCCAGGTTGTGGAAAATAGAAAAATACGATCTAATTAATTTGATATGTCTTAAAAGGCTTTGGTCAATTGGTTGCACGCGTTCTTTAAAATTAAAAAGTTCGCTTTCTAGTCCTGGGGGCTTTACTTGGCCTATCTGTATGTCTGACTACTGACTACGATCACGTTGCCCGAATTGTCGCTGTCCAATTGACGTCAGATGGAAGAAGCGCGTGGGCATTTAATTTGTGAATGTTTTCTGTTTTTATTTTTCGTTTTATTTAATTGAGTTTACATACCACAATACAATTCCCGAGCAAATTCAGAGTTATTGACACAGATCCCAAGCGAACGATTCGATCCTGGATGGCATTTGTTAATTGAGTTCACCTAGAAAACTTATCGCCATTTGGCTTTGCTTTACGTTTTGTTTCATTAATTTCATTTTTTTTGTTTGCTTATTTACACACTTGGTGACATTGCACTTGAAATTTTTGTCGCTTTTAAAAATAAGTACTATTATTTATTTACGTATGTATGAATGTATGCATACATACATACACATATGTATGTACATACATACATATATTTATTTTCGTATATACATATGTATGTACATATATATGTAGATATATACATTCATATTGTATGTATGTGTTTGAGTGTATCTGCATCTGTTTTTGTTTGTTGAGGAAGTGCCTTTATTATTCCCAATTCAGTGTTGACAAAAATTTCGATTTCATTCGATTTGCTGCCAACGAAATGTGCATATCAAGTATTCTTTGAGCCCAAACTCTAACCTCGTATCATCGCATTGACTGGAAACGCGTGTGCTTTGTGAAGATAAGATAAACAAGTGCATAAATTAATACATTTAATTAATATCACCATAAAAAGTCAAATGCTTTTCGCCTGAAATTAGCGGGATTTATTTTTAAAATCCCTTGCAAGCAGCAAAAATAAAGCACACACACACATACATATGTATGTACATACATACATATAAACATATCACAGACTTATCATTGAAATCGACGTTTAAAGTCTGCACACGGGGTGGGGGTTCAGTGGGAGTTATCTGTCTCGCCAAACACCCCACCTAAGTTGGCGAATGTGTACCCAAGCTTTCGCACCTTTTCGCTCTTTTTTCACGATCAATCCACAGGCAAAAAACATTGCGCAGGCGCTCTCCATCTCTGTTTTTCTCTTTCTCTCTCTCTCTTTTTTTCTCTCTTCTATCTGTTTCTGCTATCTGTTTTCTCTCTCGCTCCCAAGATTTTCGCATATAATTTCCGAGGTCGCTTTTGAAATGAGCTTAATAGTAATCGGTGTGCCAAAGGAAAGCAACGTCCCTCAATCGTTCTCGGTCTCGTTCTCAACGGTTGCCAAGTTAGCGCCAACAGGCTAACAAAAAGAGACTGAAACTCAAAAAAATACTATATTGTATGAAAACTATTTAAAAAATGTGAAATGTGCTTTTTTGTGCACTTTCCAGCAAATACAACGCAAACCTTACTGCATTAAATGTTGTGACTTGATTTCAATTTTAAATTGATTTAATTGAACGTTCTCAGTTGGAAAAAAAATATTGTGATAGATTTTTTTAGATTTGGTAATCTGTGATAGTTAATCCTATTAAGACTGATTATTTAAAATACGAAGAAATTCAAAATGACACCAAGAATTATAACATATTTTTTGGTAAGCAAACTTCTTAATAAAACTAAATAAAATTCTAGAATAAAAAGATTGAAGAATTTTTTTTATTGGTCTAAAGAGTTATATGTACATATAATGTTATCTAAAAAGCGTAATTTCTATATAAAATGTTAGTTGGATAAATTACAAAATTTAATTTCATGGATTTTTTTTTAATTTTGAGAAAAGAAGACATATTAAAACATTTTTAGAGAAACACATAGTAAAATAATTTCAATTTTAATTTTCAAATTATAATCTGGAAATCTGTTACATAGATATATGTACACATGTGGAGTTTGTTTTCCAGGTTTTGTTTTAATCAAATATTTTAAATTTTTATATTTATTTTCAAAATAAAAACCTGGAATCTGTTTACTGGATATTTATATGGGTTATGTTTCATAGGTCATAGAGATGGTCATTAAATTGATTCAATTCCCTCATCGTGTCATGACTGGCATTTCTGTGAATGAGTCAGAAGATTATATCAATTAGTAGAAATATGTACTATATACATATGTACATATGTATGTGTGTGTAAGTGTGTAACCTATTTAATTATTGACCAAAATGTCATTCGTACAATTTTATTTCCTTAATTACTTATATTTAGGTCGAATGAATTTGTCACGGTAACTAATAATTTTTGTTTTTCGTGTTTCCCTCTTTTTTATTGCAGTGCGGCATGCGCCATCCCACAACCCTCAACGAAGATGACCTAAGTCGTCTCACCGGATCATCATCGTCGACCGCCTCATGTGGCAGTGCAGCCCCTTCAGCATCCTCCTCCACATCATCGTCGTCTTCATCATCACCCTCTTCTAATATAGCACAACAGCACCAGGAAGATGGAGTGCTCAAGTCCAGCCCAGATAAGGCTGTTGCCGAAGAGAAAAATAGAAATTTGAATAGTACCCAGTCACGCTTCAATTCCACATACTTACCCGAAATCATCAATCCAATTGAATGGCAAAAGTCACGAAAGCGCAAGGAGCGTCTGGACAGCAGCTCTGCCTTCAGTCAGGATCGCAAGCTACAGCGCAGCAACAGCGAGGAGCTACTCACCGAGGATCAGAATCCAAATCAGAATCCTCCAAGTTGCCAAACCCAAAATGACGTCATACGTCGCGTTTCGTCGGAAGATTTTAAGCGCACCGCTAGCTATGCCAGCTATTGCCAGGAGTTTGAGAAGGATACCTTGGCAGAGAAGCCTCAAGAGCAGGAGAACAATTCATCCCTGGCCAACAATGCCAATCCACCGGACTCGAGCTCAGATCAAGATCGTTCGCGCAACGAGGCAAGTCCGGCTCGTCAGCAACGTGAAGCTAGCGATGACAGCGAATGCGAGCACGAACGACGTCGGAGCAGTGAACGATTCTGCAAGAGTCGCCAGCCCCCAATACGAAAGTCTGGAACGGCCAAGAAGACCACCAGCCCCAAGTACATGGCCTTCATGCGGGATGAACAGAGTGCCGCCTACAAATACGATCTGTCTGCCTTGAAGTATGAACGCCGTGGCTTCATCAGCAGCAAAAAGCAACAGCAGCAACAACAGTGGGATACCACTTCATCCTCTGATCACAATGATAACAATCTGATTGACTTCCATCAGCAGCAGCACCAACAACAACAGGCGAAACGCAGCTCCAGCATATCGCCCACACCCACAACTAGCTCCTCGGCTGGAAGTGATGACAGCACTCCAACTTCAGCCACTCCAGCTCCGATCAAGGCGAAACCACCTCAGCGCCAGCAACAGAATTTAAATCTCACCTCAGCTCAAGAGTCGCTGCCGTGGGAAGCGCGCGGAGATGAGCCCGCCCCCATCCTGAGTCGCCGCTATGCTCATTCTCGACCCCATGTGGGTGGCAATATTGATGCAGCCGCCAAACTGGCCAAAGTAATGCCATATTATCCCCAGCAGCTGCCCAAACAAGCAACCACCTCCCTGCAGCTACTTGGCGAGGACATGGACTGCCTGGAGCCAATGGATGCTGTGCGAGCCTTCAGCTCGTTGGAAAATATGCGAACGCGCGATGTTATGCAACAGGTTCTGCCGGCCATGATGGTGGCCGCCTTTCAAACACCAGACGAACGGCTCAAGGTCATCAATCGCCGTGTCACTGTCTTGAAGAAGAAACTTGTCCAGTTGGAGGAGTCGCTGGAACAGCGTCTGGGCTATCGACCATCCCAAGCGGAGCGTTTAAACGACAAGTACATGAAGAACGCCCTCGCTGAGTTAAGCAAATTGCGAAAAGAACGGCACGAGCTGAAGACTGATCCAATTGCAAAGCTAGGCCTTAAAGTGGTCGGGGGCGGTGGCGGTGTCGGAGGCGTCTCTGGAACCGGCACTAACCATCAGGACGTTTCCAAAATGAAACTAGAGCGTATGAAGGCCACACTTGCCGAAATCGAACAGGTAAGTTACGACTCACGAGACAGTCGAAAGTCGTAAAATATATATATTTATGTATTTATATAACAATAATGAACGAAAAATTAGCAAGTAGCGCTCATACGTCAGAGGAGGGATTTTATTTGAAAGCTTTTTAAGATAAATAATTAAATGTTTTCATGTGTTTCTTTTCATTTACTTGTCGCAAAACAGTTTGAAAATGAAACCAAAGAATATATTTTGTTTTTTAAAAAGATTTTAAAAATAATTTTTTTGTATTTCTCTTCCATTTTACTTGGGTTTTGAGTGTGTAAAAAATATTAAATATTAAATTGCTATTCCGTTACGTAACAGAGTCAATCTCATTTCCCTTATTAAAAGGCAACTTCTTGAAATTAACAATCTTTAAAAAACGGTCCAATATCCAGTGCCTGGCCATCATTATAAATTTCAAAATTATAATAAAAAAATTAAAGTCAAAAAGTTAAGTTAATTAAGAATTATACATGTATATATTATACTGAAATTATAATTTTTGATTTTCCATAAAGGACAGAAAAAGTAGTACATATTTTTATTTAATTAATTATACATAATAATAAGTAAATGATTTCTTCAAACAAATCACTTTTTGCAATCCCCGCTAAAAATCATAATTATATAAATAGTCTGTTTTTTAAATATAAGATTTGGACAAGCCTTCTTGTTTTTTCTTTACATATGGATAATACTACGTCTTATGAAAACATATTTGTCTCGAAATTTTCTGAATATTTGCCAAAAAGACAAAGCACGCGAGAAATTGTTTTCTAAACAGCAGCCATACAAGTGTCATATGTATGTACATACATATATGTATGTCTATATATACTTGTACCATAGAGATACATTATACTATAGATTATTTGCTTTTTTCTTGTTTACATTACCGATTTCTTTTTTGAGGGTAATTTCTTCGTTTCGCATTTTCCTTACCCAGCGCCTTTAGTGCTCTGTCTGGCTATTCGTCTATCTGTCTGTCTCTCTGCCTGTCAGTGGCCGTGGCCATAAACCAAAATCAAATAATGAACTAATGCACATCGCTGATTAATTGCCTTGTTTACCAAATTGCTACTGCAAAGATACGAGAATATATGTACTTATAATGAGTAATTGATGAATCCATACCGTTTATTATTTGGATTTTTTGATATTATAATTATTATTTTTTTTGGTTTCAATGTTAATTATCCATCCAATTCTCTTGTTTTTTTATTAAACGTTGTATGGCTTTTTCTGATCAAATTTTGTCTTCTGTTTCAGAATCTCAACGAGAAACGTGTGACCAGCCAACGCTCCGTGCTGTTAGAGCAATTGTCACCAGATCAATTGGTCCAAGAGAAGACTGCTGTTCAACATGGTCTCCTGTATTTCGAGAGCTTGTATGGCCATCCCATTACCAAAGAGGAGCGTGACGCTGCCCGACCCCTATACGATCGGTATCGTCAGCTTAAGCGTCTGGTTTCGCGTACCGTCATGTTCGGTGCCGGTCCCGGAGCCCCAGAATTGCCCACGATTCTAGAACATGAGGCTATGGTTTTTGAAGCAACATCCACACCACTCCAGTATTCATCTAACAATAGCACCGAGACCACCAACTCTCCAAGCGACTCAATTGCGCCAAATACCCTTACCCAGAATGCTTCCTCCGATGAATCAACAACTACAACAACAAATACAGCTCCAGAACCAGCCGAAGCTAATGAGAATATTGCTGCCCTTAGCCTGGATCAGCTATGGGAACAGTTGGAACGGGTGCGCGATGAGAAGACACTGCTTAAAGCCACCATTCGCGAATACGAGTCCCTTTTCGAGGAGCAAAATGGCAGAAAGATGCTCAAACAGGATCGAAAATCCCTGGAAACGGAGACCTACGACCAGTACAAGGAGAAGAAGGCCAAGGTGCGTCTCCTGCAGGCGCTCATCAAAAAACATATTGGTCATTAATCTAAATCCATATTTAATTCTGATACTGATTGAAAGAGATGCGTTTACACTCATGCTAATTATTTATTTCATACAGACAAAACAAAAACATGAAAAAAAATATACATACATAACAAGTAGTTTTTAGACTTATATTTACCATATATTCTATATAAATGATACATTTTATGAATATTGTTGATTCCTTATTGTTTTTTTAAAAAACACCCTCTATTTAATAATATCGAAAAATAAATTCAATTATATATTATTAAATTGATTATTACACAACTCCGTTCACTTTCATCATTCAATCATTCAAATCAGACTTCCACCAGGAATTGAAACATTAAACTATTCTGCAAACAAAAATCGATTAGAGAATGGTGCGGGGGCGGGCTCCTCACCACACCTCTTAAAACAATAATTTATTTTAATTTTCAATGAGAACGGTGGGGGAAGTAGACCCGATCCTCGATGTCACCTCCACTCTAAATGACTGAATCCGCTTTCAATGTTCATGCGAAGAGAGTAAAATTATTAGTTTCCATCGAATTAAATATGAATTATAAACTTTATAAATGTTGTCTATGCATTCGTAGTGATGAATTTTTCAACGATATCGATATGTAACTAGTCTCTAGATCTACTATCCTTATCCTATATCTAAATACATTATATATATCCAGGTGTGCTTTCCAATCAAAAACGTTTCAGTGTTAACCACACACAAAAACACTTTTCTACGGCAATACAATGGAAACTAGATAATTCCGGGAATCAAGACAAGTGAAGGATATGAACTCGAAAAAAGGAATTTTTTAATTTAAATCTTTTCTCCCTTTCGTTGTTGTGTGGCAAAGTAATTGGGTTTTTTGAACGTATGTGTATCCCGTGCAAAACAATATATATACATATATATATATACGATAAAAATATACATGTATTTACAAATAACATACATATGTATTGTGTATTTAATGAACATACATATATAAATCTATTTACATATTAACAAAACTGAATGAAGAATTCAACATTTACAAGAAATATTCTTATATGTATTACACAGAGAGAAAAGAAGGCCCAACATTAAATGGGTCAAATGATTTTGTAGTATTACAACAAATAACCTTCCAAAAACAAAATAAAAAGCTAAAATATCAGAAAGCTAAATGTCTATACATAAATATGCAAATGCAAAAATAAAACTTATATCACGTTAAACTGAATAGCAAAAGATTTGTTTTATTTCAATTTCGTCAACAATTCATCATAAATATTACAGTATAACGTGCCACCTTGCGGATTCGGGTGTGCTTAGTAAAAATCTGAAGTAAATAAGTAATTTAATATAATATATATATAACAGCCAATTAAACATATTAAAATTTGTTTCTATATTTATTTATCAACAATACTTTCCAAATGTCCCCCCTCTGAATAATTAAAATTCTGTGTTTTGCATTTTTAAATCGGATGTTTTCTAGACATTGAAAGTGTTCACTGACCACAGAATTTTTCAATTTATCAACAAAAAAATAATTTTGTATATTTGTTTTAGTTTTGAATTTCTGGTTTTCTTTATTAATAATTCAAAAAATTAAGAAATAAAATTTTTATAGTTTAGTTAGTGAAATTTATCGAATTAAAAATAAGGTTTTCATTTTCATCATTTCATTGGATTGAAGCCAGATGTAGGTGTCAGGATATCTAAAAACGACAAAAAATAAAAACAGAATTAATTCAAAAATTCTTTGTATTAATTAATCTGCATTTGATATGATATATCAGCTTATTTTATCATCAATTATTCTTATGACAGGGATAACTGTTTGGCTTTAAAAATGTGTTCATCATTGACATTTGTAAAAATATGTGAATATCTCAAACACTTACCTTGTTTGAAATCTTATGTTTGATTTCTCTGCACCGAAGTTTTATTTAAGATCTGAAAGGACAAACATAAGTAAATGTCAATCGCTTTGTTGTAAGTCCTGTTATAAATATTTACATGAAAAATTTATCAGAAATTCTGAACCAATCGACATAATTTATCCGACTGGGGCGGTATATTAAAACATCATGTAACCGATAAATTAAAGAAAATTATTGGTATAAAGCTTACCTTGACTTCAAACCTATGCAGGCTAAGCAGGCGGGTATGTCAACCTGAAAAGAAATGAAATTTTAAGTTTTAGTTCAGGTCAAATAAATTCATTGCCGACTTTATTCATAAATTTCTTGTCAGCTTATTTATTCATCAATTATTATTATGACAGGGATAACTGTTTGGCTTTATAAATATGTTCATCACTGAAAAACTTTTTAATTTTATTTAAATGGAGAATAAATATCAACATACCTTTATTGTCTGCTTTGACAAATCTACATCTAATGTTTGGCATTTTTAGGAATTATTTCTCGTCAAGAGTTTCTGCAATAAAAATATTTTTGCGTTATTCTTATATTCATAAAACAAATCAAAATATGATCTTGTCTCTTATAAAGTCAGTCATGTGAAATATCAACACAAAGTTCAGTTATATGCTTGTCTTTCAATTTGTTCATCAGATGAACTAGTTAATTAATCGCATTATATATAGATAAACATACCTTGCAACTTTTACTATTCCCTCTTGCCATTGAAGTTTCTTTGCAGAAATAGCTGAAAGAAATGAAAACTATTCGTTATTTTTAGCACATACAAAGGAAAACGCATTTTGTCCATTTTTTAATATTCAGTCATTTGAAAAATCAACACAAAATTCAGTTATATGCTTGTCTTTCAATTTGTTCATCATAGGTACTAGTTAAATAAATAAAAATTTCAACTCACCCACGACAAATTAATCCTGGACAACAAGAAAAGGCTGCAATAACATAAAGCAAAAATAATGTCTTAAAAATAATATACTGTTCTTTTGGGATAAACAATTGATAATAAGGAAATATCAGTTTATAAAACCAATCGACAAGGTTATTCCGACTGGGGCGGTATAAATAAAACATCATGGAAAACGCCAGTGTTTCTGAAATTTAGAACGGAACTAACCTTACTATTCGGCCCAGCCACGTGCACGTGTGGATAAGACTGCATTTGACATTGCATATACATACATACATACATACATATACATACATATGTACAAATTTATCATTTTAGATGACATTTAATTGTCATTTCCAAATACTTTGTCCTGTTCATCTAAAAAGAAAAAAAGATGAATTTGTTAAATAAAATTTACACACAATTTTTCAAGCGGGTCGTAATATTATTTTTTCAGTATTGGAAACCAATCAACACGTGTCTTCAGACTGGGGCGGTAATAAATAAACATCATGCAGCAAAATGTAGCGAGTTAATCGTACATATTAATTTTGAATGTTATCCAAATCTTTAATATTAAACACTTACTTTGCAAAGCTATTATAAGCAAAGAACATCCGTTCTGGTCTACGAGAAAAGTTGAAAAGGAAATAATAAATTTTTAACAGAACGAAATGATTTTAACAGAATGAATTTAACAGAACCAGAATCGACAAATTTCGAACTGCTATCCTACGAATGTAAAATTTTCGAACTGTTAAATGACGCACTCGATAAATTTCAATCGTAATTCAAAATTTGAAATGTAGTAGTGCAGATACATCCAAACATACATACATCCATTTTTTGACATCCATAAATATTCTTATTCTCTTAGGTAAACATTGTTAATTTATATGTGCTAACCTCAAAACAGACTGAAATTTATTTCAATTATTCCATTTAAGAAGGAACAAAATAAAAAGTAGTTAAATGCAAAGCCAGGTGAAAATGAGTTCGATCAAATGAATTGATAGTAATCTTCAAAAAATCCGACAGAGGGCGTATGTGGGAGCATCATGAACACTGAACATTCTCTAAAGCCATCTGACGGTCATTTACTCATCGATCTGCCTCCATAGGACGTTACCTTATAATTATAACGTTTAAAAAACACTGTATTCCAAGTTAGTATACGCGCGAATTGTTTTGTTTTTAATAAATAACACTGAATTAAATAATTGGCGACTCGTAATCCCCAAATCCACAGTGTGCTCCTGGGACCCGTACATTTAAAAGCTGCGTTCCTTACAAATAACTGTAATGGATTATCAAATGTCAAAAAAATATGTTAATTTCTTAAAGGCTTTTGATGATAATGGTATTATCAAAAATATTCACGTTTAAATTAGGTTAGTGAATCACACTAAGAGATAACATTGGCTATCTAATGGCTAATCGATAGATATGCAGAAGTGACTAAACTCTTTAGTTTGGGCCAAAAAAAAGCAGGTGTTTCCTGTATTTTCTCGTCTAATATGTAGATCATTTACCGATCAGTTAGGGTATTCACTTAGTCATACACATGTGTTGCTTTCCGCTGTTGTTACGGTAAATACATACTAACAAACAATATACAATAAATAAATGTTACACATAAATATACATATGTATGTACATATATACGTATACGCGAAACAGAAAGGCATCCGGCAAGTCCAAAGTGCAACGCTTTATAGTGTAAAATTTACACACAGTCTGTAAGAAAATGTACATAAGTACATACATACATATCTATAAGTTGTAAAATGCATCATTTTCAACAAAGAGCGGGAGAGAGAGAGAGAGTAGTAGAGGAATTGCATTTCAGGTAGACTCCCCAGATGTCGAAATACGCAACAAATAAACCGATGAAAACGATCACGTATACATTCATACATACAAACATATATACCTATGCCTCAAACTTTAATGTACGTACATATTATACCGATTCCGATCCGAAATGTTTTTAGTCTTGATCGGTATCAATAGCCGAGCCGATTTGACGATGTCTCTTTTCAAATTAAATTATGAGCTACATATGTACATACATATGTGGATGTCTAGATAAGCATCGTGATGTGGAATTGGTCGGATAGAAGAAATATAAGGTATAGTCACTATCGGAATAATCAGTGTCAAATAGTTTTTTTGTGTTTAAATCAGATCGGATAATATGTAAATTATGTAATATATATAGATCGGATATATGTAAATTAAATTTGGGAAAATAAGATATTCCTTAGTGGTGTAGTTCGTAGAGATCAGCCTTACAAGTAGTTTTTACATTTATAAGAGTTTTTTAATATTGGGTTTAAACTGGGGTGACGTAAATAAGTTAAAAAAGTGTAGTATTGCAAGGGTATACAAACTTCGCCTTGGTCAAAGTTAGCTTCAATATTTTTTTTTAAATTGATTAAAAACTAAAAAAAACGGCCATCATTCTCAGTCCGTTCACAGGCGTCGCACAAGACAGTTCGCTTTAGCTGTAGGTCGCGGAAGTGTGAAAGAAATTGTGACAAATCATTAATTTACTTAAATTCGTTCGTTTTTTCTGAGTGTAAATTTTTCTGCACTGGTGGAAGGTGGCAGTCGATGCGGTAGGCGAAACCCAAATTACCTCAATGCCAATCATTGCAGAGTTCAACAATTTGTTGGGCGCGTGTTGTTGCTGATTTGTTTCTTTGCAATCCGAAAGTGGCTTATCAGTTGTGCTAGGTGAACTGTTTTGAACCTGTTAAGTGCTCTGCTAATTGATAATATGGATCTAGATCTACAACACTTTAGTGCATATATGTATGTACATATGTACATACATACATACATATATACACATACCAAACACAGCGATTAAAAACTAAGTCGCACTTTTTCTTGCGCTTTGCTAATAAATTATAATTTTTATCTACAAATTTGATTGGCATGTTAATTGCTGGGAAAACAGCTGTGCACATAAAGATCTATAATTTATCAGTCTACGTACTATCGGTTTCTTGTCGCTAAAGAGGCGAACGTTCAAGAATATCTTTTCGAAAAGTGTCAGCTACTTCTTAAAAGAGTGTCTTCAATTAAACCAGTTTTTAAAGTTTAATCGGATTTATATGGTGTGCATGCCTTTGTTTGATAAAAGTTATCTGTCTCCGTCTGAAAAAGAAATCATCATGCCATACACATAACAACAAGCTCAAAATAAAAATAGGCTAATTCGTCTAATTTTCGCTCTACGAAATTTTTATACTCTTAAGTCACAAAATATTTAGGAAAATTAGGTCCCCTATCTCGACTTTTGCAGTGGGTAGCAAGTGTCTGCATAAAAACAATATTGCTTTTCGTGAAAGAGAATTGTGAAGAAAACAAGATTGTAGTCAAATTAAATTAATTTTTGTGTATTGTATTTTTAGCTTTATCAATTTTCATATTTCTTCGGAGGCTCGACATAAACACATACGAGGGCAGCATCATGGATAGCGTCAAGTCATTTTTTGGCAACTCGAACAAGGAGAACAATCTGAGCCACCAACAGCAATCGAATGGCCTTAATTCGAATATGAGGAATCGTTGGCAACGGTGGAGCAATCATACAACGCACACGGATACAAGTACGGCAAATTCGGCAATTGAAAATACCAATCAATTTGCAGATAAGCGCAAGGACAGTGATAATTATTTCTATATAATGTAAGTTGAGATTGACATCCTTACCTAGTGATAGATGTACTTACATATGACATATGTATTTACATATCTAAGTATTTCTAATGCGATTGTTTGAAATTGTTTTGGTCGCCATCTTGCACCTTAAATACATACATATATATGTATGTGTATGTATATACATATATATGTATATAAAATGAAACTTTTGTTTACTTGGCCTACCCAAAAAAAGAAAAATTTGATAGCAAATTCGATTTGAATCGGCTCTTATCAATACACGTATAGGAGAGAAGTCATTTGGGAACATTGATAAACGTTCAATGACTGTGAAAGATAAATGGGGGGTAGATGTAGGAACTGTTCTTAAACAAAATATAATCTCTTAACGTTCTCTTGCAATGCCTTAGTAAACCAGTTTCATAGTTACCTTGAATTTAAAATACGAAAAATAAACTTTATGCTCAATCAAAAAGCTTTGAAATCGTAAGCACAGTGTGGGACATACAAGTTTACGTACATATCTTTGTATGTGGTTTCTCAAGGAGAGGGCAAAGCGTGAGAGGGGCAACTCTAGAACCTGTTGAGGGGGTTGGCCACTTCAGTTACATATTAGCCACATTTGCGTAAAGACCTCGACCATATTTAGAATGTGAATTTAGCTGAGTCAACTGGGTATAGCGTCGTGAAGGGGAATGCCCCAAAAATAAAATCAGAAACAATTCACTTGGGCGTGGGACCTGCTATATTCGTATAAAGTGCGTGATTCAAACAGACAGCTGTAGCAGTGACAATTGAACTGTCGCAGAGGAAAGCTGTAAGCAATACTGAGAGGGGATATAATTATTGTCTATATAATAATAATATAATATCCACTGTAATAACTGATTTATTCTTTCTATTTTCCAGGTGGCGCGCTTGAAGATAAACGGAGAAATAATGTCAGCGTGGCCAAAAGCTTCGTAGGACATATATACATACATATATACAACAGAAACAATCATCTACTTCTACTTTAGTTAAAGTGACCTGCAGCAATCGACGTACATATTGTAATCGTAAACCTGATTAGAAACATCGGAGTGCGCGCGCTGTGACAATTATTGCACAATCTCTTCTAGAATCCGGTGTTTAGTGATATTAGTTATTTATTGACAATTTTTATACAACTACAAGAGCAAAATACATTCATTTTAGATTAACATATACATACTTACTAAACTGTCCGATCGATTCCATTGTCAATTTCCAATTATATGGACACGATTACCTTTCTTGGCCTTGCATATTGGCTGATCAGCATGATATTGTTTGGACCACTTATGTTTTTTGTCTGCGTCTACCTTCCCGAAGTTCCAGTGCGTTATGTGAAAAGTTTAAGACAACAGACCTAAAAGTCTAACATAAAATACTGAAAACTATAATCATTATAATGATGTACAGACACTCGATCGATCGTTCAATTAAGAATACAAATACTTACTATATATACAAAATGAAAAAAAAGGAAAACTGTGAAATTGTTTTTTTCTTGGAAGAGGGACTAGGAATTGATGGATATTACGAAATTCCAAATTTCATCATCGATGAAATCGTTTATATTTCGGTCCGAAAAACAACTTTTTGATCCTTTGGTTGTCGTCTTTGCTTTCATAAAATAATTTTTAAAGTCGACAGATATGTATATTACACTTGAAAATTTGTATTAGCTTAAATTAAATTATCCACTAAATTGTACATATGTAGACACATTTAAAACGAACAAAAGGAGAACTGGGCAAATTCAATATAAAACACAAAACAGGTGAAATTAACTTATTCAGCCTAAGTCTTTCAACAAAATTGATACTAGATAGATCAAGGAGACGGACTACAGACTACTCCTCCATGATGTTCTCCTCTGACTTCACTTTTATGCGCTTAGCTTCTAAATATTCCAGCACATTGTTGGGACACATGACAGCTCTGCCCAGAAACAATACGGTTGACATAGGATGCAAGTAATCAGCAGCAAAAGTGCTGGCCTTCCAACCGAAAAAACCGCTGGCTCTTACATCATTGCCACTTATTTCGTGGGGCAACAGATTGACGCCCACTTGATTTATTTTGGAAAATTGGACACGGAAATAATGGCCATCGGTGGCCTTAATCCAATAGAAACCCTCGTTATCTACATATGGTTTACTCTGGGATTTCTTCATTGCATTCGAACGTTCCAAATCCTGGACATTGAAACTAATGTCAATGTCATAGGCGTCTGGAGATATCTGACTCGTCTCTATGGCACTCTTCAGAGCATAGTTATCCAACCAGTAGCGTATGCCAACATTTTCAAATTCTTCCATCACATGATTAAAGGTGGTTTTCAGTTTATCCAGACAGCAAGGCGGTGTATGTCTGCCCAGATAAAAATAGAACGGACGATTGTTATAGACGGAACCTATGCAGGATTTTGTGGTGCGTTCGCATCCAAAAAGATCTATTTCAGTGATTTGGGGTAGAGAAAAATTTGATGAAGAGAACTGGGCATCGATAACCAAATTATGGGACTGCTGCCAATTTCCTTCCCTGGCTCCCTGTGTTTTTGAGGGGACTTTGTGAACCCGTCGTACAAGTCGCTTAATTTGCAATTTTTTGTACATATCACGAAACTGACGACGCCGCAACTCCATCCGTCGCTGTTTAGTGTGAAAGGAGGCAAAAAGACGACGTCCTTCCTGAAAGGATTGCGGGAACACTGTTGTCTGTGAAGCACATGGGAGAGTGGGAAACAACGAAAATTGGACTGGTATTTTAGAATATATAAGAGATTTGTAGTCTAACCGAAAGATTCGCCATTTTGGATTGCATGTAAAACATCTCGGGAAATGGTAAAGCAAAAGGCTCGGGCATAGCTCGCAAGACTTCGGTATCCATTAAGATTGCATGTTTCTGTAGAAACTGTGAAGATAAAAGAGTATTAGTTGAAATCCGTTCAGACCATTCATGAACTCACCAAATCGCATTGAGTCGTTTGGTTGGAGGCTATCAACTCAAGCGTCCAATGGGGCAGATCCAAATTTAGTTTTACGCAACTGCTAAATGATTTAAGATTACCCACAAATGGCACTAAAACCAGACGTTTAACAACTTCGTCGAAAGCCACGGGAACTCTTTGAAGCTGTTCTGTGGTGGGCACCGTGTTGATCTCTCGTAGAATTTTCTGTAGAAGATTCTTGCCACTCAAACGGATGCTGTCTGGCATCAGCAAAACATATTTTGTATGTATGGTGGACAAGGGATTCAGCTGTTGCCTCGTTTGCCGCACGTCGAAGGCTAGGTTAAGGAAGCGGACCGTTTCCTCCTCACCGCTAGTCAAATTACGTTCATAGATAACTGGTGGATACGAATACTCAACGCTTCCTTCCTGCAGCACCATTATTGGCATGTTGGGTATAATCTCTAAGATGCTTTCTATGCTTGATCTCAGATCCTGCTCGAAATTGTAATGGCCGTAAAAGATAATTGTTATGGACTTGCGTATATGTTTGTTGGCATTACGGATCTTCTCCTTGGGCGTTAGTTGCTTAGCTGTCGAACTCCTGCCATTACTATCAACATCTCCAGCGGTGCCTCCCAATGCCCGCGAAATTCGACGCCAGAGCACCGTGTTCCAGGCATAATAAATGAATATCAAGTTGGCAAACAGGAAGCCCAGCAACAGCAACTTAACCAGGCGCAGTCGAAACACCTTCATGATAACAACTACAAATGTCCAACGTCTGTACAATGATGCAACTGCCAATTAGAATGATGCACAACACTTTCAATGCATGGCTAGGCTTGGTGGCCATTCATCCAGATTAGGAACTGTAACTGCTTAGACCAAAGCGGCAAAAACATTTTTAATCTTATTTTTCATTAATATCCACTTGACTTTTGTTTTTGTCCCAGTTCTATTTCCCACCCTGAAAATGTGAACAGCTGATTTTTGAGGTCCTGTAAAAGCTCTAAGGGACTCTTATTAGAGTAAAAGCTTTTTCCACCCTCAAAATATTTCAAATAAGTTTTAGATTTTCACATATGTACATCAATATTTAAAACTCTCGGAAATTTGCAGCACACAAATTTGAAAATCTCTCGAAAAATTAGATAAGCCCTTTAAATAAAAATCTAAACTAATTCTATAATAATAATTAAGAGGAAATATTAAGGACATTTAATGTCAATCTACGTAAATTTATTTTCATATTAATCCATCTGTACCTTAAATCCGTCTATTTATGTTGGTTTTTCTAAAGAACATGCAAAGCATTTATTTACTAATAAATAAATATGCAATAATACTGAAATCATTAATTGGGTTTATTATGTCATCGTCGTTGTTCATTTACCCATGCCGGCAAACAGCAACGGGAAGGGTACTTCATCGTTGGCCAAAATCTGTGGTGTTGGTGGACGAACTTCACCTTCAGTGGAGCTATTTAACCAATAGGTAGTAACTGTTCCCTTGCCTTTTAGTTCCACATCGCCACGTTGTTCCATTTGAAAGGTGCCAAATTTATCTAATATCGCCTTTGTGGCCGAAGACACATGAATCTTGCCCGGAAGTCCGGTACTTTCCATTCGAGATGCCGTGTTTACTGTATCTCCGAAGAGGCAATAATGGGGCATTTTTTTGCCCACTACACCGGCACAGACCGATCCTGAATGCATGCCAATGCGTATTTGGATCTTGTATTCTGGCTTGTGTCTCAAGTTGAAGGAACACACAGCCTGAAGTATATCCAGGGCCATCAATGCTATCTCCCGGGCATGCTTGTCGCCGTTAGGCTCGGGGAGGCCAGAAACTACTAAATATGCATCACCAATCGTCTCCACCTTGTAAACGTCATAGAAACCAATAATTCTATCGAAGGTGCTGTAGAGATCATTGAGAAAATTGACAACATCCATGGGACTGCTGCGGGCGCAGAGCTCAGTGAATCCGACAATGTCACTGAAGTATATGGTGACACTGCTGAACTCCTCTGGCTCTACCAGATCACCAGCCATAAGCTGCTGTGCCACAGGGCGTGGCAGGATCTGATACAGTAGCTCTTCGGTGCGCTGCTTCTCCAAACTCAATTGACGGGTTTTATCTTCCACCAGGCTCTCCAAATTATTAGCATACTGTTCCATTCGGTTAAGCAAATCATCCATCAAATTTTCGCAGAAACCCCTGGAATGGAACATTTTAAATTAATGAGGATTTCAAAGAATTGAGAGTAAGTTTTTTATTACTTCATTATGGTCCGAATGTTGCTTCTAATTGTGGAAAATGCAGGCCGATCCTCTTGATTGTCAGCCCAGCATTTTTCCATCAATTCCAGCAAATCAGGGGGACACTCTCGCTGTGGAATCAGTGGACGGAATGGTGGATATTCGCACTGTCGGACTCTATGCAAAATGGTATGAACATCCATCTGTTGTCTGGCCTCTTGGTATGGACCACCACGGTTAACAATCTCTTCCAGAATAATGCCAAATGAGTAGACATCACCACGTTGTGTAGCAGGACAGCAGCCGGGTATGGAAGTCAAGGGCAGCAATTCGGGTGCAATCCAAAGCAGTTCTATAAATAAAAATCCAATTAATACGGACTTTAAATAAATTTAATTTTCGCTACCCACTTATATAGTAATTTTGATCTCTAACAAAATCCGAGGGAGTGGTTAGAGTGCTTAGACCAAAATCCGATATCTTCAGCACAAAACGTCCATCGATCAGGCAATTGCAAGATCGCAGTTTTCCATGGGCAGCCACATCGCTGTTATGCAAATAGCTCATCCCCTTGACAATGTCATGGATAAGAGACATACGAAAATTCCAATCCAATTCAATGGCTTCGTTCTCCAACACATCTTTCAGGCTTCCTCGCGAGCAGTATTCCGTCAGGATAAGTACAGTTGGTCGTGGCAGATCAATGCAAGCCCCAACAAATCTAACAGTATTCTCATGGCTCACATCACGAGCCTGCTTAATCTCCCATAGGAGTTGAGGCGTCAGTTCCACCTTTTTCACATTCACTTTTTTGATGGCCACACGCTCGCCCTTGAATTGGCCAATCGTTGTGTACACCTGAGTGGGCAGCGAGGTGAAGCTAGCTATGGAAGCTCGTCCAGAATGGATACCAAATTGCTGAAGCGATATATTTTCCACATCTAGACGTTGGAGACCACCCTTGGAACCAAACATGCCGCCCATTTCGATTAGAACATCATCGGGACGAACGCGCCAGGACATGTTATTTAACTCCTTGCTGAGCTTCATTTGCCTGATATGAAATGGATAATTAAAATGGGAATTCATTACACATTGCAACTCACTTTTGTAGCAGACAAATGACGAGGAAGACCAATCCGCAGAAAAGGGCCAGTCCAAAAATCGTGTACATAATAGCGGTTTCTGAAAGGAACAGCATTAGGATATCCAGTTGTTTGAAGAGTTCTTCGAATTACCATTGCCATGACAGTCTGGTGAGTTGCCTAGAAAGCCGCACGGGGGGACATCTGGTGGTGGTTCTTCCCGTCCACCTGGCCAATGAATCTTCTTGCCATGCACTGCGGAATATTCCCTACATGAAAGCAACAGTTACCACAGGCAATAGAAATCTCTGCAATACACCATCTCACTTATGCAAACCATAATAATGAGCCACCACCGAAAATTTTCCATTTATCGGATCTAGGTCCAATATTGAGTAGTCCGCATCCCGATCTCCATTGTTGTCGATACGCACAAGACCAGTGATGCCCTCAAAATTGCGATTCCACATACGTCGGGTGATATTTACCCCATCCCTTATATCTCCGCCTTCGCTCAGTGTCTCATTTAGTGCCATGCCAAGTAGGTAGACGCCATCATAGAAGGCGCCTATGAAAAAATTCACCTCCTCATCCTCACCGAAAGTATAATTGTAGTCGGCGAGAGCATTCTCTCGGACATTATCTGCAAAATCCTGGAATTTGGGACTTGTAGGCTGCAGAAGACTCACCCTTAGCAGAGCCTCATATGCCTTACGAGCCTTGGTGTCATTCTCATCCCCCATCTCCCAATCTTTGTCACCCCAATAGGCACTCTGAAAGATCTCCACATCCAGAAACACCCATTCGCCATTGGTCATGCCAAGACTGTGGGCTGCCAACATGAATTTACGCACCAGAACTCCACGAACAGAGAGGATCACAACTGAGAAAAAATGCGTGTATCAGAATCAATATCAAAATGAAGCAAGCAAGTCGTCCCTGCCGACATTGAGTATACCCTGTACCAATAAAATTACTCCATAAAGTCAAATACGATCAAAATCGCCATCAATTTACAAAAACAAATTCTCTTAGCATGCACTGCTTGCCATGCAGCAACAGCGAACGCATGCTATCTCGCTCACACTTAACAGCCCATTTTGCATGAGGCGTTTCAGTACAAAATGGAAATACGTATATCTCCGATAATTATTGTCCGATTTTGACAAAATTTGGTCAAGTGGTGCATTTGGGCTATATTAATGTGCATGCCAAACAAGAATGCGATATCTTTAATATTGCTCTAGTTATTGGTTTTTCCCGAATTGCGGGGGCGGAAGTGGGCGTGACAAAAATTTGAAACAAACTTGACCTGCTTGCACAATAGACGGATATTGACACCAAATTTGGTTGCTCTAGCTTTTATAGTCTCCGAGATCTCGGTGTTCATACAGACGGACAGACGGACGGACGGACAGACGGACAGACGGACAGACAGACGGACAAGTCTCAATCGACTCGGCTATTGATACTGATCAAGAATATATATACTTTATGGGGTCGAAAAATTTTCCTTCTGCCTGTTACATACATTTTAGCGACTTTAATATACCCTTTTACCCTATGGGTACAGGGTATAAATAGCGATTAATGTGGAGCAATATCATCTCCTACCTCTGGCATACATGCTGGCATCCCTTAAATAATTCTCATAGATCTCCTCTTCATTGCCATTGAGTTCCCGAACGAATTTCAGCAATCCTTCGTGCCGCAGACCATACTCCAGATTCTTTCCCACAGTCCAAGAGAATAGCTCAGACCTGTCAACTAGCAACGCCACGTGCTTCCAGTTAAACTGACGAAATACACTGGCAAACACCAGTATGAGTCGACACTGGCAATAGGACATACGGGTGAGAGTGGGGTATTTCGATTTATCCTTAAACATGCCCTGCCATCACGAGAGGAAGAAAAAACAATTGTCCAAATGTTTCCCAATTTAATTTGGAGCTCCACTTACTGTACTCTCATTCTTCCATTTGTGTATTCGACCCAAGATGCCAGATGTTAATTCACCCTCCGAGGATGGAGGCTGGAACAACAGAAACTTCCGTGTGTTATTTCATCGAAAAAACCTGCATCAAAAATTCTCTAATCAAAATCCCCGTAACCAACTTTCAGATACCCTTTGCCCAAAACTTATTTTTTTAATAGAGGGTACAATAAAATTGGTCAGATATTTCAAAAAGGGAAAAGGATTGTTCCCGACCCTATTAAAGGAATTTCTATAACACCTTTCTTAATTAGCATGTCTGTTTAATCGGGCTGTTTTAATATTTGTTTTTGAGCTAGATTAAATTATGTGTCAATATGAATCAATTAATGCATGTTATATAGGAACCATAGGAAATTAACTTTTTGGCGCCTTGTTATAAATGCTATCCCATCCCAACTCAACAAGTTTTATAAAATTTTTACCTCTATAAATAATATATCATTTGGATTATCTGAATAGATTAGAATACAGAAAAAAGGGTAGGAAAACTTTTTCATCTCATTCAAATACTGTTTGTCCCTATACTTTCTAAATCTGTAAATAGAATAAATAAAAGTTTAGTTAAATATTCTTCAAGCTTAGTGTGTTAGCGACAAAAAATATAAGCAAATATACTGATCTTGTTTTTCTGTTTTTAAACAACGTTTTCTGATTTTATCTATTACCTTTATCAACTTTGGAATGGTCGAGGTTAGCATCTAACAAATTTCTTTTATTAATTTATAATAATAACTGAAAATGTATTGGTTTAAACTTTAAAGTCTAAACTTCACGATTTTTGAAATTTTGTTTACACACATCCTTATAGAAGTTGAAGCTTTGGATACTTTTGTCAAATGTTTTTGGATATTTTAAGGTTGTTGGCATTTACGACAATTTCAATATCCCCTTAATTATTTAAATAAGATAGGGTACAAAAACCAGTGGCAGTGAAATGTTGAAAATTAAAGACCACTTGAGCTATTGCCAAGACCTAGACCAAGACCAAGACCATTTAATTGCCAATGTCAAGCGAAAACGAAAGGTGGTGGCAATTAAGAGAACTTTTAATGTGATTGCTTGGGATTAGGTTCCGCATTATTTGAAAGCATCCCGCTGCGTTGTACTGCGCTGGGGTTAACTTACCTGATCTCCCATTCCAGTTATTATTGGAGTGTTCCAATAGGCGGCCAAACGCGCCACAGGCTCAAGAGCAAATGCACAAGCAGGTCCTATAAACGCAATCACATCGTCCTTGAAATGCATGTCGGCAGCCAAACCGGGAGCTCGAGAACCCGAGCATGATGGGTAGCTAAGCAACAATATGGAAGATAATGGATAGAGAAAGAGAGAGAATGGGATACTCACCTAGCCTTCTTCTTAACCAGCGTAATGTTGTGGGGTCTAAGAAATACCTTATTTATTTGATCCAAAGCCAGGTCAACTGCCGGCCCACAACGTTCCAGATCAAATGGGGAATCTATTATATACAGTTAGAATCTTGTATTATTTTTACATTAGTTTTTTTTTTTGTTATTCATCGAATGCATACCCAAATGGGAGGCCATCAAAACTCCCACATTATATACCCGCATATAGCTTATATCGCTCTGAAATTGGTTCAAATTGGATTGATATTGATGAACTGATCCTACAGCCTTTGAATCTCTGTTTCGTTCATAAGCCGATTCATTTACAGTTAAAATCATATTTGTGGTAGTGGTTTCCTCAAGCATTTCAAAATCCTCAAATAAGTCAACGTCATTACGCTTCGAGCTCAGATGAAAGCTGAAGCTGGCACCTGACAATGACATCAAGAAAAGCATCCGTATGCTTACGCCAAGGATTAACCAACTCCACATTGTCCTACAAATTGTAAAATCTTCATAATGATGTCGATATTATAAAATCGAGTAAAAATCTGGCATTTACATATTAAATTTTATTGCATTAACCAAATTTTAAATTAAGGGGAAAAGGAACATATAAATCTCAAATTAATTCAAATGCCAAACCCAAAAGGGGTAAAAGCGTAATGAGGCGACAACAAAACATTTTCCACTTGATGATTAGGAGATTTCCATATACATTAAAAGAAATAATCAGTTCTTTTTTATTAAATTTGTCTCAATTTGGATATTTCTCATCACCTTAAGGCCTATTTGCTGCAACAATTTAAATTTTTTATTCACTTTCTTAATAAAAATTGAACTTTCAGTTTTTACACTTTCACAAAAATCCGAGAAATAGAAACATATTCGAAACATTCAGCGCACGAATGAACTGGAGGCCAGAGACTGCTGGTCCTTTTATATCCGAAAGGCACACTCGAGCAGGACACGAAGTCATTTGGGCCAATGGCAAGGGGGATACGAATTCACTTGTTGCCTTATCCATTTGAATTTAAATTGTCTTAAAAAGGGTCGCGTGCTGCCTGCAATTAATGCGTCTGCTCATTGTTTAAGGAGGCATTTCGTTGTTATTCTTTAAGCTATCGATGATAGACGATTATCTTAACTTTGAACTTAACTTTAACTGAACATTTTGAATTTATGATGGCATCACTTGCGTTGCAATCCACCACGTGTTCTCTGCAAGGACGGCGCCTTAGTTGCTGCTGCTTTTTTTACTTCATCAATGGCATGAAGCATGCGTTGCGGTTCGGTCAGAAACCAAATCCACAGGATATTACTATAGCGCAAAAGCATGTCCTTGTCCTAAAAAGTGTATCCGAATTATGAAGGAAAATATAAGACAATTGCCCGACTTACCATATCCTCATTATATTGATTGCGCAGCTTACGCAGCTTTCCCTCAAGATATTGATCTTGCTCCTGGAGATTGAACATAGGACACAAATAACGCACATTTTCAAACATGGGATGATTTTCCAGGGGCGAATCAAAAACAAAGGGGCGAAGAATATCCTCTACACGTTTCCTACAATTTTAAAATATTAAATACACGCTTCCAACAGCTCAAAAAGTTATAATTGCATTAAGCTATGATTCTGTCCATATACATATCTAATTACTGATCGATCGATTAGTACAAATTAAATGACCCTTTTTTCACTTACAGCTCGTTTATCTGATCCTGGGCCAGAACATGAGATTTTTTATTGAGCATACTCTGTAATGAATACACCAAGAGACGACCAAATTTCTCGTATTCATAGAGACAACTCTTGACGTCTCCGTTTCGCACAGAGTTCTGCTGATGGCCCAAATGATTGGCTAATTGGCAGCCGATCTCCTGCAGGAATTGAGTACAAACTCCACGTTCTTGATTGGCCCAGAGCAAACGCATGGCCTGCACCCGCTGCCAGCTAGCTTGGGCTTGTGCAGCAAACTGTTCCGAATTGTCCAGACAATTGCGGCTCTTTTCCAAATCCAATTGGATTGCAATCCATACAAGTTCAGCATTGGACAAGGCATCCGATATAATAGTGGTCAATTGCAAGTTATTATCACGCCTTAGAATGGCCCTGTCCAGTTTCTGTTTCGTGTTTTCCAAGAGAACTAATTCGATACGTTGTTGCATGTGCTGATGGATATGCCATGACACCGAATTGAATAGAGTATCATAGGTGTTCTTCATATGAATATTGTTAAGTAACTGCAAATCGTGGGTTTCCCGTGACATATCCGAAATACTGAGACATTGAATGTGGGCGAAATCCAAATGATCTATAAGGCTCTGAGTGGCTCTGGCCTTTGACTTTTCCTTGATAAGAGCTATTGAATAGTACCCAAGGCTATAAAGAGGGAATCGCTTTACAAATTGTACAAATATGTAATTGTAATAAACCTACGAGTTCTGCAGGACCTCAAGATTGCTGTTCGCCAGTTCCATGTCGTCCACTAAACTGTTATGGAAATCTTGATTATCTTGGATATTAAAGTTTTCCTTTAAGTAGAGATTAAAATACTGCACAAACGAATCGTTCTTCAAAAAATATTGCTCTAGCGGCTGCTGATGCATAAAAACTGGTGGTGACTGCTGTGAGGTGAACCCTTTTTTGGCCTCGATGCTTAATTTGCAAGTCTCTCGCTGCAAATCCTCCAATTTTTTAGCCTTAGTCTGGCTGTCCGTAAGTAGACCTCGTCCTTCATTTTGCAGCTTAGTGATTTCATATTCCACATTATTCAGCTTATTCGTGATGTTCCGCTTTGTATTCCTGAAAGGAATTCAATGAATTAAAAACTCATTTACAAAACAAGAGACCTACTGCATATCATCGATCAGGATACAATATTCATGGGCGGCGTCCTCTAACATTGCTATCTCAGAAATGAGCGCAGTCACGTTTTGTGGCTTTTGCTTGAGAAAGCCGGGATTCTCCGAATCGATCTTTTGTAGCCCAAGTTCACATGCTGCATGATCTAGCCAATCCCCATTTCGCACCATCTCATCGCGCTCCAAAATCTCTCGCTCGGTTAAAATGTTGGCGTCTGTGAGATTTTCCGATATGAAATTGAAGAATTTTTCAAATTGCTCATCGTAAAGTATCCATTGATTTGAGCTGTCTAAGCCAAGTTTTCTAAAGAGCTCCGAGTTCTGGAGATCACCCATTTAATTTATTATATACAACAATAATAATAATAAAGATCAATTTAAATTTATAAGTGAGACCGAATGGCGTTGGCGCCAACATCCCAAGCTTGTGATATATTTACACTAGTACAAGATTGCTATCGAAATCACTATCGAAAGCAATACTCGGAAATGATATTTACATGGGAATTGCGTTTCGAGTATGATGTGATTTTGCTGAAAACAGAAGTACTTTTGCATGTGCGGTGGTAAGGAATCCCAAATCCATAATTTTCCATTATTTTAGTAAATAATAACATTTTGCAAATAAAACATATTTAAGATTATACATTGTGTTTGAAATTCATTTAAGAAACGCTGTTCTTCGCTTTTATTTGAGAAAAAGTTAACATTTATTTCTCATTCAAATGTTTACTCTTCACAATTATTTTTTCCTAATGTCTGTCGGTTGCTTTTAATTATGCACACGTGATATTTGGTTACTAAAGACAGAGATAAACAACCTCAATATGACCCGTTTACTTGAAACGCGAAATGCAAGTGGGGTATGTAAATGGGCTTTTAATTTTACGGCGCGCAATGATGTTACCTTCTTTTACTGTAGCATTTTTTATTTAATAGATTCGGTCACACTGGTTGAATGACAAGTAATTTCTGTTGGTTTTCGCTAAAAACAAAACTTAAAAATTGTAGCATTTGATTATAATGGTAAATAAAATATATTGTGCTAGAACAAGTAATATAAATCTTATTACTCAATAGGCACGCCGCTATGACTCCCGCACCACAATCTTTTCGCCAGAGGGACGCCTCTATCAGGTGGAATACGCCATGGAAGCCATTTCCCATGCCGGCACTTGCTTGGGCATCCTAGCAGAGGATGGCATTCTTCTAGCCGCCGAGTGCCGTAGTACAAACAAGCTGTTGGACAATGCCATACCCTCAGAGAAAATCTACAGATTGAACGAGTGAGTAGGGAGTGAGGTAATAAAATGTACATTTCAGTATAAATTATATTCCGATTTCGTGCAGAAATATGGTCTGTTCGGTGGCTGGCATCACATCAGATGCCAATGTTTTGACAGCTGAGCTCCGGGTGATTGCTCAGCGTTATCAATTCAGCTATGGCGAGGTGATTCCTTGCGAGCAGCTCGTCTCGCACTTATGCGACATAAAGCAGGCCTATACTCAGTATGGTGGCAAGCGTCCATTTGGCGTATCGTTGCTCTACATGGGCTGGGACAATAAGTATGGATATCAGCTCTATCAATCAGATCCCAGTGGTAACTATGGCGGTTGGAAAGCTACTTGTATTGGCAACAATTTTGGTGCCGCTATATCCATGTTAAAGCAGGAGTTGGCAGATAAAGAAAATATTAAATTGGAGGAGGCCAAAGATTTGGCCGTTAAAGTCCTCAGTATGACCTTAGACACCACCAAGCTGACGCCGGAGAAGGTCGAAATGGCCACCCTGCAACGCGTGAACAACTCTACAGTCATAAACATTCTGGAAAAACCTGATGTAGAGAAGCTAATTGAGAAATACAATAAACTGCAAGCGGAGGCCGAGGCCGCCAAGAAAGAGAAGCAAGCCCAGCAATCAAAATCTTAAGATTTAATCTTAATTAGTAATGTTATTAGGGGCATTCTGATTGGTGATTTTATATTCTGGAAATAAATTCTATTCAAACTATTAATTTGTTTTTTAATATGTACATCATACAATACATGACATAAAATACATTATTAAGTAACTTAAATTGTGATTAGACGAGGAGAGTCCTTAAAGATAATGCCCCAACACGATAATTATAAAGTAAACTATAAAAATAAGAAAGCCACTAAAACGAATTAAAAGAGAATGCGTAAGAAGAATCGGTAAGGATTTTATTTTACAAGTTTCATGTCACGGAAACGGAAATTTGAAATATTAAAAATAGAAGTAAACTTAGCTACTTGTTACATTGTACTTTAATTTTAGCTGCCAAAACTGAATTGGAAAGCACTCTCTAAATCGAACAGAAGAAGGACCCCATAAAACTACTGTAATGTTTAAAGTGAATGAACTGATAGCTGAGATCGACAGACGGACCAATTGTTTACACCTACTAAAATGGGAATAATATTAGCAGTAACCCAAAGGAGATGATATTACACGGATTGCAGGCTACTGCTGATCATTGCGGTCAATGGGCAGGAACAGCCGGTCAAAGAATGTGATATCCTTTTTTATTTCTAATATACTATTTAATAATGCTGCACTCCTCTTTTTGAATGCGGTAAATGATTTGAGTATCCACTAGTCATGATTCTGGTTCATTTAGTGGAACAGTAAGTCTGTTCTTTCAGTTCGGTAAGCGACGATCAAATGAATGCTATCAAAACTGAAACTCTACTCTCTACTTGCTTTGAACAGGAAATTATGAAACATTTTTTAATTTTTCCAAACCAATTCAGAGCAAATAATCTAAAGCTCGAGATCTACTAAAAGATTGTATTTTATAAGATCTTTTTATTCCCAATATACATACAAATATCAATCTACTCTGTACATCGACTTCAGAAAATTATTGTACACAAAATTATTGAACATATTCTTCTTCGAATCCTAAATAAAAATAATCAATAAAAAAGAATTCTAAGGTATTTTTAAATCCGTTAATTTCAGACTCCTTTTACTGTTCTGAACATTTTATATCTTAGATTGAGTATCTTTTTGAAAAAATACATTTCTTTCATTAATTTGCCAATTTTCTCGTTTTTAATTAGAAACAAATATTCATGTCTTAAATAATATTAAAATTTTGAAACTTGCTTTTATTAAAATGTTTAAATTTTCCAATTTGTATCTTTTTCCCGGTTAGCAGTTTACACAGCGGGTAACAGATGTCTCGTTAACCGATTAACAATTTCGCAGTGGCGCCACCTGCGTTTTAAACAGTCTCTTGTCGTGTTTATCTTAATGACGTCTGGTCACATTTGACACGGAAAATGCAAAAGTAAAAAAAGAGTGTAGGCGCGTGTTAAATAAATTAAATACTAATTTTACTAAATTGGTTTTTACCCCTAAACCATTGGCAAAACGGCTTACGGAAATAAAGTCGTAACTATTTCTCACGCAGAAAACGTCCGAAAATAGTTTTTGTTAAGCAGGCCAGTAGCAGTCAGCTTTAAGCGCGCGTGTGTGTGTGTGTGTGTGTGTGCCACAGAGAGTGGCAAGTAGAGCCAAAATAAGTGTATGTGCATGTATTATATTTTATTTAAATAAATAATCTTTATAAATATTATGCTGTTTAAATAAATTATGTAAAAATGTGAAAGAAAAGCAATAACCAATGGGAATTTCTCAATGTTGTCAATACAACGAGAGCAGCGAGAAGCAGCCGTCCGCGGTGGCAGCGCTGTCGTCCAAAGCAAATGAGGAGAAGGAGAATGAATAACACAAAAAAAGAGCTATAAAACGAAGCAAGAAGAAACGCGAAGCAGAGAAGCAAAAGAAAAATCGAAATAATAAAAAAAGCACACACACAACATATATTTACATACAGAGAGAGAGAGAGTAGCGAAGGCGTGTGTGTGCGTGCATGTGAGATTCTGTGAGTGTGTGTGCGTGAGAGAGTGAAACGTATAAATAAAATTCAGCCAAATGCAGAAACCAACAACAAAATGGATAACAAAACGACACAGTTGGATTTTAAATTACTGGTAATTAAATAATGTTTGCCATAAATAACATACCCCATCTACCCCTATTTTTTGTTAAAACATACGTACGCACACATATACAAATATATAATGTGTAGTATATATATATACATCCATTCATGTATATGTATGTAGTCGACGACATTCCGAGTGTCTAATTGAGAGCAACGTGTAAGAAGAGAGTGCTCGAGCAAGCTAGCGAGTAAAAGAGAATGATAGAGCGAGTGAGATGGCTGTAAGTGGAGGAGAGGAGATAACAAATGAAGTGAAGTACAGTGTGCACTGGCCGCTTAATTCTTAATGGTTATTGCTGTTGTTGTAATGTGAAAAGGTCGTCACAAAATGTTTTAATTTTTGTTAAGAAAAAACAACATATAAATATTTGTATATTAATTACTTCTTTCTCGCTCTCATTGGCTTCTTTATGTTTATTGCATTTTGTGCTACACGCTCCAATTGGAAAATGGCAGGCATGCGAATCAACTGAAGTAAACAAAAACGTAAAGAACTGTTAATGAAATTCGCGGGAATTGCGGTCAATGGGCAGGAACAGTCGTCATAGAGCGCAAGAGAGAGAATAAAAAAGAGTGAGAGAGAACAGGACAGATCCCAGAAAGTTTAGGCTAGTCAATTTGCTTTGTTTTCGAGTTTCGATTTTAAATATTAAGCAGCTTTAATTATGAAAAACTCGATCCATCCGCCATTCTTGCACAATATTCACACACCCATACATACGCGGGAGTACACACGCACACATACACATTTATAGAACACAACTTCCGCCGAGTTAGCTCCAACAACACCCCTCCTATTCCCTTTCTCCTCCAACCCCTCTACTATTTCCACTCCCACTCAATCTTTATTCAAAGGCAAAAACCATACCACTCCCATTTAGCCTACCCTTTTTCATCATTTCTCCCGTTTCACCTCATCCCCTCGTCTTTAAAGAGTGCCACATAATGGTATTTTTGTTTTGTTTTTTCTTCTATTTGCCTCGAAAATGAATTGTATTTAGTTCCCCACCTCCCTCTTTCCACTTTTTCTTCTCTCTTATCTTCCTCTTTTTTTTTCTCTCCCTCCCACACACACACACTCTTACTTTGGCTTTTGCGACCCATTTCATCATCATTGCCTTTGCTATTATTCACTTTTGTTTTGTTTTCCTTCGTTATTTTTCGAGAAAATATTTATTTTTATTTTTATTAGTTTATAACATTACAGTTACTTGGAGTGCTGAACATACACACATATATTTAAATCACATTTACATAAACACAAATACTACAAATACTACGAAATAACAACAACAAGAACCAATTGAGCCCCAACATGAAGAATGTATGTATGTATGTGTGTGATGATAATAGTTCCATGGCGAGAGGCTATGCAGAGAGAGACAGAAAGACAGAGAGTTGAGTGAGAGCGCCCTCTCTACGGTAGGAAAGAGGAAACGAGAAAGGCTGACAATTGGATACGAATGGGAAAAGCAAAGCACAAGTGAAAGAATAGTAAACGGCATTTTTTGTACAGTGGAGCAAGTTTTTGTTGTAGTTTGAGTTGTTGCTTTTGATGTTATCAAAAACAAATTTAATTAATTTCCTTACTCTTGGAATAAAGTTGGCCTTAAGAGACAAAAAAACCTTAATCAAGTTATTTCAATAAAATTTAAAATAGAGAACTAACTAAATTTGTATTTACTATACACAAATGTATTTATGTACATATATGCATATGCAAATATGTATGTCTTAGTAGAATGGCTTAATAATTCAACCACGATTTATATGAGTTTTTGACAAGATCCCATAATTACAATATTGTTCAGTCTCATTGAATAGTTTTAATGTTAACAACCGGTTTTAGTTATTGGTTTACTATCAATACTTACAAACATATTTATATGTATGTTTAAGTATGTACTTGTATACATACATATGTATGTATATGCATCGATGTATGTATGTATGTACATACATATGTGTGACAATGCATCGATCCAAAAATTGAAAAAGAAATTAATATACATATGCCTTGAGTTTAATGATTTTGATTAGTCCATCCTATTCACAATATTGGATTTGAAGTGTTCAATTATTATAGCCAAATAACAAAGTTAAGAGATTAATGAAAATTAGAATTTCACTTATGTTTACCTTAAGAATTATGAACAAGTTTCGTGTTATTTTTCAGTAGTTTTATTTAAATAGCAAATTACCTATCCTTTATTCACCTATCCTCTATATGGATCACACATGGAAATTTATGGACTTTATTATTTGTAGTTCCTTCTATTATTTGCAATTGTTTTATATTACGGGTTCTAAAGAAAATAAATATGTTTCTGACGTTTTGGTCTGGGTTTAATTGTTTTATGATATGTTTTAATTCTAAATTTTAATTTTTAATTTAGTCTTTCACACATCAGTCTTTCATTTATTTATCCGTTTGAAAAATAAGATCATAAGATAAAATAAAGTCATACTTTTTCTATTTGGATGTATTTTAGAAATGGTAATGGATCCAAAAATTTTGAAGACAAAAAATACTACGTAGAAAGTAGTTCTTACCTCGACTCATAGAATTTTGTCATAAAATGAAATACCTTAACATTTCTTTTTATATTTCCGGTGGACATGCTTTTAGCCTCAAAGTTTTAGGTATCACATCACCAGGGGAAAGAAGAGAGGTCGTCTCTCGAACTCGATTACACTCCACTGAGCCGAGTGTCTATGTGTGTGTGTGTGTGTGTGTGTGTGTTGTAGAGACTATACACGTGTGCAGCATTGCATTGCCTTTTACCTTGGCCAAAAGCGGTAGCTTTTTCATGGTGGTTGCATGGGTCCATTAACTTGGCCTAATATTTGCCGTTGATTGTTCACTCGCCATGACTTTGTTGGCCGATAGACCGACCTTGGCACCTTTTTGGTTGGTCTTTCTTTTATGGGGTAAAAATTACCACCTTTCTTTTTTATTATATTTATATAAATAAATTATTATAGATGCTTAATTCACTTATTCGGAGAATCTTTCAAAATGCTGTGAACCTTTGCTTTTCGATCGTGTTGTACTTTATATTTAAATTTTTAATCAGAAGCTCTTTTTTTGGGTACTTCAAATGGTCGGCAACAATCGTGTCGTTTTTTTAACTCTTAAATACACAAAATTTTTTTTTTGGTTGTTATTCAAAGTGAGAAATTATTTTTGAATAGGTCATGGGAAAAAATAAAAAATTAAAAAATAACAATAATAAAAAAAAAATTGTGAAAATTAAAATCTTTTTAATTCTTCCAACTACGAAATTGTAAGCCCCTGGTAAAATAAAAGTTCTAGGATTTTTGATTGGAAGAGTGTCCGTTTTTGTTACTGATTGTTGCCATTTGGCTACATGGTGCAATTAAGGGTTAGGGATTAAAATTGATGTCATTAACGGATGCAACACTTAATGTTTTAAATTGACAAATTATTTTTTTGCGTCAAGAACCAGATTAGATTTAAATTTTTCTTGCTCAAATAAGGTTAAATATAATGTTAAACCTGTAAATGTTTATTCATTGCGGATAGTAGATAGTTTTCTTTGACGAATACAGAAAAGAATTTTGCTTTCAATTCTCGTCGATAAAATTTTTCGAATATTCCTGCCTAAAAAGTTGAGAGTACAAATTTTTTCAGATGTTTGTAAAGCGGAGAAAAATAAATAAATCTACATATATCCTAACTATACCCTGTACCCATAGGGTAAAAGGGTATATTAAAGTCGCTAGAATGTATGTAACAGGCAGAAGGAAAATTTTCCGACCCCATAAAGTATATATATTCTTGATCAGTCTCAATAGCGAAGTCGATTGACACATGTCCGTCTGTCCGTCCGTATGAACACTGAGATCTCAAAGACTATAATAGCTAGAGCAACCAAATTTATCAACATCCGTCTAGTGTATAGGTAAGTCAAGTTTGTTTTAAATATTTGCCACACCCAATTACGCCCCCGCAATTTGGAAAAAACTATAACTAGTGCTATTAAAAAATATCTCGCATTCTTATTTAACACACTCAATAATAACGCTAATATGCACCAAATTTTGTCGAAATCGGAGATATACGTATTTCCGTTTTATACTAAAACGCCACATGCAACATGGCCTGTTAAGGGTGAGCGAGATGGCATGCGTTCGCTGTTGCTGCATGGTAAGAGAATTTCGTTGTAAATTGATGGCGATTTTGATCGTTTTTGTTACAGGGTATACTCAATGTCGGCAGGAACGACTTGCTTGCTTAAGTTTTTTTTACTACCTATTCCAACAAAATTATTCATCGAGTTTTGCAAATTGATCTCCATAATTACTTGCTCTTAAGTAAATTTATTCTTTTTATACCCTGTACCCATAGGGTAAAAGGGTATATTAAAGTCGCTAAAATGTATGTAACAGGCAGAAGGAAAATTTTCCGACCCTATAAAGTATATATATTCTTGATCAGTATCAATAGCGAAGTCGATTGAGACATGTCCGTCTGTCCGTCCGTCCGTCTGTCCGTCCGTCCGTATGAACACCGAGATCTCAGAGACTATAAGAGCTAGAGCAACCAAATTTGGTGTCAACATCCGTCTGTTGTGTAGACAGGTTAAGTTTGTTTCAAATTTTTGCCACGCCCACTTCCGCCCCCGCAATTTGGGAAAAACCTATAACTAGGGCAATATTAAACATATCGTATTCATATTTGGCACACTTAATAATATAGCCAATATGCACCAGCTGACCAAATTTTGTCGAAATCGGACAATAATTATCGGAGATATACGTATTTCCGTTTTGTACAGAAACGTCCATGCAAAATGGGCTGTTAAGTGTGAGCGAGATAGCATGCGTTCGCTGTTGCTGCATGGCAAGCAGTGGGTGCTAAGAGAATTTTTTTTGTAAATTGATGGCGATTTTGATCGTTTTTGACTTCATGGAGTACTTTTACTTCGTACAGGGTATACTCAATGTCGGCAGGGACGACTTGCTTGCTTCATTTTTTTAAATTTCTAAACAAAAAAAATAAGAGCTTACGAACGTAGCCTATCAACACTATCCAACATCGGTTACACCAAAAAATGAAGCAAGCAAGTCGTCCCTGCCGACATTGAGTATACCCTGTACCAAGTAAAAGTACCCTGAGTTCACACGATCTCCTTGGAGCTACAGAGGTGAAACTTCGCAGGTATTGTATATTTCGGATTTTTCCCTATCGGACTACTACATATGCATATACATACATACAAATATAGGTCAAAAATACAGTTTTAGATTAATAACTTGGTTGTTTCAAAAACGATTGTCGATGAAATTTGGTATTCGTATATTTAGTATACATATGTATATAGAAATATCTCTATTGAGTTTCAGCAAAATCACTCGACTATATTGTCCATAGGAACAATCAGACAAAAAACGTTTTTAGCATAAAAAAACCTTTTAAGATACGAACATTTAGGTTGATACATAGAGCAATTTAGATTTGCAGTTTGCAGGGGTATATGGGTAAGTTAAGCCTTCCTTTTAGTTTTTATATAAACTTTTTTTTATTATTACTATAAAAAATTGAATGAATGGAGAAAGAGATGAGAATATTAAAGCTAAGGTGTTTACTGTAAAATTTACAGTGTAAATGAATGATAGAGATAAGAAAAATATTATTTCAATGGCATAACGGAAAAACTTGTACGATTTGTTCAATGCGTTTGTTGTATTTCTCATCCCTGGTTTTTTCGCTAACTTAATTTATGCACAAACATTGATATGGAAATTCAGAGAGAGAGAGAGAGACAAAGAGAGAATAAATTTCTCTTTTTAAAATTAGGTTTCTTTTGTGGTTGTTGTTGTTGCTGTTGATCTGTTATTTTGCAGTTTTAATTAATTCCTCTTTTATATGCAACTCAATTAAAGTTTTTTTCTGTTCTTTTTGTTTTTTTTTATCACCCTTAATTGAGTTTACGACATGAATAAATGTTGGGTTTGGGGTTGGCTGGCAGAACGGTAGAAGGAACAAAGGAAGAAAGGAAGAGCAAAAGGTGAATGAGAGTTGAGGAAATTTTACACTGGAACTTTTGTTTCGTTCCTTTGTGTCAATTTCATTAATAAAATTGAAGTAGAGGAAAAACTAAACTAGCTAGTCGAAAAAGTCGCAAAAGGCTGGGGTCAAAGCTGAGATGACAACGGAAATGTTATTTTTATTTAAAGAGGAAGAGACTTTCGTTGAACGTACGTTTGTATGGGTGTATTGTAATAGAACAAAATATACAAACATACAATTTTGTTAAAAACTGCAAGTTTCTATTATAATAAACAGCGTTGTTATTTCCTTGTAGTACCCCCAATACCACCTTCACTCCACCCCCATCCTATCTATATTACATCGCCTCACCATCCATCCTGCCACTGCTCCCAGCGTTTTCAGTTTGGCCAACCTAAATATGTATAAGCATTTTGTAGATAACAAACTCTCTCTCTTTCTCGCTCTCTTACTTGCTTGGGGTCTGTCTAAGTTTCTATGCATGTATGTATGTATGTATGTGTTTATCTGTGTGCGTGTGTGTTACTATGTGTTTGTGTTTGAAACAGGTACATAACAATAATAAAACGAACTAAATATTTTCGTCTCTCTCTATATTATCTACGTATGTATGTATGTATATGTATGAGTGCATGCAACTAAAGTCGAATAAATCAAGATGAAAATGCATTAAAAATTTCTACCTCGACCAACAGATTGACTAGTTAATACGCTATCTTAACATACATATGTATGTATATTTTATTCACACATTCTTATGTAGATTAATTAAAAACAAAACTTCTTTATATACTGTCAAGGCCATAATAAAGACATTAATGAAGTCTACAGACTTTTCTAGCTATATTTGGTTAAATGAAATTTTTCTTGTCATATTGGATACAAAATATGTTGACTTCAGCATCAGAACAACAATTTTATGGCAAAGTATCCTTCTTGATTTAAACTTTTAAAAAAGGGAAGTAATTAAACTTGTCGCAAAAAGTGGTGATTAACAGGCTGATAAACAAAAAAAAATAAATCAGATATTTATTAATTTAGGTTTTTCTTGTAAATTTGGATAGGATAGGAAAGTGAAGAAAACTTTATCATATAGTGAATGAAAATACATATGTAACTTATTTCCACAAAGAAATCTACGAACCCTTAATTAGTTGCGTTGCTGCTCAAGATTTTCCTTAAAACTATGAAACTTCACCTCACAGTAATGCTGTGTTAGATTTAATGAGTACAAGCAATGCTGAATTCGTCTTTCTGGTATTAAGGGCTTACTTGTTTTGATTAATTTTAGACTTAATTATCTAAACAAAATAACTCTTGGAAGATTTTTTAGGTTTATTTTTTAGCCTAAAATCTTTAATCTAAAGGATAAATTATAAGGGTATATCAAGTGTTGCTAAGTTAACGAAATGTTCCAAATTCTTTTACTTGTAGATGTATGTATGTACATTGTACATACACACATACATACATATATACTCATACAGACACAAACTCACTAAAGGCAAGTTAATTAGAACACAAATAAAATGTAATTAAATATGGTCTTTTACTTGTTTTCCCTTTGCATTGCGCGCTATTGTCTCTCTTTTTCTCTCATACTCTTTTTATCTGACAATTCTCTTATTTCTATTCCCCTTTCCACAAATTCAAATAAATACATACATACATATACATACCTATATGTACATACATATGTACATACATATGTACATACATATGTACATACATTCGTACATATATTTAATTATGTTTCTGTGTACTCTTATCTTCAATATAAATTTGCAACTTTTTTATTAACAATTAAACGCTGGGTCGTGTCCAAAAAGTTCTAAATTTTTTGTGTAAATGCATATTTTAAAACAACAACTCATTTACATACTTTGTTTTCTGCTACCAAAGTAAAGGGTATTCGTAAACCTTTTAGAGTCTTTCAGGGTTGCAACGTCCGTTTATTTTGGGTTTTCCCCCATCTCTTTCTCGCTCTCCGCATATTGCTATCCCCCTCTCCTGCGCAGAGTAGTGGGTGGCTGGGGAGTGCGGCGAGCGGGTGGCGACTTCCCCACTGTGTGCTTGTAGCAACTACAAATCGCTGCAAGTATATACAAATATACGTTCATATAAACGGACAAACATACATAAATACATACAGACATGCATATATAATGGCAACTTTGTGTGGAATGGGGAAAAAGTGGCACAAATTGTGCGCTGTTTTAATTTCTCTTCCTCTTCATCAGTCTCCCCGCTTTCTGGGTTGTCATCGTTGTTGCTTTAGCGTGTTGCTTGTTGTTTTTTTTTTATATTTTCTTTGGCATTTTTTGCCATCTCTTCGTAGCTCTGTGTGTTTGCTTTGCGCTAATCGCTTGCGTCGGCAGCGCAGTCAACTGCTCTGTCTCTGTCGCCTTGTTGTCTGCTCTTCTGCTTAGCGCTCTCCCACTCTCTATCGCTCTCGCTATATGTCTTTAACTCTCTTTCTCATTTTCTCTCTCACTCTCATCGCTCTAATTGCATTAAATTGTTTGGAAAATCATAATCAGTAATTGTATTTGATGACAGTTACTTTTTATGTGCTAGTATGTGTATGTTTGGGTTTAATTAAAGGAAATGGTTGTTCTAATTGGGTCTTTAACGGGAATAGTTTTCCAAGAAAATCTTCCAACTCCAAAAACCTTTTTGTTTATATTCCCACCCACCTACAATGAAGGATGATGACACGAGACGGAAGTTGCTTATTTTGGTACTGCCACATAATTTGCAAAATAATTAATGTGTGTACAGTGGCTGGCAGACGGGCTTACATACAGACAAACGTAGATATATGTACATATGTATTATGTAGATACATATACGAAAATATAATAACAAACATACATACATACATATGTACATATTTGCAAGTTTAAAGTTTACTGTATTGAAGCATAAAACGAAGCTCAAGTCTCGGTATTCTGTTTCACATATGTATGTAACAAACACGCAAAATAAATATAAAATATAATATCTGAATTTTTAACTAATCGTTCCTAAAGCTATTTAATACAGTTATTCTATTTCAAGAGACTATCTTATTATTAAACACATATGTATGTATGTATAAGTATGTACATATGTACGTACATTTACATGTGTGTATGTATATGCTAAGCAAGAATATGAACTTAAAGTATAAATATGTATGTATGTATGTATGTACATATGTATATACAGTCTCCTTTTGTTTTATGCGTTACCAACGTTTGACCTCTGCAAGGGTACATTTTAAATTGTTGACTATGCCTATGCTTACGAGTTCTTCAAGAATTTTAATTTCCTTTTATTCATCTTTTAAAAACTGGGGGAATTATAAATTTTTACTAATTACTTTGTTATTATATATGTATGTACATAACATGGATGTATGTATGTACATATGTATTATTATTATAAAACGGATAATCATATGGCATATATTATCTGTGGAGACTTTACTATACCCTTTTTTCATGTACATTACGCGAAATTTCAGCACGAGAGGGACGGGTACAAATTATTAAGGACACGTAGACATACAGCTGTGAAAGAAAAACTTGCAGGTACTGAGTTGCCTAGGTGTTGCCATTTAATCAAAAATATTTCGTGGCAGGATCGCACAAGGATATTCCATTGCTGCTTTTTAATTGAGGCATTGAAACGTTTTTCATCCTCGTGCCGTTTTAAATTTCTATGTATTGGATTTCAGTCTAGACTCTAGAGTAACAACTGGCCTCTTCATTAAGCCAACTTTCTTGGCAGCAAACCACTTCTTATCCCTATTCTTGGGGTTCTTGGGGTTTTTATTTTGGAAAAACGTTTAAATTGAAAACAGATCGCCTTCTGAATATGATAATATTTAAGATTGAATTGTTTTAAAGACTATATTGGCACCATTTTGCTAAACAGCGAAATGCCTCACACCTCAAAGATGCTCCAAACAAAAAATATTGAGATTTCTTATAAGATTAGAATACTAATTAAGGCATTTTTAATGTTCTTTAACGAGCCTTGTGGCATCTGGAAATTTCCGTCAAAGGCACGATCGGAGCGTTTTTGGAGCTCTCTTCTTTCCCGTAAAGTAAAAGGGTATATTAAAGTCGCTAAAATGTACATAACAGGCAGAATGAAGCATTTCCGACCCAAAAATTATAGAGCTACCAAATGTTTTTAAAGCTGTCGAATGTTTATTTTAAATTTATGGTACGCCCACTTCCGCCCCTAATTTGGAAAATACGCATAGCTGGAGCCAATATGTAACAGCTGACCAAATTTTGTCGAAATCGGACAATAAATATCGGAGATATACATACATACCTATGTAAGTCCGTTTTGTACGGAACCACAGAGTGCAACATTAAATGAGCAAAATAGCTAGTAAATTGATGGCGACTTCGAGTGTTTTTGTCTCTTGTCTATATACATGTATGTATATACATACATATATAAATAATTTGTTAAACAACTACTAACTTTTAATAAAATCAAATATGTAGTTATCAAACCTTTGGTATTTGTTCACGGGCAACACATGGTCAACAGGTTGTCTGTACAGTGGTATTTCGAGAACTACCAAGTTTCAACCATTACAATTGCAGCTAAAGAAGGGGGGAAATTTCACTAAGCACATACATATTTCACCTTTTTGTAAACAAATATTAAATACTTATATTTCTCTGAATAACATTATTAATTCATTAATTTTTGTTTATTGTTTAGGTGGATCAGTCACTAAATCTACTGGACAGTCTCAATACAGCATTGCGGTGCGATGCTCTACAATTTTTTCTGCAGACGCTTAAGTGCAAATATCCGGAGGCCTGCGACCAAGTCGTTAGGAATCTCTTCAGTCACATAACTAATGATAATGGATCTGGGCCAGGTGGTGACGGGGCGGAGCTAGCGACGACTAAACAACTTCAGCTATTGTTGGCCACCAAGAAGGAGAAAAGGGAGCCACCGACTACAGAAATTAAGCGTGAGAATATTGAGGATTCGGCCGGCTCAACAGATTTGAATCAAAATTTTGAGAAAATTCTTTGCAAGGAAGAGTTTATGTGCCTCGATGAGGAGGAAGAGGATTTCAATGATGATATCGATACGGAAAATTCGTCCTCCCTGCAATATCCTGCTCGTCGGAATAACAACAATAACAATGTTGATGCTATTGGTCCTGGTGATCCTCTCGATCTGATACAAACGGCTGCTGCCAGTGCAGGTGGAGGATCTGTTTTGGTCAAGAGAAAATATGCGACCACTTTTGGCAATCCAGATGAGTTGGAGCAAGAGGGGGAGGGGGATAGCCGCTTAGAACCCAACTCTTGCCAAATCGATGGCAAAATGATGATTAAAAGAAAGCGCACCAATCATGTGACTGTGGCCACAAGCACCGCTACGAGTCTGAAACGAAGGCCAGACGATCGTCTCGGACTGGGTGAGGGTTATGTCTTCCACGAAGACAACCAATACACGATAAGGTATCACCATAGTTCAGGTCAGTTCAGTGAGCGTGCCTTTAAAGCCCAGTTCCGAGCATTGTTGAGGTTGGCGCTGAGTCAGCACCACAAACCTTTTCTCAAGCAGTTCTACGAGAATTTCGTGATTAATGGCAGGCTAGTGGGCACCACCCCCTCAACGAAGATAATGAAGCAATTGCGGGAGGAGAGATTGGAGGAGTGGCGGAGACAACGGGAACAGCGCACGCTACTGGTCAGTGTACTAAAGCAAGAGCGGGAACTGGAAATGAAACTAGAACAAGAACAGAATCACGTCGAACAGGATGACCAAAAGCCCGAACTGCATTTGCCAACCATCTCGTTCGGTGACTCTGAATTGGAGTCGGAGACGGAATCGCAACTATCCTCGGCAGCCCAAGAGATTATGAAATTCGAAGAGTTTATTGACGAAGGCGTAGGCGCTGGACGTCTGATTGATGGTCTGGAAATGGAGCCGGAAATAGATGATATGCTGATAGCTGTACCCGAAGATGGGGGCGGTATCGTCGGTGGCGATGCCGATGGCAGTGTGAGCACGGCCAGTGGTAGTGGCAACAGTAGTAACAGTAGCAGCAGTTTAAATCATGATAATGGACATCATATGTAAGTTATTTTAATTATTGGAATAGCATAGTATGATTCAAATCGATTAATATTTTTGCAGGAACAGCAGTGCAAATCTTGTGATTAACGGCCTTACATCAAGCAATAGCAACAACAATGGCCAGCAGCTACCCCTGCCGGAGCACCAGCAGCCACTTAGCAAGCCATTGCCTTCTCATCATCCTGCTCATCATCATCCTCATCCTCTCCAGTTACCTATGCCTTCCATGGAGAATCATGTGATGAAAGGAACTCCAGCTGGCGGTATTAGTGTGGGTGGCCATCAGCATCAGCCGGGGCATACCATCTTGACGGCGGCAAGCAGCTCATCTACTTTAATACATCAACATCCGCATACAAATGAGATTCACTTGCATCATCAACAACAACAGCAGCACCAGCAGCAGAATCGCTTTAACTCGACCCAGAATCCGTTGTCCATGATGGGTGGAATGATGCAACAACAAAACGAATCGCAGGTTAACCTGCAACAGCAACAACAGCACCAATTGATGCAGAGACAATTTGCTCCGATGATGAATAATCGCCAATTGCCTTCACTGGCTGCCTTGTCGAATTTGGGAGTGGGAGGAAATCCCCAACCTCAACCACACCCGCATCCCCATCCGCATGCTGTAGCGTCAAGTGGTGGCCAGTTAAACTCCTCATTGGAGTTAGATGACAATGAGTTGTCTCCTGAGGAGGACGATGACGACTTAGACCAGGAGCTAGATGAACTGGAGGCGGCTAAGCAACAGCTAATTGATGGAGGAAGCAGCAGTAGCACATCACTGCAGGCTCCCCCATCGCAGCCAGGTAGTGCAGGAGGGGGAGGCAGCCACACTCCTGGCATAAAAAAGGATAAGCCCAGCTATAATTGCCTATTGTGTCCAAAATCGTATCGGAAAAGAAAATCCCTATTGGATCATTATAAAATGCATCCAGGATATTGTCACGATTGTGGTCAGCCAAATGGAAACACGCTAGAGGTATGACAGATTATTAAATGGATTAAATCATATTTTAATAATTGTTCTTGTTATTATTATTAGGAAATTATCCAACACAATCGCACTATGCATGTGAAGGAGTTTCCGTTTGTGTGCGAAACCTGTGGCGAGTCCTATTCGCGAAAGCAACAATTCCATGCTCATGTCGAGTCGCATAATAAGAAGGAATTCAAAAGTGAGTCCAAGTGAATGTAAATTTCACCCATGAGGAGAAGCCAAAGGCCCAACAAAACTCTATATTGCTATACTAACTTAAAATTAAACTTTTATTTAAATTAATTTATATTTAACTTTTTTAGCCTTTCCATGCGGTGAATGTGGTTTGAAGTTTCCCCAAAAGAAATTGCAACAACATTTTGAAGAGACTGGGCATAAGGCCGATGGAGCCATCTGTGAGGTGTGCGGAGATGAGTTTCCTTCAAAGAATGCTCTGTACCAGCATATCATTCGTGTCCACAAGCGGGACAACTTCTTTGAATGCCACATTTGCCATAATCGCTTCACCCTAAAAGCTAATCTGGAACGACATGTCCAGCTTCATACTGAGGTTAAGCGCACCTATGTATGCGATTTATGCGGCTCCTCATATTTTACATATCCCGCACTTAAAGAGCACTACAGCAATGCCCATGTGGATGTCTCGGAATGCAAGTGCACACTGTGTGGCAAACGTTTCGGTTCGGCCAAATCGTTGCAGAGGCATTTGCCCTCCCATTCGGAAGAGAGGCCGCATTGTTGCAACTATTGCGATCAGGTTAGTGGACACACTAAATCATATTTTAAATTTATTTTAACGATAATCGTCCCACCACACGCAGACCTTTAAATGGAAAACGCATTTGGTGCGCCACAAGCAGACAATGCATGGGAACCAACCGCCGCCGCCCAAGAAGGCCAAGCAACGTTTCCCCAAGGCTAATGATGAAGGTAAAATAATAAGCAGAGCAGTAGCAGCCAGTTGAAATCTTCTAACTTTCTTTTACTTCTCATTGATAGGTGAACTGGCTGCCTTGCCAGATATGCCGGGACCGCCACCTGTTAAAGCTACCAAAAAGTCAAGTGCCAACAAGACAAAGACCCAGGCAGGTGCTGTTGGTGCGGCTTCCAATCAACAGCAGCATCAAAAGGCCACGCCCACGCCACCGCCTCCCGTCTCAACCACACCAGGTTGCATTCAGCAGGATCAGTTCAATGCTGCGATGGTTAGCAGCAATAGCTCTCAATCTTCGACAGCTTCCACATCGCAACACTCGGTGTCGACGAGTGAATCTCAGCAGAATTCCATATATAATCCGAGCTTTAATCAGGACAACAACAAGACGCAGCAACCACCGCAGCAACCACCACAGAATGCGATCATGCATCAACAGCACGCAACGCCGCCGCCGCCTGCGCAACAACAACAGCAGCCACGGAGTAACTCAAGCGACTTGCATTTGCAGCGAATGAACAGCTTTGGTCCAGAAGGTCAGCCACCGTTCCACTTTGAGCCGGGACAAGCTCCAAGCAGCGGTTATCCACAGCAACATCAATTGATAAATCAGTATCAGCAGCAGCAACATATGAGAAGTCATACTCCACAGAGTCCACATCCACCACCACCGCCGCATCATCCGCATCCTTCACAATTGCAGCCACAATTTAATTCACCTCATCACATGCCGCCAATGCATCATCAACACCAATTGATGATGCAGCAACAGCAGCAGCAACATCGTCACAACCAACGGTCGCCGTTGCACCATCATGCAGCAGCTCAGCAATTGCAACAGCAGCATCAACAGCCCTCACATAGTCCTCAGCATGCAAGGTTGCAATCACCTCAGCCAGCACCGACAGCACAACAGCAGCAACAACAACAGCAGCAACAATTCCTGCAACAGCAACCTCACTCTACTGACTCCTGGGGTAATCTAAACTTTGGCCAACCAGCCAATAGTCAGCCAGTTGAGCTCAAGGATAATAAATTCTATATAGTCGACTCGGCTGAATTTCTAGGGCTTCCAATGAATGTGCCGCCTGCCCAGCAGCAACAGCAGCAGCAACAACCAGTAGTTAAACCCCAGCCACCACAGCAGCAACCCCAACAGCAGCAGCAACAACAAGATCCAGCTCTGACTGGTGATCTATTGAGCTTCCAGCATATGTGGCCGGCGCCAGGATTCAATCAGCCGACTCAACAGCAGCCACATCAACCACATCAACCACACCAACCACACCAACCACATCAACCACACCAACCACACCAACCACACCAACCACATCAACCACACCAAACACATCAACCACAGCAACAGCAGCAACAGCCTCAGACGCAGCCTAATTCTAGTGATCCACATAACTACAATAATATAGGCAGCATACTCACGAATCTCATCGACACAAATCCACAGCCCATGGAATACAACTTTGATATAATGCAGCAGCAGCAACAACAACAGCAGCAGCCACCGCCGACAACACAACAACAACAGCAGCAGGCGCAGCAGCAGCAACAACATCATAATCCAGGTGGCTATCCAGGAGCAGTGATGCGAGGAGGACCCGTTTATGGAGGATCCACAGCAGTGGGCTATGAACAACATTTGAGCGATCAACTGCAGGTGGTCAATGAGCAACAAAAGCAACAGAATAGTTTTCAGCCATATCATTCCCATGGATTGCAGCCCCAACAACAGCAGCAGCAGCCCCAACAAGCAATGCATCCACATCTCTTGCCACCACCAGGACCACATGGCAGTGTCTATGAACGGGCCGGAGTTGGTGTGGGAGTCGGTGGCAGTGTGGTAGGAGTTGGCTACCCAATGCTGGGGGATGAATCGAAACCCGTCCTGCCACCTATGATGGGTGGAATGATGCAGCAGCTGCCTCCACATGGTCAGCCAGATTTAATCTATTATCCAGTGAAGAACGATTGACAGGCTCAAAATCACCATCCACAACGCTGGTGGACAGAACCAGCCAAGAGAGGCGATGTTTTTCATTGAAGAAAAACCCAAATAAAATGCAAAAATAAATATTTAAAACAAAAACAAAAAAAGTAACAAGCAACAGAACAAGTTTGCATAAATTTGAATGAGAATTGTAATTAATTTGATAGCTTGATAAAACGAAGAGGAGAGAAGTTACAATTTCTAATCCGACCGGCGCTATGATCAGACATATATATATATACATATATATCTGCATATATATATAAATTTATATATATATACAGTAGTATGTAAACAAACACAACAAATATAAATTATATAATATATATGAGAAATTAGTTAATAAGCATGTAATATGTAGTATGTATAACAATAACGGCAGACTCCGATGCAGTAGACCGCAAGCAACTTTCGAACAAATTTTAATGCTAGTTTAACCCTAATCACATACAAACAAAATACAAATATGTACGTACGTTGATGTATAATCAAAAAATTCCCCATTTATACACACCGATAAACAGATATATCCCCCGTCAACTTACGAATTATTTTAAATGCTTGGCAACTCTCCAACATCACAAAATAGCCCAGGAGATCCCAAGCTCTACAACGTTGTATTCATATCATGAGCGAGGTGCCCTTCCCCCCTATCCCCAATATATTTACATAATTATATAATTTGGATAATGCTTGTTATTTTCTATTTAGTTAAAGTATCCTGCTTCTTGAAGCCTTTCTTTCGATTCGAGCGGAATAATAAAAAAACGCCAGCCACAGTTTTGTTAGATTAGTGCCTAAGTCTAGTTGATATAATATCTATATATATTCATTTATCCCAATGTAAGCCCCTTAAGAAATCATGTTGTGGAATTTTACACCCGATTCTCAATTGTATAGCCTTTTGTTAAATTTGTTTGATTCGCCCTTTCCCTCCCCTAAAAATCAAATATGTATTTTATTCATAAATTTTCCTTAAATGTCATACAGGCCCCAAACTCAACTAAGAAATGATTTAGCATTGTTTCCAGTTTTAAAAATTATTGAAATTCAGTTACATAAGGATTATGCAAATTTAAGTGGAAGTTTAAAACATTTAATGTCTAAGACTAATTTTATGAGTAAAAACAAACAATAAAATAATACTATACAAAAAAGGACATATAAACAAAGCCAACCAACTTCTTTATGATAAAATTTGTATTCTGTATACAAAAAAAATTAAAAAAGTAAAATGGCAATTAAAAAAAAAAAAAATTAAAAGAAACATGATAAATAAATGAAATTTGTATATTTAATAAAAATAGCAAAATAAAAGTGAATAAAAACTTCTTTTAAAAAATTGACCAAAAGCTGTATTATTAAATCTCATAACCTTGCTTGGATTATGTACTTAATAATCATAAAAGCAAAATGTTTGCGTTTATTTCTACAAGCTTATAAACAAATTTCATGAAATTAAATCGGATCTTAGTTAACACCTCCCATTAGATTAACCACTCGATTCTTATAACGCTTTGATATATCCTTCTCGATGTGCGATTGCAGTATTCGCGTCTGCTGGATCAGTTCATTTAAAACTGGATTCAATTGCTGACGCTGTTCACGTAATTCCACGGCTTTTTGCTTCAGCGAATCTCTGTTCTTCCGCAACTTCTCAACTGTTTTTGTCATTTGCTTGAGTTTGGTGGCCAAGAGATTGGCATACTTGGGCGAATGCTTAAGTTGGAAAAGGTGTCGTGTTTGCTCATCGGAAGTCTGTAGAATAATTCTTTCGGTCTCGGTTAGAAGTTTGCGTATACTCTCCACATCATGACTGGCCATGTTGTCCATAAGTGAGAACATAATGTTGCTCGCCGATGACTCTAGTTGATTTAACTCAAAGAGACGGAGACGGAGGAATGATTCCAGTTCGTAGATTTCATCAAAAAAGCGATCCCGATAGTTTGGGGAGTCCAGAAGAGTATACGCCTGGTCACCTATGAATTATCTCACAATAGAATATAAAACGTATCAAAGCAGTTTACAGATTGAATAATATACCTTTGGCTGTGCCCCCATCCATGCCTGTGCCCTCAACCACAATGCCATATTCCTCTACGGGAATATCAAAATTAATTTCTACAGCATCTGTAGGGGCACTTTCAATGCCCCAATCAATGTTGCCTCCATCTGTCTCCTGCAGATCAACATTACCAAAGTCACCATAATCAATAATCTCCGCCGATACAGTGGAGGAAGTGCCACCATTATCATCCGTACCAAAGTCAATTTCATTACCAGAATTAATTGGCTCTTTGTCGGAATCGTCCACAGTTAAATTTAATCGTATGGGAGGCTCCTCCACAACTAGTGGCGCTTCCTTATGTATATATTGATAAACTGTCGTATTCCCAAATTCAACTAAATGACGCAAAATTGGCAGACCTTGCTGTTGTCCACTAACTTCGGCATACAGATCAAAAGCTGCCTGAATTCTACCAATGTCTTGCAATGATTTCGCATAGAGTTCCGGCAAACCAGATAAAACTTCTATAAATTCCGAATGAAGATTGTCCCCCTTGACACCCAACTGTTCCAATAGAGCCGTATGCTCGGCCAGTAATTGAGTCTCTGGTTTGTTCAGGTCATGGGCACGTTTCAAACACTCGTCAGTTTGCAGCTCCAGCTTGGTCATTTGCTTCCGCAGTCCGGGAACTTCATAGTTGATATTTCTAACAAAAATTTGTGCCGTCTCAGCCAGATATACGGAGTTTTTTTCATAAAGTCGACAGATTTCCTGCCAATCTTTCATGCGCTGACTCCCGTAGGATCCAAAAACACTTTTCGTATCCTTCTCTGTTTGTTTGAGGATCTCAATGATCTCCTTCACATGGAAGTAATTTATGTCTAATTTAAAATCCAAAGGTAAATTAAAATATTCTTCCTTGACATGTAAATGGTCTAAAACTTACTCGCATTAGCTAACAATTGGATCAGTTGCTCATTAGATGGCATATCCTGGAGAGCATTGCTGATCTTATTGTGAATGTCCCTAATCTCTTGTTGTACATTTTTTGGCACTATCCGTCTGCTTATTAGCCAATCCTGCAACTTCAATGTGTGAATGTCAATGGGAATCTCCGACTCCTGTTTTGAAATGGCGAATGCAAAAATTTATTAAAACATTTTTGGGTTTAACTTAAATGTAACTTACATTCATTTTCCAATTTGTTTTTGTCCACGCAAGCTGATTTTTGTTATTGTTGCTTTTGTCACACACTCATCGGTGTTGCCAGATGTCAAATGCCATAGGAATTTGTGGCGATAATATTTCGGTAAAACAATCGATTTTTTTTTAAATCTCTTTTAAACTACAAAGATTCCATTTAATGAATTTCATTTTCTGTTATACAACTGATGTAACAGATCATTATATTGGAAATATTTAGTCCGACTTGGTCACTCTAGTTAAATGAGAGTAAGATGCGTTTATACCTATTTTCATCCAACTCCAACTTGTTCAAATACCTTAAGTTGTTTGCTTGATCTGACATTATATATGGTAATCAGGAATTTATATACATATGTACATATGAATTTTATTTTTCTATTTTCGTCGGTACAAACACTAACACATCTAAACGACTGTTGTTTTCCAACTCAAATAATTTGAGAGCTTTATTAATTAATTTATAATCAGCTTCAGCTGACAGTCGAAAATACATTTAATACTCGTATTTACTTTTCTTTTATGACTTTTTATAAATACGACTTTTTCGTTTCTTTCAAAATCTCTTAAAATGGTATAATCCCGGTTAAATTCCCTATTTTCATAAGACTTTTATTTTCCGTTTTGCGTTCTGATTTCCACTTTTTTTTTTACTTTTTCTACTTTTACTTCTAATTGCCAATTCTAATATGATGGAATACTTTAGTTCCGATAGATGAAATTACAGACAGATAAACCAATCGTTATAAAAATGTTGCATTTAAAAATTCACATATGTACATACATATTAAATTTAGTTATTTATATGGTACGTCGCAGCAACAATAAATAGAGCTGATTAATTTATTTGTTCATTTTATTATAAAAAAAAAAAAAACAAAACATAAACTGAATTAAAAATATAGTGATGTGGAATTGAAAATTTTTATGATGTATAATCATTGACAATGGCAGGGTCAGTTGAATCGGCGGGGCCGGAGGCATCTTCTCGGAACATTTGAGCCACCTGGGCGCTAGGCAGAATTTTTTGGGAACTTCCTGTTTTAGTTTTCCGCCATATGTCCCACTCAACTGGATGCATTTTCTTTTTATGCGAATGCATATTGGCATTCGAGTTAAATGTGCGTGGACAAAAGGGACATTTGTACAGGGGTTCCCCCGTGTGCTGGGCCATGTGTTCCTAAAATGAAGAAAAAAACGTTTAATATAATGAGTCGGAATATTGGTAACTATATTTAACCTTGAGACTAATGTCTTTCTTGAAAGTCTTGCCACACTGTTCGCAGGTATATATGACATTGGAGTGGGAGTAGCGTTTGTGACCGATGAGAGCCCGAGAATTCTTGCAACTTTTGCCGCATTCGGAGCAAATAAATTGCTTGCCCTCGTCGTTATGACGCCTCAAATGCTGCTTTAAATTGTCCTCATCCTTGAGCCAACTCTCGCAATCTGCACGCGGGCATTTTATGCGAGGTCCACTCTCTTCAAAATGCAGCCGAACATGCTTCTCAAAAACAGCTTTATCCTTTATCTTTTTTCCACAAACATGACAGACATTGGCCGCTTTGCGATGCTGCATGCTGATGTGGACCTGCATATGGTATTCGGTGGCAAAGCTAGAAAACGTACAAGTTGGGCTAATCATTATACTGATAGGGGGAATCCTCTACTCACGCATTATGTTTGGGACATTCGGGGCAGATAAACTTTCGTTCATTGATAGGTACATGAGAGCCTTTGTGGAGCTCTAAGAGATTGCGCCGCGAAAACCGTTTGCCGCAATCCTCGCACTGAAAGTCACACTCCTCATCGGGAACATGATGGACCAGCCAATGGGCACGTAATACACTAGAATTGGCAAACACCTTGCCGCAGTCCTTGCACCTAGAAGGAAAAGTTAGAACCCTTTTAACTAGTCTGACTACATGTCTACCAACTTGATATATTCCGGATTCTCATGCCGGCGGGCATGCTCTTGAATTAGACAACGTTTATTTAGCTTGCGCCCGCAACACTTAATGTAGGGTCGTTCATCTGGATGCTTCTCTTTGAAATGCTCTCGTATGCCATCAAAATCGTCTGCCAAAAATATACACAACTCGCAACCCATGACTATATAGCGTTTGATAAGCTCCTCATCCTCTTTGCAGAATGGAGGCCAACGTTGTAATGTTTTGAAAGTCCTACGTCCTGGTTCACGTTTTTGACTCCTGTCTTTGCTTTTTGTCGCATCCTTTTGTTTGACAAGAGCTCTCTTAGTTGCGGTCTTCGTTGATTCCCTCTTTGTTTTGCGGCCACTTCGCGTTATAATTAAATCGAGATCATCTTCGTCTTCGCTTGATTCCCCATCCTCATCTTCGTCATCATAATTATCATCCTCGTCGCCAATACTCTCTACATCGGGGGAATTTCGCTCGGTTTTGATATTCATTTGCCGGTCGTCCTCTTGTTTAGCTGGAGTTAGCTTTACATCCAATTCATCTAATGGATTAACATTTACGTTGATATCATTGTCCACAGCCAAAACATCAGCTGGCATCATTACTTCCTCAGGCCAATTGGCAGTGACCATTTCGGGATCCTCTTTAAATTTGGAGGTGGTGGCATAAATTACCTGAGCCTCTTGTATAGAAACATAGAATTGATGGAATTCCGAGACCTGAGTCCAACAAACATTGCATATCACTTTCGAAATTTCATCGTTGGGCAGAACCTGCATCATATGTAATTGTTATATGTATGTATTTATTTGTGTGTGTATAAGAGGAAGAGGTCTTTTATGAATTCAATTTTTACCTCAAACCAAAAATGCTGCCGTAGTATTTCGGCCACTTTGTTGTCCACAGAATTGGGATCAAAGATTTGTAGGCACATCTGGGAGCCATTTACTCCCCTCAAGCACAAGCGGCAGATGTCCATTTCTTTAAAATTCAGTTCAATTCATTAGAAACAACTATTGCTTGTAATTTACAAATGTCTAGTGTTAGAGATGGGAGTTTTTGCAGGTACTTGGAGAGCACTATCCAACAAATTAGTTGAACGATACTGTGGAATTTTAATTTCAAGTGTAAAATAAGAAATTCAAATACCTTGTTGTTTGATGATGCTCAATATGCACCAATTGTTGCTATCGCTGCAAAGATTAAACACCGGCAATTGTGTGTAATGCAATTGTTACACAGCTACCCGACTCTGAAATTTGTAGCTTACTCTTACGATTCTATGGTTATCGATTTTTTGCAACCACTAGTGTAGGCAGAGCTAACACGGATGAAAACATTTACACAGAAAATGAGTAAACAAAAGGAAAAGGATGCATCCGCCATGAAGGTAAGTATGATTTGACATCCATATCCATTGTCAAGCTAGACTGCAACACATATTTCATTCTTTTAGCGCATTAGTGAAAAGAAGCTGGAAGCCTTTACGGTGGGCACTTTCTCTAAGCGACAATTGTCAAAGAAGGAGTTGGAAGAGCAAAAGAAAAAAGAAGATGCAGCTGCTGCGGCACATGTAATTAACTAAGTTTGATTATTACTTTTGCTATAAAATAATTGATTTAATAATAACTATGTACTCGATAGGCTTTCAAAGAGTTTGTGGAGACCTTTCAAGAGGCACCCACACCCTCTTCCAAAGTGTGGGTTAAGGCGGGCACGTACGATGCTGGTTCAAGGCGCGAGGACAAATCGGAAAAGGGTAAACTTTACAAACCGGGATCAAAGATTGTGGAAAAAAGTGCGGCTGAGAAGGCCGAGGAATATGCCAAATTACTAGCTTCAGATCTTAAGAAAGATTCGGGTCCCCTTAAAAAGAAGAACCAGGAAAAGAAGAAAAGCAATTTGGAACTATTCAAGGAGGAACTGCGACAGTAAGTGATTCCAGTTTGCAAATATCAAAATTTTTTTCAAAGCTAAATATTTTTAAGAATCCAAAAGGAGCGCGAGGAGCGTCACAAATATAAACATATGGCCGTCTCCCATGTGGCGTCCTCGCAGCAGCAAAGTCAAAGTAGTTCAGAGAGTAGTAGCAGCGCTGCTGGTGGTGCTAACTCTTCCTCCAGTAGTTCCCAACAGGCGGCTGGAACTCATCCATCCGGTTCTTTCGATACTGGCGATCCCAACACCACAAATCTGTATTTAGGCAATTTAAATCCAAAAATTTCGGAACAGCAATTGATGGAGATTTTCGGTCGTTATGGTCCATTAGCCAGCATTAAGATTATGTGGCCCCGCTCTGAGGAGGAGAAACAACGTGGCCGCAATTGTGGATTTGTGGCATACATGAGTCGGAAGGATGCTGAACGAGCACTGAGAACTCTTAATGGACGTTATGTTATGGGCTATGAAATGCGTTTGGGTTGGGGCAAGACGGTGCCCATTATGAATACGCCAATTTTTGCTCCGCAGGCTTTGCTAGAGTTGACAATTCCCCCGCCACCGTCGGGATTACCATTCAATGCTCAGCCCCCGGTTAGTGAGAAGGATACCTTGCCCAAAAAGAATTACAAGGAGTATGACAACATAGAGGAAAAGGAGAACATGGAGAGAGTAAGAACGACAAACGGGAGACTTCATCTAAGTAAAACGAATCTTCTCCATTTCAGATTCTTCAAAAATCCGTCGTCAAAGTTTTTATTCCCACAGAAAAGTATGATTAATCCCTTAATGAATTTTATTTAGATTGTTTGTTAATACGAATCTTCTTTTTAGATCCGTCTTAAATGTAATCCACCGTATGATTGAGTTTGTTATACGTGAGGGACCTATGTTTGAGGCTCTCATTATGAGTCGGGAAATGGAAAATCCCCTATTCTCTTTTCTTTTTGACAACGAGAGTCCAGCGCATATTTATTATCGCTGGAAACTCTTCTCACTTCTGCAGGGTGATACGCCTGGTGAGTGGCGGGAGAAGGAGTTTCGTATGTTTAAAGATGGTCCCGTCTGGCGGCCACCAGTGGCTAATTTCTATACACAAGGCATGCCCGATGAACTTGTTGTAGATCCCGACGCACCGGTGGTGCATAAGGGTGCACTTTCCAATGCGTGAGCTAAAATTAAAATCGGACAATTCTACATCCCTTAATACTTTTTTTAATTTTCTTTAGGCAACGCGATCGTCTAGAAGATTTAATCAGACAGTTGACTCCGGAGCGTGGTCGTATAGGGGATGCAATGATCTTTTGCATTGAACATGCCGATGCAGCAGACGAGATATGTGAATGTATTGCCGAGTCCTTGTCAAATGCCACTACATTAGCATCGAAGAAGATTGCTCGGCTCTATCTTATCTCAGATATATTGCACAATTGCACTGTAAAAGTTGCAAATGCTTCGTTCTTTCGCAAATCGTATGACTTTTATATATATATACACAGCTAGAGAATTTATATATTTTTATTGCAGGGTTGAAAAGCAATTAATTGAGATTTTTGAAAGTTTACACACTTATTATTTAAATATTGAAAGTCGACTTAAGGCCGAGGGCTTTAAATCTCGTGTCTGCAATGTCATTAGAACCTGGGAGGAATGGACAATATATCCCAAGGAATTTCTAGGTCAACTTAGATCTACTTTTCTGGGAAGACAGGTTGGTAAAAGATGGATGGAACGAACTCTTTTTTAAATCTACATTTTAGTTTGCTCCACAGTCTCAAGTTTCACCACAGGCAGAAGAATCACGTTCCGAAGAGGCTTTGGACGAGGACATCGATGGTGCCCCGCTATCCGGTGAAGAGAAGGATGATGAAGATCTAGACGGGATTCCACTTGATGGAGCTGCTTTGCTCAAGAGCGCCCTTAAACGCGCTATGCCAGAGACAGCAACGCCACAGCGAGATGCACATAAAAGAGACGAATACCATGAGGAAATTGATGGCATACCGCGTAAGTCCAATTTGTGTACAATGCAAAAGAAAATTCCCATGTCAACTTGTTCCTTCAGTGGACGAGGATGTGGATGGTGTTCCACTGGAAAAGTTATCAAAACCCGCTGAAAAAGCAAAAATGCCCGGATTTATACCATCAAAGTGGGAAACTGTAGATCCCCAACAAGTAGAGGCACAGGCCATAACCACTAGCAAGTGGGATACATTGGATCCACCGGATCCTCCAAAATTTTACAGCTCTGATGAGGAAAGCGATGGTGATGATGATTCCGAGAAGTTCAGAGATGAGAAGCGTCAAAAGTTGCGAGAAATCGAATTGAAGGCTATCCAGTATCAAGATGAACTGGAGTCGGGCAAGCGACGCCTAGAACCTGGTTGGACTGTGTTTGAACAAGTAGAATACTTTCGCAAGCGATTGCTTACCCAGGTAAACATAATCCATTATCTGTCCTGATCAATCTTTGCGAAAATATTTTGGTTATAGGACTCAAGATCAGAAACTGTGGACTCCCCACTTAGTTACATCCACTCCTCAAAATCGAGAAGTTCTAAACGCAGTGAGAGTCCTGGCCACTATAGCTCCAGTTCACGTAAACGTTCCCACTCTCCATACAGCGGAGGAGAAGGTGGACGTCGACGAGATTATTCGCCGGAAAACTCGCGCAATTCGCGGTCCTCTAAACGTGACCGACGTGAGGATTCATATGGTAGCAGCTCGTCCTCCCCCTCCAGACATCGCGCAGAGAAACCAAGGCTCAAGCACAGACATTAAGCAAAACGATAAATGAATGAAAGAAATTAAACTAGCTAAACTCTGCTCAAACGTTTGCAGTCGATCAATCTGAAATCCTCTATTCTTTCTCAATTATCTCATTCAAATACTAGATTTCAATTTATTTTAAATACGGTATATATATATATATATGGTATATAGATTTATTTAAAATCTAAGTGGGCTTAGATAGAGTAAAGGAATTTCTGGAAGCCGGATGAATCCACACCTAGATTCCGCTCTGCGAGATGGCGAATTCATTGTTAAGGAAAATTGCTTCAGATTCGATCTTCTAACTAGCTCCAGTTATGTCCATGCTCCAAAAAACCAACAAAAGGCTGACAGACACACACACACACACCAGTTGCTATTATCATTGAGGGTTAAATATATAGTAAATAAGAACTCTGCATTGGGGCACTAAAAGTAAATCCTAACAGCCTCTTCGGCGTTTTGTTCCACCGGACAGTAAGGACACTTGAGTATGTGACCGTTGCTGAGCTTGTGCAATGCATCATTGGAGATAACATGGCCGCAGGTCAACTTCTTGGGCGGGTTGTCTTCGGAGGTCTGCTGACGTAGGATAGGGCAGGCGAATATTGAGTGGAAACGAAATTCTGGCTGGAGATCAATCTCAATTGGAAGCTCATCACACCCGTTCCACATTCCCAGAACCTGGCGCGATTGCATTACTTGTTTGATATTGAGTAGGGCGGGCAAAGCAGTACATCCTGCATTGACTACCACCGATAGGGCGGAGTTCTTGCTGATTCCCAGCAGTTGGCATGCATCTTTTAGAAATATGAATGACAACTCAGTCCACATCTCTTGGCCAAGAAAATGTTTGTATGGTGAATTCTCCAGCCCCCCCGGTAAATATATAAAGCTGGCCATTAAATTGGCTATCTCATGCTCATATCGCACAGCAAATTTCTTGAAATTCGTGCGCGCATAGATAATGGCCTCATGCTGTGATTCCAGGCCGTAGGAGACCAACTGCATAAAGCGCATGCGGTGCAGACGAAACTCAATAAGGGAGTGCCTCTCCATCAGTTGCTGGGAGTAGCGCATAGTCCACCTCAATGCATCGTCCAGTTCTCGCTTTTGTATTTTTACCCAAATGCCATAGATGTCTGCAAACTCTCGCTCTGAGTCGAACACATCCTGTGCATTCTCCTCCGTCATCTTGCATTCCTTAATCAGTGTGCGTGCCACTTCGTCCATCCCCTGGCGACAATAGTGTTTGGCTATTGCTTTATTCAGCAGCATTAGATTTTCCTCATCCTGCAAAGCATCCACCCTCATGGTTGAAGTAAAATCGGCACTAAAGTTTCTGTCAATGGCCTTGCCCATTTTCGATATAGAGCCGTGCAAGTCACGATGCTCTGTGGAAAGCTTTTGGACTCTTTCATTGCACTTCAGAATAGCCTCACGGATAATCTCCATTTGACGCTCTGTCAGACGTTGTGGAGTAGCTGGCTCTGTTTCCGCTTGCATGCTCACACCATGTTCAATGTCCATGGGATCGTCTACACCGCCACCTCCAACCTGTGTGCTCGAGTTTAAAGTGGTCACCGTTTGCTCAGCTTTGCCCAACACCTTTACCAATTCGGACATTAAAGACGCAATGTCACAAATATCGTATATATTTTCGTGCAGTTGCTCTAATTTGGTGACTACGCGATCCAAATCCTTCTCCACCGATGCACAAGCCCAAACTTCATTGTTGATCAATTTAGAGCAAGCTGCGTCATTTAATTTGCTGTCCATGGTGTGCAACCCAGGAACCCACTCTTTGGGGACTTTTAAAGCGAAATTGCTATATGAGTTACTATTTAAAATTTTTTTTTGAAATCCAAGAATGAAAAACTAAATTTTCCAGATAATTGTAATTGCGTATTTTTGCGGGGAAATTTACTAGCGCTAAGAGAAGCCAAAAAGAGACACAAAACAAAGAAAAGGAGCTGGTAAACCATCGATGTAAAATATGAAAAATATCGATGGTTAGTATATTAGTATCGATGGTTCGCAAAAAGATTTTTGGGCTTATGAAAATGGATCTTATACTTTTTATTCTGAATCATATTTAATTTTGTTAGTCAAGATGTTTTTCTTATTTAAGTGAACAATATTTTCTTTTAGTAAAATTAGGCTATTAAAATACTAATAAAAAGGCATTCTATTTTATCGATAATGTCTGGATGGATAATGCACAGAAAAACTTCGAATAGTGCTGCCATACCATTAAATAAATGTTGCTGTTAAAAAAGCAATGTGTAACGGTAGTAACCGAAAAATCAATGAAAAATGTTGTTGTGGTCTGGAATATGTGGACAAAACTACACCTAAATATAAAATGAAATAATCGACAAACAGATAGTTTGAATGTAAAAAGTTTTAGTTAACGAGTTTTTAGCTCATCTATGTAGAGATATACACATAAATGTGTACATGTGTAACAACAAAAACGTTGATTATCGAAGTGGGTGAAATTATTTTGATTAAAATCTTCTGAATTTTGAATATAACATTCTCGACGAAATTATCTTTAACGCTTCTATGACATTGAACCTAGTATTACAATGCCAAAAATTTTCGGCTAAAAATAAAAAATACAACTGCTGGACACGACCGCACATTTTATTTTTTCCGTTTTTGCAAGCAAATTGTCAAATTCACAGTGAACCCTCCCCCTACAGATGCAGTTACAGCAACCATAATTCAGGTGCTTTTGCGCGCATGGAGAGTGAACAAGAAAATGGGAAACTTGATAAGAAAGAAAAAACATTAATTATTTTTAAAATATTTTACTTTCGCCTTTAGTGAATGGGTTTGAAAACGAAATAGAAAAACGTTTCGTTTGAGCAAACTCACCCAGAGAGCAACGTCCAACGAAAAATTATAGGAAAAATTATACAAAGACCATGCATAAAAGTATGTACATACATATGTACATACATATGTATGTACATGCCCCACGAGTAGAAAGAGTGTAGAAGAGACAAGAGGAGCACACGGCAAATAGGAAATACCCGGTGCACTTTGTCGTCGTACTCATCCCCACATCAGTATTTTTATTTTAGCGGTACGATTATGAAGAGAGATATGTCGGTGTGTCTCTTGGCCATTTTGCTTGACTTACCAATCCTTCATAAGAAAAGTATATTAATTTTGAATTGGAGTTTGCGACATACATATGTATGTATTTATATGCATGTTCAAATGCAGAACTAGAAGCCAACGCATATTAAATTAAATATAATTTAGAATGTTCCTATTAGTAACCATTTTGATAAAAATAAATTGGTTTAATCATACATAATATTCCAATGGAAAAATTAAGTCTTAAGGGTATAGAGACTTCGGCACAGCTGTGATATTTAATTTCTTTTAAAATTTTCGCTAATAGTTTGAAAATATAATTTTGGTCGACCAGTTCGGGAACAATATTCAAACTTTGCGTAAGCAGCCAGAACCCCAGCCAGGCGGCTCTCTTGGCCAAAACTGACAAATACTCATATTGTTTTTCTGCCCGATAAGTGTTTTGGAGAAAAAAGAATTTTTAAAGATATTATTTATGTTTACGCGATCATTAATTGTGAACAAAAATGGCAAAAACGATTTAAAGAAAAAAAATTATTGCTATCAAAAATTATGTGATAGACAAACCAAGCAAAAAGTCGAATAACGTAGAGGCTAAAAATAAAAACAAAATAAAAAAGAAGAAACTACATTGGGACTGCCTATTTATGTAATAAAAATTTGAAATGAAAAAAATATTGTTCTGTGAAGTGAATTGAGGCAACTAATAATAATAATTATTACAGATGTATAGATATTTATACAACCATAGTATACAGCTCTACCTAAATTTGTGTCTTTCAGATAATGCTTTAAACATACACAAGTAATACACAACACAAAACAAACAAAATGAGCCAACGTCAAAGTTAACCACGAAGCAACCAACAAAGCAGGAAGAACTAACTAACCATAGTTGAAACATCACAAAGGACACTTGCCTTACGTTTTAGCTTTAAACAAAAATACCAACTAACCACGAAGATATATACATACATAGAAACAACAACAAACATCGATACTAAGAACTAATTTAACAAGTATGTCAACAGCAGCCACAGCCATGAGGAATCGTGCGGCTTCATCGCCTAGCCCAAGCGGAGGCGTAGCAGAAGAGGGCATGACTCCAAAAAAGACGGCACTCATTATAGTGATTGTTATTGGATGCATTGCCATATTGTGGCCAAAAGTTTTCCATCCCATGATGTTTGGTGCAGCACCCATTAAGCCAAACATCAAAGATCCCCGAGGTGGAGGTCCTGGAGGTAATAGAAAAAAAAGTTCTTCGGGATACTTCGTTTGATTTTGATTTCTTATGATTTCTTTGAATTTATTTAATACTGTTCGTGTGTGTGTATACAATATCTCGTGGCTAAATCTCAATGTTGTCCCAGGCTGTTGTGATGTCGTGCTTGACCGTGAGGAATTCTTGAATGCATCGAAACCAAGTCCCGAACCATTTGTGGGTCCCCATTTGTACCGCAAACAAATCAATTTATATACGGGCGAAATAAGTAGGTTATAGGCTGTGAAGAGCTAAAGATCACTGATGCACTTGCTCACTTCCTCCGCCCCATTTCAATTTAAAAATATTAACCCATCATCAGAATTTCAATGCTTTTCTAATTCGCAACTTTTACAAACTAATTCCAATTTGTTGACTTTCGCTATATTATATTTATAAATTTACGTTGTATGCCATCAGGTCTGCGTCAGGAGCGTCCAGCCCACTTGCATCCGGAATCAATATATCAGGCTATGAGGGAACGTGGACGGGCCATTCCAGCCACTCCTACTGTGCCAATTGTTGAGCGCAAGAGTTCTCCAAGCAATCCGCCACCTCGCATTGTTGATGGACGGGTGAGTCAAAGAAAATTAACCATTTGTCTCTATCTGGGGGAGGTGGGGAATGGGATGGAAAAGAGACAACCGCATCCACATACACAACATAACGGCAATTCACATCAGCGCCCTCGCTTAGACGTCATTTATAAATAGCCAACGTTTATTTTATTTGGATTTGGGCTTTTGTTTTTATGACACTGCACGCAAATTGAAGGCAAAAGACAAGCAAATACGAAATACACATACATACATATACAAAAGATATGTGTGCAGAAGAAAACGATGAAGAGAAGACAAAAACGCGAAGATTGGTGAATTGCGGGTGTTTGAGGGGGTGGGTGAAGCTAATGATTAACGAAATATTGTACATACATATTGAACTTGTGCCAAATTTTTCTGCCAGTTCCAATTTTTCTTCTTGGTCTTTAAATACGGAGCCGGACCTCTCCTTCACTCTCTCTCTCATCTTCCGTAATGGGAATATCAACAAATCAGAAATTGTAAAAAGGATATACGAGGGGTGCCTTTTATATCTCGGGATTTGGCAACCCTGATGTTGTAATCTGGCAACTGACAGCTGTTTTTTTTCTGGTTCTGGAGGACCTGTATTCTCTTATATGTCGATTTTGAGCTATACCCCAAATTTGGAAGCCATAGAGACAGAACGGCGCTTTGCCCTCGATCTCATGGTGCTTTTCCTATTCATCAGCCAGTGTAATTGTAGATTTACGCGTATGAGCACGAAAATAAACAGTCGACTGTGTGTATGTTTCAAGATGAGCCAAGTCCAACAAAAGTTTTTCGCACACGAAGCACTTCCAAGCAAATGGTCACCTGTTTTTGCGGAAAAACTGGACATGTCGCAACCTTACCACTAGAACAACGCAGAAAAGTCAATTCTAAGTGGTACACAACCATTTGTTTGCCAGTTGTCTTCCAAGAAAGTCCTGACTTAATTCCGATTGACTTCCTTTTATTCCCGTACGTAAAAAACATACTGAGAGGTCAACGTTTTTTGACACCTGAATAAGCGGTTGCGGTATTCAGAATACATGTTTTGGACATACCTCATTCAGAGTGGTAAAAGGGCTTCGACAATTAGTTAAAACGCATGCAAAAGTGTTACATTCTTTGATACATATATTTATACACTCAAATTATGTATGTTTTCAGGTGAGGGGGTTTTCAGTAGGGTAGGTCCCAGTTGACTGTCTAACCTTTTTGACTTGTTGTTTGATGAGGCGTTTAATATCTGTGATACTGGTTGGTGTAAACAGAATAGTTAGTGATCTGCGTTTTCATTACCATTTTGCAGTACATACATACATATGTACATATATGGCTAGGGTCCAAAAAATAGTTATTTTGTGATGACATGGGCATATTTGGCGTATTTGTAGAATTGCGGGGTCGTTGTAGTAGGGCCTCTGGAGAGCGGAAATGGAGGAAAGATATTGACAAGCATTTAATATAGCAAAATCCACAGTTGTAAAGATAGAGCTCATGTTGGGTAGCAGTCTCCCTCTGACAATGGAGTTGTTGCTGTCCACGACGGCAAATGATGTGCTATTATATGTCTTTGAACCATCGGTATAAAGTCAAGTCCTATTGGCCAAATCCTCTATTGCAGTGAGGAAGTGTAGAAGAAAAGCTTACTTACATATAGCGTATGAGTGTGCGTATGAGTGTGTTAGTGTGAATGAATGAGAATATTATGTATATATGTATGTATGTATATCTGGATTCCAGTTGTTTTCTTAGAATAAGGCAGGGTTCTTTAAATGTGTAGCTAGAGTTAAAGGTGATACCGAGTATTCTGCGAGATTATATTAATATTATTAAATTGCGGGGATGGCAGGCTACATTGATGTTTATGACATATGTATGTATGTACATATGTATATGAAGGGTATTACACTTTGAGGTAGAAAGAGTAGCACCTGACATAGCACCCCACTTTTGGAGATCTTGTAAGATTACTGCATTTGAGCGATTCAAGCAGTTTTGCCGAGTTTGATAATGATGACAGACAAAAATTTATTGTCGCTTGAATAATTCGACCAGTGTGAACTGAATAATTTAGCCATTTCGAATGGTGCTGTGATAAGAATATTATTTGAGTTTAAACATTTCAATGGCATAGGAGGAGTGGCTGTTATCATCATCTTTTATCATCGACCCAGACTTTTTTAGGCTAGGAGGCTGGGCAGATTTTAGACGTGAAGGATTTAAATGTACTTCGTTTTGCTGGAAGTCAGCTTTTTTTAAAGATGGTCTTGGCTTTTTCGTAAGCGACTAAGTTAGTTTGCTCCATGCTTCTTCTAAAATTATGCTAGATTATGCTAGATCTTTGATCCACCATGGAACTATAGGGTAATGGCCATGAAGGTTGTCTAATATGGACCATATGCATCTATGTATGTATGTATGTGCTATTTGTGATGACACTAGAGTGAGATCAATATGCGTGAAAGAGCCATGCGACGAAAAATGTGTCGGAGAACCATAAATTAACAAAAGAAAGTTAGCCGTCGAAATAACACTTTCGATTTTTTTTCCAAGAATTGAAATCACTGAGAAATAGGAGTGGGCTTGAAACTGGGCTGACTATTTATGTATGTATGTACATGTATATTTAATATCTCGTTGATTGAGAAGCTTTGACTTTGACCTTTAATAAAATTTTTTAATAGAGGAGATTACAAGGAGAAAAAGAAATACGTGGGGAATGTGTCGTTTGATCAGTATGCCTATGCCTTGTTTGGCGGTTAAAATGTGGGGGATATTTGAAAAATGGCCCACATAGGGCTTAGGGCAATTAAAGTTTTTATGAATATGGGGTAGGTGCGTTTCTTGTAAACATAGAATATGTTCCTCAACGAGTAACAATAGTTCGTTATAGTTATTGCATATACCGTTTATTTTCCATTGAATAATCTTAATTGATTAATAGTTACAATGAAACCAGATATTTTGAGGGGATAGAAGGAAAATTGAAATAATCAGGCTTCGTCCATCGGTCGATTTGACTTGTTGAGTCGCTTTGTTTAGATTTATTTGTTAAAGAGTGTGACCCGGTTGAGTCAGATGGGCTTGTTTGAAGGATGCAATAGCACAAAAGGTAGCTGGTAGTGTTGTTGTTGTATTACTTTGTTGTTGTTTCAAGTTTTTTTTTGGGTTCGCAAATACTGCACTTTTTTCTAGTTTTTGTCTTCAATAATTCTTTTTGCGCTTGATATTCCGGGCATAACGTGGACGAATAGGGGTGATCGCCGTTACAATTGGCCTAGAATATACGGGTACAGGGCTCTGGGTTATGTGGTTTTAGGTTACAATTAAATCATGGAGCGGTATTCTGGCAGAGATTCGCTGTATGCCCAAGCAGTTGACATGTTTTGCACCTCATGGGGTTTGAAACATATTCCCTGACCTTACCAGAGTGCCAAGAAATGTCCAACTTGCTGGGGAGATTATATATGTAGATCGAAGGTAATTAAAACTACTCCAGTAGGGGTATACTTTTGGTCTGATTTGATGTCTGATTTATGTATGTATATACATATATACATATGTATGTACATACATATGTACATCTAATGATTTTTATATTAAATTATATGTATGTATGTATATAAATCAAAAAGTTAAGTCTTCTTTCTAGTTTTTTTTTTTTTTTTTTGGTTTCAATTTTTTTTAATTTTACATTTGCAGCATTTATTTTTTAATTTTGCATTAAAACTGATGTGACGAAAAAAATAATAAAATAGTGTAAAATTGCAAGTTTATACAAATTTCGGAAAGACCTTAAAGGTTACCATCTTTGACATTTTAAAATTTTTTCCACTTACAATAATATTTATTTTTGTGTTTTCCTTTATCCTACAGCCAGGACCCATTCCCGGAATGCGTCCGCCTATGGGTGCCGGAGCACTACATCATCCCGCACAACAACGAGGCGGTGGCATGGGATTCCTTATGCCGCTCTATACAATTGGAATTGTTTTATTTTTTGGTTATACCATAATGAAGGTGAGAGTGTACAATGTCTCGTTGTCTTTTTTTAATAAACTTGGCTCTTGCTTTTGAAATAGATTGCGTTCAAGAAACAAGTGCCAAATGCTCCCTATGGACCAGCACCAACTGATCCCAGTTTTCGTCAAGAAGTTTTTGGTCATGGAAATCATAGTCAAGTTGAGGATTTGGGTAACACGAAATTGGGTGAGTTTTACACGATGTAGTATATAATTACAGCTACCTATACACACACACATATGTACATATACATATGTATGTATACATACATACATATGTGGGATTTAAAACAGAAAACTTGTATTTTATACTCGATATACACATCCACACGTAACTCACAAATATCTAAGCTAACCCCAAGAGAAAACTACTTTGTTTTGTATTTTCTTTGCTTTTTTCGTATCCATACTGAAAATGAAAGGCTGGCGAGAGCATCAAACAAGTAAGCCGGGATTCAGTTTTGATGTCCATTTAGTTTTTATCCAAATCTTTGAAATCGAAATTCGAGTTTTGTGTTTTGAAATATGTCCCCCTCATTTGGTTTAGCAATATATAAATATATTTAATTTTATGTCTCGATGTTGTATGTAAATAGTGTGTACTAATCTCGCCAAAATTAAAATCCTGAGTTGTCCAAGTCACATCCACGCCGACACATTTTGTAAATACATGCTATTATTTTAGTTAGTAGACCTTGTCCTTGTTTTTGCTTTAAATTTTTAAGAAAATCCAAAAACAAAAATCCGTACGCCAATTTCTAGGAATCGCCAACTCAGCGGCAAAAAGGAAACCCACTAATGGCACTAAGGAGCTTTACAATGCGAGTCTGTCGGCCACCGAAGTGGCTACAAATCTGCAACAACAGCAGCAGCGTCAATCCTTGGCTGAGGTGGAGAAAACTATATTTAATAAGGAAACCGAACAACTGATGGAAATTGAGAAATTGCGCAAAAAACTAGAGGATACGGAAAAAGCTATGGCCAAGCTGATTGCCGAAATGAACACGGATCAGTATGAGGCAAAGGTTAGAATTCTTAAAGGCGGCGACCATTGATCGAATTCAAAGATCGCTACTCTCTCCCATATCTCTTACCACATTATTTCTCCACCAATCTTAGTTACCGCCAACCTATCTACCCACACACACACTCATTTGTTTCGCTGCGTTATCTTCATATTAATATCTTGATTTATTTCCAATTTTCATTTTTCAAGATGGTTGCCATGAAGTTTCTCAAGAGGCAGACAAATCTTTAAAAAAAATCCAAATAAAAAAAGAAAAACCATAAAAATTCTAAAATCCAACATAAAATTAAATCACAGACCAAAAACTAAGTACAAATATAGCAAATATTTCTGATTTCTAAGCAATATGTAGATTAGAAATATTTTTGAATGAATTTTTTTCATCCCCTTGCATGGAGTCGTTCTCCCCTTTTTCGTATTTAACCTCAAATAACTTGTGCTCGTCGTCTGCCAATTATCTACTAACCATTTTATATACAAACACACATGTACACACTATTTTCTCTTCCTCTCTCACCTGAGTCTTACTCTCTATTTTCTTGTAAGTGTGTGTGTGTGTGTCTGTTACCTAAGTTCTTATGATGGGGACATATTTTACAATTCTATTTAATTCAAATCAAAGTCGAAATCGGTATCGAAATCGAATCCCATTCTTCTTCTCTCTCAATGATCGATCATATCACACGCACTGCCAAAAAAAATCTCATCCATCTCATGTATTTTATTAGTACATCATATGTTATATAAATGTATGCTGCAAATAAAAATTCAAATATTTATTCAAACATTTCTGTTCCACATCTTTCACCATGTAAAATATTTGTACATTTTTTACAAAAACAAAAAACGACAAATATGAAATTGACATAAATATAGTTGTTAAGGCCATTCAAGGCTTAATCGATGCTGCTGACGATCAATTAAATATACGAGATGACGAAAAGACAACGATGATGAGGGCGACGAGTCAAGGTCAATCTGATTTGAATAAGGTTAGATGGTTAAAGCCGTTAACAGGAAGAAGGGTCCCCCAGGCGGCAATCGTTTCCAAACATTTAATTTGTGTTCCATTAACCAAATAAGACTTAATTTCGTTTTCGTTTACCTTTCGGTTGTTCGTTTTGAAGTGATTAATAATTTTGTATATAACTTTTGTTTGAATCGTTTTAAATTCAAATTGCGCTGCAGACCAAATTGCTTTTACGAAAGTCTATTAAGGAATGTTAGTTCTAATTTCTATCTTTTTTCCTTACCATTGCTCCTTCCAATAGCAAAACGACAACGAAAACATGAAATCATTAGACAAGCAAAACATTTCCAATGGGCATGCAAATATTGACAGGGACGAGAAACAGGAAAAGGAACAATCATCACAGAGAACATCTACCACAGAACCAACCACAATACCTAAGCCACTTCAAAGGAAACGTCGGGATCTTAGCGCTGAACGAGAAATGATGGTGAGATTTCGTGGATTGCATTTCATTTAATATACATATGTACATACATCTGTTTATGCATATTGCATTTATAATAAATTTGGCTTGATTTAGGTTTTAGGCATGGAGTTAACAGCCAGTTGTGAGGGCGGACACAAATGGAATGCTGGACGCCCTCCAACCCCTGTTTTTCGAACAGCACAAAGCGAACATGTAAGTGCCGCCTTCAAGTGCCCAAAGTTCCAAAAGCGATGTCCTTTTAGCCATTCTTAAAAAATCCTTACAGATGCAATTAATAAATAATTTAAATGCTTATAACGCTCAGAAGCTCCTTTTCAATCTCAAAAAGTATACATATTTTTTAATCGATACTATGATTTTGGTTGATTAGACCATATCGCTGTCTGTTTCAATATAATCATTTTGTAAGTCGGCACCTGGAGATCGCACTACTATAAAATTGCTTTCCATTGAAAATATTGGATATGTCAAATATAAAGTATAGTAGAATAGAATAGAATAGAATAGTAGTAGAACGTCTCAAGAATAGTTTATATTGTGATTTGCAACTAATAATATTAATAATGTTATTTTAAATTTGATTTTTCAGTCCAAATTGGAAGAAAATTTGCCCGAACCGCAATCAATTTACTTAGAAGGGGCTTTGGCGCATGAGGCACAGATTTTGGTCGCCGATTCTCAAACCAAACGAGAAGAGGTCTACGATGAAGAGCTCAATGGTTCACCTGAGGAACCTGCCGTAAGTGATATACATACATAATATATGTATTTACTATATTTGCATAATTACATTACAATTTCGTTTCCGCAGGTCATATTAAGCAGCAAAATGACATTATCTTTGATTAATGTGGATCAGCAAATTTGCAATGATGGTAGACCGGAAACTGAAAGTCCTTTGGCTGATGATATTGAAATTATTGGACATTATGATTAAGCACCACAAATCAAGTCATTTGATTTGGTTAATTTATTTTTGCCAAAGAGTGAACCAAACGAAAATTACGCAAGTTCCACACCAACGTTACGACTGATTCAAAAACAATGTGAATTTAGAATTGTTTGATCATAAATTTGAATTTTTAAATTTTGTATATACATACATGCATACATATACATATACTAACATAACACTTTCATTACATTGTTTTTCATCATTCTTTTGCTCATTTTTTCTTTCCTACTGTTCCAAAATGTTGCTCAGACCGTATATTTATCTGAATCGAAATTGATATCCTACATTATTTGTATGCCAAACAATGTCATTAAGTGGATTTATTGTATCTTATTTAGCCTAGTCTACCACTTTCTATTTAAGATCTAAGCAAGTAAATATTCATCACCCATTATTATTTATGAATACATGTAGTTTCTGTATCTGGAATTCTAATCAATATCAATGATTCAAACTTTGGAATGTTTATCGGGTTGTAAGTATGTATGTATGAATGATTTAAAATTGGGAACGTGGCAATAAGGCAGGCCGTAAAGTACAAGAGGATAAGGTGTAAGGAAATTTTTATGACAAATTTATAAATACCAAGCAAAGAATTTTTGATTTAATGAAGCAAAATATCTACTTAAGGGCATTCCTAAGCCTATTAAATAAATAAAGATACAAATTGTATCTTTTATTGATTAATGTCTGACAGAGTATCATATTAGGCTGAATGTCTTTTGCAAAACCACTGGATAGTAGGAATTATTAAATTTGGGTTTTACGCATGTTTGTGACTACCATTTCACTGAAAAAATATTGCTCGGCTACATTTCAAAAATATCTGGACCACAGTTTTTTTGAGTGAATTTATTACTTCATTTGTTTATAGACTTTTGATTAGGCTAAAGTTAAATGTATTTCATTATCCATTTTCTTTTGAAAAATATATACATATATGTCTATCTGCGACGCTTCTCTGACTTTCTAACACGTTTTGGTCCCTTGACAAAGCACCAATCCACTTGAATTGTCTGTCCCATTATTTCGGCCCCGTTTAGAGCTTCTTTAGCCGCCAATGCTTGTTTGTGTGTTTCATATTCGACTAGGGCATAGCCCTTGGAAAATCCTGTCCGACGGTCAAGATTCAAATGAATGTTCTTTATCTCACCGTAGTCGCAGAACTTTTCTTGTATTTCATCCTCCTGGGCCTCTTCATGTATAGAAGTCACAAATAAGATCCAGCCTTCCACCGAGCGCTGTGGACCCGGCTCCAGTTCATCGTCATCTTCGTTGCGAACTCGCTCATAGCTATGTATTGCCTCGCGGGTATTACTATCAGTGCCAAATCCGCGTCCCTTACGATGTTTGGCTTTTTCCTTCAACCGGACGATACCCTCTATATCGCAGAGCGTGGGGAAAAGAGAAACAGTAAATTAACATCGGCTTAGTGGAAGATTGTACAGTCATCTGCACTTACGATCACCATCTTCGTCTACTTCAAATTCCTCTGCATTGTCAATATCTAGTACATCACCCATTTGTATCTAGAGAATATCCAACCAATTGAAAATTAGAATTGTTTTTTTAGCGTCGTCGAAAATTTTAGTGCAGAGTAGAGTTGACAAAATAGTTATTTGTACTATCGATTGTTTTGGCACAAAATCGATAGTAAAAGTGTGGTCGAAAATAATAAAGTCTACAGATATATGAACCACTTTAAAAGATTCCAAAAAACAATACAAACCGTTTATTTAAGTTAATCTTTAATATGTTTGGTGTAGTATTTAATTACTAACATTCAAAAGGTGCATAATAACGAACGAGAACCAATTCCGAAAGTTAAATGCTTATCATAAATTTTATGATACCAAAAATCTTTGAAAACAAAATAAAACATCATCTACAGTGCATTGTCCAACAAATTGTCATCGCTATTAAAGTCATCGACATTAATCGATTATTACAGACATCTGTTCACTTCTATTTAATTAAAATAGTCATGAATATGTACTTAGGGTCGAAGCACAATTATTCTTTGTGAATGTGGAAATCTGACGGATAGTGCTTGGGCATTCTTACGATTCTGTAAACGGTGTATACCATTCAAAATATATAAGAATAATTTAAACAACGACTAATTTCCGGGTGAGTTTGACCTTGATAATTATTTTAAAGGGCGACCCCCAGCATCGAGCCTTATCAATTAAAATCAGCCCATCCTCATCGCAGCTGTGCTCTATCAGTCATAATACAGTTATGATGTTTTGTTAACCGAGCAACTCGGTGAAAAATCTATCAAAAACATTTTTGTTTCCCGGACCTAAATTTTTTGTGGTCTTGCAAAATAGTTTTTTTTATACAAACTCAGCTTGGAAATTGGTGATTCTTCGACAGTGCCGTCGCGGTTTACCACTCGCAACAACCATGAGTCATCCAATGGCCCGTATGAAATGTGAGCTCAACAACATGCCCTTGTCGGGAGATTCCGAATTGGATAGACAAATACGATTATGGATCAAATATGACAGAAATCCGAGCACGTCATCTCAGATAATGGACGCTGTTAAAGCCGAAGAGTGGGAAACGTAAGTAATTTAACTTTATTATTGGCTATCTGATTATTAACGCATTGACATATATTGATATGGGTTAGACTGCGCCGCCGACTCTGTACACGTATCACATTCGGCACAGCAGGATTGAGGGGATGCATGCGGGCAGGCTTTGACTCCATGAACGAGTTGGTGGTGATCCAGTGAGTTATATTTTGAACGAAATCTAGGTTTGGTAACATTCTGAAAATATTCGCAGAACCGCTCAAGGACTATGCGCTTATTTGAAGGAGCAGTACCCCAATACAGAGGATTGGAACACTCGGGGCGTTGTTATTGGATATGATGGACGATATAACAGCCAACGCTTTGCTGAGCTAACCGCCATTGTCTTTCTAAACAATAATTTCCGTGTCTATCTTTATACACGGTTTGTGGCCACGCCTTTGGTGCCGTTTGCGATTTTGAGGCTTCGCTGCTTGGCTGGAGTTCAGGTTACGGCTTCTCATAATCCTAAGCAGGACAATGGCTATAAAGTTTATTGGAGCAATGGCGCCCAGATTATTCCTCCTCATGACGCAGGTATTCAGGAGTCCATTCTGAACAATTTGGAGCCCAAATCGGATTCTTGGGACGATCGTGTTTTTTGTGCTAATGATTTGCTTGAGGATCCATATGAGGCCGTTGTGCCAGCTTATTACGATATCTTAAAAAAGTCTATTCCATGTCCGTTGATGGAGGGAAACGGCAAATGTTCTTTGTCCTTCACATATACGGCTATGCACGGTGTTGGGCACCCATTTGTAAAAATGGCCTTCGACAAAATCAATCTTAAGCCATTTATTCCGGTTAGCGAACAAATCGAGCCAGACCCCGAATTTCCAACCACACCCATGCCCAATCCTGAGGAGGGTAAAACCTCATTGGAGTTATCCATTAAGACGGCCAAGGAAAATAAATCTCAAATCATTTTGGCGAACGATCCAGACGCTGATCGTTTAGCCGTCGCCGAGATTGGGGAAGATTGTAAGTATAAGCTATTTAATGGTAATGAACTAGGCGCACTACTCGGATGGTGGTCGCTGGAAAACTATAAACAGCGCAATCCCGATGGGGATATCTCCAAGTGCTCGATGATTGCAAGCACTGTTAGCTCCAAGATTCTTAAATCCATGGCGCAGCGCGAAGGATTTACGTTTCATGAAACTCTCACTGGCTTCAAATGGATGGCTAACAAAGCAATCGAGGAGGAAGCGGTTGGTAAAACTGTGCTATTTGCCTTTGAGGAAGCCATCGGTTTCATGGTGACGACAAATGTATTGGACAAGGATGGCATTAGTGCTGCCGCCCATTTGGCTACAATGGCATGTTATCTGCGCTGCAAACATTGTATGACGCTGCAGGAGAAGCTCCGCGACCTCTACGAGATCTATGGATACCACACAAGCATTTGCTCCTATGTGGTCTGTCGCTGCCCTTCCACTATCCTTCGCATCTTCGAACGTCTGCGCAATTTTGATTGTGGGCAGCCAAATACTTATCCCACGGGAATTTGGGATGATGAGTTTAAAATCGCTGATGTGCGGGATCTGACCACTGGCTATGACAGCAGCACGAGTGATAAGAAGGCTACCCTGCCAGTTAGCTCCAGTAGCCAGATGATCACGTTTACTTTCACCAATGGAGCTGTGGTTACCCTCCGTACCAGCGGCACTGAACCGAAATTAAAATATTACGCAGAGATGTGTGGCAAACCAGAGGAGAAGAACTGGGAAAAACTATCGGCCACTTTAAAGCGCATGGTAAACGGCATTGTCAATGAGTTCTACGAGCCCAAGAAAAATGGGTTGGAACTTAAAAATGACTAAGAATATATATAAATTGACAAATATGGTTGTTTATTCCATTTTTGTATTAACTGCCTACAAAATTGATTAGTTATCTGTCTATCATTGATAAATGATAACTTTGCACAAGCCAAAAACATAGGAAAGGACGGGCAAAAAGCTGTCTTATGAATTACTGATATTCCAAACTGTTATAATATGTAATTTTAACTAGAGTAAATATTTATATAGAACCAAATAAATGAACCAATCTCCATAGTAGGGACAACAAACTCTATTGGAAAAACAATGGTATCAATATCAGTTGTATAATATACACATATTGCGAACACTTCTCCGGCCTCATTTTCCGCAAAACAAAGCAGAGATAAGGTAAGGTACTAGGCCCCCCCACTGAACAAACAAACACTCGACTTATCGGTAAAACTGAAGTACCAACTATATACAAATTATCATCAAAAATCTAAATTACACTTAATTTAAGGAAATGATTTCTACTCAATATGAGATTTGCTTATCTGGCTTTTATTACCATACACATGTGTTCATAACTAGAAGGAAGGTCTAACTACGGCCGTGCCGGCCGAAGTTCTTATACCCTTAAAAACTGTTTTTTGCTTTATATATAATTTGGCAGAATCATCAGGAAGTATATAAAACTCATGAAATCTAAATTTAATGTCCATGGCTTGAAAAAAAATGTGTTCATACTAATATTTTTTTTCGTCAGATTCTACTGAAACTCAATAGGTATATTTCTATACACACACAACTTACAAATACCAAATCGCTTCAAAAACAACAAAATTATTGATTTAAAACTTTGTTTCTGACTGATTGTTCCTATGGGACCTGTATATGATACAGTCAAACGGTTTCGACAAAACTCGGTGGATATGTAAAGTACGTACATACATATGTAAAACTCACAGCTATCAAATTAGGAAACATTCGATCTAAAAACAAGAAGGTTATTGATGTTAAACCGTATTCTCGACCGATCCTTCGTATGGTAGCTATATATGTGTATATATATATATATATATATGTATATATGTATATATATATATATATGTGTATATATATATATATAGTCATCCGATGAAATGTGATAAAGAGATATGCAATGTCCCCAGCAAAAGGAAGCCTTTATGAAGCTCTGTCGCTTTAAGGCAGACGGATATACGGACAGGGTTATAGGAACTCACCTGCTGACTAAGAATATATAGCAATTTTGTAGTCAATTTAAGTTGGAAAAATCTCATGTGGGCTCTGGACCGTGGTGCCTCATACGATAGACAAATGGGAGCAAAATTGATAGGGTACCCTCCAGAGGGCTTTTAAAGCAAAGTACAACAAAAATTGATTGCATTTTGGACAAATCCTTGGTATGTAGACATGATACAAAATATCTTACTACCAGATATAGTTGAAAAAACACACTTGAATGGACTTTTTATTATTTTGATCAGCAAACTATAGTCTGCCTGTAAAATTTTTTTGAATGTAAAGGGATAACTATGTATAAATCTGTTGAACAAGCATCGGACGAAATGTAATTGATTTTCGATCCCATGGCCCATCCCATGGTCACAATCAGTTTTAATCTAAATTGGATCTGGAATAAAATATTATTATAACAGATAAAACGTGTTTGTTTCACCAAACTTTAATGTAAGATTTTATGTTTTTTTGGTCTTTTAGTTGACATTCCTACTATTTATTAAACAGCGGATTTTGAGATTTCTTTAACTTCCAGTAGGCAATTTAAAAGGGTTCTATATCAACAATATTATTAATATTTTAGGAATATATAAAATTCATCATTTTATGTGGATATGTGGATATTATCATTATAATTGATTTTTTGACCAATTATAAAAACCAAACTCTTAACTATATTCATGAACACGTATGTATGCAAATTATGTTTTTCGCACTCTAGATTTCTGTTTGTATTTGATATTCACATAATCCTGCACCCAACATTAATGTCCAGATAATAATGGAAATTTATTTAAGTTTCCATTGTTCTGTTACAGTGCTTTCTGGCAAAAGATTTCAATAGAAAAACATGATTACATTAAAGCTGCTTAAAAAGGTGTAGAGTGTACGTTTTATTTATAGGAAAACAAATGGTTATTGAAATTGTTTTTGCCTCTGAGAATTGTCGATTGGCATGTGTATATATGTATGCATATATCTTATATCGAATAAAAACAAGCATTTAGCTAAAAAAACGAAATAAAAATTGAAGTCATATGCAAAAAGTTGGCTAATTCAATACATCTATGCAATTAATATTAATAAATTTATATAAATTGGATTTGATTCACTGGAACATTCATACATACACTTAGATTCGAGTACTATTAGATAGGTGTATGTGCGGGCTACATATTGAAAATTTTGTTTCTAAAAATACATATTTTTATGTATGCGTGATTAAGATTACTCATCATGTATATTGTTGTATATATGTATGTATATGTGGTATAAATGTATGTTTGTATATAAATGCATTATACAGGCAGTCTCTTTTCCTTAAACCTTATGTACTTATTTGTCATATGTTGCATTCGAGTAAAGAGTTACGTTAAATAGTATATTTTACGGATTGGAACTTGGCAGAATATTTAGGATTCATTTTTGATTACGAATGTGCGAAATCTTGTGGTTTTTTTTTTTGATTTGGGATTTTGGATGTGAGTCGCGCCAAGAGTGCGTCAGAATATATTGCGTACCCTTGGCACAAGTCTTTAATCTTAAACTAAGTTCTTATTTTTTAATTTTAGTTCTTATAGACTATGTTTTGAGTTAGTAATATAATATAAAATGATCGCATATAGCAAAGAAAAAAGAGCTGCAATGTTTTCGATTGTGTAATACTTTGGGAACTTGTTGAGCGTCAAGAGACATTTTCGTGATATGTTTGTTTTTCTAGATTTTCTTATTTAGAATGCACTGGGAGGGGGCGATTGATTTTTGATTGTTATAAATAATCATAAGTATTGATGAGTAATTGAACGGAAACTTATTAACAATTAGGAAATACAATTATATCTATTAAGAAATTAAACTTCTTAGACAAACACATGCAAATAAGACGATTGCGTTTGATTACTATGCGTGGGAGTGATCAATGGGGCATACTGTTGCTGTGGGTGGGAATTGTGATGGTGTCATACGGATGTCTCCGAGTTTAACTTGAGCACAAATTTATTGCTCTTTGGATCGACAACTTCTTCGGCAAGATTGAAATGGGGTAATTTGTGCACGGTGACCATTAGAGAGACATCATTTTGGATTAACTGAAAGGTGCACTCATTGTTAATGGGTCGGGAAACGATGTCATCGCAAATGAGCGACCACGACTGAATCCAACGGCGCTCTTTTTCGCTCTGCATAACCGGCGATTCGGTTAGATAGGGTTCCAGAAAAGCTCTCGGCGATAGGTCATGTTTGAGGCAGTGAGCCAAATGCTTGAGAATGCTCTCGAAAGTGTGCCGCGGCTGCTGACGTGTCACCCTCAAGTATTTTTGTAGCGCCCGAGCCATGGACGGAAAAACAGCCGATGCGGCTTCCTGCGAATCCAAAGGCAGGGCCGGTGCTGGCTCATTGTGAATGCGTTTGATATGTGTAAATGCCTCTTCGGCAGCTGTAATGAGCCGGGCGCGTCTCTTTTTAACCCTTCTCTCATATTCATGCTCCTCGTAGAATCGTTCATTGTGGGAAGAGTCCCGCCTGCGGGCGTTCGCCGCTAGCACGGCACGACTTTGGCTCTGCTGCTGCGAGTTACTCACTCCATCCACCTCATAGTACTTGAAACTGTTAGTGATTTTGTTACGCTGAGACTTGGATATCGAGATTGGTATGCGTTCCAGATAGGGATTAAAGATTGGGAAATCCACGTAGTAGTGCTGTAGTACCCAGACGGCAGCCCGTTGAATGCTTAACTGACCCAACATGTACGAACGGGACACCCCATCCGGTGATCGTATAACCTTGACGTAGTAACATGGTTGCTGATGGCGCAATTCCAGCAGTACCACAGCCACATAATGGATAAAGAGTAAAGTGTCTACGAAGTTGGTGGCATATGCAACCAATGATTTATAGTTTACGGCATCATCACCAGTTTCCACCACAATTCTTGCCACATTGGTCACTTGCACGATATAAAACAGCCAATAAGCAAAGGTGCAAACGGTCACTAGCAGAAGGACAATTCCGCGATATAAAAAAATCCTAGGCATTGTGGCAGCGGTTCGACGCATAAATACGGCCCAAAGCCCAATTGCGAGGAGTAGCAATCGTGCGGCCAGCGAGACCAGCTGACCCTTGCATTGCTCGCTGCAGGCTAACAACTTGGTTCGTACTGTTTGTGTTAACTCCGGATGATCAAAAGCCGATGGAAACAAACCAATGTGTGGCATCACTACCATTGCCACCGGCGAGAAGAAAGCGGCACAACCGAGTAAGAAATAGAAGCTGGATTCTACGTAGCGGCGGCATCGAAAACCGAATCCCTTATCATTTTCACGATGCCACATATTGTTGATATCCTCCATTGAAATACTTTGCTCCGAGGTATTGCCTGTCACCGCAGTTGTGTTCTCACCCCAATTCTCGTCTTGCGGCAAAATTTGAACCTCAATCACCTCCTGACCGTCGCGACTCTCACCATCCCCCGTCATGTTAACACTGGTCTGGTAGGGTGCCATGTCCCCTCGCTGAAAACCCTTTCCACAACCACCAACACCACCTGACTTGGATGAATGGGTGCTACGATGCGAATGGCGTGACCGATCTCTATCCCTGTGGTAGCCGTTGTTTACACTTCCCCCACCTCCTCCTCCTCCTCCTCCGCTGGTATTGTTGTTGTAATTACGAGAGCGTCTAGAGCGTCCACTGTGTTCCGACTTGACGGATTCGTTTTCCATGCTCTCGCTTCTTTTGCTTCGCTTCGTCTTGCTTCACTCTATACAATGAGTTTGTTAGTTATCTCGCGAACTGTAGCTATTTTCAGTGTCTAACTGTAATTCAGCAGGTTTTTCATTTGTAGGTATGCCAGGGTGAAGACGGAGAGGGGGAAGGGGTTGAGTTATTAAAGCAGTAATCCTTGAACACGCGGCGTCATGGAAATAATGTGCACTTTTCCACTTAATAACAACATTAGGCCTCTGCATCTATCAATTATGCTTTTAGTGCCTCATTTTCGTTTATATATCCACTATTTTGTACATTTTCTCAGGTTTTTTTTTTGTTTTACTACTTGGCTTCTACTTCGATATCGATAAATAAATTAAACTTTTAATATCGATTAACTGCGAAAGGACCAGTCAGAGCAGTGATGCCAAGTTAGTTATTTTACCTCCAGATCTAGAGCGGGAAATTACATCAGACCGTCTAACGGAAATTTCAGCTATTTAAGTAAGAAACATTTTGAAAAAAACATACAAATTTTACACTAGAAAAAATATTACAGAGCTAAGCTTTTAATTCTTGAGAATTAGGATAGATTAGAATACAGCAGAATTCCAATTACACAGGCTTATTTTTACTGCAGGCTTTGTATTTTTCGAAATCATATCGATCGGTCGAAAATTTAGAATATAATAACATGCAAGTATATTTATATATATGTACAATTTGTATTAACTCTTGTTTTCGGTAGACTAGTTTTCACAAATTATATTTATTTATTACAATGATATCTTCTAAGCTTTACAATCATATCTTTTTATTGGTATAAACATCTGTAAACTCTAAGGTACACATAAATGTAAAATGTGTAAAATATGTGTATTTACAGTTTATGAATTAATGGGCAGCATAGGTTTTCAGTAATTGTCTGGCTGGCTGATTAATTGGGTTCAACCGAATGGCCCGTTGCACTAGTTTCAGGGACCTCATTTTGTCTACCGGCTGGATTGCTTGGCTCGCATAGATTGTGGTCTCGGCTTCCTCGCTAGCTTTAATGCTAAAAATTATAGAAATATTGAGAAGAGTTTTTAAATGTTGCCGTTTCTGTTACTGTCTCTCACCTGCACTGCAGACTGCGATGTCCCAAAGCTAGTGCAATGAAGGCCATGTTAGCGGTGGATTGTATCATTGTCGATTCTTGGGGAAAATAGTCCAAAAGAAATTTGAGAAAAACTTTTCGAAGCCCAGGAGAATGTGGGAACATGCGCACCCGCTTCTGTAGGTAGTTTAGGGCATTACGGCAGCCACCCTGAAAGAAAAGGAACGTCTAAACAGATCCAAAGTTATTTTACTGCATACTACGTACATTTATCAAGTGATAATGGGCGATGAGATAGGAAATATCAGCACAGTATTTCTCATTATAATCGTATGCAGTTAATTCTGACAAAATGGTGTGATTCAGCTCATTATCTTGATGGAGTACACCCAAGGCGAGGCCAGAGTAGAAGGCCTGAATAGGAGCCTGCTTCAGAATGCATTGATAAAGCAGCGTCTTAGTATCCGCTTCCCCTTGAAAGGCATAAACCATGGAAGCCATGGCCACTAAAATGGTTGCCGCGTTTTGATCATTTTGACCCAGTACTGTATTATATATTGAATAGGACTCCTGCAGATGGCCTGATCGATAGTAGGCCAAAGCCAATCCAATAATCGGCTTGAATGTGGCATGAGCCACTGCGTTAAGAGCATTTACAGCCTGTTCTGGCTGATCTAGCTTCAGATAGAGATAACCCAAGTTGGTGTAAAGGTTGTCACGATTCGGACCAGGTTCACATAGATGACACGCTCTGGTAAAGGACATAATGGCCTGTTGATACAAATGTTGGCGGGTATAAAGAAAACCCTGAAATGTGAGAGCGGGTACACTGGCTTCGCCTTCTTCATTCTGAACATACCTAAAAATAGTGAAAACCGGATCTAGAAATTGTGTGGATTTTTAGCGTTAATGCATTTATACCAATTGATGGCGTCTAGTGCAGAGATATCGGCATGCATATGCTCAATGGCATGACGATTGTGTGTTTTTGCCAATAACTGAGGATCAGAAAGCACTTGACACACCCAATGGGCGAATCCCAAAGCCGCTTCTGGCTGATACTCAAACTGCTGACAATGACGAAACAAATCAAATGCCTCTTCCGCATCTGCAATTGTCTCGGCAACCATTGCTTGGCCAATCCAGGCATTTGCATACATTGGACTAGATTGTTGGGCTCGCTTAAAGGCTTCATTAGCTAGTCGGATGTCATGAAGACGTATGTAAAGTACACCCAGATTAGTCCACGCTGTAAAAGATTTACGTTCTATTGTCACTGCTTGAATCAAGCAATGCTGCGCCAGAGGCAAATTTTCTAATGCCGCCTGCATATGTATAACGCCTAAGAGATTCCAATTCTGCCAACGGTTACCGCGCTCCTTGATAGCCACTTTACACACCTTCGATGCCATCTCCAGATAAGTTTTGGCTTCTTCGGGTAGGTAGATGGCACTCAGGTAATTAACCAAGGCTAGTTCATACCAGAGAAAAGTATTCTGCTTCAATTTCAAGGCACGAAAATAGAAACGTTGGGCTAGTTGCAGCAGATCCTTGCGTGATAAATAGGCGATTTCGTCCACGCCTTCATCCAATTTGGCCAACCTACTAGCTACATCCAAATTGGCAAGGGATAATGGCAATTGAGCAGTTTGCACAAAAACGCTGGCGGTCAAACGCCACAGCCACACCATGCCCAAAGCCTCTTTTGAATGGATAAATGCTTTCTGTAGATAGTCTACAGCCATCTGAAGATTATGCTTGGCTCGGCCATAAAGATTTTGAGACTTCAGATTAGAAGCCAGACCAAAGTGAGCCTCGGCAACTCCTTTCAAGCCCGGCAAATATTTAGGATGCTGCTGTAGAAGCTGATTGAAATCGTCTATGGCCTCGGGATACATACGAATGGTCTAAGAAAAAAACACAATTTATAAAGTGAATTTGTCTAACGAATATCTTACTGTTTTGATCACTGCTATTTGAAGCAAGGCATAAGTATTGTTTGGCGCCAGCTCCCGGATATGCTGAAAGACACGTATGGCCGAGTTGTATGATCCTCGAGAAGCATAAGCATCGCCTAATGACTCCCAATAGACCATGCATCGGGAATCATGCTTAATAGCTAGTCGAAAGCATTGAATGGCCTAAAAAAATTGTGATGTTAAGTTGATCCCACTTATTTGAAATTCATTGTGTAAACGACCGTACATTATCCCATTTTTTTACATGCAGGAAATGTAATCCCAACTTATACTGGAGCCGAATGTAGAATTGATCGCCATCCAACAGCGTCAGGGTGTTCATTAGAAGTGCTTCATTTAGATTATCTTCTCCCAGTTGCTGGTAGATAAAACTCAAAGCATCCACTGGCTGTTCGGCTAGAGGATTAAGGCTTAAACTCTTCTCGAAGCATTTACGGGCTCGACTCAAATCTTCAGTGGCCTGATATATGCGACCCAAATAGTCAAAGCACTCTGCATTATATGGACGCAAGCGAGTCGCCTTCAGCATATTATTGAGACCTTCAGTATAGTTATCTAATTTCATATAAAGTTTGCCACAAAGAAGAAGATGGTCAAATGATTCTGATTTAGCCATCAGCATAATTGCTTCTTCGGGAGTGCTGTGAGGGAATATATTTAAAAGGGGATTTACACAATTTATTTACCTTACCGTAGATATTCTGCCTGGGTCACTTCATCCAAGGACAACTGTTTGAGCTCATGTAGCTCGCCCAATTTAAAGAGGCAACTGCAAAGAATATTTTTCCAGTAGCTTGAGAATGTTTATACCATCCACTTATATTCATACCGAGCCAAAATTTTAACGTTCTCCTCTGTTTTATCAAAATCCTTAATTAGCTTGACTGCTTCTCGAAGCTTTTCCTTATCCTTGGTGTATGAAAGACACTGAATGTATTCCACGCCCTGTTGCTTTTGTCCTAGTTCTTGCCACATAAGTAGAGCCATTTTATATGCACCTAACTTCATATAGATGCGAGCTAAAAGATCTAGTGTAACGACATAGCCAGGGTGAGATTCCTGAGCCTGTTGAGCCAATTGTCTAGCTGTGATATACTCTCCAGCAGCATACTTATCCAAAGCATTGATCAGCAGAGCCAGATTCGATTTCGAATTCAATTGAAGAAGTTGTTCAGCATATGCCTGAATTGGCAGCTTTAGTTCTTGCAACCAGGATGAAGGATCTGTCTCTGGTTTATTGTAGTTCTCGCAGTACGTTTTGCATATCCACTCATAGCCATAGATGTCTTTGGGATGGGTGATCGTCATCTGGCAGGCATTGCGTATACACGATTTGTAATCTCTTTGTTTGTAGAGCCATTTGAGATACCTTTTATAAAGGATACTCTGGGAACTTTTTTCAAAAATTTGTAGTAAAGCTTCCATTGTGGTTTTGTACTGTATAAAAGGGGAAGTTACCTAAAAAGTATTCATAGTTTATAAAACAATTTACCAAGTCAATGTCCTCTTCAGCAACCGGCAAGTCTTGGGTAAACCAAATTCGACCCAAATACTCCTGGATGTTAGCGTAAAGATGATCTTGACTTCGATTTTTAGATCTGTTTCGAAACATTTCAAAACATTTGACTGCCACTGTTGCATCCTGTGTAGCCAACACATACAACTTCTCCATATAGTCCAGCGCTTTTTCTCTAAGGATAAACAGAATAAATTACTATCAGTGCCAACAAAAATTAAATACATATATAAAATAATACTACAATCGTTTTTGAGTGACTAGCTTACGGTAACAGATCCATCAATTGGTCATAAATTTCTGGCAGTTCTGAGCTTGGAGCACAATTTGAAAGTCCTTGGAGCGCTACTGTTGGCGGGCCTTCTGTGTGTTCTATGGACTTTCGCAAAAACTTGGCCGCCTCTGACTTATCTACATTCTGATATGCGGCTCCCAGCAACAAATACCCTATACCATTGTTTTTGGGATCGGATTTCAGCAAACGCTGGCACTTATGTATTGCATCGGCATATTTGCCCAGTTTAATGGTCTCCCGAATTTCCTTAATCAAAACTTTGGCCTCCTTCGTGCTCATTTTTTCCTTTGTTATGTTATCGATTCTGGCTTTTAATTCGTTTGTTTTTAGTCGAATAATGATGGAACTAAGACCGATATTATTGTTAGTGTTGCCATGCAATTTGTTGGTCCGTTTTTAGCGTAAAAGCCTACTTCATTAAATATTTTAGAATTGTATATTTACAAAATTATCTAGTAACAGTAAATGTAAGCTCCAAATATAGTGTACGCACGCCAACTTTAAATTAAACTATTTTATTGCAATGATGAATTAACATCTAAGATTGACATTATTGACGTCACAATAATCTACATTACGCTATCTTATTTTATTTGCTTTTAAATATTGCTGGACCACGCTCGTTTATTTACGAATAATTGCATTTTAATATGCCTGTGTTTTGTAAATCGCAGTGTGGCAATCGAGCAGCTCTTAGGGTATTATTTTACCACTAATTTCAGACAACAATTAAACTAAAGCAAACTTTTGATTCACAGCGGCCCAAAACCGGTGATGCCCTCTGCAAGGAGTGTTTCTTTGCTGCTTTTGAGGCGGAAATTCATCACACAATCAGCTCCAACAAATTGTTTCAGCGTGGCCAAAAAGTGGCAGTAGCTGCAAGTGGGGGTAAGGACTCCACAGTTTTGGCTCATGTGTAAGTAGTAAGATTTCTAGGCTTCCTCTCGACTTGTAACCATCGCCCACATTTGATCTAGATTAAAGATATTGAACGAGCAACATAGTTATGGATTGGATCTTGTTTTGCTATCTATTGACGAGGGCATTACTGGCTATCGAGATGACAGTTTGGAGACCGTCAAACAGAATCGTGACGATTACCAAATGTCATTAAAAATCCTGTCCTACGAAGAACTTTATGGATGGACAATGGATCGCATTGTGGCCCAAATAGGACGAACCAATAATTGCACTTTTTGTGGCGTCTTTCGTCGCCAGGCCCTGGATCGGGGGGCGAAGATGCTACAAGTCGATAGTATAGCCACGGGTCATAATGCCGACGACATAGCGGAGACAGTTTTAATGAACATTCTACGTGGGGACACAGCTCGTCTAAGACGCTGTACGGACATACGTACAGGTGGTGGCGAAGACTCAATATCGCGCGTTAAGCCCCTGAAATACAGCTACGAGAAGGATATTGTCATGTATGCCCACTACAAAAAGCTGGTTTATTTTAGCACTGAATGTGTCTTTGCTCCCAATGCCTATCGTGGTCATGCAAGGGCATTTCTTAAGGATTTGGAGAAAGTGCGTCCCTCAGTAATAATGGACATTATTTACTCTGGAGAGCAATTGCGATTCAAAGATACGGTTAAGAAGCCAGTGCGAGGTATCTGCACCAGATGCGGTTTTGTCTCCTCTCAGCAACCCTGTAAGGCGTGTGTCCTGCTCGAGGGCTTAAACCGAGGACTACCTAAGTTAGGAATTGGAAAAAAGTCCAAAGGGGATCGAATGATTGCTCAGCAGGACAAGGAGTTAGACCTAAGACAGCGTGCAAGTTTAGTAAAAAACGATTTTTGATATAAGAAAAAAGTTTATTTTATTAGGAAAAAAATTAACAGATGATGTCCACGAATCGGTCAATAGCACATCTAAAACGAAAAATTATGGGATGGGAATAGTATGAGTAAAACAGTAACTCAGTTGCTTTGACTTAATATTAATTGTGAAAATAACTCAGTGCCAATTTTTTAACCAAGGTCCACAAACGGCCAAGTCTGACTTGCTATCCCCAAAAGAATATTGGAGAAGCGCATCAAGAATCAACTTTATTATGGTGTCTGTGAATGGTTTAAGTGATCATCATTGAAGATATTTATTCAGTGAATATAGAGTGGACAATCTCACCTTTAAAAACATCTCCTAGATTATGGAATGCTGGACTTTCAGCTACCGACCTGAAACATAATATAATTTTAATTAGTAATTTGGAAGCAATGCTATACTAGCAAATACAAATTATTTATATTATATCAGTTTTTTATTACAAATTCATTGAATCACAGAGGTTCATATGAGGTGTCAGAAATGTAAAATATCATCAAAAAAAGGACTTCTTAGTAGTATTTAAAATAGAAATTGAAAATTACCATTTTTCTGAGCTGCGCAGGACCACATTGGGAATTTGGCATCTGCAATAGAATAAAATACCAGTTAAATATATCCATTGATAACATACCATCTTACAAGTGTTAGATTATAAGTATTCTTTTATTATGTGCACTTTGCATTTTAAAATATGCACCGCAAATTTAGAAATTAAAAATTTGGGTTATGCTTGGGCAAAGTACAGGTTTAATCTGCGAACAAGTAAAAAGCACTAGCTAAAGTGGTTTTAGTTTTCTTTACACCAGCGACTCGTGTTCGCCTTCTGCCTAATAAGGCAACGGATCTGTTAATAACCTCTTAAAAGCTTAAATTACGATATATACTTTTCTTACAGCCAATTTGTTGTGTACAATATCTTATAATTGTATAGATTAACTAGGATAGATCACAACTTGATTCATTCAGTCAAATCACAACACATCTGGAACGAAATAAACATGGGATATATTGAGTAAGTATTTTTTCAATTGCTATACTAATAATATTTTCAAAAATAACTCAGTGCCAATTTTTTAACCATGGTCCATAAACGGCCAACTCTGACTTGCTATCTCAAAAAGAATATTGGAGAAGCGCATCAAGAATCAACTTTATCATGGTGTCTGTGAATGGTTTAAGTGATCATCATTGAAGTTGTTACTTCAGTTAATTTTGAGTGGACTATCTCACCTTTACAAATGACGCCTAGATTTGTAATCTTGACCACCTCCAGTTACCGATCTTAAATATCAAAGTTGTTAATTATTTAACTGAAGGAAATGACTTACTAACAAAAACATATAAATTTTAAAAAAATCAGTTTATTATTACAAATAGAATGAATCACAGCGGTTCATATGAGGTGTCAGAAATGTAAAATATCATCAAAAAGAGGAGATCTTAGTAACATTACAAATACCAATTAAAAATTACCATTTCTTTTATTCACCTTACGGTGTGTAGGAAACTATTACCAAAAGTTGGCACCAATCATTTTTTTCATCTGCAATAGAAGAAAATAGAACTTTATTTAAACCATTCGCTACAAACACAAGTACACTTCTTTCATTTTTTTTATGTGCACTTCGCATTTTAAATATGCACCGCAAATTTAAGAAATAAGTATTTGGGTTATGCTTGGACAAAGTACAGTTTTAATCTGCGAACAAGTAAAAAGCACTAGCTAAAGTGGTTTAAATTTTCTTTACACCAGCGACTCGTGTTCGCTTTCGAAACATCTTTTTCCACCAGATAACATACAAATTTTTTGTTACCCTATGAAATAGCAGTGGGAGGACCGTCAGTTTACTTGGTTGGACCACCTATAACAAACAAAATTAAATTATTTAATAATTCATTTCGATATACATGATGTACATATGTATGTATGTATGACAAGCAGAGAGGATTTGCCGGCCATGTGGTTAGCCAGATTTTTTTCTCTGCTTGACAGTTCTGCTTAATTTGGCAACAGTGAGTTCTACAAAAGAAGCTTACAAATGCTCGACTCGCAGTTATATTTGCTGCCATCAAATTAATAAGAATAAGTTCTCTAAATTATCTTACATTTGTACAGATACGCTGAAGTCTTCCCAGGAACGCATCACGCTGAAAACCGGAAACAAAATGGAACGAGGCAAGAGAAGAAGGGCAGTAACAAATATGAATTCTCTGTTTGGTCGCTGTTAAGTGCACATGTTGCTGTTATTTGTCACAGGGCCAATGTTAAAGATTACCCAGAACACATACATAGGCTTTAAGAAAAATATTCGCTTGAAAACATTTTAAAATTTCTTATTCATTGCTAAATGCTACATCACAATAAAATATCTAGACATTTTTGGTCCACCATAAATAAATGTATTTCAAATTCGACTCGCGTAAACAAATATTAGATTTAGGCAAAAAGTCAATGGTACTATCGATGGTTGTGTCCCATCTAGTGATAGTCGTATATAAATTGTAGGTTTATTATATAGTGTTATTATAAACTTGTATCGTTTTAATATATATAATATAATAACAAATAATATTTTTTATTTATTTCTTCATTTAATTTTAATTATGTTCACATTGATCATCAAATCAATTTTGGTCCAAAAGATTTGCAAAGTATAAATCTATTATAGAAGATAAATAAATAATTTAAATAAAATAAATTAAATTATACCATACGAAAGCAATTTAGAATTATCATGACAACGCCGATTTAAAAAGTATTACAAATTATTCTTGCTGAAGGGAACACTGAATATTCTCTATTGAAGGAAAAGTGGGATATTGTCATGGTGTACCTCTATTAAATGTGTTTCTCGCTTCCCTATTTCAAATTAACAAGAACTTATCGCTGCCAACTTAACGAATAACAAATTCTAACTGTTTTTGCCGCTTTCAATTTTGACTACGCAAACTTTTGTTTTACTGAATTGATATAAACATCAACGTAATACAGGTGAAATGAGTGTTTTCAATGAAGATATGGCTTTAGGTAAGTACTGCATCAACTGAGTTATATTTTGAAAGAAATAAATTAAAATTGGTTTTGTTATTTATTAATTAGTATGATTACATATATGTACTTTGAAATTTAAAATCTTTTACGTCCATATGAATAGACATATGTATGTATGTATAAATGTATGTTCATATGTATGTATTTAAACAATAATGTAGTACTTTTTAAAGATTAAGTTAACGGTTTTTGTTGGGTTTTTTACATTTTAGATGAATATTACAACAAATGCGTATTACCCAAACCTAATATACCTCCCTCCTATCCGGGAGTCATGGGTAACAACGGGAGGAGAAATCAGGCACGACGATATTTTTCCAATAAAGATCAGGAAATTGATGATGACCCAGACAATGCAGAGGGAAAACGTAATCGTCAGGCACATCGTTTGTTTTCGTATAAAGATCACGATAATAATGCTAATAATGATGATAACGATGATGAAGACGATTATACTGATAATACCGATATTAAATATATGGATACATCCGAATATCAGGATACCAACTTGAATCAAATCAATTATGAAATGAACAACTTCAATGAAATGTATGGCGCCACATCTTTTAGCTCGGAACAGTGGCTTATACAAGTGAATAATGTTAACCGGCAGGCCGAAACTTTTCCACAGAAAAATGCAATTCAGGACATTCCGGCCGGGTCGGCTCAATGGCGTATACAGCCAAATAATGTTAACCGACCGGCAGGAGCTCCTCCCTTAGTGCCTAAGAATGCACCGCCTCATTCGAACATAAAATCTTGTTTCAATAACAATGATAATACTTCAGTGGGTTTTCGCCAACAGTGGAAACAGAAACAACATCCGCAACAACAACAATTCCGTAAGGTTCAAAATCGCCTAGGTCTTCGTCCTTCCCAACAGCAGCAACAACACTCGTTGCAGAACAGCATTCGCAATGCCTATAATGCATTCAGCTATCCTGGCCTGGATAATAACTCCATGTCCATTTGCCGGACTCAATCGAAGTCTTTGGATGTTCTTCAAAACATTAAAAATCATTTTCCAAACAACGATTCTAATAACACTAAAAATGAATGCCAGAAATTATCAGATTCTAATACCATAGGCTCGCTGATCGATACAGTGACCAATCTACCCGAAAACAATCTACAGATCAGCGCGTTTTCCGGAAATGAACCAGTAATCAATCCCAAAGATGAGTTGCTGCTGGGCGATCTTGTTAAGATGGATTCCACACCGTATCACAACATCAATGTCCAAGAGGTGGCCAGTAATGTGTTGTTATTACTTCAGAATGTGGTACACAAACCTGTGCACGATCATCAAGTGCAACAGGAGATTAACTTTTTGCAGGTGATTTTAATCAAGGAGACAATGAAACTAACAAGAAAACATCGAAATTTTTTTGCAAGCAAAATAATGTGACCATATATGTATAACTGTCCGCAGGATTTGCTGATCTATCTAGAAAAACTAATTGTGTGGTTAATTTTTAAATTGTTTAAAGTTTAATATCGATATTTTATTTTTTTCTAGCACACAAATGGAATTCAAGAGCCAGGCAATGGTGTCGATGTAGCTATTCAGCCACAGGCAACTCGTCAACGAATGTATCACCGATTTAAGTAATTCCTCGGCTGAGCAGTAATCGGAGCTAAGGTTTAATTTCCAGTTATGTATATTAAAATTTAAATTCAGAGTGTATTTGGCGCAAAATGCGCTGTAAGTAAGAAGAAGTTGCATAGGGTGATGAAAGCGGATCAAGTGAATGGCAAATAATAAACGAGAAATCTGGGACAATACATAAGCGCTAGGAATAAAAAGAGAGAGAGAGAGAGAGAGAGGTTTATTTTAGTGTTGCTTGTGTTTTCAACTTTGTTTTTGTTGCTTCTGTTTACTGATAACAACTTGACGGAGTCACTTATCAGCAATGCACAACAAGAGGCATAAAGCGAAAAAATACTGGTGATGGGGGAATGGGATAGAGAGCGAAGAGCGAAAGCGAACAGAAATAGAAACACAAACAGAGCGATAAATTTACAGCAAATGGCAAGTTAAAAAAATAGCGAAATAATCAATCAGTTAATCTGCTAAAGACTAGGAACGTGGACGCACAAAAAATTATAATTTAACGAGATGGGGTAGTGAAAACTGATCAAACTCCCTTCTCCTTCAATTAAAAATTAAAACACTTAACCTCAACACAAAAAGCAAACTTATAAAATACATTTTGATCGGATTAGAAGAATTTAAGTTTTTCTTTAATTACTAGACAAAGAAGTCTTTTTTTTCATTTAGCGTTTAACTCAATCAATAAATATAAATAAACGAATTGTTCAATTTAATACCATAATATGTTGAAATCTAAACAGTTGCTGCAACAATTTGCAAAAGGTAAGTGCCAAAATATGACCCAAATGCCGATATTGGATTCGAAATTTTAACTACTAATCTAAAGAGCGCAATTCCTTCCAAATCTCTGAGCTAATCCGTTTTGATTTTATATGGGTGACGATTAATGTTATTATCAGCTAATATTGATGTGTCAATTAGCAGAAATCAAATTATGTATATATTTATTCTATGTACTTTTGTGTTCCAAGTATAGAATTCCCGTTATCAAAATAAATTATGAGAGATTTAAAATTTCCTTTGTCTCATTTTTATACTTTCACTCACTTCCTACCACCCTGAGCTAAAGCATACAAAAATATGTATATAAACACATTGAATGACAACTGATTGATATACATATGTACATATTGATAGACTGATGTTGCTTTAATGTTCGGTTTCCTTTAGTTAAAACTTCAATTACTTGGGTTTCAAGTCATTTTATTCTTTTGGCTTTTGGCCCAATTTATTTGTCAAAACAATTCTTTGTTTTGTCTATGTATAGAAGTCACCTTTGTCAGAGAGTTTTTAATCAGATCGTCAAATATAAAATGAATTTAAGCCTAAGGAGAATAATGCCTGGTTGAGTAAATTGTCTATGATAATGTATTGGCCTTTGCAATAATCGCCCCTAAATTAAATTATAGAGTATGCCAAGTTTACACCAGCAAATTTCAAACTAAAACGAGCCTTGGTGGTGACGAAGTTATCACGCTATGAATTTGAACAACTACGTCATCCGGGGCTTTCCAAGGAGCAGCTGGAACAGAAACTACGCGATCGGGGCACCGATGTGGAGATGGTCTTATATCTGCATAATCTTCATAAGGATTTCGAAAGGCGTGTGGTCCAGAGCTTCCAGGACGTGGGCTGTGAGGTGAAATTGTCCAGCAGGTGTGTATGCCGTAGCTCTAGGATTTCCGTTCTTGTTCTAGTCGTCGTCGTTGTTGTCGTCGTCGTCACTTATGAGAATTCTTCCACCTTACCATCAACCATTCAATCCACATAAATGTGTCTCTAATGTGGCCCCTTCCCGCTGTTGACTTTACTAAACGAACAGACTTGAATTTAGAAGCTCACTTAGCAAAGATGTCATGAGCTGGGCGGATGTCATTGTTCCGGTTGGTGGCGATGGAACTTTCCTCCTGTCTGCTGGTCGTGCGAGTCCTCTCTTTGCCCTAAGCCAACAGAAGACTCCAATAGTAGGTTTCAATTCCGATCCTCAGCACTCTGAGGGCCGGCTTATGCTGCCCAAGCAATATACAGAGAATCCTTCAGATGCTGTCGGACGCATTAAAAGTGTAAGTGATTTAAAATACCTAATAAATGCCGCCTATTAAATGTTTCTCTTTAAAAGGGTGACTTTAAGTGGATGCATCGCTCACGAATACGTACCACATTGCTTGGGAGCAATGGCAAGATTCCCGAATCGATGGACTTGTTCCGGCATACTGAGGTCAAGATGGAACAAGTTAATACAGAACCTGAACTGCTGGAGATGCATATGGCTAACAAGTACAAGGCTAAAATGAAACGGGTTCTTCCTTATTTGGCGCTAAATGAGGTGAAGATTGTTAGGAAATTTTTATCAAACAATAATAATTTTCCATTTCCTTTTTCTAGGTATTCATTGGTGAACATCTATCGGCTCGGGTCTCCCACTTACAGTTAGTCCTTGACCACCAGGATGTGGTCAATAAAACAAAATGTTCGGGTCTGTGCGTTAGCACCGGCACCGGGTCCACATCTTGGCATACGAGTATCAATCGCATCACAAACAGTGATGTGGAGCATTTGCTACAATCGCTACCTAACAGTGGCTCCGTGGAGGTGCTACGTTTACGCGAGAGTGCCGAAGAAATTGCTCAGCGTTATAATCAGAGTTTACTCTTTGCCCCAGATGATCCCCGGCTATGTTATTCGATACGAGAGCAAATCTGTGTGGGCGTTTGGCCTTCTCCAAAGACTTTCAAGGAACGGGATTTTGTCCAGAATGTGTTTGTCAAGTCACATTGTATCGATGCTAGTAAGTAGAAATAGTTAAAGAAAATAAGACGGTAATTTAATTTGGCTTGTCTCCTATCAGATCTAGTTATAGATGGCAGCATATCCTATCCTTTCAATGATGGAGCCAAAGCTTTATTGGAGGTCTATCCTGAAGATGCGCTCTTGACCATTGCCCTAGACTGATACCGATGAAATTAATCTATTGCCTAATTCCACATGTAAAGTTTTTGTAAATTGATTATTTTTTGATTTTCCATTTTTCCAACAGCTTAGATTAGTGTTATATAAAGTTATTTTTTTGTTTTGGTATAAACAATTTACTGAATATATTATTATTAGGTTGATTTAGTTTTTGTTTTCTTTCCTGCCTTCGGATCGGTTGCTTTTGAATTACTAATTTTACGTTTTTCATTCTTTTCTTTAGTTCTGTTTCGAAAACGATCTTTATCTACGGTTTTGAATCGCTCATCTTGCATCAGGGCCTGGTTAGGACCACTGGCTAGCGTTTTTTCTTGCTGCTGCTTTCGCTTACGGCGGATTTCCTTCAATTTGTTCTTTTGTTTCTTGCGGAATCTGTATAAAAGAATGAATTGAAAAATCAATGTTAATTAAAAAGTAATTAACCGCATACAGGGCCTCCATTTGATCGGGATCTTTTCCCTCCATAATCCAGGTCTTGCGCCTATAGTTTTGTGCGCGTTCATCAAAATCATTGTTGTCCAGCTTCATCTCTGATTCGCGTCGCGTAACGTTCACCTGCATGAAAATGCGCTCCACCATGCGCTCTAAAGGAATTTAAAAGGGATTAGGCCACCACAAAAAATTTCTGATTGTTAGAGTGAGCATTTACGATTAATAGGATGTTCCTGAAGCTTAGTGTTGATCTCCTCTTCGATGGAGGCCAGCAGCTCTAAGTCTCTGGGAAATCGAAATATGGAAATTGACATGCCATTACGCCCTGCTCGCGCTGTGCGACCCACGCGATGAATGTACTCCTTGGGTGTGCGCGGCAACATGTGATTGATCACTAACTGAACACTGGGTATGTCCAGGCCACGGGCAGCCACATCAGTGGCAATCAATGTACGAATGTGATTTGACTTAAACCGACTTAATGCCGCTACGCGTTCCTTTTGCCGCATAAATCCATGAAGGCAGACATTTTCAATGTCCAGACTTTGAAGGGTCATCGATAACAGTTGGCAGTATCTAAAAATGTAATTGTAGTAAATCTGTAAATGTGCTAATCTTTCGTGACGGACTTACTTCTTGGTGTTGGTAAATATCATGACATTCGAGTTTGGATGTTCCTCGCGATATTTTCGCAAGGCCTCAATCAGCACCATATCCCTGTCATAGTCGGCGCACAGTAAGTATCGCTGATCTAGGGTATCCACTGTGGCTACTTCTGATTCTTCGGCCCATTCAAAGCACTTAAATAAGATTTTTTACTTCTCTTTATCCCAAATCCTTTCTGTAATTTACTCACATCTTTTTTTATGGGAAATATGCTAGATTCTTTAATAAAATCTTTCATAGTGGCCGAGAAAAACAAATTTTGCCTTGTTTTGGGCAACGAATTCTCTATGATCGCCAAACTGTCATCAAAATCTCCATTTAGCATGCGATCCGCTTCATCCACTACAAGATATTTCAAATTGTCAAAAGAGAATGTGTCACAGCCCGTCAAATGATCCGCAAGTCGTCCAGGCATAGCCACAACAATGTGCGGCCGTTGCATTAGCTTTTGGCTTTCAATCATTTGATCTGTGCCGCCAGATACTACGCATACTCGCACTCCCATCGGTTTTCCGGCCACCAAAAATTGTTCAGATATCTGGTAGGCTAATTCGTGAGTGGGCGTTAGCACAAGTGCAAAATGACTAACTGGTTCTTCACTTAACTTTTCCAATATGGGTAGAGCAAAGGCAAAGGTTTTGCCGGATCCCGTTTTGGCAGCGCCAATACAGTCCTGGCCAGTAAGAATTGCGGGAACGCAATTCATTTGGATGGGTGTGGCACATTTAAGACCCACTTTGGTTAACTGTTTGGCCAACCAAGGCCGCAGTCCTAGCGCTTCAAAAGAATTAAACTCCTTTCGTTCCATTGAATGAATGGCGAAGATGGAGAACCAAAACACAAAACAAAAACGTGTGTAAAACCAGGGCTGAATGTCAGTAATAGTGTTGGAAAATGTCTCAACACGGCGATGTACTATCTCATTATGATCTACATTGATTTAAATATACCGGATAAAATTTTCCATAAAAATTTAATTGAAAAAATTTAATCAACGAAAATGTAAATGTGACTCGACTGTTGATGCTGATCAAGAATATATATACTTCTTGGGGTTTGGAAATGTTTCTATGCGTTACAATCATCTGAGCAATTTTATTATACCCCATGCAAGGGTATAAAAATGGTCCATTTTGGACAAGAATAACAAACGAGTGATATACAATTTTTGAAAACAATGTAGCATTTATATCCAACAATTATTAAAATTATTTTTGCAAGTAGTTTTCAAAATCACAACCACTGTGCATCTTTGGCATTTTACCGTGTAAACTTTTCGATAGTCCCTTTAACAAAAAAGCTTCTTTGATTTTGAGCTTAGTTAAAATTCTTAATATTCATTCATTGTGAAATTATTTTAACACATTGCTGAAGAACAACAGAAAAGAACACCCCCGTTTAATTTCCCTTTTCTTATTTAAAATTGACCATTACATTATTACAAAACTAAACGGTGTAAATAAGCTATCGTTATAGCGGGGTTGAAGGATTCTTCCACAAACAAAAGAAATATGGAACAAGAGAGAACGGTATCACCATCATCCGCTGTGGCCTATAATAAAAATGAATCATCGACTTTCTTGAATGTTTTATGCGGTATTTGTAACGAATTCTACAGGCCTAATGACATCATTTTTTCAACGAGCTGTGGTCATGTATTCCATAAGGATTGCCTTACTAGGTGGCTTTGTCTTTCTCAGACGTGCCCACAATGTCGAGCGGCCAGCCACCGAAATCGCATTCATCGCATTTTCTTGAATTTCTCCGAACGCGCAGAGACGGATTATGAGGAGCTACCTAAACCGTTTATCCAATGGGCCCCATTGGATTTGGAAGCGCCCAGTTCAAGTGACTCGCATCTGCCACAAGAAGGTGCCGTACTAAGTGGAACCGATGATGAAGGCAATCTGACGTACGTTGCCCGAGTCTATCTGAATGATGATCTCTTGCCTGCCGCATATGCACCCCTCAAAAGGGTGGTCCAAGCCCCTTGGAATTGCAGAGGACACACCCTTATGAATGAGGTGGATATACTAGTTTTAACCGATTGTGATTATAGTTGGGTTCCTGAGGCATATGGAAGATTTCCACCGAATGCCCTTGAAACCGGCTATTCTGAACTGGGCGAAACTTTATATACAGCTCGAGGCATATTTGAAGGAATATCCTTGCTGGGCAAATTGCACCCTTCTCATAAAGTGATCTATATGCCATATCGTGGACTAGAAGTAAAAGCAGAGACCTATGAAGTTCTTACTGTGACGCCCAGAGACCAAGCAGAACGTTGAATGAAATCAGCGAAAGGTATCAAAATGCATATACAAAAACTCAATTTTAATTAATCTAAGAATTATTGGATATAAATGTTATGGTGTTACACCGTTTAGTTAAAAATGCCTTTTTTCTTTTAAACTGACCAGATCATATATCTGATTATAAAAATGGAAGTACAGCCTAGACAGCCTAAAATTTAGCTCAGAATTTAATTCTTTGTATTTACTTTCGAATAGTTATTTGCCCATAGTATATTTATTTAAACAGTTTACTAAAACAAAAAAAGTTTGCAATAACATTTTGAATTTATTGTTTGTATAATTTCTTTAATAAATCTGTAGAATCTTGCCTTCTTTTTGCAAATATTGTAACATGACATTTAGATACATATATATAAATATTTAGCTAAAAATATAATTTATATGCTCAACGTGCATGTAACATTTAAACATGATTATCTTCAATTTTTTTTTCATTAGAATAGAAATAGGATTTTTGTTTCAATGACTTTGTACTTAGTTGCTAAACAATTTGTATAAAATGTGTTATGTGTGGATTGTGATCGATCTGGTGACTGACTATGAATGTAAGTTATTTACAATATAATTTTAGTTTCCAATGTTGTTTATTATGAAATTAATGTTTGTTTTTTGAGTTTGGTTTTATTTTTGCTTAATTGAGCCTTTGTATGATTTGTGTTTGGATTGGTGATTTTAAAAGTGAATCATTTATGTATTTAATGGGTACAATTCAAGTCTAAGATTTGAGCTCAGTTTTTTTATTGTTTTTTGAAGACAGGCAAACACAGTCTACATTTACAGCGAATCCTATATAATTCATATATATGTGGGGAAAACTTTTTAAGTAGCAACTGATAAATATTGAGGAAAATGCCGGGCTGACCCCAGTTGGTTGTGGTTTAAACCATATATCTATTTTTCTTAACCGTTTACTTCATTGATTACTGGCCTATAGAGGCGAGGGCGTGATCGCTGGGCACATCGCTTTCTTGCACAGACCCTAAATCACTTCTGCGCGGAAAGATAGTTCATATACTTTGTGGTCTGCTGGGCGTTTCGTACCAACTCGCTCTCATCTTTGGCCGAAGGTGGTAACTGTGACTGTGGCTTTTCATGCTGCCAGCTGTTACAATTTTGGGGCTGATGTATATCCGGTTGGGATCGACGGGTAAAATTACGATGACGTTGTGGCTGCTGATGTGTGTGATGCTGGCGGCGATCGAATGTGCTGGATGCCTCACTGGCCAGGCTACTCTGACTGCTGTAGCGAGGAAAGTTATGTTGCCCGCCACTGCCAACGGCAGCTCCAGTAGCATGGCTAGGACTCTGACTGTAACGATAATGGGATTTTCTACCTCCATCGTCCATTTGAGATTTGGCTGGTCGCGGCAATGTGCGAGCTCGCGATGAACTCCGACTATTCGAATCCGGTCCATTGGAGTTATAAGCGCAAGTCTCATCCCGATAGGCGTTATTGACTGCCGTATTGGAACGTCGCCAGGTATCGCTATGAATTTTATGACCACCAGCTTGCGCATGATGATGTTGTTGTTGCTGTTGCTTTTGAAAACGCGGTGGCTTATCGTATGTGTTCCGATTATTGTAGCGACCGCCGCGCTTATAGCTGTTCCCCCGCTCATAGTTGCTTATGTAGGAGCGTTCGCTGCGATCATCCCGATCACGTTGATCCCAATTGGAGTTCACAATGCTATTATAATTGGAACCCGCTCCACCGACGTGGTTGCGTTCGTATCGCTCCTGGGAGTGCTTTCGACGATCTTGTATACTATATAAACGTAAATTAGCACCACCTTCGCTGCGCACACTATGTTGATCGTCGTCACAGCTAACACTATAGCGACGGTGCTGGTTACGGGAACGGCCATTGTGTTGATCTCCACCATCGTTGTTGGCGCGATTGAAGCGTGTCTTACGCCAACTAGGCAGAGGCTTGGACTCATCGCGATCTTCACTGCTGGCCATGGAGGCGGGATATTGGTCCGAGATGCTGCTGAAATTTTAACAGAAATTAAAGTCAACAAAGATTCTATCTTTATCATAACTAATTAAAAATGATTATCACATACTTTGCTTGGGATTGTTGGTCAAGCTGCTGTTGTTTTAGTGGACGGGGGGCATGGCGGGGCTGATAGGCACGGCGGCCACGGGCATTCGGCTCGATGCGGCTTTGTGACGACGTCGAAGGGGCATAAGAAGTTGTTGAATTCTCATTGTCGTACTGATCATCGTCTGGTCCATTGCCCTCGGTCTCACAGAATGAATCCTCACAGACTTGCTCGCTCCATTTCTTTGGGGTGGTTGGCTGGGAATCAAAAGAGTCATGCTCTTGCGATGAGTTAAGGACTTTGGTGCTATTTTCTCCCTCTTGTAGCGGAACATTTTGCGATTCTCCGCCATTTTGGTTGTTGTTGAGCCCATCCTCTTCTTCTTCGCCATCATCCACCACCAGATAGTCCGTATACATGGCTTCTAGTTCATTGCCAATGTGACGAAAATGACTATAGAACAGGTCCAGCACCATCAATAACATGGCCTTTACTTTAGCTGTCAAGGCGGGCTGTAGGATCAGGTGACGCCTTACATGGAATAGCAACGTATCGATTTGCTCCTTGTGGGTTTTACGCATAAGTTCACCATTGAGTGTAATCTGAGAGAGGACAAGTCGTGCCAGGCGTGTGCCGATAACGACGGTGGTGTCATTTATCTCCCGTATTAATAAATTAAGTAGCGAATCGGCGAGAATTGTGATGGGAGCATGATCTGCTAGGCGTACACGATTGTAATATTCGCCAAGCAATATGATAGAATTGTAAAGACGATTTTTATCGTGAACACGATATGCATCAGCGTTTATAAAGTTAGTCTCAAGAATTTTCAACATGGCACTGCGCACTTTTGTCTCCTTCATGGCCAAGGCGTCGAAATTGCGCGAAGAAAAGAGAAGGGCGAACTTCAATGCTGTGTCGCTATCCGCCAGAGCTTTGTCATTCATATATTCCATGGATTCGCTGAGGAATAGATAAGCGAAGACGAGAGATTAATCCAAAGTCTATCTGCTAAAGGAACCAAACTGTTTTACTTAAAATAATTATTGCGACATTTGTAATATCTGACGTTCGAAGCATATGTATACAGATGGACTGTATACATATGTATATGTATGTATACAATATACAGTGCACAACTAATGTGTATGTACAAAACAAACAATAACTAACTCATTATTATGAAAAGTTCGACTTTTATCAAAATTTCAATGTCTTAAAACATGTCCTAGTTTTCTTAACTGTTTTAACAATGGAACTTCACAAGGGTTCTAATTCTGAAATCCTTTGTTTTCGTACACATATGGAATAATATATGTATATACATATATACAAGATATTATTCATCCTTTAATTAGTAGGTTTTGTCTTTATTTACTCCGTACGCAATGCTTACAGTTATTTCAAGTTGCGATTACAAAAAAGCTATTGGACAAATAAATAATTTGTGCACTGTAGACATTTTTGTACATATGTACATACATACATATATAAATATGTATATGCCTATGCATACACTTATGTATACATATTTATATTATTATTAATCATCAATCGAATACTAAGAGACAAAATGAGATAGGGTGAGGGCGAAGGGGGTTTAATGGAAAAGGAATACTGACTTACCACAGCATCGACTCGTTCTGTACCATGTTGCAAAAATCGGTTTCAATTGCCTTTATCTTTGTATTATATATAATGCCATCGTCCTGTAGATTCAGTTCGCGCATTAAGGCGATAATGTGGTCATATGCACAACCACCTGTTGGTATAGAGTATTGGTTTGGCATCAGCATATTGCAAACATCGCGCAATGTTTGTACACGGTCAGCACCTCCTCCACTTCCGCCTCCACTGACGCTGCTGTTGTCGCCGCTAACTGAGTTGTAATTTTTGTAAGTATGAGAAGATGAATTGGCGCCACTGCTAGTTGTGCTATTCGTTTTGTTGTTGTTGCTAATCATATTAGCCATTTCTTGTGATCCAGTCTTGCCTTGGTAACTTGTTGTTTTTGTGGTTGTGCTTATTTGCTTGACTTTGCTGCTAGCTGTCTGGGCTCCACTATTGTATTAGTGTTTGAGATTGTGTGAGTGTGTCCAAGAAATAAAAGAATTAGCGTTGAGTTGACAAAGGTGTTGTTGTTGTTGTTTGGGGGGAAATGCGCATGTAAGATTTCCTCATTGGTGTTGGCTTATAATGTAAACTTACCGGAGCCGGGCGAATTTGCTGAAAGTTCTTTAGCACTTACACAAGGAACACATAAACTAAAAAGAGATTAAATGCACGGCACGGTTCTAATTAATTGACAGTTTTGACTTGATTTTAGTATTCGCAGTGCCAGGAAATTAAACTCTGGTTACACTAAATTTTCACAAATGATGACAGCTTTTACGGCGAAACCAGAATTAATTTGGATAAACATTTAATTTCCTAAACACATTGCAAATATTTTACATATGAAACTTCGTTACTTAAAAGAAATTCTTCAACGTAAAATAATTCGATATACGATTCAATGAATTTAGAAAAGTTGTTATTATTAAATAAATGTTACTGTATAACTGGTCTGTATTTGTACTCGATTTTGCGTAAGGAAACTAACGTTTTAGCTATGCATTACTTCAACAATTCAAATAGGAATTTATCATGTACATAGCTTCTATATTAAAAACATTTACTTTTTATGATAATGATAAACAAAACTGCATGTAGCCTTTTAATAGCTAACGAAACTGCACTCAATGTGGCTTTTCGTTATTAAGAAACTATCGCTCATCTCTAGTGTATTGACATCAACGAAATATCTGTTCTATTCGTTTAGGCGCGCGAATTGGTACGTTGTGATTTGTGTTTATTCTTGTTTTCGTAGTCTATTATCCTTTTAACTAATACCTGATATGTTAAAATGTTGAATTTAAATTGTGTTATATGCGCCGAGCTGTTTACACAATCTGATGATGTATATGTGACCACATGCGGTCATATGTTCCACCACCAATGTCTCATGCAGTGGCTGCAACGGTAATGAATATTTTCTATTTACTTAAAGATTTTAAACACACATTTTAAACCAACCATTTGACCCTGCAGCTCCCAAACATGTCCCCAGTGCCGAAACAAATGTACCTCCCGCAACGTCCTGCGTGTATATTTCAATCTAGCTAACTTGGATGTTAGCCGCATTGATGTGGGAACAATGCAAGAGCAACTCGACAATGCCAATCTATCTTTAAAAATGAAGGAAAAGGAAGGTAAACTATTAGAACAGCAGATAAAAGCCCTTAAGGACACACAGAAGAAGTGCATGAAGACTATTGCCGGGCTAGAACAAAAGATGCAAAAGAATGACTTTTTAATAAGCAGTTATCAGGCGCAGATCAAAGTGCTCAAAAGTGAAGGTCACGTACTGGAATGTTTGCGCAAGGAAAACAAATCCTTAAAGGAGCAGTTCCAAACAATGGAAGGTATATGCGCTATACTAACTGCCAATGGCGCTGAAGTTGAACGTCTGCTAAAAAATGAATCCAATCCCAATGTGCTGGCCAATTGGGTTGCCACACTAAAACGTGAGTTACGGCAATGTGAGAATAAGAAGACGGAATTAAGGAACATTATTAAAGTAGTGCAGCATGACTTGCGCAAGGAGTTAGATTTAAAACGGTAAGAGCGATTTGTCAAATTAACGGAACCGACCGACTGACTATTTCGCTTTGTTCTATTAACAAAATTTTAGTACAATGGAGGATCGCATCTCCCATTTGGAAAGCGATCTATATCAAGCCCAGCAGAAGGTATGTTTACGTATAGTAACAAGAATATTAGTTCTCTGAAGACTGATCTATTATTTTCCTCCTGACAGATTATAAGCAAATCCACAACCATGACTGATTCTCTTAACAATTCAGCGGCTCTGAATCATAGCATAACTGCTTTGAAAAATAGTGAAAAACGTGCCACCATCTCCCCGACAACGGTCAGTAATATAATCAGATATAACCAATGGATAAATTCTAAAACTCTTACAGAAGGAGAATATTAAGCGTATTGAGGAGTCCACTTCCCCCTATCTCAACATAAAATGCAGCAGTATAGGATTAGCTCATTTACTCGTTAACAAGGCTAGACTATCACCAAGCAAAGGAAGTAGAAGTGCACCAAGTGGTCCAAATTCTACCACCGGAGCCATAAGAAAAACTACCAGTGATCTCAGTGAGAAGGTAAATGAAACAAAACAATGTAGATATTAATTTGAATCCATATCCTTCATCACTTTCTTTTAGTATTCCATATTTAAGAAACCTCGTTTAATGCTGTCCTCGGCAAGTGCAGGATTAACGGCCGGCACGACCAGCAACTTGGTTTTCAATGGAGTGGGTGGCTCCGAGAAGCTGGATCCCTTTGCCCAGCGGGCTGAAGAGGAGCGGCAAAATGTTTTGGAGCTACCACAAACAACTAATCACCAGGCCAAAACTATTAACTCGCGACTTAAGGCTGGTTCTTTGCGGAACTTCAAGTTGGGTAAATAATTTCTAGGAAACTGTGTTTTGGTGGCCAATGGACCGTCTCAAGATTAATAGGATTGAATTGTTATATTCTGCAGCGTTTCAATAAGTTAGTTGCATTGGTGCGATTAGGATTATAAAAATATAAAATATGTGTATATAATGGAAGAACTGCTTCTATGCGGCAATTTTTTTCTCCGCTTTGCCGGTCCATTCCTCTCGGAGTTGTACGGCACACCCCAAATCACGGAGAGCAGCTTTAATATCCTGCGCCACACTCGGGTGCTCTGTCATAGCTGCGTTGAGTAGATCCTCAATGCCATAGGATAGCCAAGATTCAGATTGATTGCGGGACCGGGAGACCATATTGCGTATGGCCCAAGCCCCGTTCCGTTGGACTGTCTTGTTCTTGGGATGAGAGCGTATGGCCTCTACTATAATTTCCGCTATGCCTGTGTCAAAGAAGGCTGCACTGTGTTCTTTGACACGCAAAGTTAATGTCGTGATGCAAGCCAACGCAGCGGACACAATGTTCTCATTGGCAAGATGAGCTTCCAACAGCTGTTTAATAATTGGTGCTACTCCTTGCTGGACAATGTGAGCCTTAACGGTATCATGGCCTGCGAGGGCACGCAGCAGCTTTAAGGCCTCACGATTAAGGCGCACTTGCGCAAGATTTGCACTCATTATGTCAAACACAAGCTTCAGACCGCCGGCATCGTCGATAACAGTGCACAATTCCTGACGAACAGCCAATGTGCCCAAGGTCAGCAACAAATCAGCCAGGATATTCACATCTTCATAGGCAGGCAACAGCTCAATTAGTGGAACTAGCATTTCGTTTGCTATCTGCCGTGCATGCTCGTGAGCACAACCGAACTCTACGCGTATATCATCATCCAAGACCAAGAACCGGAAAACAGCAGTTAAATCTTTCACAAGACGCCCGTTGTCTTTGCATACCAATGGCTTCATCTTTTTTAAGGCAGATGTGTTCATTATATTCTGACGATTCATCTCGTGCATGAGGCATGCCTTCTGCATCCATTGCAGCGTGAGGCAAACTATGTCCGTTCGATCCTTGAGTTCCAACAGCTTTAGAACTACTGCAAGAGACTCTGCATCGAAAAGATCTGGCTGTTTATTGGTTAGGCTATTTACTGCGAGCAAACATTTTATAAGTATCTCCTCGTTCAAGACTTCGGCGTTAAGCAACTGCTCAAATAAAGTGATCAATGCATCATGGGCACCATTTTTTCCGGCCAGCACACGATGGGCCAAGGATTTTTGACATTCTGCCTCAAGGATAGACAAATAATTTAACAGTTGTGCCGAATCCACGGACTCCTCGCCAATATGCGTCTTCAGGTTGGCTACAACCTCATTAATGATAGGCCTGCCTGTGTCTGGATCAATGGACAGATCCTTTATAATGTTGGCAAGATTAATGCCCTGTCAAAAAATGTGTGATAATAGTCATCAATGCCTCAGAGATGTTGTAAGTCGACTCACCTGTGCCTCAAATTGTTTGATGGTTTCCTCCTTCGCCTCCGATGGTGTCATCGAAAATTCCACCACATTTTCTTTGACGACATCGTCAAATGTATCCTGTGATATTACCTTGGTCATTGCTGTGATTTTCGAACAGCTGGTCAGCTTGCTACTGTAAATTCAATTTTGCTTTGTTCATGCAGCTCCAACAACAACTTCCCACTCCTAAACACATACACTCACACATTTACAAACAAGCTAAACTCACCAACCAGTCTCTTTGTTTGAATTTACAATTGTTTATTTGCTGTGGAAGGTAGATAAATGCAGTGGTGCTAATTTCACCTATTTTCCATTTAATACACCTGTACCGAAATTTAATTTCTCAAAAATAAAAACATCTGGATCAGTGTCTACTAGGCAAATACCGCTAGATATTGGTAAATTGATAATCTTTTGAAATACGATACGTGTCGCACATCTCTAATATTTCCATATCATTCTGCAAGTATATCGATAGTCCAATTGTTGATCGGGAACTATTTTTTCTGCTGCCAGTGCTGGGCGCCTAAATTTAAAATCAATATTAACGAATAAGCCTTTTAAATCATCATCAATTTACATGCAAGTCCAAGCAAACTTCATAAAATAAAAAAAAAACTTTGAAATAAAATTTGCTGTTCGAATTATTTTAGAACACTTATCGACTATAAACCGCACAAAACCCAATATTAAGTTGCTTAAGTTTGTGACATTCAGAGATATTTAATAGTAGATATTCACATAGCCAAATTACAGAGCAATTGCCACTTATTTCATCATAAAAGCGTTAAATAACGACTTACACACAAACACCGATACAGCACACAAAGAGATAAAGAGATGACAAAACACACACTAGAATAACAGTAATTTGCTCTCGTTAGGCATTTGAAAAATGCCTTTATTTACGTTTGGGCAACTTGTAGTCTGTGGGCGGATGCAGTTTGAGATGGTCCAGAAATACTGGCTGCATGTCTGCCCTCCAAGAGATCTCCTCACGTACCATTTTAACGGGACCATCCTTGCAGGTTAGCCAGTATGTGCTCATTAGCCCCTTGCCCTGTTTTCAAAAAGAAAAAAATGTATGTATCACCTTTATCCATGGCTGCTATAAGCACCTGCCTTAACATCGATCAAGCCACGATGTTCTGTCCTAAACCCGCCAACTTGTTGTAGTGAATCGTGCATCTCTTCGGTGATATGTATCTTCTGAGCCTCACCGGTGCTTTCCATACGAGAGGCCGTATTGACAGTGTCCCCAAACAAGCAATAGCGTGGCATCTTAGTTCCTACTATTCCAGCCACAACTGGTCCCGTGTGCACTCCGCATCGTATTTGAACGAATTCTCCAGCACGAGGAATCCGAAACACAGACGAGGCATCCAGCAAATCAAGTGCCATTGTCGCAATCTCGCTAATGTGTTTGTTGCCTGCGGGGTATGATAGTACATATGTATCAAATGGAATATTTTAAATTCGGAACATATGGGAAATCCAAAAAAAAACCTTAGCATAAATAAAGGCGCATGAGCAAAAAAAAATAGATAAATTAGCACAAGTGTGTGTGGGTTACTGGGTCAATGCTTTTTTGACAACAAAACGATTGACTAGGGTTGCCTGCTGACCTCTCTCTCCTCTACTCTTTGATTGATTTAAATTTGCATAAATTACCGTTTTTCACGGGCAACCCTGATGCTACCATATAGGAATCGCCGATGGTCTCCACCTTATACACGTCGTAGCATTCGATACGCTCGTCAAATACACGATAAATGGAATTAAGAAATGTCACCACCTGTGAACCAATGAAAAAAAATAATGCTTATGGTCTCTGGGCTTTTACTTGTACACACCTCCAATGGCGTACAATCCGCGGCAATTTCGGTGAAGCCCACAATATCGCTAAAATAAATGGTAACTGCCTCGTAAAGCTCGGCGGGCACCTGTTAATAGAGGCCAAATGGGGTTCATTGGGGTTAAATGAAGTGCATTTAATATACCTCTTTTACTAACCTGTTGCGTTTGCTTCAGTTGCATGGCCACACTGGGTGGCAGCATTTGGAATAATAGCGAATCACTTTTACGTTTCTCACGCTTCAGTTCCTTGGCTTTTTGCGACAGATTCAAAGCATACAACTATGGACGACCATTTGTTAGATAAAAAGAAATATTAAGTTCAGTAGTTACCTGAATGGTAGCTGCTGCATTCTTCACCAATATAATGATAATGGGCGAAACTAGCAGAACAACCACCAATATGGCTATGCCAATGGCTTCTTTACGATCGGCCTCCATTAGAGTTTGATCTACATACTCCCTGGATAAAAAAAAGTAATTATAAATCATTTGATTCTGATTATTTATCAGTATCTATCTATTTGCGGATATACTTGATGAATCGGCGCAACGCTTTTTGCAATATTCTAAGATCGTCTGTGTAATTGTTCATAAGTTCGTAGTACTCTATGGCACTTCGTTCATCGGATACATTGGGCTTATTCTTGAGTACAGTGTTGCTCCTGAAAAGGAATAAAACAATTTAATACAAAATCAATTTTTTAATAATTGCGTTACTCACATAAGTTTTGCACGATGAAACTTCTTACTACTTGTTATATTTGTATACATATTCTTCAGCATTGGCGCATAGTTCAGTGTCGAGTTGATCATTTCCCGGGCCATGAATTCGTAACGCACATACGAAACAAAATTTTCAGCAGTTAGTGAGCCACGCCCGTAGTAACGAATGCCAAATGAGGTGGCTATATTCTGGCATTCAATGCTCTTCAAAAGATTCTTAAAACCAACTAAATAGCTACATAAAGAAATGAGTATGAATAATAATCCTCTATAGTTCTTTAGGCGACACTAACCGCCAAACTCCGCTGCTATCGGTTTCCTTGATCTGCTCATTCAGATGATGTAACAGGCCTCGATTTATCGATGTGTACCAATTCATAACTTCCGTAATGGAACTATCCTCGGGCTCAAGCCGTACACGTTCTCTAAATTCATTGAGGCGACTCTGAAATTCATTGCGATTCAGCATGACCTCTCGATCATCCTCATCTTCATCTGGTGCAGTGGGCACACTTATTTCACTCCAAGTTGTCATGTTGTTCAGAGCATGGTCGGTATTGGTAAATCTCTGGGTAAGATTGGCACTGATTCCATGGACAAGTTGCAGGAGGTTACCAAGAATAATATGTGTATATGTAAATCAATTCTTTAACTTACCGCTGTTTGCTGCCATTCGTGAAGATATAGAAGGCGACTTCCGAACGTTCCAATTGAAGACGTGTTACAACTTTACCCAAATCCGTGGCAATGGTTACCTGAAATAAAAAATGAATGGAAAACTAGAGTAGAGTCATGATGACAAGCATATATAAACCATATCGCTTGATTCCTATTTCATCCTTTTTATACCCTTTGAAAGAATTTGAAAGAACGGGATGAATTGTGGTTGATATACTTATGTATGTATATACATATGAAATGAGTTGGTGGCGTAGTAGGTACGCAATAGTCTCGCAAACACGAAAGAACCGGGGTCGATTTTGGGTGGCGGCAAGACGCTAGGTTTTTTTTTCATAATTTTTTTAAATCAAACTATTTTTTTACGTACACGTTTGCAGAAACGGAAAAAGTTATAAAATAGTTTGAGACAGCAAAGGTATAAAAAGTTCGGCAAGGTTCAAAGTTATCTTCTTTTATATTTTTCATAAATATTCTCGATGTTGTTGATACACAATAAGGACGTGACCCAATGGTCCTATCCACTCAGAACTTGTAACTGTTGTTGCATATTTCACATTGCGTGCTTATCAATTCACTTTAGCATCTTAAAATATTTTATTTTCTAGTATTTTTATCTACTTTTTTTCTTTGTATCCCCATTTCTCTTGTGCCACAATTTCTTTTCATTGGGAACGCATCTGCATTATGAGGGGGCTCAGCACTCGAGTTCCCAGAGCGTCGTGCCCTTGCTCTGAGCACTAATGGGAGAGGATAATGGGGAGGGACTGGGGAATGAGGGTGGGTGGCACTTACCTGACCAAACAAATATTTGCCAAAGACTCTCCTTGGTCAAGTGAACATTGAATGAGTGAGATTGAGGGAAAGATGGGAAACGGAAGGAGCAAAGAATCTATACCATTTAAGTACTTTGGCATATGATTGAATTTCAGCCATAAATCGTAATTACCAAGCAGCGCAACACACCCAACACAATGGTGTTCCATATTCTGTGTCATGGTCTTACCTGTGTCTCTATATCGGCGACATCGGACCGATACTCGAGTATCTCTTGCAGTGTCACAGATGTTTGCACAATCAATGCCAATATTGGTATAAATGGTAGAATTATCATCTGGAAAATAGAAACGTATTTCAATGAGCGGCACAAACAAGCAAATAGATTCCTTCGGTCCATGGCAACAGTGGAAAAAATTCTCTTCTTATTTTGTTAAAATGGTTTGTGCCTTTTTGTTTTATACATTATAGTTACATACATGTACAAATAATCAACATTTCGTTACAAACATTCCAAGTACATGGAATCTAATTTTTTTAAAAATATAATATATAATAAAAATGTATCTCTATTAACCTCGGTTAAGCTCATACCTTGAGAACAACTTAACCCACTGAACTTTCCGACAAGGAAATTTGGATTTGAATTCTTAATCGGTTTCTGTAACCGGGGCAGAATGTTTTTTTTTTCACTTATATACAGGATTATACGAGAATTGCTTTCAATTAAAAATAAGTTTATATGTTATAGCTTATCGCTATTCAATTAGTTATAAGTAATTACAAATTTTTGAAAATTATTGAAAGTCCTGAAGAAATGTATTAACTGAGTACAGAACTTTGGTTATTCATATATGTACATACATATGTTGTTAGGCTAACCATATTAATCAGAGACTTTGCGTTTTTAGAATTTATATATGTATATTTAAAAAATATTTAAAAAATTGTCTCTTTTTTTGTCATTTATTTTGTTTTCACATAACACCCACTGTACAGTTGGGACTATCTATTTTCATTTGTAATCTATGCTTAGACACGACCAAAAGGTGGGTCGGGTCTCGCTTTTCGCTCCGGCTCTAGCCCTGTTTCATACGGCGTGATTAGTGTTTTTCTCGTGTGACCGCTTCATTAGAGCGAGGGTCGCGCACTTTGGCACGTGACCCTGCCCCGTCGGGCTAATTAAGATGCATAAGTCTTTGCTAATTTATGCCTTCAATAGGAATCTATGTACATATGTCTGACTGCCATTCGCTATGCGATTGAAGGCTGTCTCTCGCTCACCTGCATTAGTTGCAGGCGCCGTCCAGTTTTTATGGTTGGATTCCTTGCAGCGGCACTGCAACATTTTCCACTACCACCATTCGATATATCCTCGGAACTAATCGAGCGTACTGAAATTTTATCGAGCTGTAGATTGTGGTGGGTGGGCACTTGAAGCAGCCCAGCTCCAGCCATGGCAACGGTGCCGGCACTGGCTCCACCTCCTCCCCCTCCTATGATGGGGGCTAGTTTGGGATGATTGGGCGAGTCCGGATTCGATTTGCAATTGGTGATGTCGATCTTAACGCACGTGTTGGTCCTTTTGTTATTGCTGCTGCTGCTATCACCCGCTGAGGATGGGTTTTGGTTCAGATTCTGTTTCTTGTTCTGCATTATTTCTGTATTTAATTTGTGAGCTTTTCTATTTAGCATATTGTTGATTGTTCATGCGAGCACATGTGTACATATATTTAAATACAGATAGATATACATATATATATGTATGTATGTATATATGTATATGTATTTGTATGTAAAATATAGTTAGATGGGATACTAGTGGATGATATTAGGGGGAACGTCTAATAAACACAAATGTTTATGGCTGCATAAAGAATAACACATAATTGTTGCGTGTTTCAACACAAACCCCAATTTAACCTTCCCATGTTCTCCTCCTATTGAAAATACTGTTCCTCCTTCCACCTTATACCCCAGTCTGAAGGACACTTGTTGAGTTTCAATGGCCAGGGAGAGGTTGTTAGTGCAGTAATGAGAAGACGCGTAAAATAATTGAAAAAACCACCCCACCTCCCCCACGTACGTACACACCAACACACAGAGGAGATAAACACATATGGGCCAAGATAGACACACACACATCCATACATATGTATGTATGTATGTATGTACTTATATAGATAAGTACACATCACTCTCCAATCGCGTCCCCTCTTGATTGCCCTCTCCCATAGAATCGCCCATTCAACACAACAAATTTGATGGATGAGCAACCCAAGTCCACTCCGAGCGATGTATGAGATAGTAAGATGATGGGGGAACGCTGTTGCTGTTGTTGGTGTTGTTGGAAGTGTGCCACACTTTGAGTTTAATTGAAAGGACATTTGATTGCTCCTTTCTGGATCTGGGGTTGCCTTAAGGCCCCAATTCTCTCAGTGTAACTTGGCGGCGAATGTAAACAATTTTCCGCGATGAGTTGTATTTGAGTTCATCTATAAGGACAACAGACATATCCCTTTCACTTGACTGTTTACTTTTCACACTTGCTCCTATCACCAGAGAAATTTTTATTGATTAAAATTTTAATTGCTTTGACAAATTGTTATTGGTCAAGTCAGAAGTAAACACAAACAAAAAAATGAATAAACTGCAGCAGAAAAAAACACGGAAATTAAATTTTAAAACATCCATGAAAAAAAGTCTAAAAAAACGTTTTTCCATAATGTCATTTTCACTTGTTTATGTATTAGACATATATCTCTTTTAAATCGTTTCCTTTACGCACAAACAGCACATAAAAATTTTATATTTTTTTCAATGATGAACTTTATGAGTGCTCCCAAATTAAATTATCAGTATAAGCCAATACTTTTATAAATATGTTGTCAAATGCGTTCTACGCGAAATTTGCTTTTTATGTAAGTATATTTGATATTTCTATGTTACGATTTGGTATGAATTTTCCCAGAGGAGCGCTGAAAAGCAACTGAGCTTAAACCTGTTGAGTTTCGCCTGTTTATAGTAAATGTCCTTTAGGACCCGCAGTCATCCCAACGAAAATAACCACTCCGCCCACTTTTGTTGCGCGCATAAGTGGAATTCTATTGAGTCGGTGCTTTCGAATAGAAAGAGAGAGAGAGAAAGCGAAAGAGAAAGTATGCGAGAATGAAAACCAAAAAACACTGGAAATTAGAAAGAATATTCTAAAATTTTATTTCTATTTTTTTTTAATTTTTTGTAAAATTTACCGTAATTAAAATAAGATAGGAACAAAATTTACAAACAGATTTTTAAACTTAGAGAAAGTATTAAAAAAGTCTTAAAGTTTATAAATGCTTTAATCTTAGGATTATTTTAAGAAGACTATTTCAAAAAAGGCAGATATGTATATACACCATTCTTATTTTAAATTTTAACTAAAGTATTCTGCAATATCAGAAAGCTTTTAGCTTTGCAAGCTTTGTATCAGTAAAAGCAACCAAAACTTAACTTCCAACAAAGCTACACTGTTGCGTTGACTGTCAAAAGTTAAATGCTATGCACAGCTCCGAACGTTTCAGTAGCCAGTTTCTTTTAAAAGGACATTGGCACATTGGAAAAACGAAGCACTGCCAACTCCTTTCACCATTTGCAAAATATGATTTATATGGGGTGTGTTATTGAGCTATCCAGTTCAGTTATTCATAAGAAAATCTTATAACTCTATTGTGAGGCAGCGCCTTTGTGGTTTCTTTGGACTGGGAGTGAGATCATCATCAGCCAGGGGCTATAATTTGCATAACTAGCTGTAAAAACGCTCAAAAATTGTACAAGAAAGTCTGGCGATTGGCTGAAATGCGAATGATATTGGAATAACAGAAAAACAAAACATTTACTTGGTTAAGAAGAAACCTGTTCTAAACAGTAGAAAGAGCCGCCACTCTGCTGTTGGTCGCACCATCTTTTGGACCACCTTGGATTGAGCCACCACCACCTTCTCCATCTCTCTTCTCATGCCGAACACAATTGGATCAGGTGTCTTCCACTATGGCGTCCAAATTGATGTTTCAATAAAGACTATAAATTTATGACTAACGAAACAAGCAAAACCATGCCGATTCCCCATTCCAATTCTCCATTCCGGTTGAATGGTGGCGAGGTGTAACGGTGACAACGAGTAGGTGTCGCCATTGGTGCCACTATGAATTAATTTGGACAATTTATGAGCCAATCTCAACGACTGACAACGGCCTAGGAATGTATGTATCTGGGAGAGTGTGTTTGTTTTCTTTTCTCTTTTTTTTAGTGGTCCACCCCGGTGGTCGATTGAAAATTAAATTATAATTTGATACCTCCTCTGAATCTGACACTGATGCGGCATCTTCATTTTTCTCTATATATTGCTCCCCCTCTGCATATATTACTAATTGATCGTAGCATCCAAATCTAAGACTAGTCATTTAAATTTGAGTGGTACATAAATACTTTGCATTGTCTTTAAATCACCTAGAAGATTAATTAAGAGCACTAAATTATATTGCATACCCCAAAATTTTCAGATCTGAAATCTTTGAAATCAAGTCAAAACGCGTAAGTAATTCCAATTGTAATCTAATCGATCAAAATTAGTTGGCCGTGGGTATACACTCGTTTGTTTTCAGTCGATCAAATAAAAAGTAGTACTCCAATTTCCCAATACAAATATTTTTTCAACAATCGTAAACAAATTAAGATCAACATTAATAATAATTCGAAATTAAATTCTGTTCAGACATTTATTTATAACGTTTTTTATTACCAACAACAATAAAAACGTAGTGGAGTTGGAATAAAGCAAAACTGATCAATTGACATACATATGTATATATAATATACATATTACGTCGATATCGCATTTATGCAAATACCAAAAAGTTAAAAAGGTAACAATAATTAGTCTTTAAACTTCAGCTACACGGATCCAATACAATATATACAACTGCACTCATAATCAATTTAAGACCTTATTTTTGAAGATAAAAAATTCGAACTTAATTTCAAAATGTAAAATGATTGACATCGCCTAGAAAGAGAATAAACCACGTCTAAAGGAGTATTTATGGAAACAAGTCGAAAAAACCTCGTTTTTTTTTTGGTGCTTAATTTGCTTTTTTGGAATATAAATAACTAAAGTTCATTCCTTATATTCGGCAGTTTACAAACTTTTTATAAAACTTACTTAGATTTATAAATTGACAAACATTAGAGATTATTTAAATTCCTATTTGGTCCAATGGTTTCTCAATAGTAATTTTTAGTTACATCCTCAATCAGAAATTGAATATTACCTACCCACTCTCGCTCTTCCTCTCATCTGGAATACAGTAAAAGCAAAATACATTTCAGAGCAGATCAAGAGGTGCCCCTGATTATGGTCATGGGCCTGAAGGTGGACGTGGAGTTAGACTCGGCAAATGTCTCATTTAAATAACTTGCATGCATTTAGTCATACTTTTTGTCGCAGTTGCAGTTGAGGTCCAGGTACAGCAGGTCTGGGCATGCGCCTCTTTCGTCCCGGGATCGGCATGCCGTCAACTTAAGTGGCCTCTTCCATATCTCACTCTCTTGTACTCTGACCATCTCTCTCACGCTCACACTATTGCTGTTGCAACTGAAGTTGAAGATGGAGTTTGAGTGTCGAGAGTATGTAAATCTTTTGCTTCGTTGGCATTGCTCCACCATTCCACGACTGGTGGAGTTACCATTCTTGGCGGTAAGGTGATCGATTTTGTCCATGTCAGTTTGGGTTTGGGCTTTCAATTGTCTTTTTTTTTGCCTCTACGCAGAACAGAAAGTGGATACATGCGATAGGACATGAAGATTTCATCATTTGAGTGTCGGACGTTTGTCTGCATGTGCCTTGCTATAATGGAGATACATATTGTCTGGAGTCGAACAATTTTTATTGTTGTCGTTGTCTTCGATGTCTTCGTTTTCGACTTCATCTTCGTCCGCGTCTTCGATTGTTGTGTAAATGTTTGCGGCACTTATTTGACAAATTTTGCAGATTTGAGTCAGGCGGCAAGTAAGGAGGTAAAAGAGTAAGATGACGGTGAGGTAGGCAGCTAGGCAGACGACGAGCATTTTAATTAATTCAAATGCAATTCAACTGCATGTCAGGGCCAAGTGACGTTCGTCTGATTGAAGCTGAAAGCCAACACGTGAGTGGAGTTGAAGTCACTGTCACTTTTTCTCGACCAAACTTCTTCACCTTGGCTGCTAGAGGCAGATGAACACGACTAAAACTAGTGATGGAACGAATAAGAGGAATGCTGTGACAACGGAGGGGGTGTCATTCAATAAACGTTTGTGATTTGTAACGACTGTGGAGTACATAAATCAGTCATGGATTTATTGCCAGAGATCGTTATAGTTTATAAGAATGGATGAATGTCTGTGCTTGTGCTTTTACTTTAGCTTGGGTCGTGGTCGTGTGAGTGGCGCTGCGTGTGGGTCGCATAAATTTCACGCTTTGCGCAGGCGCTGCCACAAATCGATGTTCTTCTTTTTCTATATCTTCCTCCTCTTCTTCCGTCAAATATATGTTCGTTTGTTTTATGAGTCACGCGCTGATTTTAACCCGATGCTATATAATGTCCATTTCTGTTTCCATGTCGGATATATAGAAAATATTTGACCCTCGATTACATAGACAGGCAGGCTTCGCTGGGATGGACACGCAATGCCATTGGGTTTACAAAAAAAAAAACAAAAAAAAAACAAAAGTCTTAACAAAAACGACAAATGCCAAAATCATATCAGATTGCATGACATTTCTCAATTACAATTACAAATTGTCCGCTTACGTCTGATTGAACCTGTTAGCTAACCAAATGAAGATTCCGTTTAAGTCCAACCTAATACTTTTCATCGGGTTCATTGTCCTAATCCCCACGAAAAAATGAGGGGGAAAAAATGCAAAAACAATTTCCCTTTTTTATTTCTTAAACGTTTTCTGTCCCGTTAGCTTTAAATTTATAATTTATGGCTTGCAGACTTTTGCCTAATCCCTGCATTGACTTGGCTATACTAACACAAACCGACCAAAAAATAATAAAATTCGACAAAAGACGAAACCGTCAGTCAGCAATTTCGCCATTTTACTTTCTTGAGGATTTTGTTCGATTTCGTTCGTTCGTTCGTTCGTTCGTTTTCGTTTTGCCTTTATAATTTATTATCGCCTCAAAAGCATCTCAATTATGGCTCCTGGGACTCACAGTCAGAAGGAGAGAAAGAAAAAGCGAGAGAGAAAGAGCGAGAGAATGAGGGATGCGTTTCAAAAGACAATTACAAAACGAGAAAAAAATAGTGTTTTTTTTTTATCACAAAACGGTTTTTTATTCAATTAAATTTTGGGTGATGCTGATGATATCGTAAACCAAACGATGTTAAGCAATAGGTAAAACTTGCTTTCATTATTATATGATTATGATTCGGTACTATACACTGGGGTAAAGAGCAGACAACGCTGCCATTCCGATTTCATCCTCTTTGTTAATCGTGACGTGGTTTTTGATTGCCGCCAGCCATTTGAGTCCGTGTAACCGCCTTCTCCTCCATTTCATGGTCTGGCCGCCAGTCTGGATCTTGTCTTGGTCTGACTCTGATTCGGCAACTCTCCATTGTCTACATTGTATTTTTTTGTTCTCAACAAGAGTAACAGCAGCCGCCACGATTTGCACACTTTTACTTTTTAGATCTCCGCTACTACTTCGCCTCCAATTCCCGCTAGCACACCCGCTCCCATCGTTTTTGGCCACGTTACCAAAGAAACGAAAACCAAAACGGAACTATAAATTCAAGTGCCTGTATCATTACTGTCGCTGGGCTCCCATAGATTATAGCAGACAAATTGTCGTCATGTCTGCCTGTTGTGTGCTGTATTTCAATTCGGGGATGGGCTTTGGGTTTGAGTTTGGATTCGGGTTTGGGTTGTGTGTTATATGGCAGGTGCCGGCACTTTATGCATGTTTTGAATGCCTCTCTTGCTGGCCAAACTGATTTATGCATTTGTGTGTTTACTGTCATTTAAATTCAAAATTCAACACTTCAAAAGTCTAATGAGAAACGACAAGTGAGAAATGGAATTTATTTTCAGCGAATAGGTCGACTTAAGTTATGCTCTATACCTGAAAAATTCAAATATCATTACAAATAGTCTATATAATATGATTTCAATTAAAATATTTTAGAAATTGTAGTTACCAATTCAGACTTAACATTTTTTTTTTGGTTATACAAAATAAATTAAAATTTAGCTAAGAATTAAATAGTAATAATAAAAAATTGATAATTTTTTTATTTAAATCGTTTAAATTTTGTTCCTTTTAAAATATAGAGAATAAGATGAAATTTTATTTTTTTGTTTTTTATTTTTATTAGTTCTTTACAAGAGTAAATAACATTGAAAATTCATATAAATTAGATATTCGAGACATAGAGTGGTGAAGTCATAGGAATTTTTGACATTTATTGTTATTTTCCTGACAAAGGAAGTACCCACCTCTGATAACTGATATCATATGTTGCATGCCACATGCCTTTTAAGTTGTTTCAAAGTTGAAAAACGGCTTCCATTTCCTTTTTAACAATCGATAGCTGACCAAAAAGGTCTACCTACCTACCAAGCCACCTCCCCCCCTTCATTACCCTTGGCTACTACTCATCTTTGTACTCTTGGGGTATGCCAAAATTGTCGTGTACATGTGTTGCGAGTATTTTGTATCATTTTCGGTAAAGGGCTTTAATAGGTATACAGAGGGAAAGAGTCGGGGAGGAGTTGAAGCTGGAATTGGGATTGGGAAAGGGAGCTGGGAGCTGAGAAATGCGCTAATTACACGCACTGGGCACTCGTTAATTGAAGTTGTCAACACAGACTAAGGGCATACCAAAAAGTTATGCGATGCGATCGGGACAAATCAAAAGCAACTGAGACCCAAAACCCATGATCAGACTGATGATTTTTTTCGGTGGGGGAGAGGTAGGGGGTGGGATGGTTTGACTGTAGCAATTATCTGTGAATTGAGCTAAAGCCAGCGGCCAAAAATGTGAAATCAAATGGAGAATGGCGCCATTAATTATCGCAAAAACGGATACATTTCTTAATAATTAATCGGGTGAATGACATACTGAAGGTAGGAGCAATAGCAGCAGCTGCCATTACTCTCTTACCCCTCTCCATTCCCCCCCCCCCCCACTCGCTTTGGACATTGTTGCTTCCGTCTTCAATGTAAAGAGAGGGAAATCTTCATTCTGCATTCCGGCTCCATTAGCAGGATGAATGCGGAGCCTAATAGAGAAACATTAGTCATAACCCAGCAGGATATCGTTACAGAGCGCGTGTCTCTAGGCTAGCTGTCACATTTCCAGTTGGCTCTTGCCTTTAACTTGGCCTAGCACTTGGTCTAGCACTCAGTGTGCGTTCCATAGCAACCATCCTAGACGCGTTCGGTTGCCTAGGCATGCAATTGAGAAATTTATTAAAAATCATTTCCATTAATTTGGTTATTTATGCGCAGGATCAAACATTCAATTAGGCTGATGTTATAAATCTCAAATTCATTTTTCACATGCAAAAGCCAACATAAGGCCTCTATAAATCAAATGACAAACATATACATACATACTATCTATATATATATATATATGTATATATGTATACTATCTAATCATATATGTATATTATACATACATATGTATGTATATATACTGCATGTATGTACATATCTATCATTTCTTGAGGTAGAAACTCCGACATTTGCCTGTAGATGACAATAAAGTGGCTATTTAATTGAAAAATAAATGTTATGCAAAAATTTGAGTACATATTTATTTTCCTCTCCTCAAAAGCAAAAAGGTTAAAAGTGAAATATCTCCCGCTGACTTTCAACAATATCAAAGTTGAGTTTACTTCTCTTTGGCTTGGTTTTCTTTTGTTGTAATTGTTCATTGTTATTGTTATTGTTTTACTGTCATGCTTGGGCACGAAAATGGAAGTCCCCCTCTCTTCAACCCTCGCTTATTTCGAGAAAGATGCACAAAAGCTGATAAAATAAGCAATTTACTAGGGATTCATACTAGAGTAATGAAAATGGTTTTGCGAACTCTTATTACTCTTTGCACTACTTTTAACAATATTTCTAAAGGAATTGAATTTTATTTAGTAACTGAACGCAGGTAACAACTACTTCTAATCGATAAATTTCGACTTCTGCAGGAATTGGTAGGACAAGGACTTGCCAACATACGTAAATACATTTTGAAATAATAACTACAAGGATAACTTAGTTTTGGCCGTTCTAAATTTCGTACAATACCTTTTTGATTTATATATACATATATAATTTGGCTGACCCATTTTATTTTATTTAAGGACAATCGCTTTTAAAACAACGAAGTTATTGATCCAAAAAGTTGTTTCTGCCCGACTATATCCATTGGCGCAATGTGATATAGTCAACCGATTTCGATGAAATATGGGAGCATTATCAAGAAGCATATAATAAAACTGATGAAAATCTAGTTAAGTGCCACTAGCTAGAGAAACAAAAAATTTGTAATGTAACATTTTTTTTTGATCGATCGTTTCAATGGGTGCTGTAGGAAATAGTCATCCGAATGGATATAGAAGATATAGAAAGCCAGCGGCAAGAAAAGCTTATTTCTCGGAGGAGATCGTGTTGAGACAGACAGACATACATACATACAGAAGAACTGGATTATATCAACTCAGCTCATCGTGCTGAACAAGAATATATATACCTTATGCGTTGCAATCTTCGGACCAAAATTAATATACCCTTGCGAGGAATATTAAGGGGATCGTATGCGACAGATTTGAAACTATGGAAATACTGGGAACTAGTTATTTAAATAAGAACTAGTACAGAAAGCCTGAATTTAATTTTGTCCACAGTTTTCAAAGTTCAATATCCCCATTATATACAAAATAAATTGTCAAAGTCAAATCAGTTAACAAATTTTTGTTATGCCTACAACCAAATCAACAAGTAAAAAACAAATTTGGGACATTTATTGAACTGCCGTTGACCCGAAACAAAACTAAAAGTAAATCTCAGCCTCAGCTGCAGCTCTCTAACAGGAAGCTAAAGCTGATGCTGGGCAAGCGGAAAGCAGCTTATCGCCCAGTTATATCGAACATATTGGCTGGGTGGGTAGTAGACAAGAGACAACAGACAACAGACAAGAAAACAGACAACACACAAGGCAGTGTACCCGGTGAGCTGAGAGGAAAGACGATTGCGGCTGAGAGGGGTCTAGATCATAAAATAAAACTTAATAAAAATAATAAAAAAAGACAAGGAAAATCAACTCTTTGGCATCATCAACAGAAAGCCGACAAAGTGGGCGTGGCCCAACCTATCAGCAAGGCCAGGCCTCCAATTGGAGCTGAGTTAGGCAACAAGTTTTTTTCTCCTTTTTTTTGTGTGATATAATAAATTGCATAGAAACATAAATTTAATTTTTAACGCCCCAGCTGCACTTTTTGCATGACAATTAAGACATCATAGAATGTGTGTGAGAGAGAAAGAGATTTCGAAGGTATAGCGAGTGAAAAAGAGAGGCTGATAGGAAGAGAGTGACTGCAAAATGGCGTCCGATAATCTTTAAATTATCCCCATACCCTTCTCCCTTACTCATCACCTGAGCACCCCTAAACAATTAATGGCGCCCCAAGTCTGGACATTGTGCTCTCACACATTATTCAAGTGTGCACCCTTCGGGTCCTTGAGAAGTGTTTACAATGCGTTAACCAGGGTGGCATTCGGGAGTGCAAGGGCAGGTGCGTTGTAAGAGGGCTCATGTAATTTTAGGATGCATCTAGAGAAATTAGTTTTAGGAATTGTAAAACTTTGAAATATACTTGCAACTTGGATATCGATGAACTGTTTATTTTATTTATTATTTTATTATTATATTATTTATTTTATTTTGGCTTATCTTGTTGCCTTTCTCGGGCTATTTGTTTCATATATAATTCTTTAAGGTCGTTAACAGCAATTAAACGATGTTGAATTATTTAAATATAAAGAATGTAGTATCATAATCAATTTGGACGAATATATAGTGCACTAGTTAAAGAATTATTGATCTAAAAGTCAGCTGAGTGCTGATGCAATGTTAGTCCTCTTGTGCCGCTCCTGTGTGATATGTATGTAAAGGGACTTGGCCTTCTTTATAACCATAACGTACCGTTCCGCGTATGCGCACTGAGCTCATATTTGTATTTGTCTTTGTTCAACAGTTGTTGGTGGTGGCGCGCGCTCGCTCTTCTTTGATTGATGACTTTCATTTGCCATTCGGACAGGGGTACATTAATATCAACAACAACGTCGTCAGCCCCATCTCAGCATCGTCAGCGTGGCCAAGACTCCTTCTCTTTGGTTTGCTTTGCTTTTTGGCGGGGCGTTACGATTGCCGCTGAGTTTGCTTGAGTTGAGATGAGTTGGTTGGTTGGGGAACACCCAGGAATTTAGCTAAGGTCGCTCCAAGTGTTTGTTTAGCCATCATGGCCACAATCCCAAGCCCACAATCCACTTTCCATTATATTTAGTTTAGTGATTTCACAGTTTTTATAGTTACTATAAAAATTGTTTTATTTTTTTCTTTTGGGACAAATATGAAACAATCTATTAAATACTTAGCTCTCGACGTGGTCTAAGCAAGAGGCAACCATTATTCACTCAGCTTAATCCCAGCGTCTTCATTTGCCTTATGGACCAAAGAAAAATCACATGAGGAGCATTTAAAGATTTTTGAAGGGGGCGATGTGGAAAATGCAGCAACAACTGCAATGGGCGATAAGGAGCTCAGGAAAAACGCCAAAGCCAATTGAGTTGTCGTAGCTGCAGCTCCGCCATCCTCATCTCCATCCTTCATCCTCCAACCTCCATCCTCTATCCGCCAACTAAGCATGTGCTGGACGTAATGGCGATGCATTTATTAAAGGCTTTTGTGCGTGCGGGCTTACTAGCCTCGCCAGTTGCCAATCCCCCCCTTCCTCTCGCTCTCTCACTCTCTATGCTTAATCCATAAATGGAAATTAATGGTTTAAATACGAATGTCTGTGTAGTTGCTGAGCCTCTTAGCCTGGCTAATGGTGGTTGCTGCCAGTTGCCTGCTTCGTACTTGCTTGGATCTGGTAATGGCTAGGGTAACGGTATCAACTGAGTGCCACTGCATTTCCATTTCCATTTTCATTTGTTGTACGCCTGCAAAAATATTAAGACATAAATGTCATCAACAATGATACGGCCCGTTTGGAAGGAGTCATGGGATGCCATTGCGAGCGTAGGCGTCCAGTTTGGACAGTGGAAAAATTCCAAATATCAATTGGTAAAATATGTTTAGAAAATAAAAAATATAACTAAAAACTCGAATGAATTTTACAATGTTTGACTTCGTTTCAGGGGCGAATGCCAATTGATCCTTGAATACATAAAAGTCCTCAACTGATTAGTATGGAGTTGGTTAATGAAGCCAACAATTGCTTTAAATAGCCAACGTATAATCAAAGCTTGCCAACAGATTATCGCCCACCTTGGATCGAGACACCAGGGCTGGTTAAAGAGTAGAGAAGGCGGACAAATTTGGGACTTTCATACAAATAGTTTATAGAAAAATGTATTTTATTTACTAGAAAGTAAATATAAACTGTGGGCAATGATTTCATATATATTCGATCCCGGATTATTTAATGTGATGCATTTCATTAAAGTAAAGCCGGTCCTGGTATTTGTTGGTCTCCCAATCGTTGTTACTGTTGTTAAATGCTGCTAGTGCTAGTGCCCTTTTCTTTGGTCATTTGGAATCGGTGGGCGGGAAGAGGGCAGGGGATGGTCTGGGTACATGCCTGGGACAATGCCTGGTTTATTGTAAGTCCACCAAGTCGGTTGCATAAAAATGATACCACAATTTATGGCCGACATCTAATGGGATTCACTTCTTCACACCATCTGAGGAGCGTTCGTTGAGTTGGCTGACTTTTGCATGCAATGCGTCTCATAAAACATAATCAAGTTCACCATTCACACTAGACCGCATCCTGCCTAGACTTTTGCTTCAATGGTAAGATTAATTTTCAACGATACTGTCATATTTCCATTTTTCCATTCGCTCTTGTTGTCGTTGTTGTTGTTGTTGTTGTTGTCGTTATAGTTGTTATTATTATTATTGTTGTTGTTGTTGTTGTTGTTCTTGTTCTTGTTGCAGTTGGGGGCAGATGTTTTTATATGCATTTTGATTCCATTAACTTTCTGCTCCAAATTGTCATCTCAGTCAGTGGGGGAGGGTGGTGGATAGCATCCATTTATCATATATATATGCATTGATCTGCGTTGTGTATTAATTGTTATCCATTTGGCATTTGGCAATCGCATTCATTGTCACGGAACTTAACTCTCGGTCTCGGTCCAAGGCTCTTGGTCTAGATGTATGTATGCGTAGGCGTGGGGGTGGGCGTGGTTAACTAAGATGATGCACTCATGTATGTAATAGGTAAATACATACATACATACAAATATGTACATTGCTATGACTCTCTATCGGTGATATTGCCAACATTAATATTTGTAATCGCTCATTATCTTCAGTTTCAAATTTCAATTGAACCGGTTCAATGAGGCACACTTTGAAATTTATGTAAATTTTTTACGTCGTTGGGTAAATATTTCTTTTTTTTTTCAATTTCAATGAAGTTTGTTGCCTAAGTCTTTTGTTTTTACGGACCACACACATTGCCACGGTGTAGTAAAAGAAGCTACACATGTTGGTTTATAAGGTATCATAATTGTTGGTTTCTTTTTGATTTCAAAAGGGAGGGTGACAGTGGGTGAGGGGCATGGGGGGAAGATTTGGTGATCATAAAACAAGCCCGTTAACAATTTGCACAAAACCATTTGGCCTGCTCCACCTCTGACAAGTAAACGAAACAAATATGAGGAGAAAATAAACAAACCGAAAGCGGCACATGGTGGCAAAATTATGGAGAACGGATTGCATGAAGCAATGAAGGGTAAAGAGATAGGAAGAGGGGGTAAGGCACAACCATACACACTACACACGCCTGTTCGCATTCAATAAATAAAATGTCAAAACAATAATGAAATGAATTATGAGCGCCCATCTGCTGCAGTGGGGGGAGGGAGGGCGTGGGCCACGGTTGAGCATTGACCATTGTGTGGGTCCCACGTCTGAAGGGGAATAATGTTTTCTTTTTTTTTGTTGCTTTTATTTATTGATTTCGTGCGTATGCACAATCAGCACCGCACAGCCGCATACAGCAGCCGAAGCAACAGTCGGAACGGCAGACGATCGGTCCGATTTCCCCCTTACCAATCCAATGATGCCCCATTGCCATGGTTACAATTGTCAGAATGGAGCTCGTTTGGTCAACGACTCGGCCAGGCCTCCGGCGTCCTTCTCGTAATGAAATCCCTCTCCATCTATATATGTATATACACATCTACAATACATAGCATGCCTTACCATAGGGTTGGATACAGCATGGAGACACATTGGGGGATTAGTGGAGGCTCATGGCTAACGCCAGGGAAGCGCAATCAAAACTTTCGCTGCCAAACGAGCCAGCAAAAAAATAAAAAGAAGAAAAAAGCAATTATTTCGATAAAAATGACCATTTACTGTCATTTTGTGGATATTGAGAGCCAATTTGTGTGTGTATTCCATAGTAAGACAAGCCCCACGAGGTAATTTTGGAATATTTTTATTCGATTGAGGTAGCAGATGGGCTTGGATATTTGTTTTTAGTTTTGGCTTGTTTCCATCCTTCGTAATCTGGGTCAAGGAAGCTTCGCCGCAATTGAAATACATTGTTAACACGTTGCTTAAGTCGAACAAGGCGAATACATTTATTTCATATACAGTAAAAGATCGGGAATTAAAACTCTCTAAAATTTTAATCTTTCAGAAATAACAAGAAATACTAATGACATAGTGGTATTAAAAAAATAAAGCATCAGGAACTTTTTGTTAAACGGACTAAAGCTTTTTCTAAATAACCAAAATAAAAACTTAAAAATGAAAAAAAAAAACAAAGTTAATCATTTTATTTAAATTGTTCACATATTATATAAGGATAAAAAAGAAATTTTCAATTTAAGAGCTTTTAAACTAAAACTGAAGTAAATAATATTTACCTTTAAGAACTTCTTTGAGATTTATCTGGAATCATGGTCAGATTGTGGCAAAGGTCTTTTGTATTTGTATTGTATTGAGATGGCTTAAGGTGTTTTGTCTTCTCAGATTGTTTAGTATCCTAGACTTTTCCAGTTGGCTGTTTAGAATTTTTGTGGGCTTAATACGACAAAACTATTCGAAGTACTTGTTATTACTATTTAAATACCTGGGTCAAACGATTTAAATTTTAACAGAGAACATTTTTTCAAATAATTTATTAGTACTTTTTTATATTTTCACTGAATATAATGCATTTTTTTTGAATGAAAAATAAATTTAACTACATGTGATTTACTTTTATTTTTTGGCATGTTCATACAGATCTTTAATAAATATCTTTAAGTTCAATAAATATTCTTATAAATACTTACCCGAGCCACGATAGTCTACAATATTCTTTATGTGGGAGCTATGTCGTTATTTTTTTTACTATTTGAAAAATGCAAATAAATTCCTTATGTTTCAATGATTCTGGGAAATAAAAAATTCCTTATTCTTCGCGACGGTGATATTAATTTACTTTTATTTCTTTTCGTAACTAATAAAAGGTTTATAATCAATTTGTGTTAATGAATGGCGTCAAGATCAAAGCACTCAGAAAAAATATTTATTGTTATTTCTTTCACTTGTCGTTTCGTTATTTGTTGTTTTATAAAGAAATGTTATGACTTCTATCTTATCAATTGCTTACCTGTGCTTAAAAGGAATTTTTTTCTCTACAAGGACATTCTCGATGTATTCGGCTTTATTACAGAGATCCTTTATATACAGTTTCTCTTAGTTTTATTATATTTACTACAATTTGCTCAAGCTTTGACAAAGAATTCGTGCAAATCGTTCAGCTTAAACTATTTTGATCTGTTGGGCTAAACTCACCTGGAAACAAACTGGCTTATACTAAGATGACCAAAAAATCGGTAAATTACCTCAATTTAATAGCTAACACATAGCGAAAAGAAAGTATTTGGGAAAGCTATATGGGGAAAGGGAAAATTGGAATCAAATATTTTTTAACAGCGTCAATAGTCATTTTGATGGGGTCAAGAATAAGAAACGTGAAATACAGAGTATCCGAAGGTCGTTGCTCAGAGTTTTGGCAGTGAGTATCTACATGTCTATGTATACGTAGGTATGTAACTATTTGTGGCCATTTTCCATTTAAGTCATTTAATAAAGGAAAATTTACATGCAAATTACATAATGAACTCTGTTCACTTCCATATAAAATCAATAAATTTTCTAACGATTTCAACCTTCTCACACACACACACACACACACACAAACTCAGTTATATATCCGATTATTATACAGTTTATGGGATTGATTTATGTGTTCACAGTTTTTATGGTGCACTTAAGAGTGCCCAGCCATTATGCATAACGTTTTCTGATGGATCAGGCCTCCCTGAAAGGTGAGCATGATCATTATTGGCTACAAATAAGGGGGCAGCTTTGGGAACGACAAAAATCATATTGAGATTGACCAAAACAAAAATTCAGCATATAAATAAATGACCAATTAGGTTTATATGAATATAGCCATTGACCACGCATTTAAGCAAACGAGGATCGATCAATCAGTAAGCGTTTTTGTAGCCAAGTGTTGCCACCAATAGAAGTTAGCCATGATGTCTTGGCCACAGTTATAGACAAAATAGACTGTACAGCAAGTACAATATTTATTTAAATCGATCGAGAATATAATATTGGGGTACTTATTGATCCACCCTCGTGTGAGTATGTATGTATATGCGATTTTATATTTCTGAGCAGAAAGTAAAGCTGGAGCACTGAAGCTGGTTTCTGTGGCCCTAGGCCCGGCAACATTCTTATTCTCAATCTTATACCCTGACTTTTTGCGAAGCTGTTTGCTATATTTGGGATCAAGATAAAAATTACGTATGATCAAAAATCAGTTTGACAACAAAATACTTTATGTGCGCAATTCTTAACGCTGCAATTTAACAAAACGGCACATTAAGGGGTGGCGAGGGGATGAATAAAGGGGTGTCGAGTGGGGGTATAACCCAGATTTGCAGGAACGTCTTTGGCATGCTAATAAGAGGAACATTTTACCTCGACTCAATGCACGACAAGACGCCCGCGATCATTCATATTCATCATCATAAATGCAGCTGATCGGCAGCCGGCATCAACATCGGTATCTCTTCTCTTCCTCGACAGCGGATCTGTAGATCTGGCTCTGGCCCTGTTTTTGGGTCTCGTATCTACAACGTCGATCAATGCAAATTTTTTTTTTTTTTGCAGCAACAGCCTACGCTCTGCGGCAGCAGCAGAAGCGGCTCAAAAATTATTATTAAATTCGATATAAATAATAATTTTTAAGCCGCCTCACTCCCCGCTCCGCCTGACCGTCTGCATGCCCTTTTTGCTTCTCATTCACTCCTGCTGCTGGTCGGTCTGCTGATTAATAAAAGACAGGCTGCCGTTCCTGAGATGGCCTGCGGTGCTTAAATTCTGAGGCATCTGTCAAACTGAGCGAAGGTGCACGTTTTGTATGCGCAGCTTGGCTCCGGCTTCCCAACGCAGCTTCGAATTGTCCAACTTCTCCAGTCGCAGGACCCACCGAGCAGTCCCTCTCTGGAATCGGTGTTCAAATATTTTTAAGAAAATACTTTGCATATGTGTGACACTCGCATAATAACGCTTCAATTAAGTCACAGTGCTTCTTTGACACGATTTTCCTTTGTCCAAAAAAGAAACGATCAAAATTTGCAAATACACGTAAGAAAAAGAATACCCTCCATTTCTAGATGCATATCAAGAATATCTGACGTCAATTTTGATAAGCGAACGTATATTATTATTGTTATTATTAGCAATAAATGGCGAGGTTGAAAGGTCCTGGCGAAGGGGGAACCTTATAATAAGCAGCACAGTGTAGGAATCCCTTCAAGCATTTCGCTGCATCGTCCATGGATATCAGACCACAATCGACATATGCTAAAGCAGCGAATTCCTGCAACAAACACAAAAGATCGGACCACAACGTCTGAGTAAAATAAAATAAGAATTATGCAAAAATTATGCGAGGCAGAACAATTTACAAAGTGGCCCGGATAGCTTCTGCTGCACAGTGGATCGTGAGTGGGGGACTTTAAGTTGAATTAAATGGAGTGAAATTCATTTATGATTCCACATGATTAAGGCGTCCAATTATAAAAAAATACTTTCCAAATATTATCCAATAGTCAAGTTGAATTCTTTGAATTGTATATAACTTTCTCTCAAGGCCGTAAAATCAATCAAATATTTACTTTTCGTTTAATTGCAACTTTGCAACTTTGATCGATACACGAGCATCTATATATGTATTAATAAATATACTTATATTACACTTGCAGATTAAAGCAAAGCTAAGCATATTTAAACCGGTAAATTATTGATTTTAAGGAATAGAAGTCGTACTCCTATATAGGACCGATTTCTACTTTAAATTTCAGTTAGCTTAAGACTAGTTTAATGCTGTTATCCTTGTTAGTTGATCGCGCAAATTTCCATCGTTAATCCATTTCAGATTAAAATTTCTGATTATAATTAATAATATAATCAATTAAATCAGCATTTGTATATATACATATATACATACATACGAGCATATGAGAATTTACAACATTTTCATAGTACTTGAGTTTGAAATTCAATTTTTCAATTTGTTTTGGTAGTTTTTATTCTTAAAAAAATAAGTTTAAAGTAACTAATAAAGAATTCACTTAATTGATATGCTACGATTTGTGGGGGCGGGGATATTTCCGGAATTCCATCGCCCATGGACTTAGGCACTGGGTCTGAATTTTAATAAAACATTAACTATCTTAGACAGAGCTCTCGGCGTTTCATTTTAAATCATTGAACGCTCTTTAAGTCTTGTTTTTTTCTAGAATAATGTTCAACTGATACACTTATCCAATTTCAGTAAAGCGACCTTAATAAAAAAGAACTTAACTTTGGATCTATCGTTGATATGGAAATTTTTATAGATAAAGCTTTATTCATATATGTAGCTGAAAATCTGAGATACTGAGAACATGAATAATACAGATGTCTATAATATCGGAACACATTTATGCATTTATTTCCTCTCTGGGTTATAAAAGTTATGGAATAAAACAAATTTGATCTTTTGATCGATTTCAATTGATGTGCAAAATATTTTTAAATTTGCCATTGTTCCGGACAGAAACAAAGAAGACAAGAGTAGAAAACTGAGATTTCTGTGTCTTCGAGGGGTTTTATCAAGAAGGCGAAGGTGGAGTCAAAACAATTTGTTTCCAGCGACAAGTTTGTGTTCCACTTCCGGCCCTACTCGCTGCACTCTGTCTCTCTCTCTCTCTCTCACTCTCTCTTACTCGCTACATTTTTCAGGAATACATTTGTAGTAATCACGCTTTATCGCCGCATTTGGACATTTTAAAAGGTCATAACTTAAAACCTTATCGCCGCAGGCAGACAGACAAGGCGACACACCAAGTCCAACTCAGAGTCAAAGACGGAGTTGGAGTCTAGCGACATGCAACATGCGACCGATTCACTCACCCAAAAGTCGCCAAAATTGATCGGACAAAGAGCAAAAAAAAAAAAACATAAAAAAAAACAAAAACAAAAAGGATAACACAAAATGGCAATGCAAGTGAAACACGCAACAACTTAAGAGATGTAGTGAAAGAAAGAGCGACAAAGAGAGAAAGAGAGGGCTAGATGCAAAGAAGATGCTATGGCACCATTACATTCCATTGAGCGCACCCTGATAATGAGCCATGCACACACACACACACACACACACACACACACAGACACACACACACATAAACATGAAAGGACACACATTTTTTCTCTGAAGAGGTTGCGCTAAAAGCGAAATGATAAGCTGACAGCTCTCTGTAGTCCCACTCACTTGGAACCTTAGGTGGTGGTGGTGGCATTTCCACCTTTAAGGAACGGAGGAATAAAAACAAACTTGCGGCGTCGGCGGCATTCTTATGATAGCAACCACGGGGGGCCCAACTGAATGGCCATTGAGTCTGAGTCGCAGACTTAGTAAAAGAAGGAGTCTCTGATTCTCAATTCTGAATTGGATTGTGACTCACTCAGGCGCTTGCCATGAGGGTGCGGCAAAAACAAAAACAAAAATGACAATTAAATCGCAATAAAAAAAGAAAAACAATTCTTTAAAATAAAAAGGATTTGCATTTAAATTAGGGATTTCAAAATATGATTTTAGTTTCCAAAGAAGTTCGTTTGATCGATTTTTAAGTGGATTATTTAAATTAAACTTCCCTATAAATATCCAATAAATGGCCTTATTATTATTCCTTTTATTTTTAGATTATTTCTAGCTTTTTTATCTATTATTCGACATCTGTTTATGTTATTTTCAGTTGATTTGCCATGTAAATGTTATTGTAATAAACAGCTGCTTACGCCAGGCTCAATCCCAAAATTGACTGTATTATTTTATATATGTATATATATACATATATATGTACATATGTGTATATATTACTGAAATGCCTCTTCCACTCAAATTAATGAAGCGTACAAAAAGAGGCGATAAGTTGAAATACCTTTTTTTCCTTTGACTGTAATTATGAACGAAGAATGAGTACAGCCGTAAAAGGAAATTTCTTTCATTGTTACTAACCTTTCCTTTGAGTTTAATGCCTGGAAATGAGATACTCTTCATCCCCCCTCCACATTTCAGCCCTACCAGATACAATCCGAAATGAACCGAACCGAACCGATCCGATTATTATCTAGTATTCTATTTGCCTTTGTGTGTGTGTGTGTGTGTGTGTGTGTTGACATTCCGCTATTCTTTTTCATTCGTGACATTTTCTACGAAAACTCAATACAAATACAAACAGATATCGTTCGTTGTCCCTTCCTTCAGATGATGCCTAAACACACCCATTCAATGACATATCCAAAAAAAGAAAAAAAAGACTAGAAATTTACGACATTACCTCAGGTAAGCAGATCGGGACAGACAGAAAGACACAGAGATGGCTATCAAAATGTAGTCGGCGTAGATGACTCATCAAATTAGTGTCCGGGGCGCGGGCGATAAGCGGTCTGGCGAAGGATTAGACCAAGAATGGAACAGATTGAGGGAATATCGAACGAAAAGTGCTCATATCATTTTACAAATAAATATCCATACACGGCAAACCACTTGAGACCCCCAAAACAATATATGTACAAACATAAAAGTTGGTGACTTGACACAGTCAAACATTTCTTTTTTGTTTTTTTTTTTTTTCGAAATTGACCCTTTGGAAATTCGTTGAAACGCTGGGAAAATGATTTTTGCCCTAGCCCCATGGACCACCCGAGGACGAATTATTGTCGTTATAATTAATTGTTAAGCATTTGTTATTAACTAATTGGAAAGGAAGTCTATAAGTATTCCCAAACAATATACTTTTCTTTCTCTCTCTCTCTCTCTCTCGATTTCTGTCACATTGAGTGTCTTTACAATATAGTATACAGTTTTACAGTTATTGGCCGCACAATTATTCGTTCCATTTACACAGGAAGCGCGTTTTTTTAGCCGCTGATGAAACCGAGAGAGAGGAGAGAGGGGGAGAGGGAGATGAAGATAGGAATGGTTATGGGTATGGAGGAATGGGTATGGGCATGGGTATGGGCGATAATCCGACAGCAAAATATGCGAACGTTAATTACGCTTTTGAGAACGTTTTACGCACAGTTGCAAAACGGTGGATGGGGCCGAAGGATGGAGATGAGAATGGGGCTTGCAAATGCGGCAACGATGCCTGACGGCAGATAATGTTGATCGTATGAATGATGGAATCGAACTGGGGAAACGGGCTGTGGAGCTGTAGCATATACGGGTTCTTTGATCGATTAGAGTAGCTTGGTGACCAAACACACACAGAGAGAGAGAGAGAGAAAGAGAGGGAGAGGAGAAGCGAAGGGGAGTGAGAGAGAGAGAGAAAGAGAGGGTCCAGTTCGAGCCAATTTGATTGAAAGCTTGCAAATTGTTTGGGAAAATCTTGCACTTACGGCACTTGGCATCGATGTCATTGCCCTGAATGAATTGTCCCCTACAATATTCCAATACCCTCTTTCCCTCCGCCTCTCTCTCTCTCTCAGAAGCATTTATTCAAAAACACATCTCTTCCGCGCCCCCCCCCGACCATCATGCCTCTTGTTCTTGCATGTGGAACCTCCCAGGTGTACTTAAATTTTGCCCCCACACTGTGCCCAAAAGGCCATTTATCTTGACCCCTAAGTGCTGCATGTGGCGTTACTTTCATTTCTGATTAATTTGGGTTAATTTGTTGGGCCTATAAAAGAAAATAAAAAAAGGAGCCAACCGACCAATCGACTAAAACGAAGTTGTAAAAAATAATATAAAAACAGTTTGAAACAAATTCCACTGATCTTGGCCAGCCGATTAATTGACACTTAAGCCCAAGATACATGGAAATTGATATACTTTGTTTTATCGATTTGAGTATGAGCTTGTCCTGGGTTTTGGGTTTTCAAAGTAGGGCGCCAAATTGTGCACGTCCTAGCCTGCGGGTTCCATTCGAATATATACCATCAACAGCGGGTGGCCAGCTTGGGAAGGATCAATCTATATATACAGACAGACAATCACAGAATACGTATATGAATGAATTAATTTATTTTTTTAAATATTTTTTAAATAACTTTGAAATTGATTGGTCAATAATTTGTTAAAATCCTTAGCTATTTAATTACCAAGCCTAGTAAAGACTAGAAGCTGCAGACAGAAATATCAAAATACTCGTTAAATTAAAACAACAATAATTTTATAATTTGACGCATTAAATCAACTGTGGGCTGATCTCATTCCATCCCATTCAACCCATAACCATGTCCATTTGAAAGGGTCTCTAGTCAAGTTGAGAAGAGAGACCCAAGACCACGTAGCACACAATCGGGCGCGTGCAATCTTAATGGATAAATTATTGGTCCAGTCGACTCCAACTCCAACATGGAAGTTGGAACAACTTCCAACAGCATCCTCGAGCTAACAACAATTGGCAGAGTCTGTGTGTTATGTCATAATCGTCTTATTTAACCGGGGAACGAGCGTAATATAATAATCATTTATTAATTTGTTTTGGCCCAATACCATAAAAATAACAGGTGCAGCAGGTACGTGCCCAGACCCACAACCTGAGCGTCAGCCACAGACAGAGCCAGAGCCAGAGCCAGATTGAGAGACTCTCGACACCCCGATCATTATTTTTAAAGGTGCTTAGTTTAGTTACATCATTTTGTGCCCCATCATCATTGAAGTGAACCACAAAAAAATACTCAAAATAACTTGCTGGTGCTTTGATTTATTTCAATTAGAGAATATGTAAGCAATGTTGTCCTAGACACAACACCAGCAACTCATCAATCGATTATGCCTCTTCACCACTAAGTGGTCCACCTACCGCTCATCCGATCCGATATGATCCGCTTCAATGCCCTCTTTAAGTTGGCACGCAATCAGCTTAGTATGATGCCGCCAATTGGCATTGTATTTATACCCCTTTTTCAGGTCTCGCCCAGCAATTAACACCCGCAGCACCTGAAGCGGGAGCTGAATCTGGAGATGGAGTTGGAGCACGCCTTTAACTTTTATTTGCCCAAAAATGGATAACCTCTAATTTGGCAAATCGCATTTTATTGCCATTGAGAAGAGCAGAGAATGAGAGAGGATGATGGGATGTAGGTATAATGGATGGGGGATTGCGCATCGACGCGTTCCACTTAATGACACACTGTTAAGTTAGTTATTTTTTCCCTTTGTGATTTCAACTCCCGATTGTTGTTTTATTTTTTTTCTTATTTTGTTTTTTTTGTAGCATTTAGCGCCTGTTTTTGTAAGTAAAATTGCCATTTCCATTTCACTTAAATGAAGCGTTTCAAATGATCTCGATGGTGGGGCACACCAATTGCTAATGGGGGGCATTTAGAGACACGCAAGAGTCCGGGCCATGTACATACACACACACACACACACACACACACACACACACACACACACACACACACACACACACACAGACAGACAGACAAACACACACAGAACAAGGGAACAACATTGGTTTTCTCATCAGTTGAGATAGAGTTGTCCAAAATGTTGGTTCTGGTATTAACATTTGTTGTCTACACAATTGGCCAAGGGGTAAGCCAAAAAATTGAAACGAAACTTATTTAGCGAATTTTATTATAGTAGATTATTGATTTTCACTTACTATAGTTAGCCATCAATACAACAGTCACCTCACTCACTTGTGTACCCGATCCGGAATACTGTACCCAAAATGTTTGCCAACTTACGACAAACAATCGCAGGACCATGTCATTTATGTCCAGTGGCTGTGTATTCACTCGCCAATTAGATAATGTGATGGCAAGTATTGGGCTAAAAAATAAATGTACAAATATAAATTATGAAGAATCATTATTTTCCTCCTTGGTTTCTCAGCTGAATGTGGTGCTCTATCGTGCTCGCGGATCGGAGTTCGAGCCCTTCCTTTTGAACGTAACGGAGAATGTTTGCGATCTCTTTGATGCTCGATTAAAGAACAAGATCTTGAATGCACTTTTTGGCATAATACTGGCTCAGATGCATCGCTATCATTGCCCGTTGATTGGGAATGTCACATTTACTCGGGTTCCATTGCTGCTCCATATGATAACGCCGGGTATGTTTACCTATGGTCGATATAGGATCGTGGCTCAATTGCAACAGCAGAAAATTTGCATTTTGATCATGAAAGTTGGCTTTCGGCTGGGACCTTAATTAATTACCTCAACTTATTTGACAGCCTTGAGCGCAGGCAAACTATAAATAATAAAAACTTCCTATAAATCATTTTGGGAACTGCTTTTCTCCAGCTATGGGGGATGGAATATGGGGATGGGAACTAGAGTTGGAGTCGTTGTTGGAGTGAAGTGCACATACACAAACATGCGTTTGATAAGCTCGACATGAGCTGCAAGGAAAATAGAAATAGCTTAATATGCCCCAGATGCTTGCCAGATGGCCAGCTGCTGTTGCTGTTACTCCAGCTCCTGCTCCTGCTCCTGCTCCTCGACTAGCTTCTGCTTGGTATTTATAGTCAAAAAGCGCCAAAGGCCGAAATACTCGTACGCAAAATAAATATCGTTCCCCGCACGCACTAAGCAGCCTAGCCCTAGACCGAGACCAAGACCAAGATCGAGATGGAGACGATGACGATGTCGAAGAGGATGGGACGGTTCACGTAATTACGAACCTGAAGTTGATGCCGCGATATTGGAAAATCGCTTAACAAGCCAATACTCTGAGTTATGACTGAGGCTGCCCGTCTTGGCTTTCCTCTCATTCTGAATCTGAATCTCAACCCGGCCCCTGCTCTAGCCAGCCATCGAAGATGTCGCTGTCCCAACGGCAGCAATTTGTTCTTGTTGTCGACTTTGCATGTCTCTTGGCTGGCTGGTTGGTTGTTCGGCTGTCTGTCAGCTTGCTTGTTTTGCATGCCAGACACTGAGCCAGGGCCAATAAGCATACACATGGGCAGGAAACTCCGGCGGCTGCTTTGGCGTCTCCTGATTAGACCAACTGCATCACTATCTCCGTTTTGTGTTTCATGTAAAATTGCTGACAAATACAATGTAAACCCTTTAATACACTATGGACAACTTCCGTTCTCTCAAATGGCATATTGCCGAACTAACGATCGTTTTCTAATCCATAAGGAAAAATGCTGTGTTTTTGCTTTTCGAACTGAAACTCAAACCCATTTGAATTTATATGCATTGCACCACACAAAATATCAAGAAATTCTTTCACTGATTAAAATCGAAGATCTTGAACTGACTTAGCTACCAATGTTTTCGGCTGGTTCTTCGTATAATTTCTTAATTAATTCTTTATGTTTATTACATTTTATGCTTTACTAAGTTCATTGGAATTGCACTTAGTGTAATGTTAATTAACTTTAAATATATACTTTATATATACATTTGTATGCATTTCTTACAATTAAATTTTAATCTATATTTTTATGGAAGGTGAGTTATGTTTGCAATAAGATAAGAGTGGGGTATAGTTTTGATGTGGAACACGTTTTGGAAGATTTTTTCTGTTTTTTTTGTTTAAAAATAAAAGAACAGATATTAATGCTTGGTTTGTCCTTTAGACTCTCCACTACTATGGTTAAATTTAGGACATGGACCCCATGGACCACATCCGACCCCATATAGCATACAGTCGACGGCATAAGTATTTTGACAAAAGTTGTTGCTCTCTTTAGCGATTTGTTTTAAAGAAATTGAGTAGTTAACGATTCTTACTGTATAAGAAATGCATACAACAGTTAATAATAAAGCAGAATGAAAAATTTTTTCTTCAATTGATCTATGCATTTTCTTAATTTTTGCTTTATTGTCTTTTGTTAGCTGATGAGAGGTGGACAAAAGTATTTTGACATTCTCAGTATTTAGACTTTATTAGTCTGCTCAAGAGTAAACAATTATCACACGTGGTTAATATTGTTCAATAATTAGTTCAATAAAATAAAAAATCAATTCTACTTATTTGTTTTGCGATATTATGGGTAAAGCAAATGAATTAAGTGACATGGTCAAGTGTGAAATGGTGGCGAAGTATAACTCTGGTATTTCTGTAGAAAATATCAGTAACTTATACAATGTTTCTCGCCAAACTGTTTATCATCAAATAAACAAGTTTAAAAAACACCAATCCGTCAAAAACCTGCCGCGAAGTGGTAGACCTCGCAAGACAACTGAGACGGCGGAAATTTAAAGAAAACCCTTTAGAGATGCCCAAAACAGTTGCCCGGGAGCTCGCTGATACGACCGATATTATAATTAGCGAAAGGTCAATTCGTAGGGGCCTCAAGGAAGCAGAGTTTGGAATGTATGTTGTCAGAGATATTCCCCAGATTACTGCCAGAAACAAACTGAAAAGTCTCAAATTTGCCAAAAAATATATTGCTAAGCCCCAATCGTTTTGGCATCAAGTTTTATAGAGTGATGAAAGCTCCTTTAGCTTCCACTGCTCCAAAAAAAAAAGTTTATGTGAGAATGCCAAAAATCACACATCAAAAAAGAATTCCGATTTGTGAAAAGTTAGCCATTGGGGTGGGTCAGTTATGTTTTGGGGATGCATTGCTTATAACGGCGTAGGAGATTTGGTTCCCGTCGATGGAACCATGGCGAAAGATAAATATTTGACCATCATTAAAGATCATGCTTTGCCTTCAGGGGATAAACTTATCGGAGAGTCCTTTGTTTTCCAGCAGGACAATGCGCCATGCCATAAGGCAAAAATGATAACAAGTTTTTTTAATGAATATGAATATGGCCACCGCAAAGTCCTGATGTGAACATCATTGAAAACCTATGGGCTTATATTAAGCGAAAGCGTTGTGCTGATCTCGAAAGGACACTATTTCTGAGGTTGGAGAGCTCTGGAGACACATTTCGTTGGATTATATCCGTAACTTGGTAGAATCGGTCCCGAGACATCTACAAAATGTAATAAATGCTAATGTAATAAAATGAAACGTAAAATTTTTATTAATTTTTGCTATTTTGGACATTTGTCAAAATACTTTTGCCACCATGTATTTTGATACTTCGAATTTTCTGATTATTAATGTTTATTTATAGAATTCTTTTTTGAGTTAAATAAACTGCGGATATTCATATCTTTTCCCAAAAATTTTTTCTTTTCTTTTTTATGGTCTTTTAAAAAAAACTTGAACATATTCTCTGAAAATTTTGTTTGTCAAAATACTTATGTCGTCGACTGTATATATCTTGATCAGTATCAACAGCCAACCGTCCGCATAAGCCCCTAGATGTCGGAGTCCACAAAAGCTAGAGGTACTAAATCTGGTGTGAACTTCCGTCTAGTGTCTACGCAGATCACTTTTTCCTTGATTAACTACTTTTTTTCTTTCAATGTTATCTGTGCACTATAGTCTGGGGTATATAAGTTGATACTGTAAAGTAGAAATTCCTTTGGATACGATCATTAAATTCTTCGCCGATATTTTTTGGCTACCATTTATAGGTAGCTTTTCCGAGGAAACTAGCAAATTATCAATGGGAAGATTATCATCTTAAGGCTGACACAATTATTATACGAATTATAGAGACAATTAATCCACATAATAATTTGCCAGTAAATATAGCCGTAACAGTTCTCAAGGTCAAGTAATCCTTATACAAGAATTCAAATATTGTCTTTTTTTAGCAGCTGTCAAATAAATATCTTCAATCTGAAAATACATAAATAATCTGTCACATGATTCGAGTTATTTTTTGTACGTATGCACAAATTTATATACAAAAAGTTGAAAATGATAAAAAAGAGAACAGAAATATTCGATTTTTCTTACACTTGATTGACAGTTCAACTTAAAGCTGCAATTTGCAATTTGGCACATTAATCATACGCCGCGTGTGCAGCAAACACATACACACATACGCGGTCACCAATACAAATACAAATGCAGAGATAAAAAGATAAAAAAAACATACATACATACGTAGTTATAGCAACAGGTGGTAGTTGGACTCATTTGTGTCGATTTAGTCAGCCAAGAGAATGTGAATGGTGTCGCCCAAAAAAGGTATATATATGTATATATGTATGTTTTTGTATTTGTATTCGAATTCGTACTTGCATGTATTCGCATTTGATTTGTAAATGACATTCACTTTTTGGGTTTTCTTTTTTTTTTTGGCGTGAAATCATATGTAATTATGACATTTGCAAATGTTTCTCTCAATAGGCGTGTTGGGTGACCAAATACATAGGTGCGACCGAGATGGCATAATGACTGATGAAATACAGGGGCGTTGCCAGATGGTTTGTATTTTGTCTACTTTGGTACAGGTACAGTTCGGTGAAGAATATTGAGAAAACCACAAGTAAGCCGCTATCCTGATTGTTTAATGTTAAATGGTGGAAAAAAAAAAGAAACCACAATGGAAACGGTGGTGGGGGCTAGGGTCACACCTTCGCTGCTCCTCTTCCTTTTGTGGAAGCAATCAACCCAAATGAAAAGAGTAAACAATTTGCTGTTGTTGTTGCCCTTTTTTCTTTCATTTTTTTTTTATTATTATTATTTATTGTGGTTGTTGCTCTTGTGAATTTCATTAAGAAAAACGCTTGACTTGGCGATTATCTTGGCGGTTGTCTGGCATCGATTCGTTTTGTGGTTGCAACTGGAGCGGTGGCAAGAAAGGGGTCCGATTGGGGCTTGGGGCATGGGGCATGGGGCACACACAGGAAATGCTATTAGCTGCTGCTGGGTTAATGCCTGACAGAGCTGATGACATGGAAAGCCTTCAAGTCTAAGTCAAAGAGACATAAGCTGGGCTACCGCTACTGGAAAATAGAAATTGGAAATTGGAGTGTATCTTACAATTAATTGATTCTCTATTAGTTTTCAAACAATATCATTCAATCGAGTCAGTCGCTCGTGTTGTGGGTATGGCCCATTTCCACGAAGATCGGGCCGAGCCCATAAAGCCCAACTGTCACACCTTCATCAAAACAAGATCCGGGGGAGTTTGACTTGGCAAACGGAATCGCCTGCTTCTGTGACAATCATCCAAAAATAAAAAAAAACAAATCAAAATCAATTTTTGTCTTTTGACTCATGCTCATGCAGAGTGGGTCAGGGCAGTCCGGGGGGAATTGGGATTTGTGAGTAATCATTAATTTGCTTCAATGATTCTGCATAAGGGTAAGATTATTATTTTAAGGAATTATCATCATGGAACGTATTGGGAAGCGATCGAAGGCTGTCATAGGTATTGAATATTTGTCAAAGATTTTCGTTTCGTTTGCATGTTAACAGAGTTAGGCATACACACGCACACACACACACACAAACACACATGTCTGGTCTGACATTGCAACATATTTTGAAAACATATCTGAAACTTGTTTAACCGCATGTCAAATGGAGCTGCTGCTGCAGCGCAGGTGGAGATATGGAGGAGGCGGGTGATACGTTCACGTGCCATGCCCAAAAAGTTCCTTAACCTGTGCACAGAAAGCAACACAAGAACCAAAGAGTAGGAGGAGAAGGAAAACGCTTTGGCTAAAATCACTAGATCGCTTAATAAGCAGCCTAGCTGTCTGGTCTTCTCTCTCTCTCACGCTCACGCTCTCGCTCTCGCTCTCCGTCTTTTGATTCCCGATCGCGGCCCGGTTCTGCAACTCAAACTCGAACTCCAACGCCAAGTCCGTCTATACTACGAAGCTGTTGGTTGGGCTCCTTTGTGGGGAATCGGCACCGGCATAAAAATCTACACCGTTTTAAGCATAAATTGCCGCTGGGCATGCGCCGATATGCGTTCAACTCACTGAACTTGCCACGACTTTGACTTTGAATCAGAGTTGCTTCTGATGCTGCTGCTGCTCCACCTACTTCAACTCCGGCATTGGATGTTACAGTTTCGCTGTTGCCTGCCGCCGACTGGCAAACATATATATTATTTAAATTTTTAAACGATTGATCGTCCTCCGCCCTGAGTGTGTGCCGTAGTTGTGCCTCCTTTTGCATACTCCTCCTCCATCTCCATCTGTATCTACATACGTCTCCCTCTCCGTCTCTGTCTCCTTCTCCGTTACCTGCTCCATACCAGGTAACTCCTGCTGCCTCCCTGTTGTTTTCGCATCGTGATAGTTTGAGTTATTTAGTTGGCTGCTTTATTGCTCCGACTGTGACTTTAGCTCCAGCTTGGTCCTTCGACTCGGTCGCTGATAACTCTGCAGGCTATTTGGGCGTGTTTGGAACCTTTGGCTTTGGCTGTTGTCTTCTTTTTTCTTTTGGCCCGCTGCTGTGCTCTCTTTGCTTACTTATAACAAAATGATTATGTTTGAATATTGAGTGAAATTTGCATAAATGAGAAAGCGAAACGAGAAATGACTAGTTTGTATTTTAACAGCAAAAATGGAACAACATTATACTGCATTAACTGTACAAATGATGGATTGATCCAGAATCACTGAGCCGTAAAAGTGGACTTACGCTAATTGGTTCAAACAATAAAAAAAAGTATTTAGCTGGAATAGAGGGGTTCAAGAATTAAAGGGTTATCGATAATGTGATACAGAAAACTGTAAGTAAATGTTGCAAATACTTAAGAAACTTTATTCTATTTACTTATCACTCTTATTTTAAGATCTTAGCCAAACTTGGATTGTTTTAAACAAACTTGCTGATCAACAGTGAGATCGAATTAATTGCTTATACTTATTAATACAAAATATTTAATTTTATGTAGTGTTAAAACATAAAAATGATAATGGCCAAGATAGCAACAGGATGAAACATTGGAAATCAATTGATTTATTGGCATATACATAAACGTTAATGAAGTGCAATTATGTATTTTCGAAGGATATTTCAATAAAAGTTTATATATTTCCAATTATACCAATTCCTAATTCTCCTAGTCCTTGTATCAATCATATCTTATGATCCTTTACATAGAACTTTAGTATGATTAACTATTTCTTTAGCATAAATTAATCGTAATCCTTTGGATTTTGATGAGGTAGAATCTAAATTTCTTTCAGTGTTTAATGTAGTACAGAATATTTAAGATTTATATTTATATGTACATACGTATGTATATATATTATTCAGTGTACTTTTTAGTTTCTTAAATTATTATTTCAATAAAAATTAAAAGCATTTTATTTTTTTGAGCTTTAATGTATTTAACTTATTATTACACATACTTTTGGTTTTTTGTGAAATTATTATTATTATTTTTCAATGTGTTTCTGCTGGTCAATAGTTCTCCTGGCTTTATCAAGGGAAAATAAGAGACGACATACATGTATGTACATACATACATACATACAGTGGGGAGCAAAACTGAGTATAAAAACGATTAAAGAAAAAAAATTTTTTTCCTTTATTCAATAAAATAGAATTAACAATATTTCATATTCAAACAAAATGAAGCAAGCAAGTCGTCCCTGCCGACATTGAGTATACCCTGTACCAAGTAAAAGTACTCCATGAAGTCAAAAACGATCAAAATCGCCATCAATTTACAAAAAAAATTCTCTTAGCTTGCACTGCTTGCCATGCAGCAACAGCGAACGCATGCTATCTCGCTCACACTTAACAGCCCATTTTGCATGGGGCGTTTCATTACAAAACGGAAATGCGTATATCTCCGATAATTATTGTCCGATTTTGACAAAATTTGGTCAAGAGGTGCATTTTGGCCATATGCATGCCAAATAAGAATACGATATCTTTAATATTGCTCTAGTTATAGGTTTTTCCCGAATTGCGGGGGCGGAAGTGGGCGTGGCAAAAATTAAAAATAAACTTGACCCGCTTATACAATAGACGGATGTTGACACCAAATTTGGTTGCTCTAGCTCTTATAGTCTCTGAGATCTCGGTGTTCATACGGACGGACGGACAGACGGACGGACGGACAGACGGACAGACGGACATGTCTCAATCGACTTCGCTATTGATACTGATCAAGAATATATATACTTTATGGGGTCGGAAAATTTTCCTTCTGCCTGTTACATACATTTTAGCGACTTTAATATACCCTTTTACCCTATGGGTACAGGGTATAAAAATAATATTCCATATTCCATACAAAAAGAATAGTACCTACATATATGTACTCAGTTTTGCTCCCCACTGTATATGTATGTATATTTATACTTTTACATACATATATTTATATGTATAACTTCTCTGGCTTTCGACTGTTTCTGGCTTAGTAGTAATTTTATGTATTAACTACAAAAACCCACGAATGTATTTATTTAAACTACATTCATTGCGCGTTTCCAATATAATGTTTCTTTTTTTTTTTTTTAAGTTTGCATTCCCTTGGTATGTTCGTTGAGAACTACAATAACAATAAATTGATTTGGTGCAACCATTCCTTTTATTATATTATATTTTTTAAGTTTTCTCTATAGTCGATTTCGTTGTTTTATTAAATTTTCTTAAAAAGCCAAAAATGATGTATTTTAGAGATGAACACTGGTCATTTAACAATGCAAATCTATTAAATTTTATTAAATTAAAAGAGGGATTTCGAAAAATGACTTTTTTTAATTAGCTGTGTAATGAAATATAAACCTATAAAATGGACACGTATGAGATAATTACCAAGGTTGTTGCTTGATAGCTAAGGAAGAAAAAACTTGTTTCCATTGAAGCAGTTTTTGGCAGCAATATTTTGTTGATATTCAATTTTCATGTAATTTCGAATGGCAATCAATACCACTCAGAAATTATTACTATAAAACTATTCATATCGTTGGCTTTCATATGGGTCTTTTCAGGAAATATTTTGTTTGATCTTTAATAAATAAAAATATTGAAAAGGAAGGGAAATTCCATTATTCAATTGACTCAATTTGTTAATGTATTTTGGTATTTTATGTAACGCATTTACCTTAAAAGGGTTATGTAAAATGTCACCATATATGTTGCTATTGATTTAGTTTTATTTCTATGATTTGCTTTGTGATCATGGTAATTTCTAGCAAGTGTCAATTCCAAGGTATTTAAACCTCGGGTTCGTCCCCTGTCGTTTCCTCGTTTACCATTTTCATCTTCTTGCATCTCCATATGACCATTTTCTTAACGTTTTATTTACCCACGCTCATTTAACGCTAAGAAAAACACTCATTAACATAAGAACAGAGTCACTTCCTTGGAACGGTTCGGTTTCGGGTGCTTGCCTACCCTTGTCTCTTGGTATTTCTACATCTTTTGCTTTTACCTCTCCTCCAGCTCTCTCCAGCTCTTCTCGTCTCTTCTCCAACATTCTTTTTGGAAGAAATTAAAATTGAAAATTCCTTTATTTCAATATTTTGACAGTGACTTGGCAGCGTCTCGTTAAGAAAAAAACAAAATAAACTCAACGAGACGAAACGAAACACTTTTCTTTTTTTTTTACCAGTTGTCTTTGTTGAGTTAAGTTGAGTTGTGGTGGTCTGGGTTCTGAATACTGGATTTTGGGCTAGGGGTTCCCGGAGTGGGTATGTGGGTACTTCTTTGAAATGGCCATAAAAATGTGCCAAGTGCTTGTTGACTATTGCCACGAACTTGTTACAATTTCTTTCGATTCCCATTTCCATTCAATGCCTTTCCAGTTGTTGAGTGCTGCTTTCATTTGATTTCCAATTAATGAGCCCCACAATGGCGACAATTGCCATGCAAATTGACCATATAAATTACATATGAATTAATTTTCTAATTATACACTGATTAGCCGCAACTCAAACACATTCCAAACCAGACAAATATGTCCACAATGGGCGGCTACCTGATATTTACACATTTGCATTTCGCAAAATAAACTATTTGGTGTAAATCACTTGAATGCTCAAAGCGCCAATTCAATTTACCTGTACATATTGACCAGTGAAAACTAACGTATAGATCAGATGATATCCTAGCATTAGTCAAGTATTAAAGTATTACCTAGTAATGAAAATTGTCAACGGCTATCAGATAAAACTAAGTATTTAAGTTATATGTAAGTGCTTATAGCTAATAAATCTTTTGATCATAGTTAATTGACAAATCTGGAAATGAGTTTTTTTCTATCGGATGGTCGGATTTACAGGTCATTTTTAAAATTTATTCATGTAAATGATTTAAAAGTTGAAAATACAGTTTATATATGTATGTATATGTTTCTGCGATTGAGGCAACATAACCTCCTGGACTGCTACCAAGTAACCAGTTGCAGAGGTAAAACTTGGCTTATTTCTTGTCCAACTAAATGCCTTTACTGGCTGCCGGTTAAAAACTGCGGCTGCATTCATTCAATTGCATTTGACAGGCGTTTGGCATAAAAAATATGCCAAACTAACCTCGCCAACAAATTTGCATTAGCTCAAATTCAAATTTATGACAACTTATCGCCACATTGGCATTTACCTTGCCTTGGCAGTCGACGATAGACGACGCTCGTAGGCGTTTGTTTGAACAAATATACAAATAACTGGCGACATTTTGCTTTCATTTGTTTAGCAAATATGCAACAATACAAGAAAGAAATATCAAAATGGTTATATGAGATAAAAATATAACTTTTCTTTTCAGTTAACTAGTTAGTTCAAAATGTGGCGCCATTTTCCCATCTGTCTCCCAATTTCGTTCCCATCTGTCTCCCCATTCCGTTCCCATCTGTTCCCCGTGTGTGTGAGTCTGTGCACGAGTTTGGTTTCGGTTTCGGTTTCTCACTCAAAGCGAATTTGTCAAAGTAAATTTCAAATGAAATTTGTCAAAAGCGGATGCAAGTGAAATTGATAGGGGCAAAGGTATGTTTTCTGTGTTGCTTTTGTTTATTTATGGTTTGCGAAATGCAATTGAAGTTAAAATAAACTCAAATAATGATTATAATGAAAAGGAAGGTGTGAAAAGGTCGTCGAGCCATCTTGGTCTCTTCTTGATCAAGATATCTCACGAAAAACCCAGTAAAAACGAAATTCTTTTATTATTATATTAAATAATGTTTTTTCTCATTTATGTACCTTATACTCAATGACGGGTATATTAATATCAGTAAATTTTATGTATTAAGTAAGCAAACAATTACAATGGGCATCAGTTTTATGCATATATTTACACATTATCATAATACACTTGTTTAAATCAGATGGAATATAATTAAATAGTGTAGTAAGATTGAATAGTGTATATATACTCCAGTTCTCTATTTTAAATTGAAATATATGCCCGTTATTAATTAACAATATATGTAGTATCAGCTGGTTTTGATAAATGGTAAATTGTGATTTGTTATTTGATTTCTGTTTGCCAGCTTTATGATTAGTGATAAGATTAAACGCCTTTTTTCAGACGTTGATATAAATTAGTTGGACTTAAACTTTACTTGAGCCATTGAATATTTATGTAAATAATTAATTTAACAAATTTAACATATTATTTTACTATCTGATATTAAATACTGATGAAAGAGTATCCTAAAAGTGGCTTCCCAACTATGTAGTAAGCGTAATCTTTGTATTTTCATATGTGTAGTTTTCGCATAGCTTCTGCACGAGAGAATGGCCGTTCATCTAATCTGTTTGGTGTTAAGTCCAAAGAAGCATATGTAATTCGATTGTTTACATGCGACTGATTTCAAAATGAAATCGAAGTGTTAAGCAGGAGTAGTAGCCGGAGTAGAAGCAGGAGTGAGAGCTGGAGGATCAGCAAGCGAATTGAATATATCAAAGTGAAGCCAAACTGGCATGTTGAAGATGGTTTATTGAAGCGATCTGCTGGTTACGCCCTGAGGAACACAGCTGGAGTGCATTTTGTTCTGTGAAGGGCAATATTGGGGGTGTCTCTGCCTTTTCTCCTTTCATTCTACTAAGTTTATATGTATTTAACCCCTCCGTTTCCCTGTCGCTTGCCTGTCAGTCTATCATTTTTATTAAATGCTCCGCCAGTTTCGTTCTTGTTTGTCAGTCTCAGTCTCAGTCTCTGATATATATATTTTTACCTACGCTGTCTTGATATCTTGCTCGAATTGTGTTGTCGGAGGCAAAGGCGTCGTCCTGAGAGATGCGTTTCACTCATATCCGGTTAAACATTCACACCTCAGATTTTGTTTAAACGTAAACGTAAGAGAACTCAAGATGAACCGCAGCAGCAGCAGCGACAAAGAGAGAGCAAGCCGGGGACGAGGACGCAGTCGCAGACGAAGGCGAGTCATATGCTAAATTGCAGTTCATCCCCATCTTGTGCCCTTTCCCCATGGACTCCACACTCTTTCTTTCTCTCATTTTTTTATTCCTTCTGATGGTGCGGTATTAAATTTCAAACCGCACAGATAGTGGTTTGTCAGAGGGGGTGAAGTACCGGGCAAACAGGCAGAGCTGAAATTTTGCAGATTTGTGGCGTAAAATTATGAAAATTATGTCTGACACATCCTGCTGTCTGCTTAAGGTCTTTGTTTATCCTGGGCAATGCGGCAACACAACAAGAATATAACAGCAACAAAAAGAAAAAAAGAAAAGGGGAAGCGCCTCCAACACTCTACAAAATACGACAGCAATGGCGACAACAACAATAACAACAAGAAAACCGGTGTTATTTGCATAAGTTGGTTGCGTTTGGCTCATTTGTGCGACAAAGTTCGTTGGATAAGTCTTTCGTTTTGTCTGCACTTTTTGGGCTTGGGTCTTAAGGAAGGGCAAGGAAAGCGAATGGGAACGGAAGAGGTTCCCCGTGCCTGGGTTTAATTGAAAGTGAAAATATTCCTGACAGCCAACACTTTGCGAAAACCTGTAGATTTCCCAGGTCGGTAGGGGCCTATTCAATAAAATTCTGTTGAAATATTTAAATAAATGTTGTGAATTATGATTATTTTCGAGTACATAAACATTTGATTCAGTCAGCAATACAAAATAATTGAGTCATAACATTCGAATAAATCTTGAAATATATATGTATTAATGTTTAACCGAAAAACAAAAAAGAGCCAAAACTATTAGTTAGCCAGCCAAAGGTAATGTGGATGTCGTGAGATCTGAGACCAAAACGACCAGAGAGCTGCCCCATCATGGTCTGGGAATCTGGTTGCGGCTTCGCGGCTGTTGTACAGATTTGTCATTGTTAGATGGGTGTTTTTTGTATTTTTAATTTGGGTTGGGTCAGCAAATGTCCGTCTCACATCCAGCTGTGTGTGTGTGTGTGTGTGTGTGTGTGTGTGTGTGTGTGTGTGTGTGGGTGCCTAGTGTCGCTCATTCCTGGAATTTCAAAACCTGTTTCCCAAGGCTCTTTGGAGACTCTCCATTCATAATTGGCAAAGTTGGCGAAATGTTTGCTTGTGGATCATTTATGGCTCATCAAACAGATTGCCGGCACCACCGCCACCACCACCACCTTCGCTGGCATACATCCATATCTACACCTATGGCCTTGGACCACCCACCGTTGAGGTGGTCAGTTGAAGCTGGCTGTTGCTGTGGCTACAAACGGCATCAAAAGTGTTGCAATAAGGCATTTACAATAGCAAACGAGTTAATTACCACTGTGCGCGGCAGCTCCAACACATGCCTCGACCTTATAGAGAAGACTCTGACGCTCAGTCTTCGATGTAGTTGCTGCTGCCCCAGCAGCAACATGGCTACAACAACGACGACTACCTGACAGCCAGAGCCAGACTGTGGCAGAGGTAGTGGCAGTGGCAGAAGCAGAGACAGAGACAGAGGCAGAGGCATAGGCAGTCAGGTAGCCAGGGCAAACGTTTGCCAATCTGCCGCATTGATCGAGCAAACGATCTGCGATTGCAACTTCGTAACTGAAGCTTGTTTTTGTTTTTCCTTTTTTCTCATTTTTTTTTCTTTTTGCGCCTGCGCGTGTTTAAATTGTCCAAAGCGTAACAATTTAATATCGATGCCAAGTGCCGAGTGCCAAGTTTCGCCATCTGCATAGTCAGGGAACTTGGCAACTGGGCAACATTTTGCTCTGGCCTCTCTTCCCTGGGATTTCTCTGCATTTTATTTAATTGATTTTTCTTCACTGTTAACACAAACATACATATAAACCCACTCACACACGCACACACATGTTAGTGTATGTATGTATTCGTGTATGTATATGTGTGAAGTGGTGGCCATTAATTCATTTATTTATTTAGGGGGAAAAATTGGCAATGAATTAATCGTGCTTAACACCATTCTTGGCATTCGAAGCTTCTAGGGAAGATAACTAGAGAGAGAGAGAATGAGAGAGAGAGAGAGAGAGAGAGCGACAGCGAGACAGAGAGAAAAACTAGTGAGGGAGGGATGAGGAGCGGAAGCACTTAGCTTATTTGGAATGGAGAATCTTTTCAATTTCAGTTTGATTCCGGAGTTGGAACTGGAGCCAGGCAGGAGTCTGGTATGCATGCGTCATTATCGCGCCTTGGATCATTAATAAAGCCATAAAAATAAAAATCAACATTAAACGCCATGCGAAAACGACAAAAATTTTTGTCTGCATACATACATACGTACGTATATATGTATGTACATACATACATACTTGTGCTTGTGTATGTGTTGACTCTTTTTTTTTTTTTTTGGGTACGGCTAAAAACGCTTTCAAGGTTAAGACGGCTGCCTGCACAAACCGAAACAGGCAAAAGGAAGGTGATAAATGAAGTGTCTCTGCGCGAAATAGTCACAAATCAAAGGCTGATTGTTGTTGTTGTTGTCGTTGGTGCTGGTGTCGCTGAAGTTCAAGTTCACCTCCAATGCAAAAATATTGAATATCTTCCCCAAAAAGCTTAAAAGCATTTCACAAAACATGCAAACATTTTATTGGCAGAGAAGAATATTCGGCCTAAAAGGAACAAACGAATAAAACAGAGAAATTATTGAAATATGGTACAGTGCGTGTGTGTGTGTGTGTGTGTGATTTCAAGGTCGGTTTTATTTTTAATATGTTAAATTTTTTTCATTAGGGGTATGACTCAATTGTTATACACTTGCAAAAGTGTATATTAATTTTGGTCAGAAGTTTGCAACGCATAGAAGGAAGCATCTCCGACTATATAAAGTATATATATTCTTGATCAGCATGATGAGCTGAGTTGATATAGCCATGTCCGTCTGTCCGTCTGTCCGTCCGTCCGTCTGTCTGGATCAACGCAATCTCCTCCGAGACCCTTGGAGCTACAGAGCTGAAATTTTGCACCTAGGCTTCTTTTTGCTGCAGGCATGTATATCTTGGAATCATCCCGATCGGATGACTATATCATATAGCTGCCATAGGAACGATCGGTCAGGAATAAGGTTTAACATCAATAACTCAGTTGTTTTTCAATCGAATGTCACCAAATTTGGTGTTTATGAGTTTTATATAATCATCAATACATATACCAAATTTTATCAGAATCGGTCGACTATATCATATAGCTCCCATAGGAACGATCAGTCAAAAATATAGTTTTTGATCAATAACTTCGGTGTTTTTGAAGCAATCGTCACAAAATTTGTTATTTGACAATTTTATATAAAAAGAAATATATCTTTCAAGTTTTATCAGAATCGGTCGACTATATGCTATAGCTGTCATAGGAACAATCGGGGAAAAAAAATTTGTTTTAATTTTTTTTTTATGCCACGGACATCAAATTTATATTTGATGGGTTTTATATACTTCCTTATGATTCTGGCAAATTATATATAAATCAAAAAGACAGTTTGCAAGGGCCGTGCCGAAGTTAGCCCATCCTTCTAGTTGAAAATTACGATAATCCGTTAAAGATGGTTACTTAGGTATAAATTTCATGGTTTGGGTGGCTATGATGGCTCATTCTTACCTAGTAGACCCAGGATGTAAATATGTATTCAAAAGTTAACATAGTGGATAATATTGGCTATGAATCTGATAATTAACATTGTGTGACGGAATGAAGTTCAAGTGCTCATTTATAAGGGGAATAATAATTTACTATAATTTAAATGAATTTATAAATATATTTACATAAATAGCTTTAATGCTCTGAAAACAAATCGCAATGATCCGATGGAAAAAAAGTCAGTTAAATTAACAGATGACGTCTTAAATTTTGTCAAGATATTATTCTAAATATCCTTTATATAGCATAGACATGCTCATGGAGCAAATAATATTTATAGAACAAATCTGTACCATTTGCAGACAAATTTACAAACTGCTCTTATGCTCATTCATCAGTTCATTTTATGGACGATTTAATTATTCTGTTTTCGATGCCTCCTCTTTGTATCTCTCTCGTTTCAGTTTGTCGTTCAGGATACATATGTACTGTATATATGTATATATGCATACATATGTATATGTAAGTACATACACACATACATACACATGTAGGTATGACAACAGAAAACATAGGACATCGCAACAAACAAACAAATAAAAAAAAATAAAGATGAAAAAAAAGCAACCAACGTGCTCCAAAAAATTCCGACTTAAGTGCTTTTAATTATCCGAAAGAATTCAGTGGTATTCTGAGTTTGGTATCCTTGTTTGTCATCATCGTCATACTTGGGGCTTCGTCTTAAAATTACAGACGCGTTTGGATGGCGGCGATGGCGGCCCTTCCATCGTTTTGTTATTTTTTCATCCTTTGTTTTTTGTTGTTGTGCTTCCTTGTAGTCGGTCATGCGGATCCCGTGCAGGTTCCTTTCCTTTCTTGGCCATAAATGGTAAATGCAGAGGCAAGCGATCTGTTTGTGTAACCTCTAATAAACCAATAAAGGGGTATACCTATGGTCATTAATAAGGGTACATGTTCCTTCTAAGATAATATTCTTGATCAGCACCCGATAAAAGCCACATTGATAGCTATAAGTGGCATCATACTGTGTTTCGTCTCTGGATTCTAATATTTATAATCCTGGCTTTTGGCAACATGTGACCATATTAATAGCCAATGGGGATCGTCAGAACATTTGTGGACCTTATAGCGTTTCCATGGAATTACGATACGGCTAGGATTTTTTAAAAAGTAGAGAAGATTTATAAATACTTACATAAAGGCAGAAGAGGAAGAAAAGAGCATTGGTATTAGTGAAAAGTGAATTCGATCTTGTTACTTACATAAGTTACTTGATACAGGGCATTTGAATGTCGGTGCCAGATAATCAATTCCATTGTCAATACATTAATGCATAAACGAAGGAATATTCATAACGCCAAGGAAAGCGAAAGTGGAGAGTTCTTCCCAATCGACCACACCCACATCCAACACCACCATGACTCATACCCAGGCTTGTGACCCGCTGTTGATGCTGGTCGAGCTACTGCTGGTGTCTTTGGGGAATTTTCTTAACGACATCAACTGGCGGCATCAGTAGAGGCCGATGCTGTGTGCGTATTTCCTGGAAACCTATCTAAAACGCACTCGCACACACACAGACACAGACACACACACACACACACACACTATGAGCCGCCGTTAGAAGACTTTCACACTCCTGTGACTGTTGTCGATGGAGCATTCACCATGGCGACGATTGGTGCCGCTGCTTATCGCAGCTTTCTCAAGAGAAATGCCAGGCAACGAGAACTCTAACAACAGTGCCTTACCTAGCGCAGATCAAGTTGATTGAAGTGCTTTCAAAATAGAATACAAATACTGTGTACTGTGTGTATAAAGGAAAGCAACCGAAAGGCTCTTGTAGGAAGTAAACTGCAAGGCAAACACACTATGTGAAGGGGATGCAACAAAAATATTGCCATACAAAATATGGAAAAAAAGAAACATGAATATATTTTGTATATACTTATAAAATGTACTTATACATATATATGTATGTGTATGTGTGTGTGTACATAGTATCCTGCTATCGGCTTAAGACTGTAGACCTAAGCCACTTCATTGGCCCCGGGCCTCAAGGAACTGCATTGGGCAAGTGGCAATGCTCGACTCAGCAAAGACAACGAGGATGAGGATGCGAGTGCGAATGAAAATGAGGATGAAGATGAGGATGACAAGGAGGTGGTTGAGGATGCCAGCAACAGTTGTGCCAAGTCAGCGTGATGTGCGCAAAGTGACGAGTTTTTAATGAATTTGTTTAACTCAGGTCAGGCCTGGCACCTATATGCCACAATAGCACAGTCGTGTCTTAGTTGTTGTTCTCGCTGCACAGTGGATAAAAACTAATGTTTAATGCGTTTTTATTTGTTTAAAGTTATTTGCATTGCTGCAACGCATTGTAAACTTTTTATTATCGACTTCTATTGGATATTTTGGTTTTTCGTTGATTTGACTACTTTGATTAGCAATTTACAAAATATTCAATTATCGAAGTGGCAAAGTTTGCAAAATTGTAAAGTTTTTGATCTGAAATTGAGAGTAATTATACTGCAGTTTTCTTAAAAATCTAAAGACTAGGTAGTTCTTGGTTTTCAATACTTTTCCAAAATAAAGTTTTTCCACTGTTGATAGTTTTGGGTTTACTTTTGGATGAGGATCGCATGGGATCCGATCCAATGGGATGATGATGGCGCGCCGGCTGCCGACGCAGCAAGTGCCCTGGCATTGGTGTTGAGGCTCAAGTGGCGGTGCTTGGACTAGGATGTGTGTTGACGTCTCATGACGATATATACTCGTACTGACACTGCAGTCAGATCCAAAACCGAAGGCGAAGTATGTAGTTTAGCGGAGTTCCTGCCTCTTCAGGTCGGCTGTCTGTTTGGCTGGTCGGATCGGACGTCATCAGCGACGCCAGCGTCTAGCATGAGTAGTCTGGAATCTAGCAATGCAAACAAAAGGCTGTTTCACTTGAACACTGTCCAAATTGACCAAGCGCAGGGGGCGGATGAAGTAGAATTAAAAAAGAATCGGATAGAAGGCAAGGCGATTTGTGTCCTTCGCCGTTCACTTTCGTTGACCATGCCGTTTTAGCGACCATGTCTGCTCCACACACACACACACACACATGAGCATATATGTATATATATATATGTGTATTTGTTTCGTTTTGTTCATTTTTTCACGTTATTTGCCCTCCTCTTGTGTTCAACAAAATGTTCCAAATTGTTGCGCACTGCAAACATTTCAAGAATTTGCGCTTAACAAACTTCGCAAAATGCTTTTATTTTTGGTGGTTTCGTGTTGTTGACTGAAATTTATACTGGCCTGCACTAGCTGCACTGGGCCACTCTTTTTTGGCAATATAATTAAAACGAGAGCCGCCGTCAGCGGCAGAAAGTATCTTGTTTTATCTTTCCCACAAAACAAAAGACTTAAGCAACAAACTTTTAGCTCTTTTTTTTTTATTTAACAAGCAATCGGCAAACCAATCACAGTTATGAGAAAAGCACACAGACATACATCTATATAACCTTAGACATCATTTGTCAAGTAAAAAGAAACAGTTTTCAACTTTCTTGGCACATATTTGTTTAATTCGATTAACCTTTGGGGCCGGCGCTGGCTGAAGTATAACACCAGCAGGTTTCTTTCCCACAACATCGGCCACAACAACAACAACAACAGGAGACCACAGTCTGTCTATAAAAATAAGATGAAAAATACAATAAAAAAAAAACTTTAAAAACTTTTAAGTTCCAACATACTTCAATTTATCATCAAAAAGTAGACATTAATTTTACACACACATTTGAAGCCAAAGCAAATCCAAAGCCAAAAATCGAAAAACAAAAACCAAAACCAAAAAAAGAAAAAAAAAATACACAAAACATGGCCAAGCTGAACGAAGACCAAACCACCCGGTTGATTTTATGCCTCGAAACGAGCTACAAAAATTAATGTTAATTAATTTGACTTAAACTGACGATTTCAACAGACACATTACTGCGGGGCATATGGCAAAAAAAAAAAAATAAATAAAATAAAACAACAAATAACAAAAAATCCCAAAAATTGACTAAAAATTGAAGACAGACCCTAAATAGAAATCAAATCAAAAAGGTAACCCAAACTTTTTGAAGAGCAATCATTTGGCCATTGAGTCGATGAATTGATGGCATTCGATTGATAATAATGAAAAGTCACAGCAAAAGGCATCACTTAAGTGCCATTCAGTTTGAATTAATTAATTTGTAAATCGCTGAGTTGGTGACTCCAATTCATTTTCTTCATTTAACATATTTCATTTACCTAAAAGAAAATATTGCAAATTCAATTAGAATTAGACATATTCGCTTTATTTATCTAAATGTCGGCCTATGGAAAGAAAAGAAAAATGAAGCAACTAAAATAAAACTGAAACCAAAAATCGTGAACTTCAGATTTTTCCCTCTTTCTCTGCGACTGTCTCCCTCTCACACTATTCTCTCAGATTTGTCTGGTCTTAAAGGAATGCAGCGGCCTTTAGTGCTTTTTATTTTTTGGTTTTTCGTGTGGTTATGGTCGTTTTGCCGTCGCCTTTGTCGCCATCATCGTCCTCAGTTATGCTCTGTCAGGTTCTACCTTCGGACTCAAGAATCGAAACTCCGTTTGTGACTCCTCTCATTTCGTTTACAACGCACATTCGAGCCTCTGTCCTCGAGTAAAAATTCTCTAAACATGCTGTCAAGTTATGTCTACATTCCTTGATCATATTTTTTTCCAGGTTCCCTTGACTCTCCCTCTCTTGCTCTCTCTCTCTCTCTCTGGGTCCCCTCTGCTGTCTCACCCTCTATATACTCAATTGAGTGGTGTGATACTAGTTTCTTCTTCTCCAACAACAATAAAAGCAAATGCCCCAGAATGGGAGTAGAAAGAAATCTCTTTGCCTCATAGCCTCTCTCTTTTCTTCAGTAGGAGAACTGACTCTTTGAGTGAATTGTGAAACTACTCTTAAAGTTTACTCTTAGTTTCAAAATTTTTTAAAAAAATAACTGTAGCGAATCAAATTTATATTTAGTATTTGTATTCAATATAGTCCATGTTTGTCAATTTATTATTATTCATAAATATACCTGATACCTTGATTTTTTGTAGAAAGGTATATAATAAATGTATTTATGTATCTGCAATCATCTGAAAGAGTTTAGTCAATTTTCATATTTCCGAAAATTTTTAGCTGATAAATAATAATTTTCAAATTGATCGTTTCGGTTGAGTATGTTGAAAGATTGGAGACAATTTTTTGATTTATCTGTTTATAGAATCTAACAATAACATACATATTAACTTTTTGAGTACACCACATTTGACCTGTTTGTTTAAGTCCGCTAAAAGGACAAGTCTTTACAGAGGAAAAATGTTTGCTAGAAATAATTTGAATTTGATTTTGATTTTTTGGCTATATCTGCTAACTGGAGAGTGTAAAAAGGTTTAAGATGATGTAACAAAACTAGGTAGAATTATTATTAAATATATCTTTTTTGTGTGTGTGTTTTTCCTTAATTCTAGCAAATTATATTCACAAAAATTCATTGCTCGCTAAAGAGTACAAAATTTTCCACTGTCGAGTGTTTAAAGGAGGGTCACGATGTCTTCACAATGCATGTGACCACGAATAATGAGACAATTAACAATGTGGTGGGCGAATCGGAGCTACTACTCTATATTTTTGGACGGAAATCCTATATGCCACTGAGGTTAAAGTTGGAGATATGCCAGCTGCTGCGGCAGGGCATTGTTGAAGGCAAAAGAAATGTTCAACATTTCTTGTACAAGGGCATTAAGAAAGCAGGCAAAAACTTTCCCAACAAGTGTCCATTTAATAAAGTAAGTAAATCTGTTTATACATACATTGCAACTAATTTTGGTTCGTTTCACATTAGAATTCCACTTACACTTTGAGCCACATGCAGTTCGATGTCAATGTAATGCCCAGTTATATACCGGAATATAATTTTACATATAATGGAAAATTCTATGCCAATAATGTGTTGGCCATGACGGTTTTGGTCTATGGAGGCTTATGCGAATTCAATACAGATTGTACAGGCTCTGGAATTACCTTTGATTAATTTTAAAATTCAATTAAAATCCAAATAAAAATACATTTTCTACTCAATTAAATGACTCAACGCTTTCCACTCAAAAACCGGCATGAGTGGCGAAGAGACAGACAGAGAGAGAGAGAGAGAGAGAGCGAGTTGCCTTGGTATGAGTCTAAGTTTGAGTCTGGTTTCTTTCTGCATCTGGGTCTTTAACTAAGACCAACAAGAGTTGGCCAGACGACAGTCTGTCTTAACCATTCAAGCCAAGCGGTACGCATGCGCGGTTGATACAATATTTCTCTCATTAGAAAATGAATCGTTGAAAAACAGAAAGAATTTATTGAATGTTGTGGACATATCTAAAAATAAACCCACAATAAGCGGCAGTAGCAGCAACAACCACGGCAACAGAGTCACAGCCTAAGCAAAATGCAGACGGCAAAAGACAAGACAAGAGAATTAAAAGAAAAAAATAAATAAAAATTAAAAAATAAAAAAGCATAAAAATTCCTCGCATCGTTCGGTTCGCGCAAGTGACGACCGATCTTAAGAAACCGTACACCGAACCCGAACCCCAAAGACAACAGCAACGGCAACAGCAACAGCATCAAGCAACAACCAACAGCAACAACTAACAGCAACAAGCAACGGCAACGGCAACAGCAACGTGGGGCGAACAAAAAGCCCAAAATAAAATCAACCAAAAGGTGCGAGACAAGAAATTAAATTGATAAACCTAAAAGCGAAACTCAAGCAGAACCTTTTAGGCTTCAGCTGAGCGGAGCTGAGTGCCCAGTGTCTGTGTCCGTGCCTAGAGACCCTTTTTCGATCGGACTTGGACTTGGTCTTGGTTTAAGTTTTGGACTTGTCGCCGCGCGCTGCTTCTGGGGCAATTATCAAGCATCAAGCTCCGGGGGCATATGCTTTGTGTGAGAGCCCAAGTGTGTAGTGAGTGTGTGTATCTGTGTGTGTGTGTGTGTGTGGTAAATAGCTATAGCTCAAAGCCACGAAATTGTTTTATCGGTACAAAAAAATCGCCAATTGAAAAAAATTGAAAATTACAACAACAAAACAACAACGGCAACTAAAAAAAAAAGAAAACAAAAAGGGCAGCAAACTCTAAGCCGAGAGAGAGTGATAAAGCGAAGGGAAAGGGGTTAAGGAGATAGAAGGAAATTGCAAAAATATTAAACCCAAAAGGCATATTTTTTTCTTAGTTACATACATACCACACAGCAACAATAATAACAACAACAATAATAACAACAGCAACAAAGATGTATAATAAAAAATTACAACAAGTGATCGTGCAGAAAATAGATCGATAAACTCCCAAAAAGAAAGAAAAGCAACAACAACAGCAACAACTAAAACATAGTAAAAATAAATAAACGAAAAGACAAGACGATCAACAAAAACGGACAATCACCAGGCAGGAGCAGGAACAGTACCAGCACACCAACAACAACAACAACAGCAACAGCAACTGCAGCAGCAGCAGCAGGAGTAGGAGCAGAAGCAGGAGTTGGGTGTTGGGGAGTTGGAAGCAGGCGCGCGTCTTGGGCACGTTTTTTGTTTCAATTTCAATTGTGGAAATCGAAGAAAAATCGTAATAAACCGAAACGCCAAACGCGAACCGGCCGACGACGGCAGGTCGACCCTCGACAGCAACATCTGCAACAGCAACGAGAAGAATTCTGTAATATTTATTAAACAAAGACAGAAATTAATTTCACGACTTTTGTCGACAAGAATACCGTCGGTCGCTACGCCATCGCATCCTTATAGTACGGAACGGAACGAATCGGGCCGGCTTCTTTATGCCCAGTTTGAACTTTGAGCGAGTTTGGTTTTGACCAGAGTAGCCTACCAGAGCATCATATTGGCAAAAATGTACGACATCAAGCGTTTGGAAGCCGGACATCATCAGCCACAGCCACATCTAGATCAGCCATATCAGCATCAGGCACAGCCACAGCCACTAGCCATTGGAGTTAGCCAATTGAACGAACGCTTGAATCCATTGACGCAGCAGCTCACCTGCAGCGTCATAACATCCCCGTCCACCTTTACATCCACATCGACATTATCCCGAATTGAGCAACAGCAAAAGTTAACATTCCCGCCAGTTAATCCCATTGAAGCTACACACATGACGCTATTGAAGCTACGACATCGTCGAGCCTTCCAGCGTCGAGCATGCCTGCTCAGCATATTGGCCGCCTTTGTCTTTGGCATGGCCTTGGGTGTGGTTGTTCCCATGTTTGGACTGCCCGATTATTTTGGCAGTAGCAACAGCGGCGGCAGTGAAGCATCTGTACCTATTGTCTCAAAGTTGAATCTTAGTCTAGAGAGCGAACGTGAGCATCCACCGTCAAATTTTCCTAGCATCTATGAATTGCCTCCTTACAGTGTGGCCTTCATCAAGGACTCTAATGTGGAGCTGAGTGCGGAGCAGGTCTTTCGCAATGCCTTTCATTTAGAGCAGGACAGGAATGCACCCGACTCGATGATTGTAAAGAAACTGGACACAAATGATGGCAGCATCAAGGAGTTCCACGTCCAACGCACCTCCAATGGCCGTTACCGCAAGGGACCCGAAAGGCGTCTAAGCAAATCGTTAGCCGCAGAGACTGGAAAAAAGGCAACCGTCAATTCTCACTCTCAGGTAGAAGGACTTATTGAATCGGATATATATTGGGGGGAGCAAGTGGAACGTGCTCTGCCCAAAGGTTTCGCCCAAAAAGATCAGCACAGGTGGGAAAACTACGTCTCTAACCAGGGTCAAGTTGTCCGACTAGAGCATGGCTGTGGACGTATGCAGAATCGTTTGGTGGTCTTTGCCGATGGTACACGTGCGTGTGCCCGTTATCGGCAGAACACTGATCAGATTCAGGGAGAAATCTTCAGTTACTATTTGGGCCAATTGCTCAACATAAGCAATCTGGCTCCAAGCGCGGCCACAGTCATTGACACTACAACAAACAGTTGGTCAGCGGCCTTGGGCGATATTACTCAGGCACAATGGAAGGAACGCCGGCCAGTGGTATTGACTCGTTGGCTGGCGGATCTCGAGCCAGCCGGTATACCGCAACCTTTTCAACCGCTTGAGAGGCATCTCAACAAGTACGATGTCTGGAATCTGACGCGGAATATGCAGCGGGAGGCCCAAACGGCCACTCATCAATCAAGCATGCTTGAAGAGACGCAGCCAGAGCCAGAGCCATCAGTATCAGAGTCAGAATCAAAGTCAAAGTCAGATTCAGAGTCTGGATCGGAATCGGAATCGGCACTGCTGCTGCGGCGACTAATTGAATTGGCACAATGGTCCGATTTAATCGTCTTCGATTACCTGATCGCGAACCTCGATCGTGTCGTTAATAACTTGTACAACTTTCAATGGAATGCCGACATCATGGCTGCCCCGGCCCACAATCTGGCCCGGCAAACGCATTCGCAGCTGCTCGTCTTCTTGGACAACGAGAGCGGCCTGCTCCATGGCTATCGGCTGCTCAAGAAGTACGAGGCCTATCACAGTCTGCTGCTGGACAATCTCTGCCTCTTTCGGCGACCCACCATTGAGGCGCTGAGCCGATTGCGTGCGGAGGGAGCGGGTCGCCAACTGCGCCAACTGTTCGAGTCGACAACCAGCGACCAAGTGCGTGACGTGCTGCCCTCGCTGCCGGATAAATCAATCAAGATACTGGTGGAGCGTATCGATCGCGTGCTGGGCCAAGTGCAGAAATGCCGGGACAGCAACAACAAGGGCAGCTAATGAAGAGTTGCACAAAACGAAGGGGGGATAGCGGGGATCTAGACCTAGACTGATAAGCTGTATATAGAGTACATCGTTGGGTTGCATCTAAATCGCATCTAAATCTAGTAGTTCTTTAACCAACCCAATCGAATGCCAAATGTTATACATACAGAATACATCATAGATAAAGCCGGATTAAGTCATATAGAAAGAGGAGTAGCAATCCTCAATTGCCAAGTATTAGCAGGTGAACACGTGAAGAACCCACGACAAGAAATCAGATGAATCGAATCGAATCGTGTATTAAGTCGATAAAACAATATTGTATTTAGGCCATAAGTCTCTAGTGTTAAAGAATTTGTGATATTTGTCTAAGCATTTCTCATAGTGAAAACTGAATTTAAACTTAAGTAGAGATTCATTTGGTTTTTTTTTTTGTATAAGTAAATATACATATAAAAAATATACAAAAATACACATACATGAATATTAATAAACAAAATTTCAACAACAATAAACAAAATTCAAAAATCTAACAATCGATGAGCCTGTGAGAACTTACAAAATCATGACAATAAATTGTCATTGATCGCTTTTCCCCTCTAGCAGAGAGGTCTATCTGGTGGGGTGGGGTGGTGTGGGGTGGTAAGCTGTAGTGATAGATGAGATGATGGTGGAGCAGCTGTATGCTGGGCTCTGCTGTGCTGTGTGCTGCATTTGTCAACTTGCCGCTGTTGCAGCTATGTATGTATATGTAACTTGCCACATAACGCGACTTGGTCTTTGAGTTGGAGTTGGAGTTGCAGTTGAGAGTCGCTAGTAGTAGCTGGAGTTGACTTGCCTTTTCATAATATCATCATAAGCATTTTGCAGTGTTTTCCTCTCACTCTCTCGCACACACACACACACACACACACTCATTCTCTCTCGCTCTCTCTTATACAGCCCAACATAGCAATGAAGCCAGAAGAAGAAAAATGAAGCTCATACCAGAATGAGGCAAAGCGCAGTTCAAGATACTTTCCTTACAAACACACACACACACACACACACACACAGACAGAGACACAGACAACGAGACAGAGGCTCACATGAGCCATGCAGAGTCTGGGGAACGTCTCTCCCAACATCTCCATCTCCATCGTTGTCCAAGACCCAGACCTTGCCACGGCGGCTGTCTGTGCGTCTGCTTTAAGATTTAAGATCGCTGCTCATTAAGTGCGTCCGCGTGTCTCAACGACAAGATGCTGAGAATCTTTTTTCTTTTCCTCTCTTTCACTCTCTATGTGTCTTTCACTTTCTCGTTCTCACTCCATATTTCTTTCTCTCTCTATCTCTCTCTTACCTCTCTGTCTTACATTTAGCCAGGGTTTTGCATCTGATTTGGTTGCATATATTTTATTGGACACCAGAGTAGTTTACGTAAATAAAACGAAATGAAATAGATGCAAGATCTTTCTTGGCCATACAAGATGCAAATTGTTGCAGAGTAAAAGAACTCCAAGTACCCAAAAAAAAAAAAAAAATAAAAATCTTTTTCTCATCACCGACCAACTTAAAGCCATTCTTTTGCCGGACGAGAGCACAAATATTTAGATAACCAGTTTGGGACACCATGTCTTTAGCTTTGTTGTGTGTGGTGTGGTGTGTGTGCGTGTGTGTGTGACTGCTTAATAAAAAATCGTTATGCTAGTTTAATAAATATATCAAATAACCTAAAGACGTGTTAGGGAACTTGTGACTTTAACACGTTTCAAACTTGCTACAAAACTCTTCTTTTTCGAATATCATTTTACATTTCGGGTCGACAGCAGCACCAGCAACCGCACCAACAACAACAATGTATGTATGTATGTATATATGTATGTATAGTATATATATAGATTCATCCTGAGGTTAGGTCCCAGCATGAAGAAATTCTCGCTTCACTCAAATCGGAGAACTGAAACCATATAATAAAACAATATAATTGAGATGAAAGCAGATAAAGAAAATATCGCGTAAACAAATTGAGAAGACAACTTCAGAAATACCCTGTAACTCCCTCAAATCAAATTTAAATTAAATTCGGGTAATGCTATAAAGAAAACTCGAATCTTTTGGCTAGGCAATGAAAGTCTTTCAGAACGAAGTTCCTTTAATATCAATATTACCCAGTTCCGGATATACAGATTTTTATTTCTTTGGCCCGTTCGTAGTTAAATTTTAATTCACATCTTCTGTAGAAACACTTTCTTATATACCCTTTCAACTTAATGGTTAAAGGGTATCATAGATGACCAACTCAATATTTAGAACTTTTAATGGTTTGAGCCCACCAACTGGGTTATTGCTTAATATTTATAGTTTTTCGTCTTCGCTTTTCAGTTTACAATTCACAGTTTACACACTCAGCATATCAAATAAAAACTGCAAATGCCAAACGAATGTGGCAACAATCATTAACAACAACAATCAAACTTTATGAACTTATTAGTAACAACTTTTACGATTCGAGTGCCTCAATAAAACATAATGTGCACACAAAAATCTGTAGTACTATGTCTTATTATATCCACAAGAGTAAGCAAAATAATTTAAATGTTTGCTAATATTGGTGAGTCGGAAGCGGTTTTCCCAGACTTTTCCAGTTGAAAGCTGTCTTCTTAAACATAAGTACCCAATTTTCTTTGAAAAACATATCTAGCTGAAAGCTTGCTAATTGATAATTGTAATAAATTTCCCATGGCCATTAATTTACGCGTCTCTTTTTTATGCTAAACACTGTAAACTTTAGATAAAACAAATTTTAGATATTTCGGAATTAAATATTTTCACAGTCCTTTTCAAACAGCGGCAACGGTGATAAAATGGATAATGCAAATTTCAGTAGTAGATAGAATACGGATTCCAAAACTAATGAAGCAAGCAAGTCGTCCCTGCCGACATTGAGTATACCCTGTACCAATTAAAAGTACTTCCTAAAGTCAAAAACACTCAAAATCGCCATCAATTTACAACAAAATTCTTTTAGCATGCAGCAACAGCGAACGCATGCTATCTCGCTCACTCTTCACTGACCCTGTTGCATGGGGCGTCTCAGTACAAATCGGAAATACCTATATGTATATTATTATATATATTATATTATATATTAAGTTATTGGTGTTCATACAGACGGACGGACGGACAAGTCTCAATCGACTCGGCTATTGATGCTGATCAAGAATATATATACTTTACAGGGTCGGAAAATTTTCCTTTTTCCTGTTACATACATTTTAGCGACTTTAATATACCCTTTTACCCTATGGGTACAGGGTATAAAAACCATAAATTCGAAGCAGTCACTATTCCCGACATATATATAAATTCGAACGTGCCTGTATTGAACTTCTATATAATAAAGCCCCTCTCATTCTATATAATGAAGTTTCTATATAATGAATTTGTGTCTGGTAATGAGCGAATTCAATATAATGAAGTTTGCGTTTATATATTCTTAAATGAATTACACAAATTAGAGATACATAAATAAAGGCAAATATTTTCAATTTTCTATCCGACTTTCATTATATACCATTTTTCTTTTCTGTAATAAAAACTGCATAGAATCTTTTGGGTTTAGAGTCTTTTCACAATACATTATTTGATGCGAAAAATAATTAAGTAGTTTGAATTTTATTAAGGATTATAAATTGTTTGAGAAAGTGTATGCCAAGTCTTATAGTACAGCTAAGGGAATATAATTTTATGATGATTTTTAAAGATTACGTTTGGATCGGCCATATATGTATGTACATATGTTTAGCTCCCAGCACCGATCGTATCTTTATGTTCTTAGTTTTATTTATCTTTGAAAATCGGATTGAAAGTAAAGTAATTTCATGGAGATCAACCGATCGTCTGCAGTTCCTTCCCGGCTTCGAGTTTGATTATTGTTTTTGCTGTTGCTGGTCCTTTATTATTGTTGCTGTTGTTGTTGGCCTGGTCTGTGTGCACAATAATTTGCATATTTGTGTGTTTAAGCACACACTGATATACACGCAGCCAAATACACACACACACAGATGAGAATATATTGAAGTCTGCACATGCAATATCTTCTCGTGTTGTGTGTTTACTCTTTTCGCTTTTATTTAATGTCCATGTTGGTCTGGTCCTCGTCCGTGTACCGTGTGCTCCTCCCGGCATCAACCAGTAGATGTTGCAGTTGGTGGTTGTTGCTGGCGCTGTTGCTGTTGCTGTTGCTGATGTTGTTGCTGTTCCTGGTTTTTGCGTTTACAGCAAAACTTCTAAACAAATTGCTTCCGCACCTGCAGCTACAAAAAACAACAAAATGAGAAAGAAATAAACTGAAAACAAAATCAGTGCAACGAAAACTAAATGGGAGCCATGAATAAAAACCATATGTATAGTTAATTTCTTTGTATATAGCATAACAAAATGCATTGTATCCATGAAATGGAATAGGATAACATTTGTATAAAAGTTAGGTAGGGGAGAGAACACAAATATCATCAAAATAAAACATTTAAATACTTTCAACTTGGTCCCCCCATTTCCCACAATCTCTCTTTTCTCTCTCTCTCTCTCTCTCTCTCTCTCTCTCTCCCTTTCAAATCACTTCACCTAATATCATATCATGTCATAATCCTAACAATGCTTCAGGCACAACGCAGATGTCTGAGGGGAGACTCAGAGAGTTGGCCATAAACTCTCGGCCATAACAATAACAACTAATATTTACAATAGAAAGGGCAAGTGCCAGCGAAAATGCAACACACAGGCGAGAGTTGTCTATTTTCTTTTTCTTTTTATTAGAACAATTCTCGAAAACCCTTAATGATGGAACACACCTTGGACGCATTGGTGTTGGCTCTTAAGTGCAGCAGCCCTTGGGCGCTAAACAAAATTATGTGGAAAGGAAAGGGCTAGGAAAAAAAAAGGCTCAACATTTAGAATTTATGGTCGGCATCGGTTTTTGGATTTCGTTTGACTTCTTCTTCATAGTTTTCATTTCTTCTGGATTCTATTTTTTTTTTCCAAATTTATAAAAAAAGAAAAACCTTCATCTTCACATTCTGCTTTCTTTTTAAGCCTCGAAAAAAAAAATGCATTTGAAGATGCTTAACTGCATTTTCTTGGGAGTCCGAATCTGAAACCGAAATCGAGTCAGTTTCTTGTTAACATATGCTCGGTAAAGAAAAAAGAGATGATAGTTAGATATGTTGATATGCAATAGAAACAATATGATGGAGAGGGGGAACTAGAGGAAAAGAAGTCAAAAGGAAAGACTCAAAGATATGATAAAAGACAATAACATGAGAAATTTCAAGCTAAAACATAACTTTATATTGAATCAAAGTTAAATAGCCCAAAGCTCTACAAACAGTTTATATATGTTTGTCAATTCATTAAACGATCTTTGCCGATTAATTTAACAAACTGGTCAATGATGATGCGACCGAAACCAACTGATCCGACTGGAACTGGATGGATGTCGCCTAGTTGAGTCTAAACTGAAGTTTGACATTGACGAAGTGCCGAAATTTATTTTGGGTTTTCTATGTTGTTATCCAAACGGAATGTTAGCAGGCTTTCCCTGCCCCCTCTAGTCTGTTACGCCCTGACTTTGAAATCTCAGTTCTCAGTCTCAGGTCTCTCTTTCTCTATCGCCTCCATCCAACCTGTTTTCTTTCTGTTTCTGTTTCTTTTCTTTCTTTTCTTTGAACGAATCAGGTGAAGTGAGTTGATTGATTGCGCTAATTTATAACGACAATGGGTCAGATCGCACATGGACCTTTGAGCTTCGTCTGGGTAGACAACATTGTTGGTGCTGGTGTTCTTCTCCTCTGATCTCTTCTCTTATGTTTCTGTTGTTGGTCTGCCAGCTGGAATCCATTAAATACGGCCTTAGCTTCTGCCTACCTCTGCCTCGGTGTCCGCCCTTTACCTTTGCCATCGTCTTTGACTTTGCCTTTGCTTTTGCCTTTGCCTGATGATGATGCGCACACACGGCTGATGAATGAATCTTTTCAATTTTTGAAATTTTCAAACAAATTTGTCAAAAACTCACAAAAACCAAAAAAATAAACTGCCACAAAGAGATAGAGAAAGACAGAGAGAAAGAGGGATAACTAAAGTTTATTTCATATGCAAACGAATGAAATTTCATATCTACATACACATTGAAAGACTCTTTCTCTCGCTCTGTCGAGAAATTTAACTAGTTAATTGCTTATGATTGAATTATAAATGCATGTTGGATACCTGATCACCTATCACCGATCATCTGATCACCGGTGGATCGGACGAGATCTAGCCATGGCTAATGTGCTGCATAACCCAATATCCAACTTCAAATCAGTTATGCTCTGGCCCAAATCTGAAAACAATCCACGGCTCAAACTACAAAAACAACAATATACGAAAGATATAAATAATAAATTACCAGCCTACAAGCTCAAATTTGGTTTTGTGACCTAGTCAAATATCTAAGCCTGACCTGCACACATCAAGACGAAAATGAGATGCTGCGAATGGAAAACGGAGACGTAGACGTAGAGGTAGAGGTAGAAGTAGACGAAGATGGAGATGGAATTCGAAATGGGAATGGAGTTCCAGATGGATATGGGGATGGGGAGAAGCTTTAACACCTTAAAAAGGGTCATGTCTGAAGAAGACGAGTTTTAGTCAATTTTCAAATTATTTTCAAAACAACAACAAATTAACAGACACCTGAACTATGAAAATAGTCTCAGTCAACGGGAACGGGAACGTTTTTATATATGCGGGCTCTGACTGGCTCATTTCTTGCGTAGTCGGTTATTTTTTTTTTCTTTTTTTTTGGTGTATTTTGGTGCAAACCATTTTCTGAATAATTAAAAGCAACCCAAAGCCATAAAATGAATGAATCCCAAAAACGGGCCAGATTAGTTTTTGTGCAAATGCTAATGGACGGGGCGGGGGTCAGAGAGATAGAGATAGATAATGATAGAGATAGAGAAAGAAGTAGGCTGGCGTCTTGTGACTTAAAACAAACGAAATTCAAAAGTTTTTAAATAGTTCCCCAAATTTCATTTTAACAATCAGAAATTCGGATAGACCTCCCGCAGTTTCGTGCCACATCTTAAGTGTTTGTCACTGATCGTGGATCAGGTTAATTATGCCGACTTTTAACAACTAAAGGTCACACCCCGATTAAATGAACACCCATGTAATCGACTCACTGACCTTCGGCTTGAAAAAACGCATTCAAGAGTAAAATACAAGCAGGCCAACGCCATTTGAATCGCACAATATATAGTAATCTGGATAATGAAAATTTATGATTGCTTATGATAGATTTTAAGCTATAGATACATTACTCTTATTATTGCATATAAAGCGTTCTAAGCTAATTGCCTTCACCTCCTCCATGAACTGGCTAGTTTTTCAAGTATCGCGCTGAACGGCGCCATAGTGACAAAAGCTTTGTAATTGCAGGCGAGTTAAATGTTTATTGGCCAGACATTCAAAACATTTCAAGAGTCGCTCGCGAAGTACAGTCACCTCCGACTAAATGCAGAGATAGAGACTCAGCTTTACTTACTCAGACTTATTTAAATTATATATCAAATTCATGGCAAATCAAATATTTAATTTAATAATTAAATACTGAATCCAATGGACTACAAAAATTCCTGTTACTGCTTTTCCATTTGGTACCATTGGCTTATAATTTTAACCAGTTTGTTAACAATTGAGGTTTTCCATACTTTCCTATCCTAAGATGACAGTCAAAAGGAATTTTCAGAGTCCATATACCACCAATAACTAACTTAACTCATCATGCATATCGATGAGTCACATAAAATTTAACTTAAATCTAGACTAACTAGAAAGAAATAATGTTTTTTTCTTTTCATATACTCTCATTATTCTTCTTCATTTCTCAAGAGTACGATATCAGAGCCTTTTCTTCAAGCAATAGTAAGGTGACTTTAGTTGAAGTTTCAAAACAGATTAAAAATAGTTGCAAATATGTAGATTATTCGTATTGTGTTCGAATAATATTTAGAATTTCAATCGCTGTTCAAATTCTTCGTCTAATGTCAGGATCTACTGTTTCAATTGGTTTCTATGCCACTGCTTAAATTTTTTCTCACACACCAACCACACACACACACACAGCAGCTGGTTGTGTTCTCAATGTCGCACATTTGGCGCCGTTTAGCCGTCGGAACGTTGGTGCTTGTGCCTAGGTATTAGTGCATAAGTGTGGTTCCCAGTGCCAGTGCCAGTGCCAGTGCCAGTGCCAGTGCCGAGTGCCAGTGCCGAGTGCTAGTTATTCTAGTTCTTTTATTCGCGTGGGCGATGCCAAACCAGACAATGTGTTCTAATTGACTTGCAACAGTTGTTCCTATGTAACATGCAAATGTCCAAAGCAGTTTCTAGTAACCTTCAGATTATATTTGTTTTGTCCCTCTCTCTTTCTCTCTCTCTCTCTATCTATCTATCTATCTATCTTTCACTGTCTTGGGTCTAATAATAAACCATTGGATTTGGAAACTAATAAAAAACTTCAGTTGATTATTTTCAACGCCTTTATCCGAAATATGATTTCTTCTTTTGTTATTGTATTGAACTTTCATTAGCTTTCTAATGTTTGTCACTGTGTTCCTCTTACCACTGTTCCCCTGTGCCCAGTCCCCTTTTTACACTCCACTCCACTCCACTCCTCTCTCTCTCTCCTGTCAGTCATTTCATTTTACTGTCACTCAAATCTGTATAACTTTTTTATTTTTCCGTGTTATTTTTTACCTCTTTCTCTTTGATTTTCCTAGCTTAGCATTCTGCTTACGGTTGTTTCGCCCCATTGTAAATATTTTTCCATTATTTTCCATTAGTTTTCACTCGTTTGTTACATGTGGCCGATTGTTTTGTTGGTGTTGGCGTGGTCGTTACACAGGTTGTTATTGTGTTGTATTCGTTGTTGTTGTTGCCATTGGTACTGATGCTGTGATGTTGCTGTTGCATATTGGTTATTATCTTTGAAGCGCATCGCTTTGGTGCGTTGCCGATGACTGCGTTTGTTGAGTGTGAGTGAGCCCGTTTTGCGCCTCGAGAGTCTTGTGTTGTGCGTATTTGGCCAGTTGACTGGGCGCGTGAGTGACGGAATGATGTTAACCAAAAAACCAGTTTCATTGACAATTATACAGATATACACACAGACAAGAGACCAAAAGTAAGCGAGCAAGTGAGAGAGAGAGAGAGAGAGACGGAGAGGGATGAAGTGGGACAGTCGTCAGTAGAGTGCATCTTCTTCATAGGCTTTGCGGCTCATTATGCCAGTGTCGCACTCGTTGATCAAACTCCAACGGGGGCCTCTTCAATCTTCTCCTTTTTTTTCTTTTTTTTTTTGCTTGCCTTCTTCGTCTTATACACTTTAAAATGTGGTATATTAGTTTTAGAATTTCCCGTGCAACGGGGGGATCAATTTCAATAGAGTAAGGGTATTTAAACTCCGGCTTGCCTGATACTGAAGGGAATCCACACGTTTTTGTTTTGTGTATTTTTGCTGTTTGATTTTCGCAGCTTGATGGATGGTTGACAGAGACAGAGACAAAGCTGGCCGGACATATTGTCCCCTATCTACAGGTTTCCCCGCACCACCGTTCCAGACGTTTGCCTGTTTATTTGTCTTGTTTGATTTGAGTGCACACACAACTGTCATTGTGGCTGTCAAAACGCGTTAATATCACTGAGCTGTCAAATTACAGCCAACCGCAGAGCCACAAGCAGAGCCAAATGTTTGCCCAGCCCATGTCCCATCGCTGTTCGCTTGCCCACTTGGTAACTCAATTAAAATGTGATGTGGATGGCGTTGGCAAAGGCAAAGGCAAAGGCAATGGAGATGGAGTTGGAATTGGAATTGGAGAAGTACCTCATTTTCGGCCATCATTACGGCACCATGATGAGAGGCGCCAGCCACTGTTGAGCATCCAATTACCAACAAATAATCAGCAAAGTTATATTCTCCTTGTTGATGTTAATAAGCCAAATTTACGAAAACTGCCGCACGTCGCTCTGATTGGTCTATTTGGAGTTGAAGTCGACGGTGACGATCTCTGCTTGTTGTGGTGTTTTCTGTTTGGTTTGTTTTCTTAATGAGTTTTGGCTTTTGCGCGCCATCTTGTTCTGTCTTCAAGTTTCAATCATCATCATCAGCTGAGAAAAAATTTGCTTAACTTTTTACTCAATCAAGTTCGTGTCCCAAGTCTTTTGTTTTACTAATGGCATAGTTTACGGTTTTAATTTAATTTTTTTTGCTTGTTGTAAGTTTTGTGGGTGCGGTTGCAGGTGCATTTAAAACTACAAAATAATTACTTAATTAAAGCCTCGAGATAAGCATCTCCGGCACCAAGAACAACGACCACAGCAACAATTTCAGATATTATCATTAAGTCTTCAACTAAAGCTTAACTAAGATTGGCAATTTAACAAAAGCATTCAAATCATGCAAAATCTTGAAAATGGACTGTAAAACCATTAAAATTTGGCACAGCGAAGCCAAAGTTCGGCAATAAGGTTTTCCCCTTTCCCTTGTATCTGGCAATTAAAATTCTAGAACACACACAAAGCCCGGCTCAGAAAGTGTTTTTGTTATACATTTTCTCTTGCAGTAACTGCACGGCAAAGGTGTCAAAAGTTCAAAAGTTACAACCGCTGTATTGACGGTTTTTTGTTTATGGTCTAGACAGACACCATATAAAAGCAATTGGAATTGGGAATTGCTGAACTCCCATAAATCTTATAATGACAGTTGAACGTATTTTGCTCCATCTTTACGATTCTCTCTCTCTATCTCTCACTATGCCCACTGTCTCCATCTCTGTTGAGTCTGCATTTGCTGTTGTGCCACTTGACTCTAGGTTTTCTGCAGTTTATTATAGTTTTCTTTAAAGCGGTTCAGGCTAACGCGTGGCTAATCTTGTGCAACGATATCTTGAAGAGGCAACAACAACAACTATTCGTCTCAGGTCACTTAACAGAGATTGACTCTTGTATTTGTTCTTTAGTTTATTTTTTCGTTTTTCCCTCTCTCTCTCTCTCTCTCTCTCTCTTTCTCTATGTTTTTTCTTTTTTTTGTTGTTCATAAAATTATGTAAATCAGTTTTAGGTTTGTTTTGTGATTAATTGTTGGCCAGTCAAAGGCGTCAGACGTTGCCTAGATAAGCTTCGTTTTATTTACGATATTTATTTATTTTTCCTTCAATTCTCTCTCTCTCTCTCTCTCTCTTACTCACTCTCATAGGTGGACTCGGTAAATCTATGTCTTGTTAGCATTTTGTTTTGGCCTTTATTTGTATTCTTTATTTTCTCTTTGAGGTGTGAGTGAAGGGCGCGATAAGCTAATTCTAATTCCTTAAGCGAACTAATGCGTTTATAATTAACGCGATTCTCCCCATACATCGCCCCCGCCTCTTCACTCTATTACCTAGTCGAGCTATATGTATGTGTGTGTGTTTGTGTGTGTGTGTGTGTGTATGGGGGACCCAATGGGGCGTGCCAAAGGCGTCATCAGCAACCAGAGGCCGTCAGAGTATCTGGCCTAGTCAAAATGAACATAAACAGTAGCCCGAATGCTGTACGTTGTTTTGGTGTTTGATTACAATTTTTGCCAACAATTTTTGTTTTTATGGCCAGAGTGTCTGCTTGTGTAAGTGTGTGTTGTGTGTCCGTTTCTGTGTGTGTGTTTGGGTCCGGGGTCTGGGGCCTTATGGTCACGTCGTCGTCGTGTTGTTTTACTTGCGTGAACATGCCTCAGAACGCGTGTAAATGCAGTAGCAACTTGTTTTTTCCTTCTTTTTCTTTTTTTTTTTTGCCGTTCAATCCAAAACCATATCAAACGTGCAAAATGCTAAAACGATAAAAAATGAGAATCCACTAAAAAGTTACCTATGTACATATAAATTTAATCAATTTGTTAATCAAAAGGGAAAGCACACAGATGTAAATCATAGAATTATTTTCCTAATATTTTACACGAATTATGCGATTTAATTTCATTTTCTTTGGTTAATAAAATATTAATTAAATTTTAACGCCATTGAACTTTGGCTTTTATTTTTATGCTCAATTTCATATTATATATAATTTTTAACCAGCTAACTAAATTGTTTTCCCTAACACAGTTAAGAGGTATATGTATATATATACATATATATTTGTATATATATGAATGAAAAGTCACGAATTCAGCTTTGACTCTGGCAAAAGAAAAATAAAATCAAATAAAATAAGTAAAAAATAAATAAAAAATAAAACATAATGTTGACCCGCTTGGCACCTGGACTAACCAGTTCCTATATACATAGCAGTAGCTTAGATATAAACGACAATGCAAGAGGGTGGCCGAGGGGGAGGGAGACGGCGATTTGTGCTGGTAGGAGACAGAGTGAAGGAGACAGCCTGGGCTTATTAAGCAATGAAATATAATGCATGGCTCAGATTTATCACATGCATCCAGCCTTTTGTGTTGGCCCACGCAGTCAAAGATTGTGAATATTCGATTTGGGTTATGGCAAAATCGGTAATGGAAAATGCCAATGGAGTTGTAAATGCTGCCCTGATCCCTCTCCGTCTCTCTCTCCCCTTCTACCTCTCCCTATCCCACTCTTTATCTCCTTCACTGTCCTTCTCCCTGTTTTATTTCTTCTTTTTTTTGGATCAGTGGCAAAAACGAAAGAAAGCTTAGTTGACATTTGTGGCAGGCCATATAATTGAAAGAGAAAATCAAAGTGGAAATGGAAATAAAAATGTTCAATGGGGGACAGAGAGGAGGATAGACTCCCTGCTTTCCATTAACACTCGGAGTCGACTTTTTTAAATTATTGGACACGCCAGGAATTGTCTACAATATATGCAAATGTGGCTGTCACCGGATTTGGAACTATATATCAGCATACAGACATCAACCAGTAGCCCTCTATTCCCCACTCCCCCATTCACCACTCTTGACTGTGAGTGTCATAACCCGCAACGCCTCGTCGGCATCTTAACGGTTAATGCATTTAAGCTGAAATTATGACGAAAAACAGAAATTCGATAACAAAGGGAAACTCTACTCTATTCACACTGAAAGAAAATAATGTTTATTTGTAGTAATATAAATTGTTCTTATATTGAATTCAAATAAGTTAAAAAGTATAACATCAATAAAAAAAATACTGAAAAACGATCTAAATATGTTTTCTCAACTGTTTTATGAACGAAATGCGAAAGTGGAAATTCCGTTAATATTTAAAGAATAATTTTGCAAATATTAAAGACAACTTAAAATATATATTTATAAATTAATATTCAGTGTAAAGAAGATAAAACATTTGCTAATACTTTTATTGGCCAAAACATTTCTATTTTAAAATTTGGAACTAACAATTTAAGAAATTCTGCGTATATATTTAGTATGTAATTGTGGGCAGTGAAAACTCTGATAAAGAACAGCGCCGTTGGACAAATATTTCAAGTATATTGCCGATGATTTCAATTTTAGTTGTTGATAAAGTTGATTCTATGATAATTTTTGAAAATTTGTATTAAATAGCAATAGAAAATTGCATCCTTTAAGCAGCTTTCCTTCGCAACGGCTTGAATGTCAAATTTAATGAAGCAAGCAAGTCTTCCCTGCCGACACTGAGTATACTCTGTGCCAATTAAAAGTACTTCCTAAAGTCAAAAACACTCAAAATCGCCATCAATTTACAACAAAATTCTCCTAGCATGCAGCAACAGCGAACGCATGCTATCTCGCTCACTCTTCACAGACCATGTTGCATGGGGCGTTTCAGTACAAATCGGAAATACGTATATTTCCAATAATCATTGTCCGATTTCGACATTTGGTCAGCTGGATATTGGCATATTGGCTATATTTTTAAGTGTGCTAAATAAGATTGCAATATCTTAAATACAGCGCTAGTTATCCAAATTGCGGAGGCGGAAGTGGGCGTGGCTAAAATTTGAAACAAACTTGACCTGCCTAAAGAAAAGACGAATGTTGACATACATTTTGGTTGCTAGCTCTTATAGTCTCTGATCTAGATATTCATGCGGACGGACGGACAGAATTTTGTTGAAAATTGATGTCGATTTTGATCTTTTTTCACTTTATCTAAAACTTTGTATTTCACCAATAAAATATAATCAACCAATTCTGATAAAAGTATTTGAGAGTCTGATCTGTATGTATTTTTGGCTGAGATAAATTGATTTTATTTATGATTCACTTTAATGGTTTGTATCCGGAGTAATTATTCGATCTGAATTATACTTGGTGGAAGATGCATAAGTAGAAATAGCACTTAAAAACTCAATTATAAATCGACTATTTGGACTATACATTATAGCAGTTCAATTAAATCAATACTTAAACTTATTACGAGTATATAAAAATAATAGTATTTTAATGCAATAGCCAACTATTTAGAATAAATTAACTTCTCAAAACGTTCAAATAGCTACCTAAACGCTCTGTGCAATCAGAGCAAAAACAAATAGCGTTAAACAAATATTCAATTCGTGATAATTTGAATGCAAATTAATTTACATTCTTGTGAACTTGCTGCGATAAAATGATTTTGAAATTACATGGAGTATGATAATCCCATTTTACATTTTTGTATATAGGAAATTAAGGTAATAACATTACAAGTTTACAACTTTGCTGATATAAAGAGGTAAAGATAAAAAAGGAAACCGATAAAAAGATTCAATTAGTATAATTAATATAATTTAAAATACGTGTGGTATGGTATCAAAAGTTATAGAAAATTTTCGGATCATTCGTAAACTTTAATCCAACAAATTCTATGAATCAATCATTAGTATTGGAGGTAAATCTGACAAAGTCGCATTACAACTAATTTACTTCTTTGGTTGTATAATCTTGAAAGTAATATTCTTTATTACGAAACACGAAAGGTTCTTGAAAACAAGGATTTTAAAGTTTGTTTTGATTGAAACCAAATTCTTAAGATAACTTTCGCTAACTCAAAATTAAGTTTTAAGCGTAAATCCATTTTTTCTTTTTTAGAAAGTTTAGCAATCGATAGATAATTGATATTAATTTATTTCTATTTCCATTCGTTGGAAGACTCCATTAAAGTGGAACCGAATTTGTGAAACATAAAAACTGTCAGTAATAAAATTGCCAATTAATTAATTTATTATCATTTTCTCTTTAGTCTTAGTTCATAATTGTATATTTTTTCCATTATATACACCTGATTTTAAAAGCAGTAAAATAGTTTATCGCCATGGAAAACGATTTTACGATTTTACAGATTTTTATATGTGTTGTTTACAAAAGTATTTATGATCTTTATCTCACAGTGTATCTCGCATGGCAGTTCCTATTCCGATTCCGAATCCGATTGCTGATGTTAACAAATGCGTAATGCAAAATTTGCATATGGAAGGAGTTAACAAAAAAAAGAAAATAACTGCTAGTATGCAAAATGAACAAGAAAATGGACATACATACATATGGAAAGTGACTCATTCAGCCAGACGGATGGACAGACCGACTGATTGTCGGTGGTAATGTTCGTTGCCTTTGTCTTGGAACAGTCTTTTGTTTTCTGCTACATATGGAGAATATGTAACTGTGACAGACAGACTTACATATATACATACATACTACACTACACTGTATGTGTACATGCCCCCTTGCCGCATGCCGCATGCCACATGCCGCTCTCAACTCTTACGCACTTCATAATTCAATCAAGCTCAAATGTTTCGCAATCCCACACAGAAGGAATTTATTGTTCGAATCACAATTTTTCAATTGCATTTTGGCCGGGTCCTGGTCCCGACTCTGTCATTCCGTCACTCAGTCAGTCAGTCATTGTGTACCTTGTGTGTGTAAGTGTGCCGCTTGTCTGTCTGGCAGTTTGAGCCAATTGTACATTTCCTCAACTGAGGCAAACGCAGTCCCAGTCGCTAACGCTGACGCTGATGCTGATGCTGAAGCTGGGGCAGGGGCAGAGTAGCCCAGCGCCAGCTGCAACATTTGCCAATGTTTCTATTTCATGCACATTGACAGTTGTTCAAGTAGTTGTTGTTGTTGTTGTTGTTATTGTTGCTATTGCCAGCATGAAATTGTTAACAACATTTGTTAGCTGCCCCGACCACACTGCGTGCAGTCCAGAGAGTTGAAATCGAAGTTGAAATTGGAATTGGAGTTGGAGTTGGTCACCGCCTGTTGCCTGTTGCCTGCTGCCTGCCGCATGCCGCATGACTTCAACTCATATTGACAATGAAAGCCGTTGCAGCAGCTACTTCAAAACGCTGGCATTTTGTTGCTGTTGTTGTTGCTATTTGTGTTGCCCTGTTTGATAGTTGGCCCCACTGACAGGTTAGCAAAAGTAAACAGAAAAATCACAAAATAGCCAACGAATTTGATTTGAAAAATTCCAGCGCCAGGGCAATAAACATTTCTAGCTCACTTCATATTGAGTTTTTCTTTTTTCTTTTTTTTTTTGTCTAACATTTTTTGTAATTGATTTTTTTGTTTTTCGCGTTTTATTTATTTTTCTTTTTTCGTTATTCGGAGCATGACTTTTTATGGGTTTAGTTAGCGTTTAAGCCAACTTATGGCATTGATTTATGTGCATTTCAACGAATTTGTTGCACTCAATGGACCTGAAATAAACATAACTAAACAAAATGTAACAATTTGAGTTGTTGTGAATGCTTCTCCATTCTCTCTTGAAAATAAAAAAAAAAAAGAAAAAAACGGCAGCAACAATTTTAAATGATTTCCTTATGCATAATTACAACTCATGGTGGAACATTTTTGGCACGTCATCATGGAGAAGTTGCAACAACTGTGGGAATAACATTTTGTGAGTTGTAAATGCAATAACACAATATATTAGCTAATTGCTAGGCTAACTTTTTGCCATTTCTCCTTTCTCTCTTTGTGTATATATAAATTCTCTATTTTATTGATTATATTGACTGCATATATCTTTCATTTAAGTTGGCATTCAATTGACTTTAGCCTGGAGCCTGACTTTAACTGAGAAAGTGGGTCAAGTCTGTCATTTAAGCTGACTACGCAACGCGGAAATCGTTAAAAGGCCTTGACTTACTTATGTATGTATGTATGTATGTATGTATGTACTTACATATATATTCAATGGGCCAATTGCAACAAGTTGCTGGCCAAATTAAAACCTAAAATGTCAGACGATTAGATTAGCACAATTTCTAGATCGACTCCAAGTTCGAGTCCGACTCCAAGTCGAAGTCCGAGCTCAAGTCTGAGTTTTAGTTGAAGATGCTCCGTCTTTAGTTTGCCTCACTCCATTGACAAGGCCGGTTTTCGTGTTCCCTGAGAAAGATATTTTATTACATTTTCCTAGTAACTCGTACACACATTCGTTTACTTGCATGCCGGCCGATCCGCCTGCTTTTGGCTATAAATCTGGGTAAAAACGTCAATGCCGGCGCGCAACACAAATTAGGTTAAGCCAATATTTTGCTAGGCTCTTAAATGGCCACTGCCCCAAAAGCGAAGACCAAAAGTTAGGAGCACGCCCACTCTGCTAGCCCATTCCCAATTCTTGCTGGGAATGGATAGTCCAAGAGAGCTCGACAGCGGGAACCTAGTTCCAGATCATCAAAATAAGAATTTCTAACCGAAGCTAAAAATATTCTCAACCACTCATAGAGCACAGTGAATGCTGAGGATTGCCTTAAAATAAAATGGCCTGGACCCATTGATGCCCCACAACTGAAACACCATAAGTATGGAAATGACTTGGTACTAATCTGAAACCACAAATTAAAACCGAACATTAACCTAAATAAATTTCTTTCTTAGACATTTTGAAATATATTTCTTAGTGATTTTTACTAAAGTCAAAATTCGCAATTCTAGTTTTACCTACCTACTAAAAAAGTTTACAAAAAAGTTTAAAATCATAAATTTCAAATGATATAAGGTTAGCCATTTCGGCGGCGGCAGCGTCGACATTGATGATGTGGCTGGGGCCAGGTCCGGCGGTCAAACTGGCTAAAAACGCTGGCTTGTTAAGTGCGTAGTAGTGGCAACGAGTCTAAGATGGAGGAGATTGAGAGAGGGGCGTACAGAGAGATGGCTTTTGGGTCTGCATATGTGTGTTGCACATTTTCTTTTGTTCTGCGAGTGAATACCGTGTGGATTTATTGATTTTGGTCAAAAAGTTATGTTTAAGCTTAAATTATGAGCTGGGCTTAAAGGCTTCCTAGTCGCCAAGTGTATGAGGTGGCGATGAAAGCCACTGATTTGTGGCCCAGTCTAGGGAATGCTCATAAATCCGGTCAATTTCATAACCAAACTGCAATTTATCAATTGAATTCATCGACTGTTGTTGCTGTTGCACTCAACTAATTAAAATCCAGCAACAAATTTTAACCAAGTGTGAAAAATCTACGCAAAATTCACGTATTTCACAGAGAGGGGGGAAAAAAAAATGCCAAAAAAAAACACAATCTAGCCAAGCGCCAAATGACTGAGATAGGCCATAAAGCAACGATTTAATTAGGCGCTGATAATAATTGTACAACTTGTTGCAGAGTTGCAATGTTGCAGAGTGGAGACCTCGTTCTTGGCTTGCTACAGGTGCTCCATATGTCCTTCTGTCTGTCTGTCTGTGCACTGATGTAGGCGCAACCGACGATAGTTTGGTGGGTCTCCACTAGCTCCAGTTTGGTAGTGAAGCAATTGGTTCGGTTGCCTATCGCATATGTTAGATTTGGCTAATTTCTGAAATTGGTCTGTGCCTGCTGATATCGCCAAGTCAAACATTACCACATTATTTATTACCAAATTATTTTTCAGTACTGCAACCAAAAAAAAAATTTAAAACGAAAATCGAGTGCACTGAATTTTATTTTAATTATTTTCGACATTTATATAGTAAATAACATTCACTTGTATGATATTGGCATTTACCAGGTATTATCGAGTATCAATGTCATCCTTTTGATCCAATGCCATGTTGAATTAGTTAAAAGATCTGCTATTCCATAATATAATATTTATTCAATTATTTATTTAAACATTATTTTTAGTGTAGTTCCTAAGGACTAGTTTTGTTACCGAACTGAATTCATTTTTTCCAAACGAAATAAAAAGTTTTAGAGAGTCAATTTTAGGACCACAAAATACATTCGATCTTCCCTATAATGAATTCTCATGATACCAGAAAAACTATCTTTAAAAACTTGAAATATATTGAGAACTTCTTTATTATATAGCCTCTGTCTGTCTGTCTGCTCTTCTCAGATTTTCGATATGAATTTTTGAGCTATGTAGTTAAAACTTTTAAAGTCCAAAAACTTTAAAATTGGTCAGGCCGTGCTGCTACTATCGGAATAATCGGTTTCTAAAGTTGAGTTTTCTTTTCGTCTAAGTACTACATGTACCTATACCTATACGATAATAATATAAAAGATTTAATTTACTTCAATATTAAATACATCTCCAAACAATAAAGCTACAATTTAAAATTCTGCATTGATATGAAAAAAGTTATTAAATATTCTAGAACTTCCGATGTCAGCTTCTTGGTTCTTTAATATTTTTTTGTTAATTTAAAAGGTCTGAAAATATTCTTCGTTGTTTATCCAAGAAATCCCTCAAAAATGGCCTTTCTATTAAAAGTCATCTGCTTCAAAAGATATTTTTATTTATTTCTTTTAATTTTGGCATTGGTGGTTGCAATGGATTAAAAGTTTGTTGGGACTGCGGTTGTTCGTCATATAAGCCTTTGATGTGGTCAAACGGATGCGGACCTTCTGGTGTCCGAACCGCTGGTTAATTCCCAACCAGTTAAGATGCAACTGTCAATCATCCATCGACCTCTTGGCGTTACTTGTTACCAGTAAAACAACAATTCTGTTAACCATTTATTAAACGAAAAATTTTTTGTTCAAATATTCAATTTCCAACTTACTATTGCACCTGCCGTCAGGTGACTATGATTTTGTTTTATATAGTTAATATTGTATTTAATCGTAAGGGTAAAAGTTGTATAAGTCTGGGCAGTCGCCTGTAAAATATGCAAATTTTAAGCTAAGTTTATAAAATAAATTGTTAAAAATTAACAGTGTGTGATATATATATCTTTGGTATTTGGTAGTTTTTATTTTATTTCTTCTAAAATCAATTTCAAGTCAAGCTGAAGAAGAAACAAAATTTTATTACAGCAATTCTGAAGGTCTTTGAAGAATCCTTAACTAAGTAAGTTTGTTATTATATATATTAGCTAATGCATTAAAGCGCAACCTTTGAAAACTTTCATTAAAACTAAAATGAAAGCCATTGTGAACTTCAGTGCAAAACCCAATACGACTTTTTATATACACATAAGTATAATTCAGACCGATATATATACACATAAGTATAATTCAGACCGATCGCAAAATATGCTCCAGAGATTTTAATGAAACTTGCCGCACATTTTCCTTACTAACTGGATATTTAATACTGTTAATTTGGTTGCTACACAGCTTAGTTAGTAAAAATAAAACCTCCAATGAAGACCATTAAAAATTGAACTCTAATTTAATTTTTGTAGTCGTATAAATGTCTCATTAGGAAACCAAAACAGTCTATTTGTGAATATATTATTCAAAGCCTTTCGATATAGACAGCATCTTTATACCCAATATATGTATGTATGTATATATATACACATACGTACGATCAGCACATTGAACTGAGTTCATATGGTCGTCTACGTATGTCCATTTGTCCTGACCAAGACAATCTTATCCAAAAGTACTAAAACTATCTCAGAATCAACATAATCGAACGGCTATATACAAATGAGTTTTAGGTTAACTTAATTTTAATTTGGCTTAAATGTATTTACAATTTAAGTACTTTCACCAAGTTTAATAATAATCGGTTGGCTATATCCCATAGCTGCCATAGAAACGTTTAGTCCAAAAAAGGATAAGGTATGAAAACCTTTTGTTTCTCGTGCTTCTGGCACTTAACTTAGTTTTTACCAATTTTATTTACTTTCTTGTGATTATAAAATTGACTTTTAAGATCGAATTCTTTAGTCGTCATTACAACGTAAACTAAAATAAAAACTTGTGAATTGAAATCGTTTTATCAGACTAAGATAATTATGATATTGATGAATGAAAAATACATTAAAAAAAGTTCACATATTAAAATGAAGTAATTTAATTTTTTTAATTTTTACCAAAGAATAATAATTTATGGCAAGGAATAATATTTTAGGAGTAGTAAAAGTTGTTTTAGTTGTTTGATTGTTTAACGAAAAGTTGCTTTCGGTTTATTAAGATAATTATGATATTGATGAATGAAAAATACATTAAAAAAAGTTCACATATTAAAATGAAGTAATTTAATTTTTTTAATTTTTACCAAAGAATAATAATTTATGGCAAGGAATAATATTTTAGGAGTAGTAAAAGTTGTTTTAGTTGTTTGATTGTTTAACGAAAAGTTGCTTTCGGTTTATTATTTACCTTAATTGTCTTTCATTCAACAATAGTTAAATTTAAAAAATATTTTGACCTGGGCAATAAAAGAGTTAAGGATTTGATAATTAATTATTTAAAGAATAAAATATTGGATGGTTCTCCTAAAACGAATTCTGCTTAATTTCATTTAATTAATTTTCTATATTTTAAATGATCGGAATTATTTTTATATAAAAAAAATTGAGCAAGCAAGTGGTCAATGCCGACATTGATTATACCCTGTAAAAATTAAAAGTACTTCCTAATAATAGTATAATCCAGAATATACCTACTTTATGTGGTCGGAAAATGTTTGTCCTGCCTTTTTACCTATGGGTACAGGGTATACAAAGGTTTAAGCCTTTTTTCGAATTTTATTATTGTATACCAACATTGTTCGATATCTTTACCCATATCCAGACGAGACTTCCATCGAAAACGAAGCAACTAACAAATATTTTCATTAAAATGTATCTAAAGTATATCCACGATATCTTTGGATTTGGCATAACCCAAGTTCAATATATTCATAGCAATGGCATTTGAACAAATTTGATTGCTACTTTAAGTCATAAACATAAACATTGGTTCAAAATACATACATACATATGTATGTATGTATATCTGGACCGACTCTGACTCTGACTGGGCTCATGCTCAATCCAATTGATCTTACAACTCGAATGCCATGTTAAACACCCTACACTCTTGTAATTTGTGTCCCAATAAAATAAATTTATGAACATCGATTGCAAAGTTGATTAGACGAAAGCCGCCGAATCGTCGAGGTAGACCCAACCGAAAACCAATACCAATAACAACAACAAAAACAACAGCTAGAACCAGTTTGTCCAAGTCCAAGCCCAATATCTGGCGCTCAGGTGGCTTAGCAGCCACTTGTAATATTTTTTGGGGCTTCTCTTAATTGCAATTTGATGTTGTTTTTTTTCTTTTCTTTTTTTTTTTTGTTTAACTAAAATGAAGTTGTACACAAATTTGGAGAATAATTTTTAGGTGCACTTAGCGGCACCGTGTGAAAAATGTAGCACTCCGGCAGTCCGCCAGGAGGTTCCGAATTTCGCTTTCTCAAAGAATCTGAGAATTCCGGAATGGCCGGACACATGCGTGTTTATTAGAGGCGGCCTCGATGTTATACCCTCTCTCTGTTCTTCTCTTTGTCTGTCCCTCTCTCTCGCTATCTCTCTCTCTCTCTCTCTGTGTTTTCTCCATTATTCCTTTGCTTATGTGCTAATTGATTGGTGTTAAAGTTGTATAAAAATTGGAACAGCCTACGCCTTGATTGCGATCGAGAAGCGTTTAAATTAGTTTGTTGTATTTGCGCATTCATTAGCAGCATGCGGAACCGCTTTGTTGTTGTTTTTTTATATATACTTTTCCTCTTCTTCATTTTTTTTACTGTGAATTCATATAATAAAGTAAAAATATTTAACTTGCAGCACTTTGATTTAAAGCTGGCCGCATCCGCATATTCGTGCCCCCAAAAGTCACGATATGGCCAGAAAAAAGGAAGAAAAAACAAAAATTGAAAGCAGCCAAAAAACAACAGCAAAAAAGTGATTGATGGAAATTGCTCAAACTGTCATGTTTATGAACGTCCGCAGGATATATGGCCAAGACAGGAGAGGACTTTTGTGTAGAATGTGCACGCAATGCGAAAGCAATTTGTCCAAGAAGAGGAAGGAGAAAGTCAAACCATTAATTCTAAAGCCGCATCCCAAATGATCTTTGTTCTTAACAAAAACAAATTGAAATTAATAAAACTCTTTTGAAATTAATTTGCATTCGTTAAAATAAATCACAACGAATCACACAAACTAAATTTGTTTAAATTATTCAAAAGGGGAGTTCCCATTCCCTTTAGGTTTTGGATTGATTTTAAAGGGTATCGCTGAGGGTTATTTTCTTTTTTGAGATGTCCACTGATTTTCATTCACCTTGTTTACAAAATGTTGCTGGTGAGGCTATTGTTGCTTTGAGCCACACACATCGCTTCTTGCTGGGAATAGAGGCGACAGGAATCAGGAGTTAAAGGAGATTGCGTGCTTGTTGTCAAGGTGTTGCAACAGTTATCGAAATTGGCAACGATACGTCCTTGGGGCAGATATTCGAAAAGTCATTGAACAATGCATTGCCTGACATTTGATGCTCTGTGACACTAACTGCAGCAAGATTATTGCCACCAGTTCAGATTGAGCGAGAGAGAATGGGTAGGAGAAAAAGAGTTAAGAAAATGGCCATAAATTATGGCAAAGGAAAAAGCCCAAAACCATGTTGCTGGAATGCAGCTAAGCAAGTGCAATGATCTATGAGCTTGACCGCGGCTGGCAATCCACTTGGCTACCAGCAACAACATGATCAACTGCAGCACCAGCAGCAGCAACTGCAACTGCAACTGCAACGAGGCACCGCCAATCACGGCAGCCAATCGCCGTTCAAGTGTGCGAAATCGCGGCCATGCAAAACATGCTGGTGCAAGACTTAATTATGCACTTGCAACATTTGCAGCAGCAGTTGCAAATGGAAAGATGGAGAATTGTTGGTGGTGAATCGGCATAGAACGAACTTCTTGCAGCTGACCGACCAACCAGCTAACCAACCCGTCTCCGACTTTAATCCATCGTGCGGCCATTTTATTTTTATATGCGCCATCATGTTGCCTCCCATAATTTTATGCCTCATCAATGACAGTGCGGCAACAGCAGATGTCTGCAGTGGCTAGAGACGACGACACGCCTCTGCAACTGGCAACCACACACAGAAATCCATCCCTCCAAGTTGCAATGTTGCCAACAGAAGCTGCAACGACAATCAGACCTATATACACTCTGCTATGGTCCCTCATCCTTTGTGACGCATGCTTTCAACATGCATTCTTTATCCTGGCAATCTGCTTGCCATTTTTCCAGTTGCAACAACAGCAAAAAAAAAAAAATTGTTTTCGTGGTAATTTGCTCCCGGGGCTATTTAAATTCCTTGCCTCCTCTCTATCTAAAGCGACTCGTTCGTCTCTCTTTACTCTTCATTTGTCTTTTCCTCCCTATACCTCCCCACCCCCTCCTGGTGGTGGTGAAGCTGATGATGCTGCTGGTGCTCTGCCCGTTGTTCATCATCTTCATCTTGGGCTTTGACAGCTGTTGGGCTGTGGGCCTCGCATGGTCGTCATCCGGTCATCTTTTTAGAATTTCTTGTCTCCCCTCTTGCTCTACCCCCCTCCCTTTTTGAATATTCTGTAGCTATATGTACTTGATGTACTTACCACGGCTGATTATTGTTATTAACCAGTATAGATATTCATCCAATGCCTGGTTATTTGGCCGCTGGCAACTTGCTAATCTGCCCATCAAAATCGATTTTACAAGGGCCGACATACGACCAAAGACTTAAGTCATCTGCATATAAATATGTATGTATGTATATATATAACAAATCTTAAGTATATAATATGGATGGGAAGCTTAATTTCATTTCGATTTGGGTCTCAGTTTCTGAATCCATCTCCGACTCCGACTCCGATGATGGCACTCTTTGGAAGCTTGTCTAACTTTCGGCGCCAATAAAACCTAAAAGCGAGCAATTCAAAGTCTGTCATAAAAGTCATTATCGTCTCTTGATTGGCTACAGCTTGATTTCCCATTTGAATATGAATCGGTTGACTTTATAGAAGGGGAAAAAACAAAAGAGAGTAGAGATTAATAAAAATTTGATAATTTTATAAGAAACAAGCCTACGAAAAGCATGTCTTGTTTCTTATCAAATCCATAAACATTTTACATATGTACATACATACATACATATATGTATGTATATCGTTGGTTATCCCCGAAAAGTTGAATTCAATCTCATGTAAAAGAAAAGTGTAAATGGTCGAAGATTGATCGGAGATCGGAGTTACTGCTGGGACAGCTGCCTCTTGCAGTTGATTGGTCAGTTGCCGGTCTTTCCTTTTCCTCCTTTTGGCCCTTTTTGCCTTTTGGGGATGAGCACATGATGCAGATGATGATGATGATGCTCTGCCCAATTTGCTCTGGCTCTGCTCCTCTTTTCCATGGCGTACCCTCTACAAGGAGATGTATGTTCATATGCCTTTCGGAAGTTGCCGCCCCTTTCATGCACCGCTCAGAGTGCAATTTCGCTCATCATCTTAATTTTATTATCGACATAAATATCAAACGAAAATTGTGGCATATAAAATGCGATACAAATCTGTTACAAGCTCGGCAATATGAGCGTCTCCTTCCTACATAGTTCACCACTTTATTGAATGCACCTGAGAGTAGGAGCTGGGACTGCGTCTGCTGCTTCTACTTCTGCTGCTGTGGCTGTTGCCCTGTGAAGGACATTATGGAAATGATGTCCGCAGGCTCTCAGCGGCCATTACTCAGTCGCATCGTGGGCAACGCCCAATTGATCAATGCTGGACGATAGAGACTCAGTCAAAGACAGAGAGAGAGAGAGAGACAGGGTCTACTAAGACTAAAAACCACATCCTACACCACCAGCAGATCAAAAAAAAAAAAAAGAAGAAGGAAAACAGAATAAAAAAGGTAGTTGAAAAAGCTCAGGCTGTGTCTTAACTCTGTCTTTGCCTCCGACTCTAGTGCAATTTATGTATGACATGATCATGGTGGAAATTCAATTGCATGGTGCTCAGTTAAGCAGCTCCAAATACTCACCAGCCCCGTCACGGTCCACCACCTCCTCCAACTCCAACTCCAACTAAACCTTCGCCTCCTTCTCTCTGTCCTGCTATTTCTCACATGTGCCACGCCTATTTTTTACACTATCAGTCATAAAAAATTTATGCAATTGTTGCACATGGCGTGCCAAGAGTCTTGATCTAAACGCACACCCACCGAGTGATCAGACTACACAACGAGAAACCTAAGCTAGTACAGTAAAAACTCGCATAAGCGGACTCTTGGAGTTGTCCAGAGAATGGAGACGTGTAACAAGAGAAAACTGAGAAATTACTCCAACAATTGTACCCGAATAAATCTAAATGAAATGGAAGATTTTTCCGTACTAAAAAATAAAGACATTTGGCGTAAGTTAGCAGCACCACAGTTAACTGTTTTGTAACCAAAAATTGCTCACAATTCAGGATACCGGACATTAATTTAACAAAACGGATAAACTAACGGTAAAGAAAATTAGAACGATTGGGCACACTTCATTTCGGGGCAAACGTTCAATAATTCAATAATTAATAATTAAAATTATCTCCAGTAATAGGTTAAAGATGAATTCTGTTGTTAAACTTTTGATGAAAAAAAATTTAATTGTAATAGCAATGGAAAGAAAACTTATTTTTATCTTTGAATTGATTAAACAGATCTACTTGGTTTATCTTGAAAACCTTTGTTTTTCAAGGAAAAACAAATCAGCTTTTGAAGGTCCTCTTTTCAGTAAACTCAAAAAACATGTCTACTGACGTACATATGTACTAGAAAGTCACAAGTTATATAAATAAAAGAGTGCTTTATTCCCAAATTTAATATTTAAAAGAAATTTGTCACGAAAATTACATTTTTCTTCATTTTATTTTAACTTCTCTCAATACAATTTCACAATGCAACAATGACATCTAATTTTTTGAGTCACTCCTGTATTTATTATTTATATTATTATTTCTAATTTGGCTATGAATATTTTTCCAAGTGTATTTACACACAACCACCTCCACCATTGTGGGTAATAGTGACGTGCGTATGAGGCGTAAATTGGTCTGGCAACCTCTCGCCCTCTCCCCGCTGACGGTCTCTAAGCGAACTAACAATTTAACAGAGTTTAGTTTTTCCAAAAAATTTCCAAATACAAATTGATTTCGTTTCGATGTGTCCCCCAGGCCCCATTCCACAGACCAATCCGTAGTCGGAGTGCTGTGTCGTGTGTGGCAATCGTAGATTTTGTTTAAATGTTATTTATGCTTGGGTAATTGTTATACTTTGGCCACATATCAGATGACACAGAGAGGGACATTTGCATTGGAAATGTGTCTGGCGACAAATAAATAAAATTGTTAAATCGCTGACACGCAAATGAAGCAAGTAAGAAAAACTAAGATAGAAGAGGGAAAAATGGCAAAAGATGGAAAAACCAGCAACAACAAATAGAACAGAATTGACAGAACCAGATTGACAAGTTAAAGCTGGACTGCGACTACGGATTCTCTACGTCCACCTCTGACTCGAGTATGGGGCAGGGCCAGGGCCAGGGCCAGAACATCGTCATCGGCATCGGCTTATACAGCTGCCTCATCTCGTCGTCAGTCAACCAATTTGTTTCGATGAATGACTGAATGAATTTGTTCACCCCTTGGTCATCTTGATAGCAATATCCAGAACCCAACCCAACCCATCCCAAACCGAGGCAAACCAAACCAAACCGAACCAAGTGAGGCCGAGAGAGCAGGCGGCAACAGGTTCTTCCTTCTCGATGAAGATGAGGATGGTTACCCGAAGCACTTTGCATAGAAGCGTTTGGCAGGCTTTTGCGATTGTGATCACCGTTCAATCGAGCTTCGAGTGGCAAGTGTGAGTGTGTCTGTATGTGTGCGGCACTTGCTGCAAGCATCCAAAAACGAACACCGAGTAGGCTGGACAACGAAGCCTTCAATGTTAGTGACTGCCAAAGAGGAGGAGGGGGGGGGGATGTAGGAGGATGCTTGTAGTTGTAGTCGGAGCGATAAAAACAACAGCAGCGACATTGTCCCAGCATTGATTGCTCATGCTCGTTAGATGTTGCTGCTGCTGCTGTTGCTGCTGCTGCTGATGATGATATTGAGGATGACGATGATGGTAACAGATCCGTCAAGGTAGAAAGTTCTCCTAAATGATGATATGCTGCTTCGTTTTACCGTCGGCAAAACAACTCAAGTAAAAGAATTAAAATTGGAACCAGATGACTGAGGAAACGCCATTTTGCCAGAGCTCCGCCTCAGACCAGCACACACTCACACTTCTACACACACACACACATACATACACATTGGCATTCTTCGCATGTAATTGAAGTCGTTCCCTGAGAACAGCTGCAGTAGCCTTTTTTTAGCTTTTTTTTTTTTGCTGTTGTTGCTGTTGTCATTTTTTGTAAAAGCAGAAGCCAAAGAATAACCGCAACCGGCAGTCGGCCATCATCATCATTGATGGGAAGAAGAACAACCTCGCCAATGAAAACCATGTGGCAACATCATTAACTCTGTTTTTCTTCTTCTTCTTCTTTAGTGTGAGCAAGAGAAAAAATTGGCTCAGAGAAAGTAATTGGCACTTGTTCACAAAATGGCGCCAGCAACAACAACAACAAGCAAGAGGCACAACTATAACAGCAGCAACCATTTTGGTAAGGTCATAATGATGGCATTGATTTTGGTTTTGTGTCGGCTAACTGTTCTCTGGTGCCATTATGACACATGACACTTTGTTTTAAATATGAATTCAAAGCCAGCAGTCAACAGCGGATGCCCTTCCCCTACCCTCACTCCCCCTAGCAACCATACAATTCCCAGCCTAAAACCAAGGCGGAGGCGACAGCGCGCGATCAGTTCTTTTCGCATAAATTCACAGCGGGAGGCTCCCCCGATTGAATATTCTTCTTTTTCTTCTGTTGCGTCTTGAAATTCAGTCATTTGTTGTGATGGTTTGAAAAATTTCATACCTGAATCAAGCAGCCACAATGAACGTATGTACATACATACATACATACATACGTACGTATGTAATACGTACGTATGTATGTATGTATGTAGTGATGTATGTATGTATGTATGCGAGAGAGTGTCTCTGTCTCCGTTTAATTTTTTTCTTTTTCATTTTTTGATGTCTTAATCTGTGGCCATTAATATGCCGTCTGATAAATAAACTGTATTAATTTATGCGCATTTTTTTGTCAGTTTTCCTTTTCTTCGTTTATAATTTTTTTTTATTTTTTTTTATTAGTATTCTCTGAGAAAGTTCATGGTTATGATTTAGATGAATGTAGAAAATGCCTATGCTCTAACTCTAAATAACCAAAGAAACTGATGAAATTTGATGATGGCTTTGAAACCAAACACCGCCCAAAACCTGGAGAAAGAAGAGTTTGTGGTGGGGGGGGAGGGGCAGGAAGCAGAAGAGTCTACCAAAATCCCAAGAAGTAGCTGCTTTAGCCAAAGTTGGCAAACATAGCACGGCATGTGGTTACTCCTCGGAGACGGACCCAAAGCCAACCCAAGGTGTTGCCTTCAACTTCAACAAGGAGAATGCATTTGTCGCAACGCATCAGGCCGTGAAATATGCGAAATATAAACGCTTCTGACGCTTTTCAATTGGACGCACCGCACCGAGTGGCAACCAAAATCAGAAGAAAAAAAATAATAATAAAAAGCAATAATAACAAAAAAAAAAAAAAAAGAGAGGCAGAGAATCGGCAATAAACTGGGAATGGAAAATGTATGTATATGTATATATCGACATGAATCGCATTTAATTAAAATTCCCCTCTCTAGATCTCGGCTCAACAATGGATGTTTAATTAAAACCGACTCTTGGCCATAGAAGTGGCTGAGGGGAAGGGTGGGGTAAATCACTTATTGAAAATTTGCCACATCATATTTCAAACTAAATGAAATTATTTTTTTTTTGGCCACTTGAGATCTGTCCCCTGTTGTACCCTATTCCTCTTGATATCCATTCTTCTCTCCTATCTCTCTCTGTCTGTCTCTTACTCGATCTTAGCCACACACCTTGATTTCTGATTTTATAGTTTTTACTTTTTTTTTTTGGTGATTTTGAACTTTATACCAATTCGAAACCGTCTTGTCTATTTTGTTCCACTTGTGCCAGCCAACGATCTCTGCCACTTGACAAAGCCGCAACTTGAAAAGCGTTAAATTTGAATTTAATTCTCAAGTACTCGAATCGGGAGTGCGTAAATGTAGACATTGAAGGGATGGAGAGAGGAGGGCCAGTGCCGATTTCTCTTCTGGCATTGTCAACGGAAGCTATAGGCCGCTTTCCTGATGACTGATAAGTCGTGAAAATATACCCTCTCCCTCTTACAAAAAAAAAAAAAAAACACCAGTTTCCCCCGCATTAAATCGTAAAAAATGGAACTTTATTCTTGGCGATTTGACAAAACAACATTTTATGACACTTTGTGGGTAAGAGTCAGTGGCAGAGATATTTTTTAATGGCCCCAAGAATGCTGCTGGCCTTTTATGTAGACCGATTCATAACCCCCACATTCAGATGGCCGATGGCAGATGGCATAAACTATATAGTTACATGATATACCCCGACTCACATATGTATGGATATATATTTTTCGACAAGTTTTTATGGCCTTTTTATGACTTAATCCATACCGAAAGGCCCACAATCAATACAGAAGACAAACATTGTTAGAGAGGCCAGCAAAATGGAACCAAAAACCAAACGAAACGAAATGAAATGTCATAAACAATCATTTTCGTAGAGTCATTCATATTTTTTTTCCTCTTTAACATAACAAAAAAAAACACACACACACACACACAGACATATATATTCACAGGAATGTGCATATGTATGTATGTATGAAAAAAAAATCGTTTAAAATAAATAAACAATTTACATTTTTAATCAATTGTGGATTGTACGTAAAGTCAAGATTTACAGTCAAAGATAAAGAGCCAAAGAAGAAAAAAAATAACCACAATGATGATAATGATGGAGGGGAGCTGAAGAGGAAGGGGGCGGTAACTGTGCCCCTAGGGGAGTGTCCAATCAAAATTGTTAAAAATCAAATAAATATTAAATTATAAAATAATTTTTGCACTGAAATTTTGCATTTTCATGCATGTACTTCCCATTTTTGGCTTAATCATTGTTTATCATGGTCATTTGAAGGGGGGAGGGGAAACATCGATGATTTGGCTAACAGTTGTTCCCTATAACTCTTTGTTCAAGGGTTTCACTTCACTCCCGCTCCCCCTTTATCGTGTGCGTATATGCCCAACATTTGACACTTTTGTCTTAACGTAACAAATTGCCAAATATTTTAAATCTGACATAAGGTACATATGTATATGTATATATTTATATATATGTATGTATATATTATACATACACTATACTACAAGTTGCAGGAGGGTGTCATTGTTGTTCGTTTCGTATTGAATAACATTCTTGTTGGGTTCTTTGTTTAGAATTTGGAAAAACCATTCGACAAGCCTATCTACAGCTACATGGAAATGCAAATGAAAATTTTTTGTTATGGACACTTCCGCACCGTCGCATAGCATTGGTAAAGAGGATACTAGATAAGAGGAAAGGGGTATATGGGGGGAAGGGGGTTTTAGACTGTTGAACTTTTAAGCTCTCTGCTCGATTTCTATATGGACATTAATCCAATAAATAATTCAATTGTGTCACAAATATCAAATCAATTGCGTGGGCAGTTGGAACAACAACTACAAAAACAACAATAATAATAATAGTAACGCTTGAGACATAAGACAGCAGGAGAGGAGGAGTGGAGGAACAGAGGAGGATAGCCAGAAAAGTTTTACATAATCCCACCGATGCCAGTTAAAGATACTTTTCGTTGGTCTTTTTGGCTGAATGGTTGGTTGGTCTCTTTTGTCGGGTTAACGACCATTTCTATTTCCATTTGGTGCAGAAATCACTTAGGGGTAGAGGTAGGTAGGTAGGGCACCATTGGCGACCATTGTCTCGACCACATCGAAGCGACAATTCCGTGTCCGCTCTGAATATTTAGTGATTGAGTCGAACGATATGCCTTGGCGTGAACAATTGCCAATTGCTTTAGAAACGAACAAACCGACAGCAAACGAGCAAACGATACAAACAAACTGAAAACAGAAAACAGAAAACTGAAAACAAATAAATGGTGGCTAATAAAGAAAGCCAAATAAATGGCAAGAACAAAACGGCAACAACTGTTGTACAACAGTCCAAGAGGGACTCCAGAGAGGATTGACAGACAATTTATAATCCATAATGTTAATCAAAGGCAAATCACGTTGAACCTGCGGCCTTCGCCGCCAAATGACTTCATTAGCAAAAAGAGAGACTCACTCAGTTGCCGGACAAGAGGCAGCAGTCGGAGCAGCAGCCGCACCAATAAATTGCCCAGAGATTGCACAAATCGCTGCAAGGCTGTCTTGGGAATTAACAATCGGTGCCACCCCGCACCACCCACACTCCGCGCCCATCTCATCAAAAAATATTCTCTACACCAGCACAAAAAAGAAACTATTCAACCCAATGGTGAGAAACTAAACATAGGCAATCAATCTGGGAACTAAACTAGATACTATATACTACATTTACTGTTCGATTACGCACTAGACGGACCAAATTTGGTCTGCTAATCGGAGATCTCATGTTAGTCAATGCCAGTTGCCCAGTTGCCCAGTTTGCCCCCATTGTGGTTAGGCCAACTGCAAAAGCTGATGTTGCCACGAAGACTGGACGACATGTTGCTGATTTGTTGCAACAACCGTCAACTGTGCAACTCATTCGACTTGCACTTACCAAAACAATCCAATGTTATTCTCGTGTCATAAAGTGCATCAAAATGGAAACTGATGTAAATGTATATACAGTATAAACTCCCATAACGGACACCTATATTGGGCGGACTAAAAATACAGTCGAACTTGCATATAGTGAACTTCTTCATAATAAAGCTCTCCGTATAATGATTTAATTTAAAAGTCACAGCTTTTTAATCCTTTTTTCAGTGCATATATCATAATTTTTATAAAACATAGTTTTTCTGGTCCACATTGACTGTATATAAATCGGTTTTAAGTCAATTCTATATATCTATAAAACATAGTCATTCGATTTTAGGTTTACTGAATCAAATTAGATCATTCAATCGCATAGTTTCATCATATTTTTCAGGAATGAACATAAATTTCTTTATGCTCAGTCCTCTTTCTTATTAAAATTGAAACATTAAGAAAATGTAATATATAAAAATAGAATTTATTGAATTATTAATTTCATAATGTTTTCTTTGTACTTAAGTTGCAGCAATAAGTGTAAGAAATTGTTTAAAGATTTGGCCAATGGCTAAGATGGCCTAAATTTGCACTCTCATTAACCTCATTAAAACAATTTTCTAAAATAGCTCAACAGTTTTGATTATAAATTCTTTTCATTAGTTGGAGTAGTTAGAATTTCAAAATTTTTTGTTTTTTCCCATATCTTAGAGTTCTTAAAAATATTGTTAATTTAAATTAATTTGTATTTACATGTCAACTACAATTAAGGTAGATTTAAAAATTGAAATTCAAAACTATGCATTTTGTACAATTTATACGGCTTTTTGAAATTATCAAAATTAGCACCGAATCGAGGAATTTCGTTTTTTCCATTTATTTTTATAACACAATTGCACATGCGCGCCATTTTGTTAATTTAAAAATGCAATAATAATAATAAAAAACAATTTTTTTGGCTGTTCTATTTAGGACATAATTAATTAATGCAATGTATTGTTACTTTTATTAAAAAATTTTATAATAAAAAATAACCCCTTTTACTGCCCAATTATAAAAGATTCAATTTTTTTATGAAATTAAATTATTTGTACTATCGTTAAATCGATACTTAGAGAGCTCTGTAATAGATGTACATATATATGTAGTACTCTATAATTTAATCTAATATTCAATTTAATTAAACAAAGCAATAATGAAAAACAAAAATAAATTACTTTGATTTTAAATTCATTTACATTTACACAGAACAATAATCCTTAAGCCAGGATTATTAAAGATTGAGGAATCAGTTTTGTGTAATATATGTAAATATTTCAAGCCAATATGTTTCTGTATTTACTATTAATTCCAACTTTGTTTTAAAAATCTTTTTTAAAAAATGTAGTGCAAAAGTTCATGGCTGGCTAAAGTAGTTTCAAAATATTTTACCAAATTAAAAGTCGATTCAATTAAAACTCAAATTAATTTCTAATCCTTCATTCCTGCAGTCGAGACAGATTAAAATAAATCCCACTTTTCCGGAACTACATACATATATGTTTTAAAGTAGGTGACAAATAAATAAAATACTAGTAAACACAATTGATTTTGTTCATAAACAAATGTTAATTTCCTTTTAACTTTTACAAAAATAAAACCTTTAATCAAACACTGGATACACTATTAGAAAAATAGGTTTTCGTTTTTTGAATGAATTTATATTAGCTTTTGAGATGTTATATTGTTCACTTATAAAATGCGATCCAATAAATACGTCCGTATATACATAATTCATAGACTTTTTGAACATTTTAATTTGATCACGTTAAGATAAAGTAGAATGATTTAGTGATTTTTGGTTTGCACAAAAATAATGATTTCAAATACCCATTCCTGAGAATTCCAAATAGAAAAAATGCTGTTTTCCTTTTTCTTTCTTCGCATTCCAATCCATGATCAGTTTTTAGTTCAATGCGTAATGGTTGTTCGCTTTAACACTGACTGCTGTCCACTTGTTAACCACCTCTCACATTCAGACATACAATTCCGATTCCGAATTTGATTCCGCTCGAGGCCGGACTCCAGATCCAGATACAGCTCCAGCTCCAGCTCCATTTCAAGTGCCAAAAACCTGGCAGACGGCTGTCACAACAGGCGCTAAAACAAACAGGCCAAAAACAAAAAATATGCTCATAAAGAATAAATGTTAAATGCTAACCAGAGTTGGAGTTGGAGTTGAAGTCGGAGATGGAGATGGAGCTGGAGCTGGAGTGGGAGCAAGGCAAGGCCCTTTCTCATTTCTCCGGCGAAAAGAACTAAAGCCGAGACTGTCAGTCGGCTGACAAGCGTGCATCATCGGTCCGAGCTCCAAACTCCCAGCTCCGACTCATGTCATGTTGCCAAATTGTTGACTTTTGGCTGCCATGGGCATTTGCCTGTACATAAATAATGCATGTATGGCCAAAACCAAACCAACGACCACATAGGGAGCAGGAGGCAGTGGAACGCCACTCAAATGGCCCACAAAGAGAGAGAGAGAGAGAGAGACAGAGATATATTGGACTACCACCTGAATTTAGATTTGGGTCAGTGGTATAGTGTCCAATGCTTCCGGTGATGTACACACAGATACCTACATACATACATCGAACCGAAGTGAGATGAAGTCACTTTGACAGGCCACTTTGCTGGTTGTGGGCCTTCTTAATTGTGTTCTGACCTGGCAGCTCATTAAAATGCCTGTCAAAATTGCCACACCTCCCCCCCCCGGTTTTAACACCCTTTTGTCCATCCTTTGTTGCCCCATTTAGCGTTATGTTTCTTTTTAAATGAGAGGTGTGATAAGGCACTGATATTGTTAAATAACAATAATCAATAAATTGCATTAGTTTTTATAAAAGCCGAAACAAGACAATGTCTTAATTCTATATCTATATACCTGTCTCTGATTTACCACCACCCCCGCCCTTCACCCTCTTTCTGCTTCCACTTCAACAAAAGGGCATGATCATGATCATGCAAATTATACAGATCGAGAGGGGGGAGTGGTAGAAGGAAGAAGAGGAGAACTTCATGAGTTCTCGAACATTAACTGCGGTTTGCTGAAAATTTATGTTAATCGCTTGTTTTACTTTTAATTTCGCACTTAAAATTGTCGCCATGCTTGGGACCAGAACCTAAGAGCAGGCCTGGGAACCTGTTCATGCTCCTGCACGTGCTCTACTCCTGCCCAGCCTCCTCCTGACTAGTCTAGCGACAGCATCGATAAATTTTATCGATTCCTTGACTCTGCCCATGACTGGGATTAAGACTGAGACAGCAAACCGAGGACTGGGCTCTGAGATTTTAAAGCACATCAAAAGACAATAAAATATATCCACAAATACATGGTGGAGTACACGACGAAGACCAGGATGATCATGATTACGATGATGATGATGACGATGATGATGATGATGATGATGATGAGGAGGTGGAGGTAGGAAAAAAGAAACCTGTTTAACCAAGTAAAAAGAAACTTTAACTGCAATTTCTGATTTCTGTTTAGTGTCTGCATTTGCATTACCGTTGCACTCCACCATTTCACCTCACTTCACTTCAGTTCCTTTCCGTTCCGTTCCATTCCGTTCAGTGCAGTTCAGTTGTAATTTTAGTATTTTATGTGGTAACGATTGTTGTGGGACTTCAAATGTTCCAGCTAATTGGATAAGGTAATCAGCTCCAGCTCTCTCTCTCTCTCTCTCTTTCGCTCACTATCACTGTCCCACTCTTTTTTTCTATGAGTGCTGAGTAATGCGGAATTTTACTTTTAAATGTATTATGGCCAAACCCTCCGATATCAAAGCGAATGGACGAGGGTCGCTCCTACTTGAGCCAAGATGACTGGGGGATTACTTAATGAACAACCCTCGGTGTGGTCTAAATGTCAAGAGCGAAACATTTTTTACCACATAAGCCGCATGACAATTTGATGGTATAGAAATAGTGGGGAATGGGGAAAAGGCAAGGGGAAATTGTCAGTCAGGGCTTAGGCGTTGCCATGTTAATCCGCCCACACAGTCAAATTCAAATTCAAACATAACCTCAACTCATTTTAATTGAGAATTGTCAACACAGATTCGACTCCGAAAAAGAGCAACAACAACAACACTAACACAAACAACAGTAACACCAATAACAACAACACTTCTAATCAAGATCGAGTTGCTTTTTGCGGTTTTCGAAACCTCTTTTTTCTTTTTTTTTGTTGGGTTTTTTATTTTTTTTTTTGTGGGCGTCGCTTGCCATGACCAATGCGAGTTGCAGCTGCAAATGCGGAAATGTTACAACCTTGGAACAATTCTGTTAGAGCAACGTGTGGCAACAACCTAGACTAGGACTCCTTTCTGGGCTTTCCCCGTCCCGGCCTCTGTAGTCCAAAAGTCTTTCGTCTGCCTGCTTATGTGGCAATGCACACGTAAATTAGCATAAATAGATTTCAATCACTAGGCAATAATTTCATTATGAGAAAGGAAGGCATCGGCATGGATATGGATATAAAATTTGGATTGGGAATGGGAATCGGAATCGGAATGGGAATAAGCATAAGCATAACACGCATGTGCCATCGCAGCGAGCGATCTTTTTATTGATTTTTCCCAAGTCAAATATGGCTTTGAACTTGGACTTTTGCGCCAATAATACACTCACACAGCGGGGCAGGCCAGAGCCAGAGCCAGTGCCAGGGCCAGGCCAAAAGATAAGAAACAAACGAAATATGCCAGAGATGCATGCGAGCGGCGATACCACGACCAGAAGCAGATGGAGATGAAGTAGGAGGAGGTGGTGCTGGTGCTGGTGCTGGTGGAGCTAGTGGTGCTTGTGGTGGTATGCTAACAAGACAACCGAATGCGAATACCTAACTGGCGACTGCGACGGCGACGGAGACGGCGGCTTTGGCAGCATGAACTGGCAAAATATTAATCAGCTATGGGAGTCTGGCAGAACCTGGCAGCAAGTGAGTGGCCAGAGTCAGCATTGGAAACGATTAATTCACAGCAGGGGACACTCAGCAATGACTTAGGAGATGGGAGCCGCGAATGGTACACTGAGCGAATTAAACAAATGGCAAAAACATGCCACTTTAAATATTATCTGCAGTAAATAAAATGTAACCTGTATAAAGAGAGCAACATTAAGGGGGCTCGCTCATCATTATAACATTGTTTTTCTCTCAGTGTGTTTCACAGAAGTCCAAATATCCGACTTATGGAACGATTTTATACTCTTTTACAAAGAGGTATACATATTTTGGTTAGAAAAACATTCACAGTAGAACCTCGTTAATCCAATGTATTGTGGCGACAGGCTAGGATTAACAACTACTCGGATAAAACGGATAAATAACAAGTTCTAAGATATCTAACCGTTTTCCAAAATCAATTTATAGAATTATAGAATGATTTCGTAACAGACTCTTTCGTAATTAATCATAATATATTGGCCAACTTTTTGTACATATAATCAGGCCTTGTCAATCGAAAGCGAGAATAATTCCTAATTAGGTTCCCCTTTTGGTTAAAGAAATAAAATTTTAACTCCAAAATAGTTTCTTATTTAACCCAAATACTTTAAAAATAATATGAAGTATTAGCAAATAATTTTGGTTTAGCCAAAATTTTCAGAAAAATTAAATAGGTAATTTTCCTATTGACAGTTCTTTCGTAAATTGAGATTAAGACCAGATGACTTTTCCGATGGGAATGATCATACAAAAATTTAAAAAACTGAATATAAAGAATTTATAAATAGCACTGCAAAATCCGAGAGGTTTACTATATTCTATAGCTGCTATCCATTCAAAGTATTGTAGGGTATAGAAATTTCGGCTTCTTCTTCCAAGTGATTAAAGTTGAATTCGCGATTGATGTTTATTAAGCAAAGTGATTTTTAATGGATATTTTAACCTTTTCTTAAATTTATTAATTAATTATTTGAGATATTTCACGTACAATACTAAGGGAAAAATCTTTAAATGTCTTTTCTCTATATTTCAAATTCTTTCCTTTTTGTGGATTCATAAAAAATTAGAAGAATTTCCATAGAAAAGTATTTCTTCAAACCAAAGACCATTTTCTTTCTGATTTTGGTATAACTAGCAACATTAAAATCATTCCGACAGTTTGATGGAGGAATAGATGTATCTCTTTTCTGGTGTCATCTCTGGCCAGCAGTAGTCGAGTGTCGGACATATTCTTCAAAGCTGATTGACTCAAATCCCCAAAGACATTTTCACAATTTACGCAAATCCCACAAATTAGTGATTTACAATCAGAGATGCGGGTACACAAATCTCCATATGGAATTGTTTGCATATTTGTATAAATACAAATATATATATATATATATATATATATATATATACATACATATATATATTTATTTTATGTTTTCTACATTTCCTTGGCGACTGTTGCTCATCATGGCAAATGGTAAAGTCATTTCTCATGTTGCCAAGATTTATGGCTTCCACCTTCTCAAGTCTCATGTGGAAGCCGCCTCACAAACGCCTGAAATGCGCTGCTGTATGGCATCACCAGCAGCAGCAACAACAACAACAACAACAATAACAGAAACAACAAGGAGACGAACAAACTGCCATTCGCACTAAAATTGAATTCTGCCCGTTTCGTTTGCTCAGTTCTTGGGTCCCGCTATGATTGATCACTAAATTGCACAAGCTTAAGCTCGACGCAAGCCCACAACGAAGATGTTCATGTGGCAAGAACAGGAGGAGGAGAAGAGGGGGAGAGAGATACTGAAAATGTGGATGGAGGATTGCAGATGGTCGGAAGGGGGGTGAGAGCATGTCTTTGATGGCTCAGCGGTGTACATTTTTGTTGCATGCTTACAATCAGATCTGTCAGATCAGTTTCCTCTTCGTGCGATTTGTTTTTGGTTTCGTTTGTTGTCGTTGTTGTTGTTATTGTTGTTATTGTTGTTATTGTTATTGTGGTTTGTTCCTTTTTTCGGTTGCTTTTTGGCAGTTTTGTTTTGTTTTGCTGATTCGCCGTGGTCTGGCATTTATTTAATCCGACTGCCGACTGCCAACTCGACGGGAAAGGACAGGTTACGGAGCAGGAGCAGGAGCAACAGCAGCCACCTCAAAGAGTCTGGGGCGTTCCATGGGGCGTTTTATTGTTATATCGACACCAGTAGTTTTGTGCTCAGTTTGGGTCATTTGCATTATGACCGTTGCCTTACCCCTAACTCCCCTTCTGCTCCCACCAAAGAGACTATTGAAAATTATCCAAACCTGACTTGGAACTAGAGGTTAAATTTCAGTCAGACCACCACCAAAAAGCCCATTAAAATCGCTCAGTGAAAATATTTTAAGTGTTTTTTTATATGTCATTTTATTGCTGGGGACGTGCCCATCTTTTTATGTATATATACTTACCATCTTGGTAGAATTTGTTTATCGTTAATGGCTCCATTTACGATGTGATTCGTGATGAATATGTACCCCAAGCAGCCAGCATTCGTTCGCATAGAACACATGAGAAAGAGAATAAGAGAGAGAGAGAGAGTGAGCGGTGCAGGGGAGGCGGTAGGTAGAAGCTCTTCCTGCATCTTGGATGCTGGTTCTTATCTCTGGCGGCTTCCGTTGTTTGACCATGCTCATCGATGATCCATAAAAATGCAAATGGATTAATAATACTAATATAATATCGAATGTGTTAAGCTTTAACCAAATAGAGGCAAGCATTTTCACACCTCACCCGGTATGGAGAGGGGAGAGGGGCTGTTGCCGTTGCTGCTGATGCTGCTGCTGCTGCTGCTGCTTATGGACTCGATTTCATTTATGGCAAACACATAGCACAAAATTTCCACCATAAAAATGCTCTTAGAAAGCAGACCCGCAGTGTCTATATTTGTGTGTGTGCCTGTCTGTGTGTGTGTGCGTGTGTGTGAAATTAACTTATTGCCTTTTATTGGCAGTATAAACAACTTGGCAACATTTTCCAACTTGACCATTTGTTATGGAGCTACTTGTCGAACCGGAAATGCGACTCCGTTTGCCCCCGATTCCTCGTTCCTCCAACATGCACCGCGCGCTTTCGCCCTTGGCGTTCAATTTTCGGCGTTGATCTAGTCGAGTTCCTTCTCTTTTATTGCCTTTTTTCAATGAACCATTTAACTAACTCTTCAAATTGAAAACAAAAAACGAAGAGAAAAATGCCACAACTCCAATTTACATGCCGGACGGACGCCACACAGTTGCTAGGTCCAGAGAGCTGCCTCATGTTGCCGCTGTTCCTGTTGCTGCTGTTGCTGACCTAACAACATGTTGGCAATGTTTCTAGCCAAAGATGAGGAGGAGGAGCCGCAGTCGCCGTTGCCCGTGTATGTTGCGATGATATCTCTTTTAGTCCAAGTCCAAGATGCAGGAGCAGCAGCTTGTGGGTCACACAAACAACACAAGATGTTGCTGCCGTGTCCAGTGGTGCTGTTGCTGTTGCTGCTGTTGCTGTTGCTGTTAGTTGCTGATGTGGCTGTTGCGCGCATTTTAATTGAATTAACATTTTTACTAGTGTAATGATTTCAATTAGTTTGCACCTCGCCATGTGTTGTCAGGATCCTGCTCCTACTCCTGCCGCTGCCGTTGCCACTGCTGATGTTGCCAATGCATTTGTGGCAACAGCAATCGCCAGAGAGCAGCAGTCTCGGCCGGCACTCGAATCTCTGCATATGTCTGCTGTCTTGATCTCGATGTGTTTTACTTTGGCTTTTGCCTTTTTCTCAACTTGGCTGCCGGGGCTCTGTGCATTTGCATTAATTGCTTGTTGCTGTTGCTGTTGCTTGTTGCTGTTGTTCGTCCTCTGGCAACTTCTGTTACCTTTGCTGTGTTGCTATGTTGCTGCTGCACGTGTTTGTTTTCTGGCATTGTACTCGTGTTTGGCTTACTAATGGTTTAATAGTTTTATTGCCACGACGATTTGCATTCAAGTTTGGGACGAACCCAAATACCTTTAGGCCAAAATAACAAACATTTTTCCAAATTTCAGAGTCACAAATCGCAAAAAAAAAAAAACTACAATACTCCCCCTCCCTTGACTCTCTCACTCTCTCTCTCACTCTCTCTCTTTCGCTCTCTCTTTCTCTCTCTGTCTCTGTGTGTCATTTCGTTGGCTTATCGCCGCAGTTGCATTCATTTTCGATTTTATTTTTGTTGCCTGCCTTTTGACATCAGCCGCTCGTTGTCTTGCGTCGGCGTTTGCTAAAAGCCCACATTGATAACAACAACAACAATAAAACACAGGGAGACCAAGAGACCGTACGTACGTACGTACGTACATATGTATGTACGTATGTATGTATATTGACTCTTGGATTGAATGGTTCAGGCGCAGTCTCTCTTTGGTTGGTCCTGCCGGGCATGCATTAACTTAAGTGTAGGTTACTGATAAGCGTGCCAAGGCATTGGTGATGCATCGCCATCGTTGTGTGAACCCCACCCCCCCCCCCCTGCACACTCTCCTTCCCCCGTACTGCCTGAGTGTGCTACTTTTGGGGCCCTACATCCTGCCATGAAACAAGTTTGTGTCTTAAGTCTTTTGTTTTATGCACTGAATTTTTCTTCTTATTTTTTTTTTTGTGGATTCTGCTGAGATTTTCTACTTTGACCAAGTCCAGTGCATATGCATAAATAAATGCGATAAGACCAGTCCCCGTTCGAGTTCCACTGCCTCACTTCAAGACTCTCTCTCTCTCTCTCTCTCTCCCTTTCTCTCTCACTCACTCAATCTTTCGGCAACTTCAACTCAAATTCCAAATCCTTTTTCTTTTTTTACTTTTTTTTTTTTTGCATATTTTACGTTGTCTCTCATTTCGTCGCTTCTCTCAGCAGAATAATGCAAGGGGCGGCTCCCCTTCTCCTCCCCTCTACACCAACTACCTCATCACCATCTGCGTAAGCCACTGCCATGACATACGATGTGTTGGCGCTGCAATTCCCCCTTTTCTCATATGAGATTGCCACATACAAATATATATATGTATATATACATACATATATACATACGTACGTACATACATTAAGAGGCAAGTCCCATGGCTAAATTGAAATTCAGGTTCTTCCGTTTCGTTCGTTTTGCCAAAGCATATGAAACTCGCACAAATCAGCGTTAAAAATTAATTGTCTGTTATTATCGTGGATTATTCATAATTTATTCTAAGCTCAAGTTCAAGATGAAGTTACGAGTTTGTGCACTTTGTTATAAATTCAATTCAATTCGTAATTATGGTCATTTGGAGCAAGCGTTTGCTTAGGACCCAGGCGTGACTATCATTTGTCTTACCAAAAAAAAAAAAAACACCTGAAACAATTGCAAGCCCACCCAAAAAAAAAGAAAAAAAAAGAGAGAAAAAAACTCCCTTGAAACAGAAAAACTTATTTGCATAAAAAAAAAATGTGATGTGAGTGTGAGAGGCTACCGAAAAATGTCAGAAGGAACACATGTAATGCGCCTAATTACCAGTTTGAGAGTCCACTCCAACTCCAGCTCCGATTCCGAATCGAAGAGCCAAAAACCAGTTGAACAAGGGCTGAAGGGCTGAGAGCATTTCCAGGGTCCTTATGCTCGCACCAATAAACAAAAAGAAAAAAAAACTGCAAGAATGACTCAGTTTACCATCCCAAAAAGTCAAACAAAAAATGCAGAAATTTATATGGTAACAACTTCAAGGAATTTGTCAAGCCGAAAGTCTTAACCGCGTGGCATTGCCTTCATCTGGTTTCGTTTCGTCTTGTTTCGTTTTGGGGTTCCGTTTGGGGTCTCCATTAAATGGACAGCAATTTGTTTTGGCCGACTGTCACACAACTTGGCACAATTGCAGTTCGTTATTGTCAGCTAAGGGAGAAAATGGGGGGAAGAGATCTGTAGTCCGCCCTTTCTCTGTTTCGGCTTGTGGCCCTCATTTTCACAGTTAACTTAATTAACTCGTCGGTGTCTCATTTAAGCCTTTCATTTCTCCTACCATAAACCGCAAAATGAATTGACATGAACATGATGAATTGAAATGCGTTTTGTTAGCGGATTTTCCAACTAGTTGCAACTATTCAAATTACCTCTAAAGAGAAAGCAAATGGAAAGCCACTGAAACGCAAAACCAACTCACTGAGCTTCCATGTCGCAAGCATTGAATTTCAATTCATCAAAAACAAAACAAAAAAAAAATGAATACATACACTTTACACTCACTTTAGGTAAATTTTGTAAATTATTTGCAATTTCTCAATTTGCAAATTGCTTAAATTGTGGACAACATCAACTAAAGACAGGGCACCCACCCAGATGAGGTGGCGCATGCTTCATTTATGCTGATTATGTTGCATATAAATTCCTCTCCCTCTCTCTTTCTCTCTCTCTCTCTCTCTCTCTGCGTGTGAGTGTGTCTCCTATGTAGCCAAAGAATGTTTACATGCGATGCGTCTCCCTCCATCTGACTGGTCCATCCCTCGACTTGGACTTCTTGTTACGAGCATTTGTCGTGCTCGGATCGAGCTGCGGTTCATAAATTTTGCTACAACTTTGACTTTAACTCGTTCAACGCACTTGGGCTAAAAAAGTGAGGCAACAAACATGGCCCAAACAGAGGTAAAAGGAAATCTCAAAGCGAGCCATTGAAACAAGAAGAACCAAATGGAACCACAGAGCTTATCCAAAATGGAAATGCTCTACAAAATACAATTTTCTTTTATGGTAACTCCCATTTGTAGCCCAAAAAAATACATTTCGATTCCCCTATAGTGAACTTCTACAAAATGAAGTTCTCCGTATAATAAATTAATGTCAAACACATTATATTCTGTTTTTAGAATATATATTTTAATTTTTATAATCCCCATAGTAAAACGTATTTTTGAGTGTGACCAAAATTATATCTAAATGCCTTACTGAAATCGAAATATTTTAATGGATCTACTTACTCCGTTTTAATGTATTAATTATCAAGCAAGTTTCCAAATGATCCATTTAGTGATTTTCAAATAATTTTGGTAATTGTATTTCAAATTTTTGATTTACAGAATAGATTATTATCTTTTAACAATTATATCTAATGCAACTTTATTCGAATCGACCTGAAACATCCGAACTACAAAATTCTATTAATCATATTCCAAAATTTAATTTAAATTGACATACTTAAATATGCTTTACAATCCCCCATCTCCACATAATTAAAAATCTTATCACACTGTGTTGTAGTGGAGAAGATTCTACCACCACCTGGGAGTAACCCAATTGGATTAGTCCTTTCATTTGCTTTCGTTATGAAGGCGGAGACAATAATTAAAATAATTAAAAGAAATTATTTCATTTCATTCAATCGATAACAAATCGATTGAAATCATTAAAGTATTAAATAAGAATAATATTGATACTGATTAATTGAAAATACTGAAATCTGTACTTTAGAAATGGTTCTTTTTTTTTTGACCAATATTAATACAAAATCAATCAGAAAATCAATTAGGGCCAACTTTTTTGGCCCTGTTTGTGGCAGGGTATAAACATAATAAAAATGCATACAAATTGTTGCCTCGTTGTTGTTGTTGTTGTTGTTGTTGTTGCTTGGTCCACTTGGCAGAGAGCAAGTCAGTCGTGTAGGTCTGTCGGTTCGTCAGTCTGTCGCTGCTGTCGTTTCTGGCCAAAAGCAAACATTTTAGCCTTTTGAGCGCGCCTTGACGACAGATTTAGACGTTAAGCAGCCGCGTTAAGTGTCCCCTGGGAAAAACGCGGCTAAGCATGCTTCGTGTTGACAAAACGACTCCTCAGTCTCAGAGTTAAAAGTGGTTGTTGTTGTTGTTGTTGGTGTTGTTGTTGCTACTGCCATGTTATTGCTCAAGTGCGCTGATGCTGATGCTGTTGCTGTTGCTGTTACTGTACGAGCAATTTGTATAGCCATAGATGCAATCGGTGTACCAAAATTTTAACACCATTAACTGACCAGCGGCAACTTTTTTTTTTTTGTCGATTTTTTGTTGTTGTTTTTGCCAGCTTTGCTGCATATTTTCGCGCCTAATTTGCGGCCCCACCTCAACACCACACACACACACACACACACTCACCAAATGGATAAACTATATGTATCTACATATAAGTAGTGGCAATCGTTTGCTCCTTTTGGATTCGTGGGTGCTCCGCACAATCTTGATATCTGGGCCAAAAGCGCAGCTGCACAGTGGTTGCAATCGTTTGAATTGGCTTAAATCATAAATTATAATATTGGATATGGCCGAACAAATGTAAAGGCAATTCGTTGAATTGTTATTAATCTAACCATAAATTGTATAATATTATTTGCAATATAAACCGGATTAACCGCAATTGACAATTGCCAATTGATTTGATTGATTGGAGCCCAAACACTGAGATGAGTTTTCTTGCGGTTAAAGGGGGAGATGGATAGATATACGATAGCCATCCCATATCTAAGAGATGAAGGAAATGCACCGACAGCCACCTCAACAGCTCACCATCATCATGCGCAGTGGCAAAAGTGACAAAACAGCAACAAAATGTCATAATTGATAGTGACAGACATAACATTGGGGGCGGGGGGGGTGGTGAGGTAGAGAAGAGGGACAGAGAGAGAGTTAAAGGGGGAGAATCCGTCCCCTTCATTTGGATTAGGCACAAATTGTGTTTATGTTCAACACATAGAAATTGTGACAAGTTAATATACGAGGAGCAACAAATCCGATTATAGGCATGACTTGATTTTTCATTTGCATGTGGCAGCAATTTGTTGGCCTGGCCTAAGACGGCGGCATCTTAACCGAATCCCGATTCCAGCTCCTTCTTCTAATTGCACCGGTGTTGATGTTGTTGTTGGTGTTGGTGTTGGTGTTGGTAGTGGCAGGCGTATAATAAATTAATTATAAATTCCATATTTGGTTGGCACAAATGTTGCGAGTTTCTGGCTGATTTTCCGTTTTATTGTTATGGCCCACAACCACACACAAAAGCCATTCCAATGCCAAGTGTTGGTACCAGTTTGAACTTCTTTTGATTGCAGTCAAACAAAAGATATGTGGGGTGGGGGAGAGGGCGGAGAGAGAAATGACCAAACAACTAGCTAAACAAAAGACCCGATCCCATAGCCTATTGAATTTAATTTGAAATGGGTTTATAATTTATTTGATACCTCATCCGATCACAGGCGATCATAGACCACACATACGACATTGTAGTCTCTCGCTTGTGGTTCGGGCCCAGTCTGGCCAATTTAAAAGCCTCGCTTAAAATGTTTAATTTAACATAAAAATCAAAGACGCCCAAAAGACACATAAACAAACACATTATCGCCAGAGACACGAATGCGATAAATTTCTACAATAAAAACAAAAACTGATTTCCGTCTAATGCGATTGACACCTAAAACACACAAACAAATTTTATATGAAAAAAAAAATAACAAAACAAAAAAACATCCAACATAAATACTTACGAGTATATCGTATCGTATCAAATGGAGTCTTTTCTCCCCCTTTCTCCCTTTTTCGCTTTCCCTCCCCCCTCTCTATCTCTCTCTCTCTTTCTCACTCTCTTTCTTTGTTTCGGTTCATTTTCAATTCCTGTTAAACAAAACAAAAAAAAAAAATCGAAATACAAGAACATAAATAATGTTATTAAAATAGACACACCGAAAGCAAAGCAAAAGCCAAAACCACATCCACATCCACAGCAAAAGGCAAACCAGAGGCCGAGTGGGTCAGGTTGATTAGCTCATCACTTAGGCCACTAAAAGAGACACTTCCATCTGACACTGATTGGTCGCTTTGGTCCACAAGTTGACAACGAGTAGTAGAAGTCATCGCAGTCAGTTTGGGCCAATGTTTTAGGCCGTTTTCAACCAAAATGAATATATATGTATGTATGTATATTTTTAAATGAATGAATGCCTACAGCTTTGCCAGTCCAGCAACAATAAGTGGGCAGCCAAAAACTGTCCAAATGTCTGTTTATAGACAAACTGTCATTATTTATGGTATTAACATCTTCAATCTGATGAGAATGTGTCGAGGCAACGCTGTCTTGCAATTAATTGTTATTATAAAATATTTATAGATTCCCTATTCTATAACAAATTTGGATGTTTATGTTATGAAAAAGACAAATTAAATGGTTTAAAAGACAAACGAATGTTGCATTAAATTAAATTTTAAACAGATAATGGGCAACTATTTTAAAGTTCAATTACTCCTACGAACTAAATTTAAAAACCAATTAAATATAACGGACTTCCTATTCACATTTAAAAACTAAGTTTTTTTTTAATTGAATTGAAAAGCAGCCAAATTATTAATTTAAAACTCTTTTCTCGACCGATTAGCAAATTACATAATATATCTGATATTTATGAAATTTCTTTATATATTTATAGCTCGTGTTGCTAATATAGAATTAATATGTTTTATAGTCGAATATGCTACCAAATACAGAGAAAGCTCTAGTCGCGGACAGCTCCCGCAGGCGGACATCTCTCCCAGCCAGACCAAGATTTTCAGCATGATTTTCATACAAATTGACCACGGCCGGGCGATCCCTGGGCTGGACACGGACACGTTTTTAAAATTTTTAATACAAAACATCTCTCGCAGGCGGACAATAAATACATTTTAATACAACATACTGACAATGTGCGAAATGTGCACTGGGTGTTTCAGTACAAAACGGAAATACGTACATATATCTCCGATAATCATGATGAAATCCAATTTCGATGAAATTTTTTCAGCTGGCAATATTTTTGAGTGTGCCAAATCTTCATCTTCATTACAGCTCTAGTAAACGTTTTTTTTACCAAAAAAAATTCGTAGCTCTTATAGTCTCTGAGATCTAGGTGCTCATACGGACAGACGGACAAGTCTCAATCGACTCGGCTATTGATGCTGATCAAGAATATATATACTTTACAGGGTCTGAAAATTACATACATTTTAGCGACTTTTTACCCTATGGGTACAGGGTATAAAAATGAATAAGGTTATTTTACGATTTTTTATTAAAGAACTAGTTAAAATAAATGAATTTATTTAAATGATATGTTATTAGCTGACATTTTACAAATATAGTATAATATTAGTATAAATAGTAGATTTCGAGAAACAGCATTCATTGTGGGAAAGTCGCTTTAAATTTTTACCCCCAAGTAAAAAGCGCATTTGAGGAACTTAATAGAAAAAAACAAAAAAAATCTAAAAATTAAATACCTTACGCATCCCTTATAAATATTCTGGTAAATTAATTCTGAAACTACCAAATTATACCAAAATAATAATAATCTTGTAATATTACAACTTAATATAGAAAACTATATTTTAGGTTCACCAATTTAAGTTTCTATAAATGTTAAAAGTTTGTCCAACTTCTCTTTAGATAAAATGTTCGTTGTTGAAATCTAAATCTAAATATTTTCTTAAAAATTATTTTAACACGAAATCTACTTTTAAAAATCGGACAAACAACTGTGTCTACTATAAGTCCACGTACACTGTGGATGTAATAGAATTTAAAGAACTTAAAACCGATGTGAAAGACCTTCGTCATTAGGTTTAGAAAGTGATGAACTTAGTAGATTGATGGAAGAATGGAAGGGATTAATGTACACGATCTTTGCCAACTGTTTAATTAGATATATGTACATATATGGCTGATTTAGTAGGTATATCGCAATACGAGATTTTTGTTCGGACTTTACTTGTTACTTGATCTTCCTTTTTGGAAGGAGTAGCAGCAGCTGAGTGACCCTAAAAGTGCCACTGAATGACCGAATTGTCCATAGTTGCATCAGAATATTCACTAAATCATGATTTATCCAGATTTACGGACTTTGCCCTATGTCAACCGGGGAAATGTGCCTTTGGACAGGTAAGTGTAGAATGATGCAATCATTAAATTTCATCAAAAGTCCAAGCTCCGCTCAGTTCTCACATTTCGTCACTCAGGATGGGTTTGAACCTTCTCCAATTGGAGTTGAACAATTAGTTGCCTGATTTATCGATGTGGAGCACAATCCACGTTAGCACAGAAGCAACCATTTGATTTCATTTGATGCGATGTGGTGCTGGCGGATGGTGGTGGTGGTTCGTTGGTTCAGTGGTTCGATGGTGTTGTCAACGAATGTTGATCGCGCACTGTTGCGCGATCGCAACACATTATCGTAAAATTTGTGAAGGAATGTGGCAATAGTTTTTCGCAAGTTCGAGCAATTTGCGCGTGAATTATTCCAAACGTTGCATTACAAATGATTCCAACGTGGCCACAACTTTAATTGGCACAAACAAGGAAGTCTTTCGCCACTCTGGGAGTTTTAAGCTGACTCACATTTTACATGGATGGCCTGCCAGGGATGCGTATATGTACGTGATGTGGACAAAGGCTTTGTGCAAATGAGAGGCCATAAAATCATATTCCAACGAATGTCACACTTGAGTTGGTGGGTGCAGCAGCAGCAGCACCAGCACCAGCATCGAGCACCCAACAGTTGGAGCAGCTGCATCTACGACTCTATTATCGAGTTCAGGTAACATCGCGTGAAGCTTTTGCAGGCTTCCATTTAATTTCCATGGCCAATGGCTTGTTGCATTTGCTTAACCAATTGTTCAGCGGTCAGACCAAGTGGTTGGAGGTATGGAGAATGGGAATAGAGTCAAGCTACAAGCTCCACTCTGTTTGTTGTTGTCGTCGTCGCCTCGTCTCCATGTAAGTAATTCCTGGAAGTTAATTTCATTAAGAGCAACTTGCAATGCGCGGCGTATTTATTAGCCACACGATATATCGTATGGGTATGGGCCATAGCTCGGCTTTGTTTTCAAGGAATCTGCCGACTGCTGACTTGGCTTGGCTTTGCTTGTCCATGCATTTGCGGAATTCATCATCATCGGCGACAGGCGGCTGGTGATGCGATCATTTCCCCTGAGTTGCTGTTGTTGTTATTGCAATTTTCATAACTTATTGCTGGTGGCATGCAAGTCAGACAGCCGGATCCGGTTTACTTTGCTTGCCACTTGTTCCAGCTAAATAAGGTGAAAATTTCCTTAGGAAAATATATGTATGTATGTATGTATGTATCTATGTGTGTATGTATGTACAAGTGAGCAAGTGCGATTTCCAGTTAATAAAATTAAACTGCAGCCTACTCCAAACCCTCATCCTCCCTCCCCACACTTGTAAAATTCTTATTAATTGTTCTCTCGCAAAAAACAAAGTTTGCCACATTTCTTATTCCATAGCCAACTGTCCAACTCCATCTCCCGGCCCATTTGGTCATTGGCCATGCCGACAAGTGTTGTACACGCATTCCAAATACTTTTCTATCATTAGCCCGGGATGTTCTGTCTGGCTCTGTCCCGGTAAACACCTGCTTGAAATGCCATTGGTTTAGCAGCGGTTCTTACATTTTTTTATTCAAAACATTTATATGTATGTATATATAGCACACAGATATCAATCGATGATTTCTTTCACAATAAAGGATCTTACATGTCCTGAACAAAACACAGCAGTGATTTATCCGAACTGTTTACAAAACAAAGAAAACGATTAACTCATCTCGCAGAATAATTTACATGCAGAAAGGACAATTAAATCTAAGAATTCCTCTCACATAAACATATATCGAAGCTTCCTCAGGGGACAATGAAAAATTTATTATTATAAATAGGTTGTTTACGCTCCAACGATATTTCGGGAGCAATTATGAGTGTTCTTGGTGTGGATTGATCTAGTAGAACAAATTATATACGCCAATCAATATTAGAATGACCACCAAAATAAAGAGCTTGGGTTTTATTCCATATTGTTGATCCCAGCTGTTTACCAAGTTTAAAAATCTTAAGGACATACTTTGACCCTCAGGGCGTAGGGATCGGCGTGCTCTTGGTTCGTAGCCAGCAGCTCCATGAGCAGCAGCGGATAAAGATGAACCCGCAACAGTTCGTCTGGTATAAGGACTGCTACGATCTCCAATTTTCTCTGATCTCAAACGTGCCAAATTGCGGGCAAATGTGCTCTCGTATTGAGACTCCTCCTCGTCCTCGTTGTCATCGCTTAACTGATTTGGGAACAAGTGGGCAGCTGGAGAATGGCGGTAAGGCGTGCCAGAACTAATGTTAGGCTTGGGATTCACATAACTTGGTCCCAAATAGTTGCTATAGCGTCCTTGCATGTTTAGGTAATCATATGAAGAACTACCGGCGGCTCCAAGTGGTGACTGAGCAGTTTGGGGGGCGGGAGCAGGAACTGCAGGATGAGTCGATGCTAGAGGTTGGGCACGTACCGGAGCTGGAGCCCGAGACGACATGGGATTCGAATTAGCAACCGGAGCACTGACTGTTGGTTCGTATTGGCGCGACCTGGACGGATCCACACCCAGACTATGCGTTTTGGTTGCCGTCGTGGTTAACTTGGGTCTCTGGCTACGTTTTAATTCCTCTTCGGCTTGATTGGCTGCTTCCAATAATTGCTCTTCCTCTTCGTCGTCGGATTCTAGCACAATTAACGAATTGACCTCCAGAGTTCTCTCGTGTTGAACACTCCGAGTTGGTGCTTCCTCCACTATGGTATCCGGCTTCTTCGCCACTTCCCGGCGCTCTACGAGGGGCACTGACGAATTGCTGCTTGATCTGCGACGAGTCTGTATGGGGGCCGGCAAGGTTTGCTTTTGATGTTTAGACTTGTCCTCGGTAACACGAGGACGCTCCGTCTCTTTGGGGTCCTTTGTAGGCAGTGCCACTCCTAGAGTACGACGTGCTTTTGGCGTTGATACTGTAGAAACTGAACCAGAAGATGGCTGCATTGTATCACGACGGTTGGAAGTTTTTTTCGGACTCGCCGTAGAGGTTGGCGGCCCTGCCGCCACGCCGCCCAAAGACGCGCGTAAACGTTTTACTAAAACTTTTCGGCTACTGTCCGTGACGGGAATGTTGGGCAATCCCTGGGACACCATCTTCGCTCTTAATTCAGCATTGGACAGGGTGTCCAGTTCGTCCAAATCAGCCATAACTAATTAATTGTATGCAATTTCTTCTAACACTCAGTTTTCTTCGTTGAAATTGAAATTTGGCGTCACTTTTAAACAGTGTGACCGAGCAGGATAAATAAATAAATCCCGAAATAAAAACAACGAAATATGATGTTTAATAGCTGCACAAATAATTTCGGATTGTTACAATGACTATAATTAACACAGATTCCACTGCTTATCTTAATCGTAAATTCTCTAAGGATTCCCATTAGTAATATTTTTACGTTAAATTTTAAATAAAACGGACACAAAAAAAAAACAAAAATAAAAAAAGCAGTCTGGCAGCACTAAATAAATTATTTTATTTATCAACACTGACGGGTTGTGTAGTAAAATAAATAATTCGCTTGTTATCAACAAACGAAGGGTGAAAAACAGGTCTAAATTTTAAAATACAAACTTTTGAAGAAGGCAGCCAAGGTGCATTAACGTCCCGTGGCAACTTAAAGAAATAAATTTCATTTTGTAAATTTACCAGTGTACAGTCAAGAGAGACAATAATGGATATTACCAAAGCACCCAATCCCCGAAAGCTACAACTCTGTCGTACATATTTTCTGAGTAAGACATTAATTTTCAACCATGACTAACATATATATTAATCTATCCTTTAACCCTTTCTCTAAAAAGCTGGCTTTGCTTTTCTGCCTTTTGTTTGGGCCATAAATGTGTGCTGGTTTTTTGAGGAGGCCTTCCGTAAACCCCCCTACCCGGAACAGAATCAAATCAAGCGATGTTAGTTTTATATAGTCAATGTCCATATATATATTTAATATCCCTTTAATATTGCAGATGTCATATACTCAACAATGGGCACTTTGTTGTGGCTTATAGCACTCATTGGTTGGGTCATTGTATTCCAGACGAATCGAGCAGCTTGGGGAGCAACTGCGGACTACATAAGTTTTATAATTCCATTGGGTAGTGCGTAGCTTCAGAATTGATAAACAAATTAAGGACATTAATACATTTCTATAACTAATTTATAACATTATTGAAAACCGACATAAAATAAATTACAAGACTAAATGCTTTCTTTGATTTTTTGAAAGTTTTGACCTTTAACTCATAATGTGACATTTAATAATTGGTTTACCTTTCTCAAATCTGTAATGAAAATAAAATAAATTTAAGACAGTGAAGTTTTAAGAAGTCAGTAAAGCTCTGCGATGATTGCTAGATATCGCAGCTTGCTTTGGGACAACAAAAAAGTCGGGCTTCAGTATCATTACCTCCAAAATATAATATATGTACATTTACCCCTCAAGATCATTCCCCTCGTCTCCCTCCTTGAACTCGCAATGGTTTTGTAATTACATTTCTTTTTATTCACATCTAAAGCTGATTTTGTTTTATAATTTGTTGGTTTTTGTTTTTTTTTATACTTTAAATATGTGTACTATATTTTCTTGATTTCTCAAATTTCTTAGCCACTAATTTTGTTTTTTTTTCTGTTTGCTTTTGTTTGCTCTTTTAATTGTATTTCATTCATAATATGTAATAATTTGTTTGTTATTAATGTGTTTGATTTCATATAATTTCTTTGCTCTGGTTAGATACAATTTCATTGTTTTAGAATGCCATTAAATTTGGGTTTTGTCTGTGTGAGTGTGTGTGTGTGTATGTTTCTAAAATACAATACATATAATTTTTAAAAAGTCTGCTTGTACCAATCCTATATAAGCTAAAGATCTCTGTCATCTTTTTAATCGATCCAATCGAACAAACTGTTGCGGCGAATTTACATACATGAATCGTGCATTGAGTTAATATTGTTAACCATTCGATCCCATCACACGCATACACAATTTGTTGTTGCTACACATTGAAGACATAATTGATTATATGTTAAATTTTGTAAATGTTTATGTAGTTTGTAGTAGATATAACTACTACTGCTAGCTACTTTCATCATATGCATTAATCAATCCACTGCATTCAATCAATCAATTAATAAATTAATTAAGAACATGAACTAATTTACAATACAAAAAAGAGTCAATTTATATTTACAGTCAATACTTTGTTGCTTTTGCTTTTATTCATATATATATATGTATCTATATATATATAAATTCTAATGAATTGGAGTGGGGTGAGGGTGTGTGGTGTGGGGATCAAGGATATTTCTTAATTTGGGGGCGTTAGGGGCAGGGGTATGCTTAGGGCTAGGAAAAACATTAAGTGCCAGTAAATCACGCGTGTAGTCTATTTGAAGCGGCTAGTGAACTACACTACACACATTCACATAGATAAATTGTATCATATACACGTATATATACCATCATATGTATCATATATATCGCATACATACATACATATACACACATATATATATATATATATTATAAATATTTAGAGTACAATATGATGCTTACAAACATTTGCTTTTTGTGTTTTGTATTTAGTTTTTTAAATTTAAAGAATCCATAAAGAACTTACAACATATCGTTGAAAAACTACGAATACGAATAGTACACACATACATAGTTACAAATATATATATATATATAAAGATGTATGTATATACACATAGACATATATGGACATATATGTATATGCATATATATATATGTATATAAATTTATATTTATTAATATATTTTAGGTGTTTAATAGAATGATGAATAGGCAGCGCGCCCATTTGTCTTTTAGATGCAAATCTTCGCGCAGCTCCATTCGCAACACAGATCAGGATACTAATGAATACAAATACACACATTCACGACGACGCACGCTAAATGCTAAGTAATGTCTACTTGTAGGTGTATAGTTTATGTATATATTTATATGTATATATAGAGAGAGATATAGTTATATATCTAAATTAGATTATCATTTAATCCGTTAATGAATCGTTAAACAATATTCAGATTATTCATATTTTTCAATTTTTACAAAGAAATCGAGTTTTATGTTTGGGATTTCCGTTTGTTGTTTTTTTTTTGTTTGTTTTTTTTTTGTTTGTTCATGTTCGATTTACGCCTCTCTCGTATGATATATGTATAAATATAGGTAATCTATATATCATCTTTATATGTTTATGTTTAGGTATAGTTAGTTTTTTGTTTGTTTATGTGGTAATAGTTGTAATAGTAATAATAATAATAATAATTTAGAAACTAATTGTTTTTCTTTTGTTTATAGTTAACACGTTAAACGAAACATACAAAAAATACTTATAGATATAAATAGTCGATTCTCGATTCGGTTCCTTCGATTTATCATCTTCATTATCTTTATCTCATCTCTTCGCCAACTGATTACTTGAGACACGCAAAACAAGAGGGATTATGGAAGTGGTTAACAATTGAAATATATGATTCTTCTTTTCTAGTTGTTCTTCACATTGTAGGCCTTCTTCTCGTTGCTGCCATTCAGTGGTTCTCATTTCGACGGTCCCGGCGGAAATGGATTTATCACAGCTACAGCAGCCGCCTGCTGGCTAGCCAAAACGGCCGCTGCAATAAGTCAAGGAAGGAGGATCAAGTTAGTTATATAGGAGACAAGGGAAAGCGATTTCGTTTGCTACTCACCTCCATAGGGTGCCGGATACATGGGATAACCGAGTCCCACATGGGTATGGTGATGCGTATGCACATGACGCTGGGGCGGCGGACTGCGAGAGTCGGCGGCACCGGCACCTTGAACTCCGCCAGCGGCCCCATTGCCAGCGACACCACCAACACCTCCGGGCACAGATCCATTACCTGATGGGCCTCCGCCTGGTGCAGGCCCACCTGATAATGGTTGTTTGTGCGCGTCCAGTGCTGGTACTGGCGTTACACCATGGGGCTTCTGGCCGGCCAGATCCGATTTGTTGCTGGAGCCTGAGCCCATTCCTCCTGGTGGTGGCTGTAAATTCAGCGGCCCACCGCCTGCAGATCCAGAATTTGAACCCGTTTGATTTGGTCCATTTGGTCCACCGCCGATAAGGACATTGGGACCAGAGCCGGGGCCACTGTTAGTTGGGCCGCCGCCTGGTCCACCGCCTCCCGGCTGAGGTGGTCCAAGACTGGGACTGCTGACGCTCACCTTGACGGGGCCGCTGCCGCTGGTGGGCGACTTGAGTGCTCGCTCACTAAGCTCATGGATTTTGTGCGTGGTATAGTATTGGCTAGCTGCATGATGCAGCGCATCCAGTGCCTTGGTGCCCGTATTCCGGGACAGATCCTCGGGGGCATGATAGCGCGGAATGGGCAGATGATAGGGTGGAGCATTATATGGGCCAGCGGCCGACATTAAAACATTCCGGTACATAGGATGATTCGGATCGAACCCAAATGGGGCTGGCGAAATATACGAGGGATGCAAAAAGTACTGAGAGGTAGGCGGTGGAGGGGGGCCCTGGGTTTCCATAGTCGGTTTCTGGCCCTCCTGTTTCACCTTCAACTGTTGATCATCTTCGTTGGAATTTTGCTTTTGTTTCGGCGAGTCCTTGGTTAAATTGGTGGCCTTGTTATTTCCTGGCCCGGATTGACTCTGTTGCGACTGCTTTAGCTTCTGTTGCTGCTGCTGTTGTTGTTGTTGTTGTTGTTGCTGCTGCTGCTGCTGTTGTTGTTGTTGCTGCTGCTGTTGTTGTTGCTGATGTTGTTGCTGGAGATGTTGGTGATGTTGCTGCAGTGCTTGTTGCTGCTGCTGGGCAATGGATAGCTGCTGTTGCTGCTGTGCCTGCTGCTGGGCCTGCTGCTGAGCCTGTTGCTGCTGAGACTGCTGATCATCCTTGTGCAACATGCCCGGGTGTGGCTGCAATCCGCCACCAGGACCACCCCCACTGGCGGCGGCAGCAGCAGCCTGATTCTGACGACGCTGCTGATCGGAGAACATGTAGTATCTAGAGAAGGAAAGGCAAATCGATTCGAATTGGTGAGTAACCAAACTAAATATATGTGGATAAATCTATTAGACTTACCTCCTCAGTTCTTCCTCGCGTGCTGCTGCCAAACTCATCGAATGACGCTGATAGATGCTGGGATAAGCTCCAAGTGCCTGTAGATCTTTTGGATGCAGTGCATGCGGTTGCTGGGGCTGAGGTGGGGGTGCCTGTTGCGGTTGTTGCTGGGACTGCGCCGATGGTGGTTGATGCTGTTGCCCAGGATTCGAGTTGAGTTCCTGCTTTATCTCCTGTTTGACCAGCGGTTCTTGTTTAATAAGTTTATTGGCCAAAAGCTACAAATATAAAGATCCATCGTAAAGTTAACCAAATGGGAAATGAAAAGGGAAATTGAATCATACCTGCTGCTGCGGCGGCATGTGCTTGGGATTCTCATGCGGACTGGGACTTTCCTTAAGTCGCTCCTCCTTGATGCTAACCCCAGATATCTGTTGCGCCTGAGAACTAGGCGGCAAACCGGGATGCCCTCCCATTTTGGATGCCTCTTCGGAAGCCACTATAGAAACGGGTCCGAAATTGGGATCCACATTGTACGGATAGGCAGGCGGAATAAAACTGCAAAGGGACACACAAGATTATTAATTAATTGGCCAACTGAATTGAAATTCTACTGTGGAACTCACTTGAATGGGTAGAAGTGCGGCATACCCTTGCCAGGACCTGGACCTGCCAAACCGGCTGCTCCCAACGCTGAAATTCCACCCAGACCAGGTGGCAGAGATCCTGGTGGAGGACCAGCCACTGCACTCAGATTAACAGGTGGCGGTTGACTAACCGCTTGCGATGTGGATGTTGGCGGCGGTGCTCCGACTGAGCTGCTCTCTTTACCATTGTTGTCCGGCTGTCCAGGTTGTTGTTGTTGTTGCTGGTGGGGACCACCCACCTGTTGCGCCGGCGATGGTTTTGTCATCAGATCCAAGGGTGGATCCTTGTTCTTGTTGCTGTAGTCTGCCAAATGGGCGGCAACTGCCTGCGGATTAGGTGGCCCCAGCAGATGTTGTGGCTGGGATTGGCTATTTGGCGGAGGAGCACCGGGTTGCAATTGTTGTTGCTGCTGCTGCTGTTGTTGTTGTTGCTGCTGCTGCGCTTGACCCATGTTGGGAGGAAGACCTGGCGGTTTTCCAGAATCCGGCCCACCTTGCACCATATACTGTTGTTGCTGTGGCGGTGGCGGAGCTTGTGGCTGTGTTGCCGGATAGAACTGATACATGCCATAGCCACCCAGACTGGGCATTTGGGATGTGGGAGCTGTTGGGACTACACCAACCTCCGGTGGCTTTTTGCCCAAAAGTTCGATGTGCTTGCCCGGCTGCGATTTGTCCAAGAGATCCTGTTCGGCTACTGGAGTCGAATCGTCTGATATATCACTATAGGCCGGACTCTGCACATCCTCACGAGAAACTCGTCCATCAAAGTCACCTGGACCAGGTGACTTGCGGTTCTTCTTTTGCTTGCTGGCGCCACCCACAGCTGCCACCGGTCCAAATCCAGGCGAGGTCTTTATTCCAGCTTGCTGGCCATAACCAGTTGGTGGCTCTGGACGTGATGGCGACTGTTGCGTCTGCGGGAGTCCCGTCTGTTGCTGTTGTTGCTGCTGCGGTCCCTGTGGATGCAACGCACCAGCATCTGGGGGTCCGAATCTCAATACGCCCGCTTTCACTAAAGGATGAGGAGAAGATTAGGGAAACATTGGAGATATATTATCACAAGGATTTAGGATTCACACTTACATGCTGCTCCCTGCTGGAGTAATGCCTGCTGCTGCTGCTCCGATAGCAGACCACCCATCAACTGTTGCTGATGTTGGGATAGAGCCTGGCCAGAAATGCCAGCGGTGATGCTACCTCCGGCTATAGGTTGGTTACCTCCAGTCGCAAGACTCTGCTGCTGCTGTTGGGTTTGTGCTGGATTGGGTGCTGATCCAGTCACTGCTGGACTGACCACCAATGGAAGAATGGGTAAACTTGGTGCTGCGTCTGTTCCACCTACAGCCACACCTGTTCCGCTGATGGGTGTGCCCGGCGGAGTAGTAGTTGCAGCTGCCGTTGCAGTTGATATTGCTGATGTTGTGGCTGTCGTCTCTGTTGCACAAGCTAAGGAGGAAGAAGAAGAAGAGGAGGAGGTGGAGGAAGAGGAGGCGGTGGATGTGGCAGCCACAGAAGGGGCTGTCGTTGCAACAGTCGCCGCAGAAGATCCGCCTGTTCCATTAGTCACGGTCAAACTGGATGTGGGTGTTGTCGGCGTATTGACACTTGATGCCATGATTGGCGTTGGAGTATTCGCTACTGTTGCCACTGCCGCAGCCGATCCTGGTGAGGGAGGGGTGGCTGGTTCTTCTGGTGCTTGCATGGAATCCTCATCCATTGAACTGGCACCACCGCCGGCACCATGGGCATGCGACTGATGATACCGCAAGCCATTCGCATGCTTGTACTTCTTGCTACAGTCCTGTTCGGGACACTCGAGCAACACCGGGGAGATCGCGCAGGGCGAGGCAGTCTTACATTTCTTTGTGTTGATTTGCACATTGAGTCCAGTCACCGGATTGAGCAGGCTCTGTGGCTGGGTGGCTAGGCCACCTCCGCTGGCGGATATTGGAATTCCGCTGGCATTCACCATGTTAACACCACCGCCGGCTCCTGCAACACCACCTGCTGCATCAGCTTCGCCATTAAGCGGCGATGGTGCCTCATCCTTCGACTTGCGCTTCTCAGGCCGAGGCGGTAGAAATGCCGTTGGCGATGTACTGGGCGTGGCGCCATTACCACCTCCGCCTCCATTACCAGAAGAACTGCTGTTATTATTCGATGCATTCCCCGAGGCACTGCGCGTCGCTCCGCGTCCCTTGGTGGCACCATTGCGCAACTTTGAATGCACCTGAGCGTGGGAGAAATAAATCTGAAAAACAGCGGAAAGGGATTACCTAATGAAACCAACTGAATAATCAAATGAATATATATAACATACCGAGCTTCTGGTTTCGGTAAAATTGCTTAGATCGGGAGTTAAACCCGCGCTGCGTCCGCGCTTACCGCGTCCCTTTGGAGTTCGAGAATCTAATTCTTCAGTTGGTGAATCACAGAATCTGAAACGGTAAAGAGCAGAAGGAAAAGAAAATGAATAACATGTTTCATTATAAACTCTTCGATTCCTTAAAGGAAGATTTCTTAATTTTAGAGAAGTAAATAAAAAAGAAAAAGGAGAATTTTCAACTTGAATATGAATATTGATTTATATATAAAGAGAGAAAGAGAGAAAGGGAATTATCTGTTCCCAATCCAAAGTCGGACGGAATTATCGAAAGGAAGGAAATAAAAAGATAAAACTTAATATTCAAAAAGGCATCTTTATTTATAATAATCTTCCAAATTCAACTAAAATAATCAAAGGAAATCAATCAAAACCTTAACCAACTGGACCAAGGTACCAAAGAACCCACCGAACAACCAACCAACTCACCTTGGAGGAGCCCAATCGTGTCGGGTGCAATCGAGCAGGGTGCCCACATACGTTTTGCCACGCCACGTCACATTCACTACGAGAACACCGCCCTCAGTCTCGTGCCAAACGATGCCCTCCAGTGTGACCGAGGTGCCCGGTTCGCAGGGTCCCAGACAATCTGGTTCAGTGATGGTTCCCACCGATGTTCCTATACAGATGTCGACCATTTCCTTGTTGGAACTGGAGCCACCGCTGCCCGTATTGTTGTTGTTGCCCTGCTGCTCATGCTTGGCTCGCTTGGCTGGCGGGGATTTGGACTCCTCATCGCCAGCTGATCCGGCTGGCACTGAGATTGTGTGATGCATGGTTGCTGAGATCATGCCGGGAGCCATTAGTTTGGCCTGTGCCGCGGCAGCTGCCTTTGACTCTGCAGAGCTGGAACTGCTCCCGCCGCCAGAACTGCTTTGGCTGGAGTTGCTACCCTGGCCGCCGGCATAGCTGTTGGAGGCGGCTGCAGCCGCCAATTGGGCAGCAATGTGTGAGGAGATTTTAATAGAGGACTCCTTTCCCGGTGGCCCTGGTGCATTGGGTCCAGATCCACCAGTTCCGCTGCCGCCGGACTGTGAGTTAGAATTGCCAGAGGAGGAGGCCGCACCACCACCGGCTGTAGCTGCCAATAGAGAGGCCGAGACCACAGCTGCTGGGGATGCAGCCGATGGTGTGAACACACCGGGCGGCACCGCCGACATGGAGGCAGAAGGGTTTGCCGTATTGGAGCTGCTATTTCCGCTGGAATTTGAAGTGGACATGTGAACGGCCCGTCGTATGCATGAATGATGGGAGCAAGGTGATCCCACTTCCCCATTGCAGGAGCAAGCCGGACCACCCGATGTTCCCGAGTTGTTCTTTTCCGGTGTGTCCTTCTCCCCGGCTGCCGAGGCAGCCGCTGCAGATTTGTCTACAGACATGCGATTGGAATGTGCATTTTTGTCCTTTGTCTTCTCCCGCCTGTGCCCGGAACTGCCACGTTTGGTGCCTTGGGGCGTAGACTGTGTGCTGCTAGAGGAGTTGCTGGTGGAACTCCCATGGCCTGCATTGTTTTGACCACCACCGCCGCCGCTACCACTTGAAGATGAGGATGAGGAGCCACCGGATCCACTACTACCGCAGGCATTGTTCATATGTTTATTTTTACTACTGCTGCCACTGCTCGAGGAGGAATTGCCGCCACTCCCGCTATTGTTGGATGAATTGCCACTGCTGGCGCTGCTCGAGGAATTACTGGATGATAGGGAAGACGCTTGATTGGAGCTGACACTCGAATTATTGCCACTGCTACCGCCACCGCCGCCGCCACCATCCTCATTCGAACCGGATCCGGAACCCGATGACCCCGAAGAGTTGCCGCTCAAGGCTCCGTTCTGCTGCTGATCTGTGGCCTTCACTATCTCGTGCTTGGCCTCGGAGCTCTTGGTGCCCGGCTTGGTGCGCTTGATCTTCATTTTTAAACCTTTATCGAGTGTAGCCTGATGATCAATGGACATTTTTGCGCTCGATTTTCCACTGGAGCTGCTGCTGCTGCCGCCTTGCGAACTCTGGCCACCGACTTGACCACTGATGCCTCCTCCGCTGCTCGCGTTGCCACTTGAGCTGCTGCTGCTGTTATTGTTGCTGGTAGAAGAGTTACCACTGCCGCCGGCTGAACCTGATCCACCTGACCCGCTGCTGTTGTTGTTGTTGCTGTTTGTGTTGCTCCCCGTTTGCGAGGACATGCCGCCAGCGGAAAATTTCGAGGCGGCCTGCTGACCCGGCCCACTTGTTATTCCTGTTGTGCCTGAGGAAGTGGACGAGGATGCGGATACCAGGTTACCTCCTTTTGAAAAGCCAGCAAATGTCGATGAGGACAATGTGCTAGCTTTTGACGAATTGGAGGAGTTGCTGCCGCCGCCGGTACTACTGTTGCTTTGCACGTGGTTGTTGTTACTGGTCAATGAACTCGGACTATTCAATTGGGCCACTAAAGCGGATTTATAGGCTTTGGAGCTGCTGCTGTTATGATGATGATGATGGTGATGATGCTTGCCCGACGACGACGAGGAAGACGACGACGATGAGGAAGATCCTTTGCCCACCAGGTTGCTAGAGCTACTGGCAGATCCTGCCGCGCCTGCAGACGATGTAGATGATGTGGCAGCCGAATTGGACGAAGATGAACCAACGCTGCTGGGTATGGGCTGGCGTGTGAATTTAATTGTGGTTGGCGAGGTTGCCGATAAGTTGCTATGCAATGTGGTCTTGTGCGTCTTGTGATGAGCCCCAGCAGATGTTCCTGAAGCTGATGCCGAGGATGTGGATGATGCACTGATCTTGCCTGCTGTTGATGATGATGCCTGCTGTTTAGCATTTATCGAGGTAGCTTGGTTGCCACCACCCGAACCTGATCCCGATCCTGTACCCGAACCCGAATGTGCTGCTGACTTTTCAATATCCGCGTCTAGATCGTCCAACAGCTCTGGTATCCCACCAATATTCCACTCGTCCTCGTATTCAAAATTTGTGTCCTTCGATTCGCTCGAATTGGAGCTACTCGATGAGGAGGATAATGATGAAGAGGAATGCGAATTCGAAGCTGCTCCTTTGCCGCCGCCACTCAATTCTGTTAGAAGGAAGGGAGAGAAGAGGCAAATTTTTTATTAGTTGGTAATTTTTCCCAATACATACATACATATGTACATATGTATGTATGTATGTATGTACATATTTGCATTTGCTTTGTATACATGTATGTAATACATAAGTATGTATGTAATTATTTTTATTCTTTCTTACTTACTTGCATTCGTATGTTTCCTGATCGTGTTGTTGTTGTTGTTGCTGCTGCTGTGGTGCTGCTGCTGATTATTCGCTGCTACCTTCACTTTGTTATTAAAATTCAACGCTTGATTCGTTGTTGTTGTTGTTGCTGTTGCTGCTGTTCCCGCTGCCGTCGCTGTATTTGTTGCTGCTGCCGATGTTGCTGATGCTGTTGTTATTGTTGTTGTTGCGTTCGCTGCACTTATATTAGCTAACAATTTATTATTCTTAATATTGCTTTCCGTTGCTACGTTGCTGCTATTCAGGGCCACCTGTGAAAAAGTAAAAATAATATTAAAACACATTAAGCCTCTGCCAGTAGGTACATAATAGGTAGTAGATGATGAGACGGACGAGGAGAGCCCTTGGGCAAATCTTGAGCATTCTTTTCTTATACCTCTTTTAACTGTGTTTCCATTCCATATTAGGCATTTTTAATTAATTTTTATTTGTAATGTTGAAAATTAAAATTTTTTTAAATATATTTTGCGCGAGCCTTTCATTTTCTTTTTCGGCGTCCTTTTTTCATTCCCGTTTGGTGGCACAGCGGCAACGCAGATGAGACTGAACTAGAAAAAAAACACACGCACGCACACACACAGAAAACTGAAAATGAAAGAGTCCCAAAAGCAACCACCGAAAACGGTACATATACATGTACACATATCCAGTCACACACGCACAACTGAGAGCGGGAAAGGCAAAGAGAAGAGAGCTCGGCAATTAATACAGTAGGTATACGCTAGAATGAACACTATTCATTATAGACCAAATTTGCGATACTTGACAATATATAGCCATTTTGGACTAAAATTAAATAACAATAAAAATTCCGAAAATGGCTCAGTATGAATAGAGTAGACTTAGAACAACAAGATTGATTATCTCTTCTGGAAACACAAGCTTTCTTATTTCACACCTATCAGCAGATGTCAGAAACTCTTAATTTATTTTTATTATGTTTTACCATTTGATAGTAGAAGTTATTTATATAAATTATTGGCGAATTCACCATATCTAATGGATCCTGTATAAATCTATTAATTTCTACTTCAAAATATAAGTGTTGGTAAACGCCTGCATGACTCAACCTCGGACCGCTCGTAAATAATCAAGAAAAGACAACTTTAAGTGATTGTGATTGCATATGCCGACCTGTTAACTTAATAAATCAGACATCACTACAAAAAATTTAAGCTACTGCCGCTCAATAAACCAACAACAAATAAATGGGAGTACATTTGTATGTACATATTTATGTATTTATGTATGTATGTATGTATGTCTGTATGTATACTTTTTTACTTCTTTTTCGCCCGTCGTCAGTTGTTATTTCGTTATCAGCCTATGCATGCCCCCCTCGCCCGCTTTTACCTGCCGTTCTTATCATACCAACGGCACTGCAAACTCTTCGAGTGGCCACTTGAAAAAGCAAAAACGACCCAAAAAAAATGACAATAAAATAATTAGGCTCTTATCATGGCAATGCCTAAGCGGGGTGGGTGGTGCAGTGTGAAGTGATAGTTGGTGGGAACTTCTTACCTTATTCGGGTGGTGGCTAGTGTTCGCCTCGTTACGTCTCATTGACTCCATGCAGACGCAAACGATTGGGCGGCCGCACTGCGCGGGCGGCCCAAAATATTACCGATAGTGGTGCCTCCTAGGAACAACGACGTGCAGCCAGCTATAGTAATTGTTGATCTTCTTACTGTTGTGTTACTGCTCCAAATGTTCTTGTTAAAGCTTATATTACTTGAAACCGATGGACGGGGGCTTTGCCGTTTTGTAAAATTTTCCAAACAACGGCCACAATACAAGGAGACACAGGGCCTCGGCCCTCGGGCCAAACTGTTCATTTTCAAAACTGCAAAAGAAGAAAAAAAAAATTATAAAAGGCAAAAATTATTATACAAATATATGTACATACAAATATATGTACATACATACATACATACATACATACATAAATATACATATGCAAAAATTTATTTTAAGGGAATCTATTAACTATAAATAGATCTTATTGCTGTGTGGTTTCCCCATGATTAGCAGCGCAGCACAACTAAAAAAAGCAATATTTGTTTTGTTTTATCGCCCCGATGAGGTTTCCGGGGACTTAAACTGTAATCCCCACCCCATAGAGAAGGAGTGAGTAAACAATGTTTTGATTTACTAGAAAGCAAGTAGTACGGGAAGGGGACATGCCAAAAGCAAGCTTTAACTTTAATGAGTTGGTAATTAAAACACTTTTGCACAATTGCTCTGATAACGTCGTCTCCTTCTAACCTAGACCGTTCAAGTGCTCTATATATGATATTCCCATACAATAATACAAAAGTACATACAGTTATGCTTATATTTTTATGTACATACATATGTAAGCATGTACACACGTACAAATGTATGCATAAATATGATTACATACACCCATATGTATGTATGTATGTATGTATGTATGTATGTATGTATGTATGTATGTATGTATGTATGTATGTATGTATGTATGTATGTACATACATGTGCGTGCCCAAGCACAGTAGCAATTCCGATTTATAGATAAGATAACAACTTTCACAACAGCAACAAAAGAGCGCTTATTAGCGCTAACAGTGCATCTTAGAAGTACTCGCTCGCTGCATGATTATACAATTACTAAAACAAAACGGTGTGGCAGCTGTTTAAAGGAAATGAGTTTTTTACCTAGTGTAAATATATCAAATGTTCACCTTATTTGTACACTATATACATTTACCTTTCGAAGGTAAAATACAAAACAATAAAAGAAATTCGGTTCTTAAAGAAATTATCAATTAAAGTTCTTTTATTTAACACTGTTACCCCAAGTGATGTCATAAGCCCATGTCTAACACTGTGCGCTGTCCCATTGATTTTGTTGTTTTAATAGTATTAACTAAGTATAAAAATTTGTCAAAAGCAGGCTTCAATCTGCTTTAGTTAAGTATTCTCTGTGTCGACTACATAAGCGGATTAGTCATAGACATTAAAGTGACAGATTATCTGTAGTTTCATACACGCGCATGTATGTACATACATATGTACATATGTATGTAAGTTTTTGCATTAGATGCAATAATTTTTGATTTGTGTAAAACGCAAATCTTTGTCAAATTGTCAATATTCAGATTGGTTAGTAATATTAATTTTCTTTGATTGATTGATAAACCACTTGAGTTGAAATAATTTATACTTTTAATATTTTCCATTCGCCAATTTAAATTTATTTAACATTTAACGATAATTAAGTGACATACGAAACATCAAACGGATCGACAATCAAAAACATATTTGAATTAACATTTCAATAATTGAATTGTTTCGACATTTGATTGTTAACCTTAATTGTTAAATTCAAACAATTTATATGTGTGTATGTATGTATTATGTACATATGTTTTATATATTGATTGTATCAGATTTACGTCTGGTGATTTTTTTTCTCTAACATACTGCATTCGTGCTGATTTCTTATCTTTCACCACACGTGGTGGGTGGCATGTGGCATTTAAAGCCAAGGAGAGTGCCTGTTCATGACGCCGCCAACGATGGACGGAACAACAAAAAACCACCAGACAATTCAATAAATTACTAATAGCCGAATGCTGCCCTTGTTGAATATTCCATTGGATTTAGGGTTACTTTGGCCTTATTTTAAAAAACCTTCATATGTATGTATGTAATACCCTTACCGAATCGTCTTTTGACAAATGAGTCTGTGGAATAAAAGCGTTCAATCTCAGAATAAAAGTCGGCATATTATAATTATTTTGAAGAAATTAGATTCTCATCGTGCTGATCAAAATAATATATATATGCATATACAATAATATATATACATATCTGGTAGCTTAAGTTGCAAACTTCTACCTAAAATTGATATACTCTGAGGCAAGGGTGTAGGGGATAAAAAACAACACTTTAGGGAGCGTGCAAGCAGCAGGTAGAAAAGATAAAGTACTAACCGACCATAAGTTGGGAGGAGTGAAAGAAGCAGATGGAGGAAAAATACGCTAACTCAATGCACAGAAGTAAAGGCAGCACCGGTCATCGTTAAAGTCGTGTTTTAAATTGGGTTTACGGCAATCTGTATATACATACATACATACATACATATGTACATATGTATGTACATACATACACACACACACATATACATATAACAATCTTAAATGTAGAATTCAGAGACGTATGGGGTAGTGGGGAAAAATGCTTCCTCTGCAACCGCATCTTGTTATGATCACCGTACAATTCTTGGGTCCAAAGCACTGTCCGCACGTACTAAAACATAATGCAGCAGCAGTAAGAGTCAGCGGCACCACAAGCAAAAGAATTTAAGGCCAAGAAGAATGGGCGGCAAAGTTAAAGATTTATGACAACATTGCTTCGTCGTCATCCACATCTTTGTTGTACACGAGATCGAACCCCGATCAAATCTTGTCTGCTAAATGAACGCCTCTGGGGAGTTTCCAGTGAGCTTTTATTAGCGTGTGTGTGTCGCGGATCGTCGTTCATTGTTAACCGCAAAGTACCATAAGGTGAAACAAGGGAAAATATTGTTCTTCACATTGAAACGGTGCTGGTGGTGCGCTAGTGGTGCTAGCACTGATTCTTGCTTGTGGTTGGGCTAATAATTCTGTTGCTCTTATTTCATTTTGATGCGCTTCGATGCGTGATAATTTGATATCGATACCCTTGCTGAGGGTTTGGGTAAGGCAAAATTTTTATAAATTCGAGATAAGTTCATTTATAGTACAAATCCCTCTTGACAGCCGCCAGGGCATTTGATATTCGGTGCGCCGAGACACGTTATTTTCGGAAGAAGAATATTCTTACAAACCCTTTTGCGTTGGCGGCTGTAGACTGACACTTTTGCTTGTGGCGTTCAATTAAATTAAGTGCAGATCACACAAAGGGGGGAAAACTCAAGTACCACTAATAAAAGAGAAGAAATAAATTGAGAGAAATAGACACATCATTCTTCAATTGGTTTCTCAATATGGATCACTAGTAAATCTCAAGTGATTCACCACTCCATTTCCGAACTTTGTACCCAAATTTGATCAAAGAATCACTGTTGCATGTAGAAAATTTGACGGTTCATGCAGTGATCGTGCCATTAACTCATTAAACAAAGTACACGATGGTATCGAAAACCCATGTTAGCACTAAAAACCGAATCGTTAACGAATCAAAAACATGTTATTATTAAATTTGAATGACAAATTATTGAAGTTCTTCTACTATATAAATTCACATGATCTACATTGTCGTTTACCAGTTGTTTGAAAATGCTTTCAAGTTCGTGGTTTTCGTTGGTTGGATTATTGGTGATAGAAGCGTTTCTCCCTAACTGCTCTGGCTTGGTATACTAATGATTTCGGATTGTTAAATCTAATTCTTTACGTTGTGATTTTTTTATTATAGAGGAATTGGGATTACGAATTAGTTTCCCTCGACACATATACTTCGGATGAAGCATTATTGAATATAAGTGGCCGCGTGGATCGTATTAAACGTGGCGAATTTGGTTTATCGGTTACAATCGACATTAATTTTGATTTGGACGAAACTACCATGGTATTACTTAAAATAGTTTCTTTTTCTGCTATTTAAATTGTCTTGATTTCTTTTTTTTGTTGTGGATGGATTAGGTTGAAGCTACTGCCGAACGCAGTAATACGGGCGATGAAAGTGACTACAAACCTGTACCTTGGACTATACAAATGCAGTCACATCCCGAATTTATGAAAGAATTTTATAAGGACATAGTTTTCCAGAATTTCGGTTACTGCTCCAATTTACCAGATTTTGGTGATAATTATACACCTCCATTTCCCAGAGATCATTATGTCGTGGATAAATGTGTGCCCAATGGTAAAGGATTTCCAGATATTGCACCCGAAGGATTCTATAAAATTCTATTCAAATTCAGTGGACCTGTTGACTGGGGATTCATTACTGTTATTAAAATCACAACCAAAACGCTGTGAAGGCAATTAGGTTTCAATACGAATTTAAGTTAATATTATTCAAAAAGGATTAAGGGTTATAATCATATCAGTCAGCCAGAATATTACATAACATAATGAATAATTTAATAAAGAAACAATTAAAAATGTTTTTATTATGGGAACGCCTCAATCGACTATTTTTATAGCCATGCGCGCTTTAGTATCAAAGGTTTTTACATAGTTTTATTTATGTCATTTCACTTTAAAGTCAAATTTATAAGAAAATCAAAGAACTTATGTATATACTTATATTAGAGTGTAATTGTTCCTGATATCGTGATCAAGTCTTCATCGTGTATTTAAATTATCTAGATATTATAATGTAGAAAGATATTATAAATAGATATTATAATGCGGACAGACGAAGTTACATACCCAATGAATAAAAGTGTTTTAAAAAGAATTCAAAAAAACAAAATATCCACAAATTTAAATGATTTGTATGTTTATGGAGTAGCTCTAAACTGGGTAAAACAAATGTTGGTGAAAAATATTACTTATAAAAATAACTTATCAAAAAATAATAGTGAAAAAACCAGAAGTCTTCATCGTGTATTTAAATTATCTAGATATTATAATGTAGAAAGATATTATAAATAGATATTATAATGCGGACAGACGAAGTTACATACCCAATGAATAAAAGTGTTTTAAAAAGAATTCAAAAAAACAAAATATCCACAAATTTAAATGATTTGTATGTTTATGGAGTAGCTCTAAACTGGGTAAAACAAATGTTGGTGAAAAATATTACTTATAAAAATAACTTATCAAAAAAATAATAGTAAAAAAACCAGAAGGATTGGAAGGATTTGTATACCCAAACTGTCTTTATATATATTAATCATATTTTGGTACAATTATGGAAGTATATAAAACTATTCAAATCAAAAAAAAAAAACTAAAAAAAAACATTTTCATACAAACATATTTTTTGGTCCGATTGTTCCTATGGCAGCTACAGCATATAGTCGACCGATTCTGGTAATACTTGTTGGAACTCACAAACACCAAATTTAGTGACATTCGATTGAAAAACAACATAGTTATTGATATAAGAACCTACTCTTGATCGATCTTTCCTATTGGAGCTACATATATGATATAGTCATCGGATGGGATGATTCCGAGATATACAATGCCTGCAGGAAAAAGAAGCCTATGTGAAAAATTTCAGCTTAGCGTTGATCCAGACAGACGGACACGGCTATATCAACTCAGTTCGTTATGCTGATCAAGAATATATATACTTTATATAGTCGAAAATGCTGCCTTTTATGCAAACTTCTGACCAAAATTAATGTACCCTTTTTGCAAGAGTATAAAAAAGAAATTTTAATTTAATAAGTTGCCGATAACTTTTGAATTAGACCTCGTAAATTTGACAAATATGAAAGATAATATCATGAATTCGAACAGCGGTTTGGGCTACTCATCCATAGGTTCGTTATTCATTAATCACTGTTACTCAACAAATTCGGAATTTGAAGAACACAAGTTTCTAAAATCTAACTAGATCTGGTTATGTTAGTTTATGTAATATTTTAATTAACTTCACATTTATCTAAAGGCTGTTACGTCTGATTATGTCGCATTTGGTTTATAAAGGAGAAACTTGAACGCAAACAGTTATTCGTACTCTGCTATTCCATTGAAATGTTGTCGGGTGCACTTAGTTTCTTTACCATTATCTGGGTATTATTTGTGACAGTTCTTAACTGCACTGGCAAGGTAATTTAATCTCAATGGGTCCTGATATATCCTATAATCCAATTCAATCTTCTTATTCACATAGCGTCAATGGCAGTATGAGGTGATTTCCATTGAACCCTTCTCATCGGACGAAAGTAAATTAAAAATGGAAACGCAGATTGTTCGCATAGGTCGTGGAGAATTTGCTTTTTCGGCAAAAATTGAGTGGAACTATGATGTGGATGACAACACTATGGTAATATATTGTCTCTATACCAATTATTTATAATTATAATCCAAATTCATTAATACAGGTAGAGGGAAAATGTTATCGAAGCAATACAGGCACTGAAAGTGACTACAAATTACTTCCGTTTGACGTTCCCAAGCAAACATATCTTGAGTTCATCGACAAACATTATAAGACTCTTATTACGGACAATTTAGGCCCGTGTTCAAATATGCCAACATTCGAGAAGAAATTCGTACCTCCATGGCCCAAGAACACGTATATTTTTGATAAATGTACCGGAAATACATCTGGATATCCTGATTTTGCTTTAGAGGGTTTTTATAAGCTGGTTTTTGAAATTACTGGGCCAGTTGATTGGGGGTTTACGGCAATTGTAAAGATTTTTAATAAATTATATTAAGGAACTCAAATTGTAAGAATTGGTACAAAACTTAATAAATGTTTCCCAACATAATATAAGAGCTAAAATCAAAAAATAAACTTGTGAGACAAAAATGCCATTAATGTTATATACGGAAAACGTTATATCTTTGAATCTTATATAAACTTACAAATTCTTTTTGTCAAACGATTATTTATAAAAAGGATTACTCGAGTCGGATGAGACGTGGGGGGTCCGTCCGCACTACATTTTAGTCCGATTTTAGTCCGCTCAAGGGAGGTAATCGTTTAAGAAAAGAGAACTATTTAAGAGAGGTGTCCGCCCAATTGAGATATCCGTTATAAGAATTTTCACTGTAATAACAAAACTGTTTTTACTTTATGATTTCCACATGAGTCGTTAATCTTATTAGGGACTCCCAATGAAGGAGCCCTCAATTGTCTACTTAAAAGTAAAAACCAATTTGGAGTGTAGATAGGAAAGGTGAAACAGATTTTGTCAAGACCAACTAGGAAAAGTATCTTCTATCTCTGAAATTCTCTTGTCCAAAAGCTGTCTGGTTTGCATGATCCTTTGCTCTGATTCAACTGGGTTTACCCTGCGATTAGTTAAGATTCCACTCTTTAATTATAATAATAACTTATATATATATGTGGTAGTACACAAATGTACTAGAATCTAGGCAATATAATAGCACGAATAACCTCCTAAGAAAAGCAAATAAAATCCTAGTAACGGTATAGTAAAATTTATTAGTCACATAAGTCTCAAGTATGCAAAATGGATTAGCAAACATCTCTGATCATCGAGTAACTGTGATTACATGAAATTTAATTAGAGACCGACATGAAACTTTTGTGGTAACAGCATGTAGAACCTATCACATGCGGATTATGTAAAAAAGATTACAGATTAGGGTAGTCAGGAATAATAATATAAAAGCCCCTAAGTTTTGATTTTCGTATCATTGTTTTGTGAAATGGGCTCATCTACGATACTTCTGTGGGCTTTGATACCCTTTCTCCATAATTGCTTTGGCAAAGTAAGTTACGATCCTTGAGTTTCAGTTTTGTGCCGCAATTAACGATTATCTTACAGCGAATGTGGGACTATGAACCAGTGTCTATCGTACCTTTCACTTCGGATGAGAATCTATTAAAAGTTGAAGCTCACATTGATCGCATCAAACGTGGCGAATTTGCCTTGTCGACAACAATAGTGTGGGACTACGATGCAGATGAAACTACCATGGTAGAGGCCACTGCCTATCACAGCAGTACGGGCGATGAGAAGGACTACAAGTTACTACCATGGACTATACCAAAGCAAACCTTCTATGAGTATCTGGATACCTACTATGAAGACGTTATCCTTAAGAATGTTGGAGACTGTTCAAATCTACCACGTTTCGAAGGTAAATTTCAGCCACCTTGGCCTAAGAATACATATGTCTTGGATAAATGTGTGTCCCAAGGAGAGGGATTGCCAGAAATTGCCCCACCTGGATTTTATAAGATTATTTTCGTTACAAGTGGTCAGGTGGAATGGGGATTCACAATTGTTGCAAAAATAACAGCGAAAACTTTTTAAAGATGTTTAAAGTAAATAGAAATTTAAAAAATCTTACAATTTATTGAATTGTTAATGTTTCGATCTATGCCTTGGCCATTTAACAGTTACCTAAAGTGCTGTGGCTAGCATTTTGCATACATTTTCTGAACTATTTTCTTAGGGACTTATGGATTTATCCATGGATACATTAGTTCATTGCTGAGTGTCATGTCTGTCAATCGGCAAAGATTTACTAGATGACTTTACAAAGAGGTGGATCTAGTGTTCTTTTCTAGACCTCCTAGACGGCGGCTTAGAAAATTTACCCAAGAATACTTTCCAAGTAACAATATATCAAGTAATTCAAATCATTTTTACTACTTTCATTTACGGCCCTTCATCCCCTAAAGAGTTCTGAAATAATCGTAAAGAATATTACTGGAATGAGTTGAAGATTATTTAAGTCAGGTTCCAATGAGCATTTCGAAAATATACAAAAAAGAGTTATATTTCTGACATGCAATGTTTTAGATTACTTATTAAGATTCAGAAAATTGGTAAGTTTAAGTTGTTTCTTTCCAGAAAATTCTATTTGGAATTGTATTAATTTTAATTATTTATCAATTTGTATTAACAAAATATGTTTTTTTACTCTTGCAAGAGTATATTAATTTTGTTTTCAGAAGTTATATATTCTTGATCAGCACCATGAGCTGAGTTATTGCATCGGACCAAGAAAGATTTTTACCATGAATTCCTTCTCAAGCCACGAATTTAGGTTACTTCTGAATGATTTTGAATGAATGTTATTGTCGTAAAAATAGTTTGCAAGGGTATACGAGCTTCGGCATTGCCGAAGTTATTCCGTTCTTCTAATTTTTGTTAATTTTTCTAAAACATTATCGGATAAACAGAGCGTGCAATGAAAGTTTGAATGAAATTCCTAAATCGGGTATTCGGCTGCAATTAATTGATAATTGTACAATTGTACAAATATCTCAAAATGTGTTTCCCATATTTTTTGATATCTTTGTACACAAATATATCATGTTTGACCAACTATAAAAGACTCTGTCAGGCAGTTCGTTGATATCATTCAGTGCAATGTTTTTCAAAATGTCAACATTGTTGTTCAATCTATTGATAATATTCCACATTTGTGACGCCGGGGTAAGTTGAAAAAGATTTATTGAAATATAAATGCAATCAAAAATTATATTCCTGTCTATGGCAGCGCAATTGGAAATCTCAGCTTGTATCGGTTAGCAGCAACACTACAGATGAAACCCTTCTGAACATGGATCTGCGTATTGAACGTATAGATCGTGGGGAATTCGGGATTAGCGGCACAGTTGCTTGGCATTTTGAAGTTGATGATGCAACTATGGTGAGAATGATGGAAACAATTTAAATAATTTTTAGTTTGAATGCACATGGAGTTGTTTGGTATTATGCAGATAGAGATGTTAATTTATCGCAGTCCTACGGGGAGTGAGAGTGACTATAAGCTGACACCCTGGACCATATCAAAGCAGAGTTTCGTGGAATATCTTGATACATTTTATAAGGATATTGTTGTTAAGAATTTGAAAAACTGCTCGGATGTGCCAGATTTTGGGGATAAATATGTGCCGCCGTTTCCGCAAAAGAACTTTACCTTCAGTCGCTGTCAGGTTAAAGGTGATGGCTTACCGGACGTCCTACCCGAAGGCTTCTATAAAATGGTTGCAAGCATGCAGAATCCAATGACTCTATTTGTATCAATTATTTTAAAAATAACAACAAAATATTATTAATTGCGGAGAATGTAATAAATGCAATATTATCGAAAGTCTTTTCAAGACAAGTTCCCGTTGGGACTTCAATAAAATAAAACTAGAAGGATGGGCTCTCTTCGGACGTGCCGAAGTTTGTATACCCTTGCAAACTGTCCTTTTTACTTTATATACGATTTGCCATAATCATAAGGAAGTAAGTATATAAAACCCATAAAATATAAATTTGAAGTCCGTGGTCGACCGATTCTGATAAAACTTAGTAGATGTGTTAGGGATTGTATAAAACTACCAAACACCAAATTAAGTGACATTCAATTGAAAAACAACAGAGTTATTGATGTTAAGCCCTATTCTTGACCGATCGTTCCTATGGGAGCTATATGATATAGTCATCCGATCGGGATGATTCCGAGATATACAATGCCTGCAGCAAAAAGAAGCCTAGGTGCAAAATTTCAGCTCTGTAGCTCCAAGGGTCTCGGAGGAGATTGTGTTGATCCAGACAGACGGACAGACGAACATGCTTATATCAACTCAGCTCATCATGCTGATCAAGAATATATATACTTTATATAGTCGGAGATGCTTCCTTCTAAGGGTTGCAATCTTCTGATCAAAATTAATATACCCTTTTTGCAAGGGTATAAAAAGAGTTTGACACGAATTGTGAAATAAATATTCAGATAGAAATCGGTTAAGTGCCAACAGCTGACTCGCGTTCCTCCGTCAACTTCCCCACCCTCTTTTTCAGTCGCCACAACGAGTAGCCCGAGTGTGAAATTGGCAAGACATGTTTGAAATTGTTGTGGTAGAAAAAAAAGTGTTAACTGTCCAAATGCCTATGGCTTAGTGCATATATGCATTTCCAGGGTTGGAGAGGTAACTGGAGTGTAAAACGCGAAGTAAGCCGCGACTAGTGATGAGGGTTAGTCGAGTGGTTCGTTTGACGGTGACTGCGCTCTCGCACAAAAGAAAGAAAGAAAAAATGTGGTCAAAAGAGTGTCGCCGTGCAAATGCAATTCGAGTTGCATTTCAAGGGAAAACTCTGCACAGTTGTTGGCTAATTTATTGCAAATTGTTTAAGCAACGACGGTGAGAGACCACGGTGGAGCCAAGAGGGGGCAGCAGCAATGAGTTGGTGCTGTTGCTGCCGTTGCTGCTGTTGCTGTGGTGTGGTGTGGCGAGCTGTCAACTGGGTGACAAGCGCATACCTCTGTCTCCAGCTGTAGTCGTTCATGTAGCTGCGTTTTTATTCACATTAGGCTGAAACCAAACAGGCAATTTACATTGCAATAAACAAATTTCATTCCCAAAATTTTGTCTTCACTTTAATGTGTGTATGTATGTACCTATGTATGTATGTTTGTAAATAATTTGCATTTATATCTCAACATTATCCAACTACGTGGATGGATAGGAGCTCTTTGACAATATCAAATTGTTATCTGACATAAAATAATTACAACATTTTAATGCAGACAAAATTGTTGCCGCCGTTTGTTGTCGTTTTTTTGCCCTGCTGCCAGTTTGAGTGCCACAAAAAGTGCGTTTGTACATATGTGCGAAACGAGCAGAAAATAGTATGAAAGAGAGAATAGATTGACATACAGAAAGTGAGGCAGGGGACCATTGGGGGACATTATCGCCGCTGTGTTGCCATGGATTGTTGTCGCTTTGCGCTAATTAAGCAAAAGCGCAACTAATTAGTTTAACTAACATGAAACACTAAAAATTATGGTTACAGATATAAAAGGAAAGTATAGCGACTAAATAAAGTTATGAAGGATAGACTAAATCTAGTTAGACCAAATGAAATAAATTATCTTTTATTAAAAAGTCATTAAATTAGTAAAATAATTATATGTAATTATAAAATTGCAGAAAGGTCTTTACCGAAAAGTGCTACCCCTCTTTTTCATTCCCAGTTAACTCCAATGCGCTGAGGAAACCTTCAAACGAGTTGCATTATTAAAGCTAGCCAAATTCTTCTGGATGCGGAGTCCATCTCTATATCGGCTCCAAAAGAAAGAGAGTTTATCATCCACCGTCGACAGATTCAAATCCCTGTTTAGCATCGAATTTCTCAAGAAGAGAGAAAGCATTTCTGATTTAGATTTGGATAACATGCCGCCTCATTCAGTATTATAGAAAGAGCATCCCAATGATTAATTAACCTGGACAAGGATATCAGCTAGACTCTACAATCCCTTTAATTGTACTACTGCCAAATAAGAATACGGATACCATTATTGGAGTTCAAGTAATACTCTTTTTCTAAATTAGAAGAACAGAAGTGGACGTGGGAATAATTTGAACAAACTTGTTCTACAAACCAAATTTGGTAGCTCCAGAATCTAGATTTTGAACCCTTCTAGATCACAGCTATTGATACTGACCAAGAATAATCTATGTATGCACTTAATGGAGTTCGAAATGCTTCCTTCTGCCTGTTAGGTGTAACTAACTAACCGATTTAAGTTGAATGTTTAGGTTGTAAATATTTTTATATTATTTATTCTTGTACTTTAGATGTTTGTAAATGAATAAAAATTAAATGAATTTCCATCTGCTATTAAAATCTCAGTTTAACACCGCCATTACAAGTTGGCTGCAAACACAATAAATAAATACATAAACTTGTAGACACAAACTCCTTTTTGTTATTTGCATAAAACATTAGTAAAGAGCATAATGGTATTGATTGTAGTCAACATTTTAATGAAACGAGGTAAAAAGGTTAAACATATCTGCATTTGAGATGCGGCTATAATAAATAAACAACCGCAACCATTTCGGTACAACTGAGCAATGCTAGATTAGTGGGGTTGGGGGGAGAGAGAGAGAGATAGAGATAGAGAGGACGATATTGAAGCTGGGGTTGGGCAGTCAGACGTCAGAATGCAAAGCTTGTTAAAATTCATGTAATGCATTAACAGAGAACAACAACCACAAATTACACTCAGAGAGACAGAGAGAGATAGAGAGACGGATAGATTGACAGAGACAAAGAGCGAGAAAGAGAGAGAAAAATAACAGACACAACAACCAAAAGGCCGACGGGTCTGCAATGAAAAGGCAATTAAAGCGCAGCAGGCTTAAGCACAACCAAAGAGACGGACCAAGGAGAGTTTGCTGTTGTTGTCGTTGTTATTGTTGTTGTTGTTGTTACAGCAATCAATTGCATGCTTCAATGGACAAATATACGACGAGCATAGAGTGAGGAGTGAGAGAGAGCGAAAGAGAGGAGCAGCAATAGTCAGAGATAGACAAGAATGATATGAACGCCAAAGCAAATGCGTTTGCTCTTCACTCCGCTTTATATATACATATATACATACATACATATGTACGAATGTATGTATCTAAGTGTGTGCATGTGTGTGTGTCTGTCTGTTTGTCTGTCTGCCGTCGTCTTTGTCGACATCGTCGCAGTCATTGTCCATGACAGACAGCTGTGGACGGACTCTAGCAGCAGCAGAAGCAGAGCAGCACAACTACGAGTAGATGGACTCAACTAGATAAAACCATAGTTGCCATACCATCATACCATCATACATACATACATACATACATATAGCAGCCATTGCCAGCCGCCGCCAATGTACTCGTAATACCGCATTTGGCATGAGGCCCTGGCCCAGCCTAGGAGTGGAGTGTACTGTAGTGGAGTGGAGTGGAGTAAGAGTCATGGAGAAGTCATGCTCTTTGCGTCTGCATCTTCATTCCACACACATACATACACACAAATACACACACACTTACTGAAACTGGCAGCGGCAGGCAGGCAGTCAAGTGGAACTGGCTAAAACTTGTTAACTTCTGCTACAAAAGGTTCGCTTGTACGAGTACACAATACCAAGAGCGACGTCAAGTCAATCAAGCTATTGGCTTGGCGGCAATTAATCACAAAACAAAAAAAAAAAATTATGTGAAAAAAAACAGACCTGAGGACTAGCTTAATCATGGCAATCAAGTCATCTTGCCTGCCCCATCACAACAACAACAAGTACGAGAAATCGTTTAATTATCACTTGCTAGCCACAATTAACAAATTTTCTTCAACAATTATAATAGAGACACACCCACATCTGTCCCCACTTCTGGGGCGCACCACATGCATATGTAGTTTTTTAGCTACTGATAATCATTCCTTTAGTTATGTTTTTGCCCCATCCCTGCGCTTATTATCGTCAAAGAAATCAATTTTTGGCGCCTTTCTCAATTCAAATTATGTCCGCATAAATTATCTTTATTTTAACTGTTACTGATTGTTTTTTAGACACATTCGTCAAGTGGTACGCAAATCAACATAGACTCAAAGCTCAACTAAGCGGCACTGCGTATTCTATCGAAATTTTTACTTCCAGCCGCCTCCTGTTTCAGTATGCTGTGAGAAATTATATGATCAAAAATTAGCTCATTTCCATTATTCAAAAGCCATGATAACACAATTTTTGGATCTATCACTTTTCTATATGTATATGTATGTATATACACACAAATACATACATATATGGATGGGTTTTCTTGGTCCAAAACGTTTTCTTCTCATTAACCAAAAAGAAGTTTTGCTTCCACAGAACAAAAGATCTTTCGACAAGATCCTACAAAGGAGTCCCGATTGCACAATTTATTGTGTTTCACATATTTGATATTCATATGTATGTATGTATGTATATGTATGTATGTATGTATGTATATGTATGTATGTATGTATGTACATATATATGTACATATGTATGTACATAATAATGTTAACTAGAAAAGAAAGCGTAGACAAAAGTAATATTCTGGGGCATTTATGTATATTTCCTCTCTCTTCGTTGAAGGATTGATGGTTTCTGTAAGTGTTCCTTAAACAGTATCAAAATCCAACTATTCTGCTGTAATGTTTAAGTCTCAACTTCTCCAAACATAATTCGAACTTGAACAGAACTTGATTAAAGTTTGTATTTTTCTGCAATAATAAAATAGTGTGTTTGTACGTATGTATGTAAATCGTATACAGTAAAATGCTTCTTCTGAATTTAGTTGATCGATGTTAGCACTAGTAATGAACTTAATTTCAAATTTCTATGTGTGAGGAACACCTTGTTGTTTGCATTTAGCCACACCACTGTCCGTAGAGGTAACTCTCGACTATAAACGGCAGCCAACGAGCCATAAAGAAATTTCTGTTGTGTGTCTCTCTAAATGTGTTTCTTTTGCTGTTGCATTTTCAAGTTCTTTTACCCATATTGTGCCATCCGCTTAGCTTCATTTTATCCCCTCGTTGTTGGCCATCGTTTTCGTATTCTCCATTCCTTCACTTTCATCTCCCCCCAACTTCTTCTGCTGCAATTCAAACTCAGACCTCAAGTGCTCAGTATGTCCTCAGGGGTCTTTGATGCAGCTTTTGGTTTTATGTTGCAAGAGAAAAAACAAAAAAGGACAAAAGCGAACGAATCTGCGGTTAGCAGTGAGGGAAACGGACCGCCTGTACGTCTTGGTGTGATTTGGAGGAACGCACACACACACATACACAGTTATAACTTTGAGGAGTAACGCAAAAAAAATAGGAGCTCCAACTTTTGCACTATTCTTATACACTTTTACATAAAAAGGGTGCATTCATTTTAATGCAACATTTGCAATATACAGAATAAGGTATGAAAGTGCTCCTGTTTTATTATAGACTCTAGGGTATACAAATATCGGCGCTATAATACGAAAATTTGGCACGGACCTCGGTTATGCTTCTTTTTTTCTTCCTCTTGCTGATGAAGTTGAACAATTTGAGATACGACAAGCTCACACACACATGCACACACAGGGACACAGACACACAGGATGAAGGCAGAAAGGGAGATAGAGGGAGAGAGACAGAGTGGCAAGAACGTACATAGGTTAGTTGGTGGATCGGAAGACAGAGACAAAATGCAGACAGCTAGGGACGGACTTTCTTGCGGAACGCTCATTTAGTTGCTTTAGGAACGACAGCTACTACAACATACTACGACTTCTACTACGACTACTCTGGGATGGGACATAAGATGGGATGGGATGGGACGGCTGGCTGGCAAGTTCCTTTCGAAAGCAATCAAGATGCAAAAACTTTTGACGAAGACAACGACAACACACGCAAAATTTTTGTCTCTTTTCTATTCCAAAAAATTGCTAATTTATGTGATGATGAATTATGCGAAAGTTTAGCGGCGACGACGGTGATGACTAGGATGACTCCCATAACACAACTTGGCAGTTTCAATTAATTTTAATTGTGCTCCTGCATAAAAAATATGTAAAGATGTACGGGAGTATCTTCAAATATAAACGAAGGCACACAACTACTACTATACACTACTATACACAGCCGAAGATCGTGGGCGTTGAATTGAAGGAGGGGGGTGGCGGTATTCGTAATCTAACTACTTCGAGTCTTTCACTTTGTTCGTCGTCTGTTTGGTGCCTTTCTCCTCATCACAACTATCGTCAAGATTTATGAATCCCGAATACAGAGTACCTCCCTCCTTCCCTCGTCTTGGCCCTATCATTTTAAATTCAATTTGATATTTATTTTTTCGTTTTTCTTGTGGTTGTTTTTGTTGTTGCTGTTGTTGACAGTTGCACTTTATGGCCCATGCACATTTCATGGCTTGCGCTTTCTTTCTTCGTTGCCTGAAAATTGATTTTTCTTTTATCTTACTTTTTTTATTTGTTGATTTTTTTTTGCTTTTAAAGGGTGATGAGAAGTGTAGGCGTTGTGCAATTGAGTTGTATGGATATATGTATGTATATTTATTTGTCGGTTGTGGCCAAATTAACAAACCTGTAAAGAAAGAGTAAACGGGTAAAGAAATAAGTAAAAAATTGTTGAAAGTGATGCATGTAAATGTTGTACATTGTAGGTCAACTAACGAATAATGATTAATAAAGCGGCATAAACATTGTTGAGGAAGGAGATGGAGGAGGAACTGCTTATTTGACACAAAGTGTTAAGTAATCCATTTCTATATAGAGAAATAACACATTTCACATTTCGGCCTCAAATTAAAAATTTATATTTAAAAAATTAATAATAATTCTTAAGTTATCAGTAATAGATAATCATTCAATCAAAAAATAATTGTAAATATTTCTAATGAATTATTTTTTCCTAGTTTTTCGTTAATTAAATCAGTTGAATGAAGCGTTTCATTTTAAACGCATCATTTCTTAACTTGAAAACTTGGCTTTAACTTTAAACGTTTTAACAATAGCGTTGACAAACTAACTGAACCGTATCTTACTTTTTTCCAGTATAAACTGATACTGGGAAAAATAATGTGAATAAAATTTGTAATACTCTCACAGATACACACACTTACTTACATACATACATACACACATACAAAAGTATGTATGTATGTATGCAATGTATGTATGTATGCATGTATTGCCATCTATACTCAATCTGAGCGAGGGCAATCAGTGCATTGTGAAGGAAAAGTGTCGGCGGGAAGTGTCTGTCAAGATGAGTTTGCACTTTTCGTGTGCCGACAAACTTGGCTCTTAGAATCTGGAGTAAGGCACACAGAGCCAACTAACCAAGCAACCAACAAACATAGTATCCTCTCCCTTCACAATTTCAAGGTAGAGAAGGAGGATGAAGAGTAGCAGGAAGAAGGTGATGCGCCCCCACTTTTGTGCAAGCTGAAATGTTTTCGTTTCACTGAGCACAACAACAACATCGACAACAACAATAACGACGTGCTGAGAGATGCCGTAGCGATTTTGTTTTGGTTTTTTCTTTTTGCATTTGTTGTATTTTTTCACATTGAATTTTTTTTTTCCTCTTTTCTTTCTTTCTTTCTGTCGCCCTCTTTCCCTGCGCCAGTCAATTCAATTTGAAGCCATTTAGCATCAATTTGCAGTAATTTGACGTATAAATTATGTCAAATTGCCGAGCAGCTTGTCATTGGGTGTACATTGTTGTTGTTGTTGTTGCTGTTCTCACTCAGTCACTGGCTCGTTTCGGTTTCGGTTTGCCTTTGTTGCTGCTGTTGTTGCCGATGCTGCTGCCGGTTTTGCACCTTTTTTTTCCACATCCAAACATACACATACACACACACATGCATACATACATATGTATGTACATACATACATACATACATACACAATGATTATGCCCGCCAGGTAGAAACCGTCAAGCGAACGAGCCAGCGAGCATCAGTCCCAGTTTACCCTACCCTCCTATACACCACTACTCAGATTCAGACTCAGATCCCAATCCAAATCCCAGTGCCATTGTGCCCTCTCCCATATCTGTTTCTTTTCCCCCCTCTCTCGTTCTGTGGCTACGTTTGGCACTGTGTGAATTTTATTTTCGCTTATGTCGACACAAAAGAATTTCACTTAACACACACACACACACATACAATACATATGGCTACGGGTTTTTTTTTTTTGGGACGAGACGAAAAAAGGGTCCAGAGTCGTCGTCGAACACTAAAAGTGCTCATAAAGCCGATATATAAACTACACAACAGAACGACAGAGAAAGAGAGATTCGAATGAAGAGACAAGAGGGAGAGGGAGACGGACGGCATAGAGCGACCGACCGAGGGGGAACAATTTTTACGCTTTTGTGAATGTTTAACATTCAAAGATATCATCGAAAAATTCACTGGAAATGCTTGTACAATAAAAGGAGAAGAAAACAACCAGAACAAATAAACAAAAAAAATATATACTGAATCACAGATCCGACTTTCCGATACCCATCACAGTATTGTTTCTTCCCAAATTAGCTGATAGACCTAGCGTCATTTCAAACAATTCAGTGATGGCTGCACAGATAATCTGTGGAAAAAATACTTTGGAAGAAATATTCTATATTTTCTGTCTGCACATAAATTGTAAACATATATCCCCAACTATTGATTAACTATTTATTTGGTATCTTTATGTATGATATCATTTTGATCTAGAAATAACTTTGCGTTAAAAGACTATTAAAGACACATAAAATAGTACGAATAATTAAGCTGACTCCATATGCTTTATGTACGATATTTCCTAATATGTATTACAGTATACATATGTATCTTTCAGATTTGATTGCAGGGTATAAAGTGCCGACCATGTTGGAAAGAAAAAGGGACACTGAGTGGCGGAGATGACGCTGACAAAGCAGAAGCCCAGCTACATAGCTAGATCGTTCATCGTCGTCGTCCCCCTTCTTCTCTCTTCTTGAATTTTGTCGCCTTTGCGTTTCGAGTGTTTGCTGCTGCCGTTCACGCGTCGTAAACTCGGTAGTTCCAACAACAACAATAACTACAGCAACAAAAAACAACAAAGAATGAAAAACTTCCGCAAAATAACAGGGGGCGTGGCGGCTTTGCATTGAAAATGAAACATGTCATCATCACATCTCAAGGGGAAACAGATTCTGTTTTTATTTTCCCCCCTTCCATTGATTCCTTTAATATATAAAAGGAATTTCCATTTGCATTTTAATTAAGTGAATGGACAAAATACGGGGGAAGAGAAGCGAATAAGATGGTGAAGGGAAGGGAGCTCTAACTCTTCGGTGGGTGGATGATTTGGGTTTGGTTAGGTAGCAAGACGGAAAACTTTATTATCTGTACAACCAATTATGCATATCATAAAACACTTAAAAACATTAATGAGTGTCAGACAGCAAAAGTAAGCAGCGACAACGTCGTCGTCTTGGCGTCGTGCATGAGCCACAGCAACAACGACGACGAGAAAAAGAAGGTTGGTCGGGGAGGCGAGTTATGGACACGGAGACCTCTATAAACAGAGCAGACCCAGAGTCATTTACCAGTCACTCAGTCAGTTTGTACGTCCAGCTGTCTTTCGAATACGGTCTATAGACCACTACCCACTTCATGGGCAGCAAAGGCATGGAGTCATTTGTTTCATTCATTCACTTACATTGGGAGCCAAGGGACGTTCCAAAATTGTGGAAGAGGACGAAAGGGGGGGGGAGAAACGTGATGGGGGAGGTGATTTAAAGATATGAACGTGCCTTTGTTAGCGATGGGCGGGCGAACCGCAGCGAAAATTTCTGATTTTATCCAGAGTTATTAGTATTAATTGAAAATTAGTTGAGATTTCCGATTGATAGAGGAAATCTAATTTGTATAGTCGGTAGATTTGTCTGTAGATATTAATTAAGCCTTTTAATTAATACTATATTAATTAACATAATTTCTTAATCACATCGAATCAAGATACTGCGTTAAATATTCACTAGTAGTCGGACGCGTGTGCCGTGTTTCCCGTTGCTATTTATTGTTACTCACTTGACCATCTCTAGTAACGCCCCCAACTGTTTCAGTTAGTTTATGGGCAAAGTCAGCATGTTGCCACTTTATTGCCTGCTTTACATTTCTGTTAGTTTTAGTCAGCGCCCAGGGGCAAATGCAAAGAGAGTGTGGTGTGTGTGTGGGTTTAGTGGGGTGTGTGTATGAGTGAGTCGTGTTATGCTTTGCGGGTAAATTAAAATTCGACTTAATCGCTTAAACATTTAAAAGGCAAGCTAAAAGCCAGCAGGCATCGCTAGCAAAATCTCATGTCCTTCCCTCCCTTTCCTTCCCCAATCCCCTCCCCACACTCTCCCGTACCCAATCCACACACAGCGGCATGTCCGCTCTTCCTTTTTTGTGGCTTTTGTTGTTTTTGCTTTTGCATGCGCAGAACAACATGCGCCAAAGTTGTATAGCAACATGGCTGCTATCTCTGTTGCACTTGCAGGCTTCAATCAGAGAGCGCCATACAACAAACATGGCTGCCGCTCTCTTTGCAGTGGAGAGCGAAAGATATATCCAAAGAAATAGAGAGACTCAGAGAAAGAAAGGGATACATGTACATATAGATAGATAGATAGTAAGCGAAAGACAGAGATAGACGGAGAGAGAAAGAGCAAACATAAAAGAGAACTGGTGTTGGGGCGCTAATGGCACAGCAGTTGATGGGAAAGGTGAAGTTTAACAGGAGGGCGGGCGCAGCAGGGAATGGTGGATATTTTCGCTACTTTACTTTTTGCGCTTTTCGCAGCCGCCTTTGAGTGTCCGAGGCATAATTTAAACGTTAATTAAGATTTGCAAAGCTTTAATAAAAGAAAGCGCAATGCGAAAGAAAAGATAGAACTAGAGAGAGAAAGAGAGAGCATACAGAATAAAGGAACAGATCTTATTACACAATTTTCCTTTACTTTCCTTTTTTAAATTATAAAATTTACTGCAATAACTTTTGGTATTAAAATTTTTCCTTTAGAAGTCCTTTTACTAGCTATTATTTGTTAACCAATAAAAGCTATCGATGTGAAAAAGGATATACATAGTCAGATATCAGATGTGTTCAGATGAGTTTTTAAAATTGAATTAATTTTTCGATGAAATCATCATTCTCTCTTGGGTTAATTTTAATGTTATATTTAGCTGATGCAACTGCTAAATTTAATTAATAATTTTTATGTCATTGTTGCAATGGGATGATAAAATATGCCCCGCAAAATGCAGTGGCAATAAAATTTCAGGGCCTGGTCATAAAACAGTTGCCGTTTCAATTACCACACAAAAAGCCACAAAACACAGAAACTTAACTACCACAGAGTAATAAACTTAAATGACGCACAAATAAATTTATATACACACAGTCACAAGATATATGTATGTATGTGTAAATATGTATGTATGAATGTATGTATGTATGTATGTGTGTGTGTATGTATGTATGTATGTATGTATGTATGTATGTATATATGTATGTATGTATGTATGTATTTACATACATACATATACATATGTATGTATGTATATGTTTTGTGCAATTTTTAAACTTATAAATTTTAGTAATATACTAAATGAATTATGTCACCAAAAGATTTCCTTAGACTTCGAATTTTGTTCGATTTATTTTGTTAATAAAAAACCAAAACAAGATCTTTTATCTTCAGACGAGATATATGTACATACATACATAATATATGTAGTAGTTCTGGCCTAAAAATGTAAAAAATAAATGGCATCTTATTACACTTTGAGAAACTCGAACTTATAGAAATATTAATTACTATCCGGTTTTCATTAATTATTGATTTGAATCTTTTCTATTAGAAAACGAATAGATTTTTCATTTCGTGTCCGGTTTTAATGTAAGTTTCATAATTATTAAACTCTTACAAACTGACAATAACTTGTTAAAAATAAATATAGTTGATGGATTATTTTGTGGGTGTGTCAAGTAATTTAAGTGGGGGCGATACCTATTTCCAGTTTGATTTAGTTATTATTTGGACAACAATTTCCGAGTTGTCAGAAATGTATACAAACTTTTAATGTGACTTTGACATGCAATGGGAATCTTAGCAAAACAAAAAAGAAGAAAATATACCAAAAACCAAAAGCAGAATAACGAAAACCTCACACAAAAAGAAACATTGCACAGAGCAGTGGAAAAGAATTCTAATTGAGGACAGTAGCAGCAGCAGAGGCGGCAGCAGCAACAGCAGCAACACGGCAGCAGCAATGTTGTTGATAGCAATCAACATCAATTAAAGCAGCTGTCTGTCTTTCCCTCTACCCGAGTCGTGTAATTATATTTGTTACCATCATCATCATCATCATCATCATCATCATCATCATCATCATCATCATCAGTAGCAGCAGCAACAGCAACAGCATCAACGTTGTCAATGCATTATGTTGGCACTCGCTTGAGCACTGAGGCGACTTTGCAATTCCCGTCAGTAAGTAGTAACAGCAACATGTTGCTGTTGCTGTTAGTGCCGCGCCTCTGTCTAGATGTCTATTTGTCTTTCTGTCTCTCTCTCTCTGTGTGTGTGTGTGTCTCTTCAGATGGCAACTGTTGATAATTATAATCCGCTTGTGGTTAAAATGGTGTTGCCTACCTTAGTAGCGATAAGCGCGCATGAATAATTATGTTGCCGCGAGTTGTTGTTGCTGCTGCTGCTGCTACTACTCCTGACAATGTCGCCTCTTGCCCAATGCGCGACAACAACTCATGAATAATTAATGCATCGGCCGCGGACTGCTGTTGCTATTGCTGCTGCTGCTCCTGCTGCTGGTTCGCTTTTCTTGGTTTTCAAAATGTTGCTGCTGCAGCAGCAACTTGTCTCCTTGATCGCGCAGTGCTTGTTGAAATATATTTTCAATTATAGCCGGAAATCGTGAATTATACAAAGCGATATGAGAGGGGCATTGTTGCTATTATTTTGATTAAACTTGTCAGTTTGCCTTTCTGGTTGCATATATATTTTTTTTATTTTAAAAGGGTGCCGACAACAATTAACACTTGAACAGAAGCAAACAGCAGCAGGCACTTTCAACTTAATTTGTATAAAAAATTTATGCAAAAATTCCCACATTAAATTAAATAAGCGATTGGGTTTGTCTAAACGAAAGAGAAAGAGAGAGACAGAGACAGAGAAAAAAACAAAAAAATTTTCGAGGCGGTCGTCGCACAATTGGCACTTGAAAGGCATCAAGATACAATAGCAATAACTGCAGTAACAGCAGCAACAGCATCAGCAAGCTGGCAGGCAACAACAAACAAGCCAAACAAGTATTGCTGCCGTGCCAAGGCAACAGACGATAAAAGGCAACAGCAAACAAAAGGCAAGTGCAAAGACAGAGGATATAGCAGGGGCAGGGGGACGGGCACATCCTAGGGTCTGGTCTCCTTCTTTCACTCCTTCTCTCCTTGTCTCGACTGGGAATTGAATTCCATTCAAAAGACAGCAGCAGGAGCCACCAACAGAGGTAAAGGAAAGGAAAGGAAAGAAGGCGGTTTGTCATACTTGCAACAAATGCCACAACTGGAGGCAATCCAAGTGAAATGGCTTACATGCATTGCTTTCTCGTTCTCTCTCCCTCCCCCTTACTTTGGCACTCTCTGGCCTTACCCCCTTGATTATTTGAATGCAGGGAGCAGGCGTGTTGAGGTGTGTTGGCGATAGCATCTTGCATAAAATTACTGCTGCCAGCGACAGCAACAACAGCAACAGCAACAGCAGCAGCAGCAGCAGCAGCAGCAGCAGCAGCAGGAGCAACAGCAAGAGCAGTAGTAAGAGAGCTGCATCCCAAAGGCAGCAACGGCAACAGCCACCAGCGACGAGTCTGAGATGCTGTGCCACTGATAGCCTCGAAATTGTTGGCAGTTGCAATTTGCTGTTTGGAATTTTAAGCGAGCCAACAATGAAGTTCAAGCCAAACCAAGTCAAGAAGCAGGATGACGATGATAAGGAGGAATAGTGGGAAGAGAGAGAAGTAGAAGAAAAAGGAATGGCCAGACAGCAACATCATTCTCATGCTCATCAGCAGCAGCAACAGCAGCCAAAAGCAAGCTCAGATAAACTTCAAGTGCCGGCTACAACTTTAACCCATGGCAAGGCTCAAGAAATAAATCGAATTGGTTAAAATAAATTTGTGGATTTTAAATGTAAAATAATAATAAATTCTTTCGATTTCCTAAAGCTAAACATTGATGTATGTATATATACATAGATGCATATGCTACAATCTAAAGAGTCATCAACAATTTCAATAATTACCAAAAAGTTCCTATAGAATATAAATCTGTAATCTACTCAGATAAAGGTCAATTATAATTCTACTTATTTTCCCATCAGGTTTGTCCCAAGTGGGTTAACTTTAGCTCACTCCTTGGACCTGAATTCTGCCAGAAAAAAAAAACACAAGATAAAAATGTAGGAGAAAAGAAGGGGCAGGCAGGCGGCAGGCAGGTTTTGCTCCTGCTTTGAGCCTTTCATTTTTCCCCTAGTCTTTTTTTTGTTTTGCTCATTCCAATTCAATTTTTGTTGCTGTTGTTGCAATTGTTGTTGCGGGTTTTGTTTGGCTTTTGCATAAAATCCGAATGCCGTGCAAAAATCGAAATAAGATATAGCAACAACACAGAGCAACAGCAACAGCAGCCAGCCAGCACGATTTATGTTAATCAGACAAGAAGGCGGCGCACAAAAAGCTGACGAAGAGAACGAACGGGAGGAGTGTGGAAAGGGGTGGGGATATATAACAATGGAGTGTGTAGAGGGGGAACAGAGAGAAGAGGAAGGAGCAAGTGGCAGCGCCAGTCGTTGCATTCAATCATCTTTTATCTGGCATCGCCGGTATGGAGGAAGTCAAAGTTGTCTGCCTGTCCCTGTCCCTGTCCCTGCCCCTGCCCCTGCCTCTCTCTCTATCTCCTAGTCTCTCCTTCTCCCACCTATTTGTGCCTGTGCCAGAGAGTTGCTTGGAGTTGTCGAAGAATATCTCTCTGTGGCCCCTTTCGGTTATTATGCATCGCTTAGATACATTTGGAGCACTTTCAGATCATTTTTTTTTTCTTTCCTTCTAGAGCAGAGTCATTCACGTTTTTGTTCGCCTATTTATTCGTTTTTGTGGTGTCTTTTGACTCTCTGTGAGATTTCAATTTGATTTGTTATCGATTTTATTTCAATTTGCCAATTGCTTTACCTCTCCGTCTTTCTCTCTGTCTTCCTTCCTGGGAGAAAGTTAATTAAGTTAATTTTTGTTAATTTAAATCAGAGAAAAGAGTAAACTTAAAAACAATGCAATACGATTTATATCTAGACAAGTTTCCACACAATATTTACAACTTGTTAGAAACTTGAACAAGCGATATTCTAAATAGAAATTCGAAAAACAGTCACCTATTCACCGCCTATTCAAGGTAAGCATATTAGAAATGCCATTTCTTCTAAACCATTCGGGACTACTGAGACAATGCGTCCCAGCAATATTCAAACTTCAATATTTGTATTTTTTGTAAAACCAAAAAATTAAAAAAAAAATCTCAAAATATAACTTAAACGCCTTTTGACTACTTTATTTAATTATTCATGTTGAAGGCTTTTACACTAAATGCAGGACAAGAAAAGAACAAAGTTTTTTCTCTAATCGAACGGAGCGAAATTTAAGAAGTTAGCTTAAGACCAGATATTTTTAAAACCCGTTTAAAGCGGTTTAAACCCCGTGTACGTCATTTAATTTAAAATCTACTAGACCAATCTTCTTTTAATATTTTATGCGAATTAAATGAAATAGTCTATTTATAATTAGCATAAATAAATAGTCTATTTATAATTAGCATAGAATCAACGATTAATATGTCGATTTGATGGAATAAAGTTTTATCTGTTGGATTTTTATTACAACTTACAGTACAAGGGAATTCTGTTGTCGGAATGTAATCGGTGGGGTGGGACAGCAATCAAAATACCAACCTGCAAATGAGAAATAATAATATTTAATTAATTTCAATCAATATGACGTATGACAGATTTCGAATGTTCGATTAAAAATATATTTTTAAGTATAATGTTTGCTTTTAATTTACAATTGAAATCCGTCAAATTGCAACAGTAGAAGGCTTTACCACAAAATAAATACAAATTAAAATGACAGCTGAGAGGTGCGGGAACTGGTGGGAGTCAACGGCATGTAAGAAGAGGGAGCGGGGCGAGACTAAGAAAGAACTCAACGACGCCAGTCAGTCTACACTTTTGCCACTGTAAAATTCATTATCTAGAGAAAGAATTTTCGTTTTTCGGGTGTCTTATAAAATATGTACGAATAGGAATTTCAACTAAACTTGCCAGGCTTTCGACGTGAAATATTTTTAGCGTAAATAAAAACTACAACAATGTTCTTAAGTTATAAAAATGCGTTAGGGTAACTCAAGAATTGGGAAAATAGAAATTCAATCGATAAATGTTAATCCACCATAAGGAAACGAACAGTCTGATCAATAACAGAAATGATCGTTTTCGATCAATATATTTCATGAATTTAATTTTTGGAAAAGAATATTTCTTTGGTCACCCTAATGAACTGAACTGACTTTCTGACTCACTGACTGACTGACTAGCTGACAGGCTGACTGACTGTCTTCGTTGGCTTGTTCTGCTTGTGCACTCGGCCAAAAAGAAGAAAAGAAAATATAGAAAAAAGAAAGAGAGAACTATGCCATTTTGGCGCTTTTCATGCACTTTTTGTGCCGGATGTGCTGCAAAAAATCACACACACATACAAATAAATGCCGAAAACGTGAAAAAGAAAATGCTGTAATTTTAACAAAGCACCAAAGAAAAAGGGCACAATAAAAACACAACATGGGAAAACCGACTGAGCAAATTTTCCTCCCTTCTATTTTTTCTTTTTTTTTAAAAACTTTTATCGGGTCTGGGGTAAATGCGTTTTTGATGCTGCTCGGAGGGGGTTACAATGGGTTGGTTTCTGGTAGTTGTTGCATTGTGTGTTTAGCCTCTGGCTCTTGGCAAAGCAACAACAGAAAAGTTTATGCATTAAGCTTATGCCAATTATGAGTTTCTTTTTAGGTTTTGTTTCATTCTTTTTCAACTTCTTCTTTTAAACATAAAAACACCCCCTCATCCCCATCGTTATTCTGTTTCCCTTCTGCTACTCCCTTTTGTTGGAAAATTGAAACAACTTTTGCAATTACTTTCCGCAAACAAAACAAATGTGTGCGAGTCACGCAATCTGTCGACTACTGTACACGGGCGATTTCCTATCGCCAACCTTCCCCCGTATCCCCCTCCCCAGCCCACTTATCACTCAACAATTATCCAGCATTGTTTGTGTATGTATTTATGCATACATATTCGTACATTCCATACAAAATGGTAATGACAATAACAAGGCTGAATGGAGAGTGTGAGAGCCGAAGTAGCAGGTGAGTGAAAGAGATGAGGAGAAGGAGGAGACGCGACATTCATAAAGCTGTTAAATTGTTGTTTTAGCGCTCAACTGTCGCCTGAGTAACGAATACACATACACTCATACAGTTAAATACAGCTATGAACGCATTGATACAGAAAATGGTAAAGGAGGTTTCACAATGGCTTAATCGAAAAATAATTTAATAAGTGTTATATAGTAGTCAAGTGAAACAATTTATTAGATAAGGGTGAAAAAAGTACCTGATGAAATTTCTCAAACGATTTCAATTTATTATACTTTCTAAATAAATACATTGTGATGTGCTATTTAAGAGGTTGTTTTAAGTCTTTCAAGCAAATTGCAAAAAAGACAAGGAAGGGGAAAAGAAGAGAAAATTGTCTATACATATTTACATATGTACATACATATATATGTATGTATGCACACTGTTGTCTTTTTCCTGTTCCTTCAACGTGTTCCTTCTCTTTTGTTCACTGAAATATGTATCTATGTACATGCTCATACGTACATACATACGTTGGTATGAATGTATTGTGGTCTGTGTCCCACTGCGGTATGCAACAATTTTATTATTACAGTTATTTGACTTGCAGAGCCATACGAGCACGATACAATACACACATATGTATGCACATACAGACATACATATACGCACACATAAAGGCATTGCATACATAAGCAGTTTGTGTTGCTGACTACTGTCAGGCACTGGCATTGCAATTTGCATTGTTTGCTCTCTCCCACTCGAGCTCAACTCACTCGTACTCCCTCTGTCACTCTCTTTCTGTAACTGTGTGTGAATGTGTGTGAATGGTTTTAAAATCCTCGCCCACATGCACACCAACACAAGGGATTGCTGTCTCCGCAATTCTATTAAATTATGTGTGTACACTCCCCACCTTCTTTATCATCATCCACTCTCACTCCCACTCACTCCCTCTCTATAACCACTCTTACTCTGTTAAATTGCCTTATGCAATTGCCATGGAGAGAGTTGTTGCTCACTAAATATAATTTACCGTTAACACTTCCTCTCCCTTTCCTTCAACTCCACTCGAACAAAACCCTATATCTATATGCTTGTTGTCTGCATTCAATAATTCAATTATGCATGCCATTTAATGTCTCCATGAATACACGCATACATACATACATACACATGTGTACATATGTACATATGTGCATGTCCCTTACTGTATGTGTGTGTAAAGAAGCATACAACAGCCTGTCAAAGAAGTGTATTGACATAGCAAAATTGCGTATTTATTTTGACAAACGATTCTCCTTCGGATTAAAAAGCTGTTAAATAAATATAAATGGTTTAGTTTAAATTGAATTAATATTCTCAAAACTTTTTAAGTATCTTCCGTAATCAAAATGCTTCTAATAAGTAGTATTTTAAAACTAATTTTTAAATACATACATACATTAAATTATTTTAACATATTCTTTCATAAAAGCCACTGTTGCTACATGAATACATTTTGGAAATGCATACATTCTTGACAAACTGTAGCTAAATACACTCATTCCAATATTGCACAAATTGCCTGTGCACTCTGTACTAATGAATTTTGCATATATTGCAAATTATATTTTCAATTCCATTTTGCAATGCAAATGTGTAGTAAAAAAATATCTCGCCAACAATCACTTATAGAAAACTAAAAGAACTAAACATTATACTAACTTAAAATTACTTTAATTTAGTATTTGACTGACTGTTGATGTTTGACAACTTACACTAAAAATGCCTACAAATTTCATCTCACCACTTGGCTGCCTTTTATTTATAACTATAATTCTTGCTGACTTGTCTGCGTTCTAATTAAAACATTCGTGTCGTATTTTTTTGCTTGCATTTGCATACGCCCACACCTTAAATATAACGAGCAAAAAATTAATGAAAAATGCCAGCGTGCATACTTTTCGAGTTCAATGTCTCCTCATAAATTAAAGCAAATGTCAGCAGAAGCGAATTTCATTTGTCAATTTTTTGTTGAATGAATTCTATATTTAAATCACGTGGCCAATAATATATCGTATCTATCACCTGTTTCTTTGTACAACATTTAACACAAATAAGTGGAATTCACTTCATTTGGTTTTCTCTGTATGTTGCACTTTGTGTGTGTTCTTCTTTCTGTTCTTTAATAAATAGTGTAAATTAATTAGAGTGGAATTTATTTTGCACATACTAGACACACACACACACACACACACCAACCTAACATGCATAGATAAATATTTATTAGTATGCAAAAGGGACAGTGAAGAGAGAGGGACGGTACGGGTGGCGTTCGTTTTCTGTTCCCTCCTCCTTCTATTATAGCATCGACAATTTACGCCAAATGCCTGGTAATTTAATTGAAAATGGCAGCCTCGGGCACCCAACCGACTGACTAGCCCCAGTCCCAGAAGCAGCAGTGAGTGTGTAAATACGTACACACATACATATGCATAATATGTATGTATGTATGTATTTATGTATGTGTGTAAATACATACATTCGTTTGTATGTATTTACGTGCGGCACTTGGCACGTTCCGTGCCAGCGAAAAATTCTCATAATAATTAAACGAAAACGCGTTGATTGCATGCAATTTGCATTTTACGACTGACCGAGACGACTGCGACTGCGACGACGACGACGACGACGACGACAACACGGCAGCAGATATCAGATCTCTTTGTTCCCCCGTCTGTCTTTACCTCATCTCTCTCTCGAACAACTACTACCTGAGTGCTGCATGTTAGGGTAGGCCGAACAGACAAATGGCTAACCAGACCAGAGTCCCAGACCCGGGCCAACTAATTGAAACTCAATAAGCAAACGTTATTATTGTTACCACTCGCATATGACACCGCCCACAACAATCGAATCGAGTCGAATCGATAATGATAATAATGATGGTGATTATGATGACGACACTATTGTTGATTAGCGCGATTAAGCAAATTAGTGCCTTTCATATATGCATGGCAAATTGAGACAAGGCGACGACTACGACGACAATAATATTCCCGCTACCTCATCAAATTTCAGCCAATTGAATTGGTAATGCCAATTCCGTTAAAAGCCATTTCTAGTAGTCACTAATCGACGAATGACAATTTCATTAAATTGCACTAATTAAAAAAGTCTCAAAGTGGCAAGTAGAAATGCATTTGCATGAAACATCATCAATTAATCGATCTCATTCAGAATTTTAGTTAATGGAAAGTATCGTTAATTTAAAACAGATTAAATGACATGGCAAAAAATAATTCAATACAGATTTACTCTCCAGATGAGACTGACTAGAATTTAAGAAACAAATCCTGGCTATATTTTTATTTCAGAGTAAATGGATGCAATAATTTTTTTTAATTAGAAACTACATTCCATTAATTCCATTCTATTTCACTGCTATACATAATTTACGTTTATAAACTATATTCATTATTTCCGATCAAAAACTATATTTAATTAATTTCTCTGCAACAATCCGGAAAAGAGTATAAATTCAGCTTTTTAGGATCTTAAGTTAAAAGACATATAATAATATCTGAAGAAAACGGTGGAAACATTGGTAAATCTAGTTAACATTGAGAAACACACAGAAACCAGTTTCGAAACTATTAAAGACTATAATAACTATCTTTATTTATAAATTAACTGAGAAGCTGAATCAATTACCGTTAAGTGACTTCTGTTGACCACATTTAAAAGACATAATAAAAAAAATAAATGTTTTTCTTTTTTCTTTTTTATAAATAAAGCTATGACTGCTTTCAATGGAAACAATTTTCATTTTGGCAATTTCCTTTTCGTTTTCAATCACCCCACACACGGCTCGCTACATATATTACCAAAACCCCACCCCCTTTTGCCATTCATTGACGTCTGCCAGAAAAGATCAAAAGAGTTTCACAGTTTTCCATATCGGAAAAGAGAAAAATCAACACACAATTTGCCATGAAATCAAAAAACACAAAAACGCAAATTGAATTTAAATATAAAATCAAAGTTTTTTTTTTTTATGACTGAACTTTTGATAAACAAATCGAATTTAAACATTTAAGTAAAATATATAAAACAAACTTGATGGTGAGCGCCACATTCTAGAATCTAGAGTGAGTAAGAATAAGAAAAGTTCTGCATTCAAAATAGATGTAAATAAGTGCGTAAATTTCGTCAACAGTCAAAATAGTGTCACACTGGGACTGGGAGGACTTCACTCACAGTTTTCATATGTTCGCAATGTTTAAGCCGAAATAATGTCTGTGATGTGATTGATTTTCCTATTCCGCACGAGATGTGTCTGTACTCAATATGAACCCTTCTTAAACGGAGGTAAATGCATTTACACGCTGCTCCGTTTAAGGGTAGTGTTTTTATCTATCATCCGATGTCGGTGACCTCCTTCACATGAATCAGTAGTTTTTAAAATGATCTTTTCACATTATTCACATGCTAGTACATCGAGTACAGAACTAGCAAACTATAGATACTTATTTGTTTTAGATTATGACGATGTGGTTTCTTTTTTGGTTTCTAGGACAAGAGAAGGCGGTAGCAGCCAACTGTGGGCGTTGCCTGTATCTAGTCGTGCCACGCCACTTGGTTCATTGCCAAATATTTTGATTTTTTCATATTTCTTCTTGATGATTTTCGCCTTTGCCATAGATAGAGATAGAGGAAGATTTATGTCTGTGGAACAAGTGAAGCGGAGCAGCAAAAAGGAAAAAAAATTCTTCTGTTTTTCCTTTTGTATTTTCATCGGCAAGAATGAGAAATCTCTTTGGGGCACTTAAACATGAATTATAGAGATTCGTGTTGGATATATGTATATACAGATATACATATTTGTATAAATATATGTATAAGTATATTTATAAACATTATTACGCCAGACCATTTATTTATTTGCTGTTAATTAATGTCAAGCATTTCAATAAACAATTAAAAGGAATGCGGCTCGATTGAAATTTATGAATGCCGCCGCTGTTGCCCTTGCCCCCTGACATCCTCACTTTACCCCCATCCCCTGTTGCTGACACTGTCCCTGCCCTTGCCGCTGTGGCGTTCATTTAGTAATAAATTAATTTTGTAGGTTCGAAATTTTGTTTTTGCTTCCTTTTTTTTTTTTTGCTTGCTGTAATGATTTTTATAGTTTTTTCTCGTTTTCCTTTTTGTATTTCATTTTTGGCGAGCTGTTTCATGCTTCATGGCGCATGAAATGCAACAGTCCAGGCAACAACAAAAAGTTGCATAAATGAAATCTTTTTTTTTTATTTTTCTGTTGCTGTTCAGGGCAATGTAAATGTTGTGCAAACATAATAGGCGCCAGGCAATTTAAGCTTTAAATTCAGTTTGTCGATTCAAGTTTACAATTCATGCAACCAACCGGCAGTCCGATCGACCGACCAACCGACCGACAGAGCGATGGGCAGGAGGCAGTCAAAAGAGGCAACAACACAAGAAACGCCACAATAAGCGGCAGGCCCTGTTGGTCATTGTGCGCTTCACCTCAATTTGTGGGCAAGTGCCACGCCCTTTTCAATATCGTATATGCATTTATATATATGTATATATGTACATACATACATGTACATATGTATATAGTATCTGACTGACCAACCGACCGACCTCCTGCGGTTTGTATTGCGTGCCAAAGTTGCCGCCTTTTTGCATTGGCCAGCCAATGTCCTGTCCTGGTCCTGACCAGACAATTAAATACGCAAAATCGGGAGGAAAAACCAAACACAAAACAGAGAAATAGAGAGGGAATAAAACAGAGAAACCGGAGAAAGTGGACGCAGTCCACTAGGCTCCTTAAAAGAAAGGAATCAACAATAAAATCATGACACAGGGTAAGTTACGATCAGATTTTATTAGATAACCTATCATATTTCAAGTTGCATATATCTCACGAAATTACAGTTGGTAATAATATATAGAAAAATGTAACAAAAATGTTCAGATGTCATATTAAATGATGATTGTCGGTTCCAGGCAGAACTGCTATGAGTATTGCATGGGAAATTGTCTGAAAATGATCGAGGATCATCCGACAAATTCGACTGTGTTGGATGATCAAATTTATCGGTTTAAATTTGAGAATAACATATCCTTTGACTACAGGATAACGTGTTTATCCTTATTTCAAGAATGTCTTATTTTATTTTGCCATTCCATTGGTGATGGAAGCTTTAGTTCTTCATATCGTAACGTTGTTGGCGTGTGTTATTTGTTGGTCAAAACTTGTTTGCATTGTTGGCAATTAACAAACGGCAACAATAAAGCAGCTATAACTGAAATATCCATAAAAACAATAATCAATGCAGTAGAAAACAAAACAAACCACAAAACCAAATTGCATCCAACCCAGGTGAGTACACACCCATGCAAACACATACACACATACACACACACACACACACTGGAAACTACTACAACAACTATAACAACCATCGTCGGTCGTCGCATCGGGCAGGCAATGCAGTTTGCTCGATTAAATTTTAAGTGCCGTGTCATTAAAATCGCGTGAGAGGTCGCCCATGGTGTTTAACCAATGGTAAAGGAGGCAAAAAGCGGGGTAACAATTGGGCTGGGGTTAGTGGAGAGGGGGAGGAGGCATGGACAGGGACTGGGACAGGAAAGGTAGGTGTTTTTGAGTTGAGTTGGGTTAGTTAGGGTAGCGATTTGCTTGGACTGTTAAACGAGCTGTGAAAACAAAAGAAGCAAACAGAAAAAAAAAACACAATAATAAACGGAAAGCAACAATAACAACAACAAAAGCAAAGAAAACAAGCTGCAAATTGGAGGGGGGGGGAGAAAACTGCAAAACTGTTAAAAACTAACTAAAGAGAGAGAGAGAAAGCGAGAGAATAAAGCAAAATACAGTTAATTGGAATATCAAAGGGAAACATCATTTATTGAGTTTAAAGAAAATTTTAGGGGGACGACGATAAAGTTTTATCAGAGATGGATTGGAATGGGACTGTCTTTATATTCCCAACAAATAGGGTTTTTAATGCAATGTAAATATTATTAATTACTATCGACGGCAATCACTGACGGGTAAACACACACAAAGAATGAAGGCTTTAATCCTTTTTCCTGTCCATTTACTTGTAATTCTCAACTAGTTCTAGCATTGAAGGAGTGTAAGTCGATAAGAGAATCTAGTAATTATCGAAATAGCTTCTATGATAACTTACTCGCACTTTTTGTGATATTTATAGATCGTGTAAAAGTCATGACCTCGAGCCGGTCGCAAAAGCTACCAAATATTTATAGCCTTATAAAGTTAAGCTTAATCAAATCCGCCACAAAAAAATTCAATATATGAGCTGTGAGTATTTCTTAACCGTGACTTATCCATTAACTCGATCATTAACACCCGCCACATCATAAACATCATCATCATCAGAATCATCATCATTATGGGCATTGGCATTATAATTACACCAAGTCAATTAGCTGCCTTAAGGCCAAAGAATCGGTAAGAATAGGGAAAAATGAAATGCTCGGTTTTGATGGTTTTTCTCGAGGTCCTATAGCACCGCCTTAACACACAGCACACAACACACACCGTACACTGTAGTACACCTCCCCTCCTGCTGTTGTGTCATTAGGCCGAAAACATAAAAGGCGCAAAGGGGCGCTCTAATTAAAATTACAACAACGTAGGCAAAAGTGAAAGACGACGTGAATGAAGGGAAGAAAGAGAACAATGGATAAGCAATAACAGCCACACACACACACACACATACACACTAAAGGCAACAAAAGCAAAAGAAAGAAGAAAAAGTAATTGAGTCGGAAAACAAGGAAAGAGAAAACACACACAACCGAGGCGGCTGTTACAACGGCAAAGCAACCCAAACCCCAAACCCAACCCCTAACCACGAGTTAAAGAAGGCCTGGCAGGAGGCGTTTAAATTAATGATGAGCATCCTGTTGACCCGTCACAGGGTCGCTCGTTCAACAGTGAGTGGGTAGGTAGGGCTGGGCAGGGTAGGATAGGCACCAAGGTAAATACACACTTTGCCAAAATGAAATTGAATTTATAAAAGAAAACACTAAAAAAAGAAATCAAACAACAAAAAAAAAAAAATGTTTTTCCTCCTTTGCCATATGCACATAATTAAAGTAAATTTAACTAACTAACGTGGCTAAAAAGGGCAACGACAAGTTGTTCGCTTTAAAGCTGATTTTAGACTTGACTTGGCTCCCATCAACAGCGATAGAGAAAGAGAGAGAGAGACAGAGGAGAGAAAAAACCGTGGGGGGAGGGGGGTGGGGGGAATAAAAATGCAAAAACGTAGCTGCTGTTGGATTTTATTCGCGCATTTCACATTTTATCAGGCATTACGTATACGACCCAGAGTACGCTTAGTGTAGGGGGAAAAAATGGCAGCCTGAGGGCAACATCAGAAGAGAAGAGAAGGTGAAGGAGGAGGACTGGAATGGAATGGAGAGGATATATAACGGGGGAGCGGCAACCACAGTCAGGGCATATCCTGTGCGGACTGAGCTCCATTCCCCTTATCATCTACTTTTTCCTTCCCTGCTCTACTCTCTGTGTGTATATACGCTTTAGCCTCCTACTGGTTTCAGGACATATTTTTTTTATGCCCGCTCACTTCTCGTACATGGCATATCCGGTGTTGAGTGGGCTAGAAGGGAAAAGAACCAACACAGGACGGGACATGGACAGGACGATGCGAAACGTGCAATGGCAGCTGGAATTTACAATGCCCTAGCACACATACACACACACACACACACACACAACCTCTGCGCACAAATATAAAATATCCTGCCAGCTTGTGTGGCGCTTCCTGTGCAGAAGGGAAGCATCAACAAACAAACGAACCACCCTAAGCCGCCACCACCACCATCACCCTGACATTTATTTTGTCGCAGAATTCTCTACAGTACCCTCTCCGGCATCTCCCCTTTCTCGTTTACGTGCCCGTCCTTGTTGTTGCTGTTGGGCGTTGCTTTTGTTTTTTTTTTTTTTCTTTGTTTTCACAGGAGCTTTTTGCAGAACAACTTTTGTTTAGTGAAAATTTTCCACAAATTTTTTTGTTAAAGGGTTCAAAAGCTAGGCAAAGCGCAAAAAATAAAAACACAAGAATGCAAAGAAAATTACTTAAATTATTCAAAAAATGCAAAAGAAATAAATGTAAATTTTAATAAAGTCATTTCTATAACACGTGCTCCGCCCGCCCCAACTCCCTCCCCCAACCGGCACACATACAAATTTTATGAGGGCTACAAAAAAAAAAAAAACAAGGAACGGCATGGGGAGTGGGAAGTGAGAAGTAAACTCATGAATCTCCACCTACCACATGCAGTCCTCCCCTGTGTCTGTTTGTTTGCGTGGCTCGGCAAAGTAGTTAAATAAACGTACGCGTGGCAACAACACAAATGAAACGTGACAAGGACCGCCGCCGACAAAAACAACAATTGCAAACACAGACAAACTCACACATACACACACACACAGAGAACAAATCACCCTCACTCACTCTTCAATCAGTTAGTCAGTGAGTGAGAGAGTGAGTGAGTGGTCTGTCTTTCCTCTTCTCGCACGTGCCCTCGCACTTTAACCCAATGTTATGTTCCTTTTCCCTTGTTCCGTTCCTAGACATAAGTTATTTTCCCTCGTTTTGTGGTTTTCAATAATTTATATAACCAAGCAAGTGTCCCATTCCCCACATTGCATGTCAATTTGAAATTAACTGTAAGTATTTTTCGGCAACCATTTAGCCCAAGTTGGAACCACCATTCGGGACTCGGAACCGTGTCCACATGTCACAACATTCGACACTTTACAAGAGAATTCAACCACAAATTTTTGTTGCCATCTGTGCAAAAGTTGTTCGTTCTCTACACTGTTTTTTTATTTTGGTTAATTAAAAGTAAAGCAAACTGTTCTAAATAATTAAATAGACAGAGAGACAGATACAGAGTCAGAGGCTGAGTGTTGCGCGAAAGAGACAGCTGCATCTCATCTGAAGTTATCTTCTCCTTTTCCCTGTCAAAGGGATTTCCATCATGAACTGGGAAGAAGATAAAGTTGGCCAGACAGAAGGCGGCTTATTCAAAAGTCTTTTGGCTAATGCGTATATCCATCCCTAAGCTATGTATGTATCCCTCATATAATCACACATACACACACACACAAACTTATACAACCATCGTTGTGTCAATCTACGGCGCCTTCAAGTATGCTACATATGTACATATACATGTACATATGTGATAAAACTTATTTAAATACTTTGACTGTTGCTTCTTACGTAGTTGTGAAATAAAATGGGAACTTTTGCCTTTTAGAAACTTGTTACTCCCACTGGAAATATTTGAATTAAACTTATTATTCAGTATTCCAAAATAGCAATTTAAAAATATCTCTTTTACTGTTCAGTATTCGATAAACATGAGGTTATTATTAATTTGTGTTAGAATATATTTTTATTAGTATTTATTGCAAACAAATATTTTCAATCAATAATATTTTTGAATTTTATTCATATTTTCGATTTCTTTTCTCTTTTATGTTTCTTTCTTTTTTTATGTACTTAAATTTTATAGTTAATTCGGTTGACACGCCCACCAATAGAAGAAGCAGAAGATGAAAAGTTTTTGTGTTGTGCTGCATAACTTTACGATTAAATGTATGCAAATCAATGGAAGAAAGAGAGAGAAAAATGGGGGGGCAAGAGTGCAGGCAGATTGGTGCTGCCAACTTGTGAAAATCAAATTAAGCAATAGGAAAGGAAAGCACTGGGGGTAGCGGGCAGTAACGCAACAGGATGACGGTGGAGAATGTGTGGCGCGTGGGCGTGTCAGTGTTTGCAGTTGCTGCTACACTGCGACAAATGCAAAGACATTGTCAACAATGTCATTCGTTTGGGCTGTGTGCCAACATTTGTATAACTTTTGCCTTAGGATAAGGAGTGAATGCATCCATCCCATCCACCCACCAACCCACTAGTCAACTACCGCCCGCCCACGTATGCCCATTGGAAGCAAAGAAACCAACAAGAAAAAAGGGCAACTGTGTAAAACACTAGAAAGGAGCGCAGCAACTTGAAAATGTTCCCTCTTCTTCGAGTAGTTTTGCAGTGATTTTACTGGAAAGGCTTAAAAAGCAGGAGGAGAAGTGGGGGGCAGAGGCGAGACATGCAGAGAAAGTGGGCAGGGGGACAGAGGCAGCAGGGACAAGTCCAAGTTGGCATACGAAATTGAATTGAAGTGTGTGCTTCAGTTTTGTGTTGCCAGGCAGAAGGAAGTAGTTAAGTGAACTCAAGGGAAAACTTTTTCAAGCACAAAAACAACGAAAAACGAAGAAATGTGAAAGAAAGTGAAGAGCAGTAAAACAAGGAGAAGCAGAAGAAGGACAAGAGCAAAGCAACAGCAGCACACAGAGTGTGAAGGGAAGAAAGAGAGACGAGAGAGAGGAATGTGTACACATTTCTTTTTCATGTCTTGTATAAAAGTTTCCAACCCACTTCTCTCCTCCCCCACTCGCTCTTCTCTTTCCCACCGACAATTTTCTTAGCTTTTGCGTTTTGTTTTCGTGTTTTTTCTTTTTCTTGGTTTTTTCTTCATTGCCCCTGCCACTTGGATGAGCAATTTTATCGTAATTATAAAATAAATGGAAACATAATTTATACTTTACTTACTATTGGGAAATTTAATTTATCGATTTTCAGTTTAAACAAAAAATATCGAATATATGGTATTATATAAAATCGATATCGGATAAATCGGTTTGCCTCAAAATTAGACTTTTAAAGCCAATTAATATGGATAAATTCTTGAGTTTCGATATTCTATTAGTATTTTTCATATATGCATATTAAACTATTTAAGGCGTCGTTCCTATTGACGATTATACAACACTGCAAATGTAATCGAAAGAGCTCTCTCCAACCGATTTGCTTCTGTGGGTGAAGCCTTCAAACGGTTGTAAAGTGCCAGGAATTCCCGATCAGTCCAACAGCGCAAATTGCGACGAAAAATCAAGGGTATATCATCCAAATCTTCGAAGAATTTGTTCAAATGGGCAGCCATCACAACACTCATTAATGGCATGCCATTGCGTTCCAAGGATTGCGTAATTATCTCATCCTCCAGTGATGGTGCCGATGCAGTGCTGCGGCGTTTATTTGTTGAAAATCGCCGGGCATTATCCGTATTGATAACATTATTACATAGTCTAGCCAATTTTGGTATAATAGCTTCTGAATCACTTTCAGTCTGCACTCTTACGTCATAAAAATGTGCGAGGACACTCAAATCGGCGGAAGAGCTAAACTCCTTCACATCCAAAACTTGAGACTCTTCTATGGCTTGAATATGCTGACTAAGAAGATTGAGACGCACTCTTAAAACTGGATTACTATCGGCCATGTATTCCAAATCGTTAATGACCAAAGCGAAGATTTTCGTGGCTGTCAATAGCATTGATTGTGTGACCTTCAACACCAACTGACCCGTAAAATCCAGCATTTCCTTATGCAGAGACAAATTCTCAAAACTGCAGGTATCGGTCGAGAATTTTGCATCATTTACCTAGTTTTTTAGTTTAGCGAAATTAATTATTAAGATTTATAAACGTTAACGTGCAAAACGAACCCCAATAAAGAGCAGAAAACACATCAGCTTAAAGGTCAACATCATCGACAGCAACATAGGCAGAAAAATAATGAACTGAGGATCAAAGCACTGTAGCCACATCTATATATACGCGTTCCAAGCCCACAAATTTGATTCTGATTCAATTTACTATGCAAATTTCCTCTAGAGGGTTAAGCAATTTAAGCGAAAAATAAAGCTTAAACTGCATCTAGTTCGTTAACATACATACATGTATCTCAAGTTGTGCAACGAAAATTTACCTAATCAAAAGTGCAAGTGTAACTAACTGTACACTTTTCCTATCTCGTTGAGGTGAAACAAATCAAATTTTGTGCCCTCAGCTAGTGACTTAAGACACAAAATATGTATATTCCATTAATTCCAGAAACTAACCTACAAGAACTGCCGACTAAGTTTAAAAACTATTTAAAAGCTTTACATAAATGTTTTTCCACTTTTAGAACTTTTTCTACGTTCCTTCGTTAGAAGTGACCGCATGTAGCGTTACTCGTTTAGGAACTGAATCGTATGTTAAAAGAACGGAACGACTTTTGGTGGTTCAAACACTCAAGAGAGTTATCGAACCTACCACAATCATAACTGTAAGATTAACACCTATTTTTGGATAAGTTTAAATTGCTTTTACACAGATTTAAGTCTAATCGAAAAAGTATTATGGTATAGTTAATATACTAGGATATACACACTATATACATACAATGTATTTCATTTGTAATCGTTCAGTTAGCTTCCTGATAATGACGAAGCATGTTCTGTGTCTATTTTTGTGGTAAATTCAAGTTTTGCTAGTATAACAAAAAAGTTCTCTATTCTATTTTTTTTTTTTGTGACATGAAACAAAACTTTGCTTTTTATAGCCAAAAAGAAGGAAAATGTCAATGGAAGGTCAGCTCTATTTCTTGAGTCGACTTTCTGTGTGTATGTATGTGCGTATACGGATTTTTCCATCCCCATCCCCTACCACAGTTTCCGTCGTAGTAACCAAAGGAAAAGCCAAATAATTTTTGGCACTGATAAATGTTTGGCCTGTGAAAAGACAAAGTTTTTTTTTGTTTTCCCTTCTTTTTTTTTTGTTTGACAACGACCACAAACGCCCACTAATCCACTGTGACCACTGAGGGACCACCCACTTGGTGAGTTTGCAGTGGATAGAAAAGATTGTTAGAATTCTTTTTGTTGGCGGCTAAAATTTCAGTAATTTTCAGTTCGAATGAAAGCTTAAAATCATTTTCGTATTTTCTTGTTGAAAATTAAACAATAAATTACACATGTTTAGTTTGAGATACCGACTATAAAATACCCTGTACATTAACAGAGAGGGTAATAAGTATATTTGTGTTAATACCAAAGAGAAGCATTAACGACACATTTTTGAGTATTAAAATTTAATTCTAAAGAATCAGTAAAGATTTATCTCTAATTTATAGCAAATGACTTTTTTATTCTAATCACTTTGATTCTATTTTTTATTCTATGAGTATAATAGGGTATAAATGTTTTTATTTGTTGACCACGCCCACGCCTTTCTATGTAGATGGCGATGTGTGTGTGTGTGTGTGTGTCTATGTCAACAAATGTCAAGTGTGTGTGGACATAGACATTTTGCGGAATTTGTTTAAAAACGAGACAATGATTGTTTTTCATGTGATTTTAATTTATTTATTTCTCGAGTTGCTTTTGCCAATTGTTGTTGTTTTTGTTGTTTTTGGCAACTAATTTAACACAAGTCCGAAAAACAAAAGAGAACAACAACAACAAAGAAAACATGAAAAATGTATAAATAAACCAACTTAAGGCAAACAAATTTAAATAAATTAAAAAAGCCAATGAACAGAGAACCGAGCAGCAACGGGCAACAGGAGGAGGTGGCAGAGTATGGCAGGGGATGGAGGAGGGGGTCAATTTGTAGCACAAACAATTTTTCGCCGCATTTTGTGTAGTAATAAAATTAAATTTTATTAGACAAGCTAAATGCGTATACACAGCAAATAAATGCCAACAACAAACACAAATACATACACACATATATGTACATACATATACATATGTAGATATATCTACATACATATGATATATGTACATACATCTGTATGTATGTATGTATGTACATATGTATGTGCTAGCGGCCTCGAATGCCCATAATTCATAAAGGTACATACACACACATACATATGTACATATACATACATATATAGATATATTTAATAAATATATTTATTTATGTGAATATATGTACATACATATATACATACATATGTATGTATAAACATTTGTATTTTTCCCATCCATCTGTAGTATGATGATTTCAATGTTTTCGGTTTGAAAACTCAAACAACATTTATTGCCCAATGCAGAATATTTATTTGATTTTTCAAATTTTACATTACGCACATGCTGCCCGGCAGCTGTCATGACGGAATGTTATCATCGACTTATTTAATACCCTGCACAGCATTCGCTTCGACTGAGTTGTGACTGAAAACAACTGGGAAATGCGTTTCCAAGTATAATGAACGATATTTATGTAATTAATCTACAAAGTTCAGAGTTCCCTTAAAACAGAATTTTGAATTTGTTTATTTAATCAAAATTGACTAATAAGATTTATGCTTTATTCGACCTAATTGAGTTTTATCAAACCTTGTTTGAAATTACAATAATCTATATTATAGATTCTATAATCTGTTCCTCAAGGGAACAGAATTGCAATCAATATGTACTAAAATAATTAATTATGTTTATCTTATTAGTTGTTTACCCTTTCCTTTCTTTTCTGAAGAGAATCCCATTCATTTTCCATCATAATTTTGGGAAAAACTTGTTTCAAAAACAATTTTTAAATTGCCCTCTATTTATAGACATTGTTGAGGTTCCTCTCTTTCTTTTTTGCTCACGAGCATTTTCATTTTTAAGCTGTCGACATTATTTAGTTTGACACATGTGTGCATACCCTCCCTCTCCCATCACGCCCCCTTTTCCAACTGTCCGTCCCCTTCAATCCACTATGATTCCAACATGATCCAACGCCAGGGGCCGCCTCTGGGGGCCGTTAATTATACATACATACACACACACATACATATGTATGTATTTGTGTCTGTGTGAGACCATTTACATAGTGAGGAGGGGGGCAGAGGTAAGTATGGTGCAGTGGCAGGGCGGCAACCACAAGCTAAATCGATTTTCAAGTGGTAAACTTTGGCATGATATTTTTTTCCATTGAATAAAACAAATTAACTTGTTTGTTTATAATTTTTTTGTTGTTCTTCTCAAAAGTGAGTGCATGTGTGTGTGTGTGTGTTTGCTTTTTTGGTTTGGTGGCACAACAACAGGGCGATGGGGTATTTGTAAAGTTAAGGGCGTGGCAAGAGAATCGCTGGCGGCTCTCTTGGATTTGACGTGCCCATTCCCATTATTTCCATTGAAATGACGCGGTTCTTTTTTTTTTTTATTCTTTTATTATTAGGTATTTTTCCTTGCTGCTCATATTTTTCACACGTAATTCTGACAGTTTTATGCGACTGTGTGTGTGCGTGTTGTGTGTGTTTTTGTTTGCCGCCTTCCTTCCATTTCTTCTTCTTTTATTTTTTTGTGATTTTTGTGTTTTTGCTTATTTTGGCGTGTATTTCATTTTTGTATTCCAAATGTGCGAAATGTCATAAATTTTATGGCCAGCGCAGCGCATGAAAAACGCACAGAGAAATGTAAATGTAAAAAAATATACAAAATCTTAACCTCGGCTTCAGGATACTCAGCAATAAGTGCAGGGTATGTAAATAAATTTCCCTAACAATATACATACATACATATGTATATCGTATTAAGTACATATGTACATACATACATACATATGCATATCGAATCATATTATTATGATTTTTATGGATCGTGACTCCATCTCACACAGATGGGTTACAGGGTATAAAAAGAAAGCAACAATGTTTGTTTTTCGGTGCGGGGGTTAAAGAAGTAGTAATGAAATTCGTATTCAGTTTATTTGCTGATGGTTTATTTGAATTTTTTATGACAAAAAAATGCTAATGGTGTCAAAACTTCATATGTTTCCCGTACTTAAAGATGAAGATATATCTACAGATACATACATACATACATACGCGTGTTTATATAAATAAGCGATTTGTTTCGTCGCAGTAAAAAAAATTATTCACAATTTCTTGACAACTGGCAAACTAATTTGAATAACCTTGCAGTCAGTCTCTAGTTTTAATTGATTTTAAGCATTAAATAAATAAACAGCATAATGATTATAGTGATTATTATTTAAAGATCTTGTCAAAAGACCTTAAAAATTTTTTAAACATTACTTGTCAGCTGATTTTGTGCCAAAGTTGACAAGAAATAACAGTTCAATTCAATCAATGTATGTATATACATATGTATGTATAACAAAATCCTAGTTCGTTTGACTAATTCAGCATTGACTTATTTACTCACTAGTCCAGTCAGTTAAATAGTTGATCACGAATAACTTCACTAACTGAAGACTGACAGTCCTTTCATTTAGTTAGTATGAGAAACTAATGTTAACTATCATTAAGGAGAGAAAAAACCATAGTATAGTCAACAATTGATATTGATAATTTATTGAAATAATATTTATAAAGCTAAATTAGAGGGTATTATAAATCACCACATTCTTTATGTCCTCGTCAATGTTTCTTCTTTGACATTTCATTTCATTTTTGAATTGTTGAGATTTAAATATTTAGTTCTCAACTTGCCAAATGTCAACTGAAAATTCTATAGCAATATTATATGTACATACATATGCCCGTTCCTTTCCCGTACACCACAAGCTGAATATTTTCTATTTGCTTTTGGTCTCTCTCCCTCTCCGTTCTTCCCGATCACCAGCTGGGTGAGTGGGGGGAGGGGGTTTCAACTGTTCATAGCCCAGAAGTTTTGCGGTTGTGTATATGTCTGCATTTTGTACATTGTGGTTTCAAAAAGTTTTACGTTTACTTTTATTTTCGAGGGAGTTCTTTTTTACACCACCCCCTCACGAGGAAGGCGTTGGAAGATATTGAGTGTGTGTGGGCGGGGCGAAGGAGGTTTCTGGTCAGGTTTGTCGGAAATGTTTCATTAATGCAAAGCACAAACCAAAAATTACGAAAATGTGTGGCGCATACATAAATTTTATTCCACTTTCCGCACTTTTCCCACACTGGTTTTGTTAAGTTGGTTTGTTCGTTCGCTGGTTTTTCTTTTTTTTTTTGGGCACTAGTTCAAATTTCGTTTGGTGTCAAAAGGCCAACTGTGGCAACTGAAACAATTTTCACTAAATTCTTTCCAAATACAAATTATGCATATTAGTTGCAAAATTTCATTTTCCTACTCCCACTTTATCTCTATTTCTCTTCTATTCCCTCAATCTCTTTCTCTCTCTCGCTCTATCTGTAGTGTAGTATAATGTTTCAACATTCAAAGTAGCATGAAAATCATTTTAATTGCAAAAGTTTTTTAATTAAAATTTTACCAACGAAATATATTTTGTTGAATGTTGCATTTGGCCGGGCCGGCCAGTCGTCTGCCATCGAGGGAAGTTTTTCACATAGTTTTCTTTTTTTTTCTAATTGGCACTCACCTGCAATAGAGAAAAGAGATAGAAACAATTTGTTAGATAATTGGTAATAAAAATATATTTAAATAAATGCGCATTTTAATGCATAATGAAATTCAATTAGTCTGTATAAATAAAAACACAATAAAAACTCGGAATATACAGATATAAATATAATTTAAATACATAAATGGCGCCAGCAGAAAATATATATTTTAATACATACATATGTATGTACATACAAACTTATATGTACATATAAAGGGTGCTCATATTGTCATAACGTTTCATATATAGTACTGGATGTTAAAAAAAATTCATTCCTTCACTTTTAATAAAAATCGTTCACAAATAACAGATAAAAACAATTTTTTTTTTGTTTTTTCCTTCTTTAATCAATTAAAAACTAAATATTCAATTCAAATACGAACCACTAAATGGTACACCCTGTATGTACATATTCATCAAATTTAAATCAAAGAGATGAAAAAAGAAAAAACAACAAAAGCAAAGCCAATTAATGTGACGCATAAATAAATTTATTGACAATTGTCATCACAATTGAATGGTGCCAAGAGAAAGAGGGGGAGATGTACGTACACACATACATATAAAGCGGGGGAAGAGAGAGAGAGAGAGACGGAGAAAGAGTGAACAAATGTGTGGCAAAAAACACAATTGTAAGCAAGACGGTCATGTCCCCTCCCGCACTTCCCATAACAATGAATTGCGGCCTGCTATAAGCTTGTCTTCCATTAAGTCCGAGTGATATTGTTACATAATCAGCATCGACTTAAATATACCCTAGAATCCTATATATGTACATACATACTTATATATGTAAGTATCCCCTTCTCTCTCCAATTTTATTAAACTTCTTCGGAATAAAAGATTGAATAGGTAACTAAAGAAAAGGATAATAGGAGTCAAACTTGCATTTTATTAAATATAATATGCCCAGTTTGTAAAACAATTAAGAGGTATTGAACTGGCGTGTACAAACTGTAGAGAGATGATTTAGTGGCTCGAAACGTTTTTATAAAACTGGTTTTCAAGTTTGCTTTTTGTTTTTCTTACTAGTAAATTAATGTCAGTGGCATAACAAAAGCTGATTTGAGAAATGGACTAACAACTATTGAAGACGTTGTATACATAAAAGATTAATGAGCTATTTCTATAATTTAAATTAACTTCAGTGACATGAACTAGTTCTGGAAAAGTCAATCTCGTATCAATATATTCTTTATCTGATTAAGATTAGACTAAGATATCATATTATAGTTGAGATAATTCTGAAATAAGGTTTAGGTTTTAAACCAATAAAGTGCCATGAAGATCCCAACACATAATCTGTGATCCTATGATGAATGTGCCAGTGAAGGGCTAACCAGACTGACCAAGTCATGATGTTGTTACTTGGCTCTGACCTAAAAACAACTTTCTAATTGCATTTCCCTTGCCATAATCCAACACTTCTTGGCTTTTGTACCTTGTTTCTAAATCTCTTTTAACCGTGTGGCATCAACCCAATATGCTGACAACGAAAAAAATAAAATAAAATAAAAAGTAAATTTTTAGATATTCTTCTGACGCTCGAAATAACTTAATTTTCTCTTTCTCTCTCGTATTCTCTGGTCTTTCCCAACCAACCAGCTTCAATTAGCTGGCAGCGGCGACAATGTCATTATGCCGGGACCTCTTGAGATTGACTTTTAATGACCGGAAATAAAAATAAGAACTGTATAAAAGCTGAAGATGGAGCTGAAGCGACCAGAGCCAACAAGAAAAAACAAAACCAAAAAGCGAATAAAAAAGTGGCAAGTAAAAAAGACGAAAAGAGAAAAAAGAGAGGAGGATGAACAGAAAAAAAAATATACATATAATAAAAATTGCGGTTTTCCAGCAGCAACAGCAGCCAAATGAAAAATGTTTCAACTGCCGCCCATTGCCTGTCCCACTGTCAGTTGTTCGTTCCACAATTTGCCCTCTTCTCCATTCCCATTCCCATTCCATTCCCCTCCTGTAATCCAACTGCTGATGATGATGACGGCAATGGCAACGGCAACGGCAACGCCAAAGCGATGGCAGCGAAAGGCAAAAGAGCCGCAGACCCAGCCCCACAGTCCGAGTCGACTCTGACACGACAAAAAAAAACCAGCAACAACAATTCCGTTAGTAAGACATGCCAACGAATTCCAGATACCCTTCAGTGAAAGAATCCATATTTTATATGTATGAGTCGTTTCATACACAACGCTTTTCCTCTTTTTCCCAATTTAAATTTTAGGATGCGTTAATATACACATAGATTTAAATATATAAAATTATTTATTTATGGATGGGTATAAAACTTCTTATTCCGACTGCTCGAATACATATTTTTAGTGAAAGAGTAAAGGGTATAAAAATCTACACAGATTTCATCGTTTTGCCATTCTAGATTTTTTTTTTGTCTTTTCGTTTTGTTTTCATTTTTTTCTGTTTCTTTTTTGCTTTTTGTTTTGTTTCGTTTTATTTATTTTTTTTTTTTTTGATTTTGTTGTCTCCGTCGCATCTCAATGCTTGGGGGCCACTTCTCCATCCACTTTGACTGCTGGCGCCCCCACCTCTTCCCTTCCCTTCTTTCCCCTATCCACTCATTCACAGCCACTCCCTCCTTCTCTGGTTTTTTCTTCACATTTGGGTCTTTTGTGTTTATAAAAATTGAATTGATGAGTTGCCTCAAATGAGTTCAAAAGGTTAATAAACGTGCCTAACAACAACAACAACAACAACCAAGAGCCAACCATTTGAATACAATTTTTATTTGAATGCTTAATATGAAGCAATTTATCTAATTGCACTTGATTCTAGGCAGAATCGAGAAATGAACAAACAGTCGCCCGCCCCCCGGTCACGCCCTGTTTGTGTTCTCTCCCTCTTTGGCACATACATACATACATATCTCAACTGTTGGCAGTTGGCCAATAATATTGATCTGTGAAAAGCATTTTGAGTGCCAGCCACAGAGAGAGAGACCCCCAGCATCCGACAATAACAACAACAACAACAACAACAATAATAATACTATATAGCTATAGCAAATGAAAAATGAAAAATACTTTTAAGCAAATTATGCGCACGAATGCAAATTGTAGCTGACAACAATTGTGGGTGTACAATTGTTGTTGTTGTTGTTGTTGCTGTTGTTGGCATTGCTAAATTGAGCAACACCAAGTGCCAAAATTGTTGCCAGCACTTTGGCAATTTAATTATAGACCCTACCCTCCCCACCCTACCCCCACTTCAAACAGCAGCGAGACCAGGCCACACCAACCCATACCCAACCCGAAACCCAATCCACACAAGACAATAACCAACAGTGACGACAAGCGGGAAGGGAAAGGCAGTCGATGGGAGGGGAGGTGAGAAAGAAACTTGTACTTTAGAAAGCAATTGTAGCAAACTCAAGTCAGTCGAGCAAACTAACTAAACACAATACAAAGTGGTCAACTTAAATTGTTTTAAATTTTAATGTATTTTCTGTACTTTTTTTTTTGATTAACTATTAAATTTAATTAAATTTCCCATAAATTGCCTTCACAGTCAATGTGTATTTCAGTTTTCCGAAAGACTCAGAATACACTATTCAAATAGTCTTTTATTCCGTTTTCTATATTTGGATCCCAAAACGAATGGTATAAAGAAAATAATTCAATTTATTTTCCTAAGTAAGCAAAGAATTTTTATATTTACTAAGGTTTATATTTTTTAATTATGTATATTTTCGGAATCTTTTATCATTAATTATGGAAGCTATCGTAAAACGTTTTTTATTATAAGCCTAATTATCATTAGAAACTATAATTGTAAAAAATTTTATTGTTTTAAACGGTTAGTGTAATTGCTCATTTTGTTTCTGAATTATTGCCAAAATCTGCCACATTTTTAGTCTTGTTTTGTTATGTAACTCAATTGTAACATATTATTTCTAAAACTTTTTCAATCAATTGAATTGTAAATCAAAAGTTTCTTCTTAATTAGTATTCACTGTATTTATTGACCAGGTACATATACACATACATATGTGGATGGCTTGTGTCTGTCTGTCTGTCTGTCTGTCTCTGCCTATGGCTCACTCTATGAATAGAGACATTGTGGGTCGTCGGTCGGTTGGTCGTTGTCGTCATTGTTGCTGTTTGTCGTCTGTTAATTTATGTAAATTGCATGGTGACCAAATGTCTGGGGCGCGCCAAAATGCCTGTCATTAAATAGTCTAAATAGCGGCAACAACAACAACAATAACTCATATTGATTAAGTGCCGCATTATTTGTTGCAATTAAATATAATTAATTAAATCTATGAGAGGCGCCGTTTAAACATAAAGCAAACAACACCAGCATCAGGCAAAGGCACACTTTAACGATTCAGTTTAGACTCTGGTTAGACACACGCTAACAGTGTGTGTGTGTGTGTGTGTGTGTGTGTGTGTGAGTGTGAATATTAACTATAATTTATTGTATAAAAATCAATTTGCATATGCAAATTGGTTAAGCTCAAACAGCAATTGTTGCCGTAGTTGTTGTTGCTGCGGCTGCTGCTGTGAAGTGTTAATAAATTGTCACGCGCAATGCAACAACAATAATACAAAGAATAGAGAAAACAAGCAAACTCGAAGACAATAAATGTTCGCTATAACATTGCCTAAAGGCAACAACTAAAATTGCAACTGCATCTACAACTACAACAAGCACAAGGCAAACAATGTTGTTATTGTAAACGGCAGCAGCAATTCAGTCAACCAACCAAACAGGCAACAAACCACCAGCCAGCCATCTTACCCTAGAGCCAACTTCATGTCACAATCGATTTGTTCGGTTGGTTCACTCACCTAACTCCTTCCCCTCGAGATCTACCTCCCCCTCCCATCAACCACTGTACTTAACAGGGGGCCAACGGCAAGGGGAGGAGGCCTCTGTCTCTCTGTCTAAATGCATTTTGGCTGCCTGATTTATGCACTCTCGACATCGCTCATACGACATGTTAGCCGTAATGTATGTATGTATGTATACTTATTCTGCCACCGCTTGAAAATAATTATGCAAATATTTCATACACAAAATATATGCAAACAAATAGAAAAAATGTGTGCAGAGATTTTCTTTTGGGAATCAAGAGAAAACTATTTGAAAATACTCCTCAAATGATTCATGTATTTATTTATACCTACTGTCGATTGTTGTTAAAAATTGAAATATCTCGGATACCAAATGCAATGACAAATTTATTATTTAAACAAATGTACACAGTTTACTTTAACTTTGGACATACATACATACATATGTACATGGATACAGATATATACCGTGACAGCAAATATAAAATATTTAATTTTTTTTTTAGATAAGCCAACGCCACCACAAAGTGTTGCATCAAGGGTCACGTAACATTAACCTTTGTGTCATTTCGGGATGACTTATCGATGGCACTTTAAATACTTTCTTTTGTTATCGCCTAAAATTGGAAATTTTAACTCGGTACGTTTCAAATTTCACTTGTCTCTTAAAAAGAAAGAAGAGTACTTTTAGTCAAGCATTTCCATTTTATATATTTAAATAGGATTTTCAGATCGAATTCATACTTTACTTTTATGTTAACTTGACTTTTCTTTCCTTTGTATGTATTTCCCGTGAATTTTTTTACTTATTTCTTTTTTTGTGATTTTTGTTTTGTAGATATTCCCTTACAAATTTTGACATCATCTTCATCATTACTTGGGGTGAAGGGGGAGGCATACATCTTATTGGCTTACAACAAAGAGAAAGAGAGAGAGAAAACAAAGCCGACTAACTGACTGACTGAGCAAAGCGTCGCTGCGACCGACATGTTGTCTGCCATTTGAAGCGCAGTGAACTCGTTTGGCAAACAAACCAAAACAAAATGCGAACAAAAAGTATCTCTTTTTGTTTTTTTTTTTTCTTTTTTTTTATATATATTTTTTATAATGTGCCACACGTCGTCTCTGTTGTGTGTGTGTGTCATTTGGTCCCCCCCAGACTCCTCCTCTCCTCGATTGTACTCATTCGGCGCACTTTACCTTTGCGGGTGGTCTTTGTCGTACACATACTATGAATATATACATATATACATATACATATCTAAATACATATATATATTTAAGTGTATATGCCCTACCACCACAGCACACCAAACCAAACCACACCACACTCCACCTCCATCCCTTACCTGCCCACATCTCTCTCAACCCCTACTTCCTCACTCCTCCCGTCTTGTTGTGTGTGTGCTCTTGTTAACTTGTTCGCTTGTCATTCGTCTGTTTCATTTCATGACATGCTTTCATGTCACTAAATTTGATTTTGTGTCGCAGACAACACACACGGCAGCCGCAGAGCGAATACATGAAAATTATGGCCATTAAATTGGCTTTTGGCTTTTTGCACGAGATAGATTTGATAGATACAAACGACCGCCGAGCCGACTAAAAACCGCCCACCTACCTTTGCATATAGAGACAAGAGGAGGAGTGAGTGAGTGAGTGGGCAGAGGATGGGATAATGGTGTTGTTGTTTCTCTCTCTTTCTCTTCGTTGGTTCATTTATTATTGATATTAGCCACGCATTCATTATAAATGACAAATTTCAATTTGTCTATGCATAGTAGAGAGTGTGTGTGCTTTTGTTTTTGTTATTTCTTTTTTCAACAATTTAACTTCGTTTCGCTTTAAATTTATCGTCACGTCACTTTTCTATGGATTCGTGTATTTGTGTGTGTGTGTATCTGTGTGTTTCAATTGTTTATTAGCTGCTGCCTTTTTTTTTTTTGGTATATTGTTCGCCCATTTAATATTTTTTTCTCGTTTATTTTACTATTTCTTTCCATTCGTTTTCCCTCTTTCTCTGTCTTTTTTCACAGTTGAACGCATTAAACGCTTAATAATATGTCACACAAAACTAACATCTCATATTATTTTCAAATGCTTTATGAATTGTCTTTTTTTTTCTTTTTTTGTGGCGCCAATTATAATGTGGAAACGCTTGAGTGCTAGAGAACAACCACAGCGAATGAGTAACTGATGCAGTGCGTGGTGTAGTGTGGTGTGATGTGGTGTGATGTGGTGAGTAATTGAGTGAGTGCGTTAATTGATCGATTTTTAGGTAAGTCTCGTTGCTCAAGCGTAGTAACTCTGTTTCAATTAAACATTTCTCGATTATATTTTCTAACGTAATATTTTCCTTTCTGCTATCTACTGATCATTTAAAATGTACTTAGAATTTTCTGTTTTATACATATGTATGTAGATACAAATCTTTTATACAACTTGTATCTGTATAATTTTCACTAAATCCAAAAATGATAATAGAAGCAAACGAAACAAAATTAAATTTTACAAAAAGTTAAGACTCTTTTTTATATAATTTGTACCCCGTCTTCTAGTATATTTCAATTTTTAAAACAATACACATCTTACAAGCAATTGACGATTTTCACCAATCATTGACCTGACTTTCCACACTTTCTTATTATACATACATACATATGTATGTATGTACATATTTTCAAACCATATTGGAAATTCAATACAAAATAAAAGAAAAAACTATTGGATTACTGATTAAATTGTTTGATTAAAGTGTCAACCGAAAAACTATTTCGATAATCTCGATTCAATGTCCACACACACACATCTACACACACATCTACACACACAGATGCACACACACTCATTCAATACATTTCTCGCCTGCCTAGGCAATTTAGGCAATGTGCGTCATGTTCATCAACCACCATTCCAACTATTTGAACCACCCTGTAACACCATCATCACCATCACCCATCGTCATCGCCACTCCAATTCAAATAGCAATCCCATACCATCCCATCCCATCCCATTCCACTTTACCCCATCCTCTATCAATTGGCAAGCAGGCAAACCAGCAGCAGCAGCAGACAGAGGGCAACCTTTTATGGCATTGGTAGGTAGGTAGTGAGGTTATATGGACCCCCTGCGGTCGTTTGCATTGCCAAAGCGAGTGTCGTGGCATCAGAGAGGGTGGGAGGGAGGTATGTAAGGAGGGGTGGCAGGAGTGCCGGGAGATTTTAGGGTGACGAGGACAGCTGGCGCACGGCAGGGGCAATTCAGTGACGGTGACGGTGACTATGACTGGGGCAGGGGCTAACATGATTTGCACGCTTCGCTGCTTCGGTTGCATTTAACATGCCTCAGAGCAGCAGTAGCATTAAGAGCAAGAGTGACGGACGGTGAGACGGCAGGGCGGAAGGAAAACCAAAGAGTGTATTGGACTCTGGGATGGCGTGTGGTTTGCATTTGTGCCTCTCTGCTGTGCTCTGCGGTTTGGTTTGCTTTTTTTTCTTCTCGTGGTTCGAGTGACCACCAGACGACCGCATTTGGCTACAATTTGGTTGGACGGCGGCGCCGCAAAACGCGTTCCGTTTCGTTTTTCGTGCGCCATAAAATGCATAAACTGCAACTGCAATAGACACAGCAACTGCAACTACAAACTGTAAACTGTATATGGAAATAAATTATGACACTAATGCACAAACGACTACGACAAACGACGAACGACCGAAGCAACGATCCAACGAGATCAAGTTTTATATGTCCGTATGTCTATACACATACATACATACATACATATGTATGTATATTATAGTATGTATGTATGTTTGTAGTATGTATGAATTATTTAGCGGCGCCTAATGGCAATTAGTTGCAAGTGACACGAGCCAGTTCAACAGCGGAACATGACTTAAAACAAAAACAACAAAAAGCCAACAACAAAACATTGCAAAATATATGGTATCGAGCACAATAGAGAAAAAGAGAGAAAAAGAAAGAAAGAGAGAGAAAGAGTCTCTTGAAATGACTTGTGAACGCATTTAAAGACATTTGTTGCTAAGATAGAAGAATTATTTAAAAATGATCCGAATGGAACACATTTAAAATTTAAATTAATATACATTTGTACATACATATGTACATATATTAATAATTAGTCATTTGTTTTTCTAAACAAACAAATAATGTAGAGAAGACTGTTTTCCCCCGTTAATGTAATTATTCCGTGGTTTTTCTTTTATTCAGGATTTGTGCGTAGAGGGAACTGTTTTGAAGTGAGATAAAAAGTAATTTCTGTTTCCTCAAACTTGATCCAGAGTAAATAGAACATTCCTTTATTATTTTACTAAAAGTATCATTTAACTTAAATCAAAGGTTAGGGTATCAATTAGGCAACCAAGAGGAGGTGGTGGTACTTTAGGGGCATGTGCATCATGTTCGTTTTCCACTAGCTGGCTGGCTGCGTGTTGGAAATGCTTCATTTGGAATGTGCATAAATTATAAGCATAGAAATATAGATAAATAAATAGAGAAAGAAACACAGTATATACGAGCGAAAGAGAGATAGTTAGATAGATACACATCAGCCAACACTTTGGTATTGTTCTTGTTACTGTTGTTGTTATTGGTGCTCAGCTCAGACAGCTGTAAAAATTATCGATAAATGTTTAATAGCTCAACACGCACATTCGTTTTCATTTTCAGATAGCGCACCGCACACACTACCTACCGCACACCCCAACCCACCGCATCGCACCGCCAAATACTCATAAATAAATAAAACATAAATAAATCAACTTGGAAAGAGAATGTGAGAGAGACAACAGAACGAATGCACAAACAGTAAAAGAACGCGGGGGAAGACATGCCACCTAGCACCAGTATTCTTCTTATTATACAACGATGTCTACTTGGAGGACTTGGACTTGGTTTTCTGTCTCTCTCTCTCTTTCGCTCTCTATGTGCTCTCGTATTTAATATGAGCAAACATGCGACGAGCGTGTAAATATTTACTAATGAACAATATTTACTTTGTTATTAAAGTAGTCGACAGATGGGTCCGCTGAGACGATGGCAATGCAAAGGAGAGACGCTAGACGGACGTCGGGGTGAACAGGGCCAACGGGCTTTGCGTGTTAATGGCTCTGTAAGAGGGGCGAAACACTGACTCTGTCGAATCGTAGTAGTGCTCCGACTCCGTCTGTTGCGGTCGTCGTGATTGCGGCAAAGCCACAAGATGGTAGCACACACACACACACTTGATTGCTCGGCATGCCTCACTGAATGACTATGAACTCGCCCTCCTCACCTCTTCAAACATAAATACTTATATAAATATGTATGTATGAACGAGTATATATATTCGTCAAGACTGAAAGAGAGAACTTCGACGGCGATAATTGCCCTAGAGGGCAAACCCAATAGTGACAAAGTGGCATTACTTTTCAATTTCACAAGTGCCTCTGCCTGGTTGTCGGACTGTGTTGTGTTCATCAGCTACAACATAATCAAAGGCAAGGGCATGGGCATGGGCAATCGTTTAAAATTTATTTTAATTATGGCCAAACGTGTATTCACAATGTGTTTTTCAGTGCTCGTCACCCTTCGCAAAGCAAAAAAATAAAACATGAAACTGGCAAGGGGGAAACTTTAATGGCCAAAAATGCAACACACAAACACAAACACACACACACACACGTACACAGAACCGAGGGTGGAAAAAGCGAAGCAAAGTGTGCAGCAAGAGGAAGGGCAGGCGGCATTCAGGAAAGGCATGAATCATGCATTATATCCGCCGCATAGTCGTCCCCTTCGTTCGCCTTAAACTTAAATGTGTTGCCACGATAAGGGATCGAAGCGCTAGAAGGGGAGACGACGACGACGCCCAGAGCAGACTCCAACCGACCAACTCGCATTCTATATGGAAGACCTGTTTCATTATAATTATGACCCTCATCAAAAATATTTGACTCAAGCGGTTTGTCAGAAGGGAAAAAGAGCACGGAGTGCGGAGGGTGTGGTGGGGTTCCCTTTTTAACATTTCGTTCCCTTGTTTCCTTTTGCCTTTTTCTATAATTTCATTGAGAATAATTTGAAATGCTTTCCTCCTGCCACTCGCTTTGAGAGAGGGGAGGAGATTTATATACACATACATATATATCTTTGTTTCTTCGGCAGATTTTTATGGTGAAAAGCGATTACGCAGCAGCAAAAAGTGCCAAAATAACGATTAACGAAGGAAACTGACAAAAACGACGAGCAACATATAATAAGGGTTGCTTTTTATTTTAAGGGTTGGCTTTGCCCAAAAGTTCCATCGTCCGTCGTTTATTCTGACTGTCTGTCTATCGGCCTGGCGGCTGGCTTCTGCCCCTGTGCATAAGTAATCCAGAATTGTATAATGTTGTATAGCAAATTTTGACTTTGCCCCTTGGGATATTTACGCCGAGCACGCTTTTGATTGACTGGATTCCCTTTTTTGCCCTTAAGAAGAAGGGTAAGCAGCCTAGAGGGAGGGAGCGGTCGATCCAAATAGAAGGCAGCTGTCTGAATTCTGATTATGGAAAGGAAGAAGCTATTGGAGGGGGGAGGAATGTGGTTAGGTGTAACCATATCGCCAACAGAAACAGATTTGTTGCATCCGAGAACATTGATTGAGTGTGTGTGTGTGTGTGTGTGAGTGAGAGTGTGTATAAAACCCCAAAAACAAACAACAATTGCTAAACTACTTAATACTCTAAATGCCGCGCGTGCTGAGCTCGTTTATTATACTCTGGAAAGGTGTGAGTACAAATTTGTGTTGATGACCGACCGACCATTCGTGGTCAGAAGAATTCAACCTCCGTGCATTGGTGTGAGTAAATGAGAAGGAAACCAAACAGGAAACATGGCAAAACTAGTCCTCCCTGCATGGTCTGACTTTTACTTTTATTAAAGACATTTAACTCTTTTCTTTCGAAGAAGGCTTAAGGCACTCTATTCCACTACGTAAGTCAGAGACAGCATTCCATATCCAAAGGATTTAACATTATGCATGTCTTCACTTGAAATGTATATTTCCCCCATTTCATGTTTAAATTTTATTTGGCTTTCAATTTCAATTAAATTTCTGATGGGTTATTTTTCTATTCAGAAAAAAAAGGGGGACAGAGACAGAAGGAGTGCACTTTTCTCCTCGTCATACAATTTGTACGTTCCTCCATGGAACTCCGGCATGTGAACACAAAAAATATTATCAACGTCATGCTGAATGCCTGTCCCCTCCCAGTCCCCCTTATGTCGTCGCCATGTCCCTTCGTTTGCCATGTTTCCATTCCATTCTCATTCCATTCTCCATTCCGCCTGCCTTTCCTCTGCTTTCCTCACTACGGCACTGTGTTATTGTTTCTAAAAACGCCTGTGTGCGAGGAGTATGTAGCAACCAATGTACTGTTGTGTAGCCCCCTTTCCCTTCCCACCATCCACACCCGGGGATTTCAAGCGTGTAATGTATGCTTTTCATGTTTTTATGCCATTGTTTGTGGGCATGGAGAGGAGTTTCAGTTTCCTTCATTCTTTCACTCTTTAGCTATCTCGCTCGTTTGTTCGTTCTCTTTTTTACACTCGTTGCTTTTCGGTTGCCATCGACTGACGACGGAACTGACAAACTGACGACATATCCTTTGCCAGGCAACAAGCGAAACAAAAAAAAAAGCCAAAAAAAAAATACATTTTGGGCCTCCAAACAAATTCAAATTCAGTCTTGTTCCTGTTCTGTTTTGTTCTGTGTTCTGTTAATTTATTTCAACTCTTTTTTTTTCTTTTTCATTTCTTTTTCCTCTCTGCCCACTTGGCAAAAGAAAAAAATGGAAAATATATACATACATACATACATATGTACATATACGTACATGTACATATATATAATATAATCGGAGCTGATTGCCAAGCCAAGAGAGCCTCGTTAAGAGACCGAGTCCAGAGTCTGGATGACTTTTTCCTCTTTTTGGCTTTTTGTCACTTTTTTTTCTCCTCTTCTTTTTTGTTACGTAAACACAACACGAAGAAGAATGATAAGTGGTGGAGCCTGAAAGTGGTGGAGTAAGATGAGGTTGATGATGATGATGGTGACAAGGATGTGGGACGATGTTGGCACCGTGGGCACTTAATTAGATTATGCGCCTGCGCCTTCTCTCGAACAAAAATGCCAACAAAAAGCCACTTGGATAATTAACCAACCAAAAGGTGCGAGCGAGTGAGTGAGTGAGTGAGCGAACAAGCGAGAGTGTTGATTAATGTGTCGCTGGGATTAATTACAGATAATTATTATAAATATGTAGATACATATACTTTATATATGTATGGATATACTCTATAGTTGGCAAAAGAGGGATAAGAAAAGGTAAGCAGCTGCCGATGAGCAACAAATATGTTAAATAAATAAACAAAAACAACATACAATGAAATGAAAATAGGAAGGGTGAGGGGGGGTAAAAAGAGAGCTACACAATTACATAGCTGACACCTTTTGTCAGAGGCAGGATATAGCCAAGGGAGCAAAAATCCTGTGTAACTGTAATCAATTTTTGTTTTCCCTTCTTTTAGAGGGGAGAAAACAAAACTCAATACAAAATGATTCGCCCTAAAGTTGGTACGGGACGCGAAACAACCGAGGGGAGATTGGGACAAAGGAAAGAAATAATATATGTATGAGGGTTGCTTCTTTACCCAAAGGACAAGGGTTTCCTCATCCTTCCGTCTTTCTCCCTCCACTCACCCTGTTATTTTCTTCCAGCTCTTTTCCTCCATAGTTCACTCATATTAAATGCTAATTTTCATTCAATTGAGTGCAACAAAGAGCAGCCAGTTGGCCTAGAGAAATGCTAAGTAGCATGAAAATTAATTGATTTGCGGATTAAGTTTAGATAAATAAAAACAAGCGGAAGGGCGATGGTGGCAGAGGTAGTCACTTGACTTTGCCAAGAGCTGAATTTGTTGGCATTCCAAACCGGAAACTGCTGAAGTGCTATTGAACAACATCCATTTATAATTCATATTGAATACCCCAAAAAACCAACCGAAACACTTCCACAGAAGTCGTCCATCGAAAAATGAATGCAGGAAGCACGGGGGATGATCATCCATGTGAAATATCATAAGGCCATAAGAAGGCCATCACTCTAGAGTCTAGACTCTAGACGATCTACGATCTAAATCTCTTATAGTTTCATCTAATCTAATCTTCATTATCGGTTAGAAGCTTTCTTTCGGTATTTTGATCACAATGAAAAAATATTTTCGTAACACAGTTAAGATTTTGAGGATTTTTCCGACGAAATCCTTCCTCTCACATACTAAACTTTGCATCTCTTCTATCCCTTCATTTTCCCTCCCATCCATGGTGATGCTCTTTAGGCAAATGAAAACCCGGAACGAAGCAAATGGTATGGCAATTGTGACTTTGGGACTTGCCATCGCTTTGGGCTTCAGTTCGATATGCTTGCCTTGTGGTTGTTGTTGCATGTTGATTGTTGTTTTACTGTTTTGCATGCAAATTGTATAGAACTAAGGAAAGAAAGAGAGAGAGTGCTGAAGAGAAGGGGAGCTTTTCATAGTCATCGTCGTCGCGTCGAGTCGTCTTGGTTCTTCTTGGTCGTGGTTCCAGTTCAATGCACAAATACACAAACTTTTCAAAAAAAAATAAAAAGTCGCAATGCGAGGAACTTGGCAACATCTTCGTACACCCATATTCTCTCTCTCTGTCACACACACACACACACACATGGATATGGACACGTTGTTGATGCATATCTAAAAGCATATTAAGAGTCCGCAACAACTACAACTACAAGTAAGTGTGTAAAATGATCAGCAGCAAGTTGCAAAATGCAACACAAGGGGCTACAGAAGGAGAATAAGGTAACAGAGAGAAGAGTAAGAGGCATGGCAGAAGAGGAGCTGCCCCACAAGTATATATGTATGTACATACATACATACATAGGTATTACTTGCATATACCGTCTGTTGTGTGGTTGGGACAAAGCGCCGGCAACAGCTTAAGTATAGATACAGACAATGCGGCTTGGGCATGGGTTCTGGCTCTGGCTCGGGCTCTCGGTCTGTGTCTATAGAGGGTATGGAGTAGGGCAACGTGCCAAGCACTACAACAGCAGCATTAAATATATACATACATACATATGTATATATGTTTGTATGTTTAGTTGTATGAATATGTTCCATTGGAACAGCAACACTGTGAATAGGGGGAAACAGGAACCAAAGTACACAGACACAGAGCCAGGATCCGACCCTTGCGCTGGGCTTACATAAACTGTTTTGGAGTGAACTCTATGCGCAATGGCTAACAAGAGACTACGTACATACATACATATGTACATATATACACATGTATATATACATACAACCGATAAATGTAGGGAAACATTATATATGTAGATGTATGTACGCATATACATACACATACATACTTTTACCATATGAACAATATATGTAATACTTTCTTTGCAATTGCTTGAATATTTTTCTTTTACATAATCATTTATTTATTATTCAGCCTTGTAAGTTGCTTAAATTTTAAGTTTTCTTTAGCATTTTCTTAACGTAATTATGAATTTCATTATTGCGGATTGAGTATTCAAAGACTTTTTTTCGTGGTGCTTAAAGTCAATATTTAGAGGAGAGGTACCTTAAAATCGACATTTTTTCGATTACTTATAATATTGATATTTCTCTTTACATTTTTGATATTATTAAGCATCATTCCAAGAAGTTGCTAGTCTTCCTTCATCCAAAAATAAAAACATGTAAGTGATTTTTTATTTGATTTTCTTTAGCTCATAAGAATACAATAATTAATTATTTAGTAATCGATTTTTACCAATATCTGCCCTGTTCTTTTAATTAAAAAAGGGTGCAACGTTAAACAATTGAACAAATTTTTGGACGAAATTGGTCCAATGACTTTTAGCAAATTTCAACAAAATCAAATTAAAAAATGTATCAATAAAAACGCGATTTAAGTTTAATATGTACATAAAATCCGTAAATCGTACCTAAATAAATTATTAAATTGCAGTTTCAATTAAAATGTGATTTTCTAAAAATTTTCTTCCTTTATGAAGGGTTTTGAATTTATGTATGAAGGGCTTTCAGTATACAGTATTCATCACTGTTTTTTTCTCAAATACTATCTATTTTGTATAACTTTGAATGTCTACAGTAGATAGATATAAGTTTGTACGTTTTTGTGGGAATCCTACGAATGAGCTACGAAACATTGTTAACTGTCAATCATTTTGATTTATGAAAAACGAGTCTACAATAACAACAACAATGGAAATCAGTCAGTGCAATTTATTCGTATTTCCTAAAAAAAAAACATTTTTAAATTTTCTAATATGATAATATTGTTTTGTTATGTAAATAAGTGATAAATATTTTACTATACCCATTATTCTCATCTGCTTTAAACAGTTGCTTAGCATTCGCAGCACACACACACAACACACACACACTCACTGTTGCCGTAGGTGGTTCTTTTCATTCAATCCATTCACACACCTCACTCAGACACCTTATTTTCTTATAGTTTTACTCTGTCTGTAGTAACCGTAGGGTTAATTGTTATTGTGCTTTATTAAAGTTGCTAAAGCGTCTGCAATATGAAGACGGGAGCACTTCATAACGAATTCTTGATTACCACCAAAAGGCGTTATTTTCAGAAAAACTAAAGCCTGTTAATTAGATTTCGTGCAGTGTATCTTTAGATCGGTGTTCCAACCTTGCTTACGGTATAAATTATCTTCCTTTTTGTTGTTTTTATTTATGTTTGTGTGTGTGTGCGTGTTTGTGTTGGCTCTACCCACGCACGCATTCAATTCGAAATGCCTGAGGGCAATAATAAAACAATTCCATTGAATACTGAAAACACACACACATCCCACAACCATTGAGATATATGCATGGATGTGGTAAAAGGGGAGGAGGAGAAGGGCAAACGGAATGGGGTAGTAGCCTTTGGCCATAATCATTTTGGTCTGTGCCAGAAATGAAATCTATTGTCTGCCAAAAAGTTAACGCACTTTATTGCTATTGTTCCAGAGCAATGCCAAAGAGCAGCTCTACAACCACACATATACACATATAGTGTGTGTGTTTGTGGTGTGTGTGTGTGTGTGTGTGTGTAGCTTCTTCCACTTTACTCCGTGCAGTCATTTGTCAAGCCGGCGCGCCGGTAGAGACGAGCAAGAAATACGAAATACCACGATGGGGAAGAAGCGAGCGTCAACTCCGAAGCAGAGGGGGAAAAAAAAGAAAAAAAATGTTGGCAATACAATATTTTGCCATTATGTCGAACAATAACAAGTCGACATAAGTAGATATGTACATATATATGGATAGAATGGGGGTAGGAGGACGAGGAAAGGCCAGAAAAGGGGCAGAAGATTTAAAATGAGTAGAAGAAGAAGGCCAGAGGCCCAAGACCCAACAGAAAAACCAAGAATACCAACAACAACAAACGAGCCAAGCAGGCGAATAGCTGCCAATTTCAGGCTTAAGTGTTCTTTTTTTTGTGTTCCCCCTTCCTCTCTCACTCTCTCTTTCTTCACCACACTACGTATATAGCCCCGGCACTTCTACTTCACTTCACCTCACTGCCTTTCATTGAGTTGCTGTTGCTGTTACTCCACTTCCTCCCCCTCTTCTTGACGCTTTTTTCAGATACTACAGAAATACACATTGAGCCAAAGAGCAACGACGCATATGAAATTTAATACCACTTCACCTTTTTTTCTCTTCTTTTTCTTTATCTTCCTTTTCTTTTTCTGCTTCTTTTTGCTTATTGTTGCGGTGATTGTTGTTGTTGCCTGTTATTGTTGCCTGTTGTATGGCATCCGGCACTCCCCAGCGGGTGCCAGATTGAGCGCTTTATTAAACATATTTAAAGAAGCAGGCGGCAAGAAGGCAAAGAGCTTCAGGCGCTATGAAAACTGTGAAAAGCCAACGGTTAAATGCGGTTGAAAATGAAAATGAATTAACACACAAATACGATACAACAATTTTCCTTCTTTACTTTTTTTCGCTTATTTTATTTTTTGTTCTTTTTTTTTTTTGCCTTTCAACTCAAACACAAAACATGAACATTACGCTTCAGCAAGCACAAACAATCTCCAAGAACAAGAAATGAAAAAAATAAAAATAATAAAAACTTATACTAAAAAAAAAAAAGAAAAAAATTGCTTCTGCCACAACGACAAAGTTTGCAGGCAACGAACAGAAGCAGAGGGAGAAAATAAGTGATAGAGAGAAAGAGAAGGGACTTTGTAGGGATAAGGCTGAGCCAAGTTGCTCCCTCTTGTTGCAAGCCATGGCGATTTCACTGGATTTCTTCTCTTTTGTAATTCCTCCTCTGTGGGTTTACAAACAAACTGAAATCCAGTGGCAGACATCGCCTGCCCCGGCCTGAATAAACTAAACGCTTCTTTTAGACTCGAACTTGGACAGATGGGCGAGATTTCTATACCCTTAAAAATATTCAAATTGTCTATTTACTGTGGTTATAATGATTTTGGGTTTGTACGAACATTTGTACAGATCTTCCATAAATCGTCGAGGAATATTTCCCGTTCTCCAAGGGAACGTTTCCTTTATGAAAATCTTCGGCGAATCGATCATTATGATGCTCTATGGTCAATTAACGAAAACTGTCTAAGATTGGTTTTCGATAACACATTTATCTCGTCTATTTTTATACCTTCACCAAAAGAAGTATTGGTTACCCAGGTTACTAGGTTGATGACGACACTCACAGCTAGGCAAAACTCAGGGAATCATTCATCGAAGAATTATGTTACTTAAGGGCCAGGGCTTGGAATATATTATTTTAAGGTACTCGTGTTTTACCTACTATTATTAAAAAATCAGTGTGAACATACCATAAATCGGATATATGTATGTACATACATACATGAATGTATCAGAGGGGTGGCGATTAAGGAGTGTTGTTGGAACGTTATAAACGAAGATAATAAATATAATTTATGCACTGCACACACACAAACACACAACACACTTTGCCTAGTCGATAAGCTGTTTGTTTTAATTACAGAAAGAGAGAGAGAAAAACAAACAAAGACACAAAAAAAAAAATAAACTTAGAAATCGAAGCGGAAACAACTCCAACTGCAAACTTGGCTGCCAACTTGCAAGGCATTTGAAAAATTTGCAATTGAAACTAATTCGGTTAAGTGCAGCCAGACACCGATAAAAGTTGAAGAGAGAGGGATGGAGGAAGGACTTACCAGAGGAGGCATGTGTGTATGTATGCAGCAGTTACTACCCCATAAATTCCATGCTGGCATGCTGCGAAACAAGTTGGTTGCACATGGAGCAGAGTGCATGCAGCATGCAACAAATTTCCTAGCATTTTTATTGGAGTTAAGCAAAAAAAAAAAAAAAATTAACACCAAAACTATAACAACTTCGTACAGATAGCGAGACAAACAACTTGCGGCCACTAACCAGCTAAATGCTCCACATCTCCCTCTCTATCTCCTATTCCGAGTTAAAATCACTCGTCGATTTCATTAATTTTAATATTGTTTGGAGCAGCAGCAAACCAACTTATTCCCGTTCTTTTGCGTAAATTCATCGACTCAGGTTCTATAAAAACGCGCTAAAAATCGATAATAATTATTTAAAAATAATATCAGTAAGAGTATTCATACTTCGGCAATGTTAAAGCAAATCAGGTTTGTCAAATAATTGCACGTATTGAATGCTAAACAAAGCAAACAAACTGGTAAATTGTTTCCTAATGAAGATCAAATCAAATGGTTATAAAAACAAAAAATTATTTCATTTTTTTTTCTCTCTCCAAAGTTAAGCTGATTTATTGTTTGACAGCTGTTGGCCATTTCGGTTGATTTATTCATTCAAAATTTCGAAATGATATCTGTCATTAAAATGTTTTCACTTTAAATCAGTATGAACTGATTTATAATCCGTAATGCTGCCTGAGATTAACCAATTTTAATTCTCTAAGACAAATCTCAATAAGGAATGCCCATCAAAACTGTTTATAAATATGTTTAAACATTTGATAGACAAATCAGCTTAATATATCTTCGATTTTTAAATATTTTCACATGATATCATTTACACACATACAGATAAATGATATAGTCAGTCATACATACATATGTATGTATGTATGTACATACATACATACATACATATAGTATGTCAGTATTTTAATAGATCTTAACACATTTGCGGCAATACGAGTACAAAAGCTGTTTGTTTTCGCTTATGAAAAAATATTTGTTCAACTTATTTGTGACTTTGTTTAATTTGTTGTTGCTGCATTGCGCCTTTTGTAAATAACAAATATTAAGTACACACATACAGAAATAACTAAAAAGTCCCAAGTCATAAAAACAACAACACAATCGAGAGACGGAGAGAAGGGGCAAGGTAAGAGAAGAAAAGGTGCGGTATGGATTTGTATTGTGCGCTTTTGCAACTCTTTGGCGAATTGATAGTTGAGTTTGTCAAGTTACCTTATAATTCGATTACAAAAAAAAAGGCAAAACAGATGGCACAAAGGAGGGACAAGAACAAATACATATGTACATACATACATACATATATTGAAATTGTTTTCTCGATGAGCTTTAATTTTTCATGTTTTATACATAGTTATTGGACACGATACACAGATCGGTAATAGAATCAAAAAAATGGAAAAGATATAGGAAATTATCAAAGTCGACCCCACTATCTGTCTTAACTGTTTACCAAAGTGCGGCTGCGTCTTACAAGCAGTGCAGCTAATCTTCTCTTCAAATCTGCAGCTAATTTGCCTGGCAAAGCAAAAGACACCCAAAAACAACAACACCCTGCAATACAACAAAAGAGAAAATGAAAGAGAGGAAAGGAAAAGCAAACCGTTTCACAATTTTCAATTGTGCCCGTCAAAGTGTTAAAACGGCACGCGATTTATGCGTTCCACCTCCTCTCAACTCACTTACCTCACCCCATCAGACACATAATTCCACATTTTCATGCCGTCTCCTTCTGCCCGTCAGTAGCTAGCAATCTGCTGCTGTTGCTGCCGTTACCGCGCGTCTTAGATGCGCCTAATTAAGCAGCGACTGAGGGCAGCGGACAGCGAGTCAACGTTTTGCTTGCTTTATTGATTTACGGCTGGCAATCAAGTGTGAAATTGCCTTTACTCCCTCTACACCCACCCCTGCTCTTCACAGTCTTATCATCACCATCATCTCTCTGCCGCCGGAATCGTCGAACAACTCTTTTCATTTTCTGACTAAAAGAGGCGAGTAAATATTTTTATAAAAATATGCAAAAGTTTCCTGCATTTCATTTTCTTTCTTCCTCTGACTGCGTATGTATATGTATGTACATACATATATTTCTGTCTGTCTCTTTTTCTTGCATGATATACGTGCGGCTCATTAATCTATCTACATATACACACAGATTAAATACCCTATACTACTAACTAAGTATGTATGTATGAATGCATTAAATAGACCAAGAATGAAAAGTTTCAAGTCAATCAAATCGAAAGGAACAAGTCCCTCATTCTCCTTTGCAAGCCGGCAATTTTTTTGTGTTGGAAATTTATTTTTCTTAAAAAATTTTACATTATCTTTAATTCCCGTTTAACAGGGTATCTTAGAAACGGTGCTCCAATTTAACGGAATGGAATTTATTATCTTAAACGCGTTTTCAAACCAGATTCAGTGCCTCTTTTCTCAGTTTTGTTTTTTAATGAAATCAAACTCTTGTTCATAAATTATCGGATTGACTTCGGCTTTGGAATTTAGCCAGTTTCTAAAATAGTCAATAAGAAGCAAAGAGAGTATTGACAGAGAGAGAGAGAGGGAGAGAGATGTATGTATGTATGTACATACATACATAGATTGAAGGAGAGAGACCCACTGTGGCGACAAATATGCTGCCTGATAGACTGCAGCTGCCTCTCGGTTTGCCAATTGAATTGCAACTAATTTGTTGTAGTTGTCGTTGCTGTTGTTGCCCCCACATTTTGATAGTGTCATTGTTGTTGTTGCTGTTGCGTGCTGGCCTCATAAATTATGGCAATTATGTTAATGCAGTCGAGCTAAGCAGTAGGCGGAGTAGTGTAGAGGAGAGAAGAGGGAATGAACGACAACTGACAATCGACCACAGAAACCTAAGCCCCAAAGTATTAAGCAATTTCATAGTATCAAGAAATCAAATATACATAATATACACAATTATCACGTAAATGACCATTATAATAATACAATAATAGTAATAATAATAATAATCATTAAACACAAACACAATACCCAACACACGCTAGCAAGGGCAGTTTACTTAAATTACAAAACAAAAATTTAAACAATTCGCAATAAAATGACAAGCCTCTCCATAAATCAAACATGAAATATGGATGCCAGCAACAAAAGTGTTGTAAATTTAATAAAAGTAACAACCAAAACGAACAAACAAAAAAATCTTCTGTGAAAAAGTATAAAAAAAGGTGGGTAGTTAAAACAGAAAATTAATAAAAAAAGAGCCAAAAAAAGAAAATGAATATCACATAATATGGTATAATCTTTTTTTATTACTTGAACCAAGCGGGAGACTAAAATGTTATAAATGTATGTATGTATGTACATACATTTGTACATACATATGTATGTATATGTATGTATGTACATCTTAGAGGATTCTGCCCCAAGAGAAGGGGGTTCATCAGCTGGAAAGTAAAACTAACTTCGGAACTTCCCATTCCTTGCTCTCCTTTGAATGCTTCAAAAAATCAAAATAGAATTAATAATTTTGAAATTTTATACCGATATACATACATATGTATGTACATATGTATGTACATATAGACAGAGCACTTACCGAGTCAAATTCCATAAACCCCTTTCTTTTTCTCAGATTGCAGTTTTATTTTTATACCCTTGCAAAAAGCGTATATTAATTCAGAAGTTTGCAGCGCATAGAAGGAAGCATCTCCGACTATATAAAGTATATATATTCTTGATCAGCATGATGAGCTGAGTTGATATAGCCTTGTCGGTCTGTCCGTCCGTCTGCCTGTATCAACGCAATCTCCTCCAAGACGCTTGGAGCTACAAGCATTGTATATCTCGGAATAATAACGATCGGATGACTACATCATATATGTAGCTCCCATAGGAACGATCGGTCAGGAATAGGGTTTAACATCAATAACTCCGTTGCTTTACAATCGAATTTAGGTATGATGGGTTTTATATACATACATACATATGTAGTTCCTTATGATTCTGGCAAATTATATACATATGTATGTATACATACATATGTAAATCAAAAAGACAGTTTGCAAGGGTATACAAACTTCGGCACGGCCGAAGGTAGCCCATCCTTCTAGTTTTTTTTAGTTTTTGAGTCTTGTTCTTTCCATCTTAAAGCAAACAAAACTCGCAGCGTGTTTCATTTGCGTTGTGGGGAAGCTAAGCAAGCGCAGCGAGAAATAAAGCATCATAAAAATGTATCAAAATAAATACAATGAATGAAGTGGGGGGAACAGAGGTGCCTGCTACAAAAAAAAAGAAGGAAAAAAAGAGAAAACACCAAAACTTCAGTAGCAGCCTGACGGGCCCAGCAGGCGCTCTGCCTCATATTAATGGTGGAGAAAAAAGACTTAGGAGGGGGAAGAGGAGGAATACAAAATATGCTTAGCTTGCCTGATAAACGGGCCTTCACGAAGAGGGAAGGCAGAGACTATGTGGAAGACAAAGTCAAAGTCGAAGCCAGGCAAACAAATAAAAACGACAAATGCACGGACAAAGAGACAGAGAGAGAGATGGACAGTTCAACAGGACAGGCTTTTGCCCGTCTTTTGGACGCTGTCTTGAGTGCGTTTTAGTTTTGGCTTGATGGACTACCATCTAGTGTTACCTTCCACCACCCAATCCGCGTCCTTCCTCTTTAACACTATGTCATGCGGCAAAAGCAAAAATACAGACAGTGAACGGCGTTGACTGACAAACGCCGCAACAACAAAAACAACAATAACAGCAACAACAAGAAGACAAAAAAAAAACCGTAAAAATCTACAACAAAATATGCAATAACAAAAGACCGAGAGAAACGCAAATGAAAAAGAAAATAAAAGAAACCAAAGGGGCTGGTGGCCTAACTACAATCATGACGACGATTCTATACCCTATACATTAGTGCTATCACTTTCATATGTATGCTGCCTGGTTCCTCGCATGTCAAACTTTCCACCATAATCAATATACCCTTCGATGCAAGGGTAAACAAGAAGAAAAAAATAAACCAAACAAGAGCCGCCGGGCAAATAAACAGTGTGAATTTTATGAGATACACGAAAAGCTAACATATCCTCATACATACATACATACACAAACATACACATTTATACATATACATACATACATACATACATATAACCAATTGGATACATTTTTTATGACTTTTTTTGTTGGCTTGGCTTACCATTCAAATTTTATATGTTTGTATGTATGTATGTAAGTATGTGTGTGTGCATGTAAGTATACATGTGTGTGTATACATACACATACATATACATTCATACATACATACATTGGGGGAAATCAATCGACTAGAGTTCCATTTGGTTTCCATTATTTATTTTGAAACAAACTCTGTTAATTGGTAGATCAGCAGCAGGAAGGATTTCTGGAAGCTAGGATGGATAAATGAATGGATGGATGGTTGGCTATATGGATGAATTGATATACATATTATTGGTGGTGGTAATGGGCGTTCCACGGATTACTCAATCTGACTGTCTTTTCAGCTAACTTTAGCCATGGCGTTTTGCCTTTCATGCTATTTTTGGCAATAAATGTCGGCGCGTGTAGCGAAAACGAGCTAGATTAGAGAATAAAATATATGTATGTATGTATGTATGTACATATGTACAAAAAAAAGCATACGTACATATGTATGTACATATGTACATACATACGAACATATCCGCATGTAGGTTATGCACGTATCATAAAAACAAAAATATCTACAAATATGTGAATTTCTGGGAAAACGTTTGAGAGTTTTTAGTTTCTTCTATTAAAAAAGTAATTGCAATTTAATTAATTAATATAGACATATATAGAACTCATATGGTATATAGTTCACCGATTTAAATATTAAATGCATTGTGCAGTAGTATAAAATTACATTTACATTTACATTTTTCCTTAAATCAATTATTTTAGCCCTTTTCTTATTGATAACTGATAAGTTTATAGAAAATGATACAATTTTTTTTTAACAGTTGTTTGGAGTTTTAAAAAAGAAAAGGCTGCTTTTTTTGCCTAACTTAACTTTTTTTATCACATTGTAGTTTATCAATAAAATCTAATAAAAGTATTTAGAACGTTGAATTATTTTTAATTTTATTTAACTAAAATTTAGTTACCAAATTATTAAAAACTCTGCAACTTCTTTCCTTTGGAAAACAAACACAACTTTAAAGATTTTTATTTTATTTTATTTCAAATAAAAAAAATATAGATAACCGAATTTAGCAAATAGACTTTTATTAAATACTGTTCCTTTTAATTTAATTTTACTAACTATTAAAATAGCAATGTTCCTCTTATATGTATCTGAAACTTTCATACTCTTTTTAACACAAGTAGGAAGGGTAATTCAAAGTCGGCGACAAAACTCGTTTTGTTTGTATGTGTAAAGAAAGTCTATTTGCAATAATGAAATGTTTGTGTTGACATTTCAAAAGCTTTTGGAATTTATGAAGGTTTTTCTCTGTACATATTTATTTAATTTATATTCTGGTTTTTGTTATTATCATTTTTATCGTTGTTGGTATTTTTTTGGTTTGTCTGTTTTATCAAGTGCTTCTTCTGCTGGTGTGTGGCTGTGTGTGTCTTGTCATAAAAAATAAATATTAATTGCGATTATCGCAGTGTGATACGGATGATTGAAGAGCGATATTTACACTTTATAATTAATTGTTCATATTTATTTGGAATTTATTGAATTATGAATTGCAGAAAGAGAAAGGGAACGAATAATGGGTGTGGGAAAAGATCATTGTATGTACATATGTATGTATGTACATATCAATATAAATTGATTATTTAATTATTATACATTTGCATGAAAATTAAACTTGTTTTAATCACCTAAAATATAGTCTTTTTTTTGCATTTAGCTTTCATTTGTTTTCCCATCGAGCTCAGCCGCTCACTAAATGACTACTACAACAATAACAAAAACCTACAACTAATATGCAAATATGTATGTATGTATCTGTATGTGTGTTTTTGCTGGCAGCCTTTGTTCCCCACCCCCCGTGGCGAGGAGCCGGCAAGCATAAATTAATTATCAAAGCAGTCGTTTACATGCTTCGCTGCCCAATGAGCGAACGAGTCAGAGGGATAGTCAAAGAGGGAGAAGGGGCAGGAGAGAGAGAGAGAGAGTTAGAGTTGGGGGTGTTGAGGTTAGAGAAGAGACGAGGCGAGAGACGGACACCCGCTGTCAGTCAGGCCATGATGTTGTATCTTATGGATACCCAACATCAGCTAACTTTTACGCTGCTCAAAGTCAATTTTCGCATATATTTAAAAAATACAAAATAATAAAAGAAAAAAACATCATCGCAATCAATTTGCTACGTTTTCTCGTGCTGGGAATTGACTTTGTTTTTGTTCGTGGCGTTTTCTTGTTTTGGCATTGCTGTTCATGTTTCACATTGTGTTGTTGTTTTTTCTTGGCCCACATTATCTAGTGAACGTTGAACGCTTTCGTGCCTCTGGTGTTTGTTGTTTCTTTTTTTTTTTTTTTGGTATATTATTATAACACTATGCAACATGACGTATGCATTGTATGTATATCTGCGACTCTTGATACCACAGACGGCACGCGCAGCCGCATTAACCCCTTGGTAATACATTTATAAGCTAAAAAGGATAATTTATATATATATACACTAGTCAGCCAAGGAAAGGAAAAATAGCAAAATATAATAGTCTGTAGTTAAACCCATTCAAATGGTCTAATTCAATTCGTGTTACCATATACTAATTAAAACTTTGTGTCACTATGGGATTAAATCTTTGTTGTGTAGTGTTATTATTATTATATTTGTTTTTTTTTTTTTCTTATTTTTTGCTTTCGGTTGTTTTTTTTTTCTGCTCATTTTCGTCTACATGTGTTTAGCGTGTTCAGAAATTTGCTTTTTTAATGACTCTCTTGTTGATTGCCGGCTGGTGGCTGGCAAGCTTCCCCTTCTCGCCCAACCTCCTGCACTGCCCACCCAACTCAGCCACTCTTTTGACTGCTCTTTAGTTTAACTCATTTATTATGAATGTTTAACAAAATGTATCGTTTCGTATACATTGTCTGTATTTGTGAGTGTTTATATTTGGCAATTTTAATTGTTTGATTTTTGATTATTTATGGATCGTTTCATTTGATTAAGTATTGAATATCATCAAGCGCTCTTTTAACAAATTTATTTCGAGTAAATGAAATTGTAAAGTTTGTGTCTCTGTTTGTCTGTGTGTGTGTATCTGTGTTTTGCCTTGCCAATTTGCATGGGCGGACAACGGGGCAGAGAAAGAGAAAAACGTTTGTCACTGTCGAGACATTTATGAAAATTGAACAAATCAATTAGGTTTAATCTTGTCGGTTCAAGGCGGGGCTACTCCTAACAGTAGTTTTTGTCTGTCTGTCTGTCTTTGTGTGTGGGATCACTGACAAATAGACTGACTTATAAATTGTCTTTCTATATGCCTGTTGCTATCGTTTGGCTTAATGTGACCCTGCCCATACATCAGCACACAGACATACATACATACATATTAAATGTATGTACATACATACATATGTATATACATATGTACATTGATAGATGGAGATTCAGACAGACACGGCAGCTCTTAGCTAAATTAAAAGCCAAGGAAAAACACCAGCAGCAGCAACAACAACAACAGCACCCACACGAAATCAAATTATGAACACTATAATTATATGTGTATGATATTTTGTCAGCCAATTGACACATTTGTAGCGTTGAAGTTTTTCGTTATCGTTGGTTGGGTTTGTTAGTTGGAGAAACAACAGTTAAAAAAAAATACAACTATAACTACAACGAGTACTTATAGCAAGTTGCAACAACAAACAATGGCAATTACCTATTGGCAACACAGCCAAGTCGCACTCTCCCCTCTCCTTTTAGTTAACTTAAAGGCAGTTAACGTGGCCAACTGGCTTTGCTTAGACAGTGAAACCTCTCGCCATATGTTGCCAACAATGTAGTATAAAAACTAGGCATATGTCAAACAATGATAAATACTCTTTCCGATAATATTGACCTAAGAAGTGTAAATATTACATACATTTATATATTATTCCAATTAATTATTCATAATTAGTTTTATTTTTACTATATAAGAAATAAGTCGACGACCATTGGATATAATTTATTTATACACCGAAGCTGTCCAAATAGTCCTGCTATCGGAATCTGTATTTTGTAGAATTCTTCGCCTTGAAGAAATTATTATTTTAATAAGATTAATTAGTGAAAAAGTATCGATTTATTTATTTCTATTGACATATGTACGTGTTTAAAATATCATAATTGTTTATCATTTTTCAAAAGACTTTAAATAAGGCTTAAATTATAGCACAACAATACCAATTTTCTATATATGTATGTATGTACATACATATGTATACAAACATGTATGAAAAAGATTTTAATTTTATCGAATTTTTACTTAAGAGCAACAAAAACAAGAAGTCGGGTTTTCCGTTTTTTGCTTGGTCAGTTTTAACCATCGACATTACGCATAGTGTGACAAATTATTATTTATCTAGCTAGAGATACAGAGATACATTTGCGTCGGCTCAAATACATACATATGTACGTATATGTAGATACACAGAAACATTTACATATGTATATGTATGTACATATGCATATGTATAAGCTCACTAGTATTCAGTGCTGGTGCTAATGACCGTAACTAAGTTGGCGTCACGATTGTGTGCGCCACTGAAAACCCCCCCGGCCGTCCCCCTTACCTACACAAATCACCCTTCCCAGGCATTTCACCCCCCTCCAGCATAAAGACTTGCAGGCATTGCGGTTTTACTTTGTTGCTTGTCGTTGGCTTTCTGGCCATTTGAGCTAAAGCATTTTAATGTTCGTTTTGTATATCTGTATATAGTGTTTGTATCTCGATCTATGCATTTTGTGTTGTGATGACTAAACACAGTTGTTTAAATAAACAGTTTGGCATGTTGTTTACAATGACGATTAACGATTCTGCTCGAAAAAAAAAAATAATTAAATGGAAATGTGCAGAGCAAATGTTTACTTAATTAAAACCGCTCATCAAATAAACACACAAATTTGTATCTGTATCTATCTACATATCTGTCAGATATATATGTACATACATATACATTCATATGTGTGTATACATATATGCATACTTTAAGTTTATTATGGGTCCCCGCAAACGAAATTAGAAATTCAAATCAATTTGCTTCCGGAATTGCTAACAAAAAGAATAAAAAAAGTAACGACAACAGTGAGTAGGCGGAGGGGGGGAACAAGCTCGATCGATAATTTATAGCCTTTTGACTGATCTATATGCATTATATGATAGTCCACCAATATGTACCATATTGAGGAACATAATTAAAATATGCATAAAATAAAATTTCGATTAAGATATAACATTTTACACGAAATTAAATCAAAGAAGAGGTTATACAATTTCGTAAAATGCATACGCACTCATACTGCAATAAAATTACACACGCACAGACATTCTTCATATAGAACATACATATGTATGTATGTATGTATGTACATACCTGCTTGCTCATAATTTAGGTAAATGGGGAAAGAACACGCCCAACGAGTAGCCGGTTAACCCCCCTTGCTTTCTTCCTTTCTTGCCTAGTGTTTTTACACACGCATACAAAACTTCAACACACATAGCTCTGTCTCTTTCTAACTTGCCATTGGCTTTATTAGGCACCCGGATCCTTAGTCAATCTGAATTAAAATTCTATTCTCCTTCTCATTTCTATTTCGATTTCATGTTTCATTCCGAATCCCGTTGGACATCCTCTCATTTCATCTCATATTTATGTATGAGAATTTCTTGCTGGTTGCTGCTACTCAATGAGCTGTAATTTTTATTCTCAAAATGAGAAGAAATTAACTTTATAAAAAATAGACACATATTTAATTCGAATGAATAAATCTCAATAAGGCGCACCATAGGCCTGTCAAATTTTCTAAACTCCATTTAATTACAAATCGGCTTAAATTGAAACACCTTAATTGGCATTAACTTGGTTGGAGTAACAAAAAAAATATACAAGATACAAACGGTAATTAATCAAACTGGAAATCAATTTACTCTCTTGCTCTTATGGCTAGCGCCATCTCGGTCATACTCACACGCAGACTCTGCCCAGAGCAAGGGAGCGAGAGCATGAGAGAGGAAAAAATGAACATCACTCGTGGCGTTGAGCAGTTTGTGTGAGGTGGCTGTGATGGTGCCACCATCATGGTGGAGCAGCATGGGCAGGGGCCATTTCAAACATACACACATAAACATACAAACATTCATGCAATATACATACAGATATCTCTGGTTTATACTACTTGCCTTTTTATAAATCCAAAATAATCGCAATTTCTGCCGTTGATATGCTCGTTCCTTGTTCATAGACACAGCATACAGTTGCTACGTTGAAGGGAGGATGGTAAGTGTTGAGTGGGGGGATGAGTTGATGGTGTTGTTGGGCAGGCGAGGTGCGAACGAGGATTTCGTTTCGTTGCTGTTGTTATAGTTGTAGTTGTTGGTGTTGAAGTATATTTTCGCTACTGCTAGCCTGCTCGCTCTACGTCAACGAGAGCAGCAAGTGCGAGCGCGAGAGTGAGAGAGTAAGTGAGAGCGCATGCAAGAGCGTAATAATCCACAAAAGAAACGCCAAAGTTGAAGAACTCCCCTTTCTCTTCTCCACCTCCACGCACTCTTTGCACTCTCCCCACAAAAGGAAGAATTGTATAAATCCACGACAATATTATATTTCCTAGGAGAAGTTTTTTTCCTTTTATATCTAAAGAATAGATATACGCATATAGGTGAGAGTGAGATGGTCGAACTCTTTTCTTTTTTTGATCAACTATTTTTTTTAATTTTTTTCAATTTATTTGGTTGGTTTATTTTAGGTTTTTTTTTACAAAATGTATTAACTTTTTATTAGGCTAGTTGTTAGATTTTTTATTTTCTCTACAAATAGACGAAGAAAAAAATAAATAAACGGCACTATGAGTGTGAGCGAGCGAGCGAGTAAGAAAATAAATGAGAGAGACAAAGATAGAGAGAGAGAGAAAGAGGTCCAAGTATTAAGCTCTGTTTGCCTGGCCTGTGTGTCTGTATGTCTTAGCAGAACAGAAGCTGACAAACATACAAACACACATATACACAGAGCAGTGGAGCTAAAAGCTTATGGAATAGGGGGCGCGGCGGTAGGGGATACCCGAACGAAATGACGCGACGAACGAAACGCTTCTTCTTCTTCACCTTGCACACGCGCGCTCCCGCTCACAAATTAGTGAGACGAACGTTTGTCGGCGTTCTTTTACCGCAATGTTTGTGCGAAACATAAAAAAGCTGACATATGTATGTATGTATATACATATAAGTGTGAGCGTGTGTGTATGTATGCACATGCGCCGCGCGAGAGAATGAGACAAAGAGAGCAAGTTGTTGTTGGGGCCACTGCGCTGTATAGTAATTTTATTCCGGCACTATTTTTGCTGCTGTTGTTGTTGGCAACATATTGCCGTGCCACACTCTTTTTTACAACTTTTTTTTATACTTAGTGCATAGTAGTAGCTTGATGCTGCTGCTGCTTGATGATGACGATGATGATTACGCTGCTCTTTTGGTACGCACACACACAAAGGCACGCACAAGTCAAGCCCAAGTGGGTAATTTGTTTTATGAGTAGCGGCAAATAGCACTTGTACATATGATTGTTGTTGTTGAATGACAGACCGACAGACAGATAGACAGAGACAAGCCAACGAGTAATAATTTTTAATGCGTTTTTGGCATTTCTACGCTGCTTGGGTTAATTGCTTACACGCATACGTACACACACACATACATATATGCACGCACACAAGCTGGGACGAAATACACGCACACACATACAAAAACGCGTATTGATGGTATCACGATCTGCTGTGTGGACCATAATTTTTTCTTTTCTTCATTATTAACACTTTCTGTGTTGTTTGTTGCACCACTTCGTAAACCACTTTGAACTTCAAATCAAACTTCATTCACATGCCTTTGCTTACATTTTTCTCTTACTTTCACAATTCGCTTGGAAATCCCTTTTGTTTTTCTTTACGTGTGTATTTTTTCACTCTTTTTAGCTTTATGTTTCTTGTTTGTTTGTTTGCTTCTTTTTGTTGTTTTTCTTGATTGAATTCCAAATATATTGGTGCCTTGTTGCGCGAACAGCGTTTTATCCGTGCTGTCCGTAACGAACGAAGGAAACATACAAAAGCGAATAAATTGAGAGCGAGGCATGGCTAGCAACGATTAGGGTTGTCAGCTCACCCAATGGAAAGAATTGAGAAAATGCATTATAACTTAACGAGTCACATTAGAAAGAAACAGAAATAACTCGAACTGGCTCATGGTTAAAATAATTATTTTTAACTCCTTGATGCATAAATGTGAAGTTTTGTTTATTTATTTTTACCCAAATCTTACAGTATTTCCCACGCGATTGAGAAATTAAATTTCGTTAAGCTGACAACTCTGCGGCATTTGCTCAATTTGACTCTATCACTCTCACCGAAACTGCCGAATTCCCTCACTCACACATGTATACACGCATACATACTCAGCTCGCTCTTTTTTTCTCTCTCTCTCTCTGAGCGGCATTTCTTTAATGGCGGCTTCTTTGGGTATGATATATTTGTCTCTTTCTATTTTGTTTACAATGCCTAGAGTGGTTGCGAGTGAGTGAAGCAAGTAGCGTTTGAGTCGTTCTAGTCGGCGTTTTGCTGCTTGCTTTTCTTATTGCCTTTTTGCAAATTGTATTTGTTGTTGCGGGGGTGTTAGTGGGGTCGGCGAGTTCGATTGCTCCTCAGCGTTGTCAATGTGCGTGCAGGATTGATTACTGATTGGCATGTCCTTTGGTCATAGGTTCTTTTTTGTTGTTGTTATTTTTTGTTTTTGGGTTTAGTTTCTGTTTTTTCTTCTATTTGGCTAAGGGGAGAGTATATAATGACATAATGAGATTTATTAGGAGCAAAATAAAGCCATAATGTTCCGTTTGACCTTTGTATAACTTTGACAGTGGTAATTCCTTTTCGGTTTATGTGATTCCTGTGTATTCTATTTTACAATGTCCGTTAATTTTTAAATTATTAAATTATAGCATAGTTTTGGGGCATTTTCTTATTTTGTGTAAGCCTAAGGGTATGCTGTTAAAACGTGATAAGTAGAATCTCAACCCTTGCAGCATTTTGTCAAAAAAAAAACTTCATACAAACATACATACATGCCCCCCACACAAACTTCCCATCACTTCCCATTCCCTATATCCCACAACTCCTTGTGGTAAAGTGTTTGCTTGTTGTTCTTGTATTGGAATTCGTGCACGCTCTTTCAATTTTATTGCTGTGATTCTGATTTCTAGTTGGATTTGACTATACACATCCATACATACATATATGTATGTATACACACACACACACCCACATTCATATATACAAACAGACAAGAACATCCTGGCATTTGGGGAATTGATATGCTTGTGCGCTTTTTGCTAAAGTTCAAATATTTTTCATTTTATTGCTCAACTCACACACAAAGAAGCTGGAGAAGGAGGAGGCGCACAGGAATACCATGTAGATGATGTACCCAAGGGTGCTCAGGCAAACAACATTTGTCAATGCTGGCAATATTTCATTTTAGCTTTTTCTCTCTTTCTCTCTCCTTCACGCGAACTCGCTCTCTTTTTCTCACTCCCTTTCTCTATCTCTTTTTAACTGGCATAGGCTAAAATGGACGGACGAGCCCTCAGTTTACGGCTGAGTGCCTTGCCAAAGGACCTCAATTTGGTATCCAAAAAGGCTTCATGCGAGTGTATGTATGTATGTGTGTGTGTTTGTGTATGAGTGAGACGATGGTGTGTGGAGTCGCCTGTCAAAATGAAAATAATCCCCCAAGAGGCTTTTGTCCTTTTTATCAGGGGTGTAGCCAAGATCTTCTATATTATATTTGATTCAAAAGGATAAACCTTTGTTTCAGTACAGCATTAGGATTAATTGTTTAAATTTCATAGTTATATTTTACTCCATTAACACTGTGGAATTCCGTCATTTATTTGGTTTTACTACGCCACTGGTTTTGCTTGTCTTTGCGTTCTTCCTGCTTTCTCCTTTTCACTTGCTCCTTACAGGACCCACGTACATGTAATACGTATGTATGTATGTATGAATTTCCTTCGAAAATGTTTCCACATCGTTTCAATGTGATGTTGTTTTCTGTGAAAATTATGTAATTATGTGCGTTGGAAAAACGGGCAAATAAATAAAATGCTCATGCTAATGAAGCTATTAATATTTTATGCGCTATTTAAACAACATGAAGGAGATGAAGACAGGAGAGTGGCCACAAAAGTCCTTGCACACAGCATGAATAATAAATATACTTAGGAAGAAGGCGCATAAATGTGGACCAGCTCCTTCATCATCTTCATTATCATCTTTCTTTTTGTACTACCTAATGTGATTTTCAACATTTTGTTGACCATTTTGCATAAACATTTATGGTGAACATATTGTACAGATGAATGTACATATATACATGTACATTTATATATACATACATACATACATAAATATATGGCTGATTCGTATTCTTTTTAAAAGCTAATGGCAATGCGAAATACATATCTATGTATGTATCTGAGCTATCTGATGGGCCAAAATGAAAATCTTTTCTCACTTTGTCAGTTTATCTCTGTCTGTTTGTCAGTATATTTCTTCTTCACTCTCTGACAATTTCACTTGCCACATTTTCTTGCAAAATATGATTTCATTGTGCTCAAATTGAATTAAATTTTTGGAGTGTGACGTTCCTTTGGCAGCGCCCTTTTCGGCCCCTTCCCCCTTCCCACTTTCGCAAACCGTCTTAATTCCCTCACAGACTTTAGTAAAGTCGCAGCTGCTCTCTATCTATCTATCTCTCTTTCTCAATTTCTTATTTACTTTCTCACTCTCTCTCTCTCTCTCTTCCTCTGTTGGCAGTGCTTTTCTTCTTCTGGTAGCTTTCCAAACGGAAGCGGATATTTTCAACGCGCCATTGTTATTTTTTGAGTGCGGGAAATTGTTCGTCGCAACGTCGAAATGAAACGAAAACGTACGAAGGCATGGAATGGCATGGCCCTTTTTGCAGGCACTATATAAGAATGGATATGTGTCTGTGTCAGTGTGTGTGTGTGTGTGTGTGTGTGTGTGGGTCTCATCCGCTTCATGCTTATCATTGTGCTGAGCGCTTCGTCCTCATCCTCATCCTTGTCACTTGCTCGGCTCTGCTCTGCTTGTGCCTTGTCGACAGCTTTGTTTGTGTTGTAAATATAATTTTACGACTCTGCCACTGTCAGTCAGTCGGTCGACCGAGTCAGTCAGTCAGTCAGTCAGCCGGTTTCATCTCTCGTGTCTTTTTTTCATCCTCCCCCCCCAACACATACACCACAGCACAGCACAGCACAGCACAGCACACCATACTCCATCTTATCAACTCAACTGTGGCGCTGTCGTTGCTTTTTGTTTGTCGTTTTTTTTTCTCCCCCACTTAACATTTTATTAAGCGAAAATGCTTGTGCCGTAAAATGTGCGCTACATGTTGCCGTTGTCTCGTTCCTGCCCTTCCCCTGTTCACTCCCTCCCTCCCCTTGCCGCACGCACCATGAACTGAACCCTAGAGCCTTTGGGTTCTCCCTTGCCCTGCCACAGTCATCGTCATTTTCATTTCCTGTGGTCGTATTTATGCTTTTTATTTGAATTGATTTTATTTCGTTCGCTTCGCCTTTCCCTTTTTGGCGTGAGCATGTTTTCTTTTTGGGTTTGGGCTTTCCTTTTTTTCTGCCCCACCCCCACATCTTCTATGTGTCTGGGTTAGTGTGTGTGTGTGTGCGTATGTATATGGGCGTTCGTTTGTGTGTGTTGACTGTTATGTAGTTAATACGTTGATTTCATTTTTATGATCCTTTGGCCACTTTAATGTTAATTTTATTATCATGCTCGAAGGCATCTGAAGGCAATTGGCAAAATGACCTCAACTAAAATATGAGAATAGAATTATAGAATCCATTTTGGACATTTGGAAATTAATTCGACCGCGATATAGAAATTAACTGAACATGCATAATATTAGTTTGTCTCGATTGCCTCTCCCTTTGGCAATGTCACATATGTATGTACATATGTATGTGAATCGAATGGACATTATTACTTTAACTGATTATTTATTATCTTTGTTGTGTCTCAACCAGATAAAAATTTCAATTTAGGTCTCTTTACGTATTAATAACCTTCCTAATTAGTTGGCATAGATGATGGAGGACGATATTGTACTTTGCTTATCGTTTAACCATCCTTTTATGCATTTGCCTTGGGGAAATGTTAACCCCCTTCGGCTTAGTACTATTAAACATTTTTCCATAACTGTCGTCGCTCCCCCTTCAATTACTATATAATGGATAATGCCTTAGACAGAGTCGTACATGTCTCTTGACGATTTGCTAATTTTTGTTCATCCAAAACTTCACTTTTGTCATTTTATTTCTCTAGTGGCCAACAAAGCATTATCCTTACCATGTTTATAAAGCTGTATACGTATCCTACGTATCCTACGTATCCTACGTATATAAAAACATTTATTTTTAAATTCCTGGTACTGAAGTTACTGGACCCATCGCCATCACCTGGTCGTAAATGGGATCCAAATCGACCTCTCCCCGTTATTCTAGTAGGCTCGTTGTTCTAAAATTATCCTTTTTTATTAGTTACTAAATTCTTTCTTCCTTTGTCTTTACTATTTAATTGAGTAGATCTGTTTCAATCTTTATCACTCTTTTTGTATATCAACTTATTTTTCTCTTTATTTGTCTTCAATTTTTATCTTTTTAAACCATTTTCGTAATTTGCTTTGTCTCTCCTAAAGTGAATTTATATAATGAAGTTCTTCCTACATTCTCATTTTATTTTCATAATATTTACATATATATGTATAATCAAATTTCTAAATAATGAAGTTATGTTCTGGACCCAAGCGAACTTTTATTTAATTGATTAAAAATAAAAAATTCCATTAAAATTGTAAATATTTAATTTGTGTTGTCTCTGCTGCGGCTGTAAAAGTTTCTTCCTTTCTTCTCCGCTTCGTTTCTTCATTTTTCTGGGTTGCCAGATCACTGGTTAAATTTCTTCTGTTCTTGCTTATGCTACATTTTTTTACATTTACTATAAGTAAATAAATGGTATAAATAGAATAATGGAATTAAATCTACATTAAAAGTCTCTTTTAAATAGCTGCATTCCACTTCATTTAACTTATTCATCAATTTCTATCAGTCCTTTGGATTGACTTAAACATTTCGATATTCTTTCGTATGAGTTTTCATAATTAGCATTTTATGCCTTTTCCCTTGCCAATATTAACCAGGTTTAGTAGTCTATGTATCTGTGTATAAGTGTTAGTGTGGTTTCTTGCAACTTTCGTGTTAATTTGAGGCATTTCATGGCCAGCTACCGCACAAACACAAGTCCACAAACATATCGGGGGTAACACGTTAATGGTTTGGCATACGCAACTAAATCAACAATTACATGGCACAAACCGCAAATGGAAGGAAGCCAGACACAGACACATACAGAGTGAGACAGAGAGAGAGAGAGAGAGAGAGAGTGAGAGAGAGAGAAACAGAGAGGGATAGATGGAGAAAACTTGCCACATCATGACAGGCTCAGTATGAAGGGAGCAGCGCTAATTTTGTAGCCACTTAATGTATACAAGGCACCAAGGAACTGACAGGGCCATGTGGATACATACAGACGTATATATGTACATATATGTACATACATATGTATGTATGTAGATATGTATGTACATACATATATATCAACTAATATATATGTATACTTTATAGTGTAGTAGGATGCTTGTATTTTGCCAAGTTTTAAAGGCAAACAAATGTTTGTGTGTGTGTGTGTGTGTGTGTGTGTGTGTGTGTGTGTGTGTGTGTGTGTGTGTGTGTGTGTGTGTGTGTGTGTGTGTGTGTGTATGTATGTATGTATATGTATGTAGGGAGATGCAACTTCAAGGAGTCTAACTAGTTAACGTCACTTGAGTTGAAAAGTTTTTCTGCCAGTTTGCATTGTTTTATAATCAACTTGCACATAAATTTATATGCACAAAACTTTTGTTCATCTCTCCCCCTCGAAACCACAATGAGCAAAAAGGTTAACCGAAATACATACATACGTACATCCACAGACACACACACACACACAGACAGATTTACTTATTGTAGTGAAGGAAAACTAATCTCAACAAATTATCTTTCTAGCATTCAACCAGAGTTGTGGGGAAGCAATGGGCGGAATGGGAGTGGGCCCCAGAGAAAGATAGAACATCAACTTTTGCCACAGGAGAAAGTTTATTCTTTGGGGCTGTGCAAAAGTTGATGCGATTATGATTTTCAATTTTCAGCAGTCAACGCCGGAGAAACGAGAATGGACATCATAAAGTCCTGGCACGACACAAACCGACACACTCACACCCACCCACACACAAACATACATACATACATACATACAGACACAAAAACAAACAAGCACGGGGGCCAGAAGTAAAAGCTATAGAAAATATGATGGATGGATAGCAGAGTTCGAGACAACGAACAACAGAAATGGAAGGGGGAAGGCGGGGGTGCTGGTAAAGCAGCATCAAAATCAGCAGCAACCGAATGACTGGTGCTTGCGGCGTCCAACAAATAAATTGAGTTTTGTGAGCCAAAAGCTGGACAAAGACGGGACAGGAATGAGACGGAATGGAACGGAACGGAACGGGGGGATGCCATGCCGATGCCGACAGTAGCGGCAGCTGTTCCACTCTCAACAACAGTAGCATCACAGCAAATCCTCAGCACAGTTATAACATTTATCGTTGTGCAAACTGCCAGCAGCATCAGCTTCAGCCGAGGACGAATTGTGTGAAGAGAATGAGAGAACGAGAGAGTGAACGAATGATAGAATGGGATAGCAACAATGGCGAGATACTGTATTTTGCACAGTAGGTGTCCTGGCACTGAGATTGAATGGTTTTGAACTAAACAAGAGTTTTAAGTTGGCTTAAAAACTAGTAGCAAGAAATTTTAAAAGGAATGTTAAATCTACATAGTTTTGTTAACAAGTTGATTTAGTACAAACTGGAAGTTAGTTCAATAGAAGTTGTATGTACATACATACATACATATGTATGTACATAGACGATTCTAATTCTGATTAAGGAATTCCATTTTAATTTTTCAATAATAATTTTTCATCGGTTTAGGGTGGGCCATTTAACGATTTAATTGTAGATGTATGAAACTTTTAGTGCTCTCACAGTTAATGCTCAGCATGTTACCATATTTTTCTTGTCCTTGGAATGACAATTATTGTTGTAAACACCCAATTCGAAAACAGTTTGATAAGTTGATTTTGCAAAGTCACCTGGGATCCGCGCAGCTGTGATTGCACTTTGCTTGAATATTATTTATAGGGCGTCGTAAAGAACAAATGTTGTCAATTAATGCACTCAAGAGTAACGAAATTTCGATGGCCTATATAATAAATAGGGCTGCATAAAAACTGAAAAACCATAACCAATTTTGGATACATAACCTGAATACATGTACCCACTAGGTACAGTTAGTCCTTTAGCTCACTCAGTAAGTATTTCACATAACGCTTTAGTATCCCTGGTTTCTCCCCTCGCCCTGGTGGCACATTTGTCAACGAACGGTAAAACTGCTAGCAAGAAACAAATAAGCAAAAAAGAAAACCTACATTTTGTTCACATATTTGATTTGATTTATACAAAAATTGCACGTTTTATGTTCCATGTAAAGAAATGTATTAATATGTATGTATGTATGTGACTGTGCGGCTGTGTGTGTGTGTGTCGGTGTGGTTGGTATGTGTGTATGTGTGCTCTCCATTGGGAACTGTCTTTTGACTCTGTTTCAGTGTCCTCTCATGGCCAGGGCAACGGCAGCATTTGCCTCGTTTATTTTTTCATTCCTGTTCAAATTATATTGTTGACCATCAACAACGTCGCATGTTGCCGCTGGTTTCCCCTCCCCTTTCCTCTCGAAAACCCATCGGTATCTTTCCACAGTTTCGTTCGTTGATTTTGTGAACAGTTTGTTTGACTGACAGCAACACCAACATACCGACATACCAGCCAGAGTCAGAGCCAGAACGATAGCCATGGACATTGGCGGACCCCAGTTCCTTCAATCTTTGGAGCGGCGACCCTTTTGTGTGCCCCTTTTTTGTTGTTGTGTTTTTTTTTGCCATTTTGCCTGCGGTGCATCAACAACATTAACGCGCTTCGTTGCTGTGCTCACCCATAATCCTTTCAATTTTTAAATCATTTTTTATTTCGTCCCCTGCTTTTTACTTTCCTTCCCATTTACCCTTTAGGTTTTCCCTTTGCCCATTGGTTTTTATGAAGTCGTGCCTTGTGTGCGACCCTTTGCCGCAAATATTTTTGTTAAAGATGAAAATGAAACGTGTGCATTTCGTGCTTCTTTGATTGATGTGCGTTGTCAGTCGAGCGACGGAACGACCGACCGACCGACCGACCGACCGACCGACGGACGGGCTGACAACCGACCCTTCGCTATCAGAACCAATCCCAAATCACTTTGCAGCTCACCCAGTTGGGGTCTAAGACTAAGGACAATGACATGTTTACCCAGGCGACAAACCCAGAACCCAGAAATGCCATAACCAAAGCTCTGATCGTTTACACCTTTAAAAACCAATTCGCCATACCATCAATTACTGAATTTAATCAACTCGTTAAGCCCCACACAACCATATGTATATACATACATACACATACAGATACAGATATGCAACACACAATTGCATCAACCTACTTGCAACTCCACCTCAGACACCTGCAACATCATCATCGGCAGCGGCAACATCAGGCAGTCGGTAAGGTAATTACGAAAATGAAATCAGTCCGACAATGTAAGCCCTAGAGGGCGGTTGGACACAATTGAAATGACCAGGGGGCGTGGCCAGATTCTGTTGATACTGTTGTTGCTCCATTGTCCAGCATCGATTGGATTGGCAGACCAGACCAAAACCACATAGCGCAGTCATCGTAAGCGCCTGGCTGACTCTGGCAACATTTCTATATTCCTACACTGAGAGAACACTAAAAATTGCAAATAAATTTCTATACAATTTCTACGTTTCATTCTGTTACTGATTTCTTCAAGTGTAAGGTTGTTAGTATAACGGACATATTTAATTAGGTGGTCCCACAATTACCTCAAAGCAAGATTTATCGAAAATATTCCATTTCATTTGGCAGCAAAATAATTAAAGGGTTAATTTATAATAAGCATAAATACCATTAGCAAATTTCTCTCAGTGTTAAGTTTGCAGTCGGCATTTACGAGAGTAGTATAACAACTAATTAAGTGCTTTAACTAAATAAGTGATACAAGATAATACAAAATAATCAATGAATCAATAATGCTGACAGGCTTTCTAAAAATTCTTTCCTTCATCCCAAAGATTAATAGAATTTTATAAAGCACTCTTGCGACCCTCCATTCGTCAATTTTTCGTCACTTACGCAAAAACGAACTTGGTTATTTAAAAATTTTATTAAAGATGCAAGATTAAGGATGCAAGATTGAAGATCTTGCATAGAAATTCCAAATCAAGGACTTATTAAACAAAAGGATCAATTTCGATCAACTTGAGAAAAACGGAAGTTTATTGTAAACAGTTATTCTTAGTTTTAACAAACCTTTTTCAGTTATCATATTCAGATTAACATAGAAGCAGACAGAATATAGCAAAAAAAATTTAAACCGTAGAACGAAATTAATTAAAATGAAAAAGAAAAATTTTAAGCAGTTGAGTGCACTTAAAAATCCAATAAATCATTTCAGCAACGGAATGTCTCTTATATTTCAAATTAATAAAGTTGTCGACAATGTCAAACAGAAGGGGCGAATGCAAAGTGTCAAAATGGGTAAAACCATATTTATATACTCTACAACGGAAAAGGATAATCTACAGTCCAGTGACACGCGCAGACATACATATGTATGTTATACTTAGACATACAAACCATCATCTACCCTATGTTCTAACCGGAAACCTAAACTAGATACTAGATGATAAAGTATAAATAAGTCATACAACCGTTTGAAAGGCGTTTAGTTCGAGATTGCAAGAAATTGCAAAAGATATTAAAACCGAAGTTCTCCGCAGGGAGTCAATGGGTTCTGTAATCCATTCATAATGTTGTATTTTAATGTTTATTGGAATAATGTTTATTTACAGGAATATTGATTTGTTTCGTTAATGAATAACGAATTCGAGTGTTTCTTTAGACCCCCACTTGTTACAGGGTATCTGAAATTCGTTGAATCTACGTACTTTCTTGCTTTTCTTCTCTAGCTAGCTCATTTCAATTTAGTTTGAACCTATCGTTTCTCCTTGGGGTCGAACCCACTCTAATTCCGTGTTTCTTTTGAGTTTTCCAACTCAATTTCCATGGCACAAAAGGAAAAAATCAAAAGGAAATAAAGAAGAAGGGAGAATGGAGAAAATCGTTTGCCAGTTACAACTGTCAGGCAAATAAAAATCAAATTTAAAACGCTAAAGAAACTCGCAGGCAGAGCTGAAAAGCAGACAACCAAAAGACAAACGACCGGAAGCGGTAAGTGAGCAGGGGAAGAAGTGTGGCAGACCAAGGAGGAGAGAATGAATGGTGGTGAACAGGGTAAAAGGGGGCACGAAATGTTGAAGGAAGCTTGCTGGCTAAATGTCGCAATTTTACGAGTCAATATAAAGGTGCCTGGGGAGTCATTTACAGGCGCACGGCGGTTTGGTTTTTGTTTGGTAATAAAAACGAAAGGAAAAAGGAGCAACACCAACAAAACCAATGGAAGGGCAAGAAATACAACAACATCAGCGGCAACAAGAACAACCAAAAATAGGAAATACTGCCTTTTACGGCTAAAGCTTCACATAAAAAATTTGTAGACAAGGGCAAAAACCAGTGTGTTTAAGAAAGTAAAAGAAGGGCCAATATTGCAACGGCACTGCCAAACGGGTTGTTCATGTTCGTGGAGTCAAATATGATGGCAATTTTTATGTGCCTTTTTTCTTTCCTTGTGAAATATATACATATGTATGTACATATGTATGTATATATATGTTTTACCAATGAAGCATAAAAAATCCAGAAATGGAAAAATGACTCCATCGGCCCCTTTAAAAATGATTTACAATTTAACCTGGTTTTTATGACAAATTTACGGTACAGTAGTAAATGGCATGTGAGACTTTATTGTTCAGAACGAAATTTAGCGACACATTTTCAAATTAGTTTTCAACTCTCTGGATGATGATACATAAATTGAGTTTTAACATTCCAGCTAAATGCAATAAGTAAAAATCTCTTAAAGCCACAGAAATGATAAAAAGAAGATTACATTTTTTTCTCTGAAATCGAATATGTATATATTTCAATGAAAAATACATATTAAAGACTTTTATTAGTCGTTAATCGATCTCTAGTGTCATATTGTTTATATATAATATCGATCTGCAATGTCATACGGCCACCCTCACGATATCGATATTTTTGTTATCTTGTTATCATTCTTTAAACTGATTGAAAGAAAGAGTTAAGGTTTATAATAAAAATCTGAGAACTTTTTAATGCATGAATCATTAGGAAATACGACTAAGTATGATTTTTGGTCGTTATTTTCAAAATAATAATTTTAAATTCTCAATTAGTTGTTCTGTTGATAACATGTTCATTTAATATAATATATGTATGTACATATATTTTGATACTTTCTACATAACATTTGTCGGATATATAAATCTAGGACAATAATTTTCCACCATGAGAAACCGAAATCAAGATCCTCCATCCTCAAAGGTGTGTTCAAAAAGGACGCGATACTTTTTGAACACACCTCGTAGATGAGACAAAAGATTTTAATTTCAAATCGTAGTCTTATACATACACTCAAGGGCAAAATAGTAACACTAGTTTGAAAACTTCTTTTTGTAACTTTTGGCAAACTTAAGATAGTGTAATATTTCAACTTTCACTTTTTTCTAGAATTATTTACTCTCTTTTGAAAAACTTAATAGTCATTTGATCACCTAGAGAAGAAATGGTCAAGACCTATATTTTCCAACACACCTGGGAGATTTTACTGAAATATATTAAAATACTGTTCCTTACGAATCCTATCTATCAATCCTAACGGAGGGGTCCTGACTCCTGTACTACCACCAAAGGACTACAAAAATCGGTTAATTTTTGTCTTATCCTAACTATTAGCTTAAAAATGGTTTTGATTTCTTTTATAGTCTAATAAAATTTGTTTAAGACTTAGTCTCTGCATAGGCGGACATGTTGTTGGGTGGGCAAGGGAGTTTTTTAAGCAGTTTTACAGCTTCAATTGGGGATACTTATAACTAAAATTTTGAGCATTAAGCACTAACTCACTCGAACTCTGCTTTCTAGTATATGTACATATGTATACTAAAAGGTTCAAGGTTCTTTCAATCGGTCAGATTTCAGCAAAAAAAATTAAATATTTGTATAACAGATCTCTTAACCATATATTAAATATCAGAGAGTCATAAATTTTGCTGTACATTCAATCATATGCACACTTAGAATTTTATAACTGAATGCCTTCTATTTAGCACCGGTTTGGAACAAACGACTGTTTATCTTTATGAGTACGTGTTTTGACGAACCGGATCGAACATTTTGCTTTAGCCAGGCGGAATGAATCGAAAATTTTAATTTCAAGCAAGTGTCGATTGATGATCAAGTGGTTCGTGCCTACTTTTAGGTTTCCTCACAGTTTGGAGTGAATCCCGTTGATAAACTATCGATAGTGACACCATTCCTAAGTTGCAATGGTTTTGCGAACGAAAATTTGATACTATCGCACAGTGATCGCTCCCATTGAAATAAGGACATAAAAAATAATCTGCAACATAGTTCAATTTGTTAAATCGTCTACTTCTGGCATTAGATCCTATCATAATAGAACATCGATTGTTACCACCTAAGCATTAAATAAATCTGTTTTTGTTATGTTACAATAACATATTACAACATTTCCCTTTTTTCAATGGAGATGTAAAGCAACGGGTGGGATTTTGGGAGTTGATGTAGGTACCAGCGATTTATTTGTGTAATATTTTTATAGAAATCGATTAAAAATTCAATTCATTTTATTCATACATATATGTATTTATGAGATCCCATGGACTTCTTCGTCAAGGAATTATAACCCTGTCCACATGCTTGCTTGTGGATTGTGAAGATCGACGTCTGCTGATGATAAGATCAATTCCGATTCGGTCAATGCCGCCGGTATATAAATATTGCTAGACCTTTTCTTTAAAATAAGCTTTTATTTACTGAAAGTATAAAAACATCCAGAATCATTGGCCGCAATTGTAAAGCGTATGTATTTATGTACGTAACTGCATTCCTTACAATATCTTTTATGATCTATGTATATTTTTTGGGAAAATTTGAGTTCAGGATATTGTTTTGGTTTCACTATTTCGTCGGACTTCTTTGTTTGTTTTAGTTTTGAATATTTAAGTATGGAGTTATAGATTATGTATTTTTCTTAAGACTAGCCAATTATAACAATCTTAAGAACTGTAAGTTTCGGATAAAAAGCATTACAACAATCAAAATGAGGTTGTTTTTAGTTCAGAAATTAGTTTTCCTAAAATAACATTTATTCAGTTGACGACGAAGACATTAAATACTTCATGTTCTTCAACATTTAAAATATAAGTATTATATGCTGCAATATAAATACATAACTTAATTATCTATTAATGGCACTCATTCACAATCCTTTACAGAATCTTTCTGCTATCCTCTGTATACAGTGCTACTCCGAAACTTCATGGACAAATGAGCCGAATTGGAGGTGGCTCGTGCAGTGCAGTGATTACAATTTCCATGGACTGTTATATCACCCTTTTTAATGGTTATTCTTGGAATGTGTATGCGACCTGTAAATGCATTTCAAAGTATATTTTTATTAATTTGTGTTTGATTTACTATAGAATTTGATTACTTACCACCATGACTTAGGTCCACTAGGACGATAAGCGACAGCAGCGAAATAAAAACCAAGTTCATCCACTTCATTGCAACTACAGCGAGAGACACTCTGTGACAGTCTGATTAAGAATTTGCCATTTATGTGCTTTTTATATACAACAGATCATTCAACGACAAATGACATGGGCAACTGAGGTCGCTGCCATCGATGCGATAAGTCATACTAAAAAAAAACCTAGAATACATATTAATGAAATGTATTGGCGATGATGGCTTTTGGTTTTTCCCTTGTCATAATGACAGAAACCCCCTTTGACGATTTGAATAAAAGACGGAGAGCTTTTAAGCTCTTCTCTTTACAGTATTTATCTGGGCAAGTCTCAACTTATGTCTCGATTAAGTAAACAAATGCATCAAGCTTTAATATACACTAATTACTGATCAAATGGAACAGGGCTGTATCTTAGAGTCCCGCGGACCGATTTAAATGATCTTTATCTTGACAGTGACGACAGAGACAGCTTTTTGATTAAAATTTCAAGTTTTTGTTTAGGCAAATGCTATATCGATTTCGATTCGCCATATTGAGCTACCTATTTAAAATTTCTTAATTGTAACGAATCATGATTCAGGCGATTTTTGGATACAGCCCTGTTCCGTTTGACAAAGATTGTCTTATATATTTATATAAAAGCTTTTTTGTAAGTGCTTTTAAATAGTCAATACTTTCCAGTATACTAATTTAAAAGCAATTGGTCAATATAAGCTCTTTTAATCCATTGAATATGCACATAATTTAAATGGATAGTTTTATCTTTTTATTTATGTAAGACTATAATAATAAGGCGTATGCCTGTTAGTGGCTATAAAGATTTCGATTTGTTGCATGCCGATTTGTAATCTATAAAAAATGTCATCATAATTTTTTAAAAATTCTCCGTTTCGAGATGGGAATACCCCCTTTTATTCCATCTAATAAGAAGGAGCGGAAAAATAAAGTTTTCTACAAGTGTTGGGCGCATTTTGGTGACTGTAAATCAATTTTGCAAAAGATTTCCTAGTCACTGCAATTTTATAACCAATAATTATTAATTGTACTATATTGACTGAAGCGAAAGTAGACGATCGCACTTGATTAACCAATCAAACCTAAGGCTATGGTACATCGACCTGGCCGGTTATTTTTTAAAATTCGGCTCGTGTGTTTAAAATTGAGAGCCTTTGACACGATGGGTGTGTTAAATTGATAAAGAATATGCATATATTGAATTGAACTTTTTATTAAAATAGCAATATATTCAATTGTCTATGGTGTACACGAATCTAGAATCGAATAAGAGATAAGTTATTATTTAAAAACAATTAACAACTGAATTCTTATTATTTTCTTTGTCGCTCGAAGGACTTTATAAATTTATATAAATTGTTCATAAAATCGCATTTTAAGATTGGTTACCGTTTTGTTTTTGGTTTGCCCTTTATTTTTCTTTATTTATTTATATTTTAAAATTAAGTCAACTTATCAAAGCAATTGACTATTTAGGAAGATATGATAAATTATTACATTTGCAAAAAAATTAAAGATAATTTATAATATAACAAATGAAGAGAAAATGCTTAGTACATAGGAAAGTATAGGAAGCTAAGAGGGGGATGATGATCGAAGGGAGCGAAATGGAGAAATGTAAGGTAAAATTTGATGAGTGAGGTTATATGGGATATAGCTAAAGAGACATCTTCTTAATTGTAGACTGACAAAGTTTCTTATGGGACGCATAATCCCAGAACTTGGTTTTATTTAAAAAAAGAATCAAATAGAAATGTGCGAAGAATTTCAGATTTATAAATATATTTGTGTTATCCCTATTTCTTTCGATGAATCGATGAATATTCCCTCTTCCGAGGGAATAGGTAGAGGTCATATGAAGTTGCTGTACTGAGAGTAGTATTGCCAAAAATAAAGACCTGTTAAAGTAACTAGAAACCAGTAAATTTTATTGAAAATAAATAAGAAATATCTCATAAATTAGATTAACCGGCTAACTTTAATCGTAGCGAAGTTTTTAATATTTATTCATCAGGAATATATACATATACTTTACATACATATATTATATACTATCTTGTACGCATTCTTCTATTCTGGTCTACACAATATTTTTTTTTGTTGTATATTAATTTTTGTTGTATATTAATTTTTGTGTTATTAATTGTCCTGAGATGTTAAACAGTTATAAACAGAATTTGACTATTAAATTTGGATTTATTAGAACTATTAGAACTGCAATTTGGTCATATGGGCTATATTATATAGTAGTCTGATCTTTTGGTATACAGATTTAGACTTCAATTGGACTTTAATTGGATTCGGGGACTGCAAAACAAGAAAATGGATCAGAAAATAATTTTAAACCCATGGCTCTTTTGATGGCTATGAGATATAGTTGTCCGATCCGAATCAAGATAGGCTAGAATAACAATAAACTTTATTACCGAGTTCCATTTAAAAAGCGTAAAAAAATAGATGAGGAAATAGACAGATGGACATGGAGAGATCGATGCAGATCGAAAATATATATATTCATATTTATTTCATGGGGTTCCAACAGTTGACTAATTTCATTTTAACCTCTGAAACGGCTTAATAACCGGATTAACTTTAAACGAATACTTCTATTTTGATAGAAATTCCCATTTATGTTTCGGTATAAATTTTTAAATTTATTCATTTTGTTGAGAATAATTGAATCAATACTAACTCTTGCCCTAACTAGATTCCTTTTTGTTTCAAAAATTAAAATTCCAATTCAAATGAAGAGCGAGTTTCTGGTTTTAATTGTCTTTATTTTAGAATTCGTGTTTAGTCGCCACCGCCGCTAATGCTGCATCCGACGCAATCCTTGTTATGGACATAGGAACCGCCAGGTACAGGGCCGCTGTAACCGTCCTTGATGTAAACGGCTCCACCGGCACCAGCACCAGGACCAGGACGAGGGCCAACAGCAGGTCCTGCACTACCCTGGCCTGGAGCGCCGCCACCAATGATGACGGTGCCATGTCCTGGAGTTCCTTTGTATACCTTATTGCCCACAACAAGAGTTTCAGCATCTGGGGGACTGCAGTTCTGGCATTTGCCATTGATTACCACCGAGCCGCCTGGGAAGGGAAAGCAAAGAACATAAAGCAAGGTGAATAAACTTTAATCTAATCCAGTTGCCGACTACCTGCTGACAGGGCCACCAAGGCAGCAAGGATAACAAACGCCAGGCTCAAGCTGTTAGACATTGTGTGAAGTCTCTGTCAATTCTAAACAAGGAGCGGAGCAACCCAAAGCTTTTTATACCCAACCGACGAGGCTTCTGGTCTTATCGGAAACCAGATTTCTGTCTGGAGAGCGAAAGCGAGAGAATCAACTTGCATATTTGAAACCGGTTTATCAGAGAATTCTCGGGAACTGAATGTGTATATATGTATGTATGTATGTATGTACATATATGTATATGTGTGCACTACTTCTCTTGGGTTAACCACAAACAATTTGAATGTGTTAGTGTATTTATTTTTGTTTACTTTACATTCCCTTTCACAGGTTATCTCGAGTGGTCTAACCGCGTATATTACACCCAACACAGTCGTTGTTGCGCACATATGTTCCAGGTTGGCCACGGGAATCAATTGTTGTCACCGGTCCACCGCCCCAGCCGCCGTCACCATCACCGCCGCCAGTTCGGATTATCTGACGTCCTCCCCATTGGCGTTTATTGCGGTTTCTTCCAATATATTGGGAGCCACCTCCAGCCGATGTCTGATGCAAACCCCAGCTACTGCCTCTGTCGCTGCTGCTGTCATCCAAGCTCCAATCATCATCCTTGTGGCTCCGTGCTGGCGCTGTCTTCGGTTTGGCCGTCGTCTGGCGGGAGTGTCCACCACTGCCTCTCCGATTGCTAGATCCAGATGTTGTTCCTCTCGGTGTTGTTCGCGGTTCATTGCAGTCCACACATTCGCCCTTGATGGTCACCTTACCGGCTGGAAGAACAAGAGTTTATCAAAGATCTGTGTACTTAATTTATCACTAGTTCGTACTGACCTTGGGAATAGGCAAGCATGGCCGATAACAATAATAACGCCAGGGTTAAAGACTTCATTTTAAATCCAGATACTCTTTCGATTCGCAATCCGATTGATTTAATTCAGCCCCTTTTTATACCCGTCGGCCGATCGATTGAGTCTAACATTTAGAGAATGCAATTCACAGCGTCAAATTAATATACTATATATATTTATGATTTCTTTTCTATATGTATGTATGTATATAAACTGGAATTGCCCGGATTGTTGATTAAATATTGCAAATCTAAATACATTTCTATATTTACTTATTTATATGTGTATTATTTATTTGCGAAACAAAGCTGAACTTTTCACCTACCTTGAAATATACATAGATTAAATTATTTATTTGCTATACATTAACAATCCAAGTACAGTTAACTCCATATAGAAATTACCTTGAACCACTAAATAATCAAAATATATATAAAATAAGAAGGTAATTTGCTGAGATTATAGGAAAGTTTTATCTCGTTTAAGCCTTAGGAATTCCAATAATATAGATAATAATGAAATTTGATATAATAATATTATGTATAATTGGTTAGGTTAATACATATTAAACTCTTTATATGAATCTCCACCATGTTTTAAGTTAATCTATAAGAAATCTATACAATAAAGATCTAAAATCCATATTTTTAAAATTAAAAGTAATTAAGTATATATATTTTAATTGATATTTAACAATCTTTCTATATATGTATGTAGGGATTGCTTACTCATATATTGCCGTTATAATCTGTGTAATATAACATCTGTATAATAAACTGAAACATCTTCTTTGAGTTTAATCTTAGTTTTATTAGTTTAATTTAGTTTAATTTAGTTTAATTTAGCATCTTTTTTTGATATGCAAAATTCTAGAGGTTATTCTAGTTAGAAACTGTTAAAAATTGAGTTTCCATATTAATAATTTTCAAGATTTAAAAATTTATAAAAATCCCGAATTTCTTAAACTTTTTTTTCAGAAAATTTTTTTGAAAATTTTCATTATTTTCTTATTCATTAAAATGGAAGTGGAATAACGTAAGCCAGTCGCGGAGACTGTTTTTTTTTTCAATCCCTGCTTTTATTTTTCTGAAATTTTTTAAAAGCAATTCTGAAATTTGTTAAAAAGCAAACAAAAGAATTTACTTAGTAAATGATTATTCCTGGTAGAATGTGATAAGAAATTTTGAATGAACTCAAATAAAAATAACGTTAATCAAATTTGTCAATATTACTTTATATAATACCAATAAATATTTAAGATGTGATCAGAATACATATGTAAATGTTCCTAAGACTAAATGTAGAATATTTTCTTTGATTTTCTATAGAAATGAGTTAAAACTTTTACCTTTAATTTTATTTCATAAGATATGCTTTTTGATATTTCATATTTTCTTAATATAATATTTGATTCAGATACGCTCAATGAACATGCAAAGATAGTTAATTAATCTACAATTCATGGAAATGGAGTGTTTATAAACAAATCCAGCTGACCCTATGTAACACCCTGGGAAATACCCAAGACAAGAAGAGAGAATATGACAGATTAATTGCATTTGCCAATTCCCCCAATCCAAAGTGCTTTAATGGGAATTTCCCTCAGTTTTAGTTCCAGTCTCAGTCTCTCTCCTTCTCAGACGCACTAGAGCGGGTTATCATGTCTAGAATTAAGCTCCTAGAGCACTTCGCTACTGTTGTGTTGTAGGTATAAAAGATCGTTCATGTTGGGGCAATTAGCATCAGTTCATCGCTAGCCATTGAACAGCAATCAATCCTAAACTCAATCAATATGAAATTCTTCTCAGTTGTCACCGTTTTCGTGTTGGGTCTCCTGGCTCTGGCCAATGGTAAGTCCAAGAAAATTTAATCTCAGTTGGATCATTGTTTTCTCATGTCTAACATTTTCTTTTTCGCCACTTTTAGCTGTCCCTCTGTCTCCCGATCCTGGCAATGTGGTCATCAATGGTGATTGCAAGTACTGCAATGTCCATGGCGGCAAATGAAGTGGTCTAAGGGAGAACACATGGACTTTGTCGAGAGACTGGAGTGGGAGCTTACCTCAAAACAGCAATAGAATATTTAAAATGAAAATTAAATCTAGTAGTTAAATAACAATTTAAAATACATAAAATAAAACTTTTTTTTATTTTCCCATAAACAAAAGAAAACTGTTTCTGTGAGTTTATTTTGTCAGCAGTTTGACATTTTCTTTGTTCTTTTTCCATTGTCAAAACTTTATTAATTTGAAATATAACTGAGAGAGAGAAAAGAAAAGAGAGACAGAGATAGGGAGAGAGATACAATTATGGCATTCAGATGATTTATTTAATTTTTAAGTGCATTGAAGCGCCACACTTATAATTAATTTCGGTTTTATACTCTTTCCCAAAGAGGACTATGACGCTATGTCAACTGTTCTGATCTATGATAGCTATGATATATTTATCCGACAAATGTATTTTCTTCTTTTAATTACTTTAATAGTATTTCATATAACATTCTTAATATCACATTCAAATTAAATAGTTCTTTAATAATATATATGCCAACTTATGTATATAGCCTAAGTAGAATGTCAGCTGTAGATAATTTTTAAGGATCTCATTTCGTCACTTCTTTATCTTTAGAAATAAATTTAAATCTGTTTGTGTCTGTTATGGAACCCATACCTTTTTGTTAATATAACTTAGTTTTTTCAGACCCGAATCAATAAAGTTTTTGCCTACAAATTTCACACAATAAAACTTCATTTAAATAAGTTGATTTGCATTAATTGGCTCTTTAATAAAAATTCTTAAAAATGCATTTTCTTTACGAAATTAACCTCAACCCTCAAATATGTAGAAACAAATTTGTTGGTTCTACTTGCAGCTTTGTTTGTTTATTTATATTAATTTGTTGTTTTTTCTACATTTAATGCGAACTTAAATTAAATATTGCGCATAAAATTTATCAGCAGCGTCGATTAAGATGGACATAACTGTCTGTCCGTCCGTATAAAATCGAAGCTTTTTAACATTTCGAATGCCTATATAACTAGCCAGGAACATTGAGCTATATAGCCGAAACATATTATTGCACTAAATCAAACGATATATTGCGAATATACACATTTATATCATTTATGTATAATTGTATTAACTTTTTGCACTGAAATACAGCCTCTGTTTGGTGTAGGGTATAGACAAGTCGCACCGACAAATAGTTTCCTTTCTATATATAATTTTTTCGTTAGCGTGTTTTGTGCTTGGTTAGCGGCTAACGGTAATCGTTCGCTTTGTTCTGAACTGCTAATTCTTAATTGTAGAATGTTGTCCAGAATCGGTTAAATTAAAATTTACATAGATGATACAGTCGAAATTTCATATAACAAATTTGACAATTAATTATATAGAAATTATAATATAGAAATACACAGAATATATAATGAGAAAGCTCTGACTCTGAAATTAAGTTACTTTACAGAGAAAAACATTATATAGAAATGAACTATATATGTATATTCACACTACAACATAGGAATTAATATATTTAAATAGTTTTCCTGCAGTTGGCTTATGTATCCCGCTTTTCATCGATGTATGTACTTAAAGATGAAATGTCTGCAAGTAATTAACTTGGTTTAAAGTTTTGGCTATTAGGATAGCTAACTAAACATACAACCGGTTATCATCGCTTACATTTGAAACTCAAAACCAAATTTGGAAAATTAAAAAAACCAACAAAAATGAATCGTTCAATTGTTTACCCTCTGATCACTCCCCTTCACTGAATATTTTTTGTTTGATGAAGTTTTCAGTGCTTTGCGTCACTTCGCCTTTTCACAAGTTGCCAGAAATTATTTGTTTTTTGTGAGCTTGTTAATTTTGATGTTAATTGCGTTAAGTACGGACAACTCATATTCATAAATGTTTTTATTTGATTCTTAGGAAAAAACCATAAACAACAATGCTTGATATCTTTCAGAAAGAATTGTTAAAATAATTTGTTATTTTAAGACAGTGAACTGCGTTGAGATAAGGACCTTCCTCACTTTAAAAGCTATCAAAAATAAGAATTATAAAGTTTCAAAATAAATTATAATTATAAAAACTATATTAACATTCCACTATTTGTGAAACAATAAGTTCCTATGGCAACTATGTATATGATTTAGTCGTGATGAATTAATATATTAATACCAAAAACCAATTTATTGATGAAAAACTTTATTAACAATCCTATGAAACATGACCGATGTTATACTATATGTTTATTGTTTGTAAGGGTATGCAAAGTTCGGTATTTTAATTGTAGCATTCGTAATTGTTTGCTTTTGTGTTTTTGTTTTTCCTTTAATTCAAATTCCCTTTTTTTGCTCCACCACATTTTATTGCGCATACGCACTGTGTAATTTAATTTTTATATTCTTGTTCATTTTTGCCGTTGTTGTTTTTCTGTGCATTTCATTTCAATCTCATTATGACATCTTTTCGTTCATTTTCCGTTTCCAAGCAGTGAAAGTGGCTAACGACTCGGGCTTTAACTGAAAAACCTTTTTTTCCATGTCGTTATCCTTTGCTCCTTCCCAAACTTGTCCGAAAGTCTGTAAAAGAGTTGTTCATTTCGCAAGGATGTCGAGCCAAGTGGCATTTACTTTTGTAAAACGGAAGGCCTGCGGACCCGTGTGTTCCTGTGTTGCATGTAATTACACACATTTACATACATATACACACGAGTACTTATTATATTAATTACAAAATAATTGTGCTAATTTTTTTTTTAAAAAAACTTGAGTATGCTAAGGGTAGATTATAATGGCAACATTATTATTCGCATTGTCTACTTTTTCAAGAGGATATTCAAAATATATCAGCACGGAAATTAGCTCAATCCACTGACATTTAAATATAGAGGATAGCAAGGATATACAAACTTCGGTGTGGCCCAAGTATCTAACATTCCCTGACGAATATTCTTTAAAATATTTTGTTTAATGTAATAATTTTTAAATAATTGAAAAAATTATGACTTTAAAACTTTTTTTGGCTTCTCCTCACAGAACAAAAAAATGATTTGTTTTGGATTTTCAAACTTAATCCCGTTTTTTATCTACTCCAACGTGTACACATTGATTTGTAGTGCAAAGGGAATTGCCAGATTAATCCAATAAATAATAATTTGTTATTGTTTTACTATTCTAGAGAAGAGACTATTCTATAAATAAACTGTTAAATTGTAGCAGTTGAGTTGCTTTATGATTGAAAATCTAGACGGATGAACTCATTAAAAATATGTAGTATATAAATTAATACACATACATACATACATACATATGTACATACATACATATAAATATGGACTTTATATAGTCTGTGATACTTCTTTGTATTGTTTTCAAGTCGATGAACACTTCGAGCTAGACGGCTGTTATTAACATCAGGCAGCTGCAAATTGAATTTCTGCATATTATTATGAATCTTGCCATTTCACAGTGAACAAAATGTATTAACTTAAATGCGTAATTGCTTAGATGCAGCAACGTGAATTTCTAGGTAAACAACATCGAACGGGTTCTCAATACTTGGAAATACATTTCTTCATATATAAAATCTCATTTTGATAGACCGACCAGTTTTTTTCATTACTCCAAACCTGATCTCAGCACGTGAATTGAATCCACACTCTTGTTATCACTGAACTTGGAATAAACACTCAATGGGAATTTCTCAGTTAGTAAATGAACTTGTGCGGGAAAAATCCGAGTTGAAATCTCAATCTAAGTCTGCCTCAATGTATTTTCCCACCCTCTAAGCTAGCCAGAATCCATAGATAACATCAGAGGGTTACTATAAAAGCTTAGACACATTGTACATTTTTCATCAGTTTTTAGACAAAGACTACAAAAACACAAACATGAAGTTCCTATCGGTTGCTTTTGTTCTTGGTCTATTAGCAGCTGTGGCCATTGGTGCGTTATATACTAGCCTATTTATATAGAATTTTATACTTAAAAATTGAATTATCTTTTGCATTTACAGCCACTCCCCTTAATCCTGGCAATGTGATCATCAATGGAGACTGTCGGGTATGCAATGTGAGGGCCTAAGAAGAAAAGCGATGCCACAACTTGGCTAAAACATCAACTACACAGCCAAATAAATTCAACAGAATTTAAGTACAAATGACAAAACTAAAAGTTTAAGAAACAATTTAAAATGGTTTAATAAAAAAAAACGATTAAAAGATGAGAAAAATGTTTATCTATTTACTACATATTTGTATAATAAATAAAACCAGTTAACAGGAGTAGCAACAGCAACAGAGCCTTTACAGTAGATTAACAGGAGCAATTCAAAGGAAGCAGATCGATAGAAGAAAAATGGGAGATAAAAGATACGGCAACTCTAAAAAGTGAACAACAGCGGCAAATGAAAGATTTGAATTAACATATGAATATACTCTTAACCTTCCAAAAATATACATTGTTTAAATATTTAAAATTAATAAGATATACAATTTATTTTTAATACTATGCTAGGGCCATTTGGGGATCAAAAGTCTGTGGCACATGAGACTAATGTGGGGTAAGAAGAATTAAAATATTGAAAGCGAGAGTAAGTTTTATTAATTCCTTCTGTAGTCAGCCCTGATCCACTAAAATATAGACATAAATAAATATATATATGTACATATATGTATGTACCTACATAGACATTGAAATTATGAGTATTGCAATTGTTTTCTTCTTGAACTCGATTGAACTGCAATTCTGATACAGATTTCGATTGCTTTGGACTTTTCTTATCTCTGCTAAAAGCTGTTTTTAGAAATTGTTTCATATTTCAATCATCGAATTGGAATCGAAATGAATCAAAAGAGTTTTTGCTGTCTATTATAATTAAAATGGGTTTAGGACAAGCAAATGACTCACTAACGCATATATTATATCTATTTCTATATGTAGGACTATTAGCGATTGCGATTAAGTAATATTATTAACGTTTTTCTGTGTTATGAACTTGTTGCATTATTAATTTAGTTCTTAGAGTGTTCTTTGAATTAACAGAAATGGAAAATTCGGACATTGAAATAAAAATTTGAGAGTTCACAGAGATTATAGACTATCCATTTGAGCAACAATGAAGGCAATTGTAATGAATAACTTTTTGATAAGACTTCGAGATGTATCAGTGCGCGTGGAGGCTATATAAATTCAATTATTTAAAAAACCAGTTAACAAAACTGCAAAAAAATGTTCAAAACAATAACATTCAAATATTAAACAACGATTCAGATAATGATGATTTCTTTTTTATAGAATAAAAGACGTCACTTAAACGAAGCCTAGCCTAGCCTCGGTTTCGGTTTTGGACTTATTTCAAAATATCAATTATATAAATATATGAAATTTCTTATCTATTGTTTGGGATTTTCCACATATGTATGCATTTGCACCTCATTTTTTTGTTTTGGTTTTGCATTTGTGTTAATGGCTTCAATTTGGTATAAAAGCACGCGTTGAACGCTAAACAAATCAGTTCGATTTTGATTGTTCAACAAAAATGAAGTGGATCAGCACCGTATTGACTCTGGCTCTATTGGCATTGGCCAGTGGTGAGTTTTCGAAAATAATATTCCAACACTTTGTGCAATATCTAAAATATATTCTTCCCAACAGCCTCTCCCTTGGTTCCCGGTGATGTCATTATTAACGGAGATTGCCGTACCTGCAATGTCCATGGTGGCTAACAAATCTCTCCAAAAACATGTTTCAAAACACTTGAAAATTAACAGACAAATATAGAACAATTATAATATTTAAATTGAATATGGAGTATTTATTTTCACATTTTAAACACGAAAAAAATGTCAATCGCCTCGAATATTGCAGATTTTGCAATCGCCATTGATTATCACATTTCCAGGGTGCAGTGGTTGGGCTATTAAAAAAAGAAAAATAATTGATAGAATTATCGTCTGTATATGTATATAGTCAAAGATATAGTACTATGTCTTACCGCTAGCCAATGCCAAGAGGCCCAGAATGAAAGCGATCGACAGCCACTTCATGATGTTGATTTTATTTAATAGCTGGTACTAACTAACTAGAAGAAATGTCGTTTTAGTGGCAGCTTTTATAGTCTAGGGATCAGCGGAACCTGAGAGAATTACCCCAACACCAACTATATTTCTCAATCCGCTCTCCGAAGTATCAGATGAAAACATATTGCGCACTTTTGTGATTTGTAAACCAGAGGGATGTACCGCATTTTGTATACGCTTACCCATCTATTGGGGGACTATTAGTTTTGTAGATATTATAGATGGAACCTCGGGAAAATATGAAGGAAGTAGCTTGGTACCAAGTGAAGATATTTAATAAAGTCAAACGTCCTATTTGTATGTATTTGATAAATGTTACTTTAAATCAGGGTCCGTAACAGTTATGTATATATAATAAATCAATAATAACTATTTAATTATGGGTGATATTCTTTCGATCCAAAAGTAATTGATATTTTTAATTTTTAAAATATATTTTATGAATAACTTTTATTTTTATTTATATTTTTTTCTTAATAAAGAAGTAAAAATCATTTTAAACTTAAATTTTAGACGAAAAAATGTTGTGATTTTTGTTATATTTTTCCCCAAAACTAAAAATTATTGTTGAGTTAATTTGGATTTTTATCATCCCCTTTACCAATAGGGTAAAAGGGTATATTAAAGTCGCTAAAACGTATGTAACAGGCAGAAGGAAGCCATAATATATATATATTCTTGATCAGTATCAATAGACGAGTTGATTGAGACATGAGCAACCAAATTTGGTGTCTACGTAGGTCAACTTTGTTTCAAATTTTTGCCACGCCCACTTTCGCCCTCGTAATTTGAAAAGATATACGTATTTCCGTTGTGTCCTGAAACGTTGTCTCCAAATCTGGATTTTATCAGTTGTACTACGTCTGTAACATATACGAAAATAAACACTTAAGTTTTGGAAAATATTTGTTGAGTAAAAACATAAAAATCGTTTTGTGATTTTATTTTTTTCCTCAAAACCAACAGTTAAAAATTATTCTTATTTTTTTCATTAAGAATAACATAGTGAAAAAAAATCAAAAATGAAACTTAATCTTGTGTAATTTTTTTATATTTTAAATATTAATAATAACAGTAAAAATTAATTCTCTTAAATAAATGTTAATGCACTGATGATTTTCCGAAGACAATCAAAGAAAATAAAAAAAGCTCTCAAAATCAATTTTTCACATTAATTTATTGTCCAAACGTGTTAAATTCATAAGCTGACAAAGTCAACAAAAGTTTCCCACCAATTTTGTCACAAAAATCAGCTGACTAATCACCTAACTTTGAATATCAAATATTGAAAAACAATTATTAATTCTTTTTCTTTGAATATATTTCATTAAAATAAAATTCTTTTTTTGGGAATATGCATTTCTATCCATTTCTGTTATTCTACAGAAAATGAAAGTCGATTTTGAGGTAACCATTTGTGTTGCCAAATTTATTTCCGTTTTTTATCGATTTTTTTAAAGTAACCAAAAAAGAAGAAAAATACAATAAAAATAAAGGAAAAACTGTAGGAGGTTTTTATATCAAAAAAAAGAATCATAAACTCATGGATTCATAAAAAAATTCTATTGTTTGTCAAAGTTTTTTAGGCCAACAAATAAACAACGTCATTATTTATTCAAATAGATATAAATTGGCTCTTGGCACTTTACTAAGATGTTTCTAGTTTTATAATATTCTTAATGATAATTTTCCCAAACTTGTTCCCAGAAGGAGGGATTGGAAAATCGTTTTAATTAATGGTGAAGAAACTGCAAGGGAATATATGTATTTACATTCATATGTATATGTAGGCACCCGAATTTGATTATTTGATATTTTAAACGAATCAAATAAATTTTTTGCGTTTCTGTCAAAACAATATTTTTACAGTAAATTGACTGATCTAACTGGTTTGCGTAAACTGATCGAATCGTGTGTTATTTTATCAGATAAACTGCGAATAAGCAAAAACATACCAAAAAATTGAATTAACGGTTTTTTTTATAGTCACTTCTAAGATAGAATTTTTTTTCTTTATTTTTTTTTTTTGACCGCCGTTGAAAGTTCAAATTTATATACAGATGATAACAAAGAAATTATCATTATATGGTCAAATGCAACACGGGAGAATTCAAATTCAAATACATATGTACATATATGTATGTATGTATGTGTAAAGTATTATACATACATGTGTGAATATTATATTTATTATATATTTATATTGCATATATGTTTATAAATATGTATTGCTGGACTTGGCCAGATAATGAACTTACTTTTTTATAGATTTAGAATCCGTATGACAATCGGGTTCAATGACCCTGTCTTTTTCGGTATTATAGAATTGGTTTGATATATACTTTGAAAGAAATTATATGAATTAATGCAATTCCTTATCTATCGTCTGGGTTTTTCCATAAAAGCGTTTGCATCTTCGTTTTGTTGTTTTGGTTTTGCATTTGTGTTAATGGCTTCAATTTGGTATAAAAGCACGCGTTGAACGCTAAACAAATCAGTTCGATTTTGATTGTTCAACAAAAATGAAGTGGATCAGCACCGTATTGACTCTGGCTCTATTGGCATTGGCCAGTGGTGAGTTTTCGAAAATAATATTCCAACACTTTGTGCAATATCTAAAATATATTTTTCCCAACAGCCTCTCCTTTGGCGCCCGGCAATGTAATTATAAACGGAGATTGCCGCACCTGCAATGTCCATGGTGGCCGTTAATGTCTCCAAAAATCATGTTTTAAACTACATGGAATAGTACAGACAAATAAAAATCAACAAAAACATTTCAAATTAATATGGAATATTTATTTTCACATTTTAAACACGAAAAAAATGTCAATCGCCTCGAATATTGCAGACTTTGCAATCGCCATTTATTATCACATTTCCAGGGTGCAGTGGTTGGGGTATTTTAAAAAAAAAAGAATTGATAGAATTATCGTCTGTATATGTATATAGTGACAGATATAGTACTATGTCTTACCGCTAGCCAATGCCAAGAAGCCCAGAATGAAAGCGATCGACAGCCACTTCATGGTGTTGATTTTATTTAATAGCTGGTACTAACTAACTAGAAGAAATGTCGTTTTAGTGGCAGCTTTTATAGTCTAGGGATCAACGGCAACTGAGAGAATTACCCCAACACCAACTATATTTCTCAATCCGCTCTCCGAAGTATCAGATGAAAACATATTGCGCACTTTTGTGATTTGTAAACCAGAGGGATGTACCGCATTTTGTATACGCTTTTTATACCCTGTACCCATAGGGTAAAAGGGTATCTTAAAGTCGCTAAAATGTATGTAACAGGCAGAAGGAGGATTTTCCGACCTCATAAAGTATATATATTCTTGAACACCCCAAATTTGTTTTTATTCGTTCTGGCATGTCAAAACTCTTTATACTATTAACTTTGTTTTAATTTATAATCAAAGTTGAAGGATTTCCCATGAGAATGCATTCATAAAGTTGCCAAAAATATTAATTTGTTTAATTGAGAAAAAATAATTATGAATGAAGTACAAAAAAACGATGTTTATTTTCGGTCACTTGAATAAGAACACTTGGTGATATTGTTTAATTATAAGAAAATGCGATAGTGGGTGGACCAACCATTATTTACTATTACCTCGTACATTCGATTAGGCAAAGAATCGTATAGGCTATTTAGGTAATTCAGAGAAATTTGCGACCATGCAGCTTTAATGGCCTCTATTAGCAACTCCTTTGTGTCGTATTTTTTACCTGATCCATAAACTTTCCTAGAAAGCTAACCCCAAGCATTCTCAATAATATTGAGATCAGGGGAATATGGCGGCCACTCGAGCAAATCGACGTTTTGCGACTGGATCCATGCTTTAACAACCCTGGCGTTATGAATTGAGGCATTATCCTGTTGATAACGCCACTTGAGACTTCCGAACAGGTTTTTTATTTGAGGAAACGTTTTTTCCAAAACGTGTTTGCACGCCACGGCATTCATTTTCGATGTAAAAAACTGAAGCTCGCAGGCTCCATAGTAAGATATGCCCCCCCAGACCATAACTCCCTCTTCCCGGCTATGATGGCGACTTAAAAACTCCTCTGGCTTTCACAAATCGTGGAAATAGTAGTTAAATCCTTACGAACCATATTTAAAGGTGGTTTTTTTTCAGTTTTAGTCTTCTTATATGATTGCTTGACCGGATAACTCGAAAACTGTCGACACACTAGCTTCTATACCTAAATCGGACTTCATTTTGGCTGCAGAGTGGCGAAAATTGGTGGCTTCTCTTAAAATTGCGCGTCTGTCAGTTGAGGTAGTCGCCTGTTTAGTCCGACCTTTCATATTTTTTCCATATAACTCGGGATTTCGAAGAAATTGAAACACTACAGTAGAGCTCCTTCCAATTTTTTTTACCAATTTCTCGATAAGACATTTCCATGTCCTTATATGTCAATATTTTTCCTCTTTCTTCGGTTGTCAGAGAATTTTTACGACCCATAGTGTATTCCAGTTTATAGGAAATATGACTATATTGTCAAAAAAAAATAATTAAGTTGATACAACTCAAGCGAACGTTCACGACACACTAATAAGTCCTCTGTTCTTATTCAAGTGACCGAAAATAAACATCGTTTTTTTGTACTTCATTCATAATTATTTTTTCTCAATTAAACAAATTAATATTTTTGGCAACTTTATGAATGCATTCTCATGGGAAATCCTTCAACTTTGATTATAAATTAAAACGAAGTTAATAGTATAAAGAGTTTTGACATGCCAGAACCAATAAAAAAAAATTTGGGGTGTTCTTATTCAAGTGGCTGGCAGTGTATATTAAAGATATTCTTATTTAGCACACTCAATAATATGCACTAGCTGACCAAATTTTGTCGAACATAATTATCGGAGATATATGTATGTATATATAATTGTAACTGTTGCATTCTAAAGCACATACTACATTTAACCTATATGCAGACAACGATCCCAAACATGCCTCCTTGAATGCCAAGACATAGGCTCTATACAACTATCCCAAAGTAATGAAACTCCCGCTCAGTCTCCAGATATGAATGTCATCGATCATCTTTGGCACATCCTTGGGCTAAAAATTTGAGATCACCAAATCTCGAACAAGGACGACCTGAAAAAGTTGGTGGATTCGATACCAAAAACACTTCAGGCACTCAAAAAACCAAAAGGCGGCCCTACAAAACACTAACATCCGCGGTACTAACATTAGTTTAAACATTTTGTCCAAAAATTCAGGCTGTACGATTTTGAGTGACTGACACTTATTTGATATTTGGATATGAATTGGATTTTTTTGTTTTGTTTTTGAAATTTATTTGAATAATAAAATAATATTTTGCTGAAACTATGCTCATTTTTTTCTATTTTTCTGAATTTTGGAACATGATTTTTTGGTCGATTTTCAGTGCCGCACACTGTATAAATTAATTCGGTTTTACTGCTTTTAAGGCTTTTTGAAACAGCCTCTTAACTATTACTAATACTCTTTGACTATGGTCTTTGACAGGTAAACACAAAATAATCGCTTGAAGTTAAATCCTTTTAGGTAAGCTGGTCAATTAGTCTGTTTAATTGTTAACATTTTTACCATGCCCCTCTCTGCCACAGTATTTTAGTAGTTTCGTATTTTCTTTTGCATTACCAACACTGTTTCGAGCTGACACTAAAATCAGCTGGTAAAAAACAGCATGGCAGCGCAGCTATTTAGAAAAGAAGTGTGGCATCTCTGGAAAAAGTAGTGAGTGCTGAAAAGAAGCTGTGCTAACGATGAATTGATTCAAATAATTATACATACACACTTTGAAACTTTAAATTTAAGCTTTTATTTAACAAATTAACTTAAACTTAACGATCTATTATAATACATTACAATGTTATACACATTAATCTTTATACATAACAGGACTAATAATTTAATTTAATAAGAATTAAATCTAGTATTGATAGTACTGCATGCATGGAAGACAGAAATTTCTCAATGGAAACGAAAATGAACGAGTTTTGCGGTTGAATTAACTTAACTTGATGAAAGTTGTATCGCTATGTTCACCCTTCTGTCTGTCTGTCTGCCTGTCTCACCGTCTGTTCGACTGTCTTTCAATGGCGCACATTGTTGGCAATTAAGCCAATGAACCATTATAAACACCAGCCATGAGTGTAAGCCATTCCAAACTGAGGGGTAGGGTTGGTTGGTTGTGGTTGGTGGTGGAGGTCTCACTCAATTCAGCATCCAGCCATTGGTATCCATCTACCCATCCAACAGTGGATTAGCGGGCTGTGGAATAACGAAAATGTGCCACATTTGTCAACGTAAAAAGTATTACGGTTAAATGAACCCCGACATGTATGAACGTATGTAAAAACGTATGTATGAAGGATGCAAAGAAGGCCAGACTCGTGGTGTGCGAATACACGGATAGAGTCGACACGTGTGCGTAAACAATTTAATTACAAAGTGTTGGTCTGAGAAGGGGGGGGCTGAAACGAAGGGGCAGGAACAGATGTTACTTCCCCCCACCATCCAAAAAAAGGGAAAAGTTAATCATGCAGTCATCAGAAAGAGGGGGAAAGTCACAAATTAAAGACTTGCAATTGGGGGAGAAATTTCTTTTTTGGGCCACAGCTTGAATGATTACGGCACTTTTAAAGAGGCAATTCGGAATCTAGATAATCAGCGTAACAAAACCAAATTTTGGGAGTTCAAAAAATTAGTAAATTGCATTGGTGATTATTTCTTTTCAAAGATAAAACTAATCAATTTCGATATTAACATTAAATTTATCTGCACACGTTAATTAAACGTTCCATAAATGAAGCCCATTTTAATTTAAAAGTAATTATCTTTTACGGAGATATACATATATGTATGTATGTATATACGTATACAAGTTTTTCTTTTAGAAAAATATATACATAGATATGCAAACGATTGATTAAAATTTATATTGCACCTCTACTTGGTACAAGATACACAGAAAGAAAGGTAGAAGAAATGTGCATGTAGCTTTAAATTAATATTCCAAACATATAATATATTTAATCACTTGGATTATTGGTTCAATAATTTATAAATTTTATGTTTAAGGTTTATGCATCATGAAAACCGAAAACAAAAAGCTCTGTATATATATACATACATATATGTACATACATATACATATAGTAAATGTATTTGTTTTTGCATTTATTTTATGGACTCTGCACTTTTGCTTTTATTACCATCGTTTCCTGCAGTAATAAATTGTATGCAATTTTTTTCCGCCAATCGTTATTATTTAATATTTTCTGCAATGTTCTATTTATTTAATGTACAAAATAAACCAAGACTTTCAAACCAATAAAAAATTCTGCCCCTTATCGCTCCGCCAAAGAGTATATGAAAGTCGTAAAAATGTTTATAACAAGCCCATACATATGTATGTATAAACTATATATATTCTTCATCAGGAACAACATCATGCGTGGGTTTTGGGTTACCCCTATAATTGTATATCTACGTATCTTTGTTTTAAGTCAACATCTTGTGGAAATGTACCAAACTTTCCTAAATTTCATTCCCCTTTATTACTAACAATAATTTTAGGAACTGCTTAAACATTTCCATGTGAGATTTAATAAAATAATTTTAGTCTAGAATCTGTATATAAATTTCTCAACACTGTGCATTTGTTTAAACCGGCCGGATCGGTCGTTATTTGAGTTTGAATTACTATGCCAAACCGCTTTCAAATATATGTATTCTCGGTTAAAGAACATTCTTTACAAAGTAAAGTAAATTAAGTAAATTTAAAAATTTTTCTCCTTCAGAAAATGAATGGGGATATTTTTATATTTAATCAGAAGCTTGCAATGCATGGAATAAATTATTTTCGATTATATAAGGTGTATATTCTTATATTCATCAGAAAGATGACCTGAGCTAGTATAGCCCTGTCTATCGATCCGTTTGTTCGGCCGTGCCGAAGTTTCGTAAACCCTTGCAAACTGTCTTTTTGATTTATATATAATTTGCCAGAATCATAAGGAAGTATATAAAACCCATCAAATATAAATTTAATGTCCGTGGCATAAAAAAAAAATGTACATTTTTTTCCCCGATTGTTCCTATGACAGCTATAGAATACAGTCGACTGATTCTGATGAAACTTAAAAAATATATTTCTTTTTATATCAAATAGTCAAATATCAAATTTCGTGATAATTGCTTCAAAAACACCAAAGATGTTGATCAAAAACTATATTTCTGACTGATCGTTACTATGGGAGCTATATGATATAGTCGACCGATTCTAATGAAATTTGGTATATGTGTTGAGGATTATATAAAACTCATAAACACCAAATTTAGTGACATTCGATTAAGAAACAACTGAGTTATTGATGTTAAACCCTTTTCCTGAACGATCGTTCCTATGGGAGCTATATGATATATGCCTGCAGCAAAAAGAAGCCTAGGTGCAAAATTTCAGCTCTGTAGCTCCAAGGGTCTCGGAGGAGATTGCGTTGATCCAGACAGACGGACAGACGGACGGACGGACATGGCTATATCAACTCAGCTCATCATGCTGATCAAGAATATATATACTTTATATAGTCGGAGATGCTTACTTCTACGCGTTGCAAACTTCTGACCAAAATTAATATACCATTTTTGCAAGGGTATAACAAGAAATTTATTGATATTTAATATCAATTATTCTCAATCGATCGTTCCTGTCGGAGTTATATAATATATTCATCCGATTGAGATGATTCGGAGATATAAAATCCGTACAGCATTCGTTAAGTTTTTAAGGGTATACAAGCTTCGGCACATTCTAAGAAAATTTTTAGTTACCAACGTTTCTTTGGGAACACTTTTGCTACTTACTTATATGTTTATTGGTAAGTCACCTGCTCCGACTTTTAGGGTATACCTGGAGAGAAGTCAATTAGATGCCGCGTCACTTAACTGGTTTTTGTTTTGCAAATAAAAGAAATTCTAGAAAAAATGTATAAAAACCTAGAAATACTTCCATTTCAAAGGAAAAGTACTTGCTTATGTAATGCAAATTGTGATTTCAGTATCTGACCACAATCAAAGAGCAGACAGTCAACACATTTCGCTTTCACCTGAGCACGTGAGTGAAATTGTTAATCAACTGCAAAACGCGTTGTTGTCAAGGGTAAAAGCAGCATCAGGAGGACTCTTCTGGATGGTTGAGTGGCAATCCCACATTCGTTCACTGGATTCAACGGTGGCGCTATAGAGTGACAGCTCATATTCCGCAGTGTGGGTGCTGGAGGTGGGATTGGGATTCTTTGGGATGGGCTGCTAGTGGGTGTGGGGGAAGTCGAGTGCTTTAATGTATTTAAGCTTTGCAAGCATGAACAAACATTATTGTCTACTGGGAATTCGGAAATTAGGACTTTTGGTTTGAGTGAACTGGCCAGATGGACACATCTCTCACATTTTGGTCATGTCCTGGCGCAGTGACAGGCACTAATGGGGCAGGTGGGTGTATGAGTTAGTGGGTGTTTTATCTTGATGAATGTCTTGTGGGTTGAATGGTTTACCCCAATGCGGTGAGTTAATAAAAAGAGTGACGAAAACGTTGTTAATCAAAACGATATGGATAAACTGAACAGAATTATAATAATTATAATATAAATATTATGTAAAAGGGGAATATGTTTTGATTACGTAAAAAAACTAGTAAAAACCCCATTTAAAAAATGTAGCAAACAAGTTGTTTAATCGACCTACGGATACCCTCCACTGCGTTGTGGAGGTGCTCAAATTTCACCCTCGAAATTTACCTTTATTAAATATACATTTTCCACACCAAAAATGTAAAACATTTCCACGTATATATATCTCATTTATTTTCCGATTCCGACAATATTTCTGTATGGGATGTCAAAAATAAATTATAGATCTAAACCTTAAGTCTAGACCGATAGTTCGTAAGAGAGCTGAGTCGAAAATGAGGATATTTAAAATTGTGTGATCAGTGAACATTAATCCATATAATCCGTATATAATCCGGCGGAATATTTAACTAAAAATAAATACAGTAGAGCTACTTTATAACAAAATAGCATGGGAATAAAAAGAAACATCTTTATATGGAAATTATGATTTACACACTGAAAATAGAATAAGAAAGCTGTGTCTTATAAATTAATTTATTATACAGAGAATCTCATTATAAGGAAGTTCTCTATGGGGAAGTTCGACTGTTATAAAGTAAATTTTCCATCAAAGTCCACTAACACCAATCCAAATTTATATGTATTCGAAATTACCATGAAGACTTACAGTCTAGATTAGAGGTAAGCATAAGTCTAAAAATCGAATATTTAATTCATTTTTTAATTTCAATTACGTAGAAGAGAAACCATGAAAACCTTCAGTTCTAGATATACACAGTTGTAGATTTTACTATCCTTACATAGATTAATAAAAATAATTTATTAATGATAGTGAATCTGTTAAGTTAGTTTAGAAAAGCTTCGAAAACAATTACAATCAATTTGAATCGCAAAATGCTTATCATTAGCTAAAGAAAGCTCTCATTAGTTGCTCTATGATCGCAGTGTCCGAGTCGCTCTCGAGCAAAACAGTCGATCCCTCAATTATGATGCTGATCTATGTAATATTTGTGTATTTGTTGTGTCAGAATATATGCCAGGCGAATGTTGGGCGATTGGTTTGTTATTATGATGCGGCAAGTTATACGCGAGAAGGTGAGTGATGCCCCAAAGTCTTATCTGTCCAAGAAAAACGATGAAGAAAAGGTTATCTCTCATATTTTTGTTTACAGGGTTAGCCCAGATGTCGATTGACGATTTGGAGCCAGCTTTGAATTTTTGCAATTTTCTGATCTATGGCTATGCTGGAATCGATGTGGATACTTTTAAAATAAAAAGTCTTAATCCACATCTAACCGACGAACGTCAACATTATAGACTGATCACTGCCTTGCGTCATAGGTATCCACACGTTCGATTTTTGCTGTCGGTGGGCGGAGATCGTGACTTGAATGAGCAGGGCAAAGTGGACAGTGGGAAGTACATGGATCTTTTGGTGGATCCCGCGAAGAGGCATAGCTTTAAAAATAGTGTGAATATTCAATTGCAGGAATATGGCTTTGATGGTTTAGACTTGGCCTGGCAATTTCCCAAAACGTTGGAGCGTAGGGAAAGTGTGATCAAGCGGGTCTGGTCAAATATCAAAGGTTTTTTCAGTTTCTCATCGGAAACCGATAAAAATAAGATTGCAGAGAATCAACAGCAATTTGGCCAGTTGGTGAGAGAGTTGCGCATTGACCTCCAGCTAAGTGGCAAGCTTTTGACCTACTCAGTTCTGCCCCGTGTCGATGTTGAAAGTGAGTTTGACCCAAAACATTTTACTTTGAGTTGCCTTGTCTAACTCTCCTTTGCTCCCATAGCCTTTGTAGATGTATCCACAATCATGGCTTACCTGGACTTTGTTAATCTTAATACCTACGACTTTCAGACCCCCGAATTTTATCCGGATGAGGCAGATATTCCATCGTCATTGTATCACATGTATGATCGGAATCCCACTCACAATATACAATACCATATTGAATGGTGGCTCAATGCTACTGCGAATCATCAGCAATTGAATCTTGGTGTAGTCACCTATGGTAGAACCTGGATAATGACCCAGAAATCGGGTATTACTGGCTATCCTCCCATAAATAAGGCTGACGGAGCTGGTCCAGCAGGCAATCAGACTCGCATTGCTGGTCTCCTAAGTTGGCCCGAAATTTGTGAACAACTGTCAAAGGATCCTAATCAGGAAAAGCCATATCTACGTAAAGTTGGCGATCCAACTAAACGTTTCGGCATCTACGCCTATCGATCCGCAAATGAGAATGGTACAGATGGCCTCTGGGTGGGCTATGAAGATCCCACCACGGCCGGCATTAAAGCCGGGTACGCTCAGGCATTGGGTCTGGGTGGAGTAGCTGTCCATGATTTGTCTTTAGATGATTTTCGTGGTCACTGTGCAGGTGAAAAGTATCCCATTCTAAGAAGCATTAAATATAAATTATAAAATTAGAAAAAACTTAATGTTATTCCGATAAAAGTTGTGCTCGATAAATTCTTTTCTTGATTAAATGTCATTAAATTAATCTATTTGGATTTCTATTTACATATAGAAAAAAATTGTGCAAATAGAGCAGGTTTTTCTTAACTTAAATTTATTCTATTCCTTCCGATTTTTATACAACCAATGAGATACACAGATCTTTGGGAAAACTTTCAATTAGATTTCAATCAATATTTTTGGAGTAAAAATTGTTTTTAAAGTGTTGTTTCAGATGCTACGAAAAGTGGAAGTTAATTTTCAGGTTAAAATGTTTTTCCAAAGTAACCCAAAAACCTAATTACATAAATATTTTGGTTTCACTTTTAAATGTAAATTGTAATCTGAATAATATTTATCGTAGGATCATTGACTGATTGCGGTTGATTTAACAAAACATTTATTTACCTTTGATTAACACTCTTTCTATCTTCTGAATGTCAATGGTTAAAATTCATTTAACCCTTCAACATTAATTATATTTTTTGTTTGTTATAAAACGGTATATGTTATACAAATCTGATATACCATATTAAACTTAAAATAAATAAAATAGATTGGAGAACTTTCTAAAATGGGTTTTTGCTTTATGACATACAAAAAAAAATTATTTTGGGGAATATTTTTATGACTGATTCTTCACAGTTGTGTATATCCTTGGCTAAGTCACAAATTACCTGATACATATATGTACATATATTAAAACTTAAGCTTAAAGAGGCAATAGGTAACGAATGTGTAGAGAAGTGATAAAGATGAGAATGACGAGATAAGACAAACGAATGTCAGACTTGGCTAGTAGGAAAATATAATTAAATCATCAAATCAATATTATCCAGAACGTAGATTACTCTAACTTAAAACCAGTACGAATAACATACAGGGTGCTGATGGAAAAACAAAGAAAAAGGCTCCTAGGGAAATCCATAGTACCTTTACCACGAACTAGAAAATATATAATAAATATTTTCTTTATAACCTTTAAAATAATAGTAAAAATAATTATAGCTTTATCATCACAATAACTTTTTGAGGAGAATATTTCTATTTCCTAGTGCATTGTCCTTTATCTTTAATGTGATATTCCTTAATGGTTTTTGTTTTACTGTATTTTTTGCCAGATGCCATGGTCTAGTTAAACATGCGATTTACCTTTAAGCCGATTTTCTTTAGGCTTTCAACGACTTGTTTGCTTTGCTTCGTTCTTCTTTGTAAAATATTTGGAAACGCCCAAAAGTATGCTATAATAAATTGATACACTGTTTGGAGTGGACTTGCAACCCAACGGTGCGCGGGGACTGTATTGAGGGTAGGAAACAGCCCAACAAGAAGGTTGTAAAAAAGTTGAAAAGCAAAATACAAAAAAAAAAAAAGAAATGAACAGTGAAAACACGGAGATTCCTTTTTTACAAGGAGAAGCAGCAGCAGCAGCAGGTGAAGCGTAAACTCCTAGAAAATGCCACTGAGACGAAGACGGAGACGGAGAGGTAAATGCAAGGGGGTGACGGGGACCGAGGGTCTGAAGTAAAAGTTGAAATTAAACCAATTAGTTTGGATGCCGCCGTCGCCTGCAATGAGGCGCATAAAAACGGCAGGTGAAACCGAGTTCGGTCCGTAGAAGTTGGCTATGTATTTAGGCGGAGCAGCTCCTTTTTAAAAGTGTATTTTAAACGGCGACAAGGTAACGGGGGAGGCGGGCAGATGAGCGGCTGGTTACTTCCGTGGCTGGCGCCCGTCATAAATTAATTATGATTTAACAACTTTAGCATGCACGACACGGCACAGGAAAACTTTGCGCTTTTCATTTTCTCCAACAACATTTTTTCGTTGTATTTTCTCTTTCGTTCTTTTTATTTGTCGCTTTACAGAAAAGTAGAAAAACAAAACGAAAATTTTATAATTTTAATGAGGGAAAAAGTTTTTAGAGTTTTCTTTTCTTTTTTTGTTTCGTCTCTCGTTTTTGGCCATAGAAATTTGCTTAAAATGATGTTGATGATAAAGATAATGATGAGGGAATTGGGGGAGGAGGAAAATTCTCCTTTCACTGCTTGCCTGCCCCACTCTTGATATCCTCAAAGGCCTTTTGCCATAGTTTATCAAACTGCTTGGGCAATTTTGCTCTCACACGTTCAGCCAGTTGGCGAGCTCCTCGCAGATTGGCCTCCTCATAGTAAGGCAAAATGGAGAGGCGACCTAGCCAGGCTGATAATTTGGGATACTTTGATGCCTCAATGGGAGCATAACTGAGATGCAAAGTGGACAGTGTGGATACTAGACTAAAGTCAGCTATGGTTAAATGATCCCCAGCCATATACGAATGATTGTCCAGAAACTGTTCCAACAGGGCATATGCCTCATTTAGTTCGTCTATCTTCTCTTTGGGCAACTCGGTGACATTCTCCTTGAAGATTAACCTTTGTAACTGCTTGAAACAAGTGTGGAACAATATACCAGATTCGAAATGTAAGCGTTGATCAACAATAGCCCTTTTAAGGGGCTCCTTGGGATACAATGATTCCCCAATTCCCGCTCCATATTGATTAACCAAATAGCCGCAAATGGCATGAGAGTCCCAAATATATTTTCCACCATCATCCTCCAACATGGGTACCGTGTGCTGGGGATTCTTTCTTAGATAAGCGGGATCCAAGTGCTCACCCGACTGCATATCAAGCTGATGGAACTCATAGTCCAGTTGCAGGGCACGTAGTGTCATAAGCACTGCTCGCACAGGTGGGCTACTCTCAGTTCCATAGAGTATAAGGACCATTTTCAATATTTCAGAGAGATTCTTTTACTACCGACAAATTTCAACTGACTGAAGTTAATTTTTTTGTTCTTTAGACGTGAGTTTTCAACTTTAGATTAGATAAGATTATTTCAAAGACTAAGACAAACTAACAATTGTAAAATGTTGATCATTATCATTATCACAAAGACGTCATAATGCTGCAAGTTTAGATAATTTGGAGCTACGTCAATATTTGCTTGGATCTAGATTACTTGTGATTGATGAGGAAACAAGGGTGGAGGTGACGAAAAGGGATTCAACAATAGATTCAACAATTAAGCAACTAACGTAACAAATATGTATATTCGTTTCATATCTATTCAAGAAGATCCACAAAGCTAGATAGCGGATATAGACACATACACGTCTAGTTCTGTTTTCCTCGGTTCTAAAATCTAAAAGCGAATTAGTACTTATAAACCAATGCTTTAATAAAATGATTTACAGTCGATTTCGACTTTTATTTGTAACAATAATTCTAAAGAGATCATTTGCTTCATATAATAGAACTATACGAACTATACATAAATTATGACATACATACAAACATACATACATATGTACTGCAGAGAGAGAATGAGAAATTTATACATTATACGAAGAACTTTTTATATAAAAGTTTATCATAGTAAAATAACTGAAAAATATTTTATATTATTATGAACTAAAAATTAGCACACAAAAAATATATAAAGATTCAACCGTTAGCATTGTAAATACCTCAACAAATTTATATTATCGTTTGTCAGGGTGCAAATCGAAAGAAATGGACTAAAGCTTTTTGCGCTTTTAAAAAATTGCTGCGAATAATTTGAATTATTTAAAGCTTGCGAAAGCTTTGTTGCTAACGGACATTTGTTGTGTAAATTAACCATTAGGGTCTAAAGATTATACCCCGCTCTCATTTCGCATTGCAGAAGGTCAGAATCTCTTTGAATAATAGATATTTTTCCAGTGTCTTATTGTGCCAAATGATCTTCTTTTAGCTTAGCTAAGCTAAGCTAAAATATTTCTTTGTAGTACTAAGTCAACTGAAAACCCTTTCAGGGATTAAGGTTAATTGTAGGTACTCAAAGAAAAGTTGTAGTGAAACTTTGTTAACATGATATTTATTCATATATTACGAATATTTAAAATTAAAAATGGAATTACAGCCTGATTGAGTAATCTGCCTAATTAACTGTCATAATTAAGCCTCTCAGCTAACCAAATTGTGAAGAAAAACAAGACGACGGGCTAAACTGCCCTTACAATTTTTTTACAATTATATAGCAGATATAGCATATGGTCATCCGATTCTGCTAAAATTCAAAGAAAATATTTTTATACACAAACTTACAAATAATAAAATTTCATAACAATCGCTTTTAAAATCGATTTTAACAAATAAGTTATTGATCTAAATTTTATATATGTATGTATATAGTGATATATATAGTGATCCAATCGGAATGTTGCCAAACTATACAATGTAGTTTTAGGGGTCTCGGAGGAAATTGCTTTGATTCAGACAGAGGGAAAAATTGCCGTCTATGTCAGCAGGACTACATCAGCTCAGCTCGTCGCTTATTGAGAACATACTTTAAATTGTCGGAGATGCTTTTATGATTTTTATGAGTTGCAAACACCAAACAATAATAAATATACCCCTCATAAAAACAAATGATACAAAGGAATTCATGAAAATGATGTTAAAAATTAGAAATATTTTTTGTAATTAGAACGATATAAACTGCAAAGAATTTCGAATTTATTTATTATAGCTCTACGTATAGTATTTTCCAAAGGCGGAATTTGAAACAAACAAACGGATGTTGACACCAAATCTCAGATCTTAGTGTTCATACGGACAGACGGACATGTCTCAATCGACTTCGCTATTGATACTGATCAAGAATTTCCCTTCTGCCTGTTACATATGTACATTTCACCGACTTTAATATACCCTTTTACCCTATAGGTACAGGGTACAGATTTCTCGAAGTAACCTCGAAGCATTTCAAGAAAACTTGAAAGATTTGTATACTGAACATCCGGTCTTGAGCAACGAATGCCTAATTTTGCTCCTAGTCGACTTCAAATTTAAATATTGATTTTTATACAATATTTTTTATTCATTATTCAGTTAAAAAATTAAAAAGAAAAAGTAGAATAAGTTTTGTCCCCTCTTTGAAAAACAATTTTATGCTGCCAAACATATCATTAAACAATTATTCCAATCCTATTGTTATAATTTAAACAATTTTTCATGAAATGCCTTAGAATGTTGTTTGGGAGAAATCTACTGATGAAGAATGTGGTGATGAGATGGATGATATTTCTGCAGTGCTGGAGAAAAATTTGAAAGGAATAGGGGAAAGAGGGGAATCTTTAGAGATTCGCCTTCTTGAAAATAAGATTACAAAAAAATATGAGCAAAATCTAGTGTTGTCATGGAGTGCTCCATGACAAGGTCATTTCTACCTTCAGAGATTAGTTGGGAAGAAAATGCTGCGAAAGTCAGCGATTTCATGACAAGTTATTGATTTGATCAAAAAGTAAACCTGAAGAGGATAACAAATGTTATATTGGCATTTTATTGTTCTTGGGTGTTATAAAATTGCCACAACTTAAAACGGCATGAACAAAGGATTTAAAGCTTCAGTATAAAACTTCCCAAATATGAGAAAATTTATTTTGTTTCTTATATGTATCTCATTCTCCAATGTTTTAGCCAAGTAGGAAAGAAATTGAAATCTTCCATTTATGACTTCGTTTAAATTTTTATTATTATAATTATTAAATTAACGCACTATATTTTGGTTTTTATTGGACTTTATTATTTATCGATATTGAAACAAAAACGACATGTCTTTCTTCTAGAAAGAGTATTACGAAAGTGTTTTCATGTCTCTATGAAATAAAATCTTTTCACTGATTTTTTATAGTTTTTTCTATATTTTCTTACTCAATAAACGAATTTTCTGATGAAAGAGCTCCAATCGAAATATGAACCGACCTCTTTGACATGATCTCACATTCAGGGAGGGGAAGTGGAATAAGAGCTTTGCAAGCTTTTGCGTAAACACAAACAATCCGATGGCTTATCTACATACATACATACGTTCGTATACACATACATATGTGTGTATACATGTATGTATATGGTAAACCGCAAAATTAAAGCTGCTCCCACACATACATCCATACATACATATATAGTCAGTGCATATGTTCTCCACAGCTTTGCTGGATATGTATGTATGTATATGTACGCATAAGTGTATATGTATATAATGCGTTTTTTCACCTAATAGGCAACAAACAGTTTCAATAGTCAGAGCTGGATCGTTGAATCGAACAGAACGTAGAAAGAGGTGAAAGTTAAATTAAAGAAAAATGCCTTCAAAAATAATATTGTACGGTGTCGATCTAAGTCCTTGTGTGAGGGCAGCCAAGTTGACACTTAAAGCTCTCAATGTGGAATACGTTTACAAGGAGGTGAATCTTGCGGCGGGCGAGCACCTGACAGAAGATTTCCTCAAGATGAATCCACAGCATACGGTGCCGGTACTGGATGATAATGGTACTATTATTTGGGATTCGCATGCTGTGATCACCTATCTCGTTGATAAATATGGAAAATCGGATGATGAGCTCTATCCAAAAGATCTGGCCAAGCGGGCTGCCATAGATCAACGTTTGTATTTTGACGCTACTGTGATATTTACGGCATTGGCCAATGTAAGTGGACCCTTTTGGCGTTCGGGAGTGACCGTGGTGCCGCAAGAGAACCTGAACAAAATAGAGGAGGCATTGCGTTTAACTGAAGTCTTCCTTGGGGATAATACCCATATTGTGGGTAATAGTCTGACATTGGCGGACTTTAGTTGCGCTGCCACAATTAGTTCCCTGCCAGCGGCTCTCGACATTGACCCAGAGAAGTTTCCCAAGGTCTTGGCTTGGCTGGGTCGCATTAAGCAGGAGGTTCCCTACTTTGAGGAGATCAACAATGGACCAGCTAAAACCTATTGCGACTATCTAAGAAGTCAATGGACTAAATTGGGAGATTGAATAAAACTACAGAAGCCACTAATATTTATATATGTACATGTATTAAATATTTAATAGATACCAAACATTACGTAAATAAACCAATTGAAAGTAATTTAATTTTACAAAGCTTTATGACTTTCGAGCTTTTTTCCAGATGAATAGGTAAAAATAGTTGTAAATAGTTAAAGCAATTTAGTTCCACCTAAAGAGTGAATGAAAACAGACAGAGTCAAAGAATATGACTATCACTTTGTATGGCATGGACATAAGTCCCCCAGTTCGAGCTTGTCAGTTGGTCCTGCGTGCTCTCCAGTTGCCCTACACCTATAAGGATGTTAATTTACTCGAGGGTGAGCATCAGACGGAGGACTTTCTAAAAAAGAATCCCCAGCATACCGTTCCACTATTGGATGATGATGGGCTAATTATATGGGACTCGCATGCCATTGTCTGTTATCTGGTTGATAAGTATGCCAAATCGGATGACCTTTATCCCAAGGATCTTGCTAAACGTGCTCAGGTTAATCAACGCCTGTACTTTGATGCCAGTATCTTGTTTATGTCTTTGCGAAACATAAGTGTTCCATACTTCTACAATCAAGTGTCTAGAGTGCCGAAAGAGAAAATTGATAACGTTCGAGCTGGTTACGAGCACTTGGAAAACTTTCTTGCTGACCACACCTATGTAACAGGTAATACCCTGACTGTGGCTGATTTGTGCACCGCGGCCACAATATCTTCTTTGCCGGCCATCTTAGATCTGGATGCCTTCAAGTACCCTAAGGTAACAGCCTGGTTGGAGCGTATCTCACAGCTGCCATACTATGAGGAGGCCAACGATTTGGGGGCCAAGAAGTATATTAAATTATTAAAACCTGCTTTGACTTTTGAGTAGTTTGTAGACACTGAAATGGACTATCAATAAATGATTAAGATAGGAGCTCATTATTTTAATTGCTGGTCATTTTGTTTGATTAAATATGCTTTAAACAAACTAACTACGTGTCCTTTTCGAGGGACAAATGTTACTTTTCCTGCCACTTTTCAAGTATAAAAGGGTCACTGGTTCGGTAGAGTGACATTCAGTTTTCGTTTGTTTGGCCATCGTCATGGGTAAATTATCGCTTTATGGTCTCGATGCCAGCCCTCCGACTCGGGCTTGCTTGCTAACATTGAAGGCTTTGGATTTGCCCTATGAGTTTGTTCAGGTGAATCTGTTTAGCAGTGAACATCTATCGGAGGATTACATGCAAAAGAATCCCCAGCATACGGTGCCCATGTTGCAGGATGGGGATGTTTACATGTGGGACTCGCATGCCATTATGGCGTATTTGGTAAGGAAATATGCATCCAACGATGATCTCTACCCCAGAGATTTGCTAAAACGAGCCAAAGTCGATCAACGTTTGCATTTCGAATCGGGAGTGATTTTCGAGGGAGCCCTTAGACGAATCACCAGACCCTTGTTGTTTTATGGGGCCAACACCATTGAACAGGCCAAAGTGGATCATGTTGAGGAGGTTTACAATTTTGTGGAAACCTTTCTGGAGGGTCAAGATTACATAGCTGGCGATCAGTTGACGATTGCCGACTTCAGTGTTGTGTCTACAATAACTTCAATTGGCGTTTATCTTGAGTTGGATACGGCCAAGTATGTTAAGATAGCTGCCTGGGTGGAGCGACTCAAACAGTTGCCCTACTACGAAGAGGCCAATGGCAAAGGAGCCAAGCAATTCGTGAACCTAATGAAATCTAAGAATTTCACAATTGTTGCTTAAAAAGAGAGATGTAGAGCGGGAAAGAGAGAGAGTGAAATAGAGCTTTGCAAAATCTAGAAAGAGAAAATGACACCCAACAAAGAGACACGTCAGATATGGTAGATTTTAGTTGTTTTTTGCCTTGTCACCACAACACAGCAAAAGCTCTCTTTCGAATTAAAGAGAAAATTGAGACGTTTGTGTCAATATAAAGCACGAAGCTTGCTTTGCAACCCATATTAGTAGTTCCCTTAATTCCACACCATCAACAACATGGGAAAATTAACACTGTACGGCATCGATGGTAGTGCCCCAGTGCGCTCTGTCCTCCTCACGCTCAATGCCTTGGAATTGCCCTTTGATTATAAAATTGTCAATCTCTTTGCCAAGGAGCAATTGAAACCGGAGTTTCTCAAAATGAACCCCCAACACACTGTCCCCACTCTGGACGATGATGGCTTCTATGTGTACGATAGTCATGCCATTAACTCTTATCTGGTTGGAAAATATGGCAAAAACGATTCCCTCTATCCCAAGGATCTGCAGCAGCGTGCAATTGTCGATCAACGTTTGCACTATGATTCCAGTGTGATCGGAACTAAACTCCGTGCCATTCTCTTCCCCGTTCTCCGATTGAATCAAACTGAGGTCAGCCAGGAGAAATTTGATGGTTTGACCGAGGTGTATGACACATTGGAGCTATTCCTGAAGAGCAATGATTACATTGCTGCCAAACAGTTGACAATTGCCGATTTCCACATCATTGCGGTTCTGACCACAATGTTTGCCTTCCTCGATCTGGATGCGTCCAAATATCCCCGGCTATCCGATTGGGTTAATAGAATCAAACAATTGCCCTACTACGAGGAGGCAAATGGCAAGCGATTGGTACAATTCTTGGGCTTGGTCAAGAGCAAAAATATAACTATTGTTTAATTACTGTTTATGCTACTCTCTAAATATATCCATTTGTTAGTACTAGTTACATTTCTCTAACAACAATTAGTCATTGGTTGGGTATTTTAAGCACTTAACTTTGCGAACTTTGGTTCATTAAGCAAGAGAGAGAGAGAGAGAGAGAAAGCGAGAGAGCTTTGCTTAAACTACCTGTACATGTACATATGTACATACATACATACAAATATATATATGTATATATACACATATACAGGTAGAATACAGAGTGGCTTCAATTACTTTTAGACGAAGCCATGAGCGTAGCTTTAATTAACTCTTTGGGGGTTCCTATTTTACGATTTTTAAATTTAATCCATTAATTCTCATAATGAGATAATGTTTGAGGAAAGCTAAAATAATACAAAGTAGTCACCGCTTTAATTTACTTATTTAGCTTTGGTATAAAATTATCAAGTATTATTATTAGAATTATTAAATGTTAATTTTTTATTTCAAGACTAAAACGTTGCTATTGGCAAAAAGGTAAATTATGTTTTAATTTAATTTCAATTTACTAAAACTTGTAGCTGCATGTATTTCAAATATAGTTTAAATTATTTAAAATACTTAACATAAAATAAATATTTTGCTGCTTTAAATTGTTTTCGAAAAGATCAAAAGTTCTAATCAAGTTTTAGTGTGTGTAAATACTAATAATTTAAATAAAAATAAACAAATTAATAAACCAATGCTAAATAAGTTGGCAACATAGATTTGGTAGTAGTACATGTTGGATACATACATACATACATATATGGATATTTTTAAAGATACATAAGAAATGTATGTATGTACATACATATATGAATTATTCAATTAAAAGCTATTTAATCAAATATTAAATAAAATTGTTTACTAGTTTTTGCTCATTTTAAAATGAAAATCACTAATATTCCAGGCAAACGGGAGTCTTTCTTGAAGTTTGAGGTAACAAAAAGTGGTAATAAAACGCAGTAAAAGACTTTATGTTGGCTAAATATTTATCGAGATTGAAAAGAGATAAGCATAATTTATAAATGTCGTTATTTATCTATATATTTATGTATATATATGTATATTTATATATTATTCATTATGAATGATATTTATATATTATATATATAGGTTTATTATTAATTAAAATTAAACTAATTAAAAGAAGTAATTCTTATATTCATACGAAAATAATTCACTTTGGTTAATGCGGATATAGGATTGGACCAATTAAAAAATAATATTTTACACATTTGCAATAAGATGGAATAATTTTAAAGATTCTACATTCAATCTATAATTAATGTCAAAACAAAAGTCACCTCTTTGCCCATAGTCCCTTGGTTGATAGTGGAAGACGATGACTCGCCGGTTAGTCTCCTTAATAGATTATTTCTTATCGGTCATTTGCAAGTATTTATTATTGTACTCTTTATCTCTAGATGCATACTACATACATACAGTTCAAATAAACAAACGAAGAGTAAGAAAATGCTATCAAACTTTTTTGATTTACTCTTTAAACTGGCGTAGTATCAAAACTAAACTAAGTAATTAAGAGAATATTAAATGAACGGAATGAAAAGCTGGAAAACTTTTTTCTCCAAATTATTACTTGCTATTTCTGAAAAAGGAAGGTGCAGTTGGTTTTTCCATTAATTCGAAATGCAGCTGGATCCCCCACCTGTTTTAGTTCGAAACTTGAAACGAATATCGGACCCAAGCCCACTCTCTCTCCCTCTCTCTTACGACATTTCAAAGCTCACTCAAAACTGTGGGGCAATGGAACCATGCACTAAGCTTAGTATAAATAGATTGCCGCGCCTTAATTTCTTTATCATTTGGGTCTGGTGTTTACTTACAATAAGAAAATGTCGAATATTGTTCTCTATGGCATGGACATTAGTCCTCCAGTTCGAGCCTGCCAATTGGTTCTCAAGGCACTCGATTTGCCCTACGAATACAAGGTCGTGAATTTGGTCAAGGGCGAACATCATTCGGAGGAGTTCCTGCAAAAGAATCCTGAGCATACTGTTCCACTCTTGGAGGATGATGGTCTACTCATAGGCGATTCCCATGCCATTGTCTGTTATCTGGTTGATAAGTATGCCAAATCGGATGACCTATATCCAAAGGATCTATCTAAACGAGCTCTGGTTAATCAACGTTTGTACTTTGATGCGACTGTACTGTTTATGTCCTTGAAGAATATTTGCGCTCCGTTTTTCCTAAGAAATGTCGTGAACGTCCCCAAGGAGAAAATCGACAATGTGGAGAAGGGATACCAGCATTTGGAGAAATTCTTGGAAAATAATTCATATGTGGTAGGCGAATCACTTACTGTCGCTGACTTATGTTGTGCGGCTACTACATCTTCGTTGCCCGGCGTCCTGGACTTGGATCCAGCCAAATATCCGAATATTACAGCCTGGTTGGAACGCATTTCCCAATTGCCCTATTACGAGGAGGCAAACGGTTTGGGAGCTGAGAAGTTCATAGGTCATTTAAAGGGCGCCTTAACAATTGTGTAAATGCTGCTAACATTCCCACACTTATTTAATAATAAAAGGCAAATTATTGACAACCATTTAATTTATATGTTGTATTGTTTCTTAAAAGGTGAAGGAGGGTGGGCGGATCCCTCAATCATGCAAACGTTTTTAGAAGAGTCAACGAAAAGCTTTCCCAAGCTTTTTGCCCAAATTGCTGTGTATATAATGAAAAGTTATATCTTTCGGAACCTCAGTAATTGTTCAGTTCTCCTGTCCACAGAACAACATGGCAAAATTAATTCTGTATGGCATTGACGCAAGTGCCCCCGTTCGCTCGGTCCTATTTACGTTAAATGCATTGGACATACCCTTTGATTATCAGATAGTAAATCTGTTCAATAAGGACCATTTAAGTCCCGAATTTCTTAAAATGAATCCTCAACACACTGTGCCCACATTGGACGATGATGGCTTCTATGTGTACGATAGTCATGCCATTAACTCTTATCTGGTAAGCAAATATGGCAAAGATGATTCGCTGTATCCCAAGGACCTGCAACAGCGAGCCGTAGTAGATCAGAGATTGTATTACGAAGCTAGTGTTGTGTACAACACTATCAAGAGTATAGTATACCCTTTGGTTTTCCTAAATGAAACCAATATAGAGCAAAGCAAATTCAATGCTGTGTCGGAAGTCCATAAAACCGTGGATAAATTTTTGGATCACCACAATTATGTTGCTGGCGATCATTTGACCATTGCTGACTTTCATTTACTAACCATGATAACTACATTAACTGTCTTTGTGGATATAGATGCTGAAAAATATCCACAATTGAGTGCTTGGGTGTCTCGTTTGAAGGAGCTGCCCTACTATGAGAAGGCCAATGCCAAGGGCCTGGATGATTTCTTTAGCATGATTAAAGCAAAAAATTATACCATTTCATAATAGAATTGAAAATAAAAATTTCCGTTCTCTAATTTAATTTAAGAGTATACGAATTTAAATTAATTTTGGGACAACATAATTTTCTAATGATGATGGCACTATTAAAAACTTTGCTCCCACAAAAAGTAAAGCTTTTCGCTGGACTAGAATGTTCCTAAGAGAGAGAGTGGAAAATTTCTCAAGAATGAGTGAAGTCGGTAAAAATTAAAAGTTCTACTATGTATATAATAGTAGTGCTCTCTTAAATTCCTCAGCTGGGTACCTATAAAACCGTTGATCGGTTTTCAGTTTGGTCTAGTTAAAAGATCATTATGGTTGAGTTAACACTTTATGGCGTGGATGCAAGTCCTCCAGTTCGTGCCGTTAAACTGACTCTAGCCGCTCTCAATGTGCCATATAACTATGTACAAGTGAATCTTTTAGCTCGTGAACAGCTGTCACCTTCATATTTGGAGAAGAATCCCCAGCATACGGTGCCAACTCTTGAGGATGACGGCAATTTCATTTGGGATTCACATGCAATTATGGCATATTTAGTCACAAAGTACGCCTCGGGTGACGATTTGTATCCAAAGGATCCGCTAAAGCGCGCTGTAGTGGATCAGCGATTGCATTTTGAGTCTGGTGTGGTTTTTGCCACAGCTTTGAGAAGCATCACCAAGTTGGTCCGCGCTTTGATTCCAATTCCCCAAGAGCGATTTGATGCCATCAGCGAATCATATGATTTTGTTGAGAAATTCCTTCAAAATCATGATTACATAGCTGGGAATAGTCTGACTATAGCCGACTTTAGTCTTATTTCATCCATAACATCTCTGGTGGTCTATGTGGATATCGATCCGGTAAAATACGTTAAGATAAGCAATTGGATCAGGAAACTGCAACAGCTGCCATATTTTAAGGAGGCAAATCAAAAAGGGGCCAATGATTATATAGCTTCTATCAAAGCAACCAAATTTACATTAGCCAAATCCTCAGCCTAAGCGAATTTCACAACGCCTTATCAATAAAAAAAAAAACGTTATCATAATCAGAATTGTTTGTTTTTAATTCAACATTGTGCTCATTATCTCAATTAAAGCATTTATATATTTTTTTGTCAATTTGAATTACTATAAAGAGCATTATGATTGAAAGTATAATAGTATGTACATGCATATCTATATTAATATGTGCCAACCGATTTTTGGGGTATTCAGCAGTATTATTAATACTGATAAATTCAAATTTATGCTCATGTAACTTAAAAGTTTTGACTACTATTTTTTAGTCAGTCTTTTTCATTAGATCTGTTTGACATAGCCCTCCGATACCTCGACATTTCGCTTTATTAACTTCTAAATGAAACTGCATTTTTTGCACACAATCGCTGAAATTTTAAATAGAAGCTTTTAAATTCTTCTTAAAATGAATATACCCTTTGTGCAAGGGTAACAAAGGGTATATTCATTTTGGTCAGAAGTTTTCAACGCACAGAAGGAAGCATCTCCGACTATACGAGATATGTATATATATTCTTGATCAGCATGATGACCTGAGTTGATATAGTCTTGTCGGTCTGCCCGTCCGTCTGCCTGGATCAACGCAATCTCCTCCAAGACGCTTGGAGCTACAGAGCTGAAATTTTGCACATAGACATTGTATATCTCGGAATCATCCCGATCGAATGTCTATATCATATATGTACATACGTTGCTCCCATAACATCAATAAATTTCTTTTTACACCCTGTACCCATAGGGTAAAAGGGTATATTAAAGTCGCTAGAATGTATGTAACAGGTAGAAAGAAACATAAAGTGTTATATATACATACATACATATATTCTTGATAAGTATCAATACCGAAATCTCAGAGATTATTGATATCTTATATAGCTATAAAGTAGTATTTGAATAACAAAAGTGGCTTAGTTACTTTAAAAAGCAGAAAAGTTTCACTTAAAAAAACTTTATTTTGATATTTCCTAAGACTACATTTTATATTATTTCGACCTCAACAAATATATATGTACATACATACATACATACATACATATATGATTTTGGTGTCCCATCCGATTAAGCCACGTAACTCGATTAACAAAGGAAGCAAGCAAGTCGTTCCTGCCGACATTCAGTATACCTTCATAAAGTCAAAAACGGTCAAAATCGCCATCAATTTACAACAAAATTCATACGGACAGACGGACGGACATGATCAAGAATGTATATAGTTTATGGGGTCGGAAATGCTTCCTTCCGCCTGTTACATTGAACGACTTAAATGATTTATTGCTCTTTTGCAGCTACTAATAACTAGCTAGTAAGAGACTAAACACAAAACATGTGATGAATATTTCTTTCAAGATTGTTAATTCTATAAAAGGAAAATCTCTTCAATGCCGACTTTTTAACCAAAAAGGAACCAGTTTTGGCATTACACACTGACGTAAGGCGGTTGAGTCGAAGCAAGTTTTTGCAAAGACTTCGAGATCTATTAGACGAAATAATAAAATTTTCTGAAAAGAGGGAGGGGTGATGATTATCAGCAAATGCGTGATTCAGACTGGCAATGTGATTTGGCTTTTTTAGCAGATTTTACTAGAAAACTGAGCATATTAAATCTGGAATTACAATCCAAGAATAAAACAGAAACACAAACACTATTTCAGGACTTCAAAGTCATGCAGCGTCTATGATAGTTGAAATCAAAAACGAAAAAATTTCAATAATTTGTAAACGTCAAAGATCATACTACTTTCATTCCTGACATGTACAGGACAGAAATTAAGCCAGTTTTATCAGTAGTTTCCAGCGAAAAATATTCAAATTTGTGGAAACTGCATTCGTGTTTTGGTTCAACGTATTTATATGAGTCAACATTTTAATACTTAAAACCAAAAAAAAAATAAACCTCGTTCTCGTTTGAGAGTGGCTCATACATTGGATTCCAACTGCAAACCTGATTTTGGTATTCTAGTAGAAGCTTTTAGTGTAATACTTAATACTAACTACTTGCTTACTGAACTATGCAGTTTCACTTAAGTTTTAAAGAAGTAATTGGTAGATGGCACAGGGGTATTTCGGTCGGTTGACCATCCCTGATCTACATATGTTGTCCCATCCGATTAAATCATCTACAAAGATCAATAACAAATATTTAAAGAAGCATAAAAACAGTTCATAAAAGCAGACATGCATAGATCGCCTCGGTTATTAATGGTTATCTATAATATGTATATGTATGTACATAAGTACACAAGTTTCCATGAAAGACAACTGGATTTTTAATTTCGCAAACGATTCTCCCCAAAACTTCAAACTGTTGTTACAGTTGTCTTCTCTTTGTAACCATATTTCATTAAGTAGTTTCCCTTTCCCTTAAATAGCTAAATTTTTTACAAAAGAAGAGTAGGAAGTTTTATAAAGAGTTCTACTACTTTTCAGACTCTCTTAATCTCTCTAGATAAGTATAAAACGGTTGTTCTGTATTCGGTCTCGTCTAGTACTCTATTCAGTATGGTTGAGCTAACACTTTATGGCGTGGATGGAAGTCCTCCAGTTCGTGCCGTTAAATTAACTCTAGCTGCTCTCAAGTTGCCATATAAATATATACAAGTTAATGTTTTGGCACGTGAACAATTGTCCCCTTCATATTTGGAGAAGAATCCCCAGCATACGGTGCCAACTCTAGAGGATGACGGCAATTTCATTTGGGATTCACATGCAATTATGGCATATTTAGTCACAAAGTACGCCTCGGGTGACGATTTGTATCCAAAGGATCCGCTAAAGCGCGCTGTAGTGGATCAGCGATTGCATTTTGAGTCTGGTGTGGTTTTTGCCACAGCTTTGAGAAGCATCACCAAGTTGGTCCTTTTCCTAAATCAGACTGTGATTAGCCAAGAACGGATTGACGCCATTGTGGAAGTTTATGATTTTGTTGAAAAATTCCTTCAAAATCATGATTACATAGCTGGCAATAGCCTGACCATAGCAGACTTTAGCCTTATTTCGTCGATCACCTCATTGGTGGCCTATTTGGATATCGATCAGGCTAAATACGTGAAGCTAAGCAATTGGATCAAGAAACTTAAAAAATTGCCCTACTACGAGGAGGCAAATGGAGAAGGAGCCGCTTTCTTCATCTCCGTTATTAAGGGAAAACAATTTACAGTAGCAGGTTAAATTATCGCTTAAGCCAAGCTAATTTCACAACTTGTTTAAAAACTAATAAATAATTGTTCTGTTTAAAGAAATGAATCTCAAAAAATGTTTCTAGAATTAATGAATGATATACCGACAATTGTATACTTAAGCTACATACATATGCACATATATACATACATAATATAAATCGCATGTATGTATGTATGTGCATGTTTTTGTACATTTGTCATGCAAACAAACATTTTCAATATGTGCTTATTATATTTATAAATACGTGTGTATATAATATAGATAAGTGAACTTATTTGAAATTTGACAGATAACGAATGAAATAGATGCACATACATATGTATAAATATATGTATGTATGTACATATATAATCGTATGGAAACACACCTACAGCTGGGGATTATATAATCAAAACGATTCCCACGGCATATTCGCTACCATTTGGTTCGATCAAGAGCTTTCAAAGCAAAAACAAATTAAAACGATTCCTACCTATGTATGTATCTTTTGACGTACTGAATTCATATACTCTTTCAAAATATTGACTTTTGAATCATTCATTGATCACCCTTGGAAACGTTACATTGCAAATTCCCTCTATACCCGACTTACCTCTGATTCAGCCGATAGTAGATCAATATGAAAGTAGCTTTATGAAAAGATTCAGACTCATTTATAGCTTCAAAAAATCTGTAAATGAATACATATGTACATATGTATTTTAAACTACCGATCATATTGACTCCATATGATAGATTTCTTTACTTATACGACATTTATTTTATTAGTAGCGAGATGAAGAAGATGGTTAAATCGCCTCAAAACTTATGCAAATGACTAATGGTGTTGGAAATGTTACTTGTGAGCATTACAAGCATATGTATGTGATCAATATTATTATAAAACTCTGTATTCGAGGTATATCTCAAATTTCAAATACCTAATGCAAAGGGTATACAAATGTTATGATTATTTGGAATTAATTGCGAAGCTTTTTTTAGTGATTAAGTTAGCGATTGTTTAGTTTAGTTTACTTTAGTTTTAAGACAACAGTTCAAGTTGAAACACACGTTTAAATTACAGGAAACATGGGAAAGCTAGTGCTGTACGGATTGGAGCCAAGTCCACCGGTCCGATTTTGTAAACTGACTCTTCACGCCCTGGGACTCCAGTATGAGTACAAGCTGGTGAACCTCCTGGCTGGGGAGCATAAAACAAAAGAATATATGCTAAAAAATCCTCAACATACAGTACCCATGCTGGAGGATGATGGACATTGTATTTGGGAATCGCATGCTATATGTGCCTATTTGGTGCGCAAGTATGCCAAAGATGATTCGCTATATCCGAAGGATTACTTTAAACGAGCTTTGGTTGATCAACGTTTACACTTTGAGTCGGGTGTGGTGTTTCAGGGTTGCATCCGCAACATTGCCTTGCCATTATTCTACCAAAATGAAACGGAAGTACCGCGCTCCAAAATCGACGCCATTTTTGAGGTCTATGACTTTCTGGAGAGTTTTTTGGGAACACAAACGTATATGTGTGGCTCAAGCCTGACCTTATCCGACTTCAGCCTAGTCTCATCTGTGTCCAGTTTAGTGGGATTGGCAGCCATTGAGAAGCAACGTTATCCCAAACTCAGCAGCTGGCTGAAACGTATGTCAGAGGTGCCTGGTTATCAGTCAAATAATGGCAATGGGGCACAAATGTTGAATGACATGTTCACAAACAAGATAACAAAAATAGTATGAGTTCTCATAGAGGTTATTTGAAAAATGTATACAAAATACATATATAAATATATATTATTGACTTAAATATCACATTATTGTATTGTTATTGACGATAAGGACATACTATTAGATCGGATTATTCGAAAGTTTGTCCTATGAATATTGCACAAAAGTGTTAAGTATGTACACTGTCCCAATTATTTATGAAAGCTATACAGAAGTTTAAGTTTATATTAACAAAATAGACTTGAATCAAGTCAGGGATTATTTTCAATTAGTCTTAAAATAAACTAACATATCTCGTTTTTGAAACATAATTCTAATTACTTGCTTCAACAAGAGATGAAAAGAACAAATGAACGAAAAACAAAAAGAACAAAGAATTCAAGATACATAACATTGATGAATCCTTTGTTGGTTTAATTTGTTCCTCCCATTTAGTGAAAGTCCTATTATCAAAATTATTTATATCTAGAAATTTGTTGCACAGTGTAATAGGAAATGCCAATTAACACGGTCGAGTCTCAACTATTTTTCTTGCGTTTCTCCAAAGCCTTCCAAACCAGTTTCATGCGTTGAACGCATTCGCGATGCTGGGATTCCCATAGTAAGGTAGTCAAACGGCCCAAAGTGGCTTCGCCAGTCTCCGCACTGCGCACCCATTGCAAGAGCAGCTGGTAAATCACCTGTTGATATGTGAATAATGATCATTTAAGAAATTTGCAAATTATATATTTTAATGATGACTAACCTCCTTAATATTGCCATGCATTTGATGGTCTATTATTGCTTGCTCTATTTGACCCTCCGAATGGCCCAGATCTCGCATCACCTGCTTCCAGCCTTCTCCCAAGTGTTTGGAAACTGCTTCTAGTATATGCCTATCCGGCTCTTCTTGAGACTGCATCATGGTCACAATACTGACTGTCTTACGGGCAGTGATCTGCTGGGTGGCTCCGACCCGCTTTCCATCCAATGATGTGGTGGCGCCAACATCTTCAGTAGTACTGGTGCTGCTCTTTCGTGAGCTACATGCACTTAGATTTTGATTGAAGTTGTAAACGGAGCCGAAATGCAAGTTGCTGGCATTTGAGAAATTCATGACCACCTGTTGCTGCGCATTGTGCACATTCATAGTGTTGTTGGTGTTAATGGCCCCGTCAGTGTTTCCGTTTACCAACGCGCTACCTGGAATGTTGGTCGACTGCACTACATCCATGGAATTGTAATTTGGATCTGACAGTTCCCGCAAAACGGATTCCGTTAGATCTGCAGACGCTGTGGGCGTTTGCGATGAAAGTGAAAGGGCTCCATTACTGACGTTGTCCTGCAGCTCATCCAACACGGGTAAGGCGTCCGTCTCTAGTCGTCCTATCTCTGTCACAGTTGTACTATCTGTTGACCCCGTTGTGGGAACCTTGTTGTTATTCCCAAAGACTGTGGGCAAGAGATTCTTTAGCTTCGGCATATTGAATAAATCGTCGCACAGCTTCCAATAATTATGCAAACTAAATTAAAGTCCGGAAATGCCAAAGATTGAGAAAAAATAAACTCTTGGGGAAATTCTTTTTGTGCGATTCCGAATAAGCTCGCTCTGGCCCAGGGCTGGTCTGTACAGCTGCAAAAAACGTGTTATCGATAGTATCGAAAGACCTTAAATTGTTCGATATGTTAATTCTATTATCTTCCTACCGATAACTGCACAGTGGGCAAAATGTAATTTTTTGTCTTAAATTAAACGGATCTTAATTTTCTTAAGATATGAAATCAGATTACGCTCAGGAAATCGTTTCTACATAGCTCAAGGAAGTCTACATTGCGAATTGAAACTGTGTTAAACTTTTATTATTAGTTCTCCAATGTATGTGTATTCTTAAGTCCAAAACAGCAACCGATTTGTTGGTAGAACTTTTATGCCGCTTAAAAATTAAGACTACGATCTCGGTGCTATGCAGGTGCTCGGCTGTTAACACTTTCTTTTAACTAAAGGGTACTGGATAATTCTCCACTTAGCAAATTACTATTACGAGACATATTTGTCAAATCTCTTTTTATATAGTATTACGATCCGGTTGATTCAAACACACTTATATAGTGGTCAGCAAAAGAAAATTTCAGCTGCATAACTTCAGTGGATTGATCCAGATATACGGACGAACGAACGGAAATGACTCTATGAATGAATTTAGTATCCTAATTTTAATAAAAAAATTTTCTATATATCATTAAATGATTCATAGTTAAAGACTTATTTGAATCGGAGCACCCAAAAAAAAGGTGGTCGTCAAAAATGTAGCACAGCAAAGCTAATTTTGTTTTAAAATGATTTCAAATTTAGTGGGATATCGCATCTTCCTTCTATATATATAAAGTTTATACATACATACATATATTCTTTATCAGCACGATGAACCGATTTGATAAATATATCGCTGGTTCTAATGAGCTTAAATTTTACAGATAGACTTCTTTTAGCTGGAGGAATTATATACCGATCGGATGACTAAATTATATAGCTGCCACAGAAATAATCGGTCAAAAATATCATTAGATGGTTGTTTTAAAAGTTAGTTTAATATATATTGAAATTTCTCTATTGAGTTTCAGCAAAATCAGTTGATGAAACTACCATAGGAACAATTAGAACAAAAGAAATGTTAGAAAACTGAAAAAACCTTTTTTCTGAAGTTAGGGCATTATCTTAAGATTTGACTAGTTCTTTCTTGATTCCGCCAATTTATGCATAGTTGTCAAGAAGATAGTTAACAAGATATACTATCCTTGGCATGGATGAAGTTAGGCCGTTCTTCTAGTTTAAGTTAAGCCATCTTCTAATAGTTCGTGCAAATAAATGCCATGCCAATTGGTTCCTCTGTATTTCTTATATGTATGTACATATGTTCTAGGGCATGTTGCTATTTCCGAGAATACTTAAGTTGTCTAGCGATTTTTGAAATTTAGATACCACAGGATTTTAAAATATAAATAGTTTTTAAGCGTTAACCATTTGGGAATTCCATGAGCAATGGTCGAGAAAACGTAAACTAGTCTACGTGTTCCGTAACCTAGAGTAGTCACAGGTTTGGTAGAGAGATACCGCGAAGATGTTAGATGTTAAATTACGTTACATTACAATATTTCTGTTGTAGACATTTGTGATAAGCAACGAAAAATTCAATTGATTTGTGTGCCGAAATCCAAAATGCATGGTACTTGAATACCTTTTGGGGGAAAAATATGACGCGATGATGTGTTAAAGTTATACATATATAAAGGATATCCCATTAACAATTAAGTCATACATAATATTAAAAATGAAATAGTTATATAGTTAATAGTTATAATTTTAGGAGCTTTGTTAATTTCAAAAAAACAGCCATATTCGTAAACAGATCCTTTCTAAATGCTTGATTCAAATGTATCATCAAAAATAAGCGGAAGAAGAAGACAAAAAGTTCTAGTAACGATGGTATCGGCATCTCTTTAAGGGTGTCCAGCTCTTCTCATTGCGACAGGGATGGAAAGGTGAAATTACCGATGGTATCGATTAACTTTCTTAGCTAATAATGAGCAACATCAGCAAGTCAAGGTAGATTCATAAGATCTTCTTTTTTTAACACAATTTTTTACGATGTGAATGACATAAATCATTCATACCTTTCCTTATCGGTTCAAAATATTTATCGTAAATTTATAAGCTTATCGATAATATCGATAGAATTATCAATGTCTTTGCAGCCCTAATTCTCTTCTTCTTCTTTTGCCACGTTCACTTGGATTCGTACGTACGTGTGTGTGTGTGTTGGTTGCATTCTCTCTCAATAGAAAGTCTTGGGCATAAATTAAACGTAAAATTCCTAACTAAGGTGTCCTCTTTATAAGTGCCATAGAAAATTGCATAAGATATCATATAAAAGTGCATTAATTCACAGATACTAAATGCCGCCGGTGATTGACTGCAAATTTGGGCCGCAACCGCTTCGCAGCACCTTTTCTTTTTTTTTGTCTTTCTCTTCTCATATGATATGACATGGCAACGTGGAGGTCTCTGGCCTGCTGCTTGGGCCCTATTTGAAGTGGGAGCTGCATTTTGTCCGAATTAAATAGTCGGAAATGGGCAGTTGCTTATACAACTAAAAACATATATGACAAAGAAATCGCGCGTGCTACTAAAATTTTTGAACTTTTAACTTATTTCTTATAAATATACGCCTAGCCGCTGCTCGTGGGAGGAAGCACTAGAGTAGCAACCTTTCACCTGATTTTTTTCGCAGAACCATACGGCAAACGGCGGTTCGTTTCCGCACACACACGCTCAGACTAACACCAACACATATGCAAGTACGCACGCCCACGCCGCGGTATGCCGCATTGTGTTGCTCCAGTTTTTGTGTGCTGTGTGCCAACCCAACAACAATTGTCCAATAAGTGGCCCGCATAATTCAAATACACCAATCCCCCCATATGCAACATACTTTTTGTAGAAGGGGATGCAGGAATAGCAACAGCAATTATTAATTAAATTATTAATTATAACAGCTATTATTTTGTCTTTAATTTTAGCAGAAGACACGCCAAGTTGGTCAAACTGGATTTTGTCAAAGGACTTAAATAGGCCGGATTTTTTGGATTTTACAGTACAGTAAGTGGAATTTTTATGTCTTTAATTTATTTGCATAGCTTAATATGTATGATTGTATGTGTGTGTGCCAATTTAACTATGTTTGTGTGGTTGTAAGTGTATGGAGCCCAAGAAGTTAACGGTTTAATGCCTAAAAGTGACTACGTCAAGAGTTTTTGCAACTTTTCCTACTCTGCTGAAAATACATCAGGTACAAGAAATTTCAATATATGCATACAAATTTTTGTTTCTTCATTATTTTCCGTTTAAGCTGAACTTTTGGCTTTGTCTTAACATTTGTCGACGTCAGCGCCGCTGCAAGCGTCGCATGTTTTTAATTTTTACCTGGTATATGTCTTTGCCTTTTGCTCACAGAAAAAGAGGTGCTCAATAGAGCACGAGCACTTATCCACATGCACACGTATACGTATACACACACACACACCTATACACTTGTCGATCGTTTTTATTGTACTAGCCGGCTATCATCCGGTTTTTATATGACTCTTCGCTCGACTAAAACCCCATATCCCCTCCCATCTCCACCTTAATACTTAAGCGTGTGCGCTCTCTTTCTTGCTGTGGCTCTCGCTCTCTGGTTTGCCTGGTTTCTTCATTTGACACATTTTTCATATGTTGTGAATGAGAATGTGTGCGTGTGGAGGCGATATTGGTGGGGCAGCCACAGTTTTGTTATTGTTGTTGCTGTTATTCTGTTGGCTTTTGAAGAGGAAAAATGTAGGCTACAAAAACTTGTTCGGGGAACTGATTTAGAAAACAGCTTTTTCAGCAAGTATGGTATATATGTACATACGTAGGTATGTCTGTCTATATGTATGATGATCTCGATCTCTATTAGATATCTTATCGATAGGCTGTTCATCAGGAAGCATTTGCCTGCGTGGTCAGCCCAGCCCCTTCTCTATATTTTCCACTGTTGACCACACTATTCCTCTACTTATCAGTAGAAACACAAAAAAAAACACAATTTCAGTTTCCATTCTTGCTATTACGTGGCCATTTCGCATAGTTAAAGTTTAAAACTTAGTGAATGCTAAAATAGATTTGGTTTATCAAATCTCGTCGACACCCCTCTCTCCCTTCTTCTGTACAAGCAAAATGGCAGCAGGCACTCAATGTTCTGTAGCGTTATCAATGAAGGAGAGACCGAACGCTACAATAACGACATGCGGGTCGAGAGCTTATCAAAACCAAAAAGTATATAGAAATTTATGTGAAGTAAAAATAAATAGGAGAATTCGAAAGGGAGATAAACAGACACAGACAATAGAAAAGGGAAGAAAGAGAGACACGCAGATAGACAAGAAACTAGTTTTGAATTGTCTTAAACAGCAGCAAAATGAAATTCCTAAATATAGCGTTTTGTTTTGAATCTACGAAAAACCAAAGAAGGTCTTGCCCTAAATTTTCTTTTATACATACATAATACATAGATCGTTTGGAACTTTCAGTTCCAACAAATTTCTCTCAAAGATTTGTCTACTAGTCTCTCTCTAGTTTAAATTATATTTTGTTAACCTATAATTAGCAAGCGACTAAGGAAACATTTCTTTACTCTGGTTCTAAAAGATGCAAATTTAAAAAAACGTTCTTTTTCTTATGTTATATTAAATTTGGTGTAGAATTTAGAAGATACGTACAATTACATATATAAGACGATTAAATATAAGCCTAGGCAGATGGGAAAAAAAACGCTCTAGCTTGGCTTTAATGTGTATGTATTTAAATCTTTTACCATCGAGTACATATATTAATAATGGAAAGTATATTTTTTTTCCCCCCTTTTTCCATTTTCAGTGGTACTGTAACGACTTGGAACGAAAAAGGACTCTTCTCTTTTTTTTGAGTAATGCAAGCAGCAGTGATGGAGGAATCTAACGGTAAGTCGGTTAATCTATAAAGATATATATACATATGTACGTACCATTTGACAAGATCAATATCTTCCATTAGCAATCAACATTGAGCAACAGCAAATCGCCCTTAATAATGGCCAAGAGCAGGTGTCTAATAACAACGAGCAGCAACAACAGCAGCAGCAACCATCATCTCCCAATTTGGTGGCCACTCCCACTAGCACTAGCGGAGGCAATGCAACTCCCGCTTTTAGCTACGATGATCTGTTCCCGGCCTTGCCGACGAATACATCAGCTGCAGCGGCTCTATCCAGCTCGTCTGGTCCCAGCATAGCTCGCGTCCAGAGCTCTCAGAATTCCCAGGTAAGTCGAGACCAGCAGAAGGGCATTCCAGTTTAATTTACTTATATATGTATATTAGATTCTGACTCTGTCGGGTGAGGAACGCAAGTCTACCGAATCGGACAAGTTTGGTGAAGGCGAATCGAAACGCATCTGCCAGCAAATCACCAAGGAGACTGGTGCCCAGATCGAGATTGTCAGCAATAAGAATCAATCGTTGACTTTTCTGATTAAGGGGAAACATAGCGAACTGTTGGATGCGCGTCGTAAAATTCTGATGAGCTTCTCGACTCAGGCTAGCCGCCAATTGACAATACCGCGTGAGCATTATCGCGTCATTCTGGGCAAGGGTGGTCAGAGATTACGGGATTTGGAACGTTTGACATCCACGCGAATCAATATCCCTAGCCAAGGCGATGAGAGTGAATTTATCACGATCGCCGGTACCAAGGAGGGAATCGAGAAAGCTGAGCAAGAGATACGTCAACTATCCGCTGAGCAATACAAGAAATCATCGGATCGCATTTCCGTGCCGAAGATTTATCATCCCTTCATTGTGGGTCCCTACAATGAGAACCTGAACAAGCTGCAGGAAGAGACAGGGGCTAAAATCAATGTGCCTCCGCAGCAGGTACAAAAGGATGAAATAATCATATCCGGCGAGAAAGATGCCGTGGCATCTGCCAAGACCAAGGTGGAATCCATCTACAAGGAAATGGAGAAAAAGTGCGCTACCGTTAGCGTTGAAGTGGCCAAGCCACAACATCGTTATGTGATTGGTCCGAAAGGTTCAACCATAGCCGAGATACTTCTACTCACTGGCGTTAGTGTTGAGATGCCACCCAACGATTCCACCTCGGAGACAATTACCCTACGTGGTCCGCAGGTTGCCCTAGGGAATGCCCTCACCGTTGTCTACCAGAAAGCCAATTCGGTCAAGTCGGTGGAAATTGATGCTCCGCATTGGATCCATAAGTACGTAATCGGTCGAAAAGGTGCCAACATGAAACAGCTGGAGGAGGATTGCCCCAATGTAAATGTTAATTGCTTGGAGGACAATATAAAGTTGGAAGGTGATCCGGAGAATGTTGACAAGGCCGTCTCCTATCTCACAGAGATCATACGCAACTATGAGGAGAATTTCACATTTGAGGTAATGACTGTGAATCCTTCCTACTACAAGCACATCATAGGCAAGGCTGGCGCAAATGTTAATCGACTCAAAGACGAGCTTAAGGTTAACATCAATATCGAAGAGCGCGAGGGCCAAAATAACATTCGCATCGAGGGACCCAAAGAGGGTGTGCGATTGGCTCAGCTTGAATTACAAGAAAAAATAGACAAACTGGAAAATGAAAAATCAAAGGATGTGATCATTGATCGTCGATTGCATCGATCCATTATTGGCGCCAAGGGAGAGAAGATTCGAGAGGTCAAGGAGCGGTATAGACAAGTAACCATAACCATACCGACTCCCCAAGAGAACACCGATATTGTGAAACTACGCGGTCCCAAGGAGGATGTGGACAAATGTCACAAGGACTTGCTCAAGCTCGTCAAAGAGATCCAGGAGTCGTCTCACATCATTGAAGTACCAATTTTCAAGCAATTCCACAAGTTTGTAATTGGCAAAGGTGGCGCTAACATTAAGAAGATTCGCGATGAAACGCAAACGAAAATCGATCTTCCTGCTGAGGGTGATACCAACGAGGTGATTGTCATCACCGGCAAAAAGGAGAATGTTTTGGAGGCCAAAGATCGCATTCAAAAGATTCAAAACGAACTTTCCGACATTGTGAACGAAGAGGTGCAAATTCCGCCCAAATACTACAATTCCATCATTGGCACTGGTGGAAAACTCATTTCGGCCATTATGGAGGAGTGTGGAGGTGTGTCCATCAAGTTCCCCAACAGCGATTCCAAGAGTGATAAGGTAATGCGAAGAGACTTTTGATAGACGCTATTTGGTTTTTAATTATATTTCCCCTCTTCTCTGTCGGTCAGGTCACCATACGTGGTCCCAAAGATGATGTGGAGAAAGCCAAGGCGCAGTTGCTGGAGCTTGCCAATGAACGGCAGTTGGCATCCTTCACCACTGAGGTGAGGGCCAAGCAACAGCATCACAAATTCCTTATTGGCAAGAATGGCGCCTCAATTCGAAAAATACGCGATGCCACTGGAGCCCGTATCATCTTCCCCTCGAACGAGGACACCGACAAAGAAGTTATTACTATCATTGGGAAGGAGGATAGTGTGAAGAATGCTAAGGAGCAATTGGAGGCCATCATTAAGGAATGCGATGAGGTCACCGAAGGCGAAGTATCTGTTGACCCAAGGCACCACAAACATTTTGTAGCCAAGCGGGGCCAAATCTTATACCGCATCTCTGAAGAGTGTGGCGGCGTAATGATTTCCTTCCCTCGTCCCGGCAGCAACTCCGACAAGGTAACTATTAAAGGAGCCAAGGATTGCATTGAAGCGGCCAAGCAGCGTATTGAGGAAACTGTAGCCGATTTGGAGGCCCAAACCACCATTGAAGTGGTAATACCTCAGCGCCAACATCGAACCATTATGGGAGCCCGCGGATTTAAAGTACAACAAGTCACATCCGAATTCGATGTCCAAATTAAGTTCCCTGATCGTGATGCTACCGAACCTGTAGAAGGTCTAACCAACGGCACTGAACTGAATGGAGAATCCAGCCAAGGACAAGAAGGGGGCTCCGATCAGACAGTGGAGCCTGTGCGTCAATGCGACGTAATTCGTATTACCGGACGCATTGAGAAGTGTCTGGCCGCCAAACAGGCTCTTCTCGACCTTATTCCCATTGAAGAAGAGCTGACTGTTCCCTTCGATCTGCATCGCACCATTATTGGACCCCGAGGAGCCAATGTGCGTCAGTTTATGTCCAAGTACGATGTGCATGTGGAGCTCCCACCCAGCGAACTTAAGTCGGACATTATCAAAGTATCAGGGACACCCGCTCATGTCGCCGAGGCGAAAGAAGCATTGGAAAAGATGATCGAGGATTATGAGGCCGATAGGGCTGATCGTGAGCTTCGCTCGTATGTTCTTCAAATTGATGTCGATACGGAATATCATTCAAAGCTCATTGGCCGCCAAGGAGCAGTCATCAATAAGCTGCGCGCCGATCACGATGTCAACATTTCGCTGCCCAAACGCGATGATCCGAATCAACGGATTATTTCCATTACTGGCTATCAAGCCAAGGCTGAGGCAGCCCGTGATGCCATTCTAGAGATTGTCGGCGAGTTGCAGACCCTCCACCGTGAAGTCATTGAAATCGATACGCGCATTCACTCCCATATTATTGGCCAACGCGGACGCACCATACGCAAAATCATAGAAGATCACAAGGTGGGTGAACGAAACGACTTAAAACTCCTTGGCAATATCTAATGATTTCTTGTGTTTTCTTTTAAGGTGGACATTAAGTTCCCGTCCTCTGATGAAGCTCAAAATAATCCCAATGCCGTAACCATCATTGGCAAAGAGGAAGATGTGGAGAATGCCAAGGAAGTGCTGCTTAGCATGGCCGAGGACTATGAGCGGGACTACCTTGAGAACTTACCAGTATCACCCCAGCAGCAGACTGTTGCTGCCTTCCTTACCGGCAGTTCAGGAGGCGGCGGTGGTGGCAGCGGTAGTGGTCCTGTTGGGGCCACTGAAAATGGTTTCATCATTAAGGATGCTCCATGGGAAAAGCAGAAGCAGCAACAAGCTAAAAACTTAACTGCTCCAAACACTCAATCGCAGGAGGATTTCCCTCATTTTGCTGCCGGAGGTGCTCCAGTGGCCGCTACGCCCATCACCTCCGTTTGGGGGCCCAAGAACTAAGAACCCCAATGGGAGAAGCGGGAACGGGGCAGCAGCAGGCGTGCGGACGTCTCTAGTGTCAAATGATATATTTATATATATATATATATATAGACTTTTATATATATGGTATAGGTTGTCCTCTCTCCTAGGAGCTTTTCTACAACGCAATTTGTGCAGGTTAATTGAAAAAAACAAAGTAACACAACAAAAAAATAATGACAAAAAACTAACGATAAACTATTTTTGTATAATTTGATACACACACATAAACACAGACACACTACATGAAATTGCATTTATACGGACATGTTCGGTTCCGGTTCCTGGTTCCTGGTCCTAATCGTCCTTCCATCCCCAGCCCGTTTGTGCCGCTTTCCCCGCCCTTTCTTTGTCTTTTCACTTCAATGCCAATTTCTTCTTTCATTTAAACACACAGCATATGCAACAACAATAACAACATCAAACAATATTCTAATTAGTTAAGCAGAAAGTTCAAGATATGTTTTGTTAAATGAATTGAAATATGAATAGATGAATGATATTGAAAGCATCAAGAGAATGAATCGAGTAACGAAACGACAGAAAGAAAAAACAAACACAAGAAACAATTATTATAAGCATAAAATGTTAATTATTTACTCCCGCTGATTTCTTTTTTTTATGATTATAACTATATACATACTATGATTATGATTGTAATAACCGATATAAGAAATCTACCGTCTTCTCATCGCAAGATTAGTTAATTATCCTAAATGGAGACAAAAGTGCATTAACGTTGATTCTATTGTGCTTTTGCATAGAGTATGGAAAAAAAAGAGAATTAATTGAATAGAATTGAAAAAATATTTATGTATGCTGATTCATTATTCATGGAATTGAATCATTTTATGTGAAGGGATTTTATTTTCTGCACGCCTGCTCCTGCCCAAAATCAAGTAACAAATGACCAGCTTTGTTCCCTGTACACACACACACACATACACATATTTCAAAATGAATAGAAAAACATTTTTACATTTTGTGCAATTTTTCTTGATTTATATTAAATTGTTTTCGACTTATACACTTATTTTTCCCCAACTTAAAATTTTATTATACTCGCGGGTGTGTCGCAAAAATCCGGGGGAAATGAGTTTTATATATGTTTTTCATTTCCTCCCCTTCCCACTATACCATCCCCCGCAATTTTTTGAAAGTTGAAACACTAAAATTATGAAAAATAACAATTTCAATTTTTTACTATTGCTATTCAAAAAAAAAAAATACAAAAAAAAAACACATACAAAAAATATCAAAAAAAAAAACACATACAACAACAAAAACAACATAAAAAGCCAATAAAAAACGCAAACAAATCATATATAATATATATATATTTTTACATGTTTTATTTTTGATTTTTTTTCGGTTTCCCTTATTTTATTGACGGCATTGAAGAAGAAGAAGAAGCAGATGAACGACAACATTAACACCAAGTAAAACAGACCTGATATTGTAAATTTTTCAAAATATACATGCATATTTACAGCAAGAGTAATAACAGCAACAACAACTGCATTAGCAACTAACTTAAGAGTGTAGAAACAAGAGTGTAGAACAGCAAGAAAACATAATATAAAAATGTATATATTTTCCTATATTAATGAAGAAAACAAAATCAAATGTACGAAGAAAAAAACAAAAGCGAAATATTTTCACTCATGATGTACTGTTTTTTAATTATTCAAACAATCTATTAACAAATATGGATATTTTCTTTTGAAATACAAAACAAAATAAGAATGAATCAAGTTTTAAATTTGAAACGGAAATGTATGTTTTTACGAACTGGTTCGATCGTTCTGGGCTTGTGGATATGAAATTGGGATCTGCTTAGTCATCGTTGTCACTGTCCTCGTCTTCATATCCAAAACCACATACCCCATGGTGTGGATCGCCCAATCCTTTACCTTCTATATCGCTCTTTATTTCTGCTTCTGCTTCATTTTCTATTGAAGCTGACGCTGTGGCCACCATTATGAGGACAAAAAGTGCTAGAAGGACGATCTAAACCAACAAGAAAGTCTTAATTTAACGGCCTTTGAAAACTCTATTTACTTACAAAGAGTTTCATGTTGCCGAATAACCGTTGACTAAAAAAATTAAAAACTTGCTTCGCTTTTATACTCGTTTATCGGTGCGTATACTTATCTACAGATTCATAAAGAAGTTAAAAAATTGCTTCCAGAACAAAGGAAGCTCAAACCAAGCACAGTACCTGTTAATAAAAAATGGACTGCAAGTCGCAGCACCGATTTGAAGATTCCCTATATTAATTGGTGGAATACCTCTAATATCCTAACAATCTGAGCCGTAATGAGGATAGATTAAAACCCTGCAACTAACGTGCCGAAGAAGAAAAATATTAACATATAAATTTAAAGCGAACTTGGAACTTCATTATAGCTTTTTCCAATATATTTGTTTCTATTAATTAGGGTTTATTTAATGACATCTCGAATATTGCACATTAGATTTTCAAACGCGGGTTCCAAATTCTATGTTATTGAAATGTGTCTATGATATATATACGAGCACTTTCCACAAAAAACGATATATATATATATATATATATATATATATATATATATATATATATATATAAAGAAATATTCAGAAAAAGGAAAAAAAAAAAACTATAAAAAAAACTGCAGATTATTTTAAAAACGATACCAGAACTAGATCCGAGCTTTCCGTACTTACATACGCCTATCGTTATCGAATATGGTAGGTCGATTCTGACAATCGACTAGTCGATATTCACATTAACCAAACGAAAATAGCAAAATTAATAAAAAGGCTTGTGCGGTAAAAGACAAAAGTAGATAAACAACACCAAAAGAAGGAACAATGGAGGATCGTAAGTGTTCAGCATATTGTGAAAAATGACTTAATTGTGTGAATTGCAACAAAAGTCCAATTGGCTAGGTTTATGTGTTGCAAAATTGGCCAGGTCTTTGGTATTCTTATTGGAACACACGTCTTTTGTTTAAGACGTGTGAGAGAGGGATAAACATTTAGGGCAGAAGATACTAATTAGTCGGGAACTTGGTTAAGTTAATTGATATATTTGAGCACACAAACCCACATTATTTCAATAAAAAAAAACAGTAGTGGTTGATTTAAAAAATAAATTATTAGATGAGTCATGGTCATGTTTTTCCTTTTCCCGAACTCGAACAACGAATGGACGGCCATGCAACGTTGGCGAAATTAAAAGAAGCAAAAAGAAAAGTCGAAATTCGTGGGAGGCGAAATACGTAGGTTCTGCAAATCTCGGCAAATAAAACAAATTGGAAAAAATTCACTGCAAATCGGTAAACAATTCTATTATAAATACGTGGCGAATGTAGGCATGGGGAAAGGGGCAGAAGAATGCGGCCCCAGAATAGAATTACTTTTAATTGTCTTGATTCCCCCTCAAACTGATGAATATAGTTAGATATGTGTATGTATATTGATTGATAGCCCAGTTGAAGACGCCAATCTCCGCCTCTTCGATGACATTTCCAGGCAGCGACAACAACTCAATTTTGTCCCACTTGTTGATCGTACCAAAAATGTTGCGCTTTTTTTCTGCCTGCCTCATCATTGTTGCAGTCGCAAAACGAGGAAACCAGATTTTGTTGTTACCTTGCTTTGTGCTCTTTTTGTTTTGTTGTATTCTTTCTCTATCGTGGCTTGTTACTGCTTTTGGCCAATGTAGAGTCTTGAATCAAGTTTAGTTAGAGCTTTGCTGCAGAAGAGAGCGGAGGTTGCCACAAGCCACAGAACGATAACAAACAAAAGAAAACGCTTACCATTATGTGAATTTCTGTGAACAATTAAAAACTGTATAGCAAAGCAGAAAAGAAATATTAAAAGAAAAGAAAAAAATTAGCTTTGGAAATGTGATATCTACAGAAAAAACGAAACACGATTGAACCACACGATTGCTCCTCCATTTCCCATAAATGCCACGTTCAAAATAGAAAGTATTTGTTGTTTTTGTTGTTGTTGTTGTTGGTGTTTGTCGGCCAACATGAAAGAAACCACAAAACTTGGCCAGCTATCATCATTATGACGGAATCAGAGCCAGTTAGCTTGGAGTTTATTGAGGACTCTTATTTGCCTCGCATCGACGATATCACTCTGACGCCATCGCTGGATCAGGAGGAATCTAACGATCTCCTGCTTGAAGATGATGCCCATTATGATTTAAGTGAAACTGAATTGTATTTGAGAAATTTAACCATTGATGAAATCTTTTATGATGTGGATTCGGATTATGCCAACACATTGGAACTGCAGGCAGTCGAAACCGAGTTTGCCATAGCCTTAAAATCAAATCCACAGACTTCAACAGATAACTCCTCCATATCTCTGGCGAAACGTTTTCGTCTTAAGTTCCTTACCAAGCGTTCGATGCGTGATGTTAAGGTCACGTTTATAGATTTCTCGAAACCATATCTGGCTAAAATATCAAACAAAGATAACTATAGAAAATTTCTACATATTGGTGACCTGGGCAAAGGTAGTTCTAAGACAATTTTTCTCTATACTTTCTTTTACTTTACATAATCAATTACTAACTCTACTTCAACATATTTTTATGCATTCTATTGGCTTTTGAAAACAGTTTGTGAGTATTAATGAAAAAATATATGACAAAATGCTAATCATTTGACATTTTATTAAAAACCCAAAATACCAAAAATTCGTTTAAAAAGCCTTTGAGGACATTGCTTTCAAAGGAGGTACATAGCCCAAGAACACACTAAACAATTTTGAGAAAAATGAAGTTGCAATTAGTAATTAGAATAGAAAATATAACATTTTGTTATATATTTCATAGATAATACTGCAAACTTGACGGAGCCCTCATCTCCAGCTGCTTCTGTAGCTTCTGCAGAAATTGCTGCTGAGTTTGCGGCCTTAACCGTTGAGGAAAAGGAACAGAGACGAGCCGAATGGAGTCAGGTTGGTCCTGGAAACAATATTGATCATTTTTTAATAATTTCATTATATAATTTTTATATATATAGGAGCTGGCACGTGTGGAGGAGGAAATCAATACGCTGCGCACTGTCCTGGCTTCAAAGACGCGTCTTGCCTCCGATCTCAAGCGCAAGCTGGGCATTACCGTTTGGAAGGAGCTAACTGACGATGTTAATCAGGGCGTAAAGAACATTAAAGAAAGCACTGTGTAAGAAAATATAACAATTTTTTTTCTCAGTTACATATTATTATTTTGCTTTAACTTGATACATTTGTTGTAAATATTTTTAATTTCTAACCTGGCTTTTGTTTTCATTATTGTCGATGCTAATTAAACAAAATTTAGTTACCAATCGGTGGAGCAAAGTATGGGCACTTTTACGAAAGCTGTACATGAGGCACCCTTGTAAGTGGAAATGTGTTAAAGTCGAATCTCGCCAAACTAATTCACATTTTTCAACTCTCTACTTTAACACGAAAGAACTTCTCTCACCTGTTTGTAACTAAAAAAAAATAAAACTAATTCACCACGTACTTATAACTAATACTTTGTGTTGACAATATTGTTGTAGGAGTAAAAAGAGCTAACTAATTTTAATTCTCTCTCTCTTCCAACAGATTTCAACGTACTGAATCGGTGCTTAAGTCAACGGGGGAGAAAACGGCATCAGTTTTTGGCAGCATTACTAGCGGCATTACCTCGAAATTATCTCAAATGAAAAACTCTGATTCGATGCGTTCTATTGAAGCTTCTGTCGGCTCTGCCTATGAGAACGTTAAAGTAAGCTATGAACACAACAATTTTATGTGCCAATCTCACGCGGTAACTACTATTTTATTTATATATCTATTTATCTTGCATTATGATTCATTCACCTTACCACACACTAACTAAATATAATTTAGGCACACATTTATTCCAAAAAACGATACAATAATATTAATACAGAAAATACTATACAAACTGGTTTAATTTGTTGCATGGCTGAATGTTTTTCAGTATTTGCCTTTGGTTTGAGCACCTCATTTCCATTTTGGCTAACACCTCCTTTTATTCTATATAATTGTAGACCAAGGTGACATCACGCTCGGGTTCGGTTTCCAGTTTCCCAGACGCTCTAGATGAGAACCAAACATCGTCCGGACTAAATTCACCTACAGACTCTTTGACAAAATAGAACACAAACCACAACATTAAACTATTTTGAATATGGAATAAACAAATTCGCGTCTAATAATCAAAAAATCACATATACACCCACACACACACACACTAATATATTATTTAACTAACACCAAGATCAGAATTTATTTATACATAAAAGATATATCTGTGTGTTATATATATATATATATGTAATAATTATGGATTAACGCGTTTTTGAAAGTGAAATTACTTACTGCATTACATTCTGTTACTTTTGATAGAATTCTAAGTGTGAATGTTAATCAAATTCATTCCTAGCCCTTTTTAAAAAAATCTTGAAATGAAGATAACTTATTGTGTATAAAATATTTACATTTTGTTTATTTTTACAAATATTTTTTCATTTTCTTCTATAGGCTTTGAGTCGCGTGATTAGATGGCGTAACTGATAAGGAAAGATGCATTAATGTAGTGAATATAAATTCCAAATTATTTAACATAAACAGAGCTTGCAGGCGAAATTTCTTAATTTTAAGTAAAAAAGCACCATCCAAATGTATAAAATTACAACACCCACACTCAAATAATTCGTTGCTGCCGCTTTTGGTAAAAATTTGCTAAATGTGTATGAAGATAATTCTAAATAAACGCAAAATTAGTACCCATGAAAATCATAATCTTGAATTTTCTTAAATATGATCCTTTTGATATACATAAATATGTACATAATTAATTATGATAACCATCTTATCCTTTACTTTGCCTAATATTGGTTTCTACCTTAATCAGTAAGTGGTCATATTTATCCTTGATGGTGACTGAAATGCTTATCATATATTTCAGGACTGATAACTCCAGACTCCATCGGACGAGTTAACGATTTTTCCGAAATCGGCTACACGATTCTTATTTTTTTTAGTAATAAAAACAGCGAATGCTCCAATACGTCCTTCGAGCACCATAAAACGTCTCCCTGTAAGGGGTTCTTTTTAGTCATTTTTAGTAACAAGATAAAATCTGTATAGGCGCTCTCCAGCACATATGGAGTAACATTGTATGTTTGCTGTATTCTGTTGAGTTCAAATTTTAATATCTTAGAGGAATGAACCGGCATCTGCTCCTTCTTGAAACGAAGTTATCAGAATTAGTATGGATTTTGAAAGGAAGCACCTAGCTGGTGTCGCGATAACAAACAGTCGCCAGCATATTGTGGTTAAGAGGTGAATTAAACGGCCATAATCCATTGCGGCTTTGAATAATTCTTATTTCTGCTCAATAATAAAAATGTTTCTTTTAAAACGAATTCTGTTAATAATATTTGTTTTAAGTAATGCTTATCTGGAGTATAATTCTCCTCAAATTTTTATACGGCTAAGATTGCGGATTAGATGGATTACAAAAATTATCTAATCTGGAAATGTATTCGTTTTACTGATACATTTTTTAACACATTAAGACATCACATAGAGAAAGGTTATCTAAGACATTTAAGTTTAAAAAAGTTTCTATTTATGAATGTGAAATATTAAACCAAATATTTTCTATAATATGCAAGAATTTAAATTCTAGGACCAATAATCTAAAGTGGTCAGGAACAACTCGCAGACAACTCGTAAACAATATTTAATTTCTCAATATATTAGTCCTTATATTATTATATATGCTCATGGCTTAGAGGACTCAATAAACAGAAATAACAATTTTAGAAGATATATTTATTAAATCATAAAATACTTGGAAATATTACACAATATGATCCTCCAACAGGGGCTGTTCGTCTATTAACCTCTCGAAACTCAGGCGAGATAAATCTATGGTTTGGTATTGCCCTTCCAGTATAAGCTCAGAAATGGCTCTACCCACTGCTGGAGTTTGTTGAATACCATGACCACTAAATCCAGCTGCTATGTACAGATTTTTATAGTACGGATGTTTACCAATGACTCCATTAGCATCAAAACTATTATGATCGTAGTAGCCCGCCCAACTGCTTTGAACTTTTATTGACTCGAAAGCAGGAACTCGGGTGGCGAGTGTGGGCCAAATATTTGACTCGAAGTAGCCGTGATCCACATCGAGTGTGTGGCATTCCGGTTCCTCTGCATCGCAAGGACTTCGACCGCATAGAAAATTGCCTGTAAGACCATCGCGACGAAAATACGTTCCATCGGGATCAATGGTCAGGGGTGTGGCCAACCCAGGACAATTTTTCCCTTGTGTGCTAAAGACGTATACATAACGCTTACGAGGTTCTACTGGTAAACCAGTACGAAGAATCTCGTTGGTTGAGTTGGGATCACCGATTCCGGCTAGGCTTGCCACGTTTCCCGATTGTGCTCCAGCAGTCAATAGGCATGTATTGAAATTTACTTTCTTCTGCGGCTCGTTTGGATCACCAGAAGAGATTAAAGCTCCAGTTAGATCTCCGTTGGCATTCCGTTTAAATCCAATTACTTCTCCACTCACAAAACGAGCGCCATAAGCCCGTGCTTGGTGCTTGAAACCCATCAACAGAGCCCAGGGATCGAACCAACCCTCTTTGTTCAGGCCATAGCAACCCAGTTGAATATTATCGGTAGCTAGCCACGGAAAACGTTTCGCTAACCCACTCGGATCCAGTAATTCATTACGGGCACCTAATTCATTTTGAAACTTGGAGTTCCTAGCCAACATTTCGGCTCCTTTTGAAGATGCTAAGACTAGGTAACCATTCGGTTTGAAATTTAAATCCACGTCGCCCAAATGTTTTTGACTATTCATAATGAATTCATAGCCATAAAGTGACATTTGTATGTTCTCCGCCAAGGAGAATTGTTGACGCAGTCCACCGACAGAGAGCACTGTTGAGGCGCTTGTATACTTAATTGATCGGAAAATTATTATGCGTCTGACAAAGAATAAAGAAACATACTCACATATGCATCCCGCTCCACCACCAGCACATTTAGTTTCTTCTGCTGCTCTTTGGCCTTAAGCCCAAGCCAATATGCCGAAGAGGCTCCCATGCCCCCACCTCCAATGATCAAGACATCGCATTGGTCGGGCAAAGGATCCGAGGGCGGAACAATCGGGGTACGACTGCTTAGACACCGCAAATGCTGCAATGCAGCCGTTCGCACAACTCGTCCAAGGCTCAGCATTTTTCACACTACTCCAAGCTCTCGTGTCTGGCCTTTTTGATGAATCCCAATAAAAAAAAACTGCGTGCCTCAGATTAGATTTGTGCACTTTGTGTGCAAATAGAATAGAGTTCACTACCGTTCTTCCCCTCCGCCGCCACTCAAATATCCCCATCTAAGTAAATACTATTATCTGCAACGAGCTCATCAGTATTCGTTATGAAATCGTTTAACAGAGGCGAAAAGACGAGATGCCAGAGATTCTTGTTTTGGAAGGTAATTGGCTGTTTTGAAATAATGTGAAATTGTTTTTATTAGCTCTCCAAAAACACTTTGTATTCTCTCTCTATATAATTTAACCTCCAGTTAGTCCACACGATATGCCCACACTACACAACAGATAGAAGGTGTTAAAATAGACAGACAGTTAGTATAGCGGATTTGGAACCACATTTTATATCCTATACCCTATAATGGTTGAAAGGGTACTTTAAAGTCGCCAAAATGACGAGTCGATTGAGACATTTCCATCCATCCGTCCGTATGAGCACTGAGATCTTTGACAGTATAAAAGCTATTGCTACCAGATTTGGTATGTAGACCTGTACAGTGAGTACCTCAGCTATATCAAAGTTTGAATACCTTTACAAATTCTCCAGTTGGAAACGCAAGTGCCAAAAGGACTTTTGTGAGACAACCCCATGTTGTTTTAGACTGATGAAATAAAAAAACCCACAATTTTTTTTGGTTTTATGACTTAAAACCCGGTTTCCGTTCCTATTAGAGACAAAAATTTCAGCTTTAATATTCTCAGTATATATGTATTTCAGTTGAATGCCCCGAAATTTAGTTATTGTGATTTTTATGAACTTCTTTATTTATCCACCAAGTTTTTTTTTAGAATCAATTGACTATATTATATAGGACCGGAACGATCATTCAGAAAAAAAGTTTTAGATCAATAACTCGGTTGCTTCAAATAGTATTATGATTATTATATTATGTATTATTGTTTTGTTGGTATTATATACATATATAAATAGAAACATATCTACTGCGTTTTAACTGATTCGTTTGACAATATGCTATAGCTGTCATAGCAAAAATCTGAATAAAAAATGTTATGTATGAGAAATATTTAGAATGAAACATTTCTTTTAGAATTTAGATTTGACTTGTTATATATACATATGTATGTAGATCCTAATGATATTTCCAAAAAAAAATGGTGGGTTGCTTGGCCATCCGAAATTTAAAAATCAAAAAGATTGTTTTGTGAGCTCGTAATTCTATTTGGTTCTAAAATATCTTAATATCGTAGAAAAATAATAAATTAACAGACATTAAAGAAAAAAATGAAGCAACCAAGTCATTCTTGCAGACCCTGTACCAGGTAGAGTTACTTCATAAAGTAAAAACGATCAAAATCGCCATCAATTTACATTGTAAATTTTACAAAATAATTCTCTTAGCATGCAGCAACAGCGAACGCATGCTATCTCGCTCACTCTTAACAGCCAATCTTGCAGTGGGCGTTTCAGTACAATCTACGATATTTAGTGTCCGATTTTGACAAAATTTGGTCAAATGGTGCATAAAAGTGCCAAAAAAGATATCTTTATTACAGCTCTAGCTATGTATAGTTTTTTTCTAAATTGCCGGAGCGGTAGTGGTCGTGGCAATAATTTGGAAAAAACTTAATCTGCGTAGACACTATACGGATGTTGACACAAAATTTGGTTGCTCTTATAGTCTCTGAGATCTCGGTGTTCATACAGACGAACGGACAGGCGGGCAGACGGACGGAGGGTTATACGAACATGTCTCAATCGACTTCGCTATTAATACTGATCAATAATAATATATGCACTTTATGGGGTCATAAAATTTTCCCTTTGGCTGTTACATACATTTCTTTCACTATAAAATGAGCAGTTTAGGGTGGAAAAAATATACGTGCAGGATCTGTTAATCCCATGCATTTTTCTCAATACCTTTCAAACACTTTGACTATTATAATTTTGTAAACACAAAAAAAACGAAATAATATGGCAGCAAGTAGAATTCCGAAGACTGTTTCAATGTTCAAACCCTTCATTTTGTATTGATGAAAATATTTAGTAGATGTAGGAAAAGAAGGCCTGGAAATTTGAATTCCCAACTGTGACCCAATTGAAATCTATGTTTAAAAAACTGACATACGACATAGACATAGGGAATCGAGAAAGTTATTTTATATTTTTCATAAAATTTCTCATTGTTTTTATTGAAGTCGAGATGGTGCTGATTCGTGGTGTCTACGAGATTTGGGAGCTGAAGGCCTCAATCCTGAGCTGTGTTGCTCTCTTTATAGCGAATTGTAATGTCTTGCCCATGCGTTATTTGGCCGATTTGCCATCCACATTGATTACACTATCCAGTGTGATGCTGCTCCATCACTTTCGTGTGGATAATATTGCTCCAGTGCACAATCTTTGGCAATTACTTCTGGAACTTGTATTATTCTACATATGCAATCAGATCGTTATAATCTTGATTTGGGAGCAATTCTGTTATATACTGGATATTATAGAGGACCGCACTACGTCTAGGCCTCTTGTGTTAAATGCATATCAAAAATCACCCAGTTCGTTATTCTCCATTAGGCACAATACCGTCTATTTGTTAAAGCTGTTGGTCGCTGTGGCTATCACTTACAGCTCCGTAAAGTGGACACTCTTCCTGGACTATGTGCTGCCTTGGCGGCGTTATTATAACTACTTTTACAATCCATGGGAGAAAACGGATAAAAGAAGAGGTGCCAGAAGCGCAACTCGTGCGCGTTCAAAGCCTCGATCAAGGTCCCGATCCATATCCAAACGTCGTGGTCGATGAAATGAGCTAGCCAAGCTTTGAAAATAATAACTACATATGTAAATTCTTTTAGGTTTATAGTAGACAAATTTATTTATCCCTGAGTTACTTTTCGGTAAATTATATATACATACGAGTACACGAGCAAATGCAGATTATAATTGACTTGGCTAATTTTATTAAAATTTGATAAGGTGTACAACCTAGACGGTTAAGTTTTCATAGCCTGTACCCATAGGGTATGTAACACGCAGAAGGAAGTATTTCCGACCCCAAAAACTATATTAGCATCAACAGCCGAATCCATTGAGACATGTCTGTCCATATGAACAGCGACCAAATTTATTGCTATACTCAGATTTCAGAGACTATAAGAGCTAGAGCAAGCAAATTTGGTGTCAATATCCGTTTTATCAAGTCAAGTTTTATCAAATTTTTGCCACGCCCACTTCCGTCTCGTAATTTAGAAAAAAAGTATAACTAGAAATTTTTGTATCTTTTTTTAGAACTTAAAACTTTTTTTGAAAACGATAAATAGTTACTTATGGAAGGTATAATTTATAACAGAATAGATTTATTCGACTTTTATAAATGTTCGTTTATGAAGAAAAAAAATTTATAGTTTAATTTGAATATTACATGTAATAGTTTTTGAACGTCGTCCAAAAGTTGAATCCTATTTTTTTTTAAATTCATAATTAAAATTTTGATATGGTGGTGTACGGATCTTGAATTATATGAAGACAATAAAGCTAGTTTAAATTGAGAGAAACTGAAATAAATACATACATAGACTCGCCGGAGTCTTACTATTCCTGTTAAATACAAAAATCTTCAAAGTTATTATTCAAGGACAGATAAAATAAAGTAAATATATTTAAGCAAAATATATATGCACGATACTTACATATGTATTTTATACTTCGAGTACTGTTATTGCTGTTCCGAAATTGATGTGGTGCGAATTGAAGAATGCTTTGAAACAATGACGGCATGGTGCAATACAGTTTAAAATGAATTCTAATTTCAACACAGTTGAAGTCATGCCGATTCGCTTGCGACATGTATTAAATCTAACGACAAGGATTGCTATTCAGGCTACTACAATATCGATAGTCGTCACCAAACATCGATATTATCGATAGCGACAATTCAATAACACAATCGATGTTTTCACCACCTCTAATCGATAGTGTGATCAACTATTTAAGCAACACTAGTGTGGAGAATTTTATTCGGTTTGTTTTGTTTTTGTTTTTAAGCTGAAGGAAAATAAAGTATACGCATACTAGTACAAGCGGTGCTCCACGCCGTATTCACACCATCGTTACGGCGACCGGTAAATTAAAAGTGAAGAAGAAGAGACAAATTTTAAATGGAAGTTTATTTAGGCAAAACAGCAGTACCAATTAAAGTGCAAAATTCCTAAATCTAGGACATAGTTTAATTTATTAAGATGAATTTTACCTACTTCTTTGTGCTTATTTGGCTGGCCTATTTAGTGTGCAGTGGAGTACTGCTGTTTTCACGTGGGTTTCTTTTGGCACGAGTGTCCAAAACGGAATCAAGTACATGCCGCCGGCTGTCCACGAATCCCAATGATGTAAGAAAGCAACCAAAAACTGAATCATTTATCTTACAAGAATTATATTTTCAGGAATATGTTCTCTCACCGGAGGTTGTAAACGAGATATTCAAGGATGTGAATGCCTCGACCTCGTCGAATCTATGTCTTCCACAGAAATCCAAAGTTATTATATTAGTCATCGATGCGCTAAAGTACGAATTTGGCGTTTACAAAGACAACCTAACTGAACCACCGCTGCCTTATCAGAATAAATTAAAGATCTTCAACGAGCTCCTTGAGGAGAGGCCGGAACATGCACGTCTAATGCGGTTTAAGGCAGATCCGCCCACAACCACATTGCAACGGCTGAAAGGTCTCACCACGGGCAGCCTGCCCACTTTTATAGACATTGGCTCCAACTTTGCTTCGCCGGAGATTAACGAGGACAATGTAATTGACCAAGTAGTGAAAAGCCAATTGCCATTGGTTTTTTTAGGCGACGACACCTGGACGGATCTTTATCCGCGTCGATTCAAACGTGCCTATGCCTATCCCAGTTTTGATATTTTCGATTTGGACAGCGTCGACCAACAGATAATGAAGCACTTGCCAAAGGAATTGGCCACCGAGGATTGGCAAGTGTTAATAGCCCATTTTCTAGGTGTTGATCACTGCGGTCACAAGCATGGTCCCTTACACGAGGAAATGGCACGCAAACTTGGCGAAATGAATGATGTGATCAGGTAATATACATATACATATCTAAATAATATTAAATGTTATAACATTTTTCACTGAAATTTAGATCTGTGGTAAAAGAAATGGACAATGAGACCGTATTGATAGTCATGGGTGACCATGGCATGACAGCTTCTGGAGATCATGGAGGTGATACAGATGACGAAACGAATGCCTTACTGTTTGCCTACTCCAAGCAAAATAGATTCTACGGTACCGATGCGGGGTCAGATAGCGAAATGCTGCAGCAAGTTAGTAAAATAGATTAGATAGCTTTTGTAAAGAACGTCACAAAACACGAAGATAAGATTAACATTTAGAATCTTTTCTTTAGATCGACTTGGTGCCCACGCTGGCGACGATTTTGGGTGTGCCTATACCCTATTCAAATTTAGGATTAATCAACTTCAATCTGATCCCCGATGTTACTGTGCCGCATTTAAGTAAATTCCAAACGCTACTTCTGCATGCTTGGCAAAACGCGCAGCAGATTTATCGCTACTTCTTCAGCTATGCTTTGGAAAATAAGCGCACCTTCAATGTGGAAGAAATGGATAAGCTAGAAACGGAATTCATATTACTCACCCATCGTGTTCAGACCATATACAATGAAGCCGCCTTCAAATCTTTTGTTAGGGATCTGAACATACATCTTAGGGATATATTGAATGTTTGTCGCAATATTTGGGTCAAATTTGATCCCACGCAAATGTCTCAGGGATTGCTGTTCTGTTTCCTGCCAATATTTTTTGCCTTCCTATTGATCAACAATTCGAGCAGTGCGGATTTCGGGCAAATCTTTAAGGCAAAATCGATTTCCTATACGTATTTGTTGAACTTTGCCGCTGCAGTGTTTGGCTATCGTTATTATAAGAATTTCTCGTTCAAGACTGAAGAGCATGGTGTTATCTTCTTCACCAGCATTTTGAGTACTGTCCTTCTGGCGTGTTACACATTAAAGCACTGGACCAGCATAGCCAACAACTGGTCAAATGTAAGGCGATTCAGTCATATGCCAACACGCCTAATCTTATTTTCCAGCATGGCTGTGTATTTCTCAAATAGTTTTGTTATCCAAGAGGCCAAGATTTTATCTTATCTTTTGGGTGGTGTCGTGTTGTTACTAGCCTATGAGCTGATTCAGCTTAGTGCCAAGCTGGACTTCAAACAAAAGTTTAAGACCTCTCAATTTTTACGCTCAACATTGCTGAGATTGATTTTGGCCAGCTTTTTGGCTGTTTGTTTTATACGATTTGCTTTCAGCTTGTTCCGATGCCGCGAGGAGCAAGGCAACTGCACGGACTTTGCCACCCAACAGGGATTCTCTACAAAAAAGTCTGGTTTGGGCAGAATTTATATACTGGCTGTAGTTATCATAGTAATCTATACAACATTAACCCGTTTATATTTACGTTCATGCGGAAATTTGACGGGCAATTCGCCAAATGTTTTATTGGCCCGGTATGGACCCACAGTAGCCTCAATTTGTGCTGGCGGCCACATACTACTTGCCAATAGCTCGATTAAGAATGTGCAACGGGTTCACATTGATGCCATGGCGTTGGTCATTTATTCTCTACTTATAGTACAAATTATTGTCGTATCCTGGTCGCCTTTGATGACCTTTGTACTGCCGCCTAGAAATCCGAATGTGATAAGTGTCAATGGCAAGGACAGCATAGTCCCAGAAATATTTAGAAAAATGAAACGCATGTATGAGGGTGATGACGCAGAGCGTCGACATGAGATACCGGTGGTCTATGGTTTAGCCACTGTATACTCCTCGGTGATCATTACCTTTGGCATATTCCTAGCCATGATGCTGATTGTTTTGCTGGAGCCCCGTGCTGCCATTGGTCTTGTGGCATCTATGGCCATTGGAGCCATTTTATTGAGTGTTCATGGCATTCTGCGATATCGCACAGCTATTAGTTTTGGTAAGTTATTTTTATCCACTATTAAATAATTATTTTCTTAAACAATTTTCCTTGCTCAACAGAAACATGTGTTCAGCCCACATTTACTGCACTGGTGGGTTGGTTTTTATTAGCCCACTTTTGCTTCTTTGCCACATCGCATCAGACTACTTTGTCGCAAATAGATTGGCGAGCTGCATTTGTCGGTCGCACCACCGGCCTGGGCCAATCGAACGTCATTTCCGGAGCTTTGGTCATCCTAAATACGTTTTCCGGTCACATTTTCTTTTTCTCCGTCTATGCTTTGCTTAGTACGGAGACATTTTCACTTTTTGCCCTGTTTCCAAATCTTATACGAAGCAATAGTCGACTTGCCAAACCAGACACGACCGCTACTTTAGCCGATGTAGCCAATGAGGCAGTCGGCTTTGATATGACGCGCGGAGAGTTGACTTTGTATGAGTACGAGGATATATTTCTGGGATCTGGCTTTAAATTGGCTACACAATTCATTATGCTACAAGGTCTCAAGGTGGGTAAAACTATATAATGAACAATCGTATATTAATTTGATTCCCTTTTAGATTTTTTGCTCGATGTTGGCGTGCACTATTCATTGCCGTCATTTGATGGTGTGGAAAATCTTCGCTCCACGTTTCATCTATGAGGCCTTGGCCACTTTTGTAAGCCTGCCATCGCTTATATTGGGCTATCTCCTAGTATTACGCATTCATCGCTCCGTCGACGCACTGGTCAAGCGCATCAACAAGACCAAGGTTAACTGAACTAATGCTTTTACAATATTTATTTAGTATTTTTAATAAAAAGAGAAATAAAATGTGGCAAATGAAAGGCAGATAAATGTTTTTTCTCTGGTGGTTTTTACTGTTATTTACTCTCGGGATAAAAATTACAATTTAAAAATTAAACATTTCTTATATAGCTTTCCAGAGAAACACTTCAATTTTGAAACAAAGATTACAAAAAGAAATTTAATATTCTTATTATTAGTAATTAATAATTATTTTTGCACTTAACACGAGCAAATATGACATAAAATTGATAAAAAATTAAGTACACATGTAAAACTAGATCTTATATTTCTGTCGTGTAATGCGCGAGTTAAGTATTCAAAATAAGTAACAATGTGTGTGTTTCTTTAAGTGTGTCATAGAACCAACATTCACAAATTAATTATATTGACCAAATCAATTGTGAAGGCTTTAAATTAAAATTTACACATTTACATTAATTGCTTAAGGGGGGGGCCCTATTAGTTTTTTTTTTTATATACTTAAACATTTCAATTGGTTGTCATCTTCAAATTTTCAATTTTTTTTACTAATTTTGTGTAAGTGTTTGCGTGTGTGTGTGTGGGGGGGATAGCAGAAAGAGATTCGTAATAGACTTTTACTGACCATTGACTACCAATTGCGTTTTCGAAACTCCGTTTGTGGCGCCCTAGTCTATAAAATCAAAAGAAAAAAACAAAATAATCCAAATTCAAATAATTACAAATTTTAAAATTTAACATTGGTCATGATAGTTTTCAGCTTGGTTAACAGTATGCATAGACGATGAATTGAGATATGGCTTAGTATGTATGATGTAAGTGGAGTAACAAATAATGGAAAGCAATTTTTGGTTCAATATTCTTTGGCTAAGCATTATGAATACGGTGAATGAGTAGTTGTTTGTCTAGTCGCTGGTTTCATCGTAGGGATGATATTGTTGTTTTTGCATTTGATCCTCCTGATCCTGTTGCTTACCATGCGTCGCTGTGCGGCAAAACTTTTTGGTCGTGCTCCAGTCCTCTTTCAATGACAGATTGAACATGGAGTAATCTGGATCGCCAGTTACTTCTTTGACTATGTTCAAGAATTTGGGCATACAATTCTTAAGAGCATCGCCAGTTAAAGATGAGTAGGTCTCCAATAAAACCAAACCCTTGCAGCTGTAAAATGGAAGTGAAACAGATATAAAGAAAGAATTTCTTCGAAAACCATAAGCATCTCATTTTACCGTGGATGACTTGGCTCTTTGTAAATATCCAATTGGAAATATTGATTGTTGATTAGAAAACAGCGCCGTTTTTTATAAATGGTAAAATGGGCATCATCGCGCTGGGCCAGCAGATTCATATAATCGCGATGAGTTAATTGCGTCTTCACCTCAATACGGGCTTGACCGTGCACATTGGGACGACGCTGGGTGTGTATATAACTCCAGTGATTCTTCTGTCCACGCTTGCGCAAACGTGCCTGGACTTTGGGACCAGCCGATTGCAAATAATGATGCACCACATCAAAGTCCTGGAACGGTGGGAACTCGCTATCAGGCGGCAGAAGAGCAACTACAAAGGAGAGGTATATCTCATATATCATGGATTTTAATGAATGCTAAATGAAGCTCACCCAAGTATTTAAGCTTCCGCGATGTGGCCTGCAAACGATCGCCAATATCAATGCCCAATTTCTGGCAAACGGATTCAATCATGCGATTCATTTTGGCCTCAAAGTTGGTTGAATTATCGATTACGTCAAAATAAGGATGACCAACCCAGGCAGCAGCTGATTTGTAGTCCAATTCACGAGCCAAATCAACACCCTCAGAGCGGCAGGCATGATCCTGCAAAAAGAAAATTGGAAGTGATTTAGCCGATGAACATGCATATTCTTTATATATAATATCGATATCTGGCGTATTAGCTAGCACTATAAAGCCATTTACCAGGAAAAGATATAAACTCAATTCAATACCTGATGGTAATGACGCTTTCTTTTCTAATTGTTTCATTTGTAACAAAAAAAGATCGAGAATTGTTTTCATATAAATTTACTGGACCCTCACACTCACCTCTGTAGAGTAGAAATCCTCGGCGCCATTGGCAGCTGATACCAAATGCAAAATTTGATTATACCGATTGTCTCGCATCTCGACAGAATTCCATTTATTTCCAGCCATCATTTTCTCCCATTTGTCCTTTGATATATCTATTTAACACGAATAAGTAATAATAACATAATTATTTGTTTTTATATGGATAGGGAGGGACAATTCCATGGAAATCATTATTCATTTGATCATGTTTACTTACAGGCACTGGCATCCATAACGCCTCGATCGCAGATGATTAGGCAATTCCTTGTACTCGAAACCCCCAGCTCAAAGTAGGTATTCTCGATTTGCACCATGGTGCGTATCAGATTCTCCTGAAATTTATATGCTACGAGAGAAATACATAAATTTATTGATCAGCATTTGTCTGCTGTTACTGAAACTGGGGAATCAAAATACAATTGCAAGCAAACTCGAAATGGAGTTGAATACTTTAATGAGTAATACATATCGATTGGGATGATGGTATCGAAATTGAGTATTGGTTATAAAGGGACGGGGGGTACATACATATGTATATGTACATAGATATGCATAGGGTTCGAGTTTCTAAAACAAGGGAAATCAAGAACAGTTCAATAGACTTTTTCACAACTTCTAATCAGCTATAGAAAACAAAAAATGTCACACTGTCTGAACAAGTAATTGACGCAATGGCTCAAAGGTTTCAAGTTGGGTTACAAAATTAATTTAATCATCGGGTGCCAGCTGTTCAAACTGTTTCCTCTATCCTTCTACCACCCCTGCCTTGCCATCATATCTGTCCCTATTGATCTCATGTTCTATCTGTTACTGGTTGCTTTTTGTTGATAAGGTTCAGAGCGGAAAACAAAAGCTAAAACAGACACACATCACATATGTAAATAGTATTACGTTGCCATGTTGTTGCAATCAAGTGTGGTTGTCGAGGGATGGGGTAGTGGAAAAGAGAGCACATTTATTTGTTGCTTTTCTCTCGTTAGTTATTTGATGGTATTACGGGTTCTCTCGTTGCATTGAACTTGACCCAAGGCATCGCATGATTGGAAAATGGGAATTGATCGATTCCAGGGTTGTACGCTTCTTCCTATTTTGCCTTTTGTTATTTTTGTTGTCGTAGCTTTCCGCCTCTTCTCTTGCCCCTGTCGAATTTCTAATTCAATTAGCAACGATGATATAAGAAACAACACAATAAGGCATAACAAAAGACAAAAAAAAAAAAAAGCAAAGGAAAGGAATTTCTGTATGTATGTATGTAATTTGTTTGGTTATTGCGCATCAGAAATTGGAAAAGAAATCAGCTTTTTAAACCGATTTCAAACAAGTTTATGTTGGAATTTGAGTACATCCGTGTGTTTGTGTGTATGTTAATGTTCCCTGTTTAATATACAAATTTTTATTTTGGCGGCACATTTTTAATTACATAATTAATGCAAATTAACTAGCAGCTAATATCGGAAAGCAAAATCAATTTCATTTATTGCCAACCATTTTAAGGGAATCAAATCAAATGGCAAAGGCACAACGTATCGACGACAAGAACAAAAAGCAATTAACAATTAACGAAAGCAAACTCAAGCATCATTTTGGCATTGTTCCCACCCAGTCAAAAGTATCTGTATATACAGTAGCCCAATAATATCTTCATACAGCTGCCACTATTTACTTTTTTGCATAATTGAAGCTTCACTCATTCGAACGTGTAATGCAGTCCTAAATAATTTTATTAAAGCTTGAACGAAAAACAAAAATTATGATTTAGTCAAAACATTGTGCATTTCGTATCAGAGCGAGTATTTTATCGTAACTTAATTTACCATCCAAATTAGTACTTTGATGGGTTGCCCTATTTCTAATCACTGCCTTTAGATCAGGGATGACCACCACCCGTAGCCCATTCGGCAAATCACACTTACATGAGCCGACCAGTTGACCAGCGATCACGAACAATGTTTGAAAGCGTAGGAATTGAATTAGTTTCCCACAGCACTTCGAAACGCTGAAATTGGTTTTCTTACAATTCGGGGCACTGTAAAGCTCTAGATTCTAGAATCTAAAGGAATGGTCAAAAGTAGAACCCAGTTATACTCAGAGACTCGTTAAATCAACGACCACCTAAAAGCAGTTATTAAAAATAGTGTTACCCAACAAAGTACTAATTTAAACATTAATTTTAAGTTATGATAAATGACTCCCTATTACTATTCGTAAAATGTACGAAATGTCTATCGAGGTCAATTTTATAGTTATTGTAATTTTTTGGATGATAAGTTTTGACTAAATCATTTAACTTATTTTATTTTTTGTTCAAGGCTAAATAAAATTAGATAGTTCACAAGTTAAAATGAAGTTTCAATTATGTTTTTCCCGCTATGTATTTTAAAGTGGCACCCGTGCGAAGATATTATTGGGCGACTGTATAATATACTGATGAATGTATGAGTGTACCTCTATGTACATATATATCATTCCGTTCCTGTATCTATATCATGTGAAATACACAAGAGAAAAATAACTAATTAACGCCAAACTGTGAAGAGAGAGTAAACACACACTGATTCGAGAACCATTGGCATCGATCTAGAGGGAAGAACCGTCAGCTATCGCGACTAGCGTCAGCGAGCACGTGACGTTGTTTAAGTGCCTGCTGTGTTGTGTTGTGTCTATTTGGGATTTATATTATAAATATGTATACATACATACATACATATGTATGTATGTACATACAAAAATAAAGTCAAAAAGAAATTTAAAAGCTGGGAAATGGGGCATGTGTTTTGGATTTTTTTTTGTTTTTTGTAAATTTTTGCAAATAATTTTCCATTTGATTATGTAATCCAGTAAACAGAATTTCCACACAATAGAAGTCAACATATTAAAATGAACACGCATAAATAAAACATTAATTAACTATGTATACATATGTATTATATGTAAATCCGTGATTCACATGAATGCTCTTTCTTAGGCAGATTAAAATGTTTCCAGGATTGCCATCATATTTTTTTTAGATAGTAAAAAAAGTATAGAAATATTGATTTGAATGAAGGGGGACTGTTTGGTTTTCCCAAAATTAATATCAATTTTTTGAGTTAATTTGTAATTATTCTTCATCATTATTTGAAACATAAAAACAAAAAATATTTTAAATCAATGAAAATTACTAATAAAAAAGATTTGGAAGATATCCAAATTCTTGTATAACTAATGAAAGATAAGGCTTAAAAAATGTATTATTGTATTTTAAAATATTTTATAAAACAACACGTGTTTATGGTCCTTCTTTTATATTCTATATACAAATTCATAATTTGTCGTTGTCTAAATATAAATGCCCCATTTAAGTCGCTTGCGATTGAAAGAGAGAAAATGTTTTCAATATGATAAATCGCAAAAGAAAGAAAATTTAATAATATACGGACCACCGCCTTGACAAGGCGATTGCAAAAAATGTTAGTATTTGAGGGTTGAGGGTGGGGTGATGGAAGAAGGGTGGTTGTGGACAGATTTTAAATGGTAAATGGACAGACGACAACGAAAGTTAAATCAGAATTATGAAGGCAGATAAACAAAAGTTAGAACAAATATTTGCATAAGCGAATTCATAATTTTCATAATTTCTTATTATTTTTTATAGATGGCAACAGATCTGTTGAAGATTTTTATTGTTGCCTTGATAAGATACACACTTATGCACACACGCACATACATACAGTAAATTGTAGACAATCATAAATTCATTTCAAATCACCGCAACAGATGTGTACATATGTGAATTGATGACAGCAACAGCGGGTTCAGGAAAACTCACCTTCGCTGCCATTGGGCTTGGAGGCAGCTTTGGCCAAGCAACGTGGACAGGATGCAGTCAAATCGATGAGACTATGCTCCGGTGCGGCAAATGGCAGATCTTTATAAACGTAGGTGGTAGGCGTAGGTGGGTCTGCGGCGAACCAATCAATATAAACAAAGATCTTGCAACTGGCAAAAGCGAATTTTTGGTTATTTCTGCTACAGTGGCTCACAACTTATTTGATACAATTTTTTGTCTTTACACCTCCTTAATATCGAAAGTAGCAGGTTTATAGATAAATTAAAAATGCAGTCGACTAGGTGTATATTTAAAATACTAGTTCCACGTAATGGGTTTCCCGCGGATTTCTGTTTTTGGCAAGAAGGGCTCTCAGCTTATTTGATACAACCAATGTAAAATGTAAGTAAAATGACCAAATTTGGGGTTTTTTCAATCTAACTAGCATTTTGCTATGTTTTGGTCAATACAGAAGACGTTAAAAAATTCATTTAAAATATTTCATTTGAAGAAAGAAGACCGTGTCCGGGAAACTGCAGATCTGGTGGATTTAAGTGCCTCCACAGTCCAGCATACATATATTAAACTATGACTAACAGACGATTTTAGTTTCCATCACGATAACGACCCGAAGCACAAGGCCAGAATCGTTCAAACGTGGCTATTTGGAACTGCCCCCACGTGATGAAACCACCGGCACAGTCTCCTAACATGAACGTCGTCAAGAATTTATGGGCACTATTGGATAACGGAGTCAGGAAACACAAGATTTAAAAGAAGACTGCAGGCTGTTATTAAGGCCAAAGGAATGCAGACCAAATATTAAAAAAAGGACTAACATTAAATTTAAGCATTTAACTAACACTGTATCAAATAAGCTGTGAGCAAAAGTTTTGGAGTTAATTTAGCTATGTTTTTTTTTATGCTATTGAACAGCTACATTTTGAATCAAAATCTTTTGTTTTCGAAAAGTGGAAGTTAAGATTTTCGATATTCTTTATACTTTTTGAATAAGCTGTGAGCCACTGTATAATTTATCATATCACACAGTTAATGTATGATTATGATAGATGTATAACATGTGACTACAGTTATATCTTATCGTTCCATCTGCTAATTTAGATTTTATTATCCCTTTCCCATTATTCTACAGGTACACAACGTAATCAATCTAATTGCAAATCCACAAATACGCAATAGGCAAATGCTTAAAATAAAAAGAAGTTTATTCAGCCGCAAATTACAATCAGTCACGCAATTCTGGAGTCAAAAAAAGGACGCTTAAGCGGAATTATAACGACCATAATGAATAATTACGTAAAATGATAAAAAATTTCATTGAAAAAATAAAACAACTTGACATAACTTTCATGGGGGCCTCCTGAATGCCGTAATTTTGTACTGTCAAAGACTTTTAGTATAAACCAAACAATAAGTACATATATGTATGTATGTATGTGTGTGTACTATCTATAGTATCTCTTTGGCGGCAGTTGCTAGCTGGTATTTAAAAATAAATCCCTCTCACATGGCATATATATAATCGGGGTATATATCTATGTACATATGTATGTATATGCATGTACATATATACATATGTATGTATGTATATAATGCTCTGTGTTGGTCTCTCGAAAGTAAATATTTTGATTTATTTTGATTTTCGAGAAAATGCTATGGCGAACTTGACAGTCTGTTGTGTGTATAATTATATATAGTGTATGTATGTACATATATGTACATGTATGTGTGTGGTAAATGTCGGGGCCAGAAGGTTGCTTGCAAAGGTATTATTGTATATATGTATATCTATATTTCATCTATCCTATATATCCTACAATTAAATAACTTACCTTCTTTTTCGGTCAAGTCGGAGAATTTAACGCCACCACTAAACAGATTTTTCAAAATGGGAAGAGAAAAGAAAATCAATTGAAATTACAAAATTAGTTCATCTTGGTTAATAAATTTCATGGGCAAAACTGAGTTCTACGATAAGACTACTTTATTTCATTTACTAAATAAATTGGATCAACCAAAACGTTAACTTTAAATCATTATATTATACATACATACATATATACTGCAGAAACAATTCACATTGTTTGCAGCATCAAAATCAAAGCAAATTCAAAATTAATTCTTTTGAGTAGCTTGATTAGCGATTTTTTAATATTTACTTAGTTTGTATTTTTTGATTGCTTTTTGTATTGATTAGGCATTTACCTGAGTAATACAGTGGCCGTTTCAGGCACGCGGAATACCTGAAAATATTTAATATTCTCATTGCTTTGTTTCGTTTCGAATTGCAAAAGGTCGGGCGGAGGTGGGCAAATATTTATAATGTAAAATCTATTATATTTTTTTCTATGATTTTTATTTTGCCCAGCTTGACGATATATGTACATTATTTTTTTCGTTAAAAATAAATGGGCACTACTTACAACTGCCCAGCAAAAATGTATAATTTTGGAAATTTTTAATAAATATATGGAAAAGGCAATAGCAAATAGCAATATTTGCGATTCTGATTTCATCAACTGGTTTACGATTTCCGCTTCCTCTCAATGTCGTCTTATTACTAAAGAACTACCTTCATTATATTCATCTCCTTAATGGAGAAGTAAAACTCACCTTCCAGCCGAGATTTTCAAAGAACGTACAGAGTCTAGATTGTCCAGTTGTTTTGCCACCACAGGGACCTTAAAAAAAAATAGAATCATTTTATTTTTCCAATCGTTAGACAGCGCTAATACCAACGCAGTCAACAGCGATCGCGACAGATTGTCAATATCATATTTCATTACCTACTCTAAGCTGCGACCCTGTGTGCAATTATCTTTACTGTCATTAAATTGCCATTGCATTTTGAGTGTGCACTGAACAGGAAATGAAATTGAATTGTAACATTTGGAAGGGGGAATTTGGTTTTTGGGGTGATATTTCATTTTTCCTTATCGATTGTAAAATTTTTTATATAAAAGTTGTGTAACGCTGACTGACAGCGTTAAACTTTAAAAAGATTTTTCCACAACTTGCGTTTTAAAAGTCCAACCTACAATAACTTATTTGAATAAACTCATTTGCACAAAGTTATTATTCAAGAAAAACTTATAAAAATTTCCCCTTTTAGCCGACACATCAGTTTATTATCAATAAAATTGAATATCCACGTGTTTCGCCCATTTAGTGCTGCTTATTTGAGGTATAAATAGCAAAAAATAATTTAAACGATAAGAAAATTATTGATTTCATAAGTCCTATCATACATACATATAGTAGAAGAGGCTTCCTTCTACGTGTTACAATATTTTGTTTGATCCATATAAAATAATAAATTGTTAATTACTGCCCTAATCAGAACTAAATAAAATGATTATCTTGGGCGCTACTAGAATAATCAAATTAAAAATTTATTTGAAATTGTTTTTTTTTAACTCTTTCTTTTGCTTTTTCAACAATAATAAAAGCCCGCCTAATTGGTTAATGTCATTCATATTTTGTGGCGCAAGGGAAGCTGCTCTGTAGAGGAGACAAATATCTGAAACTACCCCTTCAAAAAGAAAAGCGTGAAAATGGGAAAACGTTGTCCGCTCGCGACCTTGACACAAATCGTAAACAAAATTTGCCATCACGGTTGCGGGTGGACACTTGTAACAGATACACAAAATAAAAAAAAGGCTGCAAAATTATACTTCATAAATAAATGGAAATTTTTTTCTAAAACTTACCTCCTGTTAGGACAATTTTGTATACACGCTTTGCCGTGTTTGAATTATTTGGAATTTTATTTATTTTTAATATGGGCATAGCATTTGGTTTTGGTGAGGTTGACTTGTTGTTATCCACTTGCCGCTCCTTGGTGGCGGTGTCAGCATTAATTCCTGCCATTTTAGTGGCCGCCATCGTTGCCAGCACCGACTGTGATGAATGTGGCGTTAACCCAGGTGCCATTAGCTGGTCTATTGTTGCCATCTTTTCGTCGCGCGCATCAACAGCTGATTGGTATCCGTAGTATCCTTTGGCCTTGTTCTATGTCTTATACACTCTTCTACAAGCGCCAGCGTGGAGGAAATGCACGTGCCTTTTTTAGGTTATGACTACAAGCGCAACGACAACAAATCTGCGCAATTGATAATTACATACATAATTCTTGGCATCGATAATGGCAAATACTATCACAAATTTTTTTTTAGAAATGTGGTCGTCACGCTTGTTTTTTTTTTTTTTAATTTTTAGCAATTCCTGCTTTTCAATTTGCGCGGTTTCCCGACACGCAAACACCGAGATCCACTTTTAACTGGCTACAATTAGAAATGTGAGGGATGCTGGGACGTCGTCATCAAAAACGCAATTCTTTCGCACCACATCCGAGTTTGTAGCTATCAGAGTTTATTTGCTTTATAATTGCCGATCCGCATTTTGTGATTGTCGTTAAACTGAAGAGACAACATCCGCGTCCGAAATTAAAAATAATACCACTCGTTAGAGATGGGAAACCATCGATGAACCCATCGATGGTCTTTATGATTTATGATATATCGATGGACTTTTGCCAATATCGATATATCACCGCTTTAATGTGAGTGGCAAAACAACCGCGTGTGCCACATTTTCCCAAAGGAATGGATCAGTGATTAATATTTATAAGTTTAATTTTAAGATCGTTATATTGGATATTTAATGTATTGCTGAACGGAATTTAGTAAAAGAAGCTCTGCTATACTACTGCTGTAGTAAGTTCTTGATATTTATCGATATCGCTCAAAAAGGTCTAAAAAGGCTAGATTAAAACTCCAGTGTTGGTAGATGTCAAGTTTAGGGACACCGGCAAAAATATAGCGCTGCCAGAAGGTTGCATTTTACTTGGGGAGGTTTTCACAAACCGAAATTTGATTTGTTTTAATAAAATTTACAAGTCTTACTGCCTTTAGTGACCGAAATTTTTTATTTGGCCACTGTGTTCTGGAAAATACGCTACTACGCTAGTAGTAGGTATCGCCCATTTTAATTGTAGCATAGAATGTTATGCTATCGGGGCTAGATTGAGATTTTTTGGAATGCAAATTTATTATTCGGTCTGTTATTAATTATTTTATAAACAAAAAAAACCCTCCATTTTGATTTTTCGAAAATATTGAAGATTTTGTGACAACAGTGAGAAATTGAGGCAAACAAAATAATAGTAGCACTTATTTTGAAGAGCTAAAAATTTAGAAGTATGGAATTTTATTTAAGTGAAATAGTTTTAAAATAAAGACTAGCTAAATATCTGTTTATTAATATTTGGTGGCATGTCCATTATTCTTCAGTACGGCTGCGCAACGACGCGGCATGGAATCTACCAGTTTCTGGCACTTTTCTGGTGTTATGGCCTTCCAAGTACGCTCTATAGCAGTCCAAAGACCGCTTTTAGTAGTTGGCTTTGCGGCAGCTACTCCCTTCTTAACGACGCACCATAAATTTTCTATAGGGTTAGGATCGGGCGACTCTTCGGGCCACTTCATTACATCTACTCCTGCATTTTCGAAACAAGCTTTTGCCACTTTGCTTATGTGTTTCGAGTCATTGTCTTGTTGGAACACCCAACGAAGTGGCATCTCCTCTTTGGCATATGGTAGCATCACTTCCTCAATAATTTTAACGTAAGCATGTTTGTCCATGATGCCTTCTATGCAGTATATAGGACCAACACCATAATAAGAAAAACAGCCCCACACCATCACACTGCATCCGCCATGTTTGATGGTCTTCGTGCTGTTCTGCGGACTACACTCCTTGTTTTTCGGTCGACGAACATACAGCCGAGATCCCCTCCCTCCAAACATCACAATTTTGGACTCATCTGACCACAGTATGTTGCGCCATTTCTCCACAGGCCAATTTAGGTGAAATTTTGAGTACTCAATCCTTTCTTTTATGTTTTTCTGTGAGCGAGCGTTCAGGTTTTTTTCTGTTAACACCCGGCGCACTGTCCAAACATTGGCCGGCACTTCAAGGTTTTCCATGATCTGCACAGCAGATGTAAACGGACAAAGTCTTGAGGCTTGGACTATTTTTTTCTCTAATTTGGGCGATATTTTCCGCTTTCGGCCTCGTGTTTCTGATGTTTTTTCACCTTTTATTGCATTTCGAACTGCAGTTGGAGAGCACTTAAAAATTTCTTGCACTTCTCTGTAAGTTTTGCCCTCAGCTATAAGTTTTCTAATCTGAATCCTCTTCTCAAGAGACATGTGCGTACCCCGGCCCATTATAGTCTGCAAATTGGAATACTCTTAAGAACTTACTATCACGAACACTTAACACATGAAATATAGTAAAAAAAAACCAACCTTCAAGCAATAGTTTAACTTTTCTGCAAAGAAGGATCATTCACTACTATTATTTTGCTCGCTCTAAATTTGGGAATTAAGCTTAAAGATTAATTAGCGAAGAAGTTAAGGCACCAAGGCACCATTGCTGATAACACTCTTTAGTAATGTTAACTAGATCAGAATATTATCTTGCAAGTTATCGTAATAAATATCGGCGAGTGTTATGCACTACTATTTTTTTGCTCGCAACTGTAGATGCACTATTAAGGACAGTTGGTAAAAATAAAGTTTTTGACAGCTTAATTTTTCCGAATGTTTTTGAATTTTTAACGATATTTATATATTTAGAAATCTCTCAGCACTAATTCTGAATTTTTTAACACTTTTTTTAGCGACAAACCACAAGATTTAGCTTTTAATCGATATTTTTCGATTAAAAAGTAATTTTTATATTCCTAATTGTAAAAAACTAAACAATAAATCATCAAGGCGCTGTTCCTTTGTGTTTTTTTCCTTTCGTTTGATACTATAAATATTTACCATTTGCTATGTACAATCCAGATCCACTATCTCTTTTCGAAGACCCCGAAGATGAACAGCAGGAACAGAATTATAAAATCATTAAATTGAAGGAAAAAATGACACAGATCTTGGCCAATGAGGCCGAAATAATGAATCTTTTGAGTCTAATTCAAAAGAATACAGAATGCTTGGAATCAATAGAGGAGATGACCTACTTTCCCATTAGACATCTCGGCGAATTGGCCAAACTGGACGCTGAGTTAGCAGATTCAAGGAACAAATATGTAAATCTGATGAAGCGCATATTAATACCAAACCAGACAATTTTAACGCCTTTAAGCAAAACCCTTCCTAAATTGTTCTCAGCAGAAATACTTACTGAATATAACTACGAGGGAGTGAATAATAAGAAAAAATTCAAAGATTTTGAAAATATAAATGCGACTATTTTCAGTAAGTATTAAAAATACTTAATTACACATATGTATATTATTTTATGTGGGTTTTCCTTGCAGAAATCTTAAAGTGTGATGGTTATACGGAATCCGAGTACGTGGCAGATCTTCGGTATGCTTTTAAGGCATTTAAGTCCCGATTCTACAAAAAAAGATACGATGAGCGAAAAAAATTGGGCATAAATAAAGGATGTTTAAAGGACTTTTAAGAGTAAGAATTAGTCTTGTCTTAATCACGTCACCCATCCTTCTTGTTGGGCAACGGACAAGCAGGTGAAGGGAGTTGCCAAAAAGTGACCTAACTGATGAGAAAAGCAAACTTAAATCGGCAGAGCGAATAATTGAGGAAAGCAATCACTTTGCATCGCAACGGCCATCCTTGCTGGCCTCAAGCAAAGGTTTCGCCAACAAATTGGAAGATAGCAAATGAGCTTCAGCAACTCACCGACAATAACATAGAGGGCAAGGAAGATTACGTTGTTAAGCAAGGAGACGTCGGCCTGCAGAAATACACCGCCAAGTAGGAATACGCTGGTTTTGGAGAAGACGATGGCCTTATACGAGCGAGTTGTTCAAGCGTCCCTTGTGCCAGTTAAGCGCCAGTACTCCATTAACAAGATGATTCCGGCTACCCAAAAGTCGCATTCGTTTCGTGTGAGTGACGACGCCAAGCAACATTTGTGGCACTTACTGCTCGCAGCGACCACAATGGTCACATGTCCCCGAACAGTCAAAAAAAGTTGAACTGAAATTGCTCGATGCCAGGCTTACAAATATGGCTACGTCAATATCAACTTAACAGGATGGTTCAATGGGGTGCCACCAGGGAGTGCCTGCAAAATAGTAACCTTTTGTGTTGACTTTGGCTTAGTGATTATAAAAAGATCAGTTAAGAATTTGTACAAGACTTTGTCTAATTTTTTAATATTTTAGATGCTTTCCCAATTTTAGCATAGAGATTAAACTAAATCAACTATTAAAAAATGAACCAAGCATGGCTTAAATACAAGATTTTGTTTTCTCTCTGAACGAAACAGCTACTTAAAGATCGTAATATTTATAAAAAAAACTATAAGTATACAAAAGTGAATAGATAATGCGTTTTCAGATTAATAAAAACCATTTTATTATGTCAACAGTTTAATTGTATTTTGTATAGTTTAATCATGTATTTTTACAGGCATTTAAAGATTAACTTAGATTGTACTGCATATATTATGTACATATATAATACATTTAAATTAGACGACAACGAAAATAAAGACTAAAAATCGATACTTTCTGAAAAGCATCGCTTTAAGATTAAATACTTAAAAAATTAGTGCCCGATTTTGAATGTCTTATCGATACTAGACTAAAAATACAACCCTATTCAAGTTGTGACAACTGTAAGGTATCGATAGGTTAAAATATTCAGTTCTAAATTGAATTGCGTAGTTTTTGTTTTATATTAGAATCTCGCTGAGCTATGTGCGGAACTCGAACTCCATTAAAGACGCGCTGATGTACGAATAAATAAAATTTCTAAACGAATTAGAATAATAAATTAAAACAGATTCACCAACAATTTAACGGGCGAATCTAACGAATTTATATTGTAGTTATAGTGAGTAAAATTTCAGATACCACTTCCACGTAACGTAACATGTGTGAGCGCGAGTGAGAGAAAAACAGAGGGACAGAGAAAGGAAGCAAGTATCTCTCCCAGCCAGCTGAGCGAGGTCGGTCGTGGCCAAAAGAGAAACGAAAATAGAAAATAGACAAAAACACACAATACTGTAATTTGACAAATTTTTGTTGATGATAAAAACGAGAGACAAAGACTAGGCGACGAATTTATGTTCAAAATTGTTTGTTTTCTATTTTATATCAATACGAATCACGCGTGTTATGCAAATTCTAAAACCTATCCAGCTCAAGTGCATCATATTATCCAAACTGCGACAAACTTGGACACTCCTTCTGCTTGTTGGCCGTCTGTTAAACAGTATCTATAAAAAAACAGTGCTGCCATTTACGTGGGAGCCAAATCCCAATAATAATAACAACAATAACAACCACATAATGGACCAGGACTTGCCAGAAGAAGAGCAGGGTCAAGACCAGCAACGACAGATGGTGGATGCACCCCATGGTCATGCCAATATTCTAGCTCGCTTCCAGGCTATAGCTGCCAATGTTGTTGAGCCCATGGACGCCGCCAGCGACATGGAAAACGAGGATGCAGATGACATGGATGATGACGAGGATGACGATGTTGATGTGGATATAGACTATGGTGATTCTGATACTGAATCGGAATTCGAGGAAATCTATACAGATGAATCTGCTGGTGATGAAGACGATGACGAAGCACAAGACGAGAGATTTGCTGGGAATCGTGGTCGAGCTAAGAGCGCACAGGACTTTTCAAATTCTGTCCAGATAATCCAAGAACTGGATTGGCTGCAACCATCAAAGACACTGCGTCCATATTGCTTTCAGGCATTTCGTCTGGTCAAGTGCCAATACAAGGACAGGCATAACTTGGGAAGCTTTCCACTGGCGCGCAGTGGACATCGTATTATAGCTTCCAATTCTCATCTGTATTCTCTGGGTGGCTACAATCCACGAAGCGCCCTTGTTGCCACAAGGCGTGGTCGTTGTCTGCTGTTCCAGGAGCTCTGGAGTTACAATTTTGCCACCAATCGCTGGAAACTGGAGCTAAATGCTGACAATGCTGGCAATATGCCCGTTGAGCTGGCCTCTAACGCATTAACCATTCACAATAACGTATTGATTGTAAGTATGATTGAACACATGCATATACATATATCTGTGTGTGTGTGTGTGCATCTATATTCCATATACATACATAAATACATATGTACATATGTACCAGATAAACACAAAGGTTTGTGATTTTTATCACCTCCCCTCATGCGTTGCGGATATTCAATGGAAACTTGTTTTCCATGCCATAACAAAAGCCATAATTATGTACAAATGCATTTGCACTCTTTCTCTACTGGCTAATTCAGTGTATGAATTTGGTAACAGAAGAGATACAAGAAACGGGAAATCGTCTAATATAATTAAACTTTATTAACTCCTGTAACAAACAAAAAGGAAACAAGTATCTTTAGCATTTTTAAGCTATCTTCTATCATACATATATCTACATACATATGTATAAACATAAATAATTTTATATATGTACATATACATACATGTATGTATGTATGTACATATGTATGTATATAAATTTATAGTAAAATATATTAAAAATAAAAGGCATATATGTACATGATATCTACATACATACATACATGCATACATATGTATGTTGTATGTAGGTAGTAGAAGTTTAGCTGATAGCTGACACTAGGCTTTTCATTTTATAGAGATAAGTATTTAAAAGCAAAATATTAAATGATAATATTTATTTACATATGTATATGTATGTATGTATATGTACAAAGGTTTATATATGTACATACATACATACTTATGTATGTATGTATATAAATTTGTGTAGTTTTGTATGTATTATTATGTATGTATTATTGCATATTTCTCCATATCTTATAAAAAACAATTTAAATAATGTAAAAATTTTAACTACAAAAAAACTACATGCATATGTATACTCTATGTGCAATGCCTTTTCTTTTTAATATACATATGTACATATTTTACTATAAATTTATATAAAAATGTACATATGTATGTATGTATGTATGAGGTTTGTGGCATTTAGAGGGCTCAATGCCACGCCCTGCACTTTTATTTTCAATTCTTAATTTTTTTTGTTCATTTCGTTTTTGTTTTCTGTTTTGTTCTTGCTTTGCTTTTCGTCACTTTTACGCCTCTTTTGCTTTGTTTATGCATTCTAAACATACTTCGAAAATTTGGTTGGTTGACGACGAATCGTAGCGAACCGCAACCTTTCCTCTCCACACCTCCCTCCACAATCATTTCCCCCACCACACTGTGAACAGCTGGTGCTGCCCAGAGCATACCAGGCCAGGGCCATTGTCGTCTCTTTTTTTGAACTATTTGAGAGCGAGAAAGACAGGGAGGGAGGGAGAGGCCATCTCGTCCAACCCCCAATATCATCCTGCTCTATGGGTCTCTCTATTTAAGTTACGACGTAGTTGTTGTTTATATTGCTGCTGCATGCAACAACTTGTTTTCCAACTTTTCCCTCAAAACAAAAATTGGAAAAGCCAAAGTAACCACTGTCGACCTCCCTCCCACTTGTAGTATGCGAAGAGAAAAGAGCGCGCGATTTTTCTTATGAAAAACGTGGCCCCCAACAGTAGTAACGTTGCCGTCGGACATTTTATGCTGGTCGATGATTCGGTCACAGTTTTCAATGCATTTCCTTACAATTAGTTTTAATTTGAAGATGAATCATTATAGCCCAGATATGTATACATACATACATATGTATGTATGTACATATGTGTTGTATGTATGTTTTTTCGTTTTGCAAACAATTAGTTGACATACTGTATATATGTTTGACATATGAGTAGACATGCACTTCATACACTCCTACGCACTTTGGAAACATACTGGAGACACATGCTTCCGCTTATCTGTGGACTCAGACTCAGCAAATGTCTCTCTGCTCCGACTCGTAGATGGGTGGGTTGGGTGATACGAATTTGGATTCTTCTTTGTTGCCTTAAATTATTATCTGCTCATTGAATGCAATGTCAGGGGGCGTGCGTTCTTTTCGCTTCCGTTACACCAATAACGTAAATGGTAATGCAGAGACATAGAATCCCTGAAATTCCGCATATACATATGTACATACATACATATGTACATATGTATAATTTCACAATTATTTATAGTATGTACATACATACATATGTACATGTACATATAAAACAAATAATATGTTTTAGATCCTCTCTAGTTTATTATATTGTATATTTTTTTCTCTCTTCTCTATATAGTCTCATGGCGGTACTGGGTATCCATTTGGGCAATCCTGTTCGAATGATTGCTATGTATATGGTGCTGGCAATAATGGAATCGCTGGCGTTGAGCGTCTTAAGGTCACTGGAGATCTGCCGACTGCCCAGTATGGTCCAGGAATAGTAATACATAAGCATTATTTATATACGATTGGCGGAACCACGGGTTTCGATTATACTTGTGATGTATATCGCTTGGATTTGCGCTCTAGGGTATGGGAGAATGTCTATATCAGTCGGCCAGAGATGCGCGACGATCCTGAGGGTCGCTATCGTCACGAGGTTGTCTACGATGGCAAGCATATTTTTGTGTTGGGCGGAGGCACATCCCATTCAGTATACGACCTTCAACGTATACCGGCTTACAATCTCGAAGCAAATTGCTGGAATTACTTTGATACATATCCCGATCGGAGCGCCATTACCGTTGGGTCTGAGGACAAAAATAAGGGTTATCCTAAACCGCGCAAGTGTTTCTCCTGTGTGCAACATGAGTTGTATAATGGCGATATTGAAGCCTTCATTACCGGAGGTCTGCAGGTGAGTAAATATATATTTTTCCTGTTTCCACTATTTAGTAATGGTTTTTAAAACTCGGATTCATTGTTTAGGGTGATTTCTGCACTTATTTTTCGGACATTTGGAAGATCAATTTGCGTACAAAGCAATGGACACTTATTGTGACCGCTAGCCTGCCACGCCCCTTGTATTTCCATTCAGCCGCACATTCGGATAACGGGTGCATGTATGTATTCGGTGGCATTGAGTACAATGAGAAGGAGATGCGGCGTCGAAATGATCTGTATAAGATGTGGATGACCATACCAAAATTGAGCGAAATGTGCTGGGATGCCATTACCTATTATAACGAAAATCTCGATTGTTTTGATCGCAACACCCTTTTGCGTGCCGGAATCCCCAAGTGTTTCACCCAACGTCTTCCGGCACAACGCAAAAAGATTATATCCAAGGATGAGGCAGAGGGATCCAGGATTATATCGCTTTATTCGAATCCGAAACGAGCCCGGTCCACTACGCAATAAATAGTTCACATATATTGAGGAGGAAGCGGTAAAGCATGAACCCATTTCCCCCCTCCAACACATGTATATGCATACACAGGAATATCAGTATATATACATAAATTTAGATATATGTATATATAGTGCGTTTCCAACGTATGTATGTTTATTTTTTAACAAGTTGTTTTCAAGTGTTTTTGATTTTTGAGCGCGCGCTGTGATCGAATACGAAGGACATTTATATTTATATATATACATATATGTATTTTGATATTTCGAAACTTGGATGACAAAGAGGAATGATGAGAACATGTTTAGCATGTAAATATGATATGTAATTAAGTTTAGCTAGTGGAACACGACAAACAGAAAGGCATCAGCATCAGCAGGTTTCGGAAAAGAGGACCGAATCAAGTGAACCCAAATCAAGCGGCGCACACTCCAAGTAACTAACTACAATCTTCTATAATCTTAATACCATAGTCACTCGTTCTCACTCTAATTTTAGCCCTTAATGCACACTTTCTTATAACCTCTCCCTCTGCCTCTCTCACTGCCAGACTCGTTGACATCAACATATAATACAATATATAAATTGAAGGCTACACCAAAAGATTTTCATATAGATGAGCCACAACTTCGATGTATTTTTCTCGAACTGTATATAACATTTAGCAGTAGAAATGACTATTTAAATCTAATCTAAGATCAGATATGTGAAGCTCGAAAACATTACAGTAAAAGCAGATATACCATGCATACATCGCGATGGTCCAGGCGAACCTGCCCGGAATTGATAAGGGAAGAAGGAAAACAAACGTTTGCTCGATATTATACATACATATATTATACCATTACCCCCAAGACTAAATTTGGTTGATTTTAAGTTAATAAAATATATTAAAAATATTTCAAAATGTGACCTGTCTTTTCCCTTGAAAATGATGACCCAGTTATTCCTCATAGCTCAGGGTTAAGGGTTTCTCATGGTTTAGAGTCATGCGCATTTCTGGTTTGCAAAAAAAAGAAGAAAGGAAACTACGTATCTACGAAACAGGTAAAGCGAAGGTATTTTCGGTGGTGGAAGACTGATTGTTAATGCGTTTTAAAGGGTGAAGTTTCCGTCTGCAGTTTCTTTTTACTGCGTAATATTGCTATGACCTGGATTACCCTCAACAATATGACGTCATACTTAAATAAACAGCAAGAGCTACTTAGTTTTCTGTGGTTGTTCTTGAAAAGCCAAAAAACGCTACAGGATACAAAGCGACTGTGCATAGAAAGTATTTCAATTTCTTTTTCTCAATTACATTGCAGAAATGTAGTCGGAAATGCGTCACGAAATTTCGAAAACTTAAAAACATAATGTTGTTGTTTCAAACACAGTAATTTGGAAATTGGTTTCAGAATTCTCTAACAAATATCAGGGATCTGGATTTTTTCACAAGCTTTTAACATAGTGTTGGAGCTCGCTCATCTCGCTTATCTGTTCGAAAACATTTCAAAATTCATCAATTGTTGGAAAAAAAATATGTAAATAAGGCATATTCTTAATTTCTTCCTTGTAATTTTAAAAACTTCCGTTACTGTTTCATTATCTAAAATTCAAACGATAGATTTTGCCAAAAATAAGCTAGAGGGCGGCAGCAATTATTTATTTGTATCTATCGTATATCGACTTATCGGTTCGCCAATTACCAATTTCTTTGTTTATGTTTTTTACTTGAATCAGGGAAATCATGCTAAAACCTAAAGCACTAACACAAGTACTTAGCCAAGCGAATACGGGTGGCGTCGAGAACACTCTGTAAGTCGTATAAGCCATACCTGTTATCCTGTTTATCTTATCACCAGCATCATCTACTTACAGTCTCCTTAGTCAGGAGGGTGATCTGCTGGCCTACTCGGGATATGGTGATAAGGATGCACGCATCACAGCTGCCATAGCCAGCAACATTTGGGCTGCGTATGAGAAGCATGGCCGAAGTGCCTTTCGTGAGGATCGTTTAAATTTTGTGCTGATTGATTGCGAGAGTGGTCATGTGGCCATCACGCAGGTGGGTGGCTCAGATTTTTGGAAATGTAAATCTGATAAAGAATTGAATAACATTTCTGTTTCAATTATACAGGTCGCCAGTGTCTTGCTGTGCCTCTCGGCCAAGGAGCATGTGGGCTTGGGCATGCTCAAACAGAAAGCTATGTCCCTTGCAGCATACTTAGAGAGGCCACTAAAGCAGATCTCGGCTTCTTAATTCCCAGAAAATTCTAGATTTAAGTTTATTAAAGTTAAATAAAAAAACATTGATTCTATTATGTACTTCCGGTTTGGAATTGAAATATAATTGTCACTTGTTTTATTTTTTTGGAAATTGTTTTTTTTTTTGCAAGATTAGATTTTATAGTAAACTTTTTGTATGTGGACTAAAATGACTTATTGAAATTACTCCGTCTATGTGTATATATAAATATTTATGTCTTATTCAATAGCGTACAATTTTAAGGTCCGATCCATGCTGGTGGAGGCCAGATATTGGGCATGTTTTCCAAAGCGTACTCCAGTAGCCAGAGCTGTGTGGTCATTAAAAATTTTCAAATCCTGCCATTGTTTGCATAGATAGACCCTGGAAACAGATAAATATACAGTATATATTGATTAAATTCACCTTGGTAACAAGCATAAACAAGTCAAGAATCTGCTTAAGGACATGCACAAAATCAAGAAAAAAGTTTATCGTAAATATGAAGGTAAAATATCAAATTCAAATGGCTGTTGATAAATCTTGTAATAAACTAAACTTCAACACAGAATTCATACGTCCTCGTGGTCATGTGGAACCAGAGCCGCCCAAGCCCATTAACTTGGTTATTGAAGATTTTAATGCGGTAGGTGAAAAAAGTCATCAAAATTTGCTAAGCTATCTAATTTGGAATGGTTAGAACTAAAATAACTTTGTTAATTAAGAATATATAGTTGTAGGAGTAAAAACTTGAGTAGTAGTGTTGTTTTAAAAAAATGTTGAATTACTTTTAGCGTGGCGAAATAGCTAATCCGCGTGCCCCATGTGTGGTAACCACTATAGATCCCGATTATATACACGATGCCAGTTTACAGCGTTTGGCCAAAAAGTTTCGCATGAAAACGTATGTCCTAAAAATGTAGCTTTTCTTTTCTCTTACTATTTTGAATTTAAACATTTTGTCCAACGAATCTTTAGGGACATTTTGCTTTTACGTGAAGTTACACGAAATAGATTCATGTATTACGCTACCCAAGAGATGTTCCTGAATAGAAAGCGCGAAAAGGAGCATCAGGACAGATTGTACATGAAGGCTGAAGAATTTCATAAATTCGCCGATGATTCGTTAAAGAAAATGGAGGCCGAAGAATTCAAGAAAATGCTAGAGGCACAGCAAAAACTCAAAATTCTCAAGGAGAACAAAGTGTCCGAGGAGTTGAGTCAGGTGAAATTGCAGCACCAACGTGTCCTAATGGAAGTACAAGAGGTGTATGGACGCTTTCAGTATTTACTTAAATTGATTAGCTACTTTGATGACACCGTGGAAGAGGATATAGAGGACCAAGAGGAGGAGCAGAAAAGGTTAGTGTTGCCCAATGAAATAGTCGGCATGGAGATAAGTGAACGTCGACCAGCTGGATTAGAGCAAGTGCAGCAAGTTCAAGATTACATGGAGCGAGTGGTAAGACCTTACCTAGCGAAGCGCCATCATTTAAATGCAGAAATATGGATAAAGGGGTATGAGCGAAACCGCATGAAGGTTTCCAATTACAATCGTAGGTTTACCCAACTCGCGTTACTTAATCATATTGTGGGGATACTTCATGACAAAACGGTGAGTTCTAACGGAAAGATTAATCTGACACATAAGGTCAAAACATTCATTTTCAGCAAAAAACCTATGAACGTCAGATGAGAAGCACAGTTTTTCTCAAGGATCCAGAGTTTCTGCAACGACGTGTTGCTGCTCTGCAGCAGAGGGCTCACGATCTATTGGATGACTATGAACAAAAATATTGCAAGGAGTAAGTAGATTTTATCCTTGTTTGGCACTAATTCCTAATGACCTCTCCCCTTAGTAAATTAAGTATCAAATTGGCCAGCATAGTGCCGGTCATCCTCAAACACATTCAAAAGAAAGTGCAGCCCGAGCAGAACAAGGCAAGAGATGGTCTAGTAGCATCGCCAGTGAAAAAGACATCCAAGCAATGGCGTACATTGGAAGATTTGCAAACTCCAATGCCCGCACTCAAAACTGAGTCGTATAAGGATGATCAAGATACCACTTTGGCCAAAGTGGAGAAAATTCAAACATACGCCTTGGAACTGATGGGCAAATTGGATACCATTCCCCCAAATCAATTGCACATGCTAGAGCAACGAGTTCGTCGTCGCTTGGCCACGGAAAAGGAAATGTCACGACGGGCTCTGGTCAAGCAGAATCGCTTGCATAACTGGATGGAGCACTTTAAGAAGCATCATCGCCTACTACAGCAGCAGTCAGAGCAGCAGCGTCGAAGGCAAAAAAAGTAGCTATAATCCTAGTCATCGATTATAAATAAAAATGCAAATCTCACCTGACATCTGTTCCTGCTATTGCCAAATATGTACCACTTTGATCAAAGCACAAATCTTTGACCTCATAGCCATCATCAAGCTGAATGGTTTTGAAATTCTTCAGTTTGCGCAAATCCCACAACTTGACGCAGGCATCATCAGCGGCGGTGGCCAGGTAGTATCCGTTCTCGGAAAATGATATGGCCGATATGGGTCCAGTGTGTCCCGGGAAATTTGCAACATTGCTCTGTTCTTTGAGATCCCAGATCTTTACCTGGGCATCCTTAGTACCTGTGCCAAAGATCAATCCATCTGGATGGAACTGGGCTGTAGTCAAACCCATTTCGGCAGTGTCCATGACCTTGGTCAGGAGTCGGCCAGTGCGTATGTCTGAGAAAGCCCAATGCTTGTCTGATGATGTGGACAACAAGTAGTCCCCAGTTGGGTGTAGAGAAAGTCCAGTTACAGGTCCTTCATGACAGCGCAAAAGCAGTTGCGTTTGAGACGTAGGCACATGCCAGATTCGAATGTTCATGTCAGGAGAACCAGTGATGACCGTGTCCTCGTTGGGATGATAGATGACTTTCGTTATCTTCTTTGTGTGTCCCTTGAGTATGGCTACAACCTGTTCAGTGTCCTTGTTAAAGACAGTAGCATTTTTGTCATTGCCTCCAGTTAAAATTTTGCTATGATCCGCACTGTTGATATCCAGAGCCAGAATGCCAGGCACAGATGCCGAGTGCAGGCCGGGATGGGATGCCACTGTCAGGAAGCTCTTTACTTGATCAGCCATGACCAAATCCTCAGGAACTGTCCGGCCGCGCTTCTTACGCTCTTGCGTTAGCACTGTGGCCTTGTCCTGGAGCTTCTGTATTACCTCACTACTCATACCCGCCTGTTCCATTGGATGAGTTGCACTGCCACCGGCCTCGGCTGCTAGAGCTGGCTGTGGTATGGCCGTTGGAGCATTGACGATACCCGCCTGTGGCTTGAGCGTGGCCAAGGCTTCGCGGGCAGCTGCCACCTCTTTGTTGAGACGCGCAATCACTCGGCAGGCGGCATCATGCTGATACAGGGCATGAGACAGCTCTTGACGAGTTGTTTGCAGTTGCTGGCGTTGTGTAAATGAATGTATCATCAGTGCATCCCACTCATCCTGCATAGTTTTCAGCGTGGCCGGTATGCTCGTCGCACTGGGAGGCTTGGGCTTTACCACAGCCGGGGTCTTGATTTCAATAAGTTCTTCTGGTTTCAGTTCCTTGCCACTGATTGGATCGCATCCGTTTTCCATTAAATACTTTTCAATTACCCGTTTCTCAAATATCGCTCCAGAGTGAGGCGATACCACAGGCGTCTCGGGCACTTCATTTGTCACTGAAAGAAAAAAGCAAAAAAAATGTACAATTGCAAAATATTTGATAACAAGAAGAGAGTGAAACTTACGTGCGCAAACTAAAGCCATTGCTTTTTATATATAAACTGCTGGGGTATACTTATTACTCCGGCTTTCGCAAATTTTCACACGTTTTCCCTCAGTAAACCACCGGCACAGCTAAAAAAAATTATCGATGCTGTGCTGGATATTATCGAAATATGTACTTTTTAAATCTTATCGATATTTGTGTCATTATTCTTTTTGAGTTTTCGATAGCATGCTTCTTTTGATATTACTATACATATAATTACTCTAGTATATTAACTAATTTAACTTTAACTATTGCCATTTATACACATTGAACATTATTATCTTATTGCGGTGTATTTCTGATATCAGACAGTCACATGGAAACGGCGACAAGTCATTTGATGTATCGATAATTGATCAGCTGATTGTTCTCTTAGAATTCTAACCACTAAATGGTAGCGGTAACTGAAAAATGCTTAAAAACCTAGTAAGATTGAGGCCTTGCACTTACCTATTTAAAGTAAATGCTGCACCAGCCCGAAAATTAGCCCTCACGGGTAAAAACGAGGAAGATCATCATGTCAAGCATGTGAATCCCTTTTCCCAAGCCACTCCAGCTTCCGCTATTACCGCAGACTTTGGGTTAAGTGAGACTGCGGAAGACCGTGATAAACGACTGAAGGTTCTGCAACTGGAGGCTGACATAGCTCATCAAGAGGGTCGTCGGGTTCCAGCTGTGGACTTTTTCAAGGAACATCACTGGCAGCATATCCTCACACTCCCCACCAAGTCGGCACGAATCAAATACTATGCCTATCTGTGGCAGATTGAAATGAAAAAGGAGTCTGAAAAACGCAAAAAGGAACAGCGTGCCCTGGATACGGAACGTCGGTTGGTTGAGGTCCGTAAAGAGCGAGAAGAGAACAACCATATAATATACGGTCTGGGCCACACATCGTTGTTTCTTCGAATTTACGACACAACTATCAATCACTGGCAAAACAATCGTCTCACTCGAGCCATGCAGTTTGCTCCCAAAATGGTTCTAGACTGCTCCTACGATCAGCATATGAACAATCGCGAGGCTTCAAATGCCGCCAAACAGTTGATGCTGAGCTTTGCTGAGAATCGTTACAATGATGAACCCTTCGATCTTCATTTCTGCAATGTCCAAATGCAGAGCAAATCCATGGAGTTCTTAAAGCGTTATATCCCAACCATGCTCAATCCCGAGTTTCCTATGAATGTGCACACACATTGCTTTACCGAGATGTTTCCCAAAGAGCAGCTGGTCTACTTAACGCCACATTGTCGAGAGGATTTGGTGAAATATAATCCAGATGATATCTACATTGTTGGAGCCATGGTCGATACTGTAAACAACGAACCATTGTCCTTGGCCAAGGCAAAAAGATTAGGATTGCGAATGGCTCGGCTTCCTCTGGATCGTTACCTGCAATGGGGAGCGGGTTCCGGTAAATCTCTGACCCTTAACCAAATGATCAACATAATGTTAGATCTAAAAAAGACGGGAGATTGGGACACTGCACTAAAGCATGTGCCGCGTCGAAAGATTGTGGACATGAACCATCAGGCTGAGCAGGAGCGCAGTCGCAAGGCTTTGGGCACACGAGCAAGAAAACTGAATGTGAGGATCGATCATTTGCTTGGCTTCGAGCAAGAGAGGCGGCAGGTGACAGCATTTGGTAAACCCAACCAAAAGCCAATACGTGAGCACAAGGAAGGATTAGAGTTTCAATTGGACAAGTGGGCAACGGGCAAGCGAAAGAAGCAAACTCAAAGTTAAAACTTGTTTATAATGAAATAAAATTAAGATTTATGACAAAATCAAAACAGAATGAACATTTAATTAGGAGACAGCTCCTCAATTTTAGGGCTCTCATTTGCTAGTTCAACTATTTCAAGGGATTCGGCTGGTAGCTGCTCCACGACATCTACTTCCTCTTCCATCCCAACACATTTTTTGTATTTTAGTGTCATATTCTTTCCATTGATGGCCTGATAATTAATAACTGGTCTCAATCCAGCCTCCTTCATTAGATCCTTGGCATTAGATTCAAAGTTATTCACTTGCTCCTTTCTTTCCACAGTCATAAGTTTTGTCTCCTGAATCATTAGTGCTTGGTCTTTCAGCACATCGAAGAACTCTTTCGACAGAAAGGTGAAATAGTTGTGGGCCACATAGGCAATATCAAAAAATCTGGACCAACGCTGTGCGCCCTCCTTCAGTTGGACGATCTCCATGGATGATATGAAATGCACAGTGACATTGGGCACCTCTAGCCAAGGCTGATCATATTTCACTTGATTGTGATCATCATTCTCGCTGAACGTTAGCACTGGACTCATCTGAAGCATCACAGATCCATAACGACGTGAACGTGTCGGATCATGCACATAGGCAGTTTGGGTTTTCAGTTCATGGAAGAGCTCTAGTAGGTTTCGTTCCACTATATCGGTGGCCCTGTAGTCATTATCGCCATGAACCGAATGATGCATGCGTTCTTCTGATGTACGCAAACCGAAGCCACAGAATGGTCCCGTCTGCATGTCTCCCACATAGCCACGGTGGAGGTATGAACGTCCATTTCGAACCAGGCCAGCTGCGTATGTTTTATTGGGTTTGCAGTGCTCATACTCTGGAAACACAAAAGCAATCCCCGACTCACGCCAATAGCGATATTCCTGCGAGCAAATCTGCTGGCCTTCGCGGTCTTTGAGAGTCATGCTCAAATCCCAATCGAAGACTCCCATGCGATGGTCATAACGGATGCCCAGCAGAGCCCGCGAACGCTGCTCCCAGTAGCTTTTAATATCATAGACATGTATGGGTTTCGGTTGCCAGAAGCTGAAAGCTATTTCCAGTCCATCTCGGTCCTTGTATTTTAGTCCCTCCAGATTAAGAATGGGAGCCAGTCGTTTCAATTCATCGTCGTCAGTGACCATTTTAAGCAAAGTACGAGCCTTCGCAGACATATAGTGATGTGAAGTGGGTCGAATTAATGAGTTGCCATAAATGTCCATGAACAAATGGACTTGTCCCACCAGACTAAAGGATTCCGACGATTCCAGTGCAATGGCCAAAAGCAGCATGCTCCTGGCCAAAATTTCATCGCATCCCTCCAAAACATATATGTTCAGTTTGGGTTTGTCTCGATGCGTATAACGCTTTGCCAAAGTCTTAATCACATGTCTGGCATCTGCCCCGCCGCAGATTAGTATGTTGAGTGCCTCTGGCGTCACTTGGCCATCTCCTGCTCCAGCTTCAGTCTCATAGTCATCTTGTAATTTAAACGCTTTGGCGTATTCCTCATAAAAATCCAATGCCGAACTAAGACCCCAAAACATGATTTTTCCGCTTTTTAACACAAATGAAAAAAATTGAAGAAAACTTAACCTGAATTCAAATTGACTTGTTTGACTTGATTGAGTGTCGTTGCCAGGACTACTGCCTACTTCCATAAAAGTCTTGCTTGCTGTTGTGAGCGAAAAAAAAAAGTATTCTCTTTTTCTACCATTCATTCTTATTTGTTTGCATCCGTTGCGAGGATTAGAGAGACGCTCCTATTGCTTCTATTCCTTATATACCCGCCAGTTTATGTTCCTGCTGATGCTGCTTTGGCCTGTCTGGCTGCCATAACGGAAATTGCTTTTCAATATCAGTTGCCTGCAGCGTGAGAACTGGTCAAATACAAGTGCCCTAGAGAGAGAATTGGAGAGAGATGGGCGGAGGCTGCCTGGCTGAATGGTTCGGGAATAATGCATTATTCAAAGCTTGCGTCTGGCTGGCCTTTTAACTGATTGCGTCACAGTTGGGCCAATCGGATCCAGAGTGATAGCCAGTGGGAATAATTGTATTTATTTGTTATGTGATTCAGTTTATTTCATATGTTTCTTGAAAGTAACAAAAATAATTATTATTTTTTAAATTATTTTTATAAATAAAAGGTAAAACTCAAATATAAACTTTGTGGAAGAGATGGGCACGGTGCGTTTTTCGATATCGGTTCGAAAAGAATCATATCAGATTGGCAGATTAAGAGTAAAAGTTTTGGATTGAAAAATATTTAAAGGTACAGAGTAATAACGGCGGTAAAGTAGCTTAAATATTCATGAATATTTTCATTAAGCCCGATTACTCCTAGGGAGGCAATCAGTCCATAGTTCCTATTATGTATATACATATAATACAGACAATAATATGTAGATAATTCATAAGTAAGGGATCAGTAGTATTTGCTTAGCTGTACCGATTTAATTGCAAACAACACTCAGCCCCAATATATATTTAAATTTTAAAAATTTGAAAATTAAAGCTTTACTTTTACGTAAGGTTTACATTAATAAAACACCATTAAATAATTAAACACCTCCGCAATGATTTGTTGGAATATTTATTTAAAACTTAAAGAAAAAACAATAGGCTTCCATAGTAGAACTCAGTAGAGTCTTTAAGAATAATAAAAGTGAATTTAACCAGAAAGGATGACTTGATTAAAAAAGAAACAGAAAATAGAATAATGCAAGTTGCGATAACAATCGTTTTCTGTACTTAATCCGATGAATTGTCCTTTTGTAGCTTTTATTTTTCTCTTTTTTGTTGGCAACTTTCATTTGACAAACGGTTGAAAAACTTCTTAAGACATGGTTAAGTTGCTCGAATAAAGTTTTTGGCAAACGACACGGGCTAGCAGTGTACATATACATACACAGGATATGTATATCTAACCCAAGTTTAGTGGCACGGAGGATGAGGAAGGGTTCCAGCATAGCTGCATCCGTGCATCAACTTGTGCCTTACTTCAAGTTGCAATTAGGAAGGAAAAGGACCGCCATCTGATGACAGATGTTTGTATCCTATGATAATTATACGGATAATAATGATGATAACCAAATGGCACTGGCTTTTGATTCTCTTTTTGGCAAAGTGTTAAGTTATGATACCAGTCCAGTGGGCCACCTGCCGGTTCCCTAACCTCCTCCTCACCATTTGCCACTGGCTGCTACTCATTCAACCAGAAAGCGATTCATCAATGCGGGTTCTTTCCTTTCTCCCATGAACAAAAGTAATTATGTGGGGGCAAACAAAGTAAAAAATGAGAGAAAAAAGGCAGAATGACAAAAACCTTGAGAAGGGTTCAGTTCACAAAGCATCTTGCTTAAAAATTCCAGGCCTTAAACAATCGATGGATTATTATGTGAATATTTTCCATGTGGTCCCCACGCATTCCCCTCTATATTCACTCTCGCTCTTCGCTGGCATTCATTGTCAATGCTTTTCCGCAAACTTTTCTCATTAGACAGTGCAAACAAAATGGCCGAGTTTGCGGTTTTTCCCCCACATTTCACATCCCCACATTGCTTCCGCCTTTGTTTGACATACGCTTGGCAAATGGTGTCATAATGGCCACAAAACTGCACACACAAAAATAACTAAAGTGGGCGTGGTTGGCAATGGCAGATAAATCAATGCATAACGATTTGTGGCCCAATCGGAGGAATCAACGAAACATTAATTGTTTTGGTTTTTCTGTCAAATTTTCTCTTTACGTGACCAATTAGCGAACCAAATGGAAACCTTGACTTTACCCCAACCATCATTAATTAAAACAGATTCCGAATTTGGGTTTTTTTTGTTTTTGCTGTTCCAGTTAAAGTTTAGTTTAATTTTGTTAATAGACATAGACAGTTGTGGGGGTTTCTGTGTGTGTGTGTTTTTTTTTCATTAAAAGTACATTTAGAATATACACTCAAGAGATTCTCATTTATATATATATTTCTTTTTTAATTTCAGCTACAAGGACATATGACTTTTGCCTGGGCCCAAGAAATATATTCGCGCGCCACGCAAAAATCCCATTTTTTCTACTAATCCTCTTTTTCTACGTGTAGTACATTGGACTGGCTTGCTACATGCATAGAAATTCCAATTTCAATAAAACAGTTTCATATTTTTCCATATTTTTCATTTTGTAACCTTCAACTTGTCAATACCATACCATAGAGAGAGCATACGAACGGTCTTAAAGGACAAAGACTTAAAGTAATATGAACTAAAATTCATCTATTGGCTGGGTTGATTCTAACTACCAATTAACGTTGGCTATTCATTCATAAATGGCCTGCGAAAGGGCAATCGTTAATTCAATCTTGCAATGAATTAATTGGATTAAATAGTAATTTTCTGTGATTTTACAGAGAGAGTATTTGGGTTATCATTTACGAAAAATGAATCCATTCCATTTCACATTTAAGTTATTGCATTAACTATTCTTCTTTTATTACTCTTCTTTTCTTTTGTTCGTATTATCGTTCTTTGTCAAGTGTACCCGTTTTTTGATATATTTATTCGAATTTAACTACTACAATATATTTCGATTCCAATTTTCATCCTTCGTTCCATCATTTCATCTCATTCATTTGAAGTACAAGAAATAGTTTAAAGTATTTTTTGATACATCTCTCTACGTATGGTATTCCTCGTGGACACTTGAAGGTAAACTCAGATCAAGAGAATATCAGTCCAACGTATGTACATAATAACGATACTAAATGCATATATATGCTATATATGTTTGTCTATCTATATGTACATATGATGTACATACATACATATGCCCTGACTAAATCTATTTGTGTATATTTGAGGATTTTGTGTACGGATTTAAGAGTTAAAGAATGTTCACATGTGGCATGCATTAATAGATATACATACCTATTAGATATATCATATAATATTTTCATTCTCTGTATTTGTTAAATATTCTTTTGGGTTTTCTTTTTTTGCTTTTTGCTTTTTCGTTCTAGGCAAGAACCTCTGATTGTCAGATAGTTATTGAAGGTTATCTACGTGAGTTTTCATTTAAATTAACTGCACAAATTAAATGCGAAATAAAATATAAAAATGTGCAAATCTTTAGATTAGAACAGAGTTCCAGGCTAGATATGTGGTTAAGCTTAATATTATTTACATCCTTTTTTGCTTTGCTTGTGATTGAATGTGTCTTTTCTTTTTTTTAATGTTTTTTTAACTTTTTCTTGTGTGTGTATGGATGTGTGTTTACATTGCATTTTCAGCATTTTCTTATAAATGTTTTCAATTTTAAGCATAGTTACGCTTTTAACCCCTTAAGAGTTTAATTCTGCTTTTGGCATTTTTGAACATTTTTCTACATATACATACATACTAAGTGTATATGTATGTATCTATGTATTTATGTATGTATATAATATAATCAACATTTATAGGTACATAAAACTTGCTACAACATTAAAATTTCGCAATGGCTTTTCTTGAATTGCTCACTTAATCCTAGAAGTTCCTATAAAGTCTGAGACGGTGGTTTCTGGCTTCTTAAAAGGGGAAGAGTCTACATAAGTCGTACATTTTCTATGCACTAACACGAGTATAGTATATAGAGTATAGTATGTATCTTTGTAATGCAGAGAGGGTACTGAGTTTAACCAGAGTTTTGTCTGACATAATGAATCCATCAAAACTCTAAGCTCATCCGAAATCTAAGATTGTGGAGTTGTGGGAGGGGAAGTGGGTGTGAGAATTGCTTACCCCATATATATGTATATGTATGTATTTATGTATGTAGTAGTATGCAAGTATATATGTCTAATAAAACACTGACTTGGACTTAGAAATAATTTAGGTTTGCTGTTATTTAATCATTATCCTTTGTGATATCCTCCTCCTCCTGTAGCGAAATGATCTGAGGAGAAAGCATTATATAAATAACATGAGAATAGATACGACTTGCAGTATGGAGCTACTATATATATTTATAAATCTATATATATATATCGCTTTGATTCGTCTTCATGCCTGTCTCTAAGAGAAAGCTCTAATAGAAATTAATCTAGAAATACTTATTTACTTGCAATTTTACAAATCAAAATTTTTAAGTTCTTTTTGCTTTGATCAGTTTCCGTTTTGTTTGATAATAATACCAATAATTGAGTGCTTACTTACTTGCTCAGATCCAGATCCAGATGTATATATGATTTCGAGTATTATGTGTTATTAGTTAGTATTTTCCTTTCGTAATTTAATACAGTTGATTAAGGTACTTGTTTAATATAATAAGCATTTCCTATAGGTATGTATGTATTAAGTTAAATATTTTGTGTTTTGGTTATTCATACTATGTATGTAAATTTTGGATAGTAGAAGTTTCAGCATTCGGTTTTCAGTGTGACGAGGTATGCCTGTATTAATCTTATATCTGATATGAGATGGTTTCTCTATGTATAAATAGATCAACTCTGTTTGCTAACCCCAAAACCAGAAAGAAAGTTTTGAGCCTAAAAGAAGTCGTCAAAATCGTCTAAAAGTACAAAAGATTTTTGCATTAAGTGTTAACATTTTGTTAACTAAATATAATTATGTTATACATATGTTGACTTTTTCTTATAGTGTCGTGCATTTATTTGGTGCCTATAAACAACACTTAGAGAATTAGATTTGGAATCGATGTTTGATTTAGATAAATTAAAGTGCTCAAAGGGGGAGGGGGGAAGAAAATTTAAAATTGATCATGCCAATGCGAGAGATATCGATATATATATTTATTGTATAATGGGCTTACTACAATTGTTTACTTTCTTTCTTTAGGGGAAATTTTTTTTTTTGTTTAGTTAGTTAATTGATTGCTTGTTTTGGTTAATTAATTGTTGTTGACGTGGCTCCTGTTGTTGCTGTTTGTGGTTACTGTTGTAAAAGTGTTTTTGTTGTTTTATTACTGTTGTTACTGTTGTTACGGTAGTTATGGGGCTTGTTGTTGCAGTGAACTGCGGGAACTGGTTCTCGAGCTGTGAGCGGTGGCTGTTGATTGGTTCATTGGTTGGTTGATTCGTTGGTTGGTTCGATTCATTGGAATGGAAAATGAAAATGGAAATTTTCATTTTGGCATTTTATTATTTGCATATAGTATTGGTCGTTTTGCACATTTTTGCAAAATTCTTAGCCAATATTTTGCAATTTGCCAAACAACAACGAAACTTTATAATAAACTTTCACAAAAAAGGATAACATATAAATAAAACAATTTCAAATAGCATATTGTTATGTACACATCAAGAGAGAGCTTTTTCAACTTATTCGAGTTAAAACTGAATGGGCGAAGGGGGAACTCTGGAGTAATAAAACAATTCATAAATATATATGTATGTATGTATATATGTTTGTATGTATATATCGTATGTGAAGAATTGTAAAAACGTAGCAGAAACATTTACATATCGTACAAAATAGAAAGTTTTGTCAAGATTGCTCTTCTTTTGTTTACTTTTTAATTTTTGCCTTTTTTGTCAGTTGGCTTGTTATGGGGAAAAAGACAAAATTTATAAGACAGCGAGAAAAAGAGGTAAAGAAAGAGGAAAAGAAGGAGCAAAACATGCCAACTAGATATATATAGTACATATGTATGTATGTATGTTTGAGGAGAAGATCATGGACATTGTACAACAAGTCGCTTACCTCGCTAAATTCTCATCTGAATAATATGAGTTCGTTTTGCATTTTCGTCATTATATCCAAAAATTAATCTCATAAATTGCATGTACCATACGGTATACCCCCGGGGAAGACCATCCGAACACGCATCCGCATTCACATCCGCATTTGCATCATGCGTGGTCTGATTTGATTGCTTTTAATTAATGGAAATTGCGCGATTAAATTCATTACACCAAACCCCTGCCCCCCCTACCACGCAACATGAACTGTTTTTTTTTATGTTTGCTCATCGAGTTAATCGTGCTGAAATTGAATTGATTGGAAATTTATGCATTCGATTGGAGCAAATGCGAATTCATACTAGTAAATTGGCAAATAGTATGTAGCAGACTCAATGGAGTTAATGCGAATTTTCCTTATGCCAAAATGCTTTAACCAGACAAAATCTGAACAGAATACCAATCTCTTTAGAATCCATTGCCGACTATTTATATTCCACTTCAGTAATAAATTCGGTCTTTTATTCCAGTGCATAACTTTAAAATTATAATACTGAAGATACATATATACATATGTATGTATGTTCAGTTAATGTGAAAATGTGTTTTTATAACAACGACGAATTGAATTTACTTAATGATTCAAAGCAAATAAATCTATTTATAAACTTGTAACTTTTATTTTCCTTCAACTTAGCTTTGCTTAAACAGAATTATTTCATAGTTTTTCGGTCTCACACTAGAAACTTATATGTATGTATTTCAACTCGCCCTGTTTTTCATCAACTGTATAAATGTTCATATTCAATATTTCTCCTAATTCTCCTGCTCATTATTTAAATTTGTTTATCCTATCAAATGGTATTACAAGGAGATGAGGTCTTATACAAGGCATAATAGATTTGTATATATACTAATCATCAGGGAACTATTTTCTATGAACAATCAAGTTTACCTAGATCAGCACTCTCAAAAGTTAAGCTGAATAATTAAAGACTGTGTTTAAATCTCTATGTGCCAATTGTTATTAACAAGTAGCGTAAATAAAGTACGAATTTTCACCACAATTAATGGCAACAATTTTAAGCAATCTGTGTAGATAACGTACTAATCAACAGGTGTGGCAACTCGCTGGCGGAAACGTTGCCAATAGTGTTACATATCATCATTTTAAAGGATTAAGAGTTTTGTTTAAATTATCATTGAAATTATACATCTTAATTTCCGATGCTAATTTTCAAAGAAAATTCCATTAACTCCATAAAATTAATTTTCTTTAAATATTCAGTCTAAGCGAAAATAAAGGAGTTTGCAACTCTAAATTCTTCCTGTTCACTTTATTTTTATGATATATTTATCTTATATGGGTTTCCACTTACCTTTATATTTGTTCTAGGATAACTGAAGCACACGTACGTAAAATGAAACAAATTATAAATTTAGCAAAATTTATTTGAACGAAAAATAAAAACGAGAATAGGTATATGTGGGTATAACTAGGAATACTCAATATCTACTATAGAATAGGATAAACTTTAAGAAATAAAGTAATTGAAATTAAAAACATATTTCGTGCAGTGCAGTGTAACATTGCTGTGATTTGGTGTGGCTGTTCCTTATCCCACTGTGTCATTGGGTCACACATTCATTACAAGTGGGTGGAGCCGGTTCTGGTGGGTTTGAATTTGGACTCGGTCGGATTGGGGTTTTCGATTTGCCTCGAAAAACTTGCCAGCGGCGATGGACATAGCCATAGGAATCGGACGTGGAAGAGGAAGTCGGCTTTTTGACCTGAGGTAGTACCACATTGGCAGTTTCAATGTGACCTAGGGATGCCTGTCGGGATTGGGGATGAAGAACAAGATCTGTTCGCAGACGTTGGATACGACGACTGTCGCAGTTCTCTACCACAATTATGGGTGTAGGACGGACGCGATGGGGTTGATTTAACCGAATGTGAGGCTGCAGGGATTGGCAATTGCGTTGTCGCTGACTGCGCCACAAATGAGTCTTGATGCTGGGCCAGTGAAATAGCTGTCGGAGAGTTATATGACGTGGGGATTCAGACTCAACTGGGGATGCGGACACGGACAAGGGTTGTTGGAGCAAATCCCTTACTAAATCTGGGGCAACCCGGTCACGGTGATTTGGGTTCAGTTCGTCGGTGGTCGTTGTTTGGTTCAGTTGATCGCAGCTGTTGTGGTGTGGCGGCGTTTTCACATAGAATTTGGTTCTGGTACGGGAAACACGCAAGCTATTCGTCTTCCATGCATCGTGCAGGGATCGCAGGCCAGGCAAGCGTGCGAGTAGATGGATGTGGTCGTAGGAGGCTGACAACATACCTGCTCGCTCATCCTGGTAATCATCGTCATCGGACGATTCCAGGCGGTCCTCCACCAGCGATGTCTGGCGTGACAGACCCTATTTAAGCCATGGTGTTCAATTGGAAGTGTAAGCGAACAGAGACGAAGAAAGCATAAGGAAAGAAAGAGACGAAACGAAACATAAAACGATAAATGGTGAGCGGCATCTACAAATGTAGCTCGGCAACCATGGCAACGTATACAAAAGCGGGTTCTGGGTCTTGGCTCGGCTATAGGTCAGCTCCGTTTACTCCTCGCCTAGGCTACTCTCTAGGCACGGAATTCAGAACAACTGTTTTTTGGCCCACGGCCGCCTACTTACCGCATTGTGACGTCTTCGTGGTGGCGACCGTTTGTTCCAAAGGGCCTCGAGCTGATCAAAGTGCTGCGATTGAGCCAGTGCCGCTTGCTCTGGACCAAGATTAGCTTGAGAGGTTCCAGTTTTAGTCTCGGCTATTTTCGAAATCTCTTCCATGCTGGCTGAGACACTGAATCGGCGTTTCAGACGTTCGTCTACTTGAGCCATCATTACAGAGGACGTTAAGTGACCGTATTTCTTTTGCCAGGTGTACGTATCCAAGGAGACTTCCTTTTTCAGAAGTCGCTTCATTTGTCGCTTGGGTCCCTGCGGGCGAAGATCTAACAGAAAAAAACAGTTAAACGATTGGCGCATTAGTTAAAATGTATTATATTTTTTGACCAAATTTTAGTTTAAGAAATTTACCTTCGACATCTTTAGTGGGTCCCGAATATGTGGGCAACTTCACATATTGCGCTGGAGTATTGTGCAGACAGATCACTGGTAGGTTATAGCTGTCAACCAGTTGGATAAGAACACGGGACACCTCAAGACTGATGTCGAAATGCGTAAAGGGGACATGCATTTGAAGAGAGGTCAGAGCCAATCCTCGTTTGGTTTCCCAAACAATCAATGTCTTGTCATCGCTGCCAGATACTGCAGTAGAACCTGGTAACAAATAAATTGGATAAATGGGTATTGGTCATTGATATTGAATCGGAATATTGTAAGAAAGAACTCACCATCTGCCGACACTTTGACTCCAATCACAGCCCCCAAATGACCTGCGAGTGTGTGAACCTCTTCGCCCGTCAGTAGATCCCATATTATCAAATTCATATCCTTCGATCCTGATATTACTTGCGTCTTGTTGGTAATAGAAACGGCTACACAGGTCACAGCATCACTGTGACCTACCAGCACTTGACTGAGTTTGCCACCTGTCGACTGCCAGATTTTCAGTGACATATCCCTCGATCCGGTTATGATGTGCATGCTATCCGCGCTAATCTCAAAGCAGGTGATCTCATCTGAATGGGATACCGAGTATTTCTCATCCTCCTGAGTGAGGGACCAGATCTTCATTGTGTTATCACCATTCGTGGAGCAAGCAAATCGCATGTTGTTCGTCACCGAGAGGTTCTTGTACGGACCCTGAATGGTCTGCAGCAGGTTGCCCGAATCGGCCATCCATACCAACAGCAAGGAGTCACGATCTGTGGAGATAACACGCAAGGAATCCATAAGAACCACCACTTGTATCACTGGAGCTGTATGAGCCTTGAATGTATTGGTTATCTCTCCAAGAGATAAGCTCCACACTTGAACCACACGATCCTCGGACCCGGTGGTGAGAAATTCCCCATTTGGTGCAAATTTCAAGCAATTGACCACACCAGAATGGCCTTCCAATGTGCACTGATATTCTGGCGTATTAATTCGCATCAGATGGACACTCCTGGCTGATGCAATAGCCATTTGTTGTGAATCTCGCGACAAATCGAAGCATGTGATGGGCGGCAAAGTGGTCGAGGGCGAACGTTGGGCCTGCAAATGCTTTTTCAAGCTCCTTTTCCTACGGGGATTACGGGAGTATGGGTTCACATAAAGCTCCTCATTGCGGAAAGAATAAAACGTGATCTTGTTGCCTCCCACAGTGATTAGGAAATCGTCATTATCCATCGCATACACTGCAGTAACAGGACCCGGATTAGGCGGCATCGATCGCACCAGTTTGCCAGAATGCATGTCGTAGATCAGAGCACGGGTATCTTCACATCCCACCACACAGCGTTGGCTATCCTTTCCAATCGAGATGGTGCGTATCTGCGATGAGAGGAAAATTAAAAACCAAGGTCCTTTTCTATGGCCAATTTACCTTTGACTTATGGCCCTTGAGCGTGTGCAATTCTTTGCCAGTGGCCAGAGTGCGCACATACAGAGCATTATCATCGCAAAGGGCCAGCAGGAAGACCTGGAATTGAAATATTAAATTATTCCAATTATCCCCACGTGATCGTGTTTCTTTTTAATATATATGTACATATAATAAATAGAGATCGGCTATTTCAATATGAAGATATACAGTCGAACTTCCGTAACTCGAGTTAACTTAACGTCAAGTGACATACACTTTAATAAAAATAGAAACTTGTAGTTAAATACTCATTTTGGTTTTGTTTTTGTATTACTAAAAAGAGATTCCATATTGTTAAATATGGTCGTCAATTGTAGTACCATAAGTTTGTACATACTTATTTCAAATGGGCAACGAATACGCTAAATCATTCTTTGAAGCCTGTTAGGTTAATTCTTCCTCCGAACTTTCTGCGTCACTTAAAATCGGATCCACTGGTTTTGAACAATAATGATGAATAATGAAGTGTTTTTTTTTTCAAAATATTGTTTACATCAATGAAAAAATACAGATATCATAAGTAAGTTGAAGTAATGTAAGAGTAAATTTAATTGGTTTTAACGGCTGTCAATATTATAATAATTTTTAAGAGGTGCGATGGCACCGTTTAGAAGAGTACCCACTAAAACTGTTTCTTATTTATCGGGATTTCTCTGAAAACTTCGACTTATGAAAGCATGTGCCAAATATTTTGTTCGAGTTATGGAACTTCAAATTAGATATGTGAAATTCTATGCAGTTTTCGTCGTAAACGCTTTTTTGTTCCAGTTAGAGAAGTTCGAGTTGGGTAAGTTCGACTGTAAAGAAATTCAACCTTCATTATGAAAATGGAATCGATGACTACCTTATACGTATGTCAGTAAAGATCAGTTGCTACATATTAGATATTTTTTTATTTTGCGAGCGATTATCAAATTTTGCAATATTGTCATATTTCCAATGATAAAGCATAATCAAAATAAATGGAATTGAATAAAGAAGAGAACGGAACGAAGACAATAAACCAACTGAAGCCATCCAATCGAATATTAATAAATTGCATTCCGCACATTCATCGTGTTGAGCCCTTCCCCGAGGCGGTGTTGAAATTTTCCATTAATGGAGATGTTCGAAATGGCAAAAAGCACATCGACATGTTGTCGTTGGCCATTTGTCTGCCGCATTGCAACATTTCAATTTCCCGCGCAGCACTGAACGATAGAGGAGCAGGAGGAGGGATAGGAGAAGTGGGTGAAATGCTCAGAGAGTCGAGGCGTAGTGGAGGTCACCTAGCGTGCTATGAAGCCATCAGGATGCTAGCGTAAAAGTGTAAGAAAGTTGATTTCCGTTTGCCATTTGCTAAGGACAAGCTAAGAGTCACTTCACCGTTTGCCATCGCTACTATGGTTCCATGCTTCCACCCCAGCCACCAGAGGGCTCAAGTGGCTCTGGTGGGAAATGTGTGTGAGTGTGTGTGTATATGGTTATGTGAGTGTTTTTGGCTAAAATAACATTTCGATTTTGTTGGAAACGTGAGTTTCAGCTGCCGTCGGCTTGTTATCGCCTAGGCAATTTGTTCAATTTTTTGGCGGCACTTTTGTTTAATGTTGTAAAATTTTATTTAATGGGTACCTCAAAATGCGGTTAAGCAACCGGGATTAGAGTTTCTAATTGAGAGATAAGGTAAACGGCAATGGCAATAAGAGTGGCATAGGAATGCAGATAGGACAAATGAATGGCAAATGGAGGAAGGACACCAGCACCAGTTTCTCACTCTTCCTATTCTGTGTTTTGTGTTCCTTGCTTTGTGTTTTGTCAACCAACTGAAATCGGATGCTCTGTCAGGTGCCGTCGACAGGAATATCAGTTGAAATGAAATTCAATTCAAGTCAAACTCAGAGATTAACGGAACTTCTTTACCATCTTGGCGTACCTGAAACTACAGTTTGTCATTGTTGTTATTGCGTTTCTCCTATACTTGGGTCTATTGTCAACTCACTGTGAATATAAAGAGAGCGAATAAAGGAATGCGGCTCCTCTCTTAGTACACAAGGGGGCACACGCATCAATTGTCACGCAAACAGCATCCTCCCCCTCCATTTCCCCGTCTCCTGCTTTATCCACCATCAATCCCTTTTCCTAAACTAAATTTACTATACATAGTTGCTATTGACAAAAGTCCTTATCTGCCAATCCCTCCTATCCCCCTTCCCCCTTCATCATTTTTTTCTTCTATTTTCAGATTGTTTTGCGTGCCAAATTGCTGCTAAGCATGTATGCCCATACATATTGATAGGATAGAACCAACTTGGATCAGGGAATTTCTTGATTTTTGTATATTTTCTTTTTATTTTCATACCCTTGCCGAAAGGGTATATTTGTTTAAGTCTGCTGTTTGAGACAAATAAATGTTGATTGCGAAGAATATATACATACATACATATGTATGTATATGTACGTACGTATGTACATACATATATAGATATACTTTTATATGTCATTTTTTATATAGGGTATTCACGTATCTTTGCATCTATTCACAATCTTAGAACAGTTGCTCATCGCCTCTTTCCACCGCAAACTCAATTCAGTTCTATTATTTAAAATCTTAAAAGTAAGTAAATAATATTGATTTCAGAATATTAAAATTATTTTTAAAATGATGACCATAATTAAAATTTGAAAAACTCGGAATTATTAAAAAGTAACAGATAGAAATCACTCAGCGAGGCAATTCTGAAAGTCAGATGTTTTTATATCCTTGCAAAGAATATAATAATATTGGTCTTTTTGTTGAATATACGTTTCTGTTTCTTATAATAAATAAGAAATAATTTTTTTGCTTAAGCCTTTCGCCTTCTGCGTCTGGCTTCATAGAAATTTAAGCAATAATAAATTGTTTATTTTAACAATAATAACGTGAAATGAAAATGAAACCATTTGGTTCTTTCCTAATGCCATACAATGGATGAATTTTTTACTTAAGTACTTAATTATATTATACATCATCTGCTATTATCGGCAAAACTCTAATCAGCAGGGGTAAGGGGTAATTAATAATTTCAGGAATTCATTATTTTATAGTACGCTTCCAAACAATAGAAAGTATATTTTTATGAGGAATTTGTCACTTCTTAACCATAGTTAATTGTTCGTGAACAATTTGGTTCACTCCATTTGCATTATACGTTATCATTTTATTAAGATATTCGAATCTAAATTGTACTATAGAAAATTTACTTATAGAACATCAATGAGTTCTGTTATATGAAAGATTAAATTGTTTAAACTGATCCAATTAAATTTAACTAGCACAAAGGTTAACAAAATGTTTAAAAAACAACATTAGCTTTTTTTAAATAAATTATGATTATCATCTTTAATTACAAGGGTATAGAAATTTCGACACAAAACGAAAGAGATATTTGGGTACATAAAAGAGGACAAAATAAATAGAAAGGACGATAGAGTCGAGGACAATTGAAATCTGAAAACTATAACAAATAGTTCGAACGAATTTTGTATTTAGTCTTATAGGGCATACTTATATGTAGTCCGATAGGGTATTTAAGAGTCGTTTTTACAACATTCATAATTGTTTGACTACTTTCTCTCGGGCTGATTGACAACAATGGATTTGGTGTGTTCCATAATGTTCTACACACACTAATCCGGAATCACTTATTAGATTCTATCCCTCGCCTTGACTTGCCATGCCGTGTCTCTTGCCTTGCCACATCATTGGCTTAAAGCGTTGCCAAGTTGTCGCAAAACTTTATCTGTGGGTATCTTTTACATTTATGCGTATCTTTAAATTGCCTTGAAAGAAAACTGAGCTGTTTCTCTCTATGTCTGTGACATTCGAACTCCCTCCCCCATGTCCCCTCCTTGTTGCCCTGCTGGTGCTATAGTCTACTTTGGTGACTTTCGCTTAAACTGTTTTATTTGTTTATTTAAGTTGTTCTTGTTATTCCACTCAAGTGGAATATGCGACTTAAAATAAGTAAAAAGTGGAAAATGGAAAAACTTTAAGGCGCTCAAAATGGCAATTGAAAACTGAAGCTATGAGTGTACAAACAGAAAGAGAGAGTCCAATTGAGCGACAGAGAGAGAGAGAGAGAGAGAGAGATAGAAAAAGAGAGAATTCATGTCATTGTGACAGAGTGTTTTTTATTATTATTTTATTTTATTTTATACATACAAATATATATACATACATATTTGTTTTTTTTTCTTTTGTTGTTGTTGTATTTGTTGAGATTGCTTAATGGCTGGGAATTAATGGAGATATATGACAAGCAAAGATATTTCATAAAATCTAGCAAAAAAAAAGAAAAATAATAAAAATGGCAAACATAAATGGAATTTAAGAATCAGCTAAGCTTTTATATCCCATGCGAGTTGAAAATCTCATCTGACAATTTTCTATGCACATTCGAAAAGAATTGTGAAGCCTTTTCATTTCAAATCTCATTTGACGTTCAAGGATTTAAGTCCCAGATATATGTACTTGTATTCTACAAGGACTCGCAATCTGCTTTCAGTTACTCCGCATTTTATGTTTTTTGTATGTCTAATTAGAATCGTTATATAATATATATTGTTCTGTTGGGTATATTTACCGAATGTAGGGTATTTAAATATGCAGATAATGTTTTGATTGAATCTACTTACCGAATTCCATGAGATATCGATACGGAGCACTGGGCTAGTCATTTGCATGGTATTCAATAAAGCAAAATTCTCTAAATTCCATACGCAAATGGTTTTATCGTGGCTACCAGAGATAAGGACATCACAGGCTCCGGCCACCAATATGCCACTGACTGGGCCACGATGGTGGCTAATGCGATGTATCTAAATGTTATCGGAGAGATGGAGACATAAAGAGATATGGAGAATATTGATGAGCTCATTGAACGCAATATGCTTTTGATAGTTTTTGATAAAACAAAAAAAGAATAAGGGCTTTAAATATTAATAGGGGTTTGCCATATTCCAGTCATGATGATGACTATGGAGAGGGGCACAGAGTGTGAGGGGAGTAGTCGATTCGGGTATTGTGTGTGCGTGACACATGTGGTGTTGCCTTTTGACTTGTTTTTTGTTGTTTTTTTTTTGTGTTAGTCCTGTGGTTAACCCCCCCTCCCCCCCAAACACCATTCCTTTAACTGGTTTGTTTTTCTCTACTTTTTTTTTTCTTTCTTTTGTGTGTCACATTTTGTATGCATTAAGTTAATTACCGCCTAGCATGCGATGTGTTGACAATGCCATGCAATCCCATAAGAAGTAAAGAAAATTGAGGTGATTCTAGTAGTAGAAGAGAAGAAGAGGAGAGTGGAGGGGGGGTGTGTGGTAGTCACACAAAAATGCCAAAAGTTTGATAAATTACCGCACGACTTTGAAAATGCCAACAACATGAAAGGCAACCGCTGGCACCATCACCGAGAGTATGACATGGCGTATACGTAATATTGTAATTAATTTAATAAGCGCATGTAATTGTGTGTCGGTATATGTATGTAAGTGAGTGTGTGTGTGCATTTAAAGTCAAAATTCCTACTCACTGATGGCCAATTATGCGTATATATATAATATATGTATGTATATATCGCAAAATTGACTTTAAAACGCGCCCAGGGACAAAAGCAAAAAGAAAGTGGCAATAAATCTAATTCATATGTATGTCAACAGGCTGCGCAGGATACGAAGGATACTCGTCTGGCAATCAGAGTGAAATTTTCAACATAATATGACTTATGACTGGTAAGTAGCCCCAGCTTTGAACAGCCTTCCCATGCCTCATAGGAGGGGCATGCCTCAATTGGTCGAGGCGAAGCGCAGATGATGCAAACAGCCGCAAAATGCGTGGCTGACATAAATTTCATGTTCAACAAGCGAGCGCTTCATGACCTTGTCTATCTTCCTATCTGTGTGTGTGTGTGTGTGTGTGTGTGTGTGTGTGTGTGTGTGTGTATGTGTGAGGGTGAGTGTATCTGTTTTGGGTTTAGTTTAAGGGGCAAGTTACGGGTTATGGTGGCTTGCAGGGACTTAGCCAAACAGAATGGTTTTGGACCAGGAATTATGCAAATTAATGTGGTCTGTTTGATTTGGCTTGTGGTGAGGCTAGCCAATTAGTTCGCCAGATGCATTTTTCATTTATTTCAATGTGTGTGTGTGTGGGAGTGTGGTGTTGGTCTGTGTAAATGTAATTTTCAAAATGGACTGCATACAAAAGCTTACACACACACACACACATACGCACAGAAAATTTCCATGAAATTCTAATTAAACTGAAGAACTACAAAAACCAATCAATATCGAAATGTTTGTTGATAAATATTGATTGGATATGGGGAAACTAAATTATAATTATAGATTACAACATTCAATACTCATTTTAATCTCTCATATTTGGTTTGGGTCCGATCTCCGATTAGAACTTACCAATTTGCTGCTGGCCAGGTCCGTGATGGCAATGGTTCCATCATCGCTGCTGCTAATGATCAGGGTATTATTTACGCCAGCTGCTACTCCCGTGATGGCTGCTGTGTGGGCACTGCAAGGAGGGGGTCGGGGGAAGGTAAATTGATGCCATTGCAGAGATTCCAATTCCACAAATTATGCTTACTTGATGTGTGCTCGGCGTTGGCGCTGTGACACGTGCCAGACCAGAACGGTGGCATCCTCGGAGCCCGTCAAGAGCAATTCCGACTCCGGTTGCGGTGGTGCCACCAGGAGGCACGTGACTGCCGCTGTATGTCCTGTAGAGTCATATGATTAGCAGACGCTTTATGGTAGTAGCACATTATACGTGCCCGATGCCCAAACCACATCCCCCCATACTCACCCTTGAATATGTGGTCCAGAGAGTTGCTCATTATGTGCCACTGCTGCACCTCACCTGAATTGGTGGCTAGTATCAAATGCTGCTTAGAGGGGGCCAGGCAAACAGCACGAATGACTCCCGTTCCCGAGACTGTCATTGTGCGTATCTGTGATGGTAATGGAGCCGGCAGCCATCCTGTTAACGGGACTAGCAATGGCACCGCATACCCATCACACCAGGCTGTGGCCGATCTCACTGTCATGCTCAGCAGCGAGTTGTCATCGTCGTCATGCTCCGCAATGGGACGTAGCCAGGAGATTAACTGTGATCCCAGCTGCATGGGATCCCGTGTTAGGACATCGCTCGACTTCCTAATGGTATAATAGATGAGCTCAATGTCCCTATCCAGGATGTAGCAGCGGACATGCTCTATTAGACACCTCAGATAGCTAATCGATACAGTTTGTACCTGCATTGAGAGAAACGAGAGAGATGGAGGAGGAGGATGAGAAATCATTAAAAGGTCAAAGAGCAAAATGTTTATCACTTAATTAAGTTAAGTGCCTGATCTGATCAAAGTTTGCCATTGTTTAATTAAATGAAAATGTGCCAATTTATCTGGCACATTGCATTTTCTCTCGTTGCTGGCAAATAAATAAAAAGAAACTTTTGTATTTTTATTTCACGTTTATTTAACTGCTTAATTAAAAATTCATCATTTCCTTGAAACAATGTCAACAACAATCGCTAAAAACAAATCAAATTGAGTGCTTAATTCGCAGACAGAGTGAGAAAGAGAGAGTAAATATTTTATTACTATATTTTATTTTATTTCTTCTCTTTTTTTGCAGCAAAAATAATGAGTTTTGCGCTTTAATCTTTATTGCCAATGGAGTGGAAAGGAATGGCATGGAAAGGATTGCTCCACGAAAGACAAAAAGGCAAATGGCAAACGGCGAAATCACAAATTGCATTTCTCTCACAGGGAGATGAGGACACAGAGACGCAGAGAATTGGAGAAATGACAATAAGAGACAATTAAACGAGTGAAATGAGCTGACAGCTGCCATTGGATTTTTAATTTGCGAGAAAAGATAACAAAATTCACCATTTTCTCTCTGAACAATCCGTCGAAAAAGTAGTTTAAACTCTTGACAGAAATCTCAAATCATCAAATTCGAAATCTAAGCCAATAATTCATTTTATAATACAAATTAAAGAATGTGCCACAATCCATATGACAATTGGGACATTAAAATACATTTTTCGAAAATTAAAAGAAGATGCAGAAGCTATTTATATGTATGTATATAATACTAGATGTACATATGTAAATAATAGTTTTGGAAAAATTTTCAGAATAAAATTTTTAATTCAAAATTTGAAAAAAGTTTATTACATAAAAATCTATGCGTAATATTTGTTATTTTTTATTTAATTTTTGAATCATCTTTAAACACTATTCCTTTTACATAACTCCTTTAAGCCGTCTGAGGTCCGTCTGTCCGTCCATCCGTCCGTATGAACACAGAGATCTCAGAGACTATAAGAGCTAGAGCAACCATATTGAAGTCAACATCTGTCGAAATCGGACAATAATTATCGGAGATATACGTATTTCCGTGTTGTACTGAAACGCCCAATGCAAAATGGGGTGTTAAGAGTGAGCGAGATAGCATGCGTTCGCTGTTGCTGGATGCTAAGAGTATTTTGTTGTAAATTGATGGCAATTTTGATAGTTTTTGACTTTATGAAGTACCTCTACTTGGTACAGGGTATACTCAATGTCAGCAGGGACGACTTGCTTGCTTCATTTAACTTTATTTACCGCTAATTGCTGCAGAAATTGCTAGTAATTGGACTTTCTACTTCTCAGTCAGTTGTTATTTTTAACTTTAAAGGATCCCCCCAAATATGTTTTCTTTTTCGGTACTCAGTGCTGTTCATAAGCGTGACAGAAAAAAGAATTAGAAATTCAATTAAAGCCGACAAAAACGAAAAAAAAACTTTCGTGCGTACAAAATTCATACATTGTATAGAAATATGCATTATATGGAAATTCATTAAAGGAGATCAAAATACTCTGAAATAGAAGGAGAAAGCTGTGAACGGAAAATTTAATTTTATAAAAGTTACTTTAGGGAAGTTCCACTGTAGTACAGCCAGTAAAAATAAGGATATGTGCAAAATGCGAACAATGTAGTAATTATTAATAAGAATATTTTGAAGCAATCATTACATATACGAATTCATTATTTAGCAAATCCTTTAAAAGGGAACGGCACATTCTGATGATAAATGTTAAATTTTGCAAGTGACTACGGTATAATAGTAGCTTGTATTAGCTAATCCAGACAGACTGACTTACATATGTGTGTATGTATGTACATATATTCAACAATATACATACATACATACAGATGTATACATACGTAAGATTGCTCTCTCTAGCCAGGTGTCGTCTGGGTAATTTACACACAAACTTCGCCCGCTGGCCTAATCGATTGTAACCGGAAGTCATCGGCGTCATAATCGAGGACTCATAGCAAATTAACTTCCATGAAGCGGCCTCTGGTTACTAGTTGGCGGAAATGATGCTATTCTTGGTTAACCGAACCAAACGTGGAAACCCTAACCAGGACATTCGTTGAACTTCAACCCAATCAATACTCAGGAGGTGGTAGCATATATCGCTGGTAGAGAGTGGTGGATACTTTGCTTTCTCTCTTCCCATATCAAGGAGCTCCTATGTAATGTAAGCCTGAAACTAGTTATTTTCTATGCAAAGGATTTCATGTTTGACATCTCTCTCAGCTCATGTCGTCGCCTTTAAAAGTCGTTCCACGGTCGATTAGAGCTTTATTCCCCATATAAATCCTTTTTGTCGGAAACTGATTTAACAATGTGATCAAGAAATTAATTACTGAAATTTGTCACCCATTTAATATGATCCGTGAAACAAACAAGGGTAATCAAGTTGATTTCTATTTTGCAGTTTGCGAAACTAATTTGCTCCTCCACCCAACCCTCCGGGCGGACGGATGGTTGCCTTCTCTCTCTAGCGATTTGGACGACTAATTGGGAGTGAAAACGAGAAATTGAGATTTCAACTTACCGCCGCAAGGAGGAAATCAAAATTGCAGACTGCAATTTGCTTGAAGCGGGTCGTGTCGTCGGAGCGCATGAGATGGTGCCAGCTCTCCTCGACGTGCCGCATGCTGTAGGAGACATCTGCTGCAATGGGATTGTAAAAGGTGGAGGTGTCATCGTTGTGATGTGTCGATGAGGATTTACGGCCAGCCGAAACATTGTCCTTTTCGCGCTCTTTATCCTTGTGCGATGAGGAGGATGATGAAGGTGGGAGCAGTTCCTTCAGGCTAATGACGGATTTTGTTTCGCTTTTAGTTGACTCGTTCTCTAGGGTGCTCTCCTCCTCATCCTCCTGCGGAAAGAAGAGATTTGCCAGCTCGATGTGTAGTTGCCGTGTCCTCTGGACATCCATATACCGACGTTTGGCAACCCCAGCACAGTAATTGTGCCGCCATTGAATGAGGACCTTGCCGGACATAATCTTGTCGTGGAGCAACAGAAGTTTGTCTACAGAGAGGATGATATCAGAAAGCTAAATTCAAGTAATATTGGGCTGAACTCACCCATTTCTCTGTGGATTTTTTTGAAGCTGGAGAAACTAAAGTAACCATTCTTCGTCTCAATTAGGGACTCTGGATCCTCTGTAGGCATCAGCAACTCCAACAATTCCGTCTCGCTTAGTCCGTATTCCGAGCAGGTTATGTAGGCGGCTAAACTGGCCACTGCCTCCTTGCCATAGTGACGTTCCAGTGCATCAAATTGCTGCTCCACATAGATCTGAAAGCTTACATCGGCCACATTCTGGGGTATACATTGGGGCGGCTTCTTTAATCTGGTGGCATATTCACCCAGATTCAAATCAAACTGATATTCAGCTGATCTGAATCTATCTCTCTGCATCGGAGTGAACTTTAGCTGTTCCACTGGAGTCGTTGAACTGGATATAATCTGTACATTCCAGGGCAATGATGTGGGGAGCCAAGATAAAGCCGTGACTATATCGCAATCCAAAGGATTTAGCAAATGCAAATCATCAATAAAGAGGAACAGAACATCATTATTCATGTCCTCAATGCGTCGCAGGAGATTCTGGAACCAATTGCTTATGTATAGAGGATCGAATGATGCATCCTTCGGTAGATATCCCTCCGGTATATTGAAAATAATCGAAATTTGTTGACATATGACACGCAACAGTTCCAAATTGTAAGCGGAACGTGGCGAGGCCTTGGCGAAGCGAATCACACGATGCACTCGAGTCGAGCTAAACCAACTGGTCACCTGGCCATACAAATGACTGATAATGGCGCTTTTGCCACTGCCATCGGATCCGCAAATAAAGTACGGGGCATGCCGGCTGCCATTCCTGAAATTGGTCATCAGATTCTGTTGTAATTGTCCAGGCACTCGAGATTCGATGAGGGCCGAGCTCTCCGTGTGTTCACGCAGGATGCGCAAATGTGTAGCATGTTCATGAAAGATTTCCTGCAAAAGGGAAAGAGAAAAAGAGGGGGATAGAAACAGAGAGACAGAGAGAGAGAGAGAGAGAGGAATGTAATTCATTACAGGTCTCTATATTAGATGCCAAAGTATCATCCGCTTCCGATACCCCTGCCCAACATGCTCATTCGTCTCCCCATTCTCATTACCCATCATCATCATCATCATCATCATCATGATCATCATCGTGATGATGAGAAAGTGATGCCCTCCACCTTCGTCAGCGTGTTTGCCACGTAACTTTGTTTACCTTAATGTCACCTGCTGAGCAAAGGCGAGTCAGTCATAGCTAGTCATCGTTTGGTGTCTGGCTTTGGCATGTTTGCCACTAACAAGTACTCATGCCACTTGTATCCAGCACAGGGCTGGTCGAGGGGTATGAAAAGAGGGGCCACCGAATTTCGAAATAGATGGAAACGGCAATGAACTCATGCATTCTGGAAATCTAGATGGATCAGTTATAAATCTGTGACAAAATTCAATTTTGCTTTTGCAAAATAAAGCGCCCCTAGATTAAGGGGCCTTGTCAATATTATCCTGCAGCCAGTCGTGTGTGTGTCCTAACTGCTTCAGTTGGTTTAAGTAGCTTTTGCCTTTGCTCAATCCCATTGAAAGAGTAGTTGAAGTGGGTGGAGCTTCTGCTTCTACTTCTGGTTCTCTGCATATTGCATTCCTTGAGAACTTGTTCACCCATTGAATCAATAGGAGGACCCAGAACATAACAGAACAGGTCAGGAGCAGTTGAGATGCATAATTAGCTTGACATTTGACTTGTTTTTAATTTTGTTTCATCTTCACATAGGGGTTACATTTATGCAAGTGGGGGGAAGGGATTAGGTTAAGATTGTGGGTACACTTTGCATATTTCTCGGTTGTGGCTACATTTTCTACAGCCTTTTGTCAAAGTTATAGGGGGTAGGTCGCAGTGGGTATGAACGCCTTGTGGAAAGTGGAAATGCCTTTCGTAACACTTTCATTTTGGCCATGGAGCACGTTGCGCTTGAATGCAGTTTATGTTGCCGCGTCGTTAAGTGCAAACAAGGACCAGAGTCATGATAATGCTGGTGGTGTTGGTGGTGCTAGGAGTGCTGGTAGTGGATGGGTGAACCTACATTGTGCACAAGTGTAAGTGTGTTAACATAAAGGCATGGGCATGGCCACGTCCGCTAATGGCACAGGGCAGAGCTCCCAGCTTGCATTACGCGGCTTCGTCCTTCGGTTTCCACTAAGTTGAAATGTTAAATGCTTTTAACAAAAGCCAACAAGAGTCGGGCAGGTGGATGTGCCCTCCTCCACACCCATCAACCTTAGCATTTTACCTCTATGCTACCCCCCTGGATCCACTTTAACTTATGCAACAACAACCCAGAGTCCGAATGTAATTTGGGCCAAAAGTGTTCACAACTTGTAGACAGAAGCCCCAAAACAAAGCAAAAAAGGGACACGGCAATTGCTTCAATTTCAATTTGGTTTTTATGACAGAAATAAAAGATTCCCATCTTTCGTTCCCTTTGAAAACACTCCACGAAACACACACGTTCCCAATTTCAGTCTCTCCCATTTAAATTGCTAAAGCTTCGAAAGGCCAAGGTGGAAAGGTCCCTTTCCAGCATACAGCAAGAGAGTTGACAAAAATTTACAGGTCGTGTGAATATATTACGAGATCTAAAAGTTATATAATTTAACCAAGAGTTCTCAAGAAATCTCTATAGAAATCTATAAGTAAAGAATATTTTAAAAATAATATTAGCCGAGTTAAAATCTTAAACAAAAATCACCTTTTATAACTAAGAAAGACAACTTCTTCTATTTTATGCTGAAACTTAAATTTTTAAATTTAAATTACAGTTTAAAGACTTTTGAAGAATGCATAATTAAGGCCCATTTAATAAAGTTGCCTCCAAATGCCGCAGGCTCCGGCCTTGCCCCATCAACTGCCCCATACATGAGCGTTACTTGGAACAATGGAAGTTTAAGTTTAAAATGTTAAAACAGGCATTATTTTTTCTCTCTCTTCTCTGGTGTAATTCCAAGTATTAATTTATGACTGTTTTGGAATGCGTCGGAATGCTTAGGATCTGTTGATTAAACAAGCGTCCAGAAACGAGAAAAACACACAAAATGTGTCTAAAAATAAATTAAATTTAATGCTCCAAGGCAGGCGAAAAGCAGAGAAAAACCAAAGCAAAATAAAGCCAAAAGCACTTTGTTGCTTGTCTGTTGTGTTAATTGTTCTTTTCACTTTTCGCCCCCACTCCCATCCCTCCCATCCAACCCCCAACCCCCTTTATCATGATACCTGCTTGGCAATAGAAAGTGCCTGTGTTCTTGGGTCCGTGTGCTTGGCGTCAGTCTGGACTCACCTGCACAGTCTTTTTCCTCCCCTTGATAACGTCGGGATCATTTGTAATGTGCGCCTCGATTAGCAGACGCAACTTATCGGTGACTTTATTCTTGAATTTACTCAAATAGGATTCATGGTCTTCATTGTCCGGATCGATGGTCACGCTGCCACTGACACTGCCCGGCACACTGAAACGAAATGCAATAATATGATGGCCAATCAATTAAAATAATAAATGTTATATTTTTATTGATTTTGCCTACACTAGGGTAGTGTGATTATCCGTAGAAAGGTTCATGGTCAGTTCATCTTTGATTTTGCGCAATCGTTCACTGGCCTCAACGTCCTTGTTGCTGGAGGAAGCGGCACGTTCCCGAAACACGGCCAAAATTTTCTCACTGGAGAGACCTGAAGCGAATACAAGATGAATATATTATTTGCTTTAAAAATGGGTATTCAGGTCTCTTGAATTACCCATTGCCCGTTGCACTTCGTGCTCTATTTGTGTCCGTCTTAGTTGCTGGATGCGCTGCAGAAAGTCTCCCTGGGCACCTGTTTGAACTAGTCGCAGAAGGGATTGCTCGAGAATCTTTTGCAAGTGCTGCGATTCAGTCAGCCAATCATCCAACGGCAATAAGCTGCAGCAATAAAAAGACCAACTAATCAATAACTAACGATAGGACAGAAGAGGGAAGGGGAAAAATAAAGTGCCCCATGCCCCCAATCAGCATTTCATTGAGGAATTATTCAAATATTTGCCAAAGTTCAACTGGCAAACGAGATGAAAGCAAATGCGGATAATTGCGCCAAGACATGAAAACCGCAGCTAATGGCATTCAAAGAGAGATTATGCAATACTTGTTTTCCCAACTGCTTACCGATAGTCCTGTTTGAGCACTCGTTGAGCCTGGCCAGAGGATGAGCTCTTAGCATACCAGCGTTCCAGCAGAGTCTTCTCATCGGGCGTAATCTGTGGCTCGGCAACAACAGCCAAGTAAATGTCGTCATCCAGTTGAGTCGGCAATGGAAGTCGACCGATTCCATCTCCAATCAATGCCAAAAAGAACACACTCTTAGTATGGGCATGACAGATGTCGATTTCATGTAAATAATCCTCCAATAAATATGGATCACGCTCCAATTGATTCACCTCCAATGATCCTGTACCAAAATGCATATCCACAAATTCCAACTGGATAGGCAAAATATATATTGAAAGAAGTCTTAGCAAAGTGTTATTCAGATCCTTTAAAGAGTCTCTTCTAGAGTAAAATTTCAGAAATATTTACAAGAGACTTCTTTGCACAAAATTAGAAGTAAAGATAAATCTAGAGAAGACAAAGCGATACTCTGGCAAGAATACTTTTGAATTATGTACTTTAATATATGTACATAATATAGAACATTTAACATTGGCGTCCCACAACGGCCATTTAACAGCTGCCATTTGTTAATGTGGTTCATTATTTGTTATGCTCCTTAACGGTAAAATCAATAACTGCATCAATTAGTAATCGCGATTGAAGAAAATAATAAAAAGGAGATGATGATGAGGAATCGAACGACACAGTCATTGGGGCTTTAAATTATGTTTTTAGTAACTGGAAATGTTGTGTGATTATAAGTGAAATATATTTAGTACATATGTATTTTAATTTAATTTAATTAGTGTCTAACTTGACATACATACATACGTACGTACATATATGTTCCAACATACCTCAATTTGACGGTCATCGTAGAGACCTTGCAATTCTGGTCCAACCAATTCCAGGAGCATTCGACGCTCCTGATTGAACTCGTGTTTAAGGCTGGCTACATAGATCTTGATAAGGAGGGGCTTGGGGAGACGTGTTTGTGTTGTGGTAACGCCTCTTAGTGCATTCAGCACACTTTCATCGATGGGCGCGGCCATGTTTGGTCCACAACTGATGCGGATTTGTTGCGCTTTATTTGCTATTTGTTGCCCTTTGTCCTTCGTCCTTCGTCCTTGGTTGGCAATTCAGTTAGCCCTGTTTATTGTTGCTTCTCTATCTGCACTCTCCGTTCGTGTGTTGTCTGTTTCTATTTGTATTTGTTTTTATATTTGTATTGTATTTGTGTATGCTTTGTTTATTTAACTTGGCCAAAATCCAGCATCAGCTTCGCCCTCGCGGTTTCAGCAGCTCCAACAGCGACAGCTCCAAGCGGCCCAAAGCTTTGGCACATGTTCAACATCCAATGAATATAAATACATACATATATGTACATACATATATGGTAGGTGGTATCTCGATATTTGAATGAATGTGAATATATTCGGCTCATTCCCCTCTCATTCAATCCATTTGCAATAGGGGCCGGCAGCAGCACGACACCCCGCCAGAGGTCCTCTGCATTGCGTGCCAAAAGTTTATCCTTTTTAGTTGATTTCTCCTCTTCTTTATTTATTTTATTTTTTTTTTTTGGTGTTGGGACTGCAAATAAAAAATGAAAAGAGAAAATGTATTTATGGGCGCCAAGCAAAATTTATGTGAAAAGTAACAAAAAAAGTGGCAAAACTTTTTCACATGAGACACGAAAAGTTTTGCATGAATTGTTGCTGCTTTATGATGATCGGGACTAGGAAAACTGGGAAAAGTGTTAACAGTTGACTGCAATTTTTGATTGAAACTGCTTGTTGTGCTGCCAAGGCAAAAGTTCAAACTTTTCCCAGACATGGGCAAATAGCAATTTCAACAATAATTTCTTACATCAAAACATTTGCACATGATTCCAAAGAAAGATTCAAGTCATTTTTAGACCAGTTTTATCTTGTGACTAAACAATTTACATTATATAAAAGAACTGCTTGACTATGGGACTAATATTATTAAAATATATACTGTTAATTAAATAATATAGTACACATACGTACATATATAGAATTTGATTATATTATTTTTCTGTAATTGTTGAAAAATATTTCTATCGCTCATAATTTGTAAATTTAGGCTGTTACGCTAGTGTTGGATGCAGGAACAGGAACAAAATTCATTTTTATACCCTGTACCCATAGGGTAAAAGGGTATATTAAAGTCGCTAAAAGGTATGTAACAGGCAGAAGGAGAATTTTCCGACCCCATAAAGTATATATATTCTTGATCAGTATCAATAGCGAAGTCGATTGAGACATGTCCGTCTGTCCGTCTGTCCGTCCGTCCGTCCGTCCGTCTGTCCGTCCGTCCGTCCGTCCGTATGAATACCGAGATCTCAGAGACTATAAGAGCTTGAGCAACCAAATTTGGTGTCAACATCCGCCTATTGTATAAGGGGGTCAAGTTTGTTTTAAATTTTTGCCACGCCCACTTCCGCCCCCGTAATTTAGAAAAAACTATAACTTGAGCTATAATAAAGATATCCCATTCTTATTTGGCACACTTAATAATATAGCCAATATGCACCAGCTGACCAAATTTTGTCGAAATCGGACAATAATTATCGGAGATATACGTATTTCCGTTTTGTACTGAAACGCCCCATGCAAAATGGTCTGTTAAGTGTGAGCGAGATAGCATGCGTTTAGTGTTGCTGCATGGCATGCAGTGCATGCTAAGAGATTTTCTTTTGTAAATTGATGGCGATTTTGATCGTTTTTGACTTCATGGAGTACTTTTACTTGGTACAGGGTATACTCAATGTCGGCAGGGACGACTTGCTTGCTTCATTATTATACTGTAATGCTTAAAATAAAGTATATTATAGTCAGAGAAAACTAGAAGGATGGGAAGTGTCTTGCAAACTGTTTTTTTTACAATTGTATATATTGTAGCAGACTCGTTGAAAGTAAATGAAGACTGGTCAAATTTAATCTGTGGATTGAGTAAAAAGTTTTACTTACTAAAAATTAGTTGCCCGACAGCTATATCATAAATTCGACCGATTCTGCTAAATAGAGATATTTCTATACTAAAATACTAAAGTGGCAATCGCTTTTAAAACAACCAATTTAGTGATACAAAACTTTGTTTCTGACCGATTTGACCTATGATAGCTATGAAATATAGTCAACCGCTTTCGATAAAAGGTAGAATTATCAAGAAGTATATAAACTAATAAAACTTAGTCTCACTACCTCGAATAACAAAATGTTTTCAATACCAACATTTATTTTTGGCAAACTTCCGATATGTATGTGATCCGCGAGTCGATTGATAGTAGACAGAACTGATATCTTGAAAACTATATACAAAATAGGTGAATTGATATTACTGATTCGTATGTGGAATAAAAAATAATGTAAGTGTATGATAATCCTTTTTACTTGTTCTTCAGGGTGGGACAAGGACATCCAAAGGAATTTAATAAGATTGAGTGGGAATTCCACGAAAATACTTTTCATTGAACTTTAAGCCACATCGCAGCCGCAGACCATGGAGAGTGAGGGACAAGAGAGACATAAAAGAGGACAATGGGTCTCCAGTCCTGCCCCTCCGATATCCTCAGATGCCCTTTCCTTTCTTTGGTTAGTTACTAATGAAGACCCCCCTCAGCCTGGGGCGGCTTTTCTGCCGCCAAACAAAATCGATTGCAATTAATTCCGCTTCAGTGAGTTGGCTAAATTGCTCGTTTGAGGACTAAAGGCAATGCCTTTAGTTTTGCCATTTAAGGATCCCAGCGACAGCCTTAGGTAAAAGTGTGTAAACGTGTGTGAGTTTGTTTTTACCAAAAGCTGTTAAATAATTTATTTCTAAAACAAATTACTCTTAATGAGCGTCGATGTCAATTTCTGTTTCAATGATGTGAAAATTATACAATATAAGGAAATCTATTGGCTGGCCATTTGGTAGAAGGTGCGAGCCCGTTTAGTTCACAATAACGCCCACACGGGAATAACTTGCATAAAATAGCTATCTAAAAAGATCTGAGTATGTGTGTGTGTGTGTATGAGTGTGTGTGTGTGTGTGTGTGTGTGTGTGTGTGTGTGTGTGCTTAAATTACCTTGTATAGGAATGGATCGTTATGCCGATTAACCCCATTATTAGACAATTTCCGACATTTTTGGGGTGTGGAGGCAGAGCGTTTCATCAAAACTGTCAAATAACAAAAACTTGCCAAGGACATTTAGCCATGACGAAGGAAGCTATCGTTGTTGTTGTTGTTCTTGCTGGCCTTCTGGTGTTGTGGCTCACACTCCTCCCCTGCCCCTTATTCTGTTCCCGCTTTGCTGTCAATAGACTGTCTTGGACTATCATTCTATTCACTTTTGGGTTGTGAGGGGATTGGGTGTCAAATGACTTCCATTAGGGAAACGGAAACGTATTCTGAGTGTGTGTGTGTGTGTGTGTGTGTGTATCCATGTGGTTGGTCACCATTCGTTGCAGTGAATAAAAATTGTTCAACACTGAAAGCGAGCCACATCCACTCGATTTCATTTTAAATATTTACCAGAAATACCACAAAGAAGGTCTCAACAGTTGCCAACAGTGAAAGTGCATTTCACCGAAAGCAAAGAGGGAATGGGGGAAATGAAACAGCACAGAGACAGCACGACGGATGCAGCAACAGGATAGGTGGGGAGCTTTGGGGTGAGCCAATGGGGGAAATTCAAGTATAAGATTGCTTGAAAGAAATGTGCAAAAGGCATAACCATTTTGCAGTTTGCATAACATGAACATTTTCGCCATACTTTTGCTTTTTGCCTTTGGCTGGCTGGCGAAATGAGAATCAACATTATGACGAAGGAGAAGCAGAGGAATGAGAGCAAAATAACTAGAAACAAGATAATTGCAATGCACTGAAGCTTACTGATGGGAAAAAATGTACATAAATGCAGTTACTTCATTTTGATTTCAGATTAAAGACACACAAAATGTGAAATATCAAGAATTTTGCAAAATAAATTACAAACAGATGGATTCAAAAGTAATCTACAGAGACCTGTTTATCCTATAGATGAAAGTTATAAAAAATATAATGAATGTAAAAAAAGTATGCAATTTAATTGGGCTTATAGATTATTGTGTCTCGGTTCGGGACAGCGCTGCCAGATTGTTTTTATACCCTTGCAGAGGGCCTCTTCGATCCCATACAGTACATATATGTATTATATATAAGATTTTTAGGCATGTAGTAGATTAATTTTAATAATTAATTGGGTAGTTGGTCAGCTATACACTAAATGACATCAATAAGTTTCACACAAGTCTACACTTTTAACCCGATTTCCAATTTTACTTTCAATTTTTCTGTCCAACTTAAAATACTAACATTTATGTGTTTTTCTCATCTAATATAATTGTATTTCTTAAAGTAATTTTTAGTACATGTGAAGCTATTGCAAGTTCACTCTGTCCTACAAAACTGAACAGTTTTTTGTTTGTTTATAAGTCCTTTGGGAGCAATTAGATTGAGGCAAGGTTCCGACACATGCATATTTATATATATTTTACAATTCGATTGATTAATTGCCACCCTACTCAAACCCGCAAGCATTAAAGGTCCTATCCATAATGGCTTGTTGTGTTTGAGGAGGATACAATTTGGTTCTTATTATTTTTTAGGACTTTGCAGTGTACCTTGTTTTGATTATCGGTTGCATAATGGGAAGAATCAACCACCCTCTTATTATAACGGTTTTTAGCCCCAATACGTTAACCGAAAACCAAATATTGGCATTGACGCGCAGGACATAAATAAATAAATGGCACTAAGTCAAAGACCGCAACAGAAGCAGAAGTAGAAGTAGAAGTAGAAGTAGAAAGAGGAGCAAGTGCAGAAAAGGGAAGAGGCGTAGAGCAAACACAAAAGAGGCAACAGTAAATGGGAAAGCAAAAAGAAAAAGGGAAAATCAGCAAATAAACTGTGGCATTTTTAGAACAGAGTCAGGCAATGTATGAATGGGGAGGGGGATTGAAGTAGGGTAAGGAAGACGGACAAGAGCATGAAATGCGTTGCAGGATAAACCACATACATGTACATACATAGAATTAAGTATAGTAAGTAGTTATCCTGACCGCTTAGCTGCTCATTTTTCCTTAAATATTTAAGAATGCCCAAAATTGGAACAGTCGGAGCAATTCATTTCCCTCCTCTCTTTCTTCATTCTGCAAGTTTTGTGCCTTTTATTACCTGCATTTGTATGCCAAGGAGAAATGTGGCCACCGTGATCCCCCAGCCAGCAAACCCCCCCTCCCCCTTCCCCATCTCGGCCCACTCAACTCTGACTATGTCCTGAAAGTATGCCATGAATGTTGTTTTGTGTCTCGACAAAAATAGCAACACACACACACACACACGCATACACACACATAGAGAACATTCATATGTATTTGTGTATTATATACATATATGTATGTATATGTATGTATGTATATTTTTTTTTGGGCCACCGTCCCAGATGTGGCTGGCGAGGATTGCCATTGCTGTGTGGCTCTGGCTCAGTTCTCATTGAAATAAAAGTTTATGCCACGCCATCAGGCCAGACGTGGCATCTCGCTCCTCCATTTTTCTGTTTCTTCTGATAAATACAAAATGAGCTGCCATTTGGGTAAAACTTTGTATTCCCCACCCCCTTACCATCTCTTTCCCTCTCTCTCTCTCTCTTTCTCTCATTCCCTCACTGTTTGTGGCATAATTGATTTTTTTTCCATTTTTTTTTCTTTTCGGCTGTCCGTTTGTCAGATGATGCGTGAAAATTGAGCAATTTTACCGTTGTAACTGTTGCGGGCGAGTCGAAACGAATCGAATTGCCTTTCGTTGAATGTTTCCTGTAATCAGGCTACGTGCCTCTAGACTTAAGCAATTTGCATGCAACAGAATCAATCTGGGTGATTTATGGTCCCCAATATACTTAACACACTCTTGGCAATTAGAGTAGACGTAGAGTAGACATAGACGTAAAATAGAACATATGTGTGTTAAAGGACAAGGCTGTTGACGTGGATGTGAATAAGGACCACAATTGATGTCGAATGCACATGTGCTTACATTTCGTATTTTTCTGATTTCTGTTCAATAAAGCTCTCCGATTCCCAGAATTTGGCAGTTATGAAGTTAATTTGTAAGGCTTCGATGACCATTTGGTCGGAGTCTGCTTAGTTAACCTTTCTCAATCAGAATGCTGACCCGAGCAAGGGTTCGCATTAACATAAAGACAGTATTCACCTAACCAAAACCACCCAAGCCCCTCCCTAAAACACACACACACACACACACACACACACACACACACACACACACAAAGCTGCTGCTCGTTTGATTGTGACGAGGCTTTTAATTTGAAGACTCAAAAAAATGGTTGCAATGCCTTTTGACAATTTTTATTCTTTTCCTACCTGAAGGTCGTTCCTCGTTCCTTCTTTATTCTCTAAGCATATACACCCATACATACTTATACATGTATTTATATACATACATACATATATATGTATGTATATGTATGTATAAACCTCACTTTCTTTCTCCTCTTTGCGTGTCTGCTCGATGCCAGACTCAGTGGCGGAACAAAAACATTTTCGTCTGGAACATATTTTTAATTAAAACAAATCGATAAGTACTCTTAATATGTGAAAAGAAAAATCTTTGAAAATTTCTTTAGGTCTTTATTTCAGTTACAGGAAATAATAAATTTATGATTGGGAACTGAATAAAAAAGTTTTACTTTATTTCGAATTTCTGGCACGCTCTCTTAATTGACAAAAATTTATTATTGGAAGAAATCATAAAATAAACACATTGTTTTATTTATTGCGTTTCCAGACGACCCAAATAAAAAGGTTTTATTGGAAATGTATTACTTTGCCATGAATTGGAAAAGGAAGTATTAGAAAAATCATAGAAAAACAAAATGCGTTGGTCAAGAGGGTGTTAATGGGTGTAACTGGTACCATCTTCGGGATAATATTAATTATTAATACGATTAATACCATTAGAAAGTATGAAAGTTTAAAAGAAAATTTAATTCGGGTACATATAGGAATCGGAACTGAATGAAGTTTCAGCGCTGAAATTACTTTTGAAATTTGTTATTTTGATCGCTGACTGAGTAAATGGAAAAGAATATTATTTAAACTGTAAAAGTGGGCAATTTGATAGACTTTATTCCTTTCATATTAGATAATGAAAAAAATTATTGGGTGGAGGGATTGGGCGATACCCCCCCTAGATGCGCCCCTGTCCAGCCACTGTCTTATTTATGCACAGCAGGCAGTGACAGAATAACAGAATGGGGAAAAAATGCAAAAACAATTTCAAGTGAGTCTTTCATTTTGGGCTCTCACTTGTCGTTTTTGTGTTTCTTTTTACGTTTTCTATAGTGCTCTATCGCTTTGTTTTTCCTGGCAAAACGGCAAAAGTAAATAAGCTTGCACAGGCAACTCACGCAATTCATGCTTGAATACATTGTGCTCGTGACTTGGTAAGAAAGCCTGCCAACAAGTAGGGATTCTCCTTCCCAGACCTGGCCAACGATAAATGCAGAAAAATATTTCAAAAGTTAAATCAAAGTGTGTATACTCTTGCGACATTATAATAACGGATAGAAAGAAAGAGTATGCACATGTTGCTTAACTAAAAATTCTCCCGAAATTGATGACTCCAGCAAGAGTTGCAATAAATATTAGCTAAAAATATGCATTCATCGCGGCAATCAGAAGGTGTTAAACTGCCAGAAAGGGTATAGGAAAGTATAAAAAGAAGTGTGTGGCAAGGGCATGGAGAATATAGAAAAAAGTGTGTGGCATAAATCAAAAAGTCCTGTAGACAGCAGCCTTCTTTTGTCTGTCTTTGGCTGTGTTTGAGCCCCAAAACCTTTGCCCATACACACTTACCCATCAGACACACACTCATCGAGGGCTCTAACATAGTCACACTAGCTCCCATACAAATATATGTACATATGTATATATTTATATACATAAGTAAATACTTGTAGACATATATTTTTTTTAACAGCCGTGCGCATTTCCGGTCGCTTGGCAAATTCGATTTCATGCCATTGTCACATAAAATGTTCGCTGCCGAATTTCATGTCAATGAATTTTCTTAAGAAAAACTTTTTGCTTCTTTTTTACTTTCACTCCCTTTCCGTTTGCCTTTCCATTTCATTTTGTTGCTCTCCTTTTTGGTCCTCTTTGCTGCCACTTGCCTTTCACCAAAGTCGACAATTTTTGATTCTATTTACACATTATTATGGCAAGGCATTTTGTGATTTTGTGATTTTTGGCATTGTGAAAGGATTGTCGGCTTTTTGATATTTAATTATTGAAGGATTTGCCAATATTTGTGTTGCGGTTGGCCAATTTCTTGGGAATATTTCCGAATTGCCTTTACTTTTCTTTTTTTTTTTGATTTGTTGAAAGTAAAGCTCACCGAAATATGAGATTGTTCTATATACATAGAAGAAGAGAAAATAAACTTTGCTTTAGGTCAGTAAATTTTGTTACTTTTATTTGGCTTATTTTTTTATTTGGATACCTGCGTTTTCTATATAGCACAAATTTGTTTCATCTTAAAAAATGTATATTGAATTTACTTAAAATATTCTAGCCAACTTTGGTAATAGATGACATTTAAGTCCCAAGGGAGTGATCGGACAGAAGTGTGTAGAGAAAACTAAGGTACAGGCCAAGTTATTCTGCACCGAAGGAAAGAAAATGACTTTTAATTTTTTATTTGCATAAATTTACCTTCATTTTCCTTTTGCCTGTGTGTCAATTTGAATCGGTGGCAATTTGCCAAGCTCTTACAATGCACAGGATGATGGTTGAAAAACTCATCGCGTAATTGCACAATGAGCAAATATGATAAGCAGCTTTCAAGTTAATGATGCATGCCACAATTCCCCCTGGCACAGCCCCCTTCAAGGGTTTACATACATTCCACCCACATATATATGTATGTATATATACACATACATACACACGTGCATAAGTGAGTTCTCGATTTATCTCTTTCCCCCGGCAACTTATCAGTAGAAATCACAAATCATTCCCATTTCCATTTCCAGATAAACAACATTTACGGAATATTGCAAAAGTTTTTCGTTTGGCTTCAACTGATAAATGAGGATAAGGCAAAACGTAGCAAGGATAACGATAACGGGAACAAACACTAGAGGGGAACTCAAAATTATTGATTTTCTCACAATGAGTTAGAGGAGGAGGAGAAGGAATCAATCTTATTGATTCGTCCTTCTACTACAAATTGGGTCATATGTTACTATTCAATATTCATGACTCAATTGTGGCAGGGTTTCTCTAATGAAATAATTGCATGGCGGACAAAACAAACTAACAACTAACTATCCACTTTCAACTGCAGGCCAAGTTTCTTTGTGTGGTGGTTGGGAAAATTTGCGCTTTTCATTAGACAAATTAAGCCAAGGAAAACTTTGCTGGTGCCCAGTGAAATTAAATTTCAATTTAAACAGTTTGTGTGGAATCAAAAGAGCTATGGAAGTGGGAGTGGGACCCAGTTCTTGTCCCAATCTCAATATAATATCAAAGTTTTTACTTTTTATACAAGAGTCGCACTTAAGCTTAAGTAAGATAGAGACAGCAAGAGAGGAAGTGAGAGAGAGAGAGATGGAGATGGAGAAGCAAGAAAATGGAGTAGGAAAACTCAATAGGAGCATAAAAGTTGATGCCTAGTTCTTGTTGTTGGCCTCTTTTTTTCACTGGCACTGGGTAAAATCTGACTGACTGAATGTTTAGAGGATTGGGCCAGATTGGAGGCTGCCGTTTTGCATATGGAAGTGCTTCTAGTTGACCTAAAAGTCAGGTCAGCTCAGGCCAGGGCCAAAATGCAAAATGCAGCCCAATAAAAGCAACTTGACGCTGCCTCCTTCTTCTTGGCCCCCAACCATTTACCTTGCCGTGGCTTCTTTTTTGGGAAACTGAGGCAAATTGGTTTTCCCCATAGGCCTTCTCAAGGCTCTTGGGCTCTCGTTCCTGTCTCCACATGTGACCCATTGTGTTGCCTGACGCCAAGTGCCAACATTCATTAAACGGTCGTAAACAAGTGGCGCAGATTGCGCTGAAAACACTCTTACAAAAACAAAAACTACAACTACAATTACACACCGTCTCCGAAGAAGAAGCATGCAACAGTTTTTTTTATTTATGAGCCAAAGCGTATAAAATTGCAAAAGCCATAAAAAATATTCCAAAGACACGCACACAAATTCTAATTACAAGAAAGGAAAAGGCTAGGAAACCAAGAAAGAGAAAGAGAGAGAGAGAGAGAGAGTTCAAGGACTTTCCGGTGCACTTTATTAAATTTTTGTAGTTGATACTGTATACTAATTGAAATGGTATAAAATTGATTTTATTATATCCCATTTAAATCCGATTAATAAACATTATGCTTAAAGAGCAGAAAGCTTTTATCACTCACAAACTATTAATATTATTATCGTATTATTAGATTATCGTATGATAATTCTACTCAATATCTCCCTTTAATCTTAATTGTGAATTCAAACCAAAAGTTTTTAAAAGGACTCGACTATTGAAAAGTGTTACAACTTTCGAAAATAAATTCATAATCGAAAAGCGGTATGCAATGTATATTATAAGAGATTATCGTCAAAATTAAAACCAGCTAGAAATAACCGTTCCCAAAAGTCGTTTAATCACCATCAATTGCCACGTTATTCTGGTTTTCGAGCTATATATATATAAATATTGAAAAATAGACTAATGATATTTAAAACAAATTAGAACTTATTTAATTTATTTATATTCTTTATATATATTTATAATTATTTTGTAAACAATATTATTCATATTGAAATATTTTTTATAACTTAATTTATAATCTGTATTTATATGTAAACTGTATGTCCAAATAGAATATGTCTGCATTGAGATTACTATTGCAAACATTTTGACGACCCTTCATAATATCTTCCCGTTTACCCTATGGAGCACACGTTCCAACAAATCAGGGCAAATATTCTTGACGGTGTTTAAATTAATTTGACTCGTAAATATTGATTCAAACGGTATTCTGAACTTGACATTTACATATATCGAATCCTTCCACCCATCGACAAACATAAAATATTCGATGAGTGTTTTTCGAATGAGAACATGTAAAATAGAGAAGTGACTGTGCTCATACAAATGTATATACATACATACACATATATACATACATACATATGTACGCATGTGGGTGTGTTTTATACAATTTTACGGTTATTTGACATAACGAATTCTTGTAAATTATTCTCGAATGCTTAATATTATTCTCAATATGGGAATGATACAGCAAAATTATTATTTGGTATCTGAGGCATATTTGCATTTTAAAAATAATTGGCTGTAAAAGACAAAACTCTTGAAACGGGGATAGTCAGCCGTATTGGGAAAGGGGAATTGTTAGCAAATTTCAATACTGATTTGTTTAACGGTAATTATCTGGCAATGGGAAATACTGTAACTGCCAGCTCAAACGAACTTCGCTACTGGTAAAAAACTGTTGAAATCTCTATTGTATAATTCTTTTAGATGAACAGGTGTCAGCTTACCCAGTTAGTCTGGGAATTTCGGCATTTATGGCATAAGCTTGGTCTACTTAAAGGTACGGCATAAGTATAGCTATGTATATATGTATGTGTGTATACATATGTATGTAGTTGTCTGCAGGAGTATTACAATTTCGTTGTTGTTATTGTTGCTGTTATCATTTAGCAAAACATTCTTCATTTTCATTCTTGTTTATGTATGTACGTGTGTGTGTGTGTGTATCCAGTTCCAGCTGTGCCCAGCAGCTCTACCCAGCGAAAGTATTTCATATTTAATTAAAATTGTGGCACACATACACACGCACAGAATTCGAAGACACTTACATACATGGCAGAGAGATAAGTACAAGGGGAACGAATGAGAAAAATGAACGGGGCAGCGTATGTTATTCATTGAAACAACCACAGACACTGCACGCACACACACGCATAAAGGCAATAAAACACACACACACACACGCATATTCGCTCAAAGGCGTAGACAGGATCTTTTGAACACGTGTATGTATATTTATGTATATATATTCTCAGTCTGTTTGCATTTGAGTCAACTTTCCCTATATACATAGATCTTAACATATAAAACCGATGTATCAGTTAATTCACTGTATAACTCTTTTAAAATGTGATTACAAATATCCTCATTAACTTCACATTTAAATCTCACTGAAATCTTTCTATTTGTCTTAGCTACAGAGAAAGTGTGGAGCACATTTGTTTATGTTTAATCGTACTACTTCTTGTATGTATATGCATGTACATATGTATGTACAGTATATCGAAACCATAATATCTATTCCTGGACATTGGTAACACTGGCACATGTTTATTAACATAACTCTGTAAACTCCAGCCGCTTACCGATTACATGATGAAGTTGACTTGGAGCAGAACAGGAAAAGCTGAAGAGAAAAGGGGATTGGCTTGCATATGTATGTATATTAAAATTGCTGATAGAAATATTCCCTTGTATTCGTCTTGGTATCCCGTCACTACGCCTATGCACACTTATACAGATATGTACATACATACATACCCACATATACATAGATATATACATACGTACACTTAGCTTTGTCTGGCTCAAAACAAAAAATGAAAATAATGAAACGTTGTGCAAATATTTAAAATAATATTTCGAATGTCGGCGTTAATGAGGTTTGGCTTTTATTTAGATGGCGATAAGAGAGCAAACCAGATACCACATAAAAGTCATAGTGAGCAAAAGAGACACAGAATCGGAGATAGAACAAGATGAAGACAGAGATAAAGACATGCCCAATAAGCCATGTTGAATGTTGGCTAATTCGCAATTCTTTAATGCCAAACAGATGCAAAAGCAAAAATCAAAAAAGACAAATGTCGAGCAAGGTATTAACATCGACAGCGCCCACCATAAAAAATTCAGTCCCGTCCCGCCTCTTTGCGTAGCCATTCAGACAGGCGTGGCAATTAAAGCGCGTGACGAAAACACCCGCAAATAATTATTTCTGTTTTTGCCACAGATCGACGCCTGTTTACATGAGAGCTGTCAGCATTTGTTAATAATTTTTATTCCATCAGCTTTTCCTTTTTTTCATCCCCCCCCTCCCTCAGCCCCTAACCCCCTGCTGCTGTTCCTGCCCGCTTCCTGTTTCATTCTATATTTCATTTCACGCTTGCTGGAGAAGAGAAGAAGAAAGTACGCGAAAAATGCGCGTGAAAATGATGGGAAAAATTGTTGTAGTTGAAAGCAGCAAAGGGGTGGGGATACATATGTATATGTAGAGGGGAGTATGAGGTATTTATGTGCGTGTATATGTATGTATGTGATATTGTTGTGGCTCGTCTGAGGTGGGTTTCAGCTGCAGCCGGGCAATGCCATTGGGGCGTTTGTTGTTGTCTAATGGCGTTGCCTTTATTAAGTGGTTTGAGTGTTGATTTATAGCACTTTACCGCCGGTTATCCTGTTTTTACCAGGGACCGTGCCACTGCCATGTGAAGGACACTCGTACATTGTCCTGTTCTGTATATATGTATGTATGTACATAAATATATATGTGTGAGTGCGACCAACCTTGTCGTTTAAACTTAAAGCGCCACTTTGCATTTAAACTGTGTGTGTGTGTGTGTGTGTGTGTATGTGAGTCGCAGATAAATACGTTTTTTAGCTTATTACTCATACGCCACGTTGTTCCTGTTGCTGGCAAAGGTCCCTAAGGTAGACGAGAACGACAGAAAGTCAAAAGCAGACCAAACCAGACCGCACTTTATCTAATTGGCGATGGCAGGAAGAAACAAATTTTAAAGCCAAAAAAAAAAAAAAACAACACTTTGATTGATGTAAGATAAAGAGAAAGAGGGAGAGAATTATAAAAAATGTATAAATCAATTTTTGTGTTTCGTTACCCAATTTCATGGTACAGTTCGTCTGGCAAGGAGTCTTTTCTTTAAAGCATTTCGGAGTCGAAAGAAGGACTCCAAATAACAGGTGTTGCATAAAATTTATAAAAAGAATTACAATGAAAAGCATCAGAAACACCCACTGTTCCTTCCGCTTTGATCATGAGTAACTGCGAAACATTTGCAAGGGAGAAACCGCACAATTGGTCCGTATTTGATAATTTGATTATTAAAATTAGTATTGAATAGTTATTTATATAGTATTCAACATATCTACCATTATTAGAAAAATATTTGGCATACAGTTTTCAATTCACTGACTAAAGCATTTGAAACAAAAGAATTTGCCTGGCAATTAAAAAGGAGACCAGGTTTCAATTCTGACTTCGAAAAATTGATTCGGATTCGTTATAACCGATGACGAGTTAAAAATTTAAAGAATGTTGCTATTTTTTTATAGTAGTATAATATAGGTAACGTATAGATCTAAGCGATTTACTTTTGATTATTTGTAATATCGATAAAATTAAAGTAAGTAAAGCTCTTTCGTTTATAGTGACGACTTTTAAAAAATTGTTTTCTATTAGTAATTAAAATATTACTAATTACAGCCTTACATCTACGTGCACATAAAATGTTTCCTTGTTTGTAATAGCAGTTACTCCTCAAGCAATTCAATGCTTGAATATTTATGTAATCGATCCATACAATTTTTGTAAACCTTTGAAAATACTAATGAAGGAAATGTTTGACAGACTTTTTAAATAACGACAAAAAAACAACTCTGGGACTAAAGTTTATCTTTGTTGTTTAAGATTCCTTGTTTGAAAAATCGCAGACTAAAATAAATGATTGATATTACTTTCTCACAAAATATGTACATAGAATCTCTCAATTGAGCGAGAACACATTTGTTCTGTTCTCTGTTGTTCCAAATGAATTTTATGAATATGTTAACTGTATAAAAGATTTCAAGGTTGCCAGATTTTCTAATGGACCAGATTAGAAAAAATAAATGTGGGTGATGGGAACAAATTGTTGTCTTCTTTGATATAAGTCGAAATGAATTTGCCAACCACTTAATATAAGCTCAATTTTCCATTCCCATTTCCCTTGAATGTTTATAATATTCGAATAATTTGCTGTACATTTAAGTACAACAACAGCAATAATGAAATATAAAAATTAACGGATGCTATAAAAATTATGCCAATTCAAAAAGATGAATAGAATTAATATTAATGGTGTTTTCTCAATATAGAACAAATACGCGGACATTCAAATTGACTTATGCACAATAGCCAAGGTCGGTGAGAAGAACCAAAACGAGGGGTAGAGGGAGGAGTCGAATTTCGGACCTCATTTGGACCGAGTGAAGCAAGCAAATGTGACCCCAATTAAATGGGCTCTGCGAAAGATGAGTCAGCCATTGCTCATAGAACAACAAGAAGGAGTAGGAGGAGGACCAGGAGGATAACAGGATGCAAAAGCAGCAACATCGCATACATATAAACATTTTATAGTTTCAATGAATATAAAATTGAGTGTAGAGTGGCGAGTTTTCAATGAATGGCAATTAAAATCGGTAGAGGGGTAAAAAGCTCGTTGGTCACTGAGTAGGAGTAGGAGAGTGGGAAACAAGATGGGATTGGGGTACTGCGATGGCTATTGAGTGGAAAGGAAATCCAATACGAAACGAATGGACGCACTTTGCATTTGTTTGTTTAGCTGCCTACAACTTTTATGCCATTATGTGAGTGTGTCTAGGTGTGTGTTCTAGTGTGTGTGTGTGTGTGTGTATGTGTGCAACATTCGAAATCGCGCGTGCAAATATAAACAAAATTTGTGTTTATACAGCTCAAAAACAGAAGCGGCAGCAAGAATAGCCAGTATCAAAGTTACGCATACGCCCTGTCGGCAATATGAATAAGAAGAAAATTCGTCTAATTGTAAGGAAAAGCCATAAACTTATTTTATACCTTTGTTGAACTAGAACAAAAAATAAAGAACAAAATGAAATGGCTTTTCTTTCTAAGACTTTTTTATGAATTGTGTGTAATCATTTCCAGCTAATTAAACGGCTGTTAAATTAACATTTCAACTAAAAGGCTGAACAATCTTGGTCATCACTGGTATTTGTGTACCCTTGGAATACTCCAAGATTCATTAGCCCCAAAGGAGCGATACCACTGTCCTGAAGATGTCCTGCAAATTAAGACATACGCAAACATACTGAAGTCGCCAATATGCTTGCGATATTTTGGAGCATCTCGAAAATTTAAGGATACAAGAATTTGGTTAATATAAAAAGTTGTCTTTACTTTGTATCTAATTAATAGATTTATTCGAAGTAGGAAAAAATTGAATTATTTTCATGTGGTCATCAAATTTCTGATTTTATCTTAAAATCTAACAAAACATGTTAAATGTTGGGATAGGTTCTTTAAATCCACTCCAGAAAATTTAAATTTGCTCTCATGGTTCGATAACACACAGATTGTTTTTTAGAATATTGCCCTATATTTAGCAAGGGAAAAATGCTTTTTTCATAACACTAAAAATGTATAAACAATTTTTGATTTTTTGATTTTTCGACAATCACATTAATTTTTGCTTAACTGGGTAGTACCCGACAAAAAAAATCAATTTAGATTGTTTTAGTCGTAAAATGTATATATCAGATAATACATTTTTTAGATTCTTTGGTGTTCTCTATCCTCAACTGAACGTATCGTAAGTATATCGTACATATGTACATATATTGATTGTATTTCAGTGAATAGTTGGCCCTGTGCCTAAATATTCGAGTTATAGAAACACCCTGTTAATAATCCATTGCCACTGTTTCGATTTCCTATTACTAATAGATTTCCTTTGAAACTAAATAATTATTGTATTGCTGTAGAAATTGTTGAACATTTGTAATGTTGTTCTAGACAACATAAAGAAGTGAAATATTAATCCGTAAAATTGTATGTTTATTTAAAATATTTACTATATTCTGTTGAGTTTGTCTAATTTTTGTCATTTTGACTTGCTGTATTCCTGAGGTATCTGGATATATTTCAAATAATTGGAAAAATATACATACATACATACATATATAGATGAAAGTTGAATAAGAAAGTTTTCAGAAACAATTTCCGGCCCAATTTTTTTTTGTTTCTGCAAAAGTTAACTTTTAGTTTTTTTGGCATATGTATAGATTGCAAAGAAAAGATGAAAGCAGCTTTAATAATATAAATTAAAAGTTATACATATATTGTTAACCAGCAGCTTAAGTTGACTTCATATGGCTATGGCCTTGGATTCTTTCTTCTATATATGCAAAAGCTTTTTTTAATGGAAAAAGTTTGTTTTGTCATTATTTTTGTGATTAGAGTGAAGGTAAGTACAGAAGATAACTTTCACGTAAAAAAGTGACAACAAAGAACATAACTTCGCATCTAAAACCAAGCTTAACGCCAATGGAAAGGCATATGAAGAAACGTCTTTACCAACAGTTTTAGGTTAAATGCAGAATAGTTTCAGTCCCCAAATTTATTTTTGATTAATCGCTTATATATAAAGAAATTGATGCTGGATTTCGTAGATAAATTCAATGCACACAATGATATGCAAACAGAATGAAATCAAAATACTCATCGAAATGTTCAGGGTTATCGATGAATTCAATGTAAATTATATTTTCCGAATAGTGTTTATTTATTTTCCTACGAATCAAATTAGTTTAAACACATTCAAAAGATATTTGCACATGACAGTTTGATTATAAATAGACAGAGATTCCAAATACTTTTTCAAAGCACTAGTTAGAAAATAGTACCGGATTCACAGTGATTACATTTTAAATAGAAATCAGCAATGGAATATGACCTGAATATTTGGATTCAAAAAGAAAAACAGATCTGAGCATTAATTTACATATACAATTATACACACATATCTGTATGTATATTGGTATAATCTACAAAGTGAACAGCGTTGTTGTCATTTACTTTTTGTTTTGGTTTCAGTTTCTTCGCTTGGCTAGTTGCTCCATGTTAGTTCTTAATTAACCGTCGATTAATTATTTGCCAATTTACCCTCATCAACTTTTTGGCCGAGTTCTAATTAACTAGAAGAAGAGGCATACTCCCGACATTGTGCCACCCGCTGAGAGTGAAAGTGGCTCCATGTCCAGGATGGTTTGTGTCATTCATTTCTTTTTCTTATTTTCCTCTTCTTTCGTTCTTGCGTTTTGTTGTTCCTTTAGGTTGTTGGGAATCTTTTTGGCCCACATGTGGCTGGACTATAAAACCCGGTATATTAAATGTTGCATAATGAACTTGAAAGGCCCGAAATGTGGCTAAAAAGTGCCTAAACACTCGTTCATACCCATATTCATATTTATAATAAGCCGCTGTCGCTTTGTCTTTGTCTTTTTTACCTTTACCTGTTTCTGGCATAAACATTTTTATTGGCCATTTTCGAGGATAAAAAGCAATGAAAGAACATGCCCGCCACAACATTGTTTGAAATGAATGTGGGGGGGTTAATGGGGAATAGGGAGTGGATACGCCTCCATCATATAGTAAAGCATTTTTCCTTTTTTTCACTGTTGCTTTTGTCATGGCCATTCAATTATCTTAATATTGCGTATACGACGAGTATACCGTGAAGCAATTTAGTTATTCTTTTTTTATTGAAGAGAGTACAAAACAGAGACAAAGAGAGAGCGAAAAGCAGACAGATGTATGAGTGAAGTCGATAAAACCGCATAATAATAAAACATGTTGGTGAAAAAGTACTTTTATATTTAGAATATAAATATGATTTTTTATTAATTATAAATAAATATGAAAAAAAAACTTACCCAGCAGCTCAAATGAGTCCTTTGTGATTTCTGTTTGGGCCTTGATAATTAAAATTTTATTATAAATATATACAATATATATACTATACATATATATATATGTATATATTTATATATATATAATATATATGTATATATTCAGTTTTCAATTGGCTTACACACAACTTTTTGCTGTAAACAGAATTTCTTATTTACTTTTAGGCCACAAAAAAGTTCAAGAGTGGAGAGAGGTATGTGTGGGGGGATGGTGTTAAGTGGACATCTCTCATTTACATTTTATGCATATTTTAATTGCTTGCAGGACCGCTGACAGCTCAACCAATGGTCTGTCTGTCTGTCAGACCAAAGAAAAACAGTTACGATAAAACAGAGCCAACAATATGAGCCCCCCAATAGAATATTGAGAAAGAGAGAGAGGGACAGAGAAGATGAGATAAAGATGGAGAAAACAATGCCAGGACCAGAAGGACGTGGCCGCTGTGTCTGAATTTATCTGTGTGTGTGTGTGTGTGTATTTGTGGTCAATGCACTTGGCATTATTTTCATTTCGTTTGGTTTTGTTGAATCTTCATCTTCTGTTTCTCCTTCTTTGCTTTCATCCCTTCGCGTATTCATTGTTGTCGCTTTCATTTAATTAAAAAAAAAATTTAGAGGGAAGGAAATTTTTTTTCCTGAACTCGACTGGACTTTGCGTGTTTCTCTCTTTGCTTTATTCCATTCTTTCATTTTTCCTCCCGTTTATTTTCCGCGATTTTCTTTTGTGTGTTTATTAAACTTCAATTAGCCAAGTTTTTCAATTAAAACTGAAAAGCGGTGCAGACGACGTGCAGCTTTAAGGGCTCCTGATCCTGGGCAAAGCAAGAGGAACTTCTTAAATCTCGAGTGAATGCAAACTGGTGTTTATGCCATTATGCTGATGATACGAATAACCCTTGAAAATGAATAAATTAATGCATTTTCATTTGCATTTTTCATTTCCATTTGTTGTGTTGACATATCAAATATCAATCTCCCTGACAATGATAAATGCGAATCGGACGAATTTTCAGCTTTCATTTCCAGATACCTAGCGAAACAAATGTTCTCCTAACTTAACCCAAGATGCGAAACACCTGCTGAAGCCAAAGCATTCAACGTATCCCCAACATAAACAGTTCGGATACAAATGTGCCCCGACCAACTCCAAGAACTCCACTACCACATCCCACTCCCATCTGCAATTACTGTATTTGTATTTCTATGTGCTTTAGATGATTCACTTGCTTCACTTGTTTACACACTTCACTCCCTTCTGACCCCCCCGAAAGTGGGTGGCTGGTCACGTCTTCGCGCCCGCTTTTGTTTTTTTTTTTTTGTTTATTTTTTGGTTTTTCTTGAAATATATTTTGTTCAGTTCTGACCAATTTTTCCAGCGCTGCCCGCAAACCAAACGCTTTGAACTTCAACGAGGAACTGAAAGTGGCATTCGCTGTCGGAGCTCGGCAAAGCTTTTCATTTTAGGGGCACATTGAAACATAATGGCAATGGCACAATCTGTGTACGTGAGCGAAAGAGAGAGCGACAGCAAGCTTATGGAACTGGGCAAAGAGGGGAACTGTGCGTAGAGAGGAGTGATTCAAGTTAGTAGATTTTGGTTGGCTGTGTAGGGGTTGCTGTGTTGCTTTAGGGACACTTGTGGCGCGTAGCCACAATAAAAATGTTGCTAGCAACAAAACGAGAGAAATGTTGCTAAGCTAATTTAAAGAGAAACCAAGCAAAGAAAAACTGTTGCACATTTATTTTATTTCTTTGGAATAAATTACAAAACTATTTGTTTAAGTTTACTTATAAACTAGTTGCCATTGTTTCGAGACATTTAATGTCCAACTAAACGACGAGTCAGCCTCTCCGTCTGTCGTTTAGTCAGTTACTCAGTATCCCGGAATGTGTGGGCGGCTGGGCCACGCGTGTGTGAATGTGAGTGTGTGTGGGGGTGTGGGTTGTGGGTTGTTGGGAGTGTGTGTATAAAATGTAAACACAATTTTCGGCCATCTGTTTTGGTTAGGCACATTCTGATAAGATAAACAGTTTCATATGCACGTAAATATATCAATGTTAATGCGATCGGGAAAATATGCTGATATTTGGTGGTATCTAACTTACATTGCCTGTTTCAGTCCCGGGACAGGAGAAAAGACAAAAAAAACCAAAGCTTTCCCTCTTGGTAGCGGCATGCGTTCCATTACCATTTCATTTCATCTGGCGCTTAAATTGGAAACGACAAAAGGCAAAAGACCTTTTTTTGAATAATTTCATAAACATTTCATTAGAACTCAATTATTTGTTTAAAGAGTGAATGAAATGAATCAAATGTAAATTTATCCTTGACATCCTTTTAACCAGGCTGACAGCAACACAAGGCAAAAAAAGGCAGACACGCTAACCCTTTTTAGGCAGCAAACCGAAACACAGAAAACCAGAAACACACACACATGTCTTTTTGCCATTTTTACAAGGATTTAATGCTCTTCTGTGCCGCTGGCGTCAAATTAGGCTTGAAGATTTATGGAAGCCCCAGCACAAGACACTCCATTAAAGTGCGAATGCGGAACGGAATGGTAACGTAACGGAACTTTAACTGTAATTAAATTGTTGGCATAACTCTCACAGGCAACTCGAGGACAACTCGTCGTCGTTCCCGCCTTTATCCCGCCCAGTTTTAACATTAACATTTACATAAAAGCCTTCATTATCGAAACACAAATAGCGGCAACAGCAACAGCAACAACAACAACAAGAAAAACAGTAACATCAGGCAAAATGATGGCAACGAACTCAAAAGCAACATCTAAGGGTAGAGGGGAGCACTGTAGTTGGAATATGGGCAGGTGTCATGGCCTAGCCTCAGTCTGCAGTAAAATTAAACACGATTAGAATGAAGGCAGCAGGAGCCACCAGCAGCAGGAGCAGCAACGGGTTGTCTGCCCTTCTGGCATTAGCATATCATGTTGCTACTACCTCCTTCCATGTGACGGGTAGGAGGTGTGTGTGTGTGTGTGTGTGTGTGTGTGTGTGTGTGTGTGTGTGTGTGTGTGTGTGTGTGTGCGGCGGGGGGTGGCTTGGTAGAACATAAACAAAAAGGGGACACCAACAGTAGCACTAAAGGGAGCAGCCCTTTTTCCCCAGCAAAATCAATTTCAATAGTTAATAAGCCGCCCGCCTGCTGTGGCCCCTCTTTTTTTTTGTCGCTTGTCGCTTGTTTCTTTCCAAGGATGCTCTATTCTGGGTAATTGAATAGATGTATGAGTGTGCGTGTGTCCGTGTGTGTGTGTGTGTGCGTATCCTGCGGCGTATCTTGGCTAATGCACTTGCCACTGGCTGTTGCATAAATTAATTGATTTATCAAGTGCAGAGACAGAGATAGATATACTAAGAGAGAGAGAGAGAGTGAGTGAGAGATAAACACATATGTTATTACCTATCGGCCCCCACCTATCCCCCGCTGACTTGTAACAGCTTTTAGCTACTGTTGCTGTCTTTAATTAGCATTTCTGGGGGTTTTAGGGCCAAACAATTAATACATATTTGCCACGTTAATTACGACTACAACTATTGCCAGTTTACCCCTCTACATCCGCTCACCCTTTGATGCATTAGATAATGGGCCACACGTGCCAGCTGGCTTTATTTATGGCTAAGCAGACAGTTCAAGTCCAGGTCCAGTTCTCTCTGGCCAACAGAGAGTAACAGAGAGAGAGAGAGAGAGACGGAGGGGAAGGGAGAGAACTGTTACCGTTTTAACGACCCATAAATCTTTGCATTTCAACACATAAATCGGCTGAAATTTCGCCCAATAAAACACAAAATTGCCTGATAATGCATTAACCTGAAAGATAAGAACAGAGAACAAACAATGGGGCAGCACAAACAATAGCAATAACCAAAAAAAGTAAATAAAAAAAGGGTCAAATTACCAGCATAGAAAACAGCCATTTCAGGATTTTCAATTTCAGAAATAAATATTAGATAACCTCGAGTTTTCCTTTCCTTTTGCGGCTAAAATGAGCTTCCTATTTAAGCTGTCATATTAATCCGCTTTGAGAACTCCACGAACCAGAGAGCTCATCATGACAACAAAAAATATATACATATATACATATGTATGTATTTGTGTATGTATGTATGTTTGTAGCCAACCACCCACACAACAAGGAAGTACGCTCCTCTGGTTGGTTGACTGCATTTTATCCAGCTTCACTTTTTGCGCGAGTCGGTCACAACATTTTGGTTCAAGTTTCAAGTGGAAAAGTGCGCAAATTACGAAACTCATCCGTTTGCGGTCCATCCAGTGGTTGAATTTATTCCCACTAATGAGATGACCTCTCAGCATCCGAAGCTTATTGATTTTTTCACTAAGTCTTTAACTCCTTATATTTTCTCCATTTTGATAAAATGTTTTGGTCAAACCTGTAAAATGAAAAATCCTCCAATTCTATTTCTTTCAGTTTAGATAAATAGAGCCAATACTTCTCGTCAAACTCTTTCTTGAACTTTAAGTATCAATTACTCAAAAATATTTGTTTTTGCCAATAAAAAAATATACTTGGAATTGTATTCTGAATTGTGTTAAGTTTCAACTGTAATAACGAGCATTTTAAAACAATCCAGCAATATAAACAACTTAATTCTTAAATTGCTCTTAACCTTGGGAAAGATGTAAAGATCTAATATACAATATATTAGGAACGACAATAATATACTAATAATAATTTAGGTACACAATTTATTTTCTTGGTCTACTGCTCCTGTCTGAATAATCAGGTTAAATGCGAACATTTAGAGTTTGAAGCACATAAAATCAAGATTTCATATTTTTCTCGATATTTATTTTTATTTATTTATTTCGTTGTTCTTAATACTGAAAATGAAGCAACTTCCAGCCTTAAACTAATTAACTAATTTCGCATCATTACTAATATTGAGTTGTGAGGTTGTTTGTGAATCGAAATATCACGTTCCATATTTCGTGATGAATGAATGAAACCAAAAGAAATCGATTTTGACTTCTTATCTAACATCCTAATATAAAATCAGAAGTGTCGATTTTCTATGTGATTTCAGGATTATTCATAGGATTTGTGGAACGTGTGATGACATTACCGCATCGGCTGGCACAGCGCCATCTCTCTCCAGGGCCTGTCAATTGGACATCCGCTGGATGACGCCTTGAATGGATGGCAAATCAACTATCGCCCTAGAGAAGGACAGTGGCAGGGACATCGGCACCTGTTCCTGTTAGGCTTACACCACTAATCCATCAACGCACAACAAACCAGCAGGCGGGACATCATAGGAGATTCATAGAAAGTGGCGAACGTAAAATAAAAAAATTCAATAAAATCCCCAATGCCCTTGCTTAGACCAAGAACAAACAACAAAATAACAAGCGTAACAGGAGGAACCACGAGCCTCCATTAAAATACATACTCGAAAAGCCCCTAAAAATCCATTCATTCAGGTGGGCGCCATAAAAAGGAGAACAAAATCCAACCAGCCACGCCCACCGGCACTCGTTGGTTTCTGTTTGCGCCATCATTCATCCCGGACAGGACAGGATAGGAACATGGATATGGATTTTATTCGTGTACGTTTTTCGTTTTCATTTCCATTTCTTTTTTTTTTAGTGCAACATCGGGAACAACAATTTTTATTTATGCTTGTTTTTACAGTTCAATAAAATGACAGACGCAAAAAAAACGACATACACTGGCGCGCAGGAGGAAGGAAGGAAGGATAGAGTGAGGATGGTGGGAGTTAGGACTTCAAAGTCGATTTGATAAACGGCCCAGATCAAGTAAATTAAAGCGCTTTCCTCTCTCTCCCCCTCTGCTTCTTTAACGCTTGCAGGCATTTTACGATTATTCTTATGCAAAAAAAAAAAGCACCAAAATATTGCACAACTCAATACGAGGCTGAACAGTGTAAAGAAGGTCAGAAGTATTTGAGTGAGTGACTAAGTTGAGTGAATACGTGTTTGCCTCTGGCATTGATGGACGAACGCAGTGTGCCCGAGGAACATTTGGGAAATTGAAATAGAAACATACGCTTCAAGGGAGTCAGAAGTGCGGCGGAGGTTCTAGAAACCAAATTGTTCCCATGAGAACAGCGATCTTGATTTCAACCAGTTTCATTGCACCCCAATTTATAAGAATGGTTTTGATTTTAAACTTCCGAACGAATCAAATTTAATGATGGGACATGACTAAGTGGACCTGCATGGACAACAAAGTACATTGTAGTTGGGTTTTCGTTTAATGGAAACATTTTTGTGAAGGAAAGAAAAGGAATGAGTCACTTCTAACGGTTCTAATTGGTTCTGTGGTATTGTAAACGAAATTTTAAACAATTCCTAAAATGTATATTAATCTAATTAATGCTAAGTTTAGTGCCACTAACTTGAGAAACAAAAATATTTTCGTACTAAATTCATTTTTTTGTTCTGTTATTATTGTTCAAGGTAGAAATGTTTATATTCTTGGCTGATCGTTCCTATGGCAGCTATATGATTCAGTTTAATTAAACTTGCTATTATTATTGAATGATGTACCAAACTAGTAATTACTAAATATGGTGACAATATTCAAAAAGTAACAAAATGCAAAAGGGTTAACCACAGTGTCTTTTACCTAATTGTAAAGTATTGTCATGGTAATTTAAGTCAAATAGTATGTTTTTAATGTTGTTGCCTAGTTGTCTATAAGAAAATTAAAGACAACTAGGAGTGGAAATCCATTTCATCGGAATTACTTCTTTAAACAAGAACCCTAAGCTGGTTCTTATTAGCTATTACATATATGTATTTATTGTGATATAAAGTCACCCAGAAAATCCTCATCAACCGCAGCGTTAAAACAGAACTACGACCATTCACCTTTAATAACATTTCCGTAAAATCTTATCCGTACTAAAACAGTTAAAGACTTACGTCAACTAACATAAAACAACATAAACGATGTGAAAAGCGTGTGTTCGTTCATTGTTTTATGGTGTTAAAGAATATCTTCAAAGAATATATTTAGTGTTACGGTTACAGGGCGTCTAAGCAGAAATGCCCAATTGAGTACTTTAATGTTTCCCCGTCAATTCTTTTGGCTACATTTTATCAACTGAAAGTCAAGAAAATGACACGACAAAATCACTTGAATTTTCACTTCATCGCCCAGATGGGAACAGTGGCTTTAATAGCAGGTCCAGTCACTAACTGCCATTAGGCATTTGCATGACCAAATGTTGGGTTGTCATTGATTGGGTACCGGCTATTTGGATTTTCTTTGGGGTCCGCCCTTCATTTGACTTCATTTCGCTGGTACGCGTTCATATCTATATCTAAATAATGGCATGTCACTTTTAATTTGAACAACGATTTATATCCCTGGTCCCCTGGCCTAGTCCCTGAACTGTATTGGCTTGCCCCACGTCTCGCTCTACTCAATGGCATTCCCTTTAACGCACAAGTTTATTTTCAATGAAAACGCACAGCAAAAAGCGAAAACCAAAGGAGAAAACGAAAAAGAAACAAAAGTCAGGCAGGCTTAAAGTCAGAGCCACATTATACGGACATCTTCATTGTGCTTATCAGATTCTTTTAAGCACACTTGTCCCTGGCAATATGTATGTACGTATATCCATTATGGTATGGAAGACCCATTCGCCCACTCAGTTGTGTCCTCGTCCTTGTCCTTGGACATTGTTTGTTTTTAAAAGGCATCGAGCGAACAATTAGCCCAATGAATCCTTACATTTAATTGTTATAAATGCCAAGCACAATGAGAGAATTAAGTAATATTTATGGAATGAATGGCAAGGAAATTCAAAGCAATTGGCAGGACATCTTCTTACTTACGCCTTTTCTGTTTTATTCTCAGTTTTTGTCGTGTCTAGGAAAAGAGCGAAAGATCATTAATAACACTGGATTTTGTACTGGAACAGCTGCTCTATCCTATCCAGGATTCATTCGTGGGTGTGTGGTTGTCCATTAATCTAGCATGCCGGGAAACCTTTTTTTTGCTTTCCCCGAACCGAAGCATCTGCTTTTGCTGCCTCAACTTTAACTGTGATTTCAATTAGGGGACCAGTCAGGAATAAAAAAAGATGAAGAAAGCGGGCAAGGCCCAAAAGCACAAGGCAAATGAAATTATGAAGATAAATGTCACTCGTCAAGTGGCAATCAATTAGTTAATGCTTTCCAGTTCGTCCTTTTTAGGCTTCGACAACAATATAGTTTTCCAAGTTCTACTCTGTGTATGTGTGTGTGTGTGTGTGTGTGTTTGTCGCAGAAATTATTCAATTACGATATTAAATTTAATGCCCAGGACACACACACAAACACAGTGCCAGCAGGGGATTGGAGGAAAGGAGCTAAAGTGACACAGAGAACAGGAGTGGGAGAGAGAGAAACAGAGAGTGCTTTTGATCCCACTAAAAGCTTTAATAACTGTAAATTGCTTTCACAAATTTGTCTTGAACAGACACAAGAACAGACTCTAGAAGCCGTCTCCTGCCCCAGTTCCAGCTACAGCATCAGCTCCACTTTCATCTCCATTTGCCATTTCCACCTTTCTCCATCCGCATACCTGGCCAACCTGTCGCCCTTCGTTGTCTCCGTTCACGTTTTACCGTTAGGTCGCCCCTTTTTTTTGTGTCCCGTGACCAAATATTTAAAGACCTTCGACGTGAGCAGCTCTTGAATTCGGAGACCGTTATCGACATTTTTTTTCTTTTGCTGCATTCCAAATGAATGCCTCCCTCTGCCTCTCTGGACTTTGGCTCTTTATATCTATCTCCTTCTTTTTTACATAAAATCCAATTATATTCACCTTTCCAGAAAGAGCAAGCCATTAACTAATACCGAAATCAGCTTAAAAATTTAATTTTTTACACCTCAACGAGGTTTGGAAGAAGGGCTGACGATTGAAAGCAAAAATCCGCTTATTTAGTTAAAGTTGAATAAATTCTATTCCGATTTTATTTGCCTTGAAATTCGAGGGATAAACTAAATCACCTTAAATATAATTTCATTAATACAAACAACTTTGTTCTGTGGCAGTCCAAACAGGCTAACCGACTTTTATATACCTGTTACTTTAAGATAACTATTATATTTTGAGGCACGGATATTTGCAAATGTGTATAATTAGGGAAGTTTAATAATCTCAAAAGAAACTGTATATATTTTCATAGATAGTAAAAAAAGAATGAAATGGTCATTTAAAAAATGTCTGTTACCGCAGGCCAAACAAATAAATTCGATTTTAAAAATAAATCAACTGTATTGCACAAATAATTCCAAAGAAAATTGTATTCTGAAGGCATATCGTATAGCACGTAATAATTTGCATGTCCTTGCTGTCCAATTGTTTGAAATTTCTACTTGTGCGTGGAGTGGGAATGGTGGTCACCTGGACTAGCATTCGCCTTATCACCCTGGTATGGTAGGTAAAAACAATTGTTGAAGTCACAAACAGTTTAAAAATAACACAAAACAACACTAAAATTTATGGCTTATTAATTTAAACTTCATAACTTTCAAACCAGTTAGCGTAGAAATTATGCCTTTCTTTTTTTCTGTATAAAGGATATATATATGTATATTCTTGATCAGCTGAGTCGAACACAGAATTCTCGAAGAGGTAAAGCTAAAGTTGCTGCAAGTTGCCGCAAATACATGGCTACTAAATTTAATTTATTTATTGAATGTGGAATATAGTGCGGGTACGTTCATTAAATATTTAAGAGCATACTTTTAGGCTTCTTTCCAATTAACTTTTTGACGTCAACATTGCGCTTTTGCTGCGAAGCTTTCAGATGGCCAGCTTTGAAAGCATATGATCGACGTTTAGTTGCTTTCCAAAGTTTGAGGCAGTAAGTTGTCATCTAGAGAGTTAAAAAGTAAGTACACAATTTGTCTTTATATATATAAATATGTTTATATTGATATTAGGTGCCAAGTATTGATAACATGCAAATTGACAATTATTTAGTCCCTTTCAGTAGTTGCAGAAATGTCAAAGAAACCGGTTCTTTACTATTCCCCCCGTAGCCCACCCAGTCGGGCTGTCTTATTGACTGCCGCCGCTTTGAATGTGGATTTGGACTTGCGGTAAGCACAACGACAACAAGAAAAAACCAGTCAGCCATGTTTTTAATAGCCATAATTTTAACCACACTTTCTCTTTCTCCACCGGTTCTGCAGTCTAGTTAATGTCAAGGCCGGAGAGAATCTCACACCCGAATTTCTGAAACTGAATCCCCAGCATACCATTCCAGTACTGGACGACAATGGCACAGTGGTAAGCGATTCTCATCTGATTGCCGGCTATCTGGCTGACAAATATGGGAACGGGAGTGCGGAATCACTCTACCCCAAAGATCCCGTTGAGCGCCGTCTGGTAGATGCCAGTCTCTTCTTTGATTGCGGACATTTGTTTCCACGGGTGCGATTCATAGTGGAGCCTATCATCTATTTTGGAGTTGCTGAGATACCTGCCGATCGAATTGCCTATTTGCAAAAGGCTTACGATGGCCTTGAGCACTGTCTGGCCACTGGACCTTATCTGACTGGCGCCCATTTAACCATTGCCGATCTGTGCTCCATTGCCTCCGTATCCACGGCAGAAGCATTTGCCCCCATCGAGGCCGACAAATATCCGAAACTCATCGATTGGGTAAAACGTTTGAAATCGTTGCCCTATTATCAGAAAAACAATCAGGAGGGATTGGAAATGTTGGTCAAAGTGGTTAAGGGTTTGCTGGCCGAACGTCAGCAGGACAAATAATCAATCAATACAATACATATTTGGTCATAACTAATAGAGTCATGAGTTTTCATTTGGCCGGGTGGAATGGCAAACATGAAACGGGAATACGATATGCCCAACATGACAGCCATAACAGGAAGATGAACTCGAACAAGAACAGGAACTGAAATGGGAACTGGAACAGAGACAGACACACACAATCACAGTTATATGCAGCTGTTCTCGAAGTAATGACAAAAGTTTTGTTTTTATGGGCCAACCGGACCAGCAACAGAAGCAACTTGAACTTGGTCCTCGACACGATTCCGAGTCGAGTTGATTCCAAGTCCTTGGTTGTGGGTAAGGGTGTGGATGTGGGCTATGGCTGTTGGTGTGAGTATGAGTGTGTATGAAATACAAACCAAAAGTTTTTCTTTGAAGCTGTTCCCTGTCAGCCATTGTTGCTGTTATTGATTACAAGTTGTAAGTGATCGCATTTATATTTAGTTGTTGTTTAAGCTTGTTTGCGGTCCGTTGTAAGAGTTTTTGACTTTCGCCACTTAAATGAGACTTCCTCATTCTTCCACATTCTTCCTATTCATTTTTACCAGCTAAAAAGTTTCCATTAACCCTTCGGGAGAAAAACCGCAAACTTTCCGCCCGACACGCAGAGGACCAGCGAATTTTTCAAAAGAAATAAAGGAGCGTACAAATTGGACTGGTTGGTTTATTGATTTCCGAACTTTGCATTGAACGCCAATATAGTATCCTGCTAAAAATTAAATCCAATTATCTAGAATATTTGTAAGCTATTGTAGAAAAAAATGTATAGTCATATTCTGATTATATAAAGATTGTAAAACAATGCCTACCAATGAGAACATATTAATTTGGCAACACTAAAAACACAAAAATTACAAATCTAATAAGAAAATAAAATTCAAATCGATGCTTAAAAACATCGAGAAAACTCAATGAAATCAAGAGGCCGAAGCTAACTTTCTTCTTATCACAATTATTCATTTATTAATAATTGTTTATTTTTTATTAGTCTTAAAGTCTGCAAACTATATTGATATCTTCCATATCAGTTTCTGTGGCTTATCCTAAATTCCATTTATTTCAGTCTCTGCTGTAATATGAGCATAAGAAACGAAGTTTTTCTCTATCTGTACAATCAAACTGAAAGACTATATCATATAGGCACCCGATCCAGCAACTTCTGACATATATATTTATTAAGCAAAGTTTACGTTGATCCACGGAAATGGCTAATTATCTAAGTTTACCTAAAGATATATGTGGTATATGTATGTAGGTACTTCATCTAGACGGCTATCCTTTCTTCAATTAGATGCAATTTTCTAAACAAAATATAAAAATTTTATATTTAAAAGTTTAAATTAAAAAAAAATGATGTACGAATTTCCCATATTTTATATACATTTATTTAAAAGAGTTTGTCTCGCTTAAATTTGTTTTGTTTATTTTATGTTAGTTGCAACACTTTCTGTGTGTTGCTTGCGGGTTAAAAGTGTTTTTGCAGCTTGTTTATCGCAGTGTCCGCAACTCTTGCAGTTTTGAATCATGATGGTGATGCTGATGATACCGGAAATGCTTGACAACTATTGCAGCAACAATGACAACAGCAGCAACAGCAACAACAACAAAACTAACAATGATGCCACATCACTTTACGGTTAGAAGAGAGCTCTAATGGCAAGTGACGGCAACACAACACTCATTCGAAACATCAGCCTCACGATGCACTCCCCAAATGGGGGACGAGTGGGGCACGGAGGTGACCGTTGAGTGCTGTGCCATTATGTGTGTGACAAATAGTCAGAACAAGCACACACACACACACACAGACATTCACATGCTACTGCCATATCCAATTTAAGTGCAACAGCCAAAAAACGTAAAACATTTTTGACCAAATTTTTCCTTCTCACTTCCCCTTCCAAATGCCATTAATTCGTGTGGTAGATGAAAAAGTAGACGGTCGACTGCCTTTTTCTTTTGTATCTGTGTGTGTGTGTATGTGTGTAGGATTTAAGTTTAATACCTTTAAAAATAAAAAAAGGACAACGAAAAGCAACAAAAAAGGGAGAAAAGAATGTGGTCAGAACGCTTGGCATCGAGTTAAGTAAAGTCAGTAACCGAAACCGAAACCTCGACCGGGAAATGAACCAGAATCCGTATACAGGAGCAACTGTGGCTCCTGCTGCCGCTGCTCGTGATTAATGATGCCATCGGTGTGCCTGGCCGCCCCTCGCATTTCCGGTTCGTTTAAAGTTGAAATGTCCTTGTATTGTGTCCAAGTTGGTTCGGTGTTTGGGGTCGAGTCATTGTTTCATTGTTTGCTCTGCTTTGCTCTGTGGCTGCTGCGGTTTATTTAACAATTGAAATTAACTTCTTTTCAACTAATATTTCAAATTAAACATACAAATAAGATGAAACAAAAAACGTAACAGCAGTCCTGGCTTTTTATACATTTAATGACATAAATAAATTTTGATTAATCGATAACCACTTTCTGTGCGCATAATTAAACTAATTGGACAGACTACAAATCGAATATACTAAATGTCAGCCAATTATTTTATAAATTTCAATAGATAATTAAAACAAGGACATGAATGCAAATCGTAAGTGTAATATGAACAAGGATATGGTCTCTCCTGAGAATTTACCAATTTTGGTGAGTTATCACTTCGATCATGGGTATATAATCATTTAGGTTAGTTTATATCAGAATTACTCATTCCAATCATTTATTTCAGCTTAAGTCAAATAACATTCCCAATTCTTTGTTATTCCTCAAGAATTTCGGTAAACTGTATCATTTTAAATATGCACTCTAATATGTACATATATACGATTTATTTAATCTTTTAACAATTATACATTTTTTATCCATTGCTTCCGGAATCTTTATGTCATCCATCGAAGGGATTGCATTTACCACCCATCCTTTCTATGGAAACTATATGATATAGTCATCTGATCGGGTTGATTCCAATGCCTGGAACAAAAAGGCCAATTGAAAAACAATCAATTTATGTAGTGGGAGATCTTTCTTCTATGCGTTGCAAACTTTTGACCAAATTTAACATATCCTTTTTGCAATTAATTAAATATTAAAGTAATTAAATTTGAATAAATAAATTAACTAAATTGATTCAATTTTAATTAAATTTAATTTAAATCTTTCAAGATTTGCTTATTGCATCCAAATAATACAGTCGAACTTTCGTGAACTTTTTAAAAAAGAAGTTCTCCGTTCAATTAAATAATTTTCAAAACAAAACTTTCTCATTTAACTTTCAATATACAGATGTACTTATATAACAATATAATTCAGTTTTTTAATATACATAAGTATGTATTAAAATGGAAGATAGCTATTTCTATTTTAATTAGTTATTTGAAATTTAAAGCATTAGTCAAAAATAAAAAAATAATCGAAACGCAGAAATTAGGAAGAAAGGATTAAACCGAAAATATTAGAGTCATATACTTAATTTATTTCCAATCAATTGGAAATGTAATTTATATCTGATAAGAATATATTTCCTTAAGGATTAATTACTTTAATCGATTCCCATCTGAATATGGTTACTGCGGCACTGGATGCGGCTATTTAATTGTTAATTAAGCACACACACACACAGAGATACACCCACAAATCATTGATGTTGTCAATGCCAATTGATGTCAGATGATGTCCAGCGGGTGAAAAGGGGTGGGAGGAGTGGTTAAAAGGCAGCTAATCAGTGCAATCAGCTTAGTTTTGTTTTAAAAACCAACGCCATGTCAGTGTGTATTTGTGTGAATGTATGTGTATGATAGGTCTGTGTATGCTCAACAGAAAGGACAATGCCGAGGCGATTATCCTGCTCAACTCAACTCTCCCTCTCTCTCTCTCTCTCTGTCTCTCTCTGCTGCCTGTCTGTCTGGACTGCCTGAAAGTTACTGATAAAGTTTTGTGTGTACGAAGGAAGTGCAATTCAAATGAGGTCAGTCAACGGCCAGGACAATGAAAATGACGATGACGATGACGATGACGATGAATGCAGGGAACGCTCGAGTGCACTTTGCCCCGCTCACTCCCGTTCTCGATGCATGTTTGATTAAGTGCATGCAATTTGAATGCCGACAACTCACCAACAGCAACACGAACAGCAGCAACATTTGCATAATTGGATGGATACGTATATATATGGATGCTATCTATCCCCTCCCCCCCTGAAACTTGATCTGTAAATGCAAAAGCAAAGTTGCGACTGACGTTGACATGTCACTACATTTTTCATTTAATCAATATCATGAACAATAGTAAAGGACAGGCCGAAGGCAAAAGCGACAGATGTGGGAAAATTATTGAGTTCAAGCCGAAAAAGGCTGTGGAAATTAAATTTCCATTTTCGAGTTAAATAATTGAAGAAGCTCGAGAAGCAGCAAATTTATTTTCTTTTGTTCTTTTTTTTAGTTCATTGACTACCAAATGGTGCTTAGATCTTTCTCTTAAACCTTTTATCTGTCAAAATACTAATAGTTTTTCGATGCAGATCTTCAAAAATCTTTAAGAAATGGCAGCGTTAATCAGTTTCGTTAATAAAAGCCTAATAATGCAAGTTTACAGTGAAACTCCCATAAAAAACACCCCAATTAAGCCGACAAATCCCTTAAACTAACAACTTCCTGGCTACCAAACAATTCTCCCTTCCTGGAAGGACACCTCTTTTCACCATTTTCATGAACTATGAAGCAAAAACCTTAAGCGAAAGTAAAGAAGAATCTAGTACTTTCGAATCCAGAAGAAAAGGTCGGTCTTTCCGTATGGTGACATTAGCACATGTTTCTTGTCTTGTTAAATTGTCAATTACTATTAAAATTGAGAAATACAAATTAATTGTACATTTTAAATGATTAAAATCATTTCTTTTAATTTATTTCAACTGAAATAAATGTTGTTGGAACAAGCAGAAAAAGTAAACTATTTAGATTCAGTTTCAGTTTATTGTCCATCACTTTTTTCCCAAAATAATCACGCTTAGAAATCAGAGAAAATATTTCTGCCTGTGACAGGTGTCCAATACACATAGTTGTAGCCTTATGCTGATTTATTCCATTATTGTCCTGGCAATTCTCAATGTCCTTCTGTATGTGACATTTGAGAATCTTTTTAAGCACAAATTGACCGAAAAACATTCAATAAAAACGGTAATAATAGACAACACATTTTTTGTGTTTGGCAAACTTTTCCAATTAAAGAATGGCAGCAACAAATGAATTATTAGAAGGCAAAGACATATAGAAATGCTCACAGGCAACCGCACTGTGAAGCCCATACCTCGTACCGAAACCATGTCCTTGCTGATTTTTGGGGCAAAGTGCCTTTAACTTGAATGAAACGCCGTTTTCACGCATTCGCCTCATTGCGCTTCGCCTAGCAGAGTTTTTGTGTATTTGTGGAAGGGGCGTGCAAGTGTGATAGGGGCGGTGGCGTTGCCTACCATCACTTCAACGCCTTTTCCTTAAACCAATTAGGTAAGTCCTTCTTTGCCAGTAAAGCCAGCAACGAGTCCACAAAATGTTGCTATGCCATTTTCCTTTCCGTATCCATTTAGATTAAAATGTTTGTGGCTGTAATCAAGGAGATGATGAACATCATGATGATGGTAATGCTACTCTTGGGGCTCCTGCTTTGAGTTTACCTGGTTTATGTGGTTTACCTGCATATGTTGCAGTCAGAAATGTTGTATGCAGAAATTGCCAGCCAGGTTAAAATCATACATTTAGCAAAGTGGTGTTAGCCACTGCCTCCATCTCACTCGCTCTCTGGCTCTGAGCTTCGATTCTTGGTTAGGTCCCAGCATTCACACATTTGTCTGAAAACAAAGCGTCAATCTAAATGACTAACTTATGCCCCATGCTGGCCACATGACGTATACGTGATTTGCATGTTCAACATGTCTGTATTGACCATTAAATTGAATTTTCACTCAATATTCGCACAACCACAGATTGAAAATCTCTGACCTGACTCTCTATTTGGCTTTAATTAAGAAAATATTCCACAATTTTCCCCTCACAACTCAAAACAAACTAGGCGTGAATTCCTTGAACATTTTTCGCACCCTCAAAAGATGAGAAGTGTGGGCGAGAAAAGAGAAAAGAACTATGCCGAACAAAAATTTGACCCGGTTCTCCCTTAAAGCCTGGCAGCAATTTATAATAACTTAATGTTCTTCGCCCTTCGCAAAAAAAAAACAAGAATATTTATGAAGAGGCCAAAATGAATTTAATTATCTTTTGATTTCTTTTAATATCTTGTTTTTCAAATGTAAATTGTAAGAAAGCGACAGCTGAAATCAAACTTAAAACTACTACTTAAAAACGAATTCAATTTACATATAATTAGCTGTTAGCAGAGCTGGCTTAACCGATTAGACCGTTATCTGAATATGGGCACACTGTCATATAGGAAAGAACAATGTATGTAATAAGAAATAAGCATTAAATCACATTAGGAGAAAAATGGGAGATGAGGTTAAAAACTAACTGGATTTTCATTCAAATTCATATTCTGGCCTTTAAAATATCTAATTCCTGGCAAAGCTATGCATAGTCTAATTTGCGTCATACACACACATGTGTTCCGTTTCCATCTCATACCAACACACCAAAACGGAGGAATGAATGAATAGGAGAAATTTCATTTTGTCTACTTTCCTAGGCATTTGTTAAGCATTTCTAACACCCATACATGTATAGATATATATGTATGTATATGTACATATACATACATGTGTACCATATGATCCCAGTCAGAGCAGCTCGCATTACTCCCGTCCTGTTCTATTGTTGTCCTTTGGCAGGTGTCAATGTGCATGTGTGTGTGCGTGTGCATGTGTGAGTGTATGTGTGTAAAGTTATTAAAACCATTCAAAACGTTTACTTTAGATTCAGCAGCACCCCGCACCTCTCCCACACCCATTCGTTGCCCACATCCAATATATGCATACATAATTATGTATGTGTGTGTATGTGTGTGTTTCTTACGTGGAATCATGTATATAAAACGTGTGGGCGTGAGATTTGCATAACTACACATGTCAAACCTCTCCCCCAGCCAGAGTCAAAGCCAGATCCTAAGCCTATTGGACACAAATAGGTGTTTAGGAATGAAGGGTTCCAACCCCCCTCGATAGGCAGTTGCTTGCTACCGTTCTACGACCGTGTCCTGTGTCCTGTGTCCTGACAAGGGTACACAAAATGTTCGACAAAATTACAAAACCGTTGCAAATTAGCAACAATAGAATATATATGAATGTATGTACATATATGAATTGTACACACTATAACAAAAATAACACACAGCACCCAGCATCCGTTCCCATGATTATTGTTATTGCCTGCGGATGAGCCGCCCGAGAGTGGAATAATAAAATCAAATAATCGGAAACAAAACACGTCCCGAAAACTATTTGATATATTCTGTTTTAAGTACTGCCATTTATTTTAAATTTAGCCCGAATGCAAGCCAAAAATAAATAACTTAATCCAATTTAAGCTAAATTTCTGAAGTCAATAAAAACTTAACTGCTTGACATTGACGTGAGATTCTATATCAAAGACGTCTTTAAATACCACCAATTTTATCTAAAATAGCGAATCTTTATAGTCTAAACTATAGTCGAAATCTAAACTATAATACTTGACCAGACAAATATTGTAGACCAACAATAAAAACTTGCACCTTGAAATTTTAATAGTATTAAAGACAAAAAAGAGTTTCGTACTAAAACAATTTGTGGACCGATCTTTCTTTTCGAATTTCTATGATTACAATATCTTCGGCAAATCTCTGAATTGTCAATCGGATTGAATCCGAGTACAAGAAATGATTAACATGTGCAATAATATATTATTTATCAAAAAATGCAATATGTATAAACATAATTATTAATTTATATTTATTATATTTTGGAGCGGCGATATTTAAACACTTTACTTGAATTGAAGATATTGAAAAGCTTTAATACACTTGCAGAAATTGTCAGAAGTTTGAAACGAATAGAAGAAAGTATTTTCAACTATATAATGTACATCAAGCTGATATTCCGCTGTTTGTATGTATGTCCTTCTGTGTGTCTGTATCAACAAGATCCCCTCCAAGACCCTTAAAGCTCCAAAGCTGAAATTTTCCATAGACTCTTTTTTTCAGCAGACTTTGTATATCTCGGAATCATTCCGATCGGAAGACTAACTTTGTGTTTTCAATCGAATAGCAATTTGATGTTTGTCAAAAGATATATCTTCGACTTTCAAAAGAATCGATAAACTGTATGTTGTTGTTATCGGACCTAGAAGAAATATCTGATAAGAATAACTGTTATTCTCAAGCTAATGTTTCCCGTTTCACTTACACAATACAAGTGTATCTTTGTTTTTTTTGTTCCGGTTTAAATATTTTTTGTTGATTATAAAGAATTTAAGAATATTTATAATGGACTATTCTTGTACCTCAGTGAAATAAGTATATGCATTGCCATATTTTAAAAAAAATTCAATGAAAAACAAAATGAACATTTTTAATTCTTTCAACTTATTTGGTATACATGTATAGTTTTCAAAATATAAAATTTTTTTAAAATTATTTTCAACAAACTTCAAATATTTAATTTACAAAGTTTATTTCATATGAAATAAGTAAGTAAAAAAGAGAAAAGTGGAAAAAACTAAATAATTTTTTCTGTTATTCAAAAAAATATTTTTTTAAAAGTTAATGTGTTTTCCTTTATTAAGAAGCAATTGATTAAGTTTTGAACAGTATCAAACTGTCGATTATTTTTGTAGACCTTGCGGGCCAATATTCCGCATAGGTCTTCAATTGGGTTTAGGTCGGGACTGATCGCGGGCCATTCTAAAATAGGTATATTTCTTTCCAAAATAATTGTAGTCTTCAGAGCAGTATGAATTGGTCCGTTGTCTTACTGGAAAATGCATTCATCTCCATATAAGTCTCCAGCAAATTCAATAAGTATTGTGTCTAACGATTCTATATATATTTCTGCATTAAGGATCATCAAGGATCCTCCACCGTGGTTGCGCCTTTGGCATGTCTTACGTGGTTGCCTTTTATCGCGCCAATACTTCTTCCCCGTCTAAGTTAAACTTTTTTTAATTGGAAAAAATAACTTTTTGGAACTCCTCTGACCAAAATTAATATTTGTCTCTAAATGCAATGCGCACAGTTATTTGGCGTTTCAACAACCTGAGTACAGACTGGCGGGAAGCAAATATAACCGTGTCTGACACCAGTAAAATCTGATTTACTCGTCTACTGGATACATTCAGATTAAGTATACGTTTAATTTCAGTGCAAGACATAGTGTCTTCCACGGCCAGTCCTTGAATTTGCCTGTTACAGTGCTTATCAATGTGGGTGGGTCGATTTCTCTCTATAAGTAATATTTTTCCAGCTTCGTCCAATCCTATAATCAAACCTTAGTCCTAGTCCAACAAATGTGCTCCACGAGACATTTTAACGTAAAATTTGAATTGTTTCGCTCACTTTCTAATTAGAAAAGAATTCGTTTTGGGTACTCTTGAACGCTTGACCATTATTAGTAGCGCAAATTTGGGATAATGGTACTAAGAATCAAGGCCAAAGAGAAGTCGTGGAATATTTACATACGTGTGCTATATGTATGTATTTAAAAACGTACATATTCCAAAACAATGTACCGTTAAATTTAAGTAAAATGCAACGACAAGAAAAATATGCACATATTTATACTTATTTCTCTGAGGTAAACGATACCAAGAATCAAGAGACGAAATTACGACGTATTTTTTTTTTAAATTGTTGTGAATATTATATGTTGGACTTTAATTTTAATGCATTTTAATGTTTTAAATAATATATATTCCATTCTGTCATAATTAAGTGGCAGAGATTTTCTGGTAATCATAAAAAGAAGTCCATTACCCTCATTAGAAAGCGTCAAAAGGTTTGTACAGCATTTTCATTTTATCGATTATTTGTTTTTGTGTAATTTATACAGTTAGAATACAGCAGAATACAAAGAAAATGTAACTGATCGGAAAAAACAAAATAGCCGAACGATTAGAGGAACTATAAAAAATATAAATATATAAATAATCAGACGTATTTCTACTTCAAAAATGAAAACGAAAGTATGGAACATCATTCCATCAGCTAAAGACCGATGTAGATTTTTGGTACTTGATCTGAAACCCATTTCACCTACTTTTACAATTAATAATGGCTCGTGAATCAACGAAAATAATCAAATCGGTTACAAAGAACTTAAAAATTAAATATTATTTTGGAACAAAGGATAGTCTGACTGCAGGACTGCTGCTTTCGGGTACCCTTACGTACGAATCCCCGTATTCCTGCCAAGGCACCGAGTTGTTAATAGTGAGCCTTCCCATTCATATATTAGCGTTGTCGGGTATTTCACTGCTTTCTTCGTAAAACTCGTTCTTCCGCTAGGTGTGGTGAAATTAAATATACTCTATTCGCAAGTGCATGATGAGTACATGACATGAATCACTTAACAAATAGCAAAAATTATAGCAAAACTCTTTAACGCTCGGAATTGCATTGAGTAAGTGATAAGATAAGCTTTCGATAAGTTGTACCAAAAATACTAGTACAATACCTGCTTGGTTAGTTCTAAGTTGTCTTTTGATTGTCGCAGACATACTTACCTGTTGCTGGGGACAATGAGTGCCTATAAAGTGCCTAACGCTACGGTTAATGTTAGGGAGAAGGGCTTTGATGTGTCTATACCAGATGAAGAAGGGATCTCTTTATTTGCCTTTCACGGCAAATTAAATGAAAAGTTTAATGGATTGGAGGCTGGAAGTTGGTGTCGGGACATAGTCGCCGCAGAGGATGGACACTGGACATATCGGAATTCTGATACTACTTTAAAACCTGGTGATATCCTGTACTTCTGGACCTATGTTATACACAATGGCATCGGGTATCGCCAGGATAATGGTGTCCTGTGGTATGAAGTAGAAAAGTAGGTCCGGATTACCATGACCGTGCCGAAGTATGCCTCCACATATGAGAAACAGCAATTTTTTCATTTCTGAGTAACGAGACATTGTATGTAATAAGCCAAATTTGTGCACAACATTTTTTGTCTGTATCTCAATTAAAACTAACCGAACAATTATTTTTTATACGCACAATTTCTCTATTTGGGACATTACATTTTTCAACAGGACAATGCTCCAGTACACACGGCAAACTCTAGAAAAGAGTTTTTTGCCTCCCATAATATTGATGTTTTAGAGTGTCCAGCTTTAAACCCAGACCTTAATCCAATTGAAGACATTTGGGCATTTTATCGGCCAGAAATACTCCGCAGTTGGTAACTTATTTTCTTAATGATATCCCACTAAAACGTTTTAATGAGATGAACGATTTGGGCGTCCTTATGGACTGTAAATTAACCTTTAAATCTCATATTTCCACTACCGTAGGTAAAGTAATGGGTGTTCTTGGGTTTGTTAAACGATGACCCTTAAACAACCAAAATTCTTTTTAGTTTATTGGTTCATCCTATTTTAGAATACGGATCTTGCATATGTTCTCCTCAATATGAGTCACACAAATCAAGAATAGAATCTGTCCAAAAATAGTTCCTACTTTTTGCTCTTCGTGGTCCGAACTGGGATCGCAATATCAATCTGCCATCGTACTCTAGTAGACTTCTTCTTCTTCTAAACCTATCATCTCTTACTAATCGTAGAATAAGCTTGGAGTAATTTTTGTGCACAAGCTCCTTAACGGTGACATAGACTCTCCTGAGCTACTGAACCAAGTAAATCTATCTGTTCCTTGTAGGCCTACTAGAAATTTTATACCTCTATCTCTTCCCCACTGTACTACTAACTATGCTCTACATAAACCTTTCCGAGTACTTTGTTCTGATTACAATCGACTTTACTGTGTAATCAGTTCAGAGCTCTATCTTCCTACATTAAAACCTCTATCATTTTACATTTAGCTCGTAACTAGTTATAGTTTTCGTTTAAACTCAATTCACAGTCGCCTAAACAGGGTTATTCAAGTAAAAGTCCATCATATTAATTACTAAACAAAAATAGATTAGTTGGAATCATTGAAATCGGCTAGAATGGAATGGAATATGCACATATAATTCTTTCCTATGAAGATTTTTTTTCTTGCAATATTTTTATGAATTCTAAAAAAAATTAATTTTTGTTATTGTTTTTTGTTACTTTTCATTAGATTTATACGCAATAAAAATATTTTTTCTAAAAAATTGTCGTGCATATATACTTATTCCCATGATATATGTATTGGAATAAAATGAAGTAAGCAAGTCCACTCCGCGAATGCTATCTCGCTCACTCTTAACAGTCGGCGTTTATATGCCTCTTACAAACATTTTAAGGACTTTAATATACCCTTTTACACTATGGGTATATGGTATAAAAATTGCACTAAGGGTAAATTTTTCATATATCATTCTATTTCTACATATCCATGTAGAACTGATAAAAATAAACGGCAGTCGCCATCCCTACCTTCTGGTATTCTTTCCCATTTTATTAAAGATTCCATTACGTGCTTCCATTCCTTGTTTTTTTCTTTTTTTTGCCCAATAAAATCACATATTTATGGCTCACAAAAGTTTGCTTTCATCCTTTGCTCCCTGCGGGGGGATTGCCATTTCTATTTTACCACCAGCCTCATACAGGTGGGTGACAGGTACCAAGCTGTAAAGACAAAGCCAATGGGTTATTTTTTTGTCCTTTGACCAAACTCCATGGGGGTGGAGGGGGGGTAAATGTGTTACGAACAGAGTCAACTTGTTCTACAGTCCAGAGCATACACAGAGAACAGAGTTGGATGCAGTTTTCTTTCGTTCTTTTTTTTTTTTTTATTATTTTTGTAGTCACTTGACATAACCACTGGGAATGGGCATGGACAGGGGCACTAGGGCAGAGGTTGAGACCAAAAGAAAAACCCAAACACGAATGTTATTTCATTTGCGTAAACGTTTTCCATACTCCATGGTCGGGATGATGAATTGGTTTTGCGGTCTTTCCAGTCAAATGCATTTTGAATTGGTTTTTGTTTGATTTTGGGTTGTTTTATTTGCTTCCATGGATGGACGATGCTTCCAGGGTCAAAGGGAAATTCATTAATACCAACACAAACACACACACACACATATATATATGTGTATGTATACATATATAAATACATATATATATGTACGTACATACCACCCACACTCAAAGAGAAAGTGAAAGAAGGAGCAAAGGGAGAGGGAGCAGAGAGTGACGGCCGGCTTACAAAACTAATTTCGTTCGGGGCTAACCCAAATGCAAATGCCTTTTGTGTGGTTTTTAGTTTACTTTGTATCCCATTTTCTGTCTCTCCCTCTCTCTTTCTCTCTCTCTCTCTCTGTTTCTGCCTGTCAGCGTGTCCTGCCCGCCTCCTTATTCCTTTTAACTACAAATGTATGCCACACTGCATAAAAAGCACATTTGTAATTTGTTCCTTTTTTTTTGGCTGAAGAGAAGAGTGGGGTAAGATGAATAAAGTCAGCCCGGGAAGGGGATCTCCGATTCAGATTTTGTTTCTCGCCGTCGACGCCGCCTGCATGTCGTTGCTCCTTGCATAATTTATGCGAAATCAGCGACGTGGCTGGCAAACAACCCGCACACACCGGTCACAAGCGCGGTCCCGATCCCCGGGTAAAACAGCTGCCGGGAGGGCACTTTATTTGCCAGCACGTAAAATGCTTTATCCACGTTTCATTGTCACCAGCAAAGCGACAAAAAAACGCAAAAGTAAAGAATCTATCCAAAAATTAAGTCAGGTAAACGACTTTTGAATACCATTTAACAACAACAATATTATCATAATATTAATTAAATATTTATTTGAAATTTCCAATATGAAATAATGCTTTCAAATAGATATTAAATTTAATATTTTCGCATTTTAAAAACATAAGTATAGCAAACTGATGAATCTTTACATAAAATCAAACATAATGGTTACACCTCATATCTGAAGCATCTTTCTTAGACTAGAAAACAAAAAATTGCTACAAACTTCCATAAACACTTTTGTTTATTGAATGGAAATGTATGATAATGAATATTAGAAAATTTTTCTAAAAAAATGTAAATAATTGTAAAAAATACATATTAATTCCAAAACAAAAAAAAAGCCTACGAATTAAAACCAATACTATGAAGACGAAATGCTTTTTCCCCTCTTTAAAGGATTTTTTATAATGACATAATTCGCCTTATTATTATTACTTATTATTTATCTTTGTTACTTCTTTTTTATTTGTTATTTATTAGCGTGGTTGTTGATAATGATCAAAGCAGCATAGTAGTTATATAGGATGTAATCTAATTTGCAATCTAACCTAACCAACATTACCTCCTTGTCATATGGGTACAGGGTATAACAAGGAAAGAAAAACAAAGATGCTTTATCTCTGCCCGACTACAAATTTTTACGCAGCTAAAAATATTAACGCCTGAGTCTCATACCTGTCTATCAGCGGTAAGGCTGCACGGCTTCAGGGCTCCAGGAGATGACAAAAACTTTGTCTTTAGTCATTCAGACTTCTATTTTTTCTTTTTGTTTTCTTTTGCTAAAAGAGATAGGGGGGTGGTTTTGGGGGAAATGTATGGAGATTATGGATAATCACCCTGAAAAGAGAATGGCGCTCAGGCAGAGACTGGCAACAAGGCAAGGAAATTCACAGAAGAAGACGAATCTCGTTTGTTTTTATCGCACTTTTCACTTGAAATTTTTTTTTCGCTCCACTTTGTGTTTATTTTTGCATAATTTTCCAAACGCCTGTGCCAAGATTTTACTACATTTTCATTTACCTTCTGCCTGTGGACATTTTTTATGTTTTTCACCTGCTCCTGTCCCTCCTCTTTATCCTCTTGCATGGTGCGTGTGCAACTTTTGAAGTTTCCATTGGGAAGGGGGGCATTATGCTGGTGATTCGCATTCCTCGCACCGATAAGTTGGTGAGGTATATTGAGATCTCAGAATCGTGCTAGCAAATAGGTTAACATCCGTCTACCCATGATTATTTTAGAGAAATTTTACGAATTTTAAACTTTAATTTTTGGTCGAAGTTCTTTTTGCTTTGCAAATTTAACACAACACATCTCTAATATATAGTTTACTATGTAATTTTAAATCAAATCTAATGCATCTAAGTTTGATGATGGAAAGATGACAGTTTTTCTTCGGTTAACATTGTTTTAAAAAAGATACAGAGTATCTCAAAAGCGTAACCACGATTAGGATAGCTTTCCGATTTCCTTTTCTGTGTTTTGCTTTTGTTTTTTGTTTGACATCTTCCTCATTATCCGAAAGTTACGTTTTCAAAAAACACAGAACGAAAACAATTTCATTTAAGAAGAGCAACAAAAACGGTTAACCATTTTATACCAAATTGTATTATTGCTGTTAAAAGGGAGCTGTCGGGTGGGGTTAGCGATTCATTTTCTTGGGTGGAAAATGTTTACTTTACTTTATTTTTGCCAACTTGGCCATTGGCATTGTTATTGCTCCTGTTCAGGCGTTCAAGGCAAAACACACAAAAAAAAGGGAACTAACTTCTGCTCACATCTTAGTAGGATGTTTTGTACTTTAGGCTCCATGTTATGTGCTGGGGCTCCCCTTTCTTTTTCATCCCTTTATTTCTGAGGGCCAAAAAAAAAAGGAAGACTTTCCATCGTAATGAGGGTCAAACAATATTTGGGCTTTGGTTTTTCAGGCTCGTGCTCTTGGCTCTTGGACTTCTTCTTGGTTGTTGCTTCTTGTTTGTCTGGGTAAACACTGGAGCCTTTGCCCAAGGACTCAAAAAGTGGCCACAAAACAAAACACAGATTTTATGTATAGTATACATATCTACATAAATGTACATACATATGTACGTAAGTACTTTTTGAAGTCAGCATTAACCAAAGGAGCTTTAAAAATCCTACATTTGTTGAGTTTTTGGTTCCTGGTTTCCTATTTTCCAACGGAAAAGAAGGATAGTCCTGCTTTATAGAATTCCTTTATTCGCTTACGCACTCTTTTTATACCCTATACCCTTTAGGGTAAAAGGGTATATTAAAGCCGCTGAAATGTATGTAACAGGCGAATGAGAATTTTCCGACCCCATAAAGTATATGCATATATTCTTGATCAGTATCAATAGCGAAGTCGATTGTGACATGTCCATCTCTCTGTCCGTCCGAATGAACACCTATGAAGATCTCAGATACTATAAGAGCTAGAGCAACCAAATTAAAATTATTACTTTTTATTAAAGATATTTCATTTTTGGCACACTCAATAATATAGCCAATATGCACCAGCTGACTAAATTTGACCGAAATCCGACAATATTTATCGGAGATATTCGTATTTCCTTTTTTTTACTGAAACGCCCAGTGCAACATGGCCTGTTGAGAGTGAGCGAGATAACATGCGTTCGCTGTTGCTGCATGTTAAAAGAATTTTTTTTATAAATTTATGGCGGCTTTATAATTTTTGACTTTATGAAGTACTTTTACTTGGTACAGAAACAATTTTGTTATATGTACATATAACAATTTTATACATATCTGCATTAATTAAAATAGCACAAATAAACCTTTTGCTCGGCAAATGGGTTTCATATTTGGCAATCTACAGAAACAAAACACGAGTCAAGCATTCCATATTTTGTGTCTGTCTCTTAGCGGACCTAAAAAGATTTAATTTCAGAAAATTCAAATATACATTAATAAACATTAATTTAATAACTTTTGAAAGCTGGTGTCAACTCTATTTTGTCATGATTATTAAGCAGTGTCAGTGTCTTATTCGTGTTTAATTCGTTTGGTCACACTGACGCTGCATGAAACAAAAATAATACAACCGGCAATAGAAATTAGTTTATTAATTATAATTACTTTAAAATTAAAATATTATGTTTTCCTACCAAATACCATGTGGAAAATTTCACACTGTTACTACGATATCTGAATCGGATGTGACATTTACGCCTCGATTGTGGGAACAGCGCTACTGTAGTGTTGTTACTATTTTGGAGGACGAACATTGGGCGGAAAAAATCAAATCTGTCGTGGATTTTGGATGTTCCGAGATGAAGCTGTTCCACTTGATGAGACGCATCGAAACCATAGAGAAAATCCTAGAGGTATTTATAACACTTGACCACTTGTGTTAACAGAGTTCGTAAGCTTTGAACCGGCTAAGCAAATGCAAGTCGAATGAAATAAAAAAAGCAAATAAGTTTGACCGGATAATCCCACTAATGACAACTAATCTTCCTAAAATCCCAATTGATCATAATAAGAAACTTTCCCACACATCGAACACTCACTCCTACACCTCTATACTAAATGTACATAATAGATACATACATATAATTTAAAAAGTCATAATTAAATGTTTCTTTTGACTCATTGAAACTGTATTCTATAGAAATGAAGCATCAGGCCAATATGATTACATTTTACAAGATCCGAATTAACGAGGCTATAGCGTTTAATTGTGTGTGACATCGGCTCAGAAAAACACATTGACTTTTCTGATACAAATTCTAAGGAACATGAATTAACATGGTAACCAAAACCAAAAGAAAAGTAATAGTTTTAAACAATATTCGATTTATTTAACAGATATTTAGGAATGACGTTTGTAATTGGTCAAGCTAAGAACACCATTTCCTTTTTAGCTTTTTGCTCTCAGCATAATTTGATATTATTGTCTTTTTAAATAAAAGTGAAACATCCATGGCCTTTGTTTTCAAAAATGATTTTCCTCTTTTCGAAACCAACAGAAAAAGAAAAATTAACCAAAACAGAGACATTCGATTCTATTTTTTGTCTGTTTTATTTGTATCCGGAGTTTATGTGGCTTTTTATACATAGTTATATCCTAGTCTTAGACTTAAAAATTTTTAAGAAATAACCTTTTATCTAGTTTTATTAAATACTTTTCTTTCTTCTTAAGGAGACTATGTATCCAAGGGGGATAATTGGATGAGTGTAGGGATAAGCGGGAGTTGGTGGTGTGCATTGTTTATGCAAATATAAGTATATAAACCTAACAAAAAGTCTAACACATTTGTTACTTCGAAATCAAAATTTAAAATTAATCATTATAAACATTTGCTATCAAGGCGATATACAAATCTAACATTATGTCCATAATTATACTTATCTCTGCTACAACTGGAGACGAAGGCGAGAGCTATTGCCCTTCCATTAAAGGTGCTGTGATATAGTTTAGTATAATAATGTATGTAAGCATTGATTTGAATGATTCAACAACTCTCCTCTCATTTGCTGGGACTACAAGGGAACGATGACCTAAACTTAAAAACAAAAATAAAAACTCAAATTTTCACATTATTTAGTTTTGTGTGCCCTCCCCAACTTTTGTCCACAGCGGGCTTAACTAGGTATAGGCATGTCGCCGTATTACTTTCTAAAAATACTTGAAAACCGATTTCAGTTTTCCATCCCTTTTGATCTGTCTGTCTAACTGCTCTCTGATCCTAATCTTCGTTTATCGGTTATTCTATCACTTGCGACAATGTCTGGACGACGCTTGAACATTGCGCCCCTTAGCCCCATAGTTATTCTCATCATCGTAGTCGCCATACACACTCTGCTGTATAGGCAACAATTCGGAATTGTTTAAATTGTTCTTAACGTCTTGCTGGACACCCATTATTGCTTCAGTCTTATGTAGACAGCGACGTGTTCGCCGCTGCTTGGGTTGTTGTTGTTGTTGATGATGATGATGATCCTCCATTCGTCGCGATTGACTTGCCTTATATTTGCGCTCACTCTCACCGGTGGCCGAGGCGGCGGATGCTTGTTGTTGGTGCTCCTTGCGTGTGGCGCAGCCACGTTTATTGCTAGCTACGACTGCCGATAAAGGTCTAGACTTATCCATGGCCAAATGTCCTGTTGCCACAGTTAATTTGCCTTTGGCTCCCGATACTCGACTAAGCTTAGATGGTTGCTTGTTATTGCTAGTACTACGTTTGCGAACCCTTCTACTTGCAGACCTTGGGTCTGCAATCGCCATTTTCCCGCCATGTCGACCTCCACGACTCTCTTCCAAGTCGCTCTCTTCAGTTCCAGATGCAATTTCATCAAATTCATCCTAGAAAGTGTAATAAGATCAAGTAATTGCTACATGTATGTAAGTATGTCTATAGCCTACCTCATCATCTTCTTCTTGGTCTTCGTCATCTTCGTTATCCTCATCTTCCTGGTCCACTTGAATGATGTCAGCGTCATTGTCTTCGTTGTTGTGTTCCTGCACTGTCAGGCCTTTATCCCGACGACTCTGCTCCACAGCCAATATCGCATATGTTGGCTTGCCCTCATATCTTCTGGGAAGACGTGATTTTAGCGGGCATATCTCCTCCTCTCTCTCAAATTCTTTAACAGCCCTTTCCCGAGCTATTTGATCGGGATCCTGCAACAGTACCTCGGCCCAAGAGAAACTCTTCTTTTTTATATTTTTCTTATCTGATTTTGAACGCAGATTCTTGGGCGATACTCTATTCGTGAGCGAGTGCTCCTGGAATGGAGTGTGTAAGGCCGAGTGTCGTATCGCATTACTGAAAATTTTATTATTCACATCGAAAATATCGCATTTGTTGGTAGCCAGAGTGCCTCCATCCACTTCATCCTTAACGTTAATGCAGGTAGCTAAAATCTCATCACTACTCAGACGCATCTGGTTGGGATCATGACCAAGGCGACGATACTCACGCTTAAATATGTTACGATAACGCTGATAGTTGGGGCGCTCCTGGTAGGCCAATTGGCCGATTAGCTTCAAAAATTCGCCCAAGTACTTAGGAACCTGTTTACCATAAAACTGACGTGACATTTCTGAGACATTAGTCATGAAGAGTTCCTTGGCTCGATGGACCTTCTCCTGTTGCTGCTGAACCGCTACATCCTTCCAAGGCAAATATCCCTCAGACCAGTACAGCAGGTTATAGCCCAAGCACTCAAGGTCGCTGCGACGTGAATGAGCGCCCATATGTGCGTCCCGCGATGTAAACTCCAAAGTGCCATCGTGTGCGCGTCTCTGATCCATGATGAATGGCCGATGGACACCGCTATCCTGATATTTGGAGGCCAGACCAAAGTCGATGAGGAAGACATGTTCCTCTTCCACAGGAATGAGCTGATATTGGGGCGGAGTTTTCGTGGTTCGCTTGCTGTCACGGCTGCGAGAACTTTCCTCCGTCATGGCAACCAATTCCCTGTCCTTCATTAACTTCTGCTGACGTCGCGTGCCTAGGCGTTTGGCTGTAGAAAAACTAACGGATGATTTCTTGCTGGAACGACGGATTGAGGGTGGCAGAAACTCATCAGACTCATTATCTGAGCTGTCCGGCGACTGATCGCTATTGGCACCCTCGGCCCCCTGCTCCTTGATGGGATACCCATGCTCGTTGAACTCCTCACGATAGCTGACTCGTTTGGTGGGTCTTAGGTAGTGAGACTTGACCATCTCCTCGTACATGGAATTCCGCTTCTCACGGCGGCATGATCGCACCGGATTGGAGCCGCTGTATTCGACACCTGTACGCGGTCTACCTCGATTTTTGTTCACTGGCGTTTGGTAACAATCCAAGCTATTACTGTTATTGCTATTTGTAGTGGCCCCATCATCAAAATCCTCATCCTCATCCATGTCCTCGTCCTTTTCAATATGCGCCACTCGCTTAAGACCGAACTTCTCATCTCTCTTCAAGAAATAATCATCATCGTTGGTAGTCTCCTGCTCCGAGCTATTCCCACTATCCGTAGTCTGTTGCTTTTCCTCATAGTGCTTATCTCTGGAAACCGCCTGCCTCTGCAGATACTTGCATTTGGATATCATCAGATTTTGGGCCTTGATGTCATTGTGGCAGTAGCCTTTATCGTGCAGATACTCCAGCACATTAACAATGTGTATAGCCAGCACCAGGACAGACTTTTGCTGCACTCGGGAATTTTTGATTAGCGAATGCAGATCCCGATCAAACCGGGGCAAGACTAAAAAACGATAGCGACCGTCCCCAAAACAGTGAGTGCCAGAAGCAATGTAGCTGGGTATGCCAGAAGGCGGACCTTGTGCCAGAAGTGGTGGCATCTTCGCCTGCGCTTCCTTATTCTCGTGATCATTGTTAACTGCTGTAAACACTCCAAACTTCAAGAAAAGGGCACCAAAATATTAAATTAAACTCACCCTTGATCAGAGAAGTGTTGATCAGACAGTGAATCTCAACAAAAAGAGGTCCATTGGAATGTGGCTCAATTTTGACCACATATTTGGCGCTCTCTGAACTCACAGGACAAACAGTTTCGTCCGACGCCAGAAATATCTCACCGAAGTTCCCCTTACCTGTGAAAGTATAAAGATTAACGAACTGTTTGTTACCACCAAGCAGATGGATTCACTTACCTATAGGTCTCCCTAAGCGCCAGGCCTTTGAGAGTATATCTCTCAGGATGGTGCCATTCACCACAGAAGGTCTTAAACTATAAACTGGACGCGGTGACTCTGTGACAATAGTATTATGCTTCTCGTTGCTGGTCAGGCTAACTATGCTACGTGCCTGTGCCTGGGATGTGTGGACAAGTGCCGCTCCAACGTCACCACCAGATAACGACGATAACGAATCCTCATCATCATTTTCATGGGACTCGTAACCATGACTTATCCGTTGACACTTCTCTGTCACCACCTCTTCACTATCTTTACCTTTGATATCCCCCCGTTTGCGTTTTCTTATACTTCGGTCTGTGGGCTGGCGTTCCAATAGCAGTCGCTTGCCCATTTTGAATTTCCAAACCGAGTTATACTACCAGATCCCTCCACTTCCTTCCCTCCTTCCTTCCTTCGCTCCTTGCTTGCTTGCCACGTGAATTTTGGATTCAATCTATCATTGAATTTTCGATGAGCAATGGGAAAAAAAACAAGCGGTTTGTTTTTGTCTTGATTCCGTTGTGTGCGTTGCTTTTACCACCGTCTCTCTTCGTCTCACATTCGCGGTGTCTGCTTGTGTAGGTGTGTAGAGGAAGACAAAAAGTTTGTAGGTATGTAGAATATATGTATGTATATTCAATCTTGTGTATTCTCTTGCAGACAATAACAAGTCAATCGGCTGTTCTATTGTGTTTTAGTTGATTATTAATTTCAAGTAATTTTGCTTATTTTTTTCTTGGTTTTTATTTTTTATATTTGTGACCCATCACAAATTCCAGTTTCACTTTGTGCCTTGGGGTCGGATACGATTTGACAATGGAACAAGTATACACATACATACACACGCACATTCACATACATATACGAAGGTTTAACAAAACAATTGTAAAATATCCAATTTGACGAAATTATCTTTTTAAATTAGAAAAAAAAACTAAATATATGATTTATCGAAACTAATTTCACATGTATGTATGTATGTATGTTCGTCTGCAATAGTGGCCAGGAATGTCTTTGTATTTGGGAACGAACGGACGGACACATACAGACACAGCCAAACGTATTGTAGAGAAAATCGATTTTATTGGCCGGCATTTAAATACTTTGAGTTTATAAGTTAAGTAAATTCATTAAATTACACATGTCTCACTGCTGTATGTTTTGCTTTCATTGCTTTTTACATTGCTAAACGCATTATTTGTTTATAAATTAAATTGATTTTCCAGACCCATGTCGATTTGCCAGTTCACTCTTCTTCTTTTTGTTTTCACGTTTTTCTTTTTTATTTGCAGATGAAATACTACTGTTTTTGCTAGCTTAACCATGCTTACACTTTGCCGTGGATCCACTTGACTAATTATTCATTTTCACTAACTGCTGACTTGGAATTTTTTTATTTATTTAATTAGTTTTCACAACAATTACATATTCTATTTGTCTGCTGGCTAGCAAACAAGCCAAGGTTTCGATTCCGAATTGTTCCGCCATTTTGTTTCATTTCCATTAGCCTTTACATATTTAAGAATGCTCGCAAATGATGCTGTTAATAACATTGCTCGCAAATGGTGCTGTTAAATAATTTGAAAATATGATTTAAACTGCCGAGCCTTTTCTTTATTTTTTAGGTGGACATAGATGAAGATATACTAAAGAGAAATTTGCTTTTTATAAGACCATTATTAGCTGATTTTGTAAGACAACGAAAAGGACCACTGCATGTGGATGTGCTACAGGGCAGCGCATCTGAATACTCTAAAGAATTACAAAACGTAGATGCTGTTGTCGCTCTGGAATTGTAAGATACTTTTAATTTTCATTGTAAACATACATACATACATATATACTTCAATTAATTACCTTATTTTTATTTAGAATTGAGCATGTCTATGAGGACGTTCTTGCCAAAATTCCAACCAATATATTTGGGTATATTCAACCGAAAATTGTGATCATCAGCACTCCAAATTCCGATTATAATGTAATATTTACTCGTTTCAAGCCTCTATTGTCTAATGGATTTCGTCATCATGATCATAAATTTGAATGGACTCGTAAAGAGTTCAAATCCTGGTGTCTAGACATTGTTGACAAATATCCAAATTATATATTTTCCTTGATTGGATTGGGTGATCCGCCGGAAGGTTATGATGAAGCATCTGTGGGTCATGCTACACAGATGGTCATATTTGTACGCAAAGATGTAATGGACATGCCACTGGTGGATACACTAAACGGCCCACCTGGTTTGGACGAAGCCAATGGTTATAATCTTTTACATTCTGTGGAATTCCCATATTTTGTCGACACACGCACTAAGGAGGAGATCATTTGGTCAGAAATCCAATTCGAGTTGGGTCGTTGGAAACTCAATGAGGATACCTATGACACGATGTTAAATGTGTACAAAATGCCCATGACCTATCTCCTAGCTCGTACTGAAAAGTTTGAAGCCACTCGCAGCATTTTAGATGAATTGCTGAAAGTAAATCATATACCTGTCGAGGATGAATATATACTCATAGAGGAGTTGGAGGATGATAGCTCTCAAGATGAAGATTATTACGAGGACTATGATAACAACCAAATCGAATATGAACCTAATTCTGATCATTTAACGAAAGACGGCGAAAAAGAGTCTTGGGACTAAATAAAATTCTTTTTGGACGATATTAATTAAAAAAGTGATTTTTCAATTGTTAAATGTTTCCAATATGATCAAATTACTTCCCTTTATTTAATCTAGCAACTTATATACAAATTAATCCCCCAATTTATATATGTATATGTATGTATATATACATATTCATATATATACACGAATTTGTATACATATGTGCATCACAAAGTGGTGGGTTTATCTCATCCCTTCCAAGCTGTCCATGCAAAAAAACATAGCAAAAACTCTAAAGTTTGGGGTGGTGGACGCCAAGATGACGACGTCGCCGTTTCGTCTGACTCTAGCACCCGCACGGAAATTGCTTTTGTTTGCAACAATAACAACAACAGCAACAAAACAGAATCAAGGGGGGATGCAGCAGGTCGTAACATTAAATGGGAGTACGACTCTTGTCTGCTGAGGTTGCCTGCCTGCCAGCCAGCTAGAGAAACGTTCAGTTAATGGAATCGGCGTCATTGTGGAGCCAGACCGCCGTCAGTCAGTTAGTTAGTTGCAAGTAAACCGCGGTGCTGTACAGGCACGAAATATTCTCGGATGAGCTCCTTGCCCGCTTAGCCCTCCTTGACGTGACAAATTCATAAACATTCACAAACGAAAAATACAATATACATACATATATATATTGAATTTACCATCTACATACATATAAATATCGGTATTATATCCGTTCGCCTTGAATTGTATGTCACGTGTAAATAGGAATTTAACTCAATTTTTATTACATTACCCTTGGCGATTGTCGACTTGTTCCTTTCGTCCTATAGCTAGTTATTCAATATTCTGCAGCAAGCATAGACATGGCCGATGAAGGTGAAGGGGGCAAAGAAAGTGAAAAGAAGATTGTTCATGTTTATCCCTTGGTAAAGGTTGGTTGACCATTACAGCAAAGTAATCAGGGATTTAACCAATATCACTGCATATCTTTTTAGCATTCGGATATGAATGAAGAGATGCGCACTGAGGCCATCGAATTGAGTATCACCGCTTGCGAAAAATATTCATCAAACTATGAGGTATTAACGAATTCCAATCCCGCTAGTATAATAGTATTAATAACTGTATGTTTTTTTTCTTCCAGCAAGCTGCGAGAATCATTAAGGAGACTATGGACAAGAAATTTGGTATCTATTGGCATGTGGTTGTCGGTGAAGGATTCGGCTTTGAGGTATCCTATGAGACGGAGAACATACTTTATTTGTTTTTTGCCGGCAATCTGGCCATAGTCCTGTGGAAATGCTCTTAGTCGACCGACTAGGAGTCGTTACGGGGGAAGAAGGAAAAACGGGTCAACCAACAATCAACGAATGTACCTAGAAACCGAACCACATTGCGAAACCGAAACAGAATTTTTGTATTAACTGTAGTCCTATATATATATGTGTGTATATTATTATATATAACAACAACATTTGGTTAACCTATTAATGGAATCCCCCTATCCAAACCAGTACGACGGTAGTAACTTGGGTAGGCATTTCCATGGCGACAAATTTCGTTGTTGGTAAAAATTAATTGAATTTTATTACAAAATGCGGCTTAATCAAGAATTTGTTTCATTTGTCCCCTATATTCAAGTCTCCGCCTAATATTTAGGCATAAACATCTTCACGATCGGCACCAGCTCCGTCACCGCCGTCCTCCAGGTTGGCAAACAGCAGGAAATGCGATGTGCGATGAAGTTCGTGATAGAACTCTTTGGGATTGGCCAGTTGCAGTTCGTACTTCATGTTTGGGTCATGTCGTACGCCCATGAAATTGTAATTCCAACTTCCCTGTGCTGGGACCATAAAGAATCCGAGAAACTTGTTTGAGAGCAACATTTGCACACGTTCGTAATGGGATGGCAGATATCCCTTGGGATTATTGCCCTTGTCCGTATTCTTCGATCCCCATTCGAAGCCAGAGGGTGTCAGTTTGTAGGCGGTGAGCGAGCAGGAACCGGGTGTGAACGAACAGGTTATCACAATTGTCTTCTCTCCATCCCAGTGGGCGTTTTCTTGCATGATCTTGGCATGCGTGGTTATGTCCTGCGGTGACAGCTGCGGCAACTCATTGGGCTGTGTGTGTATCCACCCCAATGGTTCCATATCCTTTAGGTATTGATGTGTGGGCAGGGCATTGGGGAGATTGATAGTCTGATGTGTTCCCCATTGAGGAGGCATCACAATGCAACGGATCTCCTTCACCTGAGGATTATCCGGGGGACTCACACCATACAGATAGCCAGCAATTTGTGCCCTTAGATCAGAAATGGTCACAAACTTTTTCAATATGTTTTTGGGAAGGATGTAGGTATATCCCGTCTCCTTGATGTCATCCGAACTGACATAGATATGATTGGTACGCAGATGCAGATTTGTGGCCGAGATAGCTCGGACCCTCCACTCTGTCTTGGAGCTGAATGTTTGCGTTTCATAATTAGAAGTTGTCGATGTAATGATCTCGTCTCCATGCTTGTTAGTCGTCCGCGTTGTGGTGGCCGTCAGTTGGTTCTGCTCCTTGGTCTGTTTTTCGATCTCGGCTATTTGTTGGCGTTGGGCCGAGGGGGCACTTATTTCCATTCCCAGTATGATGTCGCGAATCTCGGACTGTGTTAACGAGGCTACATTTACATTGTTCTTCTTGCCATAATCGGCCAAAATAAGATCCTTCAATTGGACCTCAACCTTGATCCATTCCTCGTCCGTTAACGTGGGCCATATGTGATGGGCTTCCGTTATGGTGGTTTTATCAGGCTTAAGGATTATCTTTGTTCGCTCCGTGTTGACATGCAAAGCTCGGAGAATTAAAATGAGACGACTGAAAGCCGTATACGAGGAGATGGTCTTTAGCCAATCATCATAAAGATTGAAGAGCACCATCTGAGGCTCGGTAGCCTTTAGAATCAGATCACCAAACTTCTCCACCTTGAGGCAGGCCTGGAAAGGCAACTGCAGCTCCGAGCCCTTAATCACAATATTGGGAAAATCGAGCAAATGGACTTCCAGAGGATCCAACATGCCTTTGCGTGTGACAATAATCTGTTTGGGCTGCTCTTCCACCGGCAAGGAACGAATTAGAGCAGCAACTTCTTCCGCTGTCTTCCACTTGGCCAATTGACCCAAACGCTTTTGCCCAGCCCATACGGAGGTGTGAATGATCTTCAAGAAAAGCTGACCGGTACGTGGATTGAAGATAAAGATGGCTCCATTAATTGGCTTCGTAGTCAGATTGCCCTCAAAAGTTTTGTGAATGGTCACACGGTACACATTGGTGTCATCCACGAACCAAATGATCTGGTTGGAGAACAGTTCACCGTAGTTCTGGGAGCTAAGATACGGTTCGGTGGGCTCCGAGGAATACAGCTGGAGGGCTTTCCGAATACGCTCACGAAGCACATATAGAGCAGGATTGGCCTTCATGATCTTGGCCATAGCTTGTTGAATAAGTGTCTTGCATCCGGGGAACCAGTTGCCATAGGCAGAGTGCAGATTGTAAGCCAGATCGATGGCAATCAATACACCAGTTGGTGAGGGATAGATGGACATATTGTCCGTGGTGTAATCGAGGAATTTGGCTCTTGCATACCGCTCAACATCATGGGAGTCATAGTCGCCCCAACGTAACTGGATATCCAGCCAATATTTCTGTGTGGTCGTGTTGTCCATGGTGTCTTTTGTGTCTGCTAAGAGCGATGGCCGCGACACATTCCACTTGTAGGCGGGGAAGAGCAATATGTCAGCACACGAGGAGTTCATTTTGTAAGATTTACGTGGATGGATGGTTTCCTTTTGTACTGTCTCAATCTCTAAGGCATCCAGTTCTTGATCGAACACCTGACACAAATCCATCACAATGGATTCATGGATCTTTTGCCACAAATGGGCTCGAAATATCTGAATAAGAGATATCTTCAACGTGGGAATTTTACCGTGCATAAAGATACCCGTCAGATCCAATTGCACCTGGAAACCTACATAGACGTTGGCTCGGTTAATGGTCGGTGACCACCAAAGGGTAAATCGACGATTTGGAATCTGGTTCAGACCCGAACGTTGAGCATTAGTGAGTTTCTTGTACTTCATAGATTCTTCAAATCCAGACGCCTTCTCCCAGAACAAACCTTCCCACGTGGGGAAGTACGTGCCCTTGAACAATGTGTGTTCTAGGATGCCCTCCACTCCACCCAAAGCTTGAATCATATCCGTGCGATAGTTGTTTAGATTCCACAGTTTGCCATCGTGTCGCTGATGAGTCCACCAGAAGGGATTCTGCTTCAATACCTGATACTGCTTAAACTCTGTTCGAATGCGCCAGCCTTTATCATAGGCCAGAGTATGTCGATCCTTTTGGAAAAGCGTATTTATGCGAGGAATGCCGCGATCCCAACTATCCTCCAGATCCTCGAGAGTGAGACGTCGATTCTGGGCATTCGCCTCCTGTCGCTTTAATGCATATTCGGCCCACACTCTCTGAGAGTCAATAAACTCACTCTCCCAGGGTTGTATATAACGATACAAATTGGGTATAAGCTGATCCTCATCATGCGACATGCCCGAACGGAAATGTGTGATGCCCACGTCCGTTTGTTTGGACCAACGCAAGTCCGATTGGGGTATAAGTACATGACCCATACTCAACATACCCAAACCACCCAATTCTTTTGGTGTATAGAACACTACAGGCGGGAATCGGGAAGGCATTTTAGAGTTCAAACCAATTTTGATACGGGTCTGAATCTTATTCTCGCACTTGACCAACAGATCCAGCAACTCCTGCGTGTTAACCACAGCCTCTCGGAAGTATGTCATAAGTCCAATCAATGCCGTGTTCCATTTGTTGACAATCTGATAAACGATAAACGAGTTATTTATTTTCTTTTTCTTGGGTTTTCAGTTAGGAAACTTACCTTGGTAAAGGTTGTCGAACCGGAAGCCATTAGAATCTGTCGCACACGATTGTGGAAGCGGCCCAAAGACTCATCATCCACCCGCAAGAAGCACTGAGCTGTACGTTCTTTGGTAATTTCATTTTGTAAATTCCAGACACCATCACGATGGGTGAACTCCTCGTTTTGGGTACGACACTGCAAGAGAAGGAAAATTTAATTTCGGATTATCGTCTCGACATTTTAACGGATGGAAAAATATGTAACCTTGGGAAGAATACGACATTCAAATCCGCTCATGTTGAAGAGTAAATTTGGATTATCCTTGGAATAGACAGAAACAAAAGTATTCTCCCAGCCAATGGTAGTAACTGAACGGGGCAGTCGGTTCTTAATGTCCCAGAAGACGGCGCGTCCTCTGCAAAAAATAAGGAAATTTGATTAATCTGCAACTTAGATCAAAATCACAAGTAAACGCACAAATTGACGTCGTGCTTCATCAGACGCATACGAGCATCTCGTGGCCAACATTTCTTATTGTTATAGCCGACAATATTCTCATTGTTGGGATCGGGATGCTCCGTCAAATAACGCTGGATAAGATCCCTCGCTTCTTCGGCGGAAAACCTAAAGAACAAATGTATTCGATCCACATATCTGCAATATAGACGTATCGGATGCGCTATCTCAGTCACAGCATCCTGGAATGTGAGGAAATCATTGGGCATTTGTGGTGGTCCGGCCATTTCACTGGATCGATGCAGACCCAGTACAAGCAGATCGAGGACTAATCCATAATATTGCGTTATGAACGAGGAGAACTGCAATCCGCGTATAATGCCATAGCTGTTGGTGTGGTTCATGTCCTTGTAGTTGATAACTACATTATTCTTGGCTGTCATATAATCCGCAATGTTGTGGTCCACAATCAGACGGAGCAGACGATTGAGCAGGGTCAAGTCAATTTTCTCATAAAGCTTCTCAAAACGTGATTCCAATAGAACATTGCATTCCCCTTCGCCCACATCCCACACGTCCTGCAGATTGTTAATACCTGAATGAACACGAATATTTCAGTATTAGTTGCTCTAAACAAATTGAAGATCATCTTAATCCTAACTAAAAAGTTTACTGATGCAATTGGAGACATATTTTCGGCGTGAGGTTTGCAACAAGGGGATGATCAAATACCTATCACTTTGCCACAAATCACACGCCCAAAATGTCAAAGAATGGATCCATCACAAGATTTAATCAAGTCTTGACTACCTTGACACCATTTATAGGCCAAGAGCGGAGGGGGCTCTGTGTCGCTGGGCTTGATCCAAGGTGGAAATAGACGCCTCTTGTCTGCCTCATACCATAGATACTGATCCAGATAGGCATCTGTTATCTTCTCCAACGGCTCCACCTCATAGACGGGTATCAAATGGCTATACAAATCCATGAACTCAATCCCCACCTGTACAAAATAAAGAAACATTTTTAAATCTTAACTTTTTCATTTGGGAAATTGGTTCGTCACCTCTTTAAAAGCTCTTTGGGTCAGCAAATGACGCTTAATGCGGGACAAGGCCTCATGGGGATTATCGTAGGCCTGCTCAATAAGACCCAATTCCTCTCGCTGGCTTTGATTCAGACGTGACTTTACACTGTACGCTTCCTTCAGCCGCTCCAATGCCAAGATCAGCAGCTTCGTGTCGTGCTTATAGGATAGCGGGGGAAACGGGATAGGGGCAAAGCGTCGGGACTCCAGCCAGTGCACAGTTGTGGTATATATGGCGACAGCCTCTTCGGGTGAAATGTAGGGTCCATCCTTAAGGTAATTATGCTGGCGTTCCTGCTCCGCCTTTAGATACAAACGCGTGAGACGACCCAAATTCTTTTTGCATACTGTCTTGTCCACAGTGGCCCCACGTCGGATGCGCTCTCGGTTGTAGTGGGCTGTGTTGGTCCACCAATCTGCTTTCATTTTAACGTAGCGCAATATCATGTTTTCAATGGGTATGGGCAAACCAGGGACCTTCCATGGTATGTTTGCCTTCCAGCAACGCCATGCCTCCGACAAATGCTGCAGAATAGTCCGCGCCTTGTTCTGCTTAATGCCCTCAGGCATCATGTCCACAATATCGTGCATCACAGACGCACGCAGCTCCAAATCGAAGTGGGATTCGACACGCTGTTTAGTCACTGTCTTGGCCACACCCTTTGAGTGGCGACCCTCGAATTGACGGGACAAAAGATTGCCCAGCCAACGCTCCAGAAGCGGAGTGATGCCACGCATAAAGAACAACCATACGCGCCAACCCGGAGCCCAAAAGCCACAGCCAGGACCCTTTCCCACAGGACCCGTATTAAAGCGATAGTAGATCAAATGCTTCAAATCCTTACACATACGAATTTGCCTCATCAGCTTGTACTTGTACCGATACATTCCGGTCAGTTGGCCAACATGGGCAAAAATATATTGAAGGCCATCGGCCAGCTGAAACGCATCCACATTGTTCAGACGATATTGGACATGCGAGTCAATTATCAGCTTAGTGAGGCGCAAAATCTCACGGCACAAATGAAAGGCATTGCCGAAACGCGACTTTTTGCGCTCCTTAGTGGTCAAGGTTTTCACTGGCTTCAAATTGAAATTGTAGTCCAAATGCAAATAATTCAGATTCTTCCGGTGAATAAGAAGATTAAGCATATTATAGCCCTGGCGACAGACCTGAAGACCAGCCTCCACCCAATCCAGAGTGGTGGTCTGAAAGAATTTGGTAGCCTTGAACGAACGGAAGAGATATCTAAGGGAAGGGGAAATCTTAAATATATATATATATAATAGGTTCTCTCTCTCTGAAGACTTACCGCTTCTTTTGTGGCTTCGGTTTACGATGCTTAAGCGCATTTAGTACATAATATTTCAGCAATTTTTGGTAGCTAACCCGCACCTTAACCGGATGTCCAGGCGGGCAGTGCTCCTTGTACCAACATTTAACCAACGGCACATCAATAGCTCGTCGGGAACGCCCTGAACGCATATTGAACGGACGCGGTGCCCACAATAAGGCAATGCCATTGGCTGTATTGTCCGTATAGAGGGGAGTGTCCTGCAGGAAAGGCTGCACATCATCAGGCAATGTAAAATCTTCATCGTCATCGGGCAGCGGTTCTTGGACTTTCGAGTTGGCATTGCGGTGCGAAATGGGATTTATTAAGGGATCAAAATAAAAAGCTGGCAAATCAGGATCCTCAGTCTTAATGTAGACCACGTTAGGTGTGTGATACCTATAAGAATGTGGGAATACAGCTTTGGATTAGCTACAAATTAACCAGACATTTTATTACTAATATGTTTGCAACTATCAGCAGTCATGATCTACTCTCTCCAACCATGACCAACAATTCTCATTGCAACTCCCGGCACCATTATTTATTATCGCTAAAAATTGGTAGTAAGTTTGGGAGTATTTTTTGCTCTTACACGTCATGAAGAGTTGCCAAATAAACTATACAATTGGCAACTTTACTAACGCGTTTATTCTAAGGATGAAAAAGTAACTTCTATCCATTTTTATACCATATTGCTTTCAACTATTTAAGACTATGTATCGTATCGAATATCCACCTATTTAGTGATCAACTTTTTATGAGAACAACCAAAACACAATATCGGTTAAACGGAAAAAGATAGTAAATTACTGACTTCGGCTGAGTCGTCTTTAAAATTAAATCGATATTCAATTTTGTAATTTGTGTTCTCAAATCTTTTTACTTTGCGATAACGTCGCCTCACTTTCAGTTTTTGATTTGCAGCAGTTTATTCGGCTGCTGCATCAGCTTTTTAGACATTACTTATAAACTAACTGGTTGCAAAGATTTACATTTTATTCGTAATTTTAGCATTTCTAATTATGATCAAATAATGGCCAACATAATATTTATAAATTACTGTAAAATATGTATGCATTTCGGCTACAATTGGCAATTATTAAATAATTGAACGATCAATTTATTAGAAAGAATTCCTAATATATATCACCTCAAAAGATTGGTGCGATGTTTTCTCTTCTCAGTTAATTGAGACATTTTCACCAGTTGTTTTTATAATATTTTAGCCAAATATAGCTATTTCATAATTTAAGACGTAGAAACTTACCAGCTTAGATGGACAAAGTGCGGCATATTGTTGTATAGATAGGGAAAGGCAATCCTATATTCTGTTCGAATTGGTTGCCGTATGATGACCTTATTAATGTCATTGAATTCGTTCCAATCCTCGTCACTGTAACAAGGAAACAACACAAAAAGAATAATAATAAACAACTTAGTTCAAAAATCACAGATTTCGAACGTACCCAACGTTATGATCTTTGATAAGTGGCTCAAATTTGGGACCACCAGGTATGGCCATATTCAATGCCTTGGCGGTGAAAAAGCTCTTTGGATCAAAGAGATAAAAGAAATTGTTGTCCACCAAATCGGTGAGCAATTGATTGGCCAATCGATAGAGTGTGGCCAATTGGGGAAGGGAAAGATTCCATTTGCGGTATGTCGAACCATTCACAAATCTAAAAATAAAGCACATTTTTTCACTCTTGTCAAACTTAACGGAAGGTGAAAACCATGAGGAATACTGACGGCGTATCCACAAGAGGTCTATGGTCATAGAACCATTTGTATACGGCATTATCTTCATCATTGTCCAACTCAATTTGAATTGCTTCCAAGGGTTCCACATCCAATACGTTGTCGGCATAATCCAGAGGCGGCTCCTCATCGTCAAAGGGTGGAAAGCGCATACGTTTAAAGTGACGTCGATCCCGTTTTTCACGACGCATCATAATCCACATAGTTCTGAAAATGGAAATATTAGAACGTTTATGTAAAATTCCTTCTATTCGCTCTTGCTCTCTTACCCCCACTGAGCTATGTAGACGGGCTCAATTACCCAAGGTATCTCATTTACAAAAGTGATGGCTCCAGTGATGTGGTATAGTACTTGAACATCACGAATCTGTTCCCATGGCATGGGCATATTTTCCAACAGCTTAAGCACGGCATGTGGCATGTACTTCAGGGCACCCAAGTAGACGCGTTTATCGTGGCGATATTTGCGTGAGGTCATGTCACCATGATCACGGATAATCTTTCGTATATGCTCGGGCGGCATATCCTCCTTTTGCGTGTCGATAAAACCAAATTTCCGTTTTTCTGCAAAACGTTTCGATTGCAAATGCTGCCACTTTAGAGCCTTCTCCTGCAGTTTTTCTTCCGTGATTATATCCGGCTTGGGTGTCGGTATTTGACCCAATCCTGGCTGACCGGGAGCAGGCACTGGCATACCGTTGGCCTGACCGCCGGCAACGCCACCACCACTAGAGGGGGGCAATGGTGCACCTGGCGGAGGTATTTGCTGTATCTGATTTGCCATTTGCTGCTGGGCATGTAGCTGGGCCTGTTGTGCATGCGCCGCCGCATAGGCCTGCTGCTGGGCCATTAATTGTGCGGCCCATGCATTTGGCGGTATCATATATGGTGGTATAGACATTGTTTTCGAAGTCGCATCTAGGTCAAATATCCACTAAAAAATGCAAAAGAAAAGAGCGTTCTTAAGAGTCTCATCTACACACACACACACACACAAGCACAGACACAGACACGTTGTGCCTGACGCCGCGCATAAAGAAATTTTTTCATTAAGTAGAATGTATAAATGGCAAGTTTTACAACAAATTTAACACTCCAATAGTTCAGTTAATATTCTTGGTCTCAACTCTTACCTAATTTTCACTATTTTCCCCGTTTTATACGTTTTTTCCATAAGTTTTCCCGGTTTTGCAAAACGTTTACAATGCGGCAGCCATTACTATCGATATTAAAAAAATTATCGATACTTTTTATACCCTATTCGCACATCTTAGAGGAACGATTGGAATTTCTTTTAAATACATATGAAATTGCGTTTTCCACTAGTCACATTTTTTGATGTTTATTTTAATCAAAAATAGGTTCATTTTCCTGCTAAAAAAAAATTTTTGAAAAAATACTTTACAATCCCACCGTTCTGACCGTCATCATTTATCCCACTATCCCTATCATTCGTAAAAATATAGTAAATATTGTTTATTGAAAGAGCTGTTGTTCAACACCAATATAAATAATATTTAAACTACATAAATCATTGTGCAATATACACATACAGTCAGCCCAACATTTATTCGTACAGTAGAAATTCAAAAGTATTTTGCTTCATAAATAAAAGACAGACTGGATTAAACGGAAAATTTTAATGCAATATTCTTTAGCTATTATTTTTAAAACTAATTAAAAAAACAAAAACAAAATTCAATTATAAGCATAAAAATCTTACAAACTAATCAAAAAAGAAGCTTGCGTGCAAGTTCTCTTTTAAAATGCTCTTGTATAAATGCTGATCCATTTTCTGATCAATAAAGACCATTCGACCAGCTCCAGGTGCGGATATACAGCCCCAAGCCATTACATTTCCTCCGCCATGCTTTACGGTGGGAATTAAATTATTCTCCTTCATGGCTTCATTGACTTTTCGCCATACTTTTACTGGTCCGTCGTGTCCAAAAATGTTGAATTTGGATTCGTTGCTAAAAAGGACATTCTCCCAGAAGGAATTTAGCTTATTCAAATATTGTTTAGCGAACTCCAGCATCTTTTCCTTGTTCGTCTTCGATATGTAGGGCTTTCGGCGAGCAACTCTACTGTGATATCCAGCCTTGTGTAAGCAGTTGCGCATAGTTTGAGGGCAGACATCCTTTTTCATTTCATCGTGGACACTTTTACGTAATTCTGACGAGGTCACTTTTGGATTTTGAACCACAGAAGATACCACATTGCGTTGTTCCCGTGGTGTTAGTATGCTAGGTCTACCAGCTTTTTCATCATTGGTGCCGATTTGACCAGTGCTTGTATAAGTTTTAATAATACTTTGCACTGTCGAATGTGGCCTACCCACTAATCTTCCAATTTCTCGAAGACTGCGATTTTCCAAAAACAATTTGAGGATTAGTTTTCGGATTTCTGGAGAAACATCCTTTCCTTATTTTCGCCAGTTTTAGTTACACGAAGTACAAAAATTGGCACTGCTTCTCGGGAATACATGTGCTTTATTTGCATTTTAAGAATAGCACCAAAAGGAAATAAAAAAAACGGTACTTGGAAGTGTTTGAAATGCTTAAAGATGAAGTGTACGAATAATTTGTGTGCGTGTTTTCGAGCACTTCCATCACATTTCCAAGATTTTTTTCTAGTGTTTATAATATATTGATCATTTTGTTTAAAAATAGTGTATCTAACGGGAAGCATTAAAAAAAATAATAATATTAATAATACTGCCGTAAAACAGCATTTGAAATAATAAAATGCGAGTGTACGAATAAATGTTGGGGTGACTGTATGCATGCCCCAACTATTAAATAATTCAATGTTTCACAAAACTGGACAGTATGGTTTATAAAAACATACATATGTATGTATATACATACATACATACATATGTATATATGTATGTATATATATACATACATACATATGTATATATGTACTTGATGTACGTCCGAATCAATATACATACATACATACATAGTACAAAATCAATAAAATGTTTGTAAATTTATTTTGGAGCGATCTCCAAATATCGATAGTCTGACGATCCATTATATAATTTATTTAATTACTTCAAAGAGCCCTTTGTTTGCGTTTGAGGATGAATTGAATATTAAAAAATATCAAAAAGTAATTATAGCCTTACCAAAGTTTGTATACCCATGCAGATTTTGACTATTTTTTAAATTTTTCTTTCACATCAGCAAAATTAAGAAATTATTTCTGTAAATGTAAAATTAAACAAAATCAAAACCAAAAAATTAATAGAAAACAATTTGTTTGCGAGACTCTACCTACTATAGTGTAGTAACTACACCAGCAAATTAAATTTCGGCATACATACATATGTATGTACATACATATTAAAATTTTGTTGTCAGCAAGAACACAATGCAAATAATGTTTTCTGTTGTCTGCTGATGCTAATTAATAGATGGTTGGAAATCAATTTACCTGTATCATAATCTATTTATTTATTTTGCTGATAAGAGATACTTATACTCGGTCACTGCGTCATCTCATATGTATAGATGACAACTGGTACGAAAACATAGTAGAAATATGCAAAAGATATAGTAATGTGATTACGAATTCGAACTCACTGAATGAGAAAACCTGACCCTGATTAATTTTCAATATCCAATTTCCTTGCGCTCTCACGGTTAATGACTTTTCCAGCGCTCGAATTTGTTTGCTAAATCAATTTGCATCATATGCAAATTCAATCGCATCCACTATAAAAGATGTTAGAGCTGCGGTTCCCAATCACAGTTTATGCCAAACATTTCATCTAACTAGAACTGGGAGAACGATTCAAGGAAAGGTGTTAATTTGGCTAATAAATATTTGCAATCATTGTGAAATTTTAAAAAACAATAACAATGGCTAAGGTAATCCACTGATGTGAACTAGATTTGCAATATACATATGTACATATATATAATAATTGTATATCATTTATCATAACAGTTTTTGTTGATTTTACTGGCTATAATAGTTATGACTAACGCAGGGCCAATAGAGGAGGTAAATGGACAAAGAAATTTTGTATACACTTTTTAATATCAATCTATTTTTCTAGAAACGTGTAACCTCTGAAGCTGAACCTGAATCTGATCTAGCCACAGCAGACTCTATTGGATACGGATACTATGCAGCTCCATCTCCCATTGCAGTGGTACCCAGTTATTATGGACGCTCTTCATATGGCGGCTGGGGTGGAGGCTACAAGTACAGTGGAGGTTATGGATACGGTCGTTATTATGGCGGTTATTATCGCCGTCCAATTTACCCAATATGGGGCTAACTTAACAGCAAGTGCACGAACTTTTTAACAAGTTTGTGATGTCATCAAAAGTGCTTTTGACCCCACAAATTCCACCCGGCATTATCACAGTTCACAATAAAACATAACACAGCACGTTATTAATTTCAAATTTTTGCTTCACTTGCTCCAAACCGGATTGTGTAAGACTGCTTCCAAAGAAATTTTAGCCATTATGGCTGAGACGAGGCTTCGGTCAGACATAAAGAAAATTTTAATTACCTACCAATTACAAAGTGAGCCCTGGACCCCAGTTAAAAAAAGCTTACGAAAATGTTGTTAAAAATTTCTCTAAATTTTTTTTAGGGTTTTAAAGAGTTGCATAAATACACATAATTGTAATATTGCGAATCTAATGGCGAAAAGAGACTCCAGTGTGGCGCTTCTTGGAATGGTGTTGCTTCTGATGATGCTTGTTGTGGTTTATCTTTGACTCTTTCCCTGAATGACTTGATTTAGTTTGCCTGGTGTTCCTCTTAGACTTCTGATAATGGCCATGTTGTTTTTGATGGCCTCCGGCAATCAAAGGAACAGCCTTTCTGGCATGCTTGATGTGTTCTGATTTTGGTACATGATGTATACTATGTTGCTCTAGATGCTGTTGCGAATGCAGATGGTGCTGGTTGTTCTTTAGCTGCCGTTTGTGATGCTGGTGATGATTACGATGCTGCTGTTCCTTCAAAGGCTGCATTGCCCATGCCATGGCAAATAAGAGAACAGCCAAAATGAGTATCTATTAGATGACGATCAAACAAAAGGTGTAAATGAAATTTCGATCCTTTAGAAAACTAGAGATTAGACACCCTCGTCAAAGGGACTTAAGCTTGACATCATCAGTTCGATAAGATAACCCATTTACACATACCGTTTTCATCATGTTTGAAAAATTTTTCTATTTCCGAACCGTAGCGTGGGGCCTGTGTAAACGTACTGGCGTTCAATTGTCGACTGTTTTTCGGAAACTCTTCCGCTGGTGTTTATATCGTTATCTTTTTATATAGCCGCTATGTGCATATGTATGTACATACATATGTATATGTATATACCTAAATATGATAGCAAGCGGCAAATAATAAAAAAAAGAAGCAGCGACTGGCGGGTTTTATGTTTATAAATAATAATAGATTTAACAAATGTTGTCTGAAGCTGGACTTAGAGATAGAAAATCCAGTGTAAGCACGACTTTGTCCGTATATCCAATAAAATTTATATTACCCACGTGAAGGGGTAGTAAAGTTAATAGTTTTTATACTTTTTTAGATTTACGTCTAGAATATACGCCTACGTGTACTTTTGTAAAAAAAAAAAAATAAAGGCAGACAGAATCATAACTTGCAACAAATTTTCAAATATTAACGGCCAGAGCCCGTTCATGTTTACACATGTAGATAACATGTAAGGTTATTTGTACGAAATAGTACTTAATACGCGTTGTACTCTGAATAAAAGGTAATGTTATAAGATTGTGAAACATTTTTAATTATTTTCTTTTTTTAGCATTTTCTTTAAAAATTGACAAATTTGCTGATCAATTATTCACTTTGACTAGTCGGATATCGGTGTCAGAAAATTAATGTGGAAAAGGTAAGATATGAGCTTCAGTGTAGACATAACCACAACAAGAAAATGTTTGCAATAAAATTGTGCTGCCAGATTGATTGAATTTATTTTAGGTTTTTTAGGTCTTAATATTTTAAAATAAATTTGAACATTTTAGCGTGGAAAAGAAAAAAGAAAGATTTGGACTGCTTACTATTGGTAAATGTGCATAAATTAAACGCAATCATTTGTTTGATAACGTTGATTTATTAAAGAATATAGAGCTAAGTGATGAATTGAGTGAGGATTGGATAAATAGTAAACAGTAAAGCCGTAAATTTGAAAAACTTTAGAATAAAGACTATATTAAAAGACTACACTCTAACGTCCTTTTATAATTGAGAACAAGATTTATGATTGGTTATTTATCGATCAATATACACATTACTGTGTGACCTATTTCATATCTGACAAAACTTCAAAAACTTTATTGCAAAAGGTGAAGTTTACTTTAATCTAAAACTTCTTACTCAGTATATAGACAATGGTGAAAAATATTTATCGAATTAGATCCGTGAGAGATGACTTTTAAGATACAAAAGTATTGAAAAAATCATCAGCTCTTATCTAATCAGAAATATAACCAACAAAGGTCGATCAATGATAAATCGAACTAAATTGACTAAACGTTTTTGGGGAGAGGCTGCGTAATAGGAACATACATATCTATCCAAGTAGGTCATTGCAAAATAAATATAAATAACACACCATTAGAAATGACCCATAATAAGAAGAATGTTTTGAAATATCTCAACATTGCCAAGGGGTGTAGCATTTGGTCCGCGGCCATGTAATGAAAAATATTATCGTCGCCTAATATGGACTCTCTGGCAGTAAAAACTTTCTTGGATACATAATCCGAGTCGTCCCTTGGTCAGCGGATTTTAACTGTGACCTTTAAAATTAGCAAAAATTAAGCAAGCAAGTCCTCCCTGCCGACCCTGTACCAAGTAACACTACTCCATAAAGTCAAAAACGATAAAAATCGCCATCAATTTACAAAAAAAGTTTTAACAGTGAGTTAATTTCTCTAGCTATGACGGATTGGTCGGGACTTATAAACTAACTTATACTTAAAACAAACTGGAAACAGACTTGATCTGCGTAAAATTTTTTGGGTATAGCTCTTATAGTCTCTGAAATCTTATGTCTTAATCCGACTCGGCTATTGATACTGATCAAGAATATATATACAAAAGTAGTAGACTTTTTTTATCAGTCCTCTTGGGCACTCGAATCATTTCTTGATTTCTTTGTATTTTTTGGGCTAAAGTAAATTGATTACATTAAAGAGTTATTTTTCTGATTTACACTTGTAACTATTATCCGAACTTGATTTAAACTTGGTACATGTTGTATAGGCAGAAATGGTATTTATACGCCAATTTTTATTTACCAAATCTTATTCTGAACCAATAATTTCGATAGTGATTACATCTTATAGTAAGCAAATGTCATGAAATTGATGTTTGTGAATTTGGTGTAATTTTAAACATATCCACCAAGCTTAGAAACTGTTTACTAAGTATATGCTTTAACTGCTGCCATTTCTAGTATGAAAAACTTTTTTTATCACTGACTTTAAATATGCGAACTTCTCCATTCCCGAAATAAGACCTTCAGTTTAGTTTTTATTTCAATTATTTGTTATACAAGTAATAAAAAATAATATAAATGCAAATTTTGTACACATGTACATATATGAAATTTTCAATCCGGCATTTTATGTTGTGAAAATGCTAAACTTTCGCCAGTTACTGTAATTAGTCCCTTTCACTTTTTTTTTATATTTTAATACCATTTTTCAGATGTTTGTAACGCTTATTTTTATATAACCATTTTCGATTCCAAAGACTCTATGGCATAGAGTGTATAATATACACTGTATATATTCTTGATCAGCATCACTTTAAAGTTTAAAGTTCTAAAATATTCTGAAACTCCAATTGGCAAGGCCAAAATTAACTTCATTAATATTTTTACTTCAGTACGTTTTAGAGTGAGTATTAAAGACCGTGCTTTATATCTGGCCACTCTAGCCTGGACTTTAAGGTAAATCCGCCACTGATTGCATCCAATACGTACGTATGTATGTATATCTCTTATCTAAACAAACGTTGGATGAACCATATTTTTACAGTCGTATTGAACAGTCCCTGTTATCATTGTCCGAATCGAATACGAGTTATCTGCTTTACCTACTATATAAATACATTTATGTATGTAAGTATATATATGTATATAAATATAGAATCATGAGTGGCTTGTTTCCCTCACTTGAGATACAGATAACACTGTCATTAAAAAAATATTGCGTTCTTTATATGGAAAACAGTATCCTATGTTTTCTTCTTTTTTCAAATAACTTACATTTAATTTGGTGAAATGATCTATTGATCACATTCTTAGAAACATTGCAGGTATCTAAACCAAATAAGAGTGGTATATAAATATTTATACATATATGTAAAAGAAGAGTAAATAGTGTGATCAGTCGTCTAAAACTAAGACTGATCGTCGCCATGAGAAAATTTCCAAGGTTTTCATATTTTGTTATATTGGGACCACCAAACAGGGTTATAAAAGAAAAACAAATTTTATCTTTAAATTGCTTTCGTGCTTTTCGGGTGTTTTGTAATCTATTGATTTTAAAGTTTATTTATTGGATCTTTGCGTAAGTGTGTGTATATATATATATAGTATATAGATTCTATGTTGTTAGTAGCATTGTATATAAATATATTAATGTTGTGGTTTGCGTTTTACGAATGCATATTTGAATTTCATCTTAACCAAAAGTTATTGGGATTCATTTACTTGTGTGTGACTAAACAAAATCGATTGGAAAATACGTGTAAGTATATGTTGTATAAAGAAGAAAATTATAAAAAATATAATTATGAAGAAAAAAGCATAAATAAAAATTGAATATTTCAAATATATAAACTTAAAAATATTATTTTTTTTTTTGTTTTTTCAAGTTTTTAAATTTTTTTTTGCATTTTTTATAGTTTTTTTTATGTTTGTTTTGGGATTATATTTTTGTGTAATAGTTTACGACAGTTGCTCTTAACGGGGCTCAAACTATGATGTTTGTTTGTTTTGTTGTTAGTAGGCATAAAATAGAAGGACTACCACGAAGAAAGTTAACTCGCTTGGACGATTTTGAATGTTTTTTAGACTTTGAATTCTAATAAAATTTGAATTAGTTTTTCGTTGAACACATTGGGGTCTCAATATGTCAATTTGCGGATTATAGTAGTTAATTAGGGGAAAAAATCCTACAGTTATTTATATATAATGTATGTAAATGTTGCATATTGATTATTGATTTGATGTTATCAGGGTGTTGATTATTTTAATTATCTTTTTAACTCGGAAATCGTTCGTCTCTTCTGCCATCATCCTCTGTGCGGGGAGTCAACTACTCCTGAATGGTGTAAAGGAAATAGTAGTTCTCATTGTCATTGATGGCGGCTGGTGGTGCCTGCGGGGCCTTCCTGGACATTGGCTCGAAACCCATAAACAGGAATGCTTCAATCAAACGCGCGCGATCCGGTTGGTCCTTACGCATGACCATTACAATGCCATCCACCTCCAATTTATCCTCGGCAAACTCCAGCAATGAAATGAATGTCTCCTTGGAGCCTGCTGGTGGCAAATCTTTGGGAAAGGCAACGTACAGCATATTGTTTATTGGGTTCAAGATCGTCATCCAATTAGTAGACTGGTCTTCGGTGACGTGCAACTTGATGGAAATGTGCACCGGCTGGTCATGCTGCAAGATTTGGCGCAGTACGTCCTGGCAATCATCCTCCGAGCACAACGAATGGATGTCGTGCTGCAAAGATGCTGACTCCAAATCGGAACACGAAGATGAAGCCGATGAAGATGCCTGGGTGCTGGCCTCGAACAAGCTGCCACCAGCCGAGTCGACCGAAGACTTGCGGCTGTAGCCTGCAATTAAAGAAGACAGCAATACATATGTAGATGTATTTATATTTAAAATATAATGTTAGGTATGGTCTTTACTCACCCGTTAAGAGCGATGCCCTATCGTGATCTGTTCTGTGGTGGACAGGGACATCAGGACCACCACAGAGGCCCTACGCCGAGAGAGATGCGGTAGGATTCATTCGACATGTTCGTGGCGCAAGACGAAGTCGAGATGGTGCGGAATTTGCCATCGGAGGCCTTAGCTGCAGCAGCACAGGCGGCAATTCCGCTATCATTAAAATCTCTTCTAACGATACTACTACTTAAAATTGGGTCGCTGTGAGGGACGAAATCAAAAACAATTAGGAAATGTAAAAAACAGATAAAAACAAAAGTTGAATATGTTTTAATTAGAATGCTTTATCCATAGTGCCGATTTTGTAGCGTTATGTTTATTTACCAAATCATTTTTAGGATTTTTTTTTTGCAATTAATGGCTTGTCGAGGCTCCTTAGCGGCGCAATAGTCAACAGTTAACTAACTGCCACAGCTAGAAAAAGCTAGGCAAATTCGTTATCTTTTTATGGCGGAGCAAATTAATTAAATCAACATTTTGCTTTTGTTGCTTTTTATGACGCAGGAAATGTTTATGGTATGTGTGTGCGTATATAAAAAGATAAGTATACTAAGAACCTTATCTTGAATAAACGCGGCGATAAAACGATAACGATAAATTGACTCAGAGGCAACTCTGGTTGTGGACGTAGTCTCACCATACAACATGGCGTCAATGAACGACAGCTGGCAACGCTGTATACACACACACTTCGCAAACGTATAGCGTGAAAATATTTTCCGGCATCGGAGATAAAAAAAAATTACTAGTTTACCCAACAAAATTATTCATATAGTGCAGCAAAGATGTCTATCGGAGTGCCCATTAAGGTTCTACACGAGGCTGAGGGCCATATAATTACTTGCGAGACAATAACCGGTGAAGTGTACCGCGGCAAACTAATCGAAGCTGAAGACAACATGAATTGTCAAATGACACAAATTACTGTCACCTATCGGGATGGACGTACTGCCAATTTGGAGAATGTGTACATACGCGGCTCCAAAATACGTTTTCTCATTTTACCCGACATGCTTAAGAACGCCCCGATGTTTAAAAAGCAGACGGGCAAGGGCTTAGGAGGGACAGCTGGTCGCGGTAAGGCGGCAATACTTAGAGCACAGGGTGAGTCAAATATTCCGCCATGGAGACTTCAGAGCTTAACGTTTCTTAAAATATTCAGCACGCGGACGTGGAAGAGGTGGTCCACCAGGAGGCGGACGTGGTGGAGGCGGTCCTCCTGGGGCTCCAGGTGGTGGCGGACGCGGCGCTTGGCAAGGCGGACCCACTGGTGGTCGTGGACGCGGCGGATTGTAAACCCAGCTAACAACTGATTTATGGCATTTTTAATGTTTAAGTTGCGGGAATTCTTAATATTAAAAAACGGGGGGTATAATTATATTTTATTTCAATATATATGAAGAAGAAATTTGTCGAAATGAAAAACCAAGCAAAAAATTAGTAGTTTCAATTTTCCCAAAAACAAAGTTAGTAATTGTCGATTTTCGAATATTATACAAAGAGAGCAATTCCATGACAGTATTACAATTTGAATGTATTAAACTGGACTGTCGACGGATAGCTCTCTTCATTTCGCTATTCGGAATTTGGGACAAGGCTATGTCAACTCAGCTGGATCAAGAATATATATATTTTATGTATTTATGACCATTTAAAGAAAATGCGACATTTGGGATTAGGCAGAGAATTAATAAATGAGTTAGTGTTTAGTTCTCTTTGGGCAACGTCGAATATCATACAAAGAGAGCAATTCCATGACAGTTTTAAATTGTATAACTGGACTGTCGACGGACAGCTCTCTTTATTCATTTATTCGCTTTTTTTACAGGGTATGGGTGTTAATATTTAAAAAAAAATGAAAGAAATGGGACAAACACGAAACGAAAATATGTTAGATATATTTTTTTGTTTTCCTATATTTATGCCAATTAGAAGGAAAAAACACAAACTGCGCACTTGGCAAAAGATTTTAAATTGAGAGAGCTCTACCGGCGAAGAAAAAAAATATAAAAAAGGGGGAAAAAGAGATGAATAAGCGATGAATACGGAAAGAGAAAAGTAGGGGAGGCGAGACGAAATATTTAGGCCTACAATTAATAACTGCAATGTTGATTAATTGAAATCCCAATTCAAATGACACACAGTTTATGCATACCCCTCCTCTTCAACTACCACCATCGTGTCCTGCAGTTGGTCCAGCCGTTCTTCCATTTCAGACAAATTCATGTTTTCTGCTGCCATAGTAGCACAAATTCTTCTATTTATTTTAATTTAAATCACAGTTATAGTTACGTAGTGCCTGTATTTTATCAGTTTATCACAGATAAGTTGCTTGGATGAGACTTTTTTATTGGAACTTGGAAGTTTACATTGAAAAGTTGTTCTCTTGCGCGATTGCGTTTTGTCTTTTGTTTTCAAGCAATTAAAATATTTTTTGTTTGTTTTTTCTGTTTGTCTCTTGATTTGCTGTCGCCGTGTGGCGTTCGGTTGGGCGTTTGTCTAGCGACTGACTACATCCAAGTAGCAGTGGCAACATTTATGAGATTCTAGTTGGCCATATTAGATATACTATTTTCAAACACCACGAGTACAGTTGCTGTTTTGGGATACTAGTTTTGAAACGAATATTTTTACCATAATACTATAAAAGGAATAATTTATATTTTCTAGGGCATACCCAAATCTACCGTATGTTTTATAAATATATTTATAAATATTTCTTAGTTCATCATCATGTGGTTATAATATGTAAAGACAACTATATTTGACTGCACTAATGCCATGTTTCAAGCACATTAACTTCTTATGCCTATTAAAACTGAATAATCCATATAGTACTTAATAGTCTAGTGTTTTTCTTCTTTTTGGCTCTGCACGTGCCTCTCAATATGTACATATATACATACATATATATATATATGTATAGAAAAAATGAGAGAAAAACAATAACAAATCAATATATTAAATTTAGCCACTGAAAAAAAAAAGACTTATGCGCAGTTCGGAACGTCGACTGGAAAATACTCTTTACGGATAAAAAATAGAAGCCGATAAACGCAATTAGATATTATGTCTTAAGTAGAATACATACTTCACATTTTACATCGAGGAAATATTTTTGTATTTTTTGAAGACTCGTTATGTTTTTGGTACACTTAAATGCTAGTTGCTATCCCTTCATAAAAATTGTTTATTCCTTTTTGCATAATATGTGCAGGGTATAAAACACAAACAAGATTTGCAAGAGGAATGTTGATGGGGCCTGTGGGGGGAGGGCTTGACGTTATGTCTGTGTGACCCATTATAAATACAGACACACACATACATGCTGCTGTTATACACACAAATATATTATGTAAATATACAAATACATACATGTATACATACATATGTATGTATGATTGACAAACGAGTTTCAGTTTCATATGGATTTACAGTTATACATGTACATACATATGTATGTAAGTATGTTTCCATTGAACTCACGTTTCTACACCACGCATCGAATTTGATTTTGAAGCAAAAGGCCAAATTTTACATATCGACAACGTTCACGTGAAGTTAAAAAAATCCAGTCGAATTTTAAATTTCATATGCAGCAAGCAACCTTGTGAGACTTTTTATATGGATCGCAGATAAATAGAGAATCGTTTACGAAACGATTTAAAGGCCACAATTTAGATAAGATTATATCTAGAACAAAGGCACGTTATAATTTGTGTAACTACACTGCATGATGATGAATACGAAGCTGTCCGCAAACAGATATGTAGATAATTCTACCTCATACTGTAAACATGTCTTAAACAATGTGCAAACAACTTGTAGAGTAGAAGCAGATTTAGATTTATTAAACAAGAGACAACAAGAAAACAGATAAACACAAGTACTTTTATTGTACCTACTACAAAAATACGTACATACATACATATGTCCGTCCGTATGCATGTATGTATGTGCATACATACATACATACATATATGTACATACAGATATTACCCCACAACCCTAAGACAATAGAACTGATAAGATAAGAAAGCGAAACTGACAAACAAGAAGTTACCAGAAGGTGATGATGATGCTGAAAGACGATCTCTCATCATATGAGGATGCGACCCAATATCGAAAGTTTGTTCTCATTCCCCTTTGTTTATCGGACTTGCCACACAAGTGCATTTCAAGTGGAATTTTCCGCTGTTCGCTTTGTGCTAGCTGCGTGTGTGTGTTTATCCGTGTGTACTGAGTCAGCGTGTTGCTTATGACAAATATACATACATGAGTATGTGTGTATATTGAAAGCGGCGACTCCGATGGGATCTAACGAAATCCAACATTGGGGGATGCAAGATGGTTTGAGCCAAGAGTCACGTATTCCAATAATTGCAACTTAGCTCAAAAATGACGCAGCAGCAATATTTAAATATGTATTTACATGCGCATGTTTGTATGTACGTATGTATGTATGTATGCTCTTAACCATCCATATAACAAACTTAAAATTACTGAATTTTTTAATAGTAACTTATCAAACAATTTAAAGGGGCCAAGAGTTCAAAATGTTTGTTTTATTTTTTTTTGGTCTATATGATTTTGTATGAAGTTGGAACACTCTATGTATTAACTCAAACAAAATTGAATAACGACTTGAACCATAGACATGCAAATAAAGTTAAAAAAAAGGTCCAAAAATTGTAATATACATATGTACATATGTAGTTGATTTAGATCAAAAATATGGTTTCAATATTCTGTAGTTAAATTTCCCAACATTGAACTAATGTCGACGATTTCATTTGATTCGTTTCGTGACTAAAAATATTATATTGCTCTCGTGTAATTTACAGATACACCGACTTTAATAATTATACAGAACTCCGGAATGCTCCACATATTTAGATATAACAACGACTTTTCAGTTAGAGTATACATATGTACATATGTATGTACTTACATCCAAATAGACGCATATTATACATATATGTACATATGTATGTACATACGTACATGCATACACCCAAAATTGGTGGTTGTGTTGTCAATTCAATCATTTACGGTATATATGTACATACATACATATATGTTCTCTACATATGTAATGTACACACATACATATACATATGTATAAACAAGCAATGCCTGGATAGTCGTCAGATAAGAGATCTCTGGAAAGTTCGGTTGACTCTTGCAAAAATCCGAAAAAACAAATACAAAATTGAACTAATTAAAAGCAAAATGGGAGACCTAAATAAAACAATTTCAAGCAAACACACAAATACAATTCAATTAACTGTAAATATATTTACAGTATTGCTGATATGTACAAATCCATATACATACATACATATGTATATTGTATATAAATGTATCAGTGATGATAGCGTTGCCATCTTTGTGAGAACAAACTTTCAATTATTACACGATTGCTGGCCAATGCATAAATGAGCCGTCATGTTCCAACGTATAAAAAAATAAACTTCAAGTTTTATGTTATGTTTTTTCGTTGATCAGCAAGCAATCATCACTCTGCCCTCCATCAGATTCACATATCAATCTGCGATATGATGGGGTGGCAACACTGCAATTCGCCTGACCAAAATGGCAGTTTAGGGAACGGAGGGGTATGGAGCTTATGGGGAAGAAATAATAAATAAGGAAATACGCAACATAAAGTAAAAAATCTAATTTCAAAACTCAAACATGTTATATAATAAAACAATTATGTGTTTGAAATCAATTTATTTACTTTACTTACGAAAATTGTGGTTAACTAAAGGCATGTTAATTTCTTTGTTTATTCTTATTTTGGTTATATATGACGCATATACACACACATATGTATGTATATATTAAAAACATTCATACATACATATATACAAATGTACGTGTGCTTTGTGTTAAAAAAATACCACACCACCACCGTTTTACCGTAATTTACACTTAACTATTGCACTCTACAAACCATTACAACCACAACTACATATTTTTTTTCTTATTTTCTATGCCACCAATTGGAAAATGGGGGTCACTATTTTCCATTCTTTGCATTATTTTGTTTTTTTTTCTTCTCTTTATCACACTACAAAATCGATTTTTCACTATTTTCTTGCTTGTATTGGCACCTGTGTGGGACCATTACTTACAGTTTATTATTCATACTTGATGGCATTTTTACACTTAATGGTTGCAAATTAACGCACAAAGAAATGAAATTAAAGAAAAATTAAAGAGGTTTTTTCGGGGAAAAATCTGCTCGGATTCGTTAAAAAGAACTTTAACTCTTTCGCTGACACACTTCCTTCTTCGATGACCACTGGAAACGGAATGATTAAAATATAGTTTGTTTTGTTGCTGCTTCTGCTGTAGCAGTGCGCGAGTGCGACTTCTTCATTGCCAGACTTACAACATTTTGGTGAGTTACCCATGTGATGATATTTGCAAATTGGGTAATTATTTATTTTGACTCCTCGCGCTCAATACAGCCTTAACTATAATGAATGTAGTATCAAGCGAAAGAAAAAAAAACACAGAGTAACACCTCGTGTGCGCGTTAACGATTTATTCTTTGGTTTTTCCACAATTAAGAAAATAAAAATGGCTTTTTAATCCAAAAAAAGCCTATTTAAAGCTAAATGTAGCCATTTCCCTCTGGAAAAAGTGTTGTAAAACTCCAAATTAGTGCTGGAAATGACGTGATCACAGCATTGCCAGATACCACATGGCAAAAACGGCTGATTGTAATTCGCTAAAAATTTGAAATACATTACCAGAATGTCGGACTGAAAAATACATTAAATTTTGAACATGAACAAAGACTGTGCCGAAGTTTTGTTCCGTTGTATTTTCTCATGTGCAATATGTATACGTTGTATACGACGTATGTAGTCGTTTTAAGAATATTGTATGAAAATTTGAAGTTGAGGCTCAAGTTAAAATTTTTTAGTCGAAACTCGATATTTTGCTGCCTGTTCAAGTGAAGATTTGTTTAACAAATAATAACTCATTCAAATAAACTTAATTGATGGAACCAATTGTTCACGAAAAAGTTTCGAAAATATGCTACTTTTTTGATAAATAAACTATTAAATATAAATAATTGTTACAAATTTTTGTTTTGTTTTTAAAGTAAAAAATAAAAAAAACACGAAAGCTTCAAGTTTTCAAACAATATTCTTAAAACGACTTGAAAACATTTTAACATCTAGGATGCACCTTTAAGATTCTTGGCACTGGCAATTCATGTGATAATAAAACCGGCAGCTTTCTGAACGATTCCAATTAACTTTTTCTAAGAGCTACAAAATCCAGAAAGATAGATTTTATAGATTTTAATAACCTCAAACATAATTCCTCAGCCCACCTTAACACAGTCTTTGTTCATGTTCAAAATTTAAGGTATTTTTCAGTCCGACATTCTGGTAATGTATTTCAAATTTTTAACGAATTATAATCGCTAATTTGTAGTTTTCAGCTTTAAATCGATATTTTTTGGAATAAGAAATCGTTTTTATTTTCCTAATTGTGCAAAAACTAAACAATAAATCGTCAAGGCGAGTTTTTGCTCTGCGGTTTTTTCCTTTCGTTTGATGGCACCTTTAAACATGTTTGAGCGTGAGGTGTTAAAGTAAATAATTAACAAATACACATTTAAACTTATTTGGTTGAATTTTTAATGATTCCATAGCTATCTGAATACCCTGAATGCTAAAACTCAGTTGGTGCATAGGGAATAAAAAACAGTATTTCTATCGATACCATAATCATATTTTTAGAATTCTTATTTTTTCCAATGCTTGGTCACACTAACTCTAGTTCGTTACTGGAGAAGGCGACAAAAGCAGCAACGGATTTCTTTTAATCTTAAAACACGTGGAAAATTTGTTAATTTTTTAACTGAAAAACCATGAGCGCCTTTCCAGGAACGTTCGCGTTCGACGAATATGGTCGGCCTTTCATCATTTTGCGCGATCAAGAGAATCAAAAGCGCATCACAGGGACAGACGCCATTAAGGTAATGAAATTTTTAAAGAAAAAAAGGATTCCCCAAGGATATAAAAGCTCTAAATATTTCGAAACAAGTGAATTTCAACAGTTATTAGCTGCCACTAGAACCTTTTTTTGGTTTGGGGCTCAAGGAATGACGCATTGTGTGCGGAATGTTCCAGATGTTATTTTCAGCCGGCTAGTAAAGGGATATGAAAACCTAAAAAAAAACTTTATTCGCAACAATTTTTTAAAATATCATTAGCATTAATTGTGTTTAGTCCTAATCAGTTTTACTTGAATAACTATATTTGCTGTAAATTAGCTGGCAATCTGACGTCACTCAAATTTTTGAGGTTAAAAAGCCGCACAGATGTTCCCCTGTTGTCTTCTCCCTCACTCCACCTTGGCCTCGTCTGAGTCACGCGCATTTAACAAAAATTAAATACTATTTTTCTATCTTTTCCTTTTCAGACGCACATTATGGCCGCACGCCAGATTGCTTCCACACTGAAAACATCTTTGGGACCCAAGGGCTTGGACAAAATAATGGTTAGCCCCGATGGCGATGTCACTGTGACGAATGATGGTGCCACTATTATGAAGTTGATGGAAGTGGATCACGAGATAGCCAAACTGATGGTCCAGTTGTCGCAGTCGCAGGACGACGAAATTGGCGACGGCACCACTGGTGTTGTAGTTCTGGCCGGAGCTCTGTTAGAGCAGGCCGAGGGATTGATCGATCGTGGCATTCATCCCATACGCATAGCAGATGGGTTTGAGTTGGCTGCTCAGTGTGCCATTAAGCAGCTGGACGCCATTGCCCAGCCCTTCCCAGTGGATCCCAAAAACAAGGAGCCACTGATTCAGATAGCAATGACTACTCTGGGCAGCAAGATCGTTAACAAATGTCACCGTCAGATGGCCGAGATGGCTGTCGATGCCGTGTTGAATGTGGCTGACATTGAGAAAAAGGATGTAAACTTTGAATTGATAAAGATCGAAACCAAAGTGGGAGGACGCATGGAGGATTCGATGCTGGTTAAGGGCGTAATTGTGGACAAGACTTTGAGCCACTCGCAGATGCCCAAGGAATTGAAAAATGTCAAATTGGCCATTCTCACCTGCCCATTTGAGCCACCGAAGCCAAAGACCAAGCATAAGTTGGATGTCACCTCGGCCGAGGATTACAGAGCATTACGTGAATATGAACAGGAGAAATTCACGCAGATGGTCAAGCAGGTTAAGGATGCCGGAGCCACTCTAGCAATTTGCCAATGGGGATTCGATGACGAGGCCAATCATTTGCTGCTGCAACAGAATTTACCAGCGGTGCGTTGGGTTGGTGGTCCCGAAATTGAACTGATTGCCATTGCAACGGGTGGCAGGATTGTGCCACGTTTCGAGGAGCTGACACCGGAAAAGCTAGGCTCAGCTGGTTTAGTGAGAGAAATGGGTAAGCACCAAGTAGGAGAAAATTTGGAAACGATATTTTTAAAGTTTATTCTTTTTAGCATTTGGCACTTCCAAGGACAAAATGCTGGTGATTGAGGAGTGCAAGAACTCAAAGGCGGTGACCATCTTTTTGCGCGGCGGCAATGCCATGATTATTGCTGAGGCAAAGCGCTCCATCCATGATGCCATCTGTGTGGTTCGTTCACTGGTCAAGGACTCGCGTATTGTTTATGGTGGCGGAGCGGCCGAAATTAGCTGCTCCTTGGCTGTGGCTAAGGAAGCCGATCAGTTATCTACCTTGGAGCAATATGCATTCCGTGCCTTCTCCGTGGCTTTGGAGAGTATCCCATTGGCCTTGGCTGAAAACAGTGGTTTGCATCCCGTTGAGACATTGTCCGAGCTGAAGGCCAGCCAGGTCTCAGAGAAGCTATCTAGTTTGGGTGTGGATTGCATGCTTACTGGAGATGCGGATATGAAGAGTCACAATGTGGTGGAATCTTTGCACTCCAAGAAGCAACAAATTCTCTTGTCCACTCAGTTGGTTAAGATGATACTCAAGATCGATGATGTGCGCTCCAGGAATGATGGTGGCATGTAAGCCACACACACAGACACAACCAACATCAGCAGCATCAATCTCTTAACCTTCCCGCACACGCTTCATCCCCTCCGCTTCCTTCACTTGCGCTCATCCTTATTTGTACATCTGTATTAATTGTTTACTTTTATTAATCAACATCAAAAACGAGAACAAGAAAATTCTTTGGAAAAGAAGCAAAAAATTATATAACACATGATCCCTATATAATATATACAATTAACTAAACCATTTTATGAATGTGCTCTCACACTTTCTTGCCATTGATACTGGCCAATTGCTTCCTATTTATCTGGTCAAAGAAGAGTAATCCGGCCGCCCTCTCCACAGTCTCTGGCGGCACCTGGAAAACTTTCAATGGTGTGTCATTGCTAATGACCTTATTGGGCATCACATAGGCCTCCAAATGTAGCTTTTGGTCCGCTGCAGATTCGCTTACTATCACTTTGTAGAAATGTGTGGGAACGGCTACGGTATTTGTTCCAATTACTTCGTATTTCACATACATTTTACCATCATCCTCTTTTTGTGGCAAGTAGAGAGGACCTGTGCACACATAGACATTGGCATAGGTATTGGTAAGCTTGCGGACATACATCTCCAGCGTGTTCCATGCATCTCGATTGAATCCTTGACCCACTTGAGGTGCCATATTCGACAGCAGGAAGGTTTCGTCACAGTGCTTCTGATGCAATCTGTGATTGCCTGCTGCAGCCATGTGTCCGCGATCGTAACCAGATCGCCTGTAATCTGTATTTTGCGACCGGAAGAATGGGTGTATGCTTTCGTCTTGCCGAAAATCACATTTCGCCCTATCTACTGCATCGTTCTTGGCCACTGTGTCGGCCGTCAGATGCTCAAATACCCAATGGGGAACGCGATTTCTACGATCGTAGGACAGCACATAGTCCGAGTGGGAACGCACGTGGTCGAGACCGGGAAACCCATACTTCATAATCTGTGAAACGCGTGATGGAGTGGCACTAACATTTAATTCATTTGGAGTCATAAGAGTAGCTGCTGACACGGTAGCAAAGGTGGGCAGACCGGGCAATGACACTCGAAGAGTGTTCTCAGAGTTTTCATTGTCAACCTTTCCTTGGCGACGTTCGGCGAAGGAACCAAGGTAGAAGGCACCTAGTGCAGTACCACAGATTGCCAATACTTGGCGTACTGGAAATTGACTCATTCTAGCAATTTTTAATTGATATATATTTAAAAAATAAAATTTCACTTTTACACTTACTCGGTGCCCCGTCAGCTGTTCTGACACAGTTACGTAACACATCCTCTTACGTACATCTGACGGACACGTAAGACATACACTGAGAAAAATAAATTGTAAAACAATTTGTAATGTTTTTGTAAAAAAATAATGAAAATTAATTCCATAAAAATTTTCAACTCGAATCGGTAATAACATATTGCATTTACTTACTTCGTATTTAAGACAGACCTTAGCAACTTATTTCTTAAACCCTTAAGAAAGCAATTTCATGAGCTCAAATGTTTTTAGCGTAGAGAAAGAAGCATTTTCGGCTTCGTATGAGTATCCTCCGCTTAACACGATTTCGCTTCAACACAGTTCTTTAATTTCACTCATTCCCCGTTTAACACGAGCATATGGAAAAAGCTTTGATGATATGGATTGAAGACGCCAACCAAAAGCAAATACAAAGCAATGAGGATGTATGGAAAAGCGACTGACCATCTTCAGACCATTTCTTCAGCTAAGAAAATGCATTTTGGTGCAAGCTATGGTTGGATTTAACGGTTCAAGCAAAGGCATTTATTGCACAATCTCAAACTAAAAAGCGAACAAGCATCGGCTAACTTAAATGAAGCCAAAGATAAAGACTTAGAAGACGATGATCTCATTACTATAATTTTAGGCGACGAGCCAAAAAATGATACTGATGAAGACTCTGCTAAAAAAAGGAGCATACGGCGAGTGGCATTACAGAAGAATTATAATTTGGAAGAAAATTCCGAAACTATTATGTAAACAATGATCCCAATATGGGGCTCGCTCTAGCTTTTGAGCGGACCTTCAATAGACATTTTTATAAGAAGGTTCTTAAAGATAGTATCAAGAAGTCGCTGATGACTGATTTTTTTAAAAACTAGTGATTTATCATAAGAAAAATATTGAAGAACTATTTTATTTTTTGTTTAAAGCGAAAAAGAGTCTATTTTAATTAATAAATATTTTCATTTTTGTACATTTTCATTTAGCACGGGTTTTCCATACAAAATATTTTTTCCCTTAACACGGTTTCCGAGGAATCTATCTACCGTGTTAGATGGGGTGTAATTAATTAATAATGGTTGTCATTTATTATTTATATTTATAAGCATGTATTTTCTAATGGGTTTCTATGTAGGTGTTTCTTTCTGGAGGAGTGGTATTGTGGGCATTCTATGAGTATATGGAGTATGCTTAATTTTATATTACAGTATTGGCAAAATGGTATGGGTTCCCTGTTTAGGGTGTAGGAGTGGGTAAGGTTTGAGTATCCGAGGCGGATTCTTGTGAATTTTACTATTTAATTAATTATAGCTATTTAATTAATTTTCACAATTTCAGATTAGACAGATTAGTACGGGCTAACTTCGCCCATTCCAAAGCTCACATTCCGTTGAAAACACACCTTTAAAAATTATATATAATTAAGCAGAATCATTAGAAAGTATGTGGCACTAGTTAAATCTAAATTTAGTGTCCGTGGCTTAAGAAAAATAGGTTTTCATAATAAATTAGTTTTTGTTCCTATGACAGCATGGGTATACAGTATCTGCACTCAATGAAGATATTTCTGTATATACCAAACTTAGGAAAACCAAATTTCGTGACAATCGGATTTAAAATATCTTATTTATTTATCTAAAAAGTTAAAAAAGAAGGGAGCTAAATGATATAGTCAACCGATTTTTTAAAAACATGGTGGATACATCACACTCACAAACACCAAATTTTATTTTTATGTTATTCGATTGCAAAACAACAAAGTTACTGATGTTAAAACCTATATTTGACCGATCGTTGCTATATGATAAGTCTGCTGCAAAAAGAAGCGTTCAGCTCTGTAGCCTTTTGGGTCTCTGAGGAGATCTTATTGATCCAAACAGATAGTCGTACAGATACTCTGCCTAGTTTAAATGAACGTGTTCAATATGGAAAATATATACATATGTGCCTTTTATAGTCGGAGATGCTTCCTTCTTTGCGTTGCAAACATTTGTTTTAAATTAATATACTCATTTTGCTAGGGTATAAAAAGGGGTTTAATTTCTAGATTTCCACAAAAGCAAAAATTAATTGTTTAAATTTACAACCTATGTATTAATGTACTAAAAATATTTTCAAAATTCACAAAAGTTATTTATTAAATATTTAACTTTAGAAAAATAAAAATAAATTAAAAAAAATGAAGCTTGCCATATAAAACAAACTTGGAATTTTTGACATTATAATGTAAGATTTTTTTCTTGGTAAACAAAACAGTTTCTTCGATTGTTTTTTGTATCAAATCTGGTGAGCAGAAACAGACTTTTCTAACTTTAATCGTGTTTCGGTGATGGGATCGGAATGGAGGAGGACTTTCCCATTTGCATGAATGGTTTCTGAATCGTAAGTGCTTTTCTTAAATGATGATTTAAGGGAGATTAGTTGTTGTTATCTTCAATGAATTAACGATATTTATATTCGAAAATAGCAGGGTCTCTTTCCATATTTCCTATCATTGATGCGGATATCCTTCTGGTAACTTCAGTGGATATACTTGAGCTAATTATATTTCACTTCCATTTTTGTTGATAGTGCCCAACGCTGCGTCATTTAAGTCGTTAAGGGTTCTTCCAATTTCGGAGGCAGCTTACTATCAATTGAGGATTTCAATTTTCAATCAAGAAACAGTGTTCCGTTCTCTGTCCCTTTTTCTGCCATGCATAACATAAGTATGCATTAGTGTAGCTTCTCGGCCACGACAGTGATTTTTTCGTGTGGCTGTTTTAAAATTTATAATAATATTCGACTCAGCTTACCTAGTAAACATTGAACTGTAATTGCGATCTATTTTATGGTAAATAAGAAAATTATGATTATGATTCTTCTTTCATTTTTATTAAATTCAAATTATAGAAGCATTCAAGTTTTCAGAGATTTGGCTGTTAACTTAGAAATTTATAAAAACTATATTTTATTATTAATACACGTACTCATGCAATTTCACACACATACAAATTGTACACATGCAACTTAAAACGTATTCTTTTATGATATAAGTACAAAAGATTGATCGCCTGCACGCAAACTGGAAGTTGTCATTAAAATTAAAGTGCCTGGAAATTTAAATTAATAAGTTAATTAAATATGTATTTTAATTTTACGACGACGATGACAATCTCATTGATAATCACGCTGGGAACACTTTGTTCTTCGCCTCGGCTATAACACTAATTGTAAGAGAGTGAGGGAAAGAGGAGTGATGGAGTTGTGGGGGATATGTGTCTATGTAAATGCTAGCACGACTCCTTATTGCAATCGACGAAATTACTAAACTCCGTGGCATTTGGTGGGCCTTCGCTGTACAGATATGTGACAGGCCAGAGTCGAGCTGCGGCAAAATCACTGAGACTCTGCAAACCACCAGGTCGAGGTGGATGCTGGCTGTATTCACTGCTGGCTGCCGTGGCTGGCTGATGCGGCTGCTTCTCTTTGCTAAATTGGGAGTGGGTGGGGGTTGTGCTATTTTTATCGGGATAGTAACGATCGCTACATTTCCGCCACTGATCCGGCTCGTCGCCCACAAAGCACCTAAGCGAGCATAGCGATTTGATTAGAAGAATGCAAAGGAGAAAGGTCAAAATACCCACCAGGGATAGTCAAAGCCTCGACTATAGCCACAGGGATGATCTGCTTTGCAGCAATAGTCCCAGGAGCCCACTTCCGAGGCGTCCGTCTCGCAGGAATAAAAGCCAGTTATCAGGTTCTTTTCGCAGGGACTGCTGCGTCGACAGGGCTTTCCGGATACCGAATAATGTCGCCAGGCCACATCGCCTTTGTTGCGAATTGGAGAAATGGAATTTAAATATGATTGGGTCTGGTTGCTGGGCTCCATTTAAGGAACATGCGCCACAGAATTGTTACATACAAGGAACATTTCGGGTTAGTACTTGGAGGTGGGGGGCAAAGCTATTTGGATTCGTTTTTGTTGGAATTGGGGTTTCGGATTAGATTTCTGTACATGCTTAGTAAAAGTTATTTACATGCTATAATTTCAATTAAAACTACGTTTTGGGGTAACTCCTTGCTCCCAGGCTATTTACACATGGATGGAGGTGCAACAGGTTAAGAGTTTCAGTTTACCAGGTTCCCGGAATATATCCATGCGGCGATCATTGTTTACACGGGAGCCACCAATTGTATTGACTTTGTCGCGACACGTCCAATCGAAAGGATTCCAGGCAAAGAGCCAGAAATCACGTTCCTTAGTGTGCCTATAATGTATATCCAGCTTGAGCTCGCTCTGATCGAGATCCGAGAGTTCGCAATTAAAGGAATTGGCATGGGATCTGCAAAATTGTTTAAATTTTTCAATCTTTTGGCTTAATCGATTCTTTGGGAGCTCACCCATAGCTAAAGGCATAACATTTGAAAGGTGTCGTCTCCCTAAATCGAATGCATTCTTTTTTACAGGCCATTTCTGATGGCACTGATATGACCTTTTTAATGGCCGGAGGCAGTAACCTAGCCGGTGATCCATATCCAAGATAGCACACTAAAATAATGCATTTAGAGTTACATTCATTGAGAAAGATTTGCTTATCTACAAACATTTTTTATGCTTCTCATCCACAATGGGTTGGATTTCACAGCCATGTCCATAGCTGGCCCGCTCAAATATATCAAAGGCAGCATCTAGAATCAAATGTCGCTCCTTATCCATGTCTCTGACTGGCCAGTCACTCAGCTGGCAATTATCAATGATTCCAGCATGACGTTGTTGGCCATACCTATAGGCAAATGCGCGACATGTGAACTTGGTGGAGCGAATGCACTCCATTTCACACTCGCCAACGGTACGCACTGTAAGGGAATCTCTTACAATTGACTTGAAAAATCGTGTGGCATCAATGGCGCGGAAGAAGCACTCTGTGGACAAATAAAATGATAATTGATGTCTGGTTAGGCTACAGCCTTTTACGAAACTTACGTGCATTTCTAGGATCGGAAAGCGCCGTTGTGGTCGGGCTATGCGGTCCATCGCTACGACGAGGTGGTGATCTACACACATCCATATCATCCGCCATCGAGTAGATGTCATAATCCCGATCTGGCTCTATATCAACATAATAGTCCAACATATTAATGGGTCTGTCGCAGAGCATGCAATTATCCCGTCCCGCCTGATTATATCGATAGCTGAATGTATGGCAGCTAAAGCTGGGACGTGTGTCGGAGCACAGACGTTCGCACTCGGTCAGAGTGGGAACATTGTAAGCATGCTTTACAGCAGTTTTGTGGAGCCGGAAGCCCTCACTAGTTTTGGCCGAACATTCTTAATAGAAAAATAACAAGAAATTACACATTGAATTTAATTTTATCCTTTGGATTAACCACTTACCATCTGGTCCTGGACGTCGTGTCCATTGTTGCCTGTAATCGTTTCGTCTCCTGGGATAGTCATCTTCATAGCCGGATCCGGGATAGCTCAATACCGAATTCGATTCCCGTGACGGTTCACGACGTGGTGGACCCAACTCAAAATAATTGAAATCATGCTGATCCTTACGCCTTTGCGACTCGCTCAGACCCCAATATGAGGTATGTTTATTGTTGTTGCCACCATAACTGCCGCCATAGTGACCCCAGTTGTCCTCACCGCCAATTAAGTAGGGTACAAATTTGTTTGGATTCTTGTATGGACCAGGGCCAGAGCCAGGTTGAGGAGAAGGACCATCCCGATCGAGATAATTGTGAATGGGTCGACTTGGTTCGGGCGGTCGATACGGTGAATAGTCGGGCCCTGGTCTATAAGGTGGCCTATATTTGTCTATGCGGTCAGTTTCCGGCCTTGGATGCGGAGGTCTATAGGACGGAGAGCTATCATATCCAGAGCTACTGGGTAATGTCTCCCAGCGATCGGGTCTATAACGATCGGAATAATCTGGACGAGAGCCAGATGAGTGATCGCCATAACTGCTGGGTGGGGTGTGTCCAAAGTAGCCTGAGCTATGCGATGAGAACTCATAGGAAGAGGCGCTGGATGATGAAGACGTAGAACTGTGAGAGGAAAAGGGACGATGCTCATAGGAACCACTTGGTGGTGGAGGTGGAGGAGGACCAGAAGGACCACGGTAATGATCCACAGCTGTACTAATGGACGGACGATACCGATCACGATCCCGATCTTGATCGTGATCTCTGTCTCCATAACCACTGGGACTGGATCCCGGACCATTACTTGGCTTGAAATATATCGGTGGACTGCTCAGGGGACCCTTTGAACAATCCTGACAAGCATTCCTTCGGCAACTCGTTGGAGCATTGCGATCTCTTTCGTAGTAATCATAATCTGGATGCCTCAACAGGTTTGTATCTCTTCGATTGGGACTGGAATACAAATCCATTTGTGATAGAGGAATCTCGATCAATTCACAATCGCCTTGACCATGTCCCGAGGGATCCAAGCGATAGTTGAAGCCCTCGCACATGAAACGCTTCTCATGGCCACATTCTCGCATGCATTCCTCCACACGCTCACAGGAGATTGACCGACGCACCCATTGGGGAGCTATGCGCTTGCCGGCCAATACCCGACGGAAGCAGGCTGAAATGCAGATGAAGTAAAAGCAAAAGATGATGTTCGGCTATGATGATGATGCTGTGGTGTGGCATGTCACTTTACGCAATAGCCAAAGAAAGAAAATAAAGAAGCTCCAAACGTGCAAACAAAAAAGAAGCAAAACTTTGAAAATCACTGAAGCGCAGCCAGAACCAAAGATCGGGCTGGGATTGCGGCACATCCGCTTAACGTTTTCAGTAAATTATGTTCGAGTCATGTTTTCAGTCCATGTACATCAGCCTTCGCCAAAAGATTATCTCGGGCTGGAAAATTGCTGTAGTCACTTCTTAGTTGTTGACTCGGTTGTTCCTCAAGAACGTTGGAAATTATGCAAATTACTTTAATACGCACTCCCAACACACACACACACACTCGCACACAAAAAAACAACCAAAACACTCTGGAAAGGTTTTTGACCGAATTGGGGGTGATGGCTTTCCCTCTTACCTTTGGCATCCTCCACAATGATAATTGTGCTAGTTATATCACTATGTCTGGTAGGACTCACGAATTTGGCATGGCTGTTACTGCTGTTGAGGATCCAGCTTATTAAGCATACATAAAACCACTGGAACCACATTGAATTTAATACTATAAATAATTCAGCCAACCACTAAATTAATTCTGTTTCTTTTTATGATGAATTTTCACTAATTACGCAACCAGCACATTAATTTAATTCAAAAATTTGAATAATTTGAATGTCAACTATGAGGTTTTTTTTTTGGTTAGGTCATGTCATGTCTCAGGACAAACACTACCTTCCTCTCTCTTTCACTCCAGTTCAAACAGACATTCACTTGCTGCACGATCGCGAGAACGATTTCCGAGCACCGACACGCTGTGTGGGCGATTCTAATGGCGAATGAGTTGTGGATGTGGTCAAGCTTGCGGTTTTATACGATATTAGAAAAAAAAACGCGCGCGCGGTTTTAAAAGCTTTATGCTAAGCTTTTCGCTCATTTTTCCGTGGTTCTCTGAAGATGTGGTTTTATTTTTTGCCTTGACTGGGAATTGTTTTTATTAATGAACAATTTTTCGGCAGCTGTTCGAGATCTAGCTTATCTGGGAGTATCGTGAACGAGATCCGAGATAGAGATGCACAAAGTTAACCAAGCGTTGCCAGCTAGTCAAGGATGCCATCACAACATCATACTCGTATCATATAATTACAATAAGAGCAAGGTGTTTAATTAGCTCTAAAAAAACTATTGTCTGACTAAAGGAATTTCATTTAAATTGCTGAATTACAGCTTTTCTGTAGGTTCGTGGCCAATGTCTTGAGAGCCAGTGAATGGATTCTCATTTGAATTTTGAGATGAATGAATTTTGAACTGATGATAAGTCAACGAAATAACTAAATGAAAGAGTATTTTAAACAGAATTTTCGCCCACTAAATTCATCTGACTACGTTGATTATTCACTGGTAGATACATATGTACATATATGTATGTATGTGTTATTCCCTATATTCTAAATAAGATTACCTTTTAAGAAATTTGCAATGTTTTTCTGCATTATTGTACAAGAATTGAGTTGTTCTGCCCCTGGGATGATTACGTTTACAAAAAATTACGGATCAGACCATCGATCATATTACATTATGCATCTCTAACTAGCTAGTTGTTGGAGGAAAAAGCAACTGCGACTTGAGCGCATTTCCGTTTCTGAACCAATGTCACTGCTGTCGTTGGTGCATTGTGGGTGGTTTTTGCTGCATTGGTTTGTGTTTGTGTTGCTTCTTTTTTTTCGGCTAGTTGGATTTGCATACAATGCTGCCCCTCTGGGTCTAAACGCCGCCTAGTCAAGTGCACCATGTTCTGCACTCTTACACAATTTCATAGAACATAAAAAAAAGATAAAACAAGAAAAGAATAAGTTAAAGAACAACAGAGCTGAAACCTTTGTATAACGCTTCCGCTTTGCGTATTCTTATCATTCAAGTGTCGGTAGCCATCTGTCCCACGCCTAATAAAAACCAAAAAGTACGAGTAACTTATGCTAACCAACTAATCTAACTAACTTACTAAGGTGCACACACGACAAGCGCAAAAATTAATTGCGTCGACAACTTGAATATCATGAACATGTCAACTCCGATTCTGTCAGTTGAACTTGGGATTCTTTCTGGGCTTATGTCACCTGTGGGGGAGTTCATGTACTCTCCGTCACACTTGAAGAGCTCCAACAAAAGTCAAATAAAAGGAAGTTGAGTCAAAATCAAAATACAAATTGCTCTTTGATGAACTAACTGGCGGGGTAATTTAAGTTTTAGAAATATCATAAATCTTTTGCTATTTTTTATTTTTATTTTTTCCCAATGTTGACAAGGGAATTTTCTTGCCTTGGAGATGAGATCATGGTAGGCAACGAAAATGGCCATGGAAAATTCATACTAGTATAGTGCCAGTTTTCCGCTTCATAAAACCAGCTAAGTACGGATCGAGTCGAGTTCAATTGATAAATTACCCAAACACCGCATTGATAACCTAGATTTTGTTCATTTTTGCAATTTATCAAAGCTCTCTGACCCCGCGCATTATATTTATTTATTATAGTTTATGCGAGCTTTTATTTTTTTTAGTATTGAGCACATGCCACATTGGCCATTGCCATAGATGCAACCACCCACCCACCAACCTACCAACCCACCACAACTGACGGGCATTATGACCAGGCCTAATGGGTTTTTTTTTATAATTTTAGTGTTGTTACGCAAAATCAAAAGCCAAAGAATGTGGGTCAACTGTCTAAATCGGTGTGCACTGTGTTTGTGAGTGTGTGTGTGTGCGATATTGTAATGAGTTTTAATTGTTTACTACATTCTTTTTTTTAATTCTAGATTTTAGTTGTTATTGTTTTTCTTTTTTTAAAGCGTATTTTTTAAAATCAAGTGACCCGTGTCATAGGCTGGTTATCGAATCCAAAGAATTAGTTTTAGATGCAGTAAGCAGGAGAAGTAAATTTTGTAATTTGCCAAGCAAGTCTACTTACCCTTCATTTCCTCCATCGGATAACCTAGTTGGTCACGATCTCTGTCGCTTGGACGCTCTAAAAGAAAAAAAAAACTTTAATAAAATGAAGTTTAGTTTCAAGAAAAAGACAACGGGTAAAAGTTAGAAAGGATTCGCTAATCCTTAGCAGTTATTCCAAAAACATTGAAGTTACAAGTCCAGCTAAGAACCTTTTTTTGGACTCCAATAGCGACCCCTTCTGCCTATGCCTCCATTTTCTTTTGAGAATGACACTCTTTTTAATCATTTTGCTGCATATATAAAACGTTCACGAATGCTGTTAATGAAATGATACAAAGTTGGAACTTCCCCTTACGTTACGGGCCATCGTCACCAAAATTGTTGAGCACTTAACACAGTAATTTTTACTAGTCAGATGTGACAAGATTTAGTTACATCTGCGATAGTCTAGTCTCAGCTTGTCTTAGGTGCTCGAAGACAAAGCACATCGTCTCCCAATATAAGCAAGACATGTTATGGGTATTATAATGATTTCTACTTACTTCTATGACCATGGATATAATCATCGGGATTAAAATATGTGGCTATGGACTTGTCATCATCATAGCCATCGCCGGGACGCATTTCGCTTCCGTTGCGGCGCACATAATCATCTCGGGGTGGCGGCATCTGTGGCATAGGGCGTGTCATGCCATAGCTATCACCATGAGCGGGTGGATCTGGCCGATTAGTATAGTCCGGCCTGGGCTCATAGCTGGGACTTGGTCTCGGTCCATAAGAAGGAGGCGTGGAACTATCATAGGGTCGTGGTGGCGGCGGATAATCATTGTCAGGACGTTGTGGCAGCGGCGGAGGAGGCCGCGGAGGAGGATAGCTAGGCCTCTCATCCGCTGGACGCATAGTAGTGGGTGGCGTATACCTTTCCGGTGTACCATAACTATAGCCATTGCCGTAACCCAAACCGAAAATTGGTCGGGGAGGACCATGTGGCGTTGGCCTAACACTATCCTCATCCAACGGAGCATAGTGGGGCCTGTAGCGATCTTCAACCTCTGGAGCATTAGCTGCATAACCACCTGGTATGTACACTTCTTCGTTGGGTGCCGGATAGTTGGGTTCGTAAAGCATAGGATACTTGTAGAGTGGATAGATATCATGGGAGAAATACAAACGATCGCCTATGCCTCCCGGAGCTGATGCTGGTGGTGGTGGAGGTGGTGGCAGTGAACCATCAGTATGTGGAGTGGGGTTTACCACCAGCACTGGGGCGTTGCCGACATCTAGTGGTCGGTTGGGTAAGTTCACTGGCGTTGGTCCCGGACTAATTGGACTGGGTCCCGGATCGGGATGGGCAATCGAATTGTCGCTCAAATCAAAGCAATTTGTTTTACGCGTATACAAATCAAAGTCGGGATCGAAAATAACCCCACCAGGCCTTCCACTGCTGCCTCCGTTACCATTGCCATACTGCTCCGACGACAACTGACATGTGCCGTTTCCGCGTCGATGCACACTATACCAAAAAGTACACAGAAAGATTGCCGATTCAGTTTGAGATTGGGTAATCGTTTGACAGCAACAGCAACAACAACACAAACAACAACAACTCACCCGAATGAGATGGCCTGACACTTCTCGCCCGCCTGTAGGCACTTCTCCTTGCACATCTTCAACGAGTTGGTGTCTTCGGTGCGGAAGGTCTTCTCAAATGGCAGCATGGCTTCCAAAGCAATTCGTTCGAAACAGTCTACACAAAATAAAAAATAAAAATAAAACAAAGAAAAATTCAATTTTTATATTAAATGCCAGACAAAAGATCAAACATTGCAAATGATCAGAGGGGATGAAGTGAAGAAGAAATACTAAAATTACATCATCTCATCTGGGTGCCAGTTCCACTTGCACTTTCAAGGCCATCTCTTGGACCCGGGTCGGTACAATCTGGTACGGTAGGTTAGTTTTATTAGGTTCTGCAATTGCCAATTGTCTCTCTTTTTCGGCTTTGTTCTTTATTTAAATTAGAATTCTAATTTTTCGTACTTTTGTGTTTTACTAACTTTGCGTGCCGCTGGGACGCACCTGACTGCCAATTAACCCATGTGTGCCTCAGACGGTTTTTTGTGTTGTTGTATTTACCCTATGAATAATTCAGAAAGGTCAGCGAAACAAAATAAAAAATAGACAAAATTTTTGCTGTTGCCGGTTTCTGTGTTGGTGGAGTTAGTTATGCTTGATGGATTGACACTCAATCATAATGATCATTGTGATGACGATGATGATCCATTTAGAAATTCATGGTTCATTTTACAGCTTGAACTTTCGCTTTTACTTTTACCAATTTCTATACTTGAATGAAAACCAAATTGCCATTAAATAATATGAGAATATATTAATTGGATTAAAAAACCTTAAAACTGTTGAACACCTCCACACGCGATTCTATAATGCAGTTATATTTAAATAGATATGGGGGTAGTCGAATGTGAAATGATTCTATCACTAGATGCTCTCCCTATCATCATGATTATCATCAAAAGACTAATCCATCTAAAATTCTAACCTTTGCATAATAAAGTTACCCGTTCTTACGATCCTTGAAAATAAGAAGAACAGCCAAATTTACAACAATTCCTTATTAAATACAAAGATAAATAAAATAAAAGTTCTTTGAAAATTAAGCAAGATCAAATATAAATACATATAGCAAATTTGCAATATTTGAACCGTCTGTTTTTATTGAAAAATATTTCTCGAAGTCTTGTTAATTTTTAATAGAATCTTTTTCAAGTTTCTTTTAGGTAAATCAAAAATTTTAATTCAAATAAAAATGATTAATCGAATTGAAAATTTCTGTTATGCTACAAAACTTTTATTATTAACCAAAAATATAAAATTGCTGTTTTTCTTTTACAGACATTAAATAAATCTATTAAAAAAGAGACAATAAATTGAAAGTCTCAGAATTGAGTTTGACTGATATAAAAGAAGTTAATTTTGATCATTATTTTATTACTTTAATTTGAAGATTGTTTATGATAGTTTGGAATAGATACGATATATATATAGATTACTCCTGCTGCACTTGTTTTTCGCATCTTCTTTAACACACACTTACCATTGCGTGCTGATACCAGCTGATTATCCACAGTTAGTGCCGCTATAACATCGAGATTGATGATTATGTGCACCGCCCAAAGCCAGCATAATATCCGCTGTTGAAGCTTTCTTTCTATTATAGCATACATGTTTTCGTTTTGGTTTAGATTTCCACTTGAGTAACAATTTCCTTTTTGTCACTCTTCTTTTTGTATTTTCTCTATATTTGTTTTAATTGTAAACTTTTTTATTACACCAAATATTTTTTTACCATTTTTCGTTTTTTATTTTTTCTTGTGTAAGTCTTAACAGAGCAACTGTTTAGATAGACGAGAGTTTGTTAACTGAAAGACAGCAACCAATGTGAGGCGCGTAGAAACCTTCTTCTGTGGCGCCCCTTTCTTTATATTCGCACTCGCGTGTCAGTGCGCTTCATTTCTTCTTTCTTTTGTATATTTCGTTTATTGCCGTTTCTGTTTCGGTTTTTTGTGCTTTTTAGGTTTTTTTGTTGCTGACGGCTTTCGCGGCGTTACGTTTCGCTACTTTTCACATTCTTTTCACCGTTAATTATATTGCCAAAATATGCAGATCATTAAAAAATGAGCTAAGAGATCAGAATAGAAGAGTGTGGGATCATCTTAAGCTTTTTTTGGTTTATGTATCAAGATTGCGGAAGAAGCTAAGAAATACATTATTAAAATTGGAAGTGGGGAAGTACTAGTGGAAGAGACAGAGAGAGAGAGAGAGAGAGGGAGCGAGAGAGAGACGGAAAGAGAGTCAATAACCTAACCTGGGCAGCCAACCGAGCGCTTTGCCATCTATCTCTGTCTCTCTCTATGACTCTTCCTTGACGATGACGCCAGAGTTGGGCTCCTGACCTTTCGTCCAACTGTTTAACTTGCCTCAATAATTATAAAAAAACAAAATTCTAATGACAAAGTGTTCAGCAATGCGTAAATCTAACAATTGGCCAACTCATTGCCAAATGTAAAATCGAAAAACAAAACCCCAAAAATATATTAAAAATTTTTAATTGTCTCTTAGTATGGCAATTAATTTAGGTATTATGTCTATTTGAGAGAGAATATTCATTTGATTAATGATGTTGGGAGTTGACGTTCTATAAGCAACGGAATGAAATCAGTTTTATTTTTAATAAAAACAAAAAACTAGAATTTTCATCTTCATTTTTTTCTTCTTTTTGTCGCCTTTACGCTTGGAGATTTGAATAGCCGGGAAAGGTAAGATAACGGTAAATTAGCGAATGAAAGTCGTTTCGCTTTGACACTTGCGAATTTTTCGGGGCTAATGACTAATAAGAAAGTTCTGTCACATCCCCCCCCCCCCCCCATTTTACACCCTTTTACTTGATTTCTATACGCTTTTCTTTTATTCTTAATTTAATTCCTTTTTTGTATTTTTTGGTTTTTATATATTTAATTCTTTTTGTTTTTCGTCTCGTTACGTTTCGTTTGGTTTCACTTGCGACTCTCCACGATCCGATCCGCACTCGCTAAACAATTCAAACTGAATAAAAATATTCTGATTTAGTTGTATTCGAAACTCATCGAAAGAGCAGAAAGCAGCGCCGGCAGCAGTTGCTGCGTCAGCATCAGCGTCGACAGCGCAGCAACAGCGCATCGGCATCAGCAGAAGCGTCAACAAAAAAAGGCATCGCCACTCCACACTGATTCACTCATTTGTTTAGCGCGCGAGGCTCTGCAGAGATCGTCATTATCATCATTAGCATTACCTATGCTGCTCCCACTTGAGACTGAAAATGGGAATGGGGTTGCAATTGGGCCCGGGGTGAGAGAGGGGGTTTCTCTGGCGCTTGCTTTAGTTTCGTCTTTGCCCCGCCACTTCCTCTAATAGGCCCGGCAATGACTCTTGAAAATTGTTTTAAAAACGAAATTATAATAAGAAATATAAATAATTTTGACCCAACGAAGTTAAAATACTCTAAGACACAATAAGTCTGAAAAGTTCTCTAAAATTAAGTGGATCAAAAATATATGCAAATATATACAAATATATACAAATATGTTTTGAAGTACAGATTTACATTTAAACGTAATTTCTTTTTATTCTTAACAAATATATTTAAACCGATTTAATCTTATTCAGGCGATTCGATAACACTTCTTCAAACTTGCTCAAAAATATATTTTTATTTTTTGGATCTATTGTGGGTATTAAATAATTAGTTTAATGAGTGATGATTTTGTAAGAGCAATTAGAGATGTCTCTGACTTGCTCTTTGCTTACTGAATTTAGTAGAGCATTTGAATTAGAACCACTTGTAAACACCGGGAAGAAGTTTTCAAGAGAATCACAGTGAAGAGAAATGGCATAATAATCATAAGGCATTTACGCTTTGTTAGACAAATGAAATTCAAAATTTAACGGACTGCACTTGAAATTTTGGCAGCTGCTGAAGCGTTAATTAGTGCAAGTTTTCACAAAACACAACCAAGAAGAAACAAAATACATAAAACAAAATACTTTTTAAATTTAAAAAGTGGTTTGGTGGAGAGAGCAAAGGGGGAAAGGGAAGGTACAAAGATTCATAATTGGCGACACCTTTAAGTGCTGCGACCTTGTCATGGTTGCCGGCGTCGTCTAATTCAGGCCGGGGCTGTTCTTCATCAGCGCCCCGGCTTAGCAGCAGCAGAAGCAGCAGAGGGAGTCGGCAGCAGCGGCACCTCCTCGATTCTCTATAAACTGAGCTGATCTCATAGCCTGACTGCCGATTAATTTGCATATCAGGAATTAAAAAGAATTTTTTCAAGGTGCAGCAGCTGCCTTTGAGTTTTAACCAAGAATCTGACGCCTTCCTGAAGCGATTGAAAGATTACCAAATTTCTTGTTTGCCAATTGCCAATATTTCTTGCACAACCAAATTTTTAATGTATATTTGCATTTGGAGGCTGCTCCAAATTCACTTGTATCTACATACATACATACATATGTACATATATAAAATGCATGCCCTCGCCTTTTGCTTTTGGGCCCTATCAAAAATCGCATCAAAGAAAAAATTCATTCAAAATTCACAAGGCGATTGGCATTTTGGCGGACGCACTGCGCCTGCCAAGTGGGAAAAATATTACCATCACGTTTTTCTTCGATTTTTAGACTGGACAGCGTGAAAATTTCAATACACAGCGCGTGTCTAAAAGAGCCGATATATATATACTATATCTATGTATACATACATATGTACATATGTATGCACAATATAAACTATGTGCTGATCAGAGTGGGCAGACGTACAAATGTCCGCAGGAACTCGCGCATCATGTAATACCCCAATCCAAGCAACTCTAGCTATCCAACTCCCATCGATTGGGTAAACAATATGTACAATACGATATCTGTTATGGTGCATATAAATTTTCATTCAAAGGTGATTGACAGTTTTGGGGTAGTAAGTCGGAAGCAAAATGTAACACTAACTGATAACACACACCCACACGAAAACGGAAGGGCTGATCAAAAATTCAACAGACGTTTGAAAAGAAAACTTACCTTTATTTCTTGTAAAAGAACAGCGATTAAAAACTTTATTGAACTGGAGATGAGACTCAAATACCAAATTTAAGTTAATTGAAAATCCAATTCAATTTTTATGTACGCACAATTTAAACTACTTAAAAAAAATGAATTTTAATTCTTTAAACACTTCTATAAATTAAAGATTTAACGTCTATAATATTTAAAAAGAACAAATATCCGCATAATTGCAAATTTGCCACTGATTATATTTATAAAAGCTCTTCAAATAAAGAATAAAATTTGTATTAAGGGGGAAGAAAATAAAATTCTAAATTATTTTCTATCTAATACAATATGTAATACAATAACCTAAAAATTGTAATAAATTAAATCTATATAAAACAAAAAGTTTCAAATTTTATCTGTTGGATAATTGGTTAGAGTGAAAAATTAGACAAATTATCCCCAATTTAAGATTAAAACGTTAATAATGTAGTATATTAGAAATATTTAATTTAAGTAATTCCATCACAGGCAATCGATCACACTTTATGGAACGTTTTTCGGAGATTTCCGTTTGAACCTCCTATGTAGAACCGGTTTTTCTTAGCATTCATTTCCTTCTTATCGTAAACGATTTGTGTAAAAGTCTTGCCGATTTGCGTTCAATCATGTTAGCCCAATTGATTCGAAACTTACCTCTGCCCCCTTACTCCCCGCTTCTGTATGTATGTAGTTTATGTACATTGAGATCAGCATATGCATAAGACATATCCAGCAAAACATTTGATGTCGTTATAGATCATTTAAGAAACTCCCCCCCGCACACACACCTGCAATAATCTGTGTCCAGCTGATCAACATCTGCATTGATTTGGCAACAACAGACATCGAAATCAAATGTTAACATGACGCAGACCCAACAGCGCCCCAATGACCGATTCCCGCAAGCTATAGTATGACTATGTATGAGATGTAAGTGATGCTATTCGGTTTGTTCCATATTCGTGGAAAAGAAAAAACCCGCCTAGCAGGAAGTATTTGCATTCGCTGTCGTTTGCTTTGGCAATTTCGGATTCGCGGGACGGTGTTCATAGAAAATGAAAGTAAATATAGTAGTAATAAGTATATACATATGTATGTACATACATACATACATATATAATAACAATCTGCAGTAGCCAAACCCAAAGTCCCCCCCAATTTAGACCCGATATTGTTTTTCCTTTTATTTATTTTTTTTCGGTGCTATTAGGCTGCACGCATGGGGAGCGATGTCTCCATGTTATATATATGTATGTATATATATATATTTATCATAAAGCAAACAAAATAACCATTATGCAATTTGCCAAGTCTAAAGCGGGCAATTTGTGGCGAGAGATATCCCTAGTCTAAAATAGCCCACATACCTGCGTCTACTAGCCTGGTTCAGGTCGGTTAGCTGCTTAAGAGCGGTTCCAGGTGCATTTAACTGGCGTTTTGGTGTTGGTACATATAAATGTTATGTCAGGGCATATAAAATCATCACTAAACGAATCTATAACTACAACAAATCGTGTAATGCATGATGTATGTGTATACATACATACATACATACATATGCATGTATGTACATATATCTATGGCTATTGTTAAGTAATTGCCTAAAATGCGTTTTATTGCAAATTTCCGTTACTTGTTTTGAATCGTACGTGATCTGTGTTTAATGTTGACCCATTTAATTGGACAGCAAACACATTCAAGGTCGTTTTTGCGTCAAGAGAGAGAAAGAGATGTTTGCGGTCTGATATGGGGAAAGGAGGCTACTGGAACATAAACTGGAGGGTAGCAACTGGATATTGCGGATTAGCGTGACAATTTCGGCCCTCACGTTCACTTTTTTTTTTTTTTTTGTTGTTTCTTCTTTTAGTGGTGAGAGATGTCTGCAGAAGGTCACCGAAGCTAAACGATCCGATACAATGGTAATAATCATAAATAATATTAATATGTGCTACTTGATCATTCACTTGGAATGGTTTCTGAAAGCCCCCTCCCCCCTTCAAAAAGAAGACTAAAGCAACAAGAGCTATGACAATTGTGATTATGAAATTAATGTCATTCAGTTATTATATTACACAAAAGATACAAACAAATGTGTGTATATATACTAGACATATATACAAGACATCAAAAATCTGCACTACATTATTGTCATCCGGGGTCAGTCAAAGTTCGATTGCCAGGTAAGACCTTAAAGTTCGAGTTTTCCAGCAACTGATGCGTGGACAGCAGCCAGTGGACAGTATATGTACATATATACATACACACATTTATATATTGTTAGTAGAAACGACGAAAACGAAGGCAACAACAGAGAGTCGTAAAACCGTTAACATTGCATTGGAAGCGATGGCAAAGAGTTAACATTTTTCTGTTGTTGAAATGTCTCACGTATTGCCTGTGGTCTGTTGTTGTCGGATCGGCTTTGGCTGCATTGGAATTGGGTATAAAACAGATGAGTCGCAAGCCTTTGATTATCAGTCAACGGTGGACAACATTGGCAGCAGTGCATCGATTCGAAATTTTGTGTTCAATTCAAAAACCCACCCCTTCCAAAAAAATATCAAAAATGAACACCCTGAACGTTTTTGTAAGTGAAGATGCTTAAGGATGAAATAAAGTGATGAATATTGTGAAATATACATTTCCAAGGAATGCAAACCAAAAAACCCGATCGGATGTCGGTTTTATACACCAGTTAATTTTTTATTACGGTTGACAAGTGCCGTCGATTATATAGAATTTAGTTTAAATTAATGACAACCATGAAAATCATCTCAGTATTGGACAGAAAGAAAGCGAAATGAAACCTTTTAGGCCTTCAACACTTGGATTCAATTGGAACGACGCAGTCCTGTCAAAAGTCTGCTTGCAATTTCGGAAAACTACTTAAATTTTTGTTTATATTCATATCGGTAACCGAAACGGTATAAAAAACGACAGTCATAATCAATTTTAATAAGTTTAGGTTCTGTATAATTAAGTCAAACCAATAAGAATTACCGTAGCAACTTTAAACTAAAATTGAGAAATTAATTATTCTATTTGAACGGGAAAGTTTTTAATTATCTTAAATATTAATTAATTTTTAACAATTTTTTTATATATTTCTTTTCCAGGTGTTTGTTGCTCTGTTCGCTGTGGCTTATACCGCACCTAGTCCTGGTTTCTTCGGCAAACAGTGAGTAACATCTAAATTAGTATAATCTATTTAAACTATGGAAACGATAAATAACCAACATAAAACCAATTTCCCGTCTAAACTATATTATGCAAACTGCTTTGTAATCTCTAACAAGCATTCATATGGCTTTTTAAACGCTCTCAGTCGGGCATTATGAATTATATTGTAAATATTACTCGTACAATTACCAGCGAAATGAAGCAATCAAAACACTTATATTAAAGCCCTAACCTAGCCCGATTGATTATAGACCCAACTCGACTAGTTGAGTTCAATTACCATTGAACTTACTTCGATTTGTTGGCAATGCCGATTGGCCATAGGAATTTCACACAAGCCAACTTACTTGACGCATTGGCATTTAATTCATTTGATTTCATTTCAGTTCAGTTTAGTTTTTTTCTTTTTATTTTATAATGCGCACATAATTGCTAAGGCTTAATTAAAAATTCCGCACATTGACGTTGTCTTTGTCGCTATCTTTCTCGTTGCTGTTGTTGTTGTCCGGGTTTGAGTCTCCTGCCAACTAACTCTAAGCAATCCACGTCGAGTTCAAGCAAGTGCAACAATATATTTGATTAGCTAATAAACAAACAATTTCTGCCAATTATACATATGTTATATCCCCCGCTTTTCCCTTATTTTATTTTATTGGCACTCCTAATCTGACTTTCATTTACTTTCCATCACAGTGAACACCACACGATTCATGTTCCCTATAAGGTCCACACAGTGCATCATCATCATGTCCAGAAAGTTCATGTGCCAGTGGTAAAACATGTCCCAGTGCCCATTTACAAGGAGGTCCCGGTCCACCATGTTCATCACGAGGAGATTCCCGTACCAGTTCATCATGTGCATCATGAGGAAATTCCAATCCATCATGTCTATGAGGATCATCATGATTTCCACAAGGGCTGGAGCCACGGACACGGACATGGCTGGTAGTTAATTCCATCTTCACCTGCCCTTCTGATCTGTAAATATTGTACAAAACCATGTAAATAAAATAAAGTTTTTGAATGTATATCCACATATGTTTGTATATTGGCGCTATGTGTGTGTGTGTGTGTGTGTATCTCTGGATTGGTTTTGGGTCTACTTTGTATTGGGCCATGTAATTAACCAGTCTCTTGCGAAATTATAATTTCCAGTTGCACTTGACCTTGGCTCGACTAAAAAGGCGGCAATTAAGTTGGGAGTTTTGCAAGAACGACTTTCACAAATCTTTTTGTAAATGAGGGTCAACCGCTAGTGAATGCTGCTGGTGTCCACTCCTTGCTCCAAGCAGCGGAACTTGTTCGGCATGCCTGCATTCTAAGTGCATGACGAAGAGTTAACGATTAAAACACCAGTTTCAGCAATTGTTTCAAACCTTTTTTATAAAGTCCCTGTAACAGCCAAATATAATATGTTAAGGGTATTCTTTTTTATTTATCCCTTTTAATGAGCTCTGTTAAAATTAACAGCCACGCTGTTGCGCAATCGCATTACGCAATCGGTTAGTTTAATATTTTTCGCAATCTAAAATCTGACAGTGACCTATGTATGTATGTATGTATGTACATACATACATATGTATATAAAATATATACATAAATAGAACGAAACAGTAACCAAAAGTCAGTTATTGGTTTCTCAAATTTTCTAAAATTTATATAGATATTTATATATGTATGTATGTATGTATGTATGTATATGCGTTTGTGTATAATTATTGCCTATAAATCTATAAATTTCCTAAATTGAGCTCCTTTCCCATTCATTTAAAACTCAAATTATTTTGACCAACATTTTTCTTTTTATTTGTCGCCAACAACAGACAAAAAAATTGTTCATTTATTGAGAACATTTTGCAGGACCGTGGAAACGGTTCTTGCTAATCTTAGTGGCAGTAGGGGAAATTGGGGCATTGGTGCGGAGAGACGCCTGCGGGATAGAGACGCTCTGTCCAGCCTGGTAGTGGTGGAGCCGCAACTGGAGCAGCAGCATGACCGGCATTAACATCACAATACGGATAATTGGGACATGTTTGGGGATTAATGCCAGCTGGATATTTGTCACCGCCAGCCGATGGAGCAGGAGCAGCATTCCATGAGGGTTGGGGTTGCCACTGAGGCTGTGGTTGGTTCCATTGAGGTTGTGGCTGCCACTGCTGTTGGGGCTGTTGCCACTGAGGCTGCGGTTGTTGCCACTGAGGCTGAGGAGCACCCCACTGCGGCTGAGGATTATGCAAGCGAGCGTTATCACAGATTGGAAAACCAGGGCAGTCCTGTGGATTCACACCCGCTGGATACTGGGCAGCTTGCTGATGCTGTGGCTTGGCCAATGCCAATGCCGAGCATGAGACGAACAGGAGCTGAGAAGGAGACCCATTAGCTATATCCAAAAATCCATCGGCGGTGAGCAGTCCATTTTAGTCTACTTACCACTTTGAAGAACATCTTCCTGGCTGTGTGTGTATGTGTGAGTGTGTGTGGGATGGGTGGGTAATCCTTTAAACCAAATTGGACTATAAAGTCGTAATGCAATAAACTTCCAATTGGATTCCTGGTCAACGGTGCACTGTTGTACCATTGCTCAGTCATCAAGCTTTTATACCCGAACCATTAGCTTAGAACCCGAGTCTCTGTCTCTGTCCCAGTCTCGGTCTCGGAATCGGTTTCACTTTCAACGGCAACTCTAAAGTGCATTTGTTGTTATTATTATTGTTGTTATTGGTAGTGCTGCTGCCGCTGCCGCCGCCGCTGCTGCTGACTGATCTCGCGCATATTTTGCTTGATTGGCCCAACAGATTATTATTAGACTCTGGGTCTTTGTTGTGGAGCGCGCGAACAAATAAATCGAATGGGGTTTGGACATATCGGGCAACCAGACGGACAGACAGACTATACGAACACAGAAACACTCTACACTCTACTCCGCAGAGAGATCAGGTTACAGGTATGCCGTCATTAGCAATGAACTAAGCCCCCAACTTGCATTTTGGCAAAAAATAAAAGAAACTCTAACCGAAATAAAATCTTTGTCTATTTTTGCGTTGGCGTTTAACTCCCATATGGCCATTTGTTTCTACATCATATTGCAGCCGCCGGCCGGCCCTTGCCTTCTCTTCATGAATCACTCTATTCATTTTGCCCATTGCCATGCCCAATGCCCCATGTCTATGCTCTATGCCCAGGCCACATGTCGTTGATGTTGACGTCGCCATCCGCCGCCTGCCCGGAAGGCTTTTGGCCATATCAAGACCAATATAGTCACACTCATTGAATTGCGGGAGGGGAGGAGGGTAGGCAAATATTGAAACTGGTTTCAGTGCAGCGAACTTGCACTAGATTTCAATGCAAACATTCGAGAGGTGCAATTCTAAAACTTCTCAAAAATTAGGGTTGCAGCCAATCTAAGAATATTCACACCATATATGTATGTATGTATATACATATGTATATGTACATACATATGTATATGTATATACATATATATACTATGTTCCATTTATGAAAGATTAAATTTGTTCATCATATTTTCTTAATTTTCCAATGTTTAGTGAGAAACCTATATATGTAATTGTTCTTAAGTAAAACGTTTTGGAAGTACCTCAAAAAATTCCAGTTTAAAGGAATTTAAAGGTTCTATATTATCATTTCTAATACAAAAATATTAAACTATTCGAATCCTAGAAAAGGAGAAAATACTTAATCCATTTTCTTGGCAAACATTCATTTGTAATTAAAATGTTTTCGTCTCAATCATAAAAATGTCATTTAAATAGCTGATAAGATAATTACCTAAAGATATAAAAATATACATTTGCATTCTGCATTTATTATTAACATCTAAAATATCATACCTTTCCTTAAATAAGAATGTTGTCGTGCAGGTACTTATCAAAATTCTATTCAAAAATTAATAACTAATTTAAAGAAATTTGTACAAGTAGAAACAAAAGCCTTCAGTTCTGCAGGACCATTTTCCGACCAAATCGTCTCCAACCATGGTTAGAATTCTTTCAATTGCAGCTTAATAAAGAGGATTTTTACAAAATGTATATGTTGTTAAACGTTTTGAAAGTTTAAAAATTAATAATATCAAAGATGGATAAACCAATGACAAATCGTAATGTAAGCCAAGTGCGGATAAAGTACATTTTTACTAGGATTATTGGACTAAGAATTCTGACGGTGTATACAAAATTGTACATGTTTTGTATTGGTACTAGTTTAAAATATTTAGGCAGGTTTAGTCCAGCCCTAGTTTACTGCTATTAACTTGTTTGAGATATGGTAATATTCTGAATACCCGTTATATACCCACACTTTTACGCACACACACACACACACAGGAGCAAACGCATGTCAATGCCAGCAACGCCTCACGCACCAACACTTCCTGGGCTGAAGCTTGAGCCTGGCTAGGTCTTGGACTTACGTCAGAGATCAGAGACCCCCTCAGAGCTATGAGTTGTGAAATTCAATTACAAGGCGAAGAAAAATGCCACACAAATTATGAGCTAATCAGAGCCCCCCGGGCAATGCAACAAAAATACAAACACACATATGTACATACATACATGCATCATAGATATAGGCAATCACACACATGTATATACATATGTATGTTTATCGTATAATGGACACACCATGCCCAATTGTTGGCAACGGTGTAACAGATTTAGTTTAATTCTTATAATTTGTGTGTTGCTGCTGCTGCCGCCGTCGCTGCCCGTCGCCTGGCGAGGAATGTGCGCGGGCGCGGCTTTGTAGGTGGCTTTACTTTGGTCCACTCGTGCTGGCTGGTGTTGCAGCCAGATCTCGTTAGCCTTGATCAATGGCCCGGAAAATGTGTAAAGAAAAAAAGCTAGCGAAATAGAAATTGTTGACTGTTCGCATAATGCTTCATGTTCAGTCCAAATGACCGAGCAGTCCAGGCCTTGTGTGTTTGTTCTCGCTCTTGTAAACTGATTTTTCATTTTCGTTTCCTTTTTTAAATTCTGTTGCTGTTGTTCTCACTTGGCGCGCTTTTTGTTTTTAAATGTTTATTATGACATTTTGTTTTCTTAATTATCCATTTCCTTCTACAGACCAGTTAGCGGAGGGGTGTGGTTGAAAGAAAGTTGCCTGAACAAACAATTTTGAGTATTTTCAATTTACAATTCCTCCTTTCTGTATTTCAACAATATCCAAAAAACAAAAAAAAATTCTTGTAGATTTAAACTAGTGAGTTTTTCCTTTTTTAGGGGGCCTTAAAAGATTCTGATAAAAACTTTGCTTAGACAATTAAATTAAATTAAGTCGCTTTTTATTTAATGGCCAATTCTGCGGCTATAGCTGCGCTGACAACAGTCTGTGCCTCTGGCTCTACATCTGCCTCTGCCTCCGTTTCTGCATCGATTTCCATTTTTGTTACAGTCGTTGTGGCTGCCGTCTCCTCGTTGGCGCCACTTTCAGTCGTTGTTGCTGGAAAATCTGGCAGAAGGGCACGGCGAACCAGTTGCTGTTTATCTATTAGCCCAAATATATATATGTAATAAGTATTGATTCTTAAATTAATATTCTAACCAACTAACCAGAACTTTCTTGCTCATCATCAGATGATGAATCACTGTCAGAACTGTCATTGCGCCGTGCTGAGAGCGGCGTCAAAGAACCTGGGGAGGAATTAAGCGTTATACGTGGACCCACAGGGCGCTTCTTACGTGCCGGATTCAAGGCATTACAAAATGCACATCGAAATGTAGTAAAATCGTATTCTTCCTGCGGTAGCATGCCTAATAATGGTAAATATAAAACTCAATTGACATCCATACAGAAATCCATCAATCAATTCTCACCATTATGGGCATTGCACTCTCTGCAGATCATGCCATACCGATTATTTGGCGTATCGCCTACAATAAAGTCCACTAGACGATCAAGAGCGCTCCGCGACCGATCATCAATTATGGGAAATGGTGTGCGACGGCGCAGCTCTTGTCCAGTTGGCAATTGCGGGGACGAGGACGTCAACGACAAAAGATTACTATTTAGATTATTATTGACATTGCGATAGGCACTAGTATAAGGAGTGAGGGAGCGTTGCGGCTGTTGCCTCAAAGCTACTGCTGCGCCTGACGGTTGGGGAGTGACCGGCGCCGAGTTGCTTGTTAATGTGCGATTTAGCGACTGCAAACTCTGTGCACGGGCTTGTGTACCCAACTGTCCAATAACGCGATTCTGTTTCTTGTCGCCAAAACGTTCCAAGAGATTCACGGCCACCTGCCATGAAAAAAAGTAGTAAGAAAAGGATTTATTTATTAATTACTTGTTGCAAATACATAAGTTAGTTAAGTCGATCTAGTCGTTTCCGCTTATTTGTACATACAGATGAAGTTTTTTGTCAAATCATAGAAATAATAGTTATATTTAGCATTAGTTATGGGAGAGAATAACGTAATAAAAGTTGCATAACAATTCTTTTCAAATTGTCTGAAAATAATGGTTTTCTATCACCAATTTAAAGTGAATATATTCATTTATTCATTTGTCCAAAATCGATAATCATATTTAGAATCAAAGTAGAATATACTATTGTTCGGATATGCGTTAATTCATGTGATATAAACTAAGAAAAATATCTTAAAATTTGAATTAAGCAGTAAACCTTTCATAGTTGACAGTAAATAAGTGTTTTTGAATAAAAAGTCAGAGATGAACCTTTTACATCGGTGACTTAATAAAACGGATTCGCTCAGAAAATATTCAGATTTCTTTTATTTTTTTCGTAGTTTCGAGGTGAGTAAAAAATCGAATACTATTTGTATGAGTGAGTGGGGTTAGTATGGGAGTTAACTAGAATTCGTAAATTAAGAGTTTCGAATCACAATTATTTTTCGTTAAATTCAATCAAAACATAAAGAAATTTTATTTTATTGTCAACAAAGCAAATTTAATAAAAAAAACATTTACGTAAAATTTTTTAGTCTTTTGCTCATTCGTTAAATCTCATTACTCATACTTTATTCATTAGAAAATCATTACACGAAAAACTCAACCGACAGGACTCAACTGATAACAAAAACAAAGCCTCATGACAAGGATATATTATTTTTATGCTTTGGGTTTCCCAATTCTGTATGCGGTAAAATATATGGTATTAGTATTTGTGAATTTATATATTAATATGAATATCAGTTATATAATATCATTCCTCTTAGAACATATTTTTCTTTTGATTCATATGAATGCAGATGTACATATGTATGTATATGTATATGTACATCTATTATAGTTTTTCTTATTGGACTTTTCTTTATATCCGACTAAATTAATTAAATATTACTCATTTTAACAATAAAGAATTTTATACCTTATGCCATACCATCACCTTTTCTCATTGACCCCCTTAGAATACGTTTTTTTCAATCCCAGGAAGTTCGAGTAGCCGTATCTTACGATACCGACCCAACTTAAATAACAATATAAGATGAAAGAAAATATCTATCTATATCGTATAAGTATACATATATAAAGTATTTGTGCCATAGAATGCTAATAAATATATTTAATTTGTTTTTTTTTTTTTTTAATTTTTTCCCCGATGTTCGGGAAACCTTCCATAACTTTCTGATTGTAAATCGCTCTTATAAGTATCATTAATGGAAAATTGTGTAATGAAACTAATCAGAATAAATGTGGAATTAAAAAAAGAGGCGACGATTACCCTGATCTTCGCATTTTTACATTTTAGCGAAATCAAATCTATTGTGAATTGAACGAAAAGATAATAATTCGCCAATACAAAATTGTTAAATAAAAGAAACAAAGTAATTGATTATTCATTTGTGTCTTTGTCAAAAGGGAGGAATTATTCCTCTTGCCGAGGGTTTCAGGGTTTCGATAAGATAAGGATACAATCAGACTTTTTACTCTAGACTGAAAAACTTGATGAAAACTGGATGGACTAATACAATTTCAAAAAACCAAAATATACCCGAAGATATAACATCTTTTTTAAAGCATTAAATTATGAGTCAATATCATATATGTATATAAAAAACCTATTGGAAATATAAAAAACAAAAAAAAAACATAATTACCTTATAAGTCTCATTGTCCATGACCTGCTCCAATATCTTGCTCTTCTTCTCCTTCAGCTGCGAGAGCTTATCGCCATTTTTGTTGAGCTTGCGCTGAAAGTACCACGTAAACATTTGCCGCAGCAATACAATGCTAAAAAGGAAAAGAACAACAAAATTAACAACCAGAGTGAATGTTGGCATTTGGTCAGCTTTGTGACCTCATCGTTTCGAATCGAACTAATTTGGATTGTCTGACGATTACTCACAGTACAGGGAAGAGCAACAGCGGCACCAGGTACATGATGCGCCCCTGCATCGTCGGCGGGAAATAGAAGAAGTAAAACAAGGCAAAGCCCACAATGTACGCGCCAATGGTGAAGCCAACAAAGTTGGTGACAAAGCGACGTTTCTTCTCTTGCGTATTGATCATATATTTCTCTAGCTCTTGGATCTGGGCCTGCAGTCCCTCCAGAACAACTTGCGTCGATTTTTCTTTCTAAAATTAGAAATTATGTATGCAAATTTCGGCGGGGCCTCAAAAAACATCTATGTACATATGCATTCAAAAAGTACTTACACGAAATTTCGACAACACGAACCCCATTTTAAAAACTTATTTAATGAAATAAAAAACAAATGTTTGGATCTGTCGTGTAAACATGAAAGTAACTAGACTAAACCTACTATTTAAATATTTCTTTATTTTGTGCGGAAATTTGCTAAGATATCTCAGCCAGTGTGGCCACAGTTAGCAAGCATAAAAACGACAATATTAAGGTGGACCACAGCGCAATAACGTGACGTCAATAAAAGAATTGGAAAATACATTTTTTGTTTATTTTATTTTTGTATTGGTGGTCGCAATTTGATCGAATTTCCCAGAACAATTTGTAAGTAATTATTTTTTATATACCTTAGCACTCTACACCTGAACTAAAGATTAACACTTAAAACTTCAAATCAAAATGAACAAATTATTGTAAATTAATTTTCTCTTTCGGCTTAAATATTTTTAATGCCAAATTTCGGATTAACGTCAATGATTAATTTAAATGGTCTTATATAGAAAGTACCACTGTGCAGGTAAATGACAAAACAGCTGATCGAATATGTAACAACAAAATTTATAGTTGAACCCAATTTCAATTGGCAGTAGATTGATCGATAGATATAATGATATTGCTATATGGCCGCACCACTGTTAGTACAGCTCTCCATCATTGCCGGCAGCGTAAACTGGTCTCGACGTGGTCGCCATTGGCCACAGCCTTTAACGCACCGCCAGGCAAACGGATAAATTTCACCCGTGAAGATGTCGGTCTCTTCCGTATGCCGGAATTGCGAACATTTGAAGGCTTCTACCTGTTGCGGGACAATGTGGAGTACAAGACTCAGGAGCTGATAGCGGAGGCAATCTCTAGCCAAAGGCAGCGTAAAATGGTCGACATATTCGACGAACTTTCCGATTCGCTGTGCAAGGTGGCGGATCTGGCTGAATTTATTAGGATAGCTCATCCAAAAAGCAAATATACTCAGGCGGCAGAGGAGGCGTGCATTAGCATATGTGGAGTGGTGGAGAGGTAGGGGCACATATAATTGTTCTAATTGTATTAATTCACATCCCTCTTTCTCCACTTAGTTTAAACACGCATAAACCTCTATATAAAGCTCTTAGTAAAGTTGTGGAGCAGGGTGATATTTTGCCTACAAATGAAGTGGATAAGCATGTGGCCAAATTGTTTCTCTTTGACTTTGAGCAGTGTGGAATACATTTACCAGAAGCGGAGAGGCTACGCGTTGTCCGTCTAAATGATTACATATTGCAATTGGGACAGAAATTCATGAATGGCGCCTCTCAACCGACCGTACTGCACAGTAGCTATGTGCCCGAGTCAATAAGAAACTAGTAAGATATTTAAATAAAATTGTGATGGAAACTTATTATAAATCTTCCATAGCTTTCCCACTTCCGGGGACAATGTAATCATCACTGGGCTTTGTACCAATGCGGAGAATGTGCAAATGCGAGAGGCCGCATATCGATTGTATTTGCAGCCCTCGGAGAGCCAAGAGCAATTGCTAAAAGATTTGTTGCTTTGTCGACACGAATTGGCCCGCAGTTGTGGATTTGAGACCTACGCCCACCGGGCCCTCAATGCCAGCACAATGGAGCGTCCGGAAATGGTTCGTCAATTTATTGATGAGCTTTCGGATCAATTGCGTCCACGTGCCGAGACGGATTTTACGCGAATGACCAAAATGAAACGCATTGAAAGCGGCCAGAATAATGATCTGGCCGAGATATGGGATACCCCTTATTTTACCACCCAGATGAAGCGGCAATCGCTGGAGGAGCAGGCAAATGAATTTTTACCCTATTTCTCGCTCGGCGGCTGCATGGAGGGTCTGGACAATTTGCTGCATTCATTGTATGGTGTTCGACTGGAGAACATAGAGATGGAGCCGGGCGAAACCTGGGGAACTGATATATACAAACTCGCGGTGGTTCATGAGAATGATGGACTTTTGGGCTATATCTATTGCGATTTCTTCGAGAGAAGCGGAAAACCAAATCAGGATTGCCATTTCACTATTCAAGGGGGTAAACGATTGCCCGATGGGACCTACCAGCTACCAATTGTGGTTGTAATGTTGGGTCTAGCTCAGCCTCGATGGATGGGACCTACTTTGCTCTCACCAGCCCGAGTCGACAATCTTTTCCACGAAATGGGACATGCCATGCACTCAATGTTGGCACGGACTGAGTATCAACATGTGACTGGTACTCGTTGTTCGACGGACTTTGCCGAAGTGCCATCTGTACTGATGGAATACTTTGCCAGCGATCCTCGGGTGCTTCGTACATTTGCCCGCCATTTTCAGACACACCAGCCGATTTCGGAAGATATGCTAAAGAGGCTTTGTGCTTCGAAACATTTGTTTGCGGCCAGCGAGACCCAACTGCAGGTGTTTTACTCAGCTCTGGATCAGGTCTATCACGGAGAGGGGGCTGGCGAGGGACGCAACACTACAGAAATCCTAAAGGATGTGCAGCACCGTTATTATGGACTTCCCTATGTTGAGAACACAGCGTGGCAGCTCCGATTTTCGCATCTAGTTGGTTACGGAGCAAAATACTACTCCTATTTAATATCAAAGACAATTGCTTCATGGATTTGGCAAACCTATTTCGAAGCGAATCCCTTCAATCGTCAGGCAGGTGAAAAGTATCGCTCGGAGATTTTGGCTCACGGCGGAGCAGTCCCCAGCCGCAAATTGGTAGCTAATTTCCTGCAACGAGAAATGACGCCAAGCATTTTGGCCCACAGTCTAATTCACGAAATCGACGCGGATGAATCTAAAATCAAGGAACTTATTATCACCCAGAGCTAAGCTACATTCGCCATTGATAAATTTTTTTTGTATATATGTATTTGTGATTAAAATTAGTCAACTGTCATCGCGTATCCGGAATTTGGTTATAATTAATAGGCAAAATAAAGGTAATGCTAGACAGGCCCCAGAGCGGGCATCAGCTCCACGCCCACAAACTCCTTGGCAACCCGTACGCCCAGAAAGAACATTCCGAAGCTCTTTACCAGCATCCTGCAATATGAAGAAATGGAAAACAATTGTCAAAGACTTTGATTATGTAAAATTCATGAATGGTGTTTACTTACCACTGAAACTCGTTGTTATAAATGCTGCGTAAAATGTTAAGAGGATTTGTTGATTTTGCCATTTTTAAGAATTTTTGTTGTGACGCTAGGAAAACTAACTCTTTTTTAAAATATTTATATTCTAATACGTTCAACACGAGGAACAAATAAGTTGACGTAAACGCACTTGACGACTGAGCTGCCAACTTTTTTGTTACGTTGCCAGAAAAACGGCTAAAGCAATAGTATTAAAAATTATAGAAATAATTTTAAGAAATGTTTTTGGAAATTTTTAACAAAATGTAAAAAATATTTATACATTTTCCGTGATTTAATTTATCGTACGGGATTTCTTTCATTGCTTGAAAATTAGAAAATTGAATGAAACTACAACTATGGAGAACCACAGCTGTCTTTTTTTAAATAGCTAACAAATTACAATACCTTTTTAGCTTGAAAAATATTCAGTCTGGTCACACTAAATAGTCAGCATTGCACGTGCTGTGTCAAAACAAAAAGCACAAATTTGAATCTGCAGAGAATTGCTAAGGATAATGGACGCGAACGACCCAAATGAAGAGCTGAGCATGGAGGTCATAGAACCTGAAGATGCCGAAAGCGACATGGAACCGGAAAGCGATGATGAGACCGAATCACATCAACCCAAGCAAGTATATTTGCCGGGTCGAACGCTTGCTGAAAACGAGGAACTGGTCTGCGATGAGAGCGCCTACGTAATGTTGCACCAAGCTTCGACAGGTGCCCCATGTTTAAGTTTTGACATCATACCCGATGAATTGGGCAAGGGCAGGGAATCGTTTCCCATGACCGCTTACATAGTGGCTGGCACCCAGGCAGCTCGTACCCATGTGAACAATTTGATTGTAATGAAGATGAGCAATTTGCACAAGACGCAAGAGGACGATGACGATGATGAAGATGAGGAGCTAGAAGACGACCAAGATGAAGTAGCCAACAAGGATGAGCTAAAGAAACCACAAATGACCTGTGCTCTAATTAAGCACCAAGGATGCGTAAACCGAGTGCGATCCCGCCGCTTGGGGAACACTGTGTTTGCGGCATCCTGGAGTGAACTGGGACGAGTGAATATTTGGAATCTATCGCAACCGCTACAGGCTGTGGAGGATGCACAACTGTTAAAGCAATACGAACAGAGCGAGGTACTGCGTCCCGCATATACATTTAGTGGGCACCAGCAGGAGGGTTACGCCGTTGATTGGAGCCCCTGTGCTGAGGGTGTCTTGGCCACCGGCGACTGTCGTCGCGATATACACATCTGGAGTCCGTTGGAGGATGGCGCCAGTTGGAAGGTGGACCAACGTCCCCTGGTGGGACACACACAGTCTGTCGAAGATCTACAATGGAGCCCCAATGAGCGCAGTGTCTTGGCCTCTTGTTCTGTTGATAAGAGCATACGCATATGGGACTGTAGAGCGGCTCCACAAAAGGCCTGCATGTTAACATGTTCGGATGCCCATCAAAGTGACATTAATGTGATATCATGGAATCACACAGAACCTTTTATAGCCAGTGGTGGCGACGATGGATATCTACACATTTGGGATCTCAGACAATTCCAGAGTCAGAAACCGATTGCCACATTTAAACACCATACGGATCACATAACCACCGTGGAATGGAATCCCAATGAGGCCACTGTATTGGCCTCAGGAGGTGATGATGATCAAATAGCTCTCTGGGATTTGGCTGTGGAAAAGGATGCCGATCAGGAACAGGCCCAAACAGGTAACGAAGATGAACTGAATAAGCTGCCACCGCAGCTACTCTTCATCCATCAGGGCCAGAAGGAAATTAAAGAGTTGCACTGGCATACCCAAATGCCAGGCGTTTTGCTGTCGACGGCCCACAGCGGTTTCAATATCTTCCGCACTATCAGTGTTTAAATAACGAGATGATGTGGGTTGGGGATGCACGTGAGTTGGCGTGCCTCCTACATTGAGATGAATAAATGTAAAATTTCAGTTAATTAGTTTATTAACTTTATTGTGGGGATTTAAGTTTAATGGGGCTTCTGTTGATCTTGCTGTTGCTCTTCCTCATCCATCAGCATCGTGATATTGATTAGATGACGCATGGTGGGACGACCGTGCGGGCAGTTCTGTAAAGAGAGAAAAACAAACAAAGAGAAAGAAAATTTAGAGATTTTGACATTGGTAGCGGTTATACCCTTAATCTCTATGTCGGATTCCAGCAGAATGATATACAACCGCATTGCTGTGAGTTCCATGCGACAATCCCCAACGTAATTCCTCAAATCGCACACAAAACGAGCCGTTCCTCCTTCACAAAATCAGCAATGGAGAAGCCACCAAAAGTAAGCGACGCATTTGAAGACCAAGCATTAACTCATACGGAAGCACCACTGATGGGACACCACAAGCAGAAGCAACAGGTGAGTTGAACAATCGAACTAGAAATAGATCCTTAGTCAAGATTGACCACTTTGTAGGAGCAACCCAAATGGAGCTGGCAACTAAATTTGGCGGGTTTTGGTTCCACAATAGGAGCCGCTGTCCCAGTGGGTTACTGCACCGGTGTGATGAACAGTCCAGCTGTGGTAAGAATATATTCTCGATGGTCAAGGGCTTGTCTCATTTTCATATAAATCGTATACAGCACATGCGTTCCTGGTGCAATGAAACATTAATTTCACGCTATGATCTTCAACTGACACCATCGAGTCTGGAGTTACTTTGGTCAGCGGCGGTTTCTTTATTTCTAGTGGGCGGAGCTTTGGGATCTATGACAGGCGCATCTGTGGCAACCAAATTTGGTCGTCGTGGATGCTTCTACATTTGTGGTGTTCTATTGGCCATCGGTTCCATTTGTTTTTATGCCTGTCGCTTACTTAGCTCTGTGGAATTGCTACTCTTAGGTCGATTACTTGTGGGTCTAGCCGGTGGTCTTATAACAGCCTTTATGCCCATGTATCATAGTGAGTTGGCGGCTTTACCGCAGAGAAGCACCTTGGCTCCGCTTTGTCCCATGGGTTTAACTGTTGGCGTGGTCATTGCTCAAATCTGTAGTCTTCAAACGGTTTTTGGTGGTGCAGATGACTGGCACATTGCCCTGTCTTTCTATGGCCTATTAGTGGTTATCTGTTATGCGCCGCTCCATTACTATCCAGAGAGTCCCAAATGGCTGTACATTGTAAAAGGACGAAAAGAGCAGGCACAACTCCAACTGCAAAAGTTACGTGGCTATGCCGTGGACAGTGCAGCTCTCCAGGCAGAACTGGATGATATGGAGAAAGAGGCAACATCCAAGGAAACAGCCAGTGGCTTTATGGAAGTCTTGCGGAATCCTCGACTCCGTCTCCCATTGATCATAACGTGCGCATTTTTGGGTGGTCAGCAATTATCGGGTATCAATGCGGTCAGTAGACAATTCACAGATTCCTCTTTAATGCACTAATATTTCGGACTATTCCAGATCTTCTACTATTCCGTTTCAATTTTTCTTAAAGCTGGCTTATCTACCCAAGCTTCGGAATGGGCCAATTTGGGAGCCGGTTGCCTCAATCTGTTTACCTCAATGTTGGGACCAATTCTAATGGAGCGAGTCAATCGAAGACCACTAATGCTCTTCTCCACGTTCTTCTCCACCATTTCCCTTTTTCTGTTTGCCATTATGCTGAACTTTATAGTGAGTAAACGAATGTCATCAAGTGGATTGCAATGATTCTCTGCCCATTTCCAGGATAGCTACAGCTGGTTCGCCATGGGCTGCATTGCCTGCATCTTTTTGTATATATTCTTTTTCCAATTTGGCCTCGGACCCATGCCCTTTTTTCTTGGAGCAGGTCTGTTGCAATTAATTGTTGTATAGGAAAAGTTTTAGATAATTTGTTTTAGAACTCTTTGAGGTGGGTCCACGTCCAGCTGCCATGGCCTTGGGCAGTGTCGTCTATTGGCTTTGCAATCTAATCATTGGAATGGCGTTCCCAACGCTACAAAACGCTTGGGGTGCTTGGGTCTTTCTACCTTTCTCCATCACTTGTTTGCTACTGTTTGGATTGACGAAACGCTACTTGCCCGAGACTCGTGGACGCGATCCATCTGAAGTGGCGCCGTTGGTAGCGAAAGGTTTTAAATCAAAGCTTTAAGCAGTAGATCCATCCAATCTTAGTGTCTAATAAATGTCCTAAAGAGCTTAGACTCTCATAAATTCAAAACATAAAAGACAGTCTTCTTCGGCTTTGCCACTTGCTCTCTCTAGACAGTTGGGGTTTAAATGCCATGGAGATAGAAAGTGCCAGTTTTCTGATGGAATTAAAAAGGAACCCAACTAAAGCAGCTGCATGGACTCCGCTGCTGGTCTGGAGCACCATTGGCAGCACTATAGGTGCCGCTCTACCCTGTGGCTATTGCATGGGCGTGATTAACGCTCCAGCTGTGGTAAGATTTTAATCTCTATAAATCCTAATCGCATTCGTCCAGCATACTTCTTTCTCTTTTTTTGGACAGCACATGCGCTCTTGGTGTGCAAAAATGCTGTGGGAAAACTACAGCCTCACTCTCTCGGAAGGCACAATGGACACTCTGTGGGCATTGATTGTCGCCATCTATTTGATTGGCGGTGTCTTTGGATCAGCCTGTGCTGGATGGGCGGCCAATCGGTTTGGCAGGCGCGGTTGTTTCCTGCTGAGTGGCTTCCTGTTGCTTCTGGGTTCATTAATGTTCCTCAGTTGTCGCTGGCTGCGCTCTGTAGAACTACTTCTAATTGGACGCATTGTGGTAGGTCTGGGTGGTGGACTGGTGAGCACCTGCCTGCCGATGTACCACAGCGAGATTGCAGCTGTTCCACAGAGGGGAACTCTGGGAGTGTGCTGTGCCGTTGGCTTCTCCGTTGGCATTGTGGTATCCCAGATTTTCACCTTGCAATCGTTTTTCGGTGGAGAGGAAAATTGGCATTTCGGATTAAGCTCCTATGTGATTTTCATGGCAATATGCTATGCTCCCTTCCGCTACTATGCCGAGAGTCCCAAATGGTTGTATATAGTGAAACAAAGGCGGGAAGACGCGCGTCAAACGCTGATAGCTTTGCGCGGAAATAATTATAGCATAGATCAGGAAATTTATGCAATGGATACAGAGTCCTCCGATAAAGTCACCACGCGAGGCCTTGGCGACGTCGTAACTGATCCAAAGTTAATGATGCCCTTGATATTAATTTGTTCATATCAAGGTGGCCAGCAGCTATCGGGCTGCTCCTCCATTTTCTATTATTCTGTTTCCATTTTCGAGAACAGCGGACTCTCCTCCAGCACTGCCGCAATAATGTCTCTATGTGCGGGCAATGTGAATCTGGCCACATCCTTGATGAGTCCCCTGCTCATGGCCAAGTTCAATAGGCGCACCTTAATGCTAATGTCCTCTGGCTTTTGTGGACTACTCATGTTTTCCTTTGGCTGGATGGTGGAATATACGGTAAATATACTTTAATATGAACAATTCTAATATATTCTCCTAACAATTATTTTCTATGTTGGTAGCATCAAGTTCCTTGGTTCTCATATGGGACAATGGGATGCATTTTCCTTTATCTCATTGCCTTTCAACTTGCATTGGGTCCAATGCCATCTTTCATTGGCGCAGGTCGGTTATAATTTCATCTTTAAAACATTTCATACTGGTTAATTCTTGTTTTTTGAATGTCGTTTTAGAGCTCTTTGAGGTTCCATCACGCTCTGTGGCCCTTTCAATTGGCAATCAAGTGGGCTGGGGTTGTAATTTTCTTATTGGTTTCCTCTTTCCATCTCTCCACTCATGGCTGGGATCTTGGGTGTTTCTTGTTTTCTCCATGTTCAGTTCCTTGGTCTTTGTGCTCACAAAGCTATATCTGCCAGAGACACGTGGTGTTGAGGTCACCATTGTAGCAGATTTAGTTTCGAATGGTTTTAGGAGTAAGGTTTTACAATAAACATTTAGCTATCGAAAAGATTAATTAAAAAGTTAACTAAAAAACCAAACTAACCTCACCCAAACCGAAGCTTCTTCTCTGAATTTACCATTTCAGAATTAAGCAGCTTTTGTATTTACAACCTAAATATGTTTTTAGGTCGTTTTTAATGAAATTAAGCATAATTATAAAGAACTAACTATATATACATACAAAATGCAGATGGTTTAGATTTTACTTTGAATTCTTAGATCTTAATTGTCTAAAACCGATTTGGAGGGAATATGAACTTCGGTGTGACGAAGATAGCTAGCTCGATCTTCTAGTTTTTTAATTTTATATGAATGCACCTAAAAATGTTTGCTAGCAAGCCCATAAATCAATGGGTAATAAAAAGACTGTATATCCCTTATAATCTTTAAGAAAGTCCAGTTAAACTAATCTTAACCGACGTGGCCAATACGATTAAAAAATTAAAACGTTTCTATTTACAAAGTGTTTTTTGCGAAAACACATAACGGAGCGCTAAAGTGACCTCGGATAAAGTCAAAACGAATTCTTGCTCGATGATAGATCCTCGACGCTGTGAGCATCTCTGAGTTTAAGTTCGATGATGAACCCTTTGTCTCAAAATTGTATACCGAGGAAAAACAATCTGATTTTTTGGTTCGTCTACATAAATAACTTCATAATGGGAACGACCAACAACTTACCCATGGCTGTTCAATTTCACCCATCTGTGTAATGAGCCTTTTCATAGTTGTCTTTCGATTCAGAGCTTTGCCAATCATTACAGACTTGCGACATGCCCTCGAAGCAAACATAGCCCGAATACGCGAGGGTCGACATATTGTGCCCTCAGGTGCATCCTGCAGCATGAAAATCAACTCATCAATGTCTTCTTTACCAAATTCCCAATTACGGCTATATGGTTTACCCAACAGGCGGACCTTTTTAGTAGCGGGAGCTGCGGAATAATAGAATTTTTCATTTTACACTATGTTGTTTCAAATATTGTATTAATAAATATTTCGGTCTGTGTTACCTTCTGGATTAATTTCAAACTTAAAGCCATTCTTTTCAAAGACTTGCAAATGATCCATTAAGATCATTTCGTTCATAGCCGTCAATTCCAGAGTTTGTGGAACGGTCAATCTTTGATACTCCAACTGGGTGGTCTTTTGCAGCGTCTCGAAATTATATTTCTCATCTGCCGCATGCTGGTCCACTATAAAGAGATCATCCTCCAATTTAACAATGATAAAACCCAAATTGAATTGCCCAATGATTTCCATACGAGCAAAATCCTCTTTGGCAATTTCCTTTTGCAGTTCAGCTTCCGCCTTGACATTTTGACTTGGATTAATTTCAGTTTTAAAACGCAAACGTTGCAATTTGGCGCGATCTTTTTTCTGGGACTGCCGCTGCTCTTGGGCCTTGAGGTTGGCTGCAATCTTCTGCAGCGAAGTGCGTAGCTCGCCGCTGCAAACATTAAGGGATGAACCATCATCCTCATCTCCACTATTGCCATCAAATTCAATGCGTGTAGGGAATTCAATGTGTTCATCATCATCATAATTTGGTGTTTTGGTGCTAAGCACAAGATTCTCAGTTGGGACGCCTTCTTCTCGCTTGGATTTTGGTACTGGGGGTGGTTTTATTTCGGCTATACTTGGGCGAGCCTTAATGGGCGTAAAGACCTTACAATCTATGCGAGACGGCTGCGTCAACTCATCATAAGCTGCAATAAAGTATGATAAGTAAAGACGAAATCCAATTGGAATCTACAATCTTTTTACCCAATGATTCGGTTTGCATTTGTTTAAGATTAACAAAACTCTCATTGAGATTTTGTTCTTCGACTGATTCTTCCTCAACACCTTCTGAGTTACTTTTAATACTCTGCATTTTCGGAGGTGGTTCTTGGGTAAGAAAGTCCTGAATTTTTTGTAGCTTCATGGAGCGCGCAGCTATTTCCTCCGTCTCAGAGCAACGGCGCTTAACTGAAGATTGTGGAGCTGTGCCTTTAGTATCCCCAGTACGCCGCCATTGAGTAAGCACATCCATATAACGCTGTGAAGATGTCACCGGAACATCTTCCATGTCATTTTCCTTGCATACCTCATCTGGTGGAGATGCCTCTTCTTTGAGTTTTGGTTCAAGCAGGGTGACAAGGGTTGTATTTTGCATTTTGAATGTGGATGGCATATTCCCAAATGTGTCCAGCAGAGATTTTTTGAGAGCCAAGATCAAGATTTTCTCATTGTTAAGCAGGAGTTGACGCTTATCGGGAGTGAGATTCACATCCACATCAGCTCGTGCTGTCACTATATTGAGATAGATGAATGGCTGTTGTTGGCCATTAAAACGATGGTACACCTCATTCATGACCTTAGTTATCTAGACAAAACTATTTCAGATGCGTTTCGAATTGATATTGAGGTGACTTACATTTTTGGGATCACAAGGTCGCGAATTAACATAGAAAAACTGACGATCTCGAGTTGACCGGCCGGCTCCATGACGACAACTCGAAATGAAGCCTTCCAATTGAAACTCATTTCGATTTAATTGCTCCACATCCTCGGCGGTGAATTGTGTTGCAATAGTATCGCCTTGTGACTCCAATTCAGTCCTTAAATCATTCTCGCTCAGTTGACCTTTTTCAAATGGCGACTTTAGTGGGACAAGGTCAGCCACTTGGCGTTGTCCAAACACTGCTGAGATATTGGCTAGCACATCTGTAGCACCATGGGTTTGTAGAATTATGGACTTGGCACCCTTTGCCGTTTGATTGCTACATATTATTCGAACTGACTTGGTAACCAAGCAATAGGCCTGAAGGATTTGACACATTTTGTTGAATTCTTTCTTGATGTTGCGGGTGAAATCCCGACGACGCACTGGTAAAGTGGCAAATAAATTGGAGAGGATAACAGTGGTGCCCACACCACGCGCACAGGGCAATCGCTTCTTTATCCTGCCCTCGTGATCAAGTTCAATTTTAACAGCTGGAGTAAGATCAAAATTGAAAAAATCAGTTTGAAGATACAAAAAGGAAAGTATTTTCCAACTGACCCACTGCAGTTGAACTGTGGCGGGTCTGTATGGTCATATCGGAAAGGGCACATAACGAACTCAAAGCCTCTCCACGGAAACCAAACGTTTCCACGCCAAGTAGGTCCACAAATTCCTTTATTTTGGAGGTGTGGTATTTAGCAGCTATTAAAGCGGAAATAAAATTTAGTTCACGTTTTTACCATAATTATTTACGTACTCATTCCCTCCAGATTGTCTTCTTCTACTCCGCTGCCATTATCACTGACTTCAACGCCCTGTAGCCCTTGATCCTTGAGCTTAATCTCAACGAGTGTGGCTCCCGCATCTATGGAATTTTCAACCAATTCCTTTACAGCGACTGCTAAACTGAGTACAACCTGGCCAGAGCAGATTTTATGCACTGTATCCTTGGCTATGGCCTTTATTTCGCCCGATGGAGCTGTGGTGGGCTGTGGCAAATTATCATCTTGATCCATATCTGTTGTTAAGGATATGAATACCAAAAATAATCCATAACAAATATTATTTGGCGCGTTTGCAAGGTCTAAAGTGACCGTATCCGTTAAGGCACAAAATGTCAAATTTGCTAGCTTAACTTAAACATGTAAAATGCATGTAACGATGAATTATAAATTATTATTATAATTAAAAATGTTGTAGCATGAATACGATCTCTGAAGGAAATCTCATGAGCGCAAGTTTTCTGGCCAATGTTTGAAATATTTGGACTCATCCGTCCGCTAGATGGTGCCAGCTTGTTTGCGCAACGATTTTAAAGATCGAATTTCTATAATCTTGCAAGGATATATTAATTTTGGTCAGAAGTTTGCAGCGCATATAAGGAACGCTTTCTGCTGGAGAGCTAAAATTTCTTCTGTCTGCTTTTCAATCAAATGTTACGAAATTTGGCGTTTGTGAGTTTTATATTCAGAATCGGTGGACTATATCATATATGGAAAAAATGTTTAGCATGAAAAACCTTTTTTTTTCAAGCCACGGACATTAAATTTAGATTTGTCTTTCTAACGATTCTGAAAAATTATGTATAATTATCCTCCTAGTTTGTATAGATCCTCGTGAAAATAAGTAATATATGCATTGACATTTCCAAAAAAAAATTAAGCAAGCAAGTCGTCCCTGCCGACATTGAGTTTACCCCGTACCAATTAAACGCTCAAAGTTGCCATCAATTTACAACAAAATTATCTTAGCATGCATCAACGACGAACGCATGCTATCTCGCTCACTCTTAACACCCCATTTTGCACTGGGCGTTTCTGTACATATATCTCCGATAATTATTGTCCGACTTCGACAAAATTTGATCATAAACAGTAAGAGAAATGACTAAACTATGCATTTAAATAAAACATACGAGCAGAAAATAAAAACAAACTACAAAAAATATTAATGAAGGTGTAGACTTTGAGGTTAGAACTGGCATTTTTCTGAGGATTTCCTACGTTCTGCTGGAATGAACTCAATGAAGAATTTTGCTACCATGGAATTGTATGTTATTTTTATACACTTGCAAAAGTGTATATTAATTTTGGTCAGAAGTTTGCAACGCATAGAAGGAAGCATCTCCGACTATATAAAGTATATATATTCTTGATCAGCATGATGAGCTGAGTTGATATAGCCATGTTAGTCTGTCCGTCTGTCTGGATCAACGCAATCTCCTCCGAGACCCTTGGAGCTACAGAGCTGAAATTTTGCACCTAGGCTTCTTTTTGCTGCAGGCATTGTATATCTCGGAATCATCCCGATCGGATGACTATATCATATAGCTGCCATAGGAACGATCGGTCAGGAATAAGGTTTAACATCAATATCTCTGTTGTTTCTTAATCGAATGTCACTAAATTTGGTGTTTGTGAGTTTTATATAATCCTCAACACATATGCCAAATTTCATCAGAATCGGTCGACTATATCATATAGCTCCCATAGGAACGATCAGTCAAAAATATAGTTTTTGATCAATAACTTGGGTGTTTTTGAAGCAATCGTCACGAAATTTGTTATTTGACAATTTTATACAAAAACAAATATATATTTTAAGTTTCAGCAGAATCGGTCGACTATATGCTATAGCTGTCATAGGAACAATCGGGGAAAAAAATTTGTTTTAATATTTTTTTTTATGACACGGACATCAAATTTATATTTGATGGGTTTTATATACTTCCATATGATTCTGGCAAATTATATATAAATCAAAAAGACAGTTTGCAAGGGTATACGAACTTCGGCACGGCCGAAGTTAGCCCATCCTTCTATTTTTTATACCCTGTACCCATAGGGTAAAAGGGTATATTAAAGTTGCTAAAATGTATGTAACAGGCAGAAGGAGAATTTTCCGACCCTATAAAGTATATATATTCTTGATCAGTATCAATAGCCGAGTCGATTGAGCCATGTCCGTCTGTCCGTCCGTCCGTATGAACACCTAGATCTCAGAGACTATAAGAGCTAGAGCAACCAAATTTGGTGTCAACATCCGTCTGTTGTGTAGACAGGTTAAGTTTGTTTCAAATTTTTGCCACGCCCACTTCCGCCCCCGCAATTTGAGAAAAACCTATAACTAGGGCAATATTAAACATATCGTATTCTTATTTGGCATGCACATTAATATAGCCAAAATGCACCAGCTTACCGAATTTGACCGAAATCGGACAATAATTATCGGAGATATACGTATTTCCGTTTTGTACTGAAACGCCCCGTGCAAAATGGGCTGTTAAGTCTGAGCGAGATAGCATGCTGTTCGCTGTTGATGCATGGCAAGCAGTGCAGTGTTGCTGCATGGCAAGCAGTGCAGTGTTGCTGCATGGCAAGCAGTGCATGCTAAGAGAATTTTTTTTGTAAATTGATAGCGATTTTGATTATTTTTGACTTTATGGGGTACTTTTACTTGGTACAGGGTATACTCAATGTCGGCAGGGACGACTTGCTTGTTTCATTTTAAGTTTAAAATTGATCTGAATACACGCTTTCGCGTTTTCGGTCGTGGAATAAACTTAAATAGGTACTAATAAGCTAAGTTATTGTTATTAAATTTCCAGCCAAAAAAACATTTATTTATTATTTTCAACAGATTACAAAAATAATGATAATAATCTTACATGATATAAACTATCGTATTGAATTGTGGTGTATAAAGATTTGAGGTCGATTATATAATCTAATAATGAAATAAGTGTGTGTAAATGTGATGAAACAGAATGATGAATGTCAAATATTATATTATTATATAGATGAATGCTTTTGTATGTCAATAACAAGAATTATATTAGATTTTGTATAATATTGCCTAGTTAAAAGATGCTTAATTATATATTTAGCTGGATGTAGCCACAGGGTCTAGGATAATAGCCATAATTGTGCGTTTTCTCTTCTCTGGTCCTATATCTTTTTGGGTTCCATATTTATTATTTGTTCCGTTTTATTTGCTTTTATCATTTGCCATTGTTTCCAGTTTTTCGATGATCTTATTCATGTCCATGTCTTTGGCGATCTTTACATACATCGTTCTTCTAACCTCATGGAAGGCCACCCATAGTGGGAGCTCTTTGGCCAGTAGTTTTAAATGCGCCTCGATATCTTGGGGTGTTAAATTAGTTCGGTAACTATTCTGAATCTTTTTGATGATAATCTCCAGAGTGAGTACCCCTTTGCGTTCGGTGATAAAAACATTGCGCAAATGGCGCGCCAGTTCCGGCAGGCGCGAATATTTGGTGGCCTCCTGATCCTGTGATGGACGTCGGGTCATTGCGTCTAAAGCTTTGGCTGCCTGTTTGGCCCTTATTTTCTCAATAAGAGATTTGGGCAGACCTTTGAGGAGATTAGGTGTCTCATCATTTGAAACAGAACAATTTACTGTGGGAGTGGCTGTGGTAGTCTCTGTTATTGTAGCTGCTGCATCTTTCGGAGTGGTTGAGGTTGATGGAGCAGCCTCCGCTTCCGTTCGATCTCTTTCTATCTTGGCCTCATACCGATCCATAGCCCGCTCCATGGGAGTTGCACAATTGAAGAGATTTCGAGCTGTCGATAAAATGTCTTTGGCCGAAGAATATTTCTCAACATTTGGTGGTTGAGGCAGTGCAGCCAACTCCACCTCTGGGCAATTCTCCAAATCGAATTGCGGATGCCAGCGTGTCAGGGCCTTGTCAATTATAATTGGTGGGTCCAGAGATTGGACGAAACTTTTATGCGTTTCCTTTACACGCTCCAGAAGCAACTGATGGAAACGTTGAATGCGAGCCGTCATGACATGTGGATTCATAGACGTCGACTGCGCCGACGCGAGCACATCGTCTTCATCGATCTTATTCATGCGCTGCTGTTCGGGCAATTGCTCGACATTCGGACTAATGACCAGTTGAAAATAATCCGTCTTTGATACCGAACCAAAATTCCGCATCTTCATCTGGCTAAAAATGTAGGCATCTTGATAAATATGCTTTATTTGGGCCAAATGTGATTCGTTGAAATTTTTTCTCAACATCCGCTGCACGGCTGGCTTTAGCTTTTTAAATGTAATGCATTCCTTCCGATTATGGAACATAGCGACCACCGAGTCCAAACCCTTGAAAATATCCAACAAATGACGATATTTATAGGGCAATGGCAATTGTCCCGCCTTACTGGTTTCCACAAGGCTGGCAAAACGCTTATATGCCGGCGGCTCCACCAACTTAACGGGTGAACCATTCTTGGCTGGACTAAAGAGCAAACGTTTGGACACATCCGTGTGCCGTGGCGACATAAGTTCATTTTTGCCAGGAGTTGGTGGTGGCAGTTTTGTGGGTGTTTTAAATTGTTTTAAAGGGCTGAAAAAAAGGAATTTAAATTTTCTTTTATTGATTGAAAACCCGAAAAGCTAGAGCTGAACTTAACGTACCACATTCTTAGTTGGCACATCTAATGTCATATTCAAAATATACAATCTTACCAAGTCGAAATCGGACAATAAATATCGGATATATATGTTTGCAAACTTTAAATTGCCAACTGCCATATTGGCTGGTCAGTGCTTATTTCTATGCGTTACAAACATCTGACCAATTTTATTATACACTCTGCAAGGGTATAAAAAATGTTTAAAAAAGCTATTTTCTTTCCCTAAAATTTGTACTCTTTAATTGTGATAGGTTTTAATATACATATTAGCTTTTTATTATACTACAACAAATTTGGCACTAATTCGGATTGAAGTCCTTGAATCTTTGTAAGCGGAAACTAACTAACCTTATTAATTCGATGACGCGCAATCTTAATAATATTTAAAAGAATTTTAAATATTTCTTAAAATTAAAATCCAATATCTAAATTTGCTTGCCATATGGAGATTAGAAAAATATAATGGCTTAATATGCTGTAAGTCGTTTGCTAGATCTATTTAATATGGATAATTACTCGCAGTATGTAAAAGTTGGTGGGTTCATAAAATTTGTCATAATAATAAATAATACTTATACATATATCCTATAAGTTAAAAAGGACAGAAACATTCTTGTAGAATTCGTACCCTTTTCCAACAGGAACCTAATTTACTGAAATTCGTCGCTAAGGGGTGTACTATAAGGATAACTATTACAACAACCCTCACGAAACCGTTACAAAATCATTTCATCTACCTGAGTTCAACAACAAACTCTCTCACACACACAAACATTCCAATGCATAGATCAATTGGGAGAATCAACCCCCGAAATGCAAGGGAATGGAGTAGACGAGGTCAGGGTATGAGAAGAGCGAAGGGTAAACATTGCTATACACACACACTTACACACATGCATACAAACAGAGAGAAGAAGCAAATGCAACATAAATTCAAGAACATGTAAAATGTTTCACAAACGTCACGAACAACAAGTACAACAAGCTGAAGAATCGCAAGTTGGTTCGTTTGGTGAAATGCCTCATCAGCAATTGGTCGCTTGAATAATAGCCGAGGCGAAGCGACCCGCCTCACCAAGAGACGCGGACGACCTCGATATACATATACATATATATGTATATATATATATATATATATATATGTATACTTTATATATACATATATATAAAAATGATGTTACCCGGTTTTTTTTGCTACCTCTCTCTACTCTATGTTTCTGTTTACGTTAATTCTAGGCCAAGAATTGGGTATGGAGTTTTGTTGTCTCACCTTGTGAGCACCTCCAGCTCAATGGTATCGAACTCCTTGAGCTGCACTCCCATTTGGGATGCCTTTGAGGGCGATGGACCGGCCTCACGTAGCCGTCGATTGCGCTCCTCTTGTTCCTTTCGCTTTTTCTCCAGGACAGCCTTACGAGCTAACACAGCCTTTAGTTCCTGAAGCTTGGCACTTCGGGTGATCTTGGTCTTGACCTCATCGAAGGTGAGTTGACGCTTGAGGTCACCGTCCGTTGCCAGTTTAATGAGAGAGGCATCCTTGAGGATTTGTTTGGTTGGTGTTCGCATTCCTCGCTGCACATTGTCGGCATTCTGCTTGCACATAAATGCCAAATTCGTCTTGGGTGTCTGTTCATTGATAATCTGGACTGATACGGCGACATCTTCTTCGTCGATTTTGCTGGGTGTGGGAGGCTGTTTGCGAGGCGAAAGGTTGCCTTTGCGGATGAACTGTACCAGTTTAGGTTGCTTAATGTGTGCCTCAATTTTGCTTATGGGCTTTTTCTTAGTTGCCGATTCTTGAGGAGTTGAGGCAATAAGTCTGACTTGGCGACCGGAACGGGTGCGCATACCACTGGCTACCGCCTTTATGGTGTCTATGTCGACATCTGTATCTGTGGGCGCTGATGATGTTGCTGCAGATATACTCTGTGGAGCAGCCAATTCTGAGGGTTCGGCCAGACGCTGGAAAGGAACCAAACATTAGCAAAATGGCCGCAGGATAAGCCATACACAAACACACACACACATACACGCACACATACATACACACACACATACACACACCATTAGATGCACTTACCCTATTCTTAATCGCAGTGGCATCATCGACGGCCGCTCGTTTGCGGTTACTAAAGAATGCAGCTACCGATGGCTGAGCCATTTCTATTATTTGTTTTTGCTGTTTATATAGTGATAACAATTGTAAATGTGCTGATTGTAAATGCGAAATTATCGCTTTGACCACGTCCGAATTTTATCTTAATTATATGCACGCGTCGTGCCACAGTACTGATCAAATTTCAACTGGCCACGATTTTTCTTTGCTTCTAAAAATTTTCCCTCCAAAATGAATATAACGCGCCAAAACACCCTCAGTGATGGAAAGCAAAGAATGTAGATTTGAAACAGCTGTGATATTCGCATTGCCCAACACTTATCGCCATTGCAGGGATGCAATTAACATAAACTTCTTAAATTTAACAGAGCTCTGCTAACACACGGCCAGAGTAATTTTGCACGTTTTGTTGTTGTTGGCTGCATTTTCAACTGTTTCCTTGCGAAAAGTCGGAAGTAAACGTTTAACATGTTTAGCTGCTTTGACCCATGTGAGTAGTGGTTAAAGTAGATAACGGGAATTAAATTCTAGGTGAAATCTGTACGCTGCGTATTAAAAGTTAAGATAAAATGAAAACTAGAGCATTGAGTGGAAAAGAGTCCGCAATAGCCACTGCTCGTCGAGTGGAAGAGAAACAGAGCTAATGACTGTTTTCGATAGCGATATCCCACAATCCGAGCGATAGTCAAATGTCATCGATAGCAGCAATAAGCAAAAAAAAAAAAAACGCGAATTTCTGTAGTTACACCTAAGACCACAAAATTGTTCAATTTTATTAGTTTTTATCATAGAGTTAGGACAACACGGCTAAATTTAATTTTGGTTTCGCAAGCAGAGACCGCAGCGGACGAGCCTCAGCAATCTTTTGGGAACAACTGGAAGACAGATCCCGTCCCGAGGTAAGTAGTAAAAGAAATCCTCCGCTCCCCTCCTTACCAATTGGCAAGGCGTGCGCATACACCTAAATATACGAATGCACATACAAGCAAACATACATACATATGTAAGTGTATGTATGTGCAAATCTTTCTACATTGCCTTATTGAGATTTGTGCACGTTGTTTTTTTCTACTCCCCCCGCCTTGTTTCATCTTTGCGTTTTAGAACAGCTGTTACAGCAATCGAACAACAGTTAAGCGAGTGACAGCGACAACACCAAAAGCAGCAGCAGCTCCAACAACAACATCAAGATGAACTCAAAAGCTGACGTCAACCGACGCGTTTTGGCCATTCAAGCGAAGAAGAAACGTCATAAGAACAACAAAAAAAGGGGCAAGCAACAGCAAAATGGAAATGGAGCAAATCCCTTGCAGGAACAACAACAGCAGTCACACTCTCAGTCCCAGTCCCAGTCCCAAAATGTACCAGCAGCGACGGAAAATTCTATTAATAGCGAGCTAGAAAATGAATTGCTTCTAAATACGAGCGTAAAGGCATCATCCTTAAATAATGTAACCGTATCCACCTCAAGCGGAGGATCGGGCCATACACCCGATACTCTAAATGATTATCAGGTGCCGTCAGCAGCAGCATCCGCAGCCCAGTCCAAATCAAACTCGAACAAAACTCAGATCATGCACAACCAACAGCCGCCGCGCAGCTCTTCAAACGATTCGGATGAATCAGATATGAATAGCGAGAATGAGGAGCAGGAACTTAAAGAGGATTATTGCAAGGGCGGTTACCATCCAGTTAACATTGGCGACCTGTTTCAGGGTAAGATAGTAACGAGATGTCACCTGTTTGCACCTCATACCCCGAACCACACTGCGCCCCATATTAACCATAGCAATATGTATTTTATTTTTCGTTTGTTTATTTCGTTCGTTCATTGGTAACCCAAAACGCCACCATTGAAGGTAGCCATATTGGTATTTCCAGCCCCGCGTCCCATCCTCCCGCTAAACAACAACAGGTTGTCCATGGTTGACAAAGTGGAAGCTTACAAACGCCCCCACACACTTCTATAGATACTAAATCGAAAATACAATATACATATATACATTTGTGAGTGTTCGTGTGTGTGTGTGCACACTGCTTAACGCAAGGGTTGCTTTTGGGTGGCTTGACTGCTGTCACCTTTTTTTGGGCCAGTTTCTACCCTGTCCGTTCAACCCCTCCCTCTCGCCAACGCACACACACAGCACACTTTAAGCTTTTCCTCATAGACATTTTGAAGTGTTTTTTTTCTATTGCTTGCTGCAATTTTGCACAGCTTGTCCAAACACAATTGGGCCACCAGACAGTAGTCACCAGTAACCAGCCAGATGCTTTTCAAAGTTAGCTATGCAATGTTTCTATTTGTTTTTCTAAATAAAAGAAAATTCGAGCCCCTAGTCGGCTATTATAGAATTTTTGTGATGCGATAAGAACTCTCGATAAGGACGTCTGACGCACTACAAATCATTTGATTGTTCATTAAATATATAGAATCATTTATATAGAAGGTGAAAATATGTACATACCTTCCGGATGATGCATATTATAAAATGTTTAAGTACCTAACGAAACATATGACAATTTGATTTTCAGAATAAATTAAGATAGGCCCAAGTCCAGATATTTTCATTGGGAACATCATTCAAAAGGTGTTCCCAAATTGTTTTGTGGTTATTATTATTAGTATGGCAGTAAAATTTTAACATTTATCAATATTTCTTAATCTAATCAAATTAATTTACTAATTGATATTTAAAGTTCCATTTTAAATGTATTTAAGGTACACACGCACTTTAACATGCGTTTTTACTTAGATTGAAAAGTTCACTGATTTGCAATAAACTCGTAGTATAATATTTTTAAATGAATCGTTAATCTGACCAAATCTAGCATTCCATTTAGCCTCGTATATTCAGGGCGTCACCATCGACGGGTAGCAATTTTGCGGGCTAATTTCATAAATTAATATAGTTGATCATTTGACTTTCGAGGCATTGTAAGGGGTATTAAGAAAACATACATATGTATGTACATTTTTTTACATTAATAATTTTTTTATATTATCGCATTTTATTTTCATGAAAATATATTGTCAATCTTTGCCTATTGTTTGTGTAACAATATAGCAATAACGTGCGTCTACGCTTTGTCTATTTAAAATAAATTCCGCCTACCTCTGCATAGAATGGGCGATTCTCCAATGGTGGCCAAGTACGACGCGCTGCGTTTAATTAAATTGCCGACAACGATGACAAGTGCACAGTTTTGCTTTGCTCATTCGCAACCCTATTTCTCTGGTCGCTTGAAGCGATTAAAATGGATTTATTGCCATCAAAGGCAAATATTTGTGATTTCATTTTTCTGAGTGGTTCGTCGTTTAGTGCACTTTTGAACTTTACACTCTGCACTCTGCCTGCAGTTTTTGCTGTGGAGCGCCCTTGGTAACGTGTAATTTTATATTTTTTATTCTGGTATTTTTTTTTTTTTCAACAGGACGCTATCATGTCATCCGGAAATTGGGTTGGGGCCATTTCTCTACCGTGTGGCTTTGCTGGGATCTACAAGAGAAACGCTATGTGGCAATCAAGATTGTAAAGTCAGCTCCGCATTTCGCTGAGACGGCTAAAGATGAGATCAAGATACTCAGAACGGTACGTGAAACGGATCCATCGAATCCACGACGACAGAAAACCGTACAAATGCTGGATGACTTTAAAATTACGGGAGTGAATGGGACACATATTTGCATGGTTTTCGAGGTGCTCGGCGATAATCTACTGAAACTTATACGCAAATCGAACTATCGTGGCATTCCGCTGGAGAATGTGAAAGCAATAACCCGACAGATTCTGGAGGGATTGGACTATTTGCATAGCTGCTGCAAGATCATCCATACGGACATAAAACCGGAGAATGTATTGCTTTGTGTAGATGAGCCACATGTCCGTTCATTGGCCACGGAGGCCACTCAATTGTATTGCATGAACTCCAAGATGTATCCCTCGCTGGTCAGTCGGGCGCCCAAGGAGTACCGTGAGCCCCAAATTACTGGCAAGATGAGCAAGAACAAGAAGAAGAAGTTGAAGAAAAAGGCTAAGAAGCGCATGGAACTATTTAAGAAGCAGCGCGACTACTTGGAACAGACTGGCCAGCCAACACCTGGGGTGGAAACAGAACACCAGCTCGACTTGGTAGAGAATCATAATACGTTGCAGAATGGCGATGGTGGGGTCACCGATGTCGAGGAAGCAGAAACCGATTTGGTTGTAAATGCAGCGAATGAGCTGGACCAAGGAGAGGCCGATGATGGCGAGGATGAAGATGAGGGCACATCATCTGCAGCTGCTGGGCAGCATGCAAGCAAATCGGATGCCTCCCTACCAGCGGAAAATAATGAAAAGTCAAAAAAAAAGAAGAAAAAGAAGAATAAGAGTAAGTGGTCGAGTATCTGTTTCAGAATCATTTTCCTAATCTTTGTCTTTGTCCCCAGATAAAGCAAAACTGCAGCAGCAATCTCAGTATATTCAACAGCTGGAAAACTCGATCAGTAGGTGCGATAGCAATCCATTGAAAACCTCCAATGTTCAGACAAATGGCAGTAGCAGCAGCAACTCCACCAGCACGCTGAAGGGGCAATCAAATGGCTCCGCCTCGAAGAAGCCCTTGAGACCCAAGCAGGAGCAACAGCATCGATTGAATAACAACAATTTCAATTCAAAGCCCAACTCGAATAGCAATTCGAAAATCTCAAGCATCTCCTCATCAGCGACCACAAATGGACCGTATTCTGAACCTATCCTGCCACCGCCACCTCCGCCTCCTCTGGCAAAGCACCGGCCCAAGCGGGATCCAGCGTTAGAAGAGTGCAATGTTTATGTAAAGATTGCCGATTTGGGCAACGCTTGCTGGGTGGATCGACATTTCACCGAGGACATTCAGACCCGACAATATAGATCGCTGGAGGTTATTTTAGGTGCCGGGTATGACATATCCGCTGATATATGGAGCACTGCGTGCATGGTCTTCGAGCTGGCGACTGGCGATTATCTGTTTGAGCCGCATTCGGGTGATACTTATTCACGGGATGAGGATCATATAGCCCATATCATAGAGCTCTTGGGTCCGATACCCCGTCACATTGTGTTCCGTGGCACTTATGCCCAGCAGACATTCACCAGAAATGGGGAACTGCGAAATATAACTGGTTTGAAGCCCTGGGGCCTCATGGATGTCCTAGTGGAAAAGTACGATTGGTCGGATGGCGAAGCGGAGGCATTTGCGGCTTTCTTAAAACCTATGCTAGAATTTGATCCGGCCAAGCGGGCCACCGCTGCGGAGTGTCTTGAGCATCCGTGGCTTAGATAAGATACGATGCAACCTGGTTGTTGGCTGCGAGCCAGTAAGCCAGCAGAAGAAGTAGTCGCAGGAGCGGGGGGAACAACAGCAACACCAGCAGCAGCATCATCATCAGCAGCAGCAGCGTATGTCCAATCATCGGCATCTATAGCCACTTTGGCCTCCATATCATCAATTGCATCCACTTCGGCAGCGGCCATGGCAGCTCTGAGATCTCGTCCCTATATAGAGGCACCATTTGTGGCCACTGCTTCGGCACCGCCCACACCACAGCCACATTCAGTCCAGAGTTCGGGGTCCACTGCTCGTACCGCCCCAGCCACGCCCACGCGACGTCGAAATGCTAACCACATGACCGATGATTTTGGTTTGGCCATAGCCATGGACAATTCTTCTCTTCAGCCAGCTGCTGACTGTGAGCTGCTGCCCCAGCAATCGGCGACATTAGCATCGTCATCATCATCTCACGCAAAGCCCAAGTCCAAACGTTTGTTTTGGCGCAAAGCTTTGCGCCGTGTCTTTCAGCGTCGCAAGTGACGCCAGCTGCGACGTCGACGGCAGGACTTGCCCCGTTGGCGTCCTACACGTCGCTGTCGACGCCGGCAACTGGCCGAGAGAGTGCGCCGCATCTGCGCTTGCTGTGCCTATGGCCAGGTGCTGCTCCGAGCGGCACGCGTTGCTCTGCTTAGCTGCATCCGTTGGCGTACGCGTGGTCACATACGCAATAATAATTTTTACTTTAGCAATCACTAAAGTATCTCCAGAGTCTCCTCTTGGCCTGCTGCTGCTGCTGGTCCAGCTAGACTCCCCTTGCAATAGCGTGCGATAGCCCTGTTCCCAATCTGAAATGTAATCCTTAAAGTTAATCAGCGATATCGAGATATTTTTGGTTTACGTAGATCTTAATAATAATATAATACAAGGCACTTAATTTATTTCCACTGTGTTTTACACCGATTAGACAATTTTCCGTTGCTACTACTACATATGAAATTATATGATGAATCGTATTACCACCTAAATATACATATACATACAAACAAACATACATACATACATGCATACTTATATACAATATATATACATTTAGCTAACTGACCCATAAGGTGTTTATAAATACCAAATTCTGTACATAAGGCAAGTGCATTTGTTGTATGGGCCTTCATTTTGTTGAACAAGCTAATGAGAATCCCCACTGTCCCCTGCTTCCTCCCCCATCTACAAATATTTCAAACATCTTTAAAAAAATTTACAAAAAAAGGAAAATAAATGAATCGGCACCATAGATTGGATATTGTACATTTAGCCAAGAGGCGAGATCAGCAATTGAATAAACGTATATACATACATACATAATTATAGCATATATGTAGTTAATTTACTATTGTAGTTAACTTCATGTGAGATCCAACAATTGATGAACTCGGTTTTTTTTTCCAATATGTATATGTATGTGTTATTACACTTTTTTTTTATTATTTTAATGAAATGTAAATGAAAATATATGGATATATATCTTGAGCTGAACATAACAATAATGAAGACGAAGAGAAATGATGGAGAAATCGTAGTTAAAGTTAGTTTATTCTCCAAAATCAATTAAGTAATTGACTTAAATAAGCAAACAAAATCACTACCAACAACAACAAAATAACAAAAATGTATCGTTAAATATAAATGAAAAATGAAATTTACAATTTAAGTCCCTAAATAGAAAGAAAAAGGGAAGGAAACTTAAAAGCGAAATGCAATATTGTTGGAAAGAGAATAAAACAAATAATTCAAATTGTAAAAGTTATAGAAGTTACCGGAAATATTACATACACACTTATCCACATACACACTCATCCACATACACACACACACACACACACACTCCTACTAAGGGAAATATGTCTTTAAAGTAAATAACGATATAACAATACATTTATAAAGGCCACTTTAAGTTAAGGCTACGAATTATGGCAATAGATTTGATCGATGTGTACCGCCGGCTTATCAGAAATGCAGAAATGTTAATTGTCTATGGATAACGAAAGCAAACAAACAGTTTGGAACCGTCTAAATTAAAATATAAAGATACATAATATGTATGTATGTATGTATTAACGATATATATGTATATATATATATCTTTATTGGATAAGTGGCCTTATTATTCGGTTCTCTGCACCACACACTAAGCACACCACCACAAAAAATTACAGCCTAATCGCAAATAATAAGATAATGAAAAGGCTTCAACTTGAAATTATCGAAATACACACAAGAAACACAAAATCAATCTGAAGAAATTAAATAATATTGTATGACATAAACAAATATCAAGAGTAAAAACTAGCAACAAGAAAAAGCTAAGGCAAAAAGTTGAACAAGTAAAAAATGAAATATATATATATATATATAATATATGTTTAGTAGTAAACCCGATAAAAAAGAACTACACTTTAATCATAATTGTAATGAATGTTTCACCCCCTTGGTCTTCGGCCAGATCGAATGGAAAATTGTCACGCCCCCCTCTCTGTCTCTCTCTCTCTATATATATACATATATATATAAAGTATGCTCTTTGAAATCATAAAACGTAACAGAATCCAAATAGCTTTAACTTGTGTGTATAAAAAGAAGCATAAGGTCAAGGTTCATCAATATCCAGTTGCCGCAATGCAAATTCCACTTACTAAAAATCTATAGGCAAGAAATAGATGTCCGCCTTTCTCATGCATCCTGCAACCGAAATCCAACCTTTTAAATCCTTTATCCTGACACTTTTGCTTTCAAAGAGTATAATTATGAATTATACGGATACATAATTTATTGATGTAGTTATAAATAAATATATAAAATTAAAATACAACATACAATAAAGTAAAAAAAAGAAAAGGAAAAATGGAAAAAGCGAAAACAAATTACACAAATTGGAAAACAAATCGACAACCGAATGCATATTTCTTTATTTTCATTTTATTTCCTGCATCAATTGGAAGATGCTCCCATTTTGGATCCCATTGTACGCAGAATTTATAGCCGTGATATAAAAATCAGAAATGGCAGCCAAGTTGAAATTGAAAATGCGCAAAAAAGGACATTTGATCTGTGTGACCTTCGACCACTGTGTACAATAAGTACACATGCTTACCTTTGGGCATCATGTCACGTTTGTTTGCCCAAAGCTAAAGCTGGCAAATTGAATTTTATGTGGCCTGGCCAGAGAAGTGATGTTTCCACGTCAATGTCTATATGTGTGTGTGTATGTGAGTTTGTGAGGATTGTGTGGAATCCTCTATCTGCCATTTTTTTTATTGGACCAGTGCAATTCCCCCACCAAAATCAAGCCACAGGAAAACTTTTCTTTCACTGCAATCGAGGAGAAGTTAAGTCGATATTTATCTTTTGGCCAGAACAATGTACATACACGTATATTCAAACATACATATGTACATGGCCAATCCCACTAGAGAATACTTCCAAAGTGCAGACTTTGGGCGGAATAGCATGGATCTGTGAACTGTTTGCTCAAAGTTAGCGAAAGTATGCAGAGCTTATGTAGGGAAGGAGAATGTAAACGAAATTGAAATAGTGTGAAAATTTATGTAAGATTGTGCATAGCAGTGTATTATAGCACTAAGCCACAAATTCTATGTTCCAATTTTCCATTTCATTGGCGGTGAACCATCGGATTCTAAGATGTTTCCATTTGTATATACCCTTCATCGATAGGGTAAAACAGATAAAAATGTAACTGGTAGAATTCTCTCTGCATTTCCGATCCATAAAAATATTATTGATTAGAATCAACAGCGTAGCCGATTGAGGCATGTTTTTTGTGTGACTTTGTTCGTCTGTCCAACTGACGGAGTTGGATCCATAGATTTTTGTGTTGGGGCATCACCGGAATTACCCCGCGTATGTCCAGGTCAGCCATCTGAGGTTTTTGTCCACCCCGTATTTAAGAAAGACAAATCAAAGAAGCTTTCGGCATTTCATTTCTTTGGCTCTACGTTGTTTATTTTTATCTACAATTTTAGCTAATCTACAGACAGGCGGAGGGACTGACGGATATGTCTCATTCGACTCCCCTGTTGATGCTGATCAAGAATATATATACTTTATGAGGACGGAAATGCTTATTTATATGCAGTACATCCGTATGACAAATTTTATTATACCCTCTGCAAGGGTGTAACAAATATTTAATGTACTATTAAAGCGCCAACACCATTTTGTATAAAACTCCTGAAATATTAATGTTGGCAAAGGCAATAAATGCAATAATTATTATTTGACGTAACTCGACTTTGCAAATTTTGATAGTTTTAAAAATTTAATTTAAAATTTAGTAAACATTAAAATCAACAATATAAGTTTAGCAAAAGAGTAGCAGATTAATTTGGTGGATGGGTAATAGAAGTTTTCAAGTTTTCAAATACATTTGATTATTTTTCGCAAGCCTGTTTTTAATTGGACCTACCTAAATATAATAGTAAAAAATATCATTAGACTTTAAAGACGGCGCTGCAGTTAATCAATGGCATTAAATGTTCAAGTGGCAACAGTGCGTATGAATGATTTTAGAATTAAGTTTCAAGTTTCAATTAAAATACTTTTCATAATTAATCCCTAATTGTGAGCTCTTTGCTTCCGCTTATCCCTACTCAATGCCCGTTTACTTATAAACTTGGCAAGACAGAGTTTTTACACTTGAATTCAAGTGCTTAAGGTTCCATTTGAATTTGATTTAGTTAAAAGTTGTGCACAAAGGCGACCAGGAGACCCGCTTCAATGTGTTGTATGGGACCCGGATTTGCTTATAAATGTCCAACAAATGACAAACTTGACAAGGAATAACAACAACAAAAAGCATTAACAACAAGGACAAGAACAGCAACCAAATGGAGCAAAGTTTTGCATGCTTAGTATCCCTTCCCGAAAACGAACCAGAAAGGACACAACAAACAAAAAAAAAAAGGTGGCAAAAAAGTAAGAACAAATTTCAGATTCAGACAAAAACTCGGTCAGAAGTTTCCCGGTGCGTTGCCAGAGAGTATAAAATACCCAAACAATTGTGATCGATATTTGTCACATTTGCGTTGCTTTTCCTTTGTTGTAAAAGTTTTAAAAGGTCCTGTTTTTCGAATGCGCCGAAGCGCAAACGATTATTCAATTCAATTTGTTGTGAAAACCTGAAAACCTTTAATGTCCTTCCAGCCCCCAAATACCACTCACCCCCCCCGTCACTTTAACTCGTCTAACAAATCCAAAAATCGTTGTGCACTTTGGCAATGTCCTCGTTTATGTCCTTGTTAGAAAATGCCAGCGAGTGGCACACTGATGACATTAAGTAGCTGTCGGGATGCTCTGGATTAGATAGCAAAAGTGCCTGATGTTAGTTTAAAGTAGATAAACAAAGGCGGTTTTGCGGAACCCCTCACATCCTCACTTCCGCATTTCCCCTAACAAACTCCCCTCCTACCCCTTCCTCCCTTTATTCAATTGTATCCCCTTCGCAGGGCCACAGCCTGCCATATCCACATCTGAGTGTGTTTGTGTCTGCGGTTCTATGTGGATGTGGGTTTCGTTTTCTCAGCATTTTGTCAACCGCACATCATCTCGGTTCATGGTCAAAGTAGGATTAATCTTACCTTTTGGCTTACCTCAAGCATATTGTTCCGAGTGTTAACTTGAGTTCAACTTGATGAAAGTTTTTAGACGACAAAACTTGATTCGTATTTGAATTTAATTGGACTCAAAGTGATTACTTTGTAAGTATTTGTAAGTATATGAATATTATTCGTTAATAAGATTGAATAACTTGCTTGTTTAAATTGCTACCAAAAAGCATTAAATCCTTCAAATGTATTGTGTATTAAGTATTCTTCACAAGTTAAAACCATTTATCAGAATAACTTTTAAGTTTATATTTATAATAAGTCAATCTTTGTGTAGTCAGATATTATTTGGGATGGATTTGGCTCAACTGCATTGCCATTTGCAGGGTCAACCACTTGTGGGCCTACTTCAGTTTCGGATTCGACTCCGAAAATTTAAAAATTTACTTTAAGAGAGTGTGAAAGTGGTTTCTCTTTCAGTTCATTCCCTTTCAGTTCCTTCTCTTCCGTTGCCTATTTCTCTTTTAATATCTACTTAATTCAAGTTTGTTTTACTTATTTTTAAGTACAAGAATTGCATTTGTTCCTCTAAACAAAAACTAAAGAATAACTTTGAAGGTTTTTTAAACTTTTCCCTCTTTTTCCTTACTTGGACTTAAATTTTTCCAGTTTTCTATCATGCTTTCTTCGTGCTACCCTAATGCTTAGACAAAGTTTAGCAGCTTTTTAGTTAATATTAAATATGAAAAGGCTCGAATTAATTAAAATGTATGTGCCTTGTTTTTTGGTTTTAATATGTTTTTCTTTTTTCTTTTTTCATGGGTTTCTCCCTTTAATGTTTGTCTTGACACGGTTTTTGGGTATGTTTTTTTCTCTTGGTTTATGTGTTGTTGTGTGGCTTTACTTCAATATTACCAGGCAGCTTAAATAAACCTCTTTGGGGCAAACAAAAGAAAATTCCAAAGGAAATTCCAAACTCATAAAAAACAAAGGCGACCGTCGACCACCTTCAGCTAGAATTTGTTTGTATGTGCGAGGTGAACTATTGAAATTTTTGATCTCTATATCCCTTAATTTTTAGAAAGCAACAATTTCTGGTGTATATCATAGATAAACCAGGTCCATAACAGAATTTGGAAAATCCTGTCCCCCTCAATTTCAAGCACATTATTTTGAATGTGAGTTTTGACAAAACATTTGAAACTTATAAAGCCAAATGAAAAATACATCAATTTAATTTATTATATATGTACATATATCTTTTACTTCATTTACCCTTTTGAATAGCTATATAGAAGTATAGAATATACATATACACAGAAGTATACGAATATTTTCTACACACAACAAATGTTAATTGATAATTTTATAAAAATTGCAATTTAAATATATCGCTCGTTTACCAGTGTAATTTCGACAGAATGTAGAAAATAAAATAACAATTTTCGCACTCATTGAAAATTTATCGATGAGAAATGAATGTTTTTTACCAATTTGACAACAATTTCGCAATAAAATTGTAAAAGATATTTTTTAAGTTCTTCTGCGGTGGAAAGATTACAGAGCTAGACTATCAATAGGAATGATTGTAATACAAGTTGTGACCATTTTAATATTGAAGTGGTTTGGAAATTTTTAATCAATGAATTTTAATGGCGTCTTAATATTTTTTAAACGCACCTCGCTTGAGTTTGAGTGAAAAGGTAGTATGTTTGTGTAGATATGACCGATGAGACGTATCCTCATACAAACACAACAGAATAGAGACGACATTCATATTTATTACTATTGAATCCCTAAGGAAATATTTTTGTCGTCCTTCTGCCTCTCCATTCTGTCTGTTAGTCCAGTGCGTGTATGTGTCATGTGTAAATGTGTGTGTGTGTGTCGGCCATCATAAATTGTGCAATGCATTTACAAGCGGTCAATAATTGTGAAAAAAAAAAAATACAAAACCAAACACACATACTATATATCTCTGTATTTATATGTATAAAGATAATGAAATCGTCATCCAATTGAATTTGTAGAAATAAAAAGGAAATAAAACCGATAGCCACTTGATTAGATTTATGTTCCTGTCATTGATTGGGGAGTTTGATTTTGTCTTTTTTTATTTATTTTTTGGGTGAAAGTGTAAAGAGGGAATCGTATAAGGAAATACATATGTACATGTGTTTGTATATGTATGTATGTATGTGTCAAAGTCAGCTGCCACTTTAACTTGAATGCTTCTCTAATAAAGTTAAAGTTCTTTAATTTTGGGCAAACTCAATATTTGCTTTAACTGTGCGTCTGGGTGTGGCAGCCAAGTTGTGCCGCCACTATGTGGCATGGCCTGTGGTGGTCCTAAATAAACAAAACTTGTTTTATTTATCCAATGTTGTAGGATTTTAAAGTGGGTTATAATGAGTTTGTTTTAAAGGTTCCGACTTCAATTGTGCAAAGAGATCCTATTTGAGCGCAGATATATTGCCGTAAAGAAATCCAAATTGTAAAACAAAATTAATTTTTCTTTTAGGTTAAAAATTAAATGGGATCAGCTTTTTATATCTCTCCAAAATCCGAACTGGCAGGATCAGGTATTTTTGTATTTCAATATAAAAGCGAAGTTTAATTTTGTGATTAGAACTTTGTGACTCGTAGCATGATGACACCAAGACAAAGATTTTTGAAATATGTGGATTAGAAAAAGATCGGGTTTCAGTATATTTGTGGATTTTTAAATATTTACGAAATAAACGTTATTAAGGAAAATGTCCGATTCAATATACATATATAGAGACCCCATTTTTACAGTTGGCATCGAAATAATTTTCTCGAACCTATTCAGTCAATCGAAACAATTTTAAAATCAATTTTAAAATATAAAAATTAGGCTACGGATGTTTTTTGCGTAGAAATGTAACATAAGAACATAACATAAGTATTTAAATACATCATATACGAGTAACCGTTAAGTTCTCGATTAACAGCATGTAATTATTATGTTATGTTAAAGAGTCTGAACGCACAATAAATACTTATAATTATTAATTCACCATGCAGGGAACACAGTTTGTAAATATTTTGAAGATTCTCGATTGTACGATTTATTATATACGTTTAAGTTGTGAGCTTCTTACATTCTATGTATAATATCTGTAATTATATGATTTTCGAAAAAAGAAATAAGAAAGCAAGTTATAAATGAATACCATTTTTTTTGGTCACCCAAATTTGAGAACGAACGAAAAACAAGGATTTTTTTTCGGGGATTTAAATTTAATTTTGGTGTCAGAGAAAGAGAGACTTGACCACTAATTTAATTTTAAAGTAACAACGAGGGTCAAATTGTGGTTAAATTGTGTTTTAATTGCCTAAAACTGTTTCTCCTTTCTGAAGTACATTCAGTTTATTCAGAGCAAAAGTTGGCCACACATTTCCATTCCGCATCCGTCACAGAAGCCATAAGGAATCCCCATCGCATGCCCTCAATCATGTGCCTGGGTGCACTTGTCCGACTCGGGATTGTTGTTGGTCTGCCTAACTGTCGCAATGGCTTAATCCCCTAGTGACCTTCAAAATTTGATGTTGATGTACATATGTATACATATACATACATATACGAGTAGATACATACATAACGATTCCAAATGCGGTCTCGGTCTTCTACACATTGCGTCTGCCACTCTCCCCCCGTTCGTCGGGCTGCTGTTTCGCCTGTTTTGTCCTTCTATATGACTGTTTGCATTTGACATTTTCAATTTGCATGACAGTTTCCACTATGGACACAACACACACGCCTTTGCCCCATCCTCCTGCCACCTGTCTCAGTTCCGATTCAAACATCACATCAATATGTCACGTCGATGTGAGGGAATGGGTCTATGACAAGGCTGATTTGTGGGTGGCGGCACTCGGTGCCGGGGAAACATGAGTCTGGGAATGGAATTGTAACAGATTTTTGGTTTACATTTCACGTAGCACGAGCCTCTTGCCACTTGGTACTACATTGTATATTATCTTTGGGAATGCTCAGTCAAGATTTTGTTCTGAAAAAGTTTGTCTGTCTGGATTTTAATTACGGATTGTACGATGAATGCTTTGCCTTGCCATCTTCTCCTTGTTTTTACTTAATTAGCCTAATAAAATAAAATGTCTTTCTAAATACCCTTCCCCCTTATTCTCAATCCCATTCTCTGCTGGCCAAGAGAAACTTTCAATTTTCTTAGTGGAATTTGAGTTGAATAAACTTTCTGGCCACCGCAGCTAATTGAGTAGGTGGCCCTTATCAGAATCTTATCCTCTTAGCCAAAATAAGAGAACATTGAACAATTTTGGGACGTAATTCAATTGTGGTAAATTTCAAAAAGGAAAATGCTTTTTCTTCAAGTTGTTTGATAGTTTAAGCTTTTAATGGAAAAATCGTGTTTTCCTTTTCGTTTTATTTCTTGTTTCGGTTTTTCCAAATTATGATATAGTACACAGGCGCCACAACCTCATCATCGTCGTCAGCTCATCGTCGTTTTTGTGTTTTATGACCGCCTCGCATTCACTTTTCCGTCTCTTTTTCCCATTTTTTTTGTCCGGAAATTGCCGGAACTCAATGCCGACACCTGACAATTATAGCTGCAAAGGTATAAAGGAATAAAGGTAAATGTATATCTTCAAAAATGTAACAACAATTATTTACCTCCGCCGGCCATGACTTTTGTAACACTCAGCTTGGTGTCTCTTGTCTGGTTTGAAGGAGGCCATAAATTAATAGTGAAAATTGATTTTTCTTTTCTTTTTTACTTTGATAGATAATTGAAAATATTGTTGTTCGTAATCCGAGTCGGAACCAACAAAACTGTTTACAAAAAAATAACGTATGTTAGTTTTTTTTATTGCCATGACAGAGAACATTAGAAACACTCAGAAAATTTTCAACTTTCGGAAATAGATAATAATAGAACAAATTTTAAGAACATAAAATCAATTTTAAAATAGGTTAATGATGTTTGCCTTTTCTCAATTCTTTATTGGGAATATTAAAGAACACTATTCTAATCATTAGTTAGCTAATCTAGTGTTCTACCACTAATTTAATGCTAAAATAAGTAATTAAAGTTAATAAGTTGGAGTGAGCAGAAATGCATCTGGAAGAAAAACCTGGTAACCTGGTACATATTGGTTGAATAATTAAGAAAGATGGAAGAAATGAGAAGCTTTTAACACCTGTTTAAATTTTTTGCCACTTTCACCTCTGTCATATACCGAATAACCAGAGATGTACTCACATAACGCGATCTTTTAAGTATAGAATAGTATAGACAATATTTAATTTGAATATTTTTTTGAAAAATCAAAACTATCTTGAAATCATAATTAATTTAAAAAGAAATCCCCTTCAGAAGCCACAACAAGAATGCTATCTTACAATCAGCGTTTATTGCTGATCAGGAATATATGTATATACATACTCTTTAGGGTCAGAAATGATTCTCCCCTATGCCTGACTTTAAAATACACTATTATCCTAGGGGAGAATGTTTATTTGATGTTAAAGTTTTCTGTCAGTGTGACCTTTTAAACAATGCGACAGGTTGAGCTCCGAAAATTTGACAAACTTGACAAATGTGTTTGCTACGGAATGAAGTCCTCCATATTTGCCCGAAAATATTTTATTGACATTTATTTGTCGTTGTTGTCGTTTGCTGCAGTTGCCATAAGTCATTGCACCATTACGAATTCGGAATTCTTTTTACAAACAATCGATTTCTATTGTCGGGCACAACTCGAGTGCCATTGCTTTTCCTTTTAACTTGTTCTTTTATCCGAATTGGAAAATACATAAAAAAGTTGGCATACTATTTTATGTCATGGCAGAGAGCACACGGTAGAAAGTTTTACTGTTGATTATACATATATGTATTATAGTATTGTGATACAGAATATAGATATCGACATATTCAAACAGAATATATTTTACTCCCGAATTCAATCTTAAGATATTTAACATAAATAGGTTTCTTTTTTCACCTTTCCATAGTTCGATTTATTGTGTCTTACTTACTTTTAATAATAATCAAAAATGAGTGAAAATTATTAAAAAATTCAATTGTCAAACTGATAATAAAATCTTTTGTAAAACTTATTGATTCGAGTTATTGATGACCCGACTTATCGACCGCTTCCAAATAATCGTTTTGTTTTATTAACCGCTAATCGATTAACGAATTTATCTTAGTCGCTTAACGTGTTCTGAGATAATCGTATTTGAATTGTTTTCCAATGTTCGTTATATTAGCGAATTTTATTAATTTTTTTTTATAAAGATTTCTCGGGATAACCGAGGAAGTAAACTTTATTTTATTGTTTGTTTGCGACCTTCATTGCGGTCCATGCGATGTCTTATTATAATTACCGCTTTTGTAGTAGGGTACAACAATTATTGAAATGATAGAGTATCTGAGCGTCAATAATCTCAAAAGAGGTATTGTTTTTTTTTCTTTCGTTTATATTATTATTGCAGGCAAAAGTGGATTTATGGAAAATATTTTTCAAATGCCTTCGCATGATTATAACAGAGTTGGGGGGGGGGAGTGACGACAAGTGAAGTGCTCCTCTGTCTAAGACCTTTTATGACGATTGCTTCAACGCTTGTGACTTGTTGCAGGCACTCTTTCGTTTCACTTGGTTGACTCTTGCAGTTGCACTTTTCCTTTCCTTTTTCCGTTGTTGCTTCCTCCCTTCCAACCGTCCCCCCTCTTTACCCATATCTCTCATTTTCGTATTCTATTTACTTTTGGCAAATGGCAAACAATTTCCGTTTGATGTACCTTGTCTACTAGCCAAACTAATTGAGATAGCAAAGCGCGGCAAAGGAAATGCCTTTCCCTTCCCAACAATTTATTTACTATGACTGCCCCCCCATACCACTCCGCCGAAAATCAGAAGAAAGAGCAGAAAACAATATTTGCCCAACCGCAGACATCAAAAATGTAAATACGTAATATCCAAAGACTTGTGCAAGGCGGCGATGGCGATGGCGATAGGGAAAGACCTCCTCCAAGTTGACTTGTCAGACATCCTCCAGCTTGTCGTTGTTGTCGTCCTTTCTTTCTTTCCTTCTGTTGGTTTTCCTAGAAATAGAAGACAGTTATAAGCTAGAGCTAGAGCTGAAACTGAGGTTGGGGAGCAGTTGAAGTGGAGCGCCAATGAATTAAATATAACCCATTCTAAAATGTATACGCCACAAGCTTTTCGCTTGATTGCGATTGCCCTCGCACAGCCCAGCAACCAGCAAAGGAAAAGTAAAAGCAGTAGCAGGAGAAGAGGCAGGAGAAGGGGCGGTGACAGGAGTGGCAGCGGGTGCCCGTAGCTGCTTGTCCTTGTCGAATGGAACTTCGATTTACATTTAAACTGCACAAGGCATAGCGTGACGTAAGCACATCCCCCCATCCTTTACCTGAACAGAAATGTATATGTGTATCTGTATTTATATCTGTATTTGTGTTTGTACATATGCTTATGTAATAGAACACAACAAAATATTGGCTGGTGCTAGGGTTGGGGCGTTAATAATTTACGGAACATGAAATGGCAAATTCTCGTACAATGTGCATTACCTTGGGCTAACTCTTCCCACGATGCTTCAGGAGTAATGAAGAAACCCGCGGATTCGGAAGCGAACGATTCGTTCAGTTCTTTAATTGGTAATGCAGGAAATCGTTACTTTTTTTGGGAGCAAAAAACTAAATAACTTAAAATTTCGGTTAACAGATCAAATTTATAGAACCACATCCCGACTTTTCAAGGCAGAATCTTAGTTTTTCGTCTAAATTAATAAAATCTTGGTATACTTTACTATAATTTTATTTGTTAAAATGGCTTGGCTATGTAACTATTTTATCATTTATTTTATTCATCAATTTTAAAATATTAGGACTCTTCAATTTTGTAAGTTCAACACAACATTCCCAAATTTATATTATCTAAATATGTTTTCATTGACTAAAGGATTATTTTTAATTAGATATTTCAAAGCAATCGGATTTTAGACAAATTAATAGAATATTTAAAAAAGTTGAAAAATTAAACCCATTGTTTTCATGGGGGAATATTTTGATTCTCCTACAGCGTTATAAATATTACATGAAAGATATTGATAAAAGATGAAATCGTTGCAATGACATACATACATACATATATATAGGCAGATTGTAAAATCAACTTACTCGATAAAAGCCTGACAAACAGAAGACTTAAAAGATTCCATGTATTGGACTTTCCAGATAGATTAAAAAATTAATTGCATATAACTATGTATATAATATATATGTTAATACAATGAAAACTCTCTTGGGCGGACAGTGACCATAGCCGGACGAAAATTGCCCGTTTATAAGAGATTTGTCCGTGCAAGAGAGGTGTTATGGGAAGCTTCACTGTGCTGATAATCTAGCATTAATATATTTATAATATTTAATTTCGCTGGAGTCTTTTTATTACTGCTAAATACAAAAGTTTTTTTTATTTATTTATTCTTTAAGGACAGACTGTAAACACATATAAATAAAATTAAAAATCTTTAGCAAAAAATTCCAAAATATATATAATTTGATTGAATCGAAATCGATATAAATGAAACACATCGCTGTTTCGATTGGTCGCTTAAATTTGCATGAAACTTTAATGTAGTTGATATTTCTGTGCTATTGCTGTTTCCATTTAAATATTTATTGTATTTAAATTGTAGTTTTAGTAGATGTGTATACGCAAATAAGTTAAATTTACAAAAAGGAACATTATTGAATGATATTTATGTATGTACATAGTTACCAGAACGGAATACGAATTCAATTCGTTCAATTATTCCACATCCTAACTGACCCCTCTACCTAAGTATGTACATATGTATGTATGTATGTATGTATGTATGTACATATGTATGTACATATATTCAGGTGTTCTTTGGTCAGCTATTTGTTAATTGTTGAAATGTTTCAGTATGTATGGACGAAACAATCCAAAAATATCTATATCTATTGTTGGTATATAATAGGAACTAACCTTTGCCATTTGTCGTATAAGTAGTGAACGGTTTTTGTGTATGCCTGACCCGGTTGTTGGACGGCTGGACGTGGCTTAGTGATACAACACTACAGTTGTTCCTGCTCTCTCTCTCTCTGTTTGGGTCTATCTCTCTGCTTGCTCATTGTGGTATTCAATTCCATGGCTTTCGGCTGGTCCTGCATATTAAAAGAGTCGCGTAAATAAATAAGCATATTCAATTTTGATGAAACGTGAATGGTATCGAAATGTTTAACATAACTGGATACGTGACCGTAGAGCATTATACTCACATATATGGAATTTCGGAATTGGGATATTGATATGGAAATGGAGACAGTGAAACGGCAATAAGTGGCTTAGCCAACAACAGGCGGCTGCTGCAATGCAGAGAGAACAAAAGGACAATTGTCAGCCGATTACGATATTCATTTGCTGATGAATAATTCACTTAATTAGCCCCTGAAGTACCAACGAACGAGAATAAAGAGTCTAAGACCAAAATATTAAATGTCACAATGGAGGTAAATAACAGTATGAAAACCGCATAACATACAAAGGACAACAGTCAAAACCACAAAATACATAACAAAAGATGGGAGAGTAGAAATTGGAAAGAGATGGCCCAGCCAATTGACATCGAACTGAGCTTTTGCATGCAAATTAATTTGAATATCCAATTTACATTTGTATAACAAATATTGATGATTGCCGAACAAGACACCAATTTATGTATGCATGTATGTATGTACATAAATGTACACTACAGACACTCATCAATTGATCAAGTGAACCATAGATGAAATTATTGTTTGATTGGCCTACAGCACTGTGGCAACTCTAATGTAATCAGCATGCAAATTTACAGAGCGGCCACTGCAATGGCCAGGAGACAACCCGTTGACCAGTCCTCATCAGTCTGCCATAATAAGTTTTCATTTTAATTAGTCATGGCATTTACTGTAGTCCTTTTGCGAAAAGGACTACAGCCAGACAGAGGGTTCATTATCGATTGTAGATAAGTGCGATGACATTGACTGATTTTAATTTCAAACCCGACACAATACAAAGAAGGGAAAGCTTAAAAAAAGCCTTAATGTAAATTTACTGCCGGTTTTAAGGTACCCTGTACAAACAATTGGTCAGCATATAAGATTGGATGTTGAGCTCTAATATTTATCCAGATAACTTTAGGTTAACTACTAGCGACTTCTCATTGAGCAAGATAATGGAACTCTCACTAATGTCAAGGATAGATATCCAGAAATCACATAAATGTATTTTTTTTTTTTTTTTTGTATATATTTATTAGCGTAGGAACCATACCATACAATAGGGTATCTTAACAGACGCAAGGATTTCTGGGGACCAAACCTAATGCTCATGTTACATCAGGACTCATGTAAGAGAGTTCATGGTTGCCCAAGTGTTTTGGCGAACCCTATTCGTTTCAGACGTTGTAAAGGCCTGGCCGGGAGTAAGCTTCTTGCTAGCATATTTCTGTGCCTAGCAAGTCTGAGTCTGTACCTGCTTGTGTGCCTTCCAATCTGTTCCTCCACTGTGTGAAGGTTTAGATCCCGATGAAGGGTGGAACCACGCACATACCAGGGACAATCCGTTATTTGCCGCATGACACGGTTCTGGAGGACCTGTATACGCTTATATGTCGATTTTGCTGCGATACCCCAAATTTGTACGCCATAGAGCCAGATCGGCGCTATGCAGTGAACATAGACAGCTCTTTTTGCCCTCAATGTCATGGTGCTTTTCCTATTCATCAGCCAGGTTTATCCATAGGCAAAGTAACTGTGAATTAATACTTGTAGATGATTTTTAGGATGCCAAATGCTTTCTTTCTGCTTTACACAGGAGTTTTTTTTTTTAAATTTTAATGCTCGTCTAAATTTTGAGTGCAGGGTAAGAAAACTTCGGGAAGTGCTTTTATGTATGTATGTATATTAAGAGTATTAGTACATTTTTATGGCTCCTGTTCCACACTGACTTCCTTTTGTTGACCCACTTTCTTACCTTACTTGCTCTCTATTTGTTGCACGCTTTTGATAAGGTTTTCTTTTTTTCCTTACCTATTTTTCCTTCTTTTTTCATCAACCCGAAATTCTATTTATATCGAAAGTTTGCTGTTGACGTGCTTTTAAAATTTCAACTTTATCGTCCATTTCAATTTCATATGAAAGTCTGTTGCAGCTTAACCTTGAGTCTGCTACAATTTCTAATTCTATTTTCAGTTCATTAAGCGGGATTTTCAGCACATTATTTACGCCATTCTCTCACACTGCGTAGTTTCCAAGGATTAACTTTTCGCCCTCCCTCCAATTCCAATTGTCGGTAAATAGGGGGAACGCGAACCAGATGCAACCGTTGAGCTGTTGAGTAAACTGTACTTAAACGACGGCACGTGCAGCAACAAGAGACATCATTCTCATTCTCGTCGACAGCAATGCAGATGAAGACGAGATGAGAAGCTGAGAGATTCATCCTCATTTAACTTTGCCAAGTGGAAAAGTCATGTTCATGTTTCAGCATGTGCTGCAACTGTACATAATTATAGTTTGTCTGTTTGCAATTTGCACGATAATGACTGAACTTGATTGTTGAAAGTTTACTTGAATTTTACTGAAACTTTTTGTTTGATATCCTTATCTCAGTGAAGTGTTAAACTAGAAACTTCTGTAAACATACATATGTAGATAGATACATAGTTCCGTTTGCAACTGTTTTAAATTGGCCTTGAATTTACCAACACTGCCAGTCAAAATCCCCAAGTGCTCAAGACTTTTGGCAACTAGTCAACGAACATACATACATACATATGTATGTACATAGTTGCTATGGTATACAAACTTCATTTTATGATATATGACAAGAGATTTCTTCCGGGTGTAACTACCACGGTTTGAAAGAGTTATGCTTTTTACATGTAAAACTTTCTAGGTCAGTGCTTAATTGAATTCTTTGGCGATAATACATTCGTAGACAATAGAGCCTTGTTTAACCGATGTAATGTGAAGAAAATCTACATTTTTCCAAGGGAAAGGATATTGTTCCATTAGACCTCGTAGACAACTCCAATCTACCAAAAGGCACGGCTGGAGACTGGTAATCTTTTGTGGGGGCAACGGACGTAAAATGTCTGCAGCATCCATGGCACAGATAACTTGGTTTTGGTTACACATTTAACTAAAACATAGAATGTAAATTAAGCAAGTCAAAAGGCCATTTACGAAATAACAATACCAGCTACATAATTATGGCTTCCTTTTGGTAAATTAATGAAATTTTAACAAAGGCAAAAGTAACATGTTAAAACTTATCTTTGGGTTAATCGAAATTTCACTGCCGTAGGCCAAAATAAAACTACACACAGACACGCACGGATTATGAAAGACACAAAAACACACAGAGAGAGAGAGAGAGAGAGAGAGGAAAAGGGAGATAGAGAAAGAGAACGAAAGAGGAGAAGAAAAGTGAGGAAATGTGTTCGAAGGACTTATACATTTGTCACACACAAACAAACACAAGAACACATACATACATACATTTGGCTACACTTTTGTGTTGTTCAATTGTTTGTGCCAACAGACTAAACAAATGAAGGCGGTTGGCAGCCCTTCATGGAAAGAGGGAAAAAGCTTCTGTCGCATAACATTAGCATGCAAATTGCTAAATTGAAATTGTCATTCACATTTCTCGATGCTTGAGTTGGCTTTTTTTGTGTACATGTTTTGTTTTTGGTTTATTATACTTTTGCATATTGTGTGGCCGATCATCGATCGAATTTAACACGTCAACGGAATAAGGTTTACCTTTGTCAAAATCTGGAATCCCGATTACGCTTACCATAAATGTCAGTAATTAGTCTAACAAAAATCGATATGTCCAACAAGAAGGGCAAAACCCAAAAATATACTCAAATTACAGTGCCGCAAATTGATTGATGGCTGTCCCAACTCCCAACTCTTTACCTGCCCATCGTACTTAACTGACATACTTTCTGAATGGCTGGCCGACTGACTGACAGACATTTCGACTGATAATGGCTCTTTAATTAAAAGGACTTGCCCTTGATTTTAATATCCCATTAGAAATTTTTTGAAGGGGCAGCACATTTTCCTTTCAGCGTGTGCATTTCTCTTGGCAACGCTAATTGAGTTGGCTAATTAAACATTGGCCTAACCATGTAACTGCAATTTCAAGTTTCTGTTGAACAAGGATGCAATTTACCCATGGTCAATTAACGCTAATGGCCACTGGGATGCTCATAAGACACACTTACAACACAATTATGTGGTTAAGACAAAGTGCATTTTTATGCAATTTCAAGCGTAAAACAATTATTAATTTTATTATGAGGTCTGCATAATGCTTATATGTATGTATGACACAACAGGTGAACGCAAGAATAAATCGTTTTTATACTTATGCAGAGTGCATAATTCTTTTGGAAATAGTGCTGTGTAACACTGTGGTAGGAGTACCTATTTAGTTTATTAAACTAGTTTTGTAGGCAGGTTAAGTTTTCCTTAAATACGTGATTATTTATAGTTAGTTGAAAATGGATATTTATATGTATGTAATTTTAATTTGATCTCAATTGTGAAACTCACTGTTAACATTAACAATCTACATAGCTCTGTTAAAGCAAGTGTTGGTTAACATATTAATCGGTCGATATATTCAAATGTGGACTGTAACAAATCCCTGCACCATGCTTAACTGTAACTTTAAAATACAGCTACGGTACCACTAGTTTTGTCCGCCTGAGGGGGATGACAAAGAAATTGCCAACAAAATTGATATCTATTTTAAATTCAGATTTACTGTTAATATATATTTAAGTTACATGGAACGCAAGTATATATTACATATGGGTTGCATATGTATGTTTCCAACAATTTTATGTTTTGAAAAATTCGTCAATTGTAGAATGTTTAAAGTTGCCAAGTTCATTTTTGAAATTATGTGCTTTGATATTTGTACTGCATTTTAAAGTTTTGTATTATTCACACATTGTCAGTATGTTGTATTCAAATGTATTTTGTATGAAAACCATGCTAGAGCTTTCACTGTACATACATATATAAATTTATTGCTTTTTCTAAATATTAATTATAGGTAATGTTGCTAAAGAACTTAAAACTGATAGAATAGTAGAATTCTAAAACGTTTGTGTGAACATTTAAAAAATATATATACATATGTACATACATAAATATATATAATATGTATTCAAAAGAGAATGTATAAAATGTTAAACAGTTTTCTACATTCTTCTTATTATGTTAAAGCGTATAATTAGTTACATTTTGCATCATTTATATAGTTATTATACAGTGATTGAATATAATGTGGAGCAGTGTTTTCAAATGTAACCTGAAAGTTACAGAAGGGGAATAATGCGGGAGCATCCTTAAAAAAAATGAACCCTTGTGACTATGTTTTTGGCATGCACAATAAGGTTATAAAATTGCTACTTTTAGACACCCGTTGCAAGTGGGGAGCAACAAGTAAGCAATATGTATAATAAAAGCAAGAAGGGTAAATCGTATAATGGAAATGTAGAGTTGAGATTACTTCATTTATTTGATGAATATTTTTAAGTTGCTGCTTTATTAATATTTATAAACTTTGGATCTAGGCAAATGCAAAAATAATGTATTTAACTTTGGGTATAATCATGAAATTCATCAGCTTAACCAGCTTAGTTAGTCACCTTTGGAAGTTTATTACTTGGGTTGAGTTTAGACTTTGTTTGGTCAGAGTTGCCTTGACAACACGAGGCGAATGGTTGGCAACGAGACAGTTTAGCCAAATACCGCAAACCGCTTTTATAATTTTCAATTTTAATCTAATATAAATTACATGATATGCGCACAATTTGAACGCTAATGAGCACAGACTTAAGGAGAAGCTGAAGCTGCTTCCCCTAACAACATATTGCGTGTGAATTTTAATTAAAAAGTTTCCCACTTTCCAAACCAAGATAATCGCTTCACCATGGTTTCCAGGGTCCAACTCCCCTGTAAAACGGATGCTGTTGCGGTGTTTTCACGGTCGAGGGGAGATCCTGTTCGATTGGATCGATTTATTGAACCTTCATTTGACAGTCGCTTAAGCTTACTCTTATCTTATTCCAACTGAATCCCTACTGAAATTGACCAAAGAAGAACTTCTAATTTAATTCAAATAATTTTGCTTGAATTTAAGTAGATTTTTAAAAGAAACTTTTCCGACTATTTAACTTAAATTTCATTATGTCACATTTTAGTTTAGTTGATTAGATATTATATTCAAAAGATATTTCATATTCTTCTATAATGATGTATTATATATTATATAATGATTACTTGTTGTATAATGGATTAGTAACTGTTTCGGAAGAGTATCCAATTTATTTTAGTTTTATATTTATTTATAAGTTTCTTTGTAGGTGCACGATAAGACAAAAGTGCAACAGATTGCTTCACGGGTGTCCTATTATTCAATCTAATTTTCTCTATTCTTTGGATTTGTTGCTGGTGCCAAGCTGTCGAGGTAATTAAATGTTAGCTAGCACATGGACAACAGCAGCAGGAGGTAGACATTAACTTGTGATCCCACCTGCTCCAAAAACAACAAACTTAAGACAATAAGTTTTTGGGGGTCATAAGGTCGAGTTAATACATTAGTAATGCAATTATTTTCGACAGCTCATAATTTTTATATGTTCCTGGCTCACTCTTGAAATGATTAACTAGTCGATTGAATGTTTTGTTTTTGTCTAGGGCCAATGGCCCAGTGTTAGTGGCCACAAACCACTTGCTTGATTCTTCTGTTTTGCCGTGTCTTTCTCTCACCCTCTCCGTCTCTCTCTCTCTCTTTTTTGCTCGTGGTTGGCTGGCGGCTCTCTTTTTCGGCGCAGGCGCAGCAAAGTTACTCCGAAAATAGGCAGGCCAGGCGACAAATAACGACGACAACATCAATGGACGACGACGTCGGCGTTGACGAAGCAAACGTTGCGTATACGCAATGTTCAGTCGCTAGCTGGACGTGATGTTGGCCGCAAGGGCGCCACGGCAAATAATCTAAATTCGACCAAAATTGAAACCGTTCACCTATATAATAGTAACCGAAACAAAACAGTAACAAGTGTGGCCTGAAGGCAAAATAAAGTCAAGTTTTTGCCGCTGAAACCAACAAGTACCTAACAATTCTCTCTTAGTGTCCGTCGTGCGTTTATATTTGCGAGTGTGTGTGCGTGTGTGTGGTGTGTGTGTGTGTGTTTTTGTGGTGTGTATGTGCTGAGGTGTGAGTGATTTAGTGTTGGTGCTCGTGCATGGGTGATGCGTGTGTGTGGATGCAAATCAAAGCGCAGCACACCTGAAAAATATGCTTTAGATTTTTATTATCGCGACGTTTGACGTTTTCGTTTGTGTACCGTTAGACGGGTTAAACTCGACAAAGTCGGAAACTCAGTAAAAGTTTTGGGCCACTCCGCACATTTACATAAATGTACTTTGGCATGCGCGCCGCAACAGGACCAAAACAACATCAACAACAACAACAACAACAGCAACAGCAACGAATACGACGTTTGCACTGAATAATTAATGCAATCAAGCAATTTGAACCCGTTTTAAGTGTGTGCGCCAGTGAACGTGTATGCGAGGTTTCAAACAAAAAAAAAATAGAAGAAAGAAATAAAGAGTACCCATAATAAGAGATCTAAATCTCTCCATATGTACACATACATATATCTCCCTTGCCCTCTCAAAGCCACAACGGAAAACGTTTGATATTTTGGGTTCTAAAAGAATTTTGCAACTTGAATTGAATTGAAAACAAATGCAAATGCAGACCAAATCTTAACTCATAGATTAAACTCTATTTTTCGATATTCTACTCTACTATTTACTAATACTAAGAGCAACAAACAACTGAAGATATGTATATGTTTATAAATCTAGTGCTAACTGGCTATTAAATACCAATCATAAATTAACGTAATAAAACCAGAGACGAGGCGTTTGACTTTTGCGCTGAAAGCAAATTTCAATTTTCACCCAAACAAAATAAAAAACCGAAAAAAATCCAAAGAGTAAAAGCAAAACTGTCTGCAGACGACGACAAAAGCACGACCAAGAAAAATACAAAAAACACAAAATACAAAATTCAAAAAAAAAAAAAATAATAATAATAAGAAAAAACAGCAACAAATAACTAATAATAATTTTCAAATTTATACGACAACAAAGCATACAAAAAATAAAACACTCACTCTCACACACAGCTGGCTGTGGCGATCTTTAGGCATAGAGAAATATATAGATATATATACAAAATATATATACTATAGGATTGTATATAGATGGATACTTGTGCGTATATAGGCTAGATCTATATGAACGTAGACAGTTTGCCAAAATGTGTTGTTTCGATTAAAATATAAATGAAATTGAACTGGACATTGAGAGCTTTGACATGAAAAGCAAATCGCTTGCCAAACATTGTTAAGAACCCAAATTAAACGGTAAAAGAGATAAGAAAAACTAAATAAAGGAATCCGCGCGGAAGGCGGGAAGCAGTCGGGTAGGGCTGACGGGCTGACTGAAGGAAGAGCCAGCCAACAGGTTGCCAGTGGCAAATGTAGCGGAAAACAAGGCCACAAAAATTTAATTGCTGCTGGTAAGTACAGATTTTAGATTTAGACTTTTTTTTTTTTGATGGTTTTAACGTTGTTTTGATTGGATACAAAATGTTTCAGTTTAAAATTAACATTCCCAACTGGGTGGCGGTTTTATATAGTCCCGAAAATTCTACAATTAGTTTTTAGTACATTAATTTTACTATTTTGGTCACAATTTTAGGCATCATTACTTTTCAGTCTCTTTTTATCTGGCTTTATTTTAATTTTTTATCTCTTGGCAAATGTCGTCGTTTATTTCCATTGATGATTTAGTTTGAGAATAGCCTCTTGCCATCTATTTCTTCTTCAATTTGGGAAAAAGAAAAGTGTAACAGCAAGTCGAATTTGACGGTAAATCAGATATAAATTCGTATCCCAAGTTTCATTATTTTTCTCACTTTGTGTGCTGTAGGAAGATAAATTGTTTTCTTGTAGTAAATATATTTTCAGCAAAAGTTATTATTATACAATATTAAAAAGAAATTTGCCTCGAGAATCTCTCGTCTTGGTTAGTTGGAATTTTTTTCTAATAAAAATTGAATGTATGGTCTTAAAGGCTTTGGTATATTGAAAGTCGAAAATTGTTAAAAATAAATATTTGTTTGAATTTTTGTTGTCTCGCCAAACAATCGTTTGACAGTGCCACAAATTTGGCGCTTGTGCAAAAATATCAAATATTTATCTAAAGTTAATTTCCTGTAATTTTGAGGAGTCTTTCGAGTTCTTACTCGGAAGTTGCGAATTTCTGCGAAAAAGAAATCTCTAAAAATAAAATACAAAACTAATGATTTATGATTAATGCTAATGAACAAAAGCAAATAATAAAATACGCTTAACGTAATAAAGAAGATTTTCAAAAATCTATTAATATTTATTATTTATGTTTCTTAATATTGATTAAATTTTGCGAGTAAGCTTAAATTTAAATCAGAAGAACGATTATTATTGGTAAAAAGCTTTTTGTTTTAGGTTATTTTATCAAAATTTAACTACGAGTGGAAATATAAACTTTGTGTTGGCTAATCAATTATTATCAATTATTAATACCCACTGCGGGAAAAGCGTCTGAGACATTCGTTTCATATGAATGTTGAAATATAAAATTAAAAGCGTCGTTTCGACGACGACCGATTTTGTACATGAAATCATTCGAGGACCGTAAAATACATTTTCTCAATAGTTGTATTTATTTTTTAGTCAAATAAAAATATAATTCATTTGTTTCATTACTTTCAATACTAAAATTACTTTTAAGCTCACAGACTTCGAAAACAGCAAAATAACTGAAATCTCGGGTCTAGGGCTAGAGGGATCAAATATTGGATAAATATTGTGACATATGTATATATATATGTAATAAAGCCATGTGGCACAAACGAAATTGAAATTTGTCAGTGATATTAAAAATCGTAATTTTCATAAGCTAAAGTCGGTAAACGGATTCTTCAATTAATTGTATGATTAAATCAATGTGGATTTTTTTTTTAAATTTTGAAGTGATATTTCTCAGAAGAAGATGTCCTATGTTGTCGTTTTACCTTTTAGATGAACATTATTTGATTAATATAATTAAATATAATTAAGTATAATTAACTGATATTATATCCGATGTACAAATTTATTTATTAAATTACTACCTCTACTTTGTACCTGGAACCTGCTCAAGCTTCTCCAAATGTTGCAAAACCGTTAAACCCCTTTTGTTAGAGCGTTTGGGGGATTCTTTTAAATTGCTCTTGGGAAATCCCATTATGGGACTCACTCTTGATCACATGTTAATACGCTTGTTTTCTTCTCATCATATGTGTGAGTAAGTTTTCCCGTTTTCATTTTTTATTCTGTATAACAAGAACGAAAACTGAAAAAAACTGACCATGTCACAAAGTGCCATAAACAATTTTACAACATTTTCGCTGTCATAAGATTAAATGTGCATAAAATGTGCTGGGTGCAAAGGCAAGAATACAAAGCTACAAAAAAACAAAACGAAAAACCAAAAGGACAGTGTAATTTTAAATATGCAAAGCTTGAATACCCTTGCCGTTGATATTACTAAAAAAAGGGTTAAGAATTATTTGAAATATTCCAAAATACCTATAAAACAAAAATGCTTGTCAATTACAGAGTATTTTTTGATACGGCATTTCTGTGAAATAAATCTATTATTTACGCATATTTTTACATTAATAAAAAAAACTTGTCAGCTAAATCAAAGTAGCCTTTTGCGAGAGTGTAAAAAGGAACGCTGTGCGATGAAGCACCAATGGTTGAAGGCGAAACAAAAGCAATAACTATAAAACAAACACAACAATGCGCTTGAAATGTGAGAGAATGAAACACGAGGAATGGAGAAAGAGAGAAAAAAAGAAGCGAACCATACACGGACTTTATGGAAACAAGAGCAGCAACAACAAATGTGTTACATACATACATACATACATTACAAACAAACATATGTACATACATACATACATTCATTCGAAGCTGGCTTTTTACGGTTTTATTTGTTGTTTTGTTTTTCCTTTTCGCCTCTGGCTATAGGCAGGGTTTGGGGGAGGAAGTGCACCGGATAGCAGGCCATAAAGGTACAGACGACAGCATCCAATTACAAAAAGTGAATATTTTGAGACTTGCGGTGACCTTAACATTTATTTCATCTCCCTGTTTTTTTCTTTTCCTTTTGCTCCTTGCCTTTAAGTGACTTTCAAGTTTTTCTTGGCGTTACTGCAGCTGACCTGAATTTGAATTTGGCCCTTTAAAGTCTAACTTTTCCCTCAAGAGAGCAAAAAAAAAAACCCATACACTGTGAACACTACGAATGAGTATAAAACAAATTGTTGGACGTGTGAATGTTATGAATGAATTTGTAAATCAAATTAATACAAGTATCAATTTCAAAAGAAACGTGAGATGAACACTCTTCTACGCCTTTCGATAATTCGGCAATAAGTGTTTACAATGTGCGTGAGTTTGACTTTTCTATTAATTTAAAATCTTATTGAATCGCCGATTTACGTTGTTTCCCTTTTTCTTTGTCTTGGTGCGATCACATTTAAAGAAGGTTAACGGCGTAACCTTACCCTGCATAAATGTTAACAAATATAAAATATTCGCTTGCTCGCGCTGGGCAGCGATAATGAGCCAGGGGCTCGCCACTCACGCGACTGTGGGCACTTGAGCACGTTTTACATAAATAGCGGCTACTGCCCACCCTGGTGGTCGTCCATTATGATGGCATGCTAATAATGACAGTCTCACCCACCTTTTAAATATATAAATAAAAATAAAAAAACATGCAAAACGTGCCGCCGACACAAGGATACCCTATACCAAATATACATACATAGATGTGACTTAAATAATTCCGCTTAGTCGGATTAATGACTTTTGACTTATGTATATTCAACTATAATTGCTAATCAAACGAATATTTAATATTTTTTCTTACTTATTTTAAGTTACTTTAATATACCCTTTAACACCTATGGGGATAGGGTATTAAAACAAAGACTTTAAGCGTTGCCTGTCATTCCCACATTATTCACCGTTAACATCAACATTGAAACTGCCTTGTCCTGCCCTGCCCCTACCCTGTCCTGAATAACGATGTCCATCAAAGTGAAAGGCGGTACAGAGACTGGCAAAGCCCACAAATTATGATATTTGACTTGTGTACAATAAGCCAACAAGTGTCCGTTTTTCGTGTGTTTGGACAGCTGTGTGAAATTTAATTAGATTTACGATGGTTTTGTCCTGTTTCCGACCTGCTGCCGTTCCACCTGCTTGTCGTTCACCTTCCCAAACATACGTATTGCGCACTCACAGACACTTTTGCAGGTTGTGTGGGGCAGATGTGTGTGCGTTGCCATTGGATACCTGACACAGAATCGACAGTGACCAACAAAAGAATTTTCCTTTTTGCTCTGTGATATTTTGCTTCGGTTTTGCTTTCTTTGTACTACCGAATTTGGTCAATTTGTTTTTACCATCTGACTGGCATGTCGACTATGTTCCTTCGGTCCGGCTTAGACCAGAAAATGGCATCACGTTCTCTCGCGCAATTTCCTTCCTTTGTTTTCTCTCCCATTCACTCACCATAAAGAAAAAAAAAAGAAGAAGAAAAAGAAACCTAGGAGAGGACTCTCAAACCCAAAACTTCCAAAAGGAAAAAAGGCCGACAGCGATTCCGCTCAAATTTCTCACACCGTGTAGGAGATTTCTGTTGATTAACTGTCAGGTAAGAGCGTGGCAACTGGCAGCTAAGGAAATTGCCACCAGGCTCATTTGGCATAAAAACAATAACATTTTGCACTGTAACAACAACAACAATGCCTTATTATATGTATATAGTGAAAACAATAACGAGATACGACATATTCCCCCTTGGTTATATGAAACATACAACAACCAAAAAGAGAATAGTAAGAAAATAAATTACATAAAGAATACAAAATACTCTTACACAATAATAAGGATTCGCAGTTTAACTTCATTATTTTATTTACAGGATGATATTTTTAAAAATATTTTTAATTCCCGATGGATGTTTATAAATATATGTATATATATATTTCTACATCCTTTAAAATCAATACTTAGGTTTTATGTTTTGTGAGATCTTTAAAAGCAATATTTTACAGGAGTATGGGAATATACCCAACAAAAAAGAACAACATCAATTCAAAAATAAATGTTAAACTTTATTACAGTATTCCACTGGTAAACCCATATCTTATACCTACCAAAGAAAATGTATTTAAATATTATCCAATAGTACAAATTATAATACTTTAAACTTTTTAAATTCTAATGTGTTAATCGAATGACTGATTTATTGACAATGCAGCCACTTATCTGTTGCCTCTGTTTTCCCGATAACTGATTTTCGAATTAATTGTAATTATAATTGTAAGCAATTAATTAATGGATTATACAAACATGTATCTTGTGATCAATGCTGTGACGGATAATCGGTATTGAAAAACCATTATCGGTGCACATATATCCGGTTTTTTTTTGTCGGAAGAAGAATTTAGTATTTCAAAAATAACTGTAACGAGTAAGTTCGGTTTTAAGTACATTTTGAAAATAACGATTACTTTCGACCTTGGTATTTACCGTCCGATTAACCACATTCAAGTTTAAAAATAAAATAATTTTAAGGATCTGTTTATTTGTCGTAAAGGGAACAAACTTTTAGGACAACTTACATTGATAAAAATGTTAAAATAAAATAATATTTTTCAATAAAGTTGGGAATTTGATCATAAATGATTCAATGATGATTTAATTCTTAATTCAGATTGCTTTTGTATTCTTATCGTTACTCGTTGATTTCGATTTCGGTATTACTCATAGAATACCCTACACAAATACGAGACTGTTTGGGAATGCTGGTTAAACAAACTGAAAAGAGAGGGAGAGAGAGAGAGAGAGAGAAAGAGTACATCAACATAATATTCCGGGTGCATAATTAACCTTTTGTCTTTACATTTGTGGTTATTCTTGTTGTGGTGGCTCTGGGTGTGGCAGAAATGGAAAAATGGCCATAAAATAAATTGCAAAGTTAATAAACAAGTAGCCATGACGAGGCTTTGTGGCAGTTGGCAAAGGCATTTAGCTTTAAACACATCGTTAACTGCTTAAATAGCAACATGTGTGTTAAAGGAGGAGACTTCCCCGCCACTGCCACTGCCACTGCTGCTGCCCTTGAGGCGGACTGTGTCTAAATGTGTGTTCATTATCACCTGTCCGTCCGCCGAATACACACACTCGCATACACACCATGCCAAGAGACAGATGAGTAGATATCAGACTCCATGAAGGGAAATGGCGGAGATGGGGGATGCTGACATCGCACAACGCATTCTTAAGTGCTTCATCTTGTCTTGTGAATAATATTTTTGGAGGGTTTGCCAGAAACTGGAGCGAAGATGGAAATTGCTGCCTCTACCTCCAACCTTATACATATCTCCACCCCCAAGGCCCCTTTATTCTTCGTTACAAACCCTGACTCTCTCTCTCTCTCTCTCTCTTCATGTCTCCCGGTGGCAGAAATGAGCTGGCACATTTATGGCATCCATTTTCGGGGCGAGCGACTGGCATTTAGTGCCCCGAGACTCACTTTCCGTCTATTCCTCTTGCTCTTCCTCTTCGTGTACCCTACGTCCGTACATACATACATACATACCTAATGAACTTTTGTGCTCCGCCAAATGGTTTTGGAAGTAAGCTTCAGGTTTCCTCAACGGATACCCCCAAGCCTAGCCTAGCCTAGTGACGAGGATGACGGTAGGGGAAAAATGCATATTTATGCCTATTTCAGTTCAGTTTCTTTGTATTTATTCTCATTTTGCTTGGCATTTTTATTGAGCCAAAGAAGCTCCTGCAAATATGTTTCTTCTGTTTCATATGACTGAAGCTGTAACTTGAAAAAGTTGTAAATTAGTTTTGTGCCACCTGAGAGTATACCTGCTACACTCATGTGTTGTGCACACAAAATTCATGAGTTGCTCGTGCACACTCTAAATCGTAATTCTCTGTTTGATTAAAGGATGAGTGGTGCCTATAGATTGCCCTGGATTTGGTCCTTGATGCGATGCCAGGAGCGTGTTCGAGTTTCTCTTCAATATATGTATATTTTGGAGACTTCTTGGATGACATTTCTGTTGCCCTAGCGACACTGCGAAAATGTTGTAACTCCATCAACATTTGATGTTTCAATTGCTCACTCGTTTGCTCTCTTAACGGTCTCATTATACCCTAACTGTAGGTACAACAAATCCATCACCAACCAAAAGAATGTTTTATGAAACAATGAAAGTCTATCCTATACTTTTGAGCAATATTGTCTCCTATTTTTAATTGTTTGTCTAAACATTTTTACAATTAGTTAAGCCTTTGTTTGGAGTATGAGTGTAATTACTGAATTGTAAGTGTATTTGACTTTCGGCATGCCAGTATCAGACTCCTTCTCCTTGAATTATTTTTTGTGTTGAAATTTTTGAGTGCCTTGAGGGGTTTGCTCCTTCGTTCACTCCTTGTTGCTACGGTCGTTAGTCCTGAACACAACAATTTGCAGCAAATATTTCAAAATGTCAGAATCAGGCAATGGTAAGGAGTCAGGGACTGAGAAGAAAAATTGTAAGTCAAATTACTTTTCCCGATTTTCCAGTTGTCGCTTTTGCCCTCGTGACTATGTTGTAACTCTTACTCGTGATTGACAAATAGTAAATATTGACTAATTCATTGATTTTTTCTCTCTGCGCCTTTATGATTTTTGTTTATAATTTATTCAATTGTTTATAGCCTCGACCATTATAAGCAAAGTAAACAAATTGTCTATAACACAATGAAAATCGATTAATGTTTTTTAACATTTCGTTTGATTTCTGTGATTTATTTATGGATAAAGGAAATTGATGGAAAGGGCAACACGAATTGTTGAGTAAACAAAAGAAGATTTGTTTAGTCGATCAAACTGTAAAAAATAATTATTGTTTTTGTTTAATTTAATGCGGTCGATTAAGCGGAAATTGCTTCAATTGCTATGTACATATATGTATATATAAAATATTCGATATATTCTATTATCGATTTCTCACGTATGTATGTATGTACATACATAAATATGTACGTAAAAAGAAAGTGTGACAGAAATTTGCATAGTTTAATGAGGCATAACCCCCCACAAAACTGAATAAAACTGTAAGAAAACTGTGTACAAAATTACTCAAAATGTCAGTCAGGCAATTTAAAAGGGCATAGGACAAAAACCACTGCCACCCGTTACCCACGCCACAAAAATCCTCCTCTCCCTTTTTGTGGAACTTGGGAGCGGATGCTGTAAGAAAACTAACAAAGTGCTCTAATAGAGCCAAGGGGCAACTACGATGGTTGTGGCAACTGCAACTGCTGCTGCAGTGCTGTTTAGATGATAGGAGGTAGAGGAGAGAAGGGCGCCACTTGGATGCTTGTTTTTGGGGGCGTGGCGTTGTGTTGACGCATGTTGACGATGCTTTTGAATGGCTGCTGGTAATTTGCAATGCAAAAACAACTTCAAGTGACTGAAACGAAGACGAATACAAGAACAAAAAGCTAAAGCCCTATCCCTGCCCTTCAAAAGCAACTACAACAAATTCATCGTGCAATGACGACCTTCTAAACAATGTTAAATATATTCAGTGCCAGATTTCATATGTATATGTATGTATATACATGTATATATACATATGTATACATGTACATAGATATAGCGTATTAAGTTTTGATTAAATGGGCTGCCCCGTTAAGGGTGAATCCCAATCGGTTATCGCTGACATTTGGCTGTCATTCTCTCTAAGTAAAGACGGCGGCTTATCACAATGAAAGAACAGAAAAAAAGTCCCCCTTTATTTGTACATCACTCACACATGTACATACATACATACATATGTATGTATACATATATGTATATATATATATATACTGTGCCATCGCATCTCACGGATTAGCTATAAAAAGCCCGTCACAATTTCATTCAAGACATCAATCAACTGTTTGACATCATATAAGAAAGATGCAACTGAATCTTGTTGCCGTTCTACTGTTCGTTCTGGCTCTGGCACTGTCTGGCGGAGAGGCACGTCATCGGCAAGGACCCATTTTTGATACAAGGCCATCACCCTTCAATCCGAATCAGCCCAGAGGACCGATTTATTAAAAAGCCATGCGATGCCGTTAACACATTTGTTTTATTAATTTGATGCAATTAAACTTAAACTGAATAAATATCAAAGGCGCGTCTGAATAATTGAATCACATTTAGAATATTGTGCGTTGAAGCTGGTGAGTGAAGTGACGCGAAAGGTTCCTGCTGGAAGTCTTCAAGAGGAACAAAGGGAGCGTAGCTGGGGGTGCGGAGATGGGAGCAGCATCAGCAAAGTTTTGTTTTAGCTGCAAAATTTGCAAGTCATAATTGGAAACGTGCGTCTACTAAGTGGGTGATTCCAGGGCTGGGCGCCAAATAGCTTGACAGACAAATTAAGACAATTTTAAAGGTTGCATAACTAAGAATTTTAACAAGAACTCCGCGAAATTGGTGAACTTTATAATAAAGTTTCCAGAGGAGAACAAAAAATAGTTGTAATTGTTAATGTAAACTTTGTAGATTTATTTAAAGATTATTTGAGTAATCTCAAATTCACTTCTTTCCATAAAGAATTAATTGCAGTAATTAAATAAACAGAAGGCCAGGCTGACTTTGACTCTACCGAATTCTGTAGACTCGTGGAAAATCTCCATTCGGCAACTCAGGTTATAAGAACTCAACTAGTCGTCCTGATCACCAATATATACACATTGGTTATTAAATTGAGATGATTTACTGATTTTTTTGTTATATTAGCATTTGGTTTTTAGATGAGTTAGAATTGATGCCAAATGTATGTACATAGATAAACTTAAGTGTGAACTTAAAAGTCTATATTTAAACAATTTCCAATATAGCTTCAAATACCCTCGCCCCATTCTTTATATTTCCTACTCTGAGAGAAATCTTGTTTGAGTGTGCACTCAGATTAATATTTGGACAGCAAATCGCTCTCAAGTAAAGCACTTCAATTAAAGACATTTCTAAAATTGATGATTGATTTATCGGGAAATTTATTGATATCAATCAAAGCTCTTGCAATCTTTTTGATTTATTTCTCACGTCCTAAGTGGAATCACTTTGTTCACCCGGATTGCTGGTCCCTCGAAGTTGCGAATATCCTAAAATACTATTCCTTCTATTCAACTATTTCTGAATATAATCCTCTTCTTACCAAAATAAGACTATATTTCCTGTTAATTTGTATTTTTTTCTAATATATATATGTATTATAATTCAAAAATCGAATATTTGTTAATGTTTCTGTTTTCTTCCTAATTTTAAAAACAAAATGTGTGGAAAACAAATAAAACTATTTTTTTTGGGCGACTTTCACCTACGGGAAATGTAGCCCATGTTATAGAAAAAATTTTCAGAATTTTCTATTATTCAATGTCAAAATGTTGATATATCTTTTATTTTGTGAGCATTTGGCGAACAACTTTTTGCTAGTGTATTTTATATAAGCATATATAAACATATTGTTATATATGTACATATGAACATACATACATACAATGTATACATATAAAATGCTATTCAATTTCAAAGGGCTACTGTTAAGTTGAATGTCTTTTTATGGGCTACTTTAAATTATATTCTGGATCTTTGTTTATCACGCGACCCTCACGCGACTTTTGTGTTGACGCATCTTAAATTTGATTCGTCTCTGACTATAAGTGGATATTACGTAGTTCCCATCTTGCTTGTTTGGTTAATAAATAATATTAATAATAGGAATGTCTATATAGTGTAAGGGTAAGTATGTATGTACATATGTACATATGTATGTATGTATAATTCGGAACAAAGCTAGCCTTCAGGTGTGGAGGATGATGCCCGTTTTATTGCCAACACCTCATCATCTAGTCTAGATGTTGGAGCGACGGGTCGGACCAGTAGGCAGGCAGTCGGCGTGATGCCATTTATAATTTTAATGCAATTTAAATTTTGTTTGTGTTGACTCTCGGGGGGCGTATGAGTAATCAAAGTTGCCATCGATTCTCAACTACATACTTATGCATAATATACTTATAAATATGTATATATGTATGTATGTATGTATATGATAGATAGATATAAATGTTGAGTACGCGCAAACATTTCAATGAGCTTTACACACACAATTTTCATTTTGTTCTATTTTCAGATGCTGCGATCCAAGAAAAGCGCAAAGAAAAACACTTGCAAAAATTATCAGCTCACTGTGCGCGCTTCGCCGACGACGACCAACGACAACGGCCGTGCATCTAAAAATACATAGTGGAAGAATATTGTATGCGCGTGACAGCTGCCTGTGACAACGACAAACTAGTGACGTCATTTGTGGCCCCAAGGTGGATGCGGTGGGGCTGGCAAGAGACGCTGCACAGAAGTGAGCTAACCGAATAACGTCATGAATGCGGTATAAACTGGTCCAGTCATTTAAAGTGTACAGTAATAGTCCGGCTAGGACAGCTGTGGCCAACAAAATGAACGGCGGCGGCGAATGATAATAAGTATCCCATCACTAACAACATGCCAAGTGGCAGCAGCGGTGCCAGCATCAGCCATAGAAGAAGCAGCATCAGAACCATGAGAATCGCACGAAAGCACAGCAAGAAGAAAGAAACGAGGAACAAAAACAAAAACAGAAACCGAAACAGAAATTGTGCAAATATTTCAAATACTTACAGCTGCTGCTGTTCCAATACCGTTCAAGTCTCAGTCTAAATTCATCGTCGATCATCGGCAGCAGCGTGGTCTACGATAAAGTAGTTCCGTTCCCATCGTTGTGTTGTTGTTGTTTTGTTGTTGGTTTTTATTGTTGCTGCTGCTGCTGTCGCTGCCGCTGTCGCTCTCGCTACAATTGTTGATAGTCCGTCTGGTTGTTGACGCTGATGCTGATAATGATGATGATGATGAGATGCTGATGTCGATTTCGATGTTGATGAAGTGCGATACGACAAAGTGTTTAGTGTTCTGTGTTTAGTGACAAAATCGACTTAAACGAGCAACGAAACAAATAGATAAAAACTTTACAAAACAAAAATTAAAAAGGAAATCAAAAAACAATTAATTATTCTTTCCATGGATTAAAGTGAACAAAAATAAAGTGAAATATAAATCAACAAAACAAACAAAAATCTTAGCCACAAATATAAAAAGAAGGAATATAATGCCAGCTATAAATATAAATTCAAGAAAAGGATTTAAGGCCATAAGCAAATTGCCACTGCAGCTGCTACTCTAAACGGTAAGCCGAGTCCACTTAATTAGTAAAGTGTACCTATGTACGACCCATGCCAATCTGTATGCGTATGTGTGTGTGTGTCTCTGCTTTCCTCATATCTGGTACAGTCCCATTTAGACGGCCCTGGCACGCACAAGCAAAACGGATGCGAGAGATATCATACATAGAAAACGATGCTCTGGATCCATTTTTGGCCAACTTCATATCTTCATCTTCAGTTCTGTCAGTTCTTGCTTCATTTCATAACTCCAAATTGTTATACGTTGCGCATACGCAATTTTTTCGTTTGTTTTGTTTTTTTGTTTTGTTTCGTTATTTTTCGGTTCTCATTTTCAGTGTGCGTGCGTTTCCCTTTCCTGTTTTGTTGAATGTTTTCACAAATTGAGTTTGCCTTCTCGACAGCAGCTTGTTTGTTTCTCTTCCTTTACCATGCCTATATCTTACCTTATCATCGTCTGCCCACTTCATTTGATGCGAATATATCCTGTGTGTATGAGTCCTTACATATATCGTTCGTTGGTATATATGCAGATATTTACGTAAATATGATTGTACACAAGAATGTATGTTTTTCGATGTGTATGTAAGGTATACCTGTTTTTCTTTTTCAGTGCCTGCTCATTTCAATGCAATTGGGGGAATTATGAGGAATTAGGCGCCCACATTTATTAGGAGAATGTGAGCCACATTGTTAGGCTCGTGATATTGATGGGGTCTTAGTCCTCCTTTTGAAAACATAATTGTTAGCTGGCATTAAATTGATTGAATGCCAGCCAGGACACAGCTAAATACGCCACTCTGTAAATGGTTTTGATTAGCTTAGGATGTTCATAGATTCTGTTTGTGGGTATCTACACAGAAAGCTGACAAAAAAGCTAAGCTGATTTAAAATTTAAAGTTAATAGGTCGCCCAGTCAGAAGAGTTTTAACTGTATCCCTTAATTCTGTGCAAAAATATTGTTAATTAAAAGGTTATGATATTTAGCTTTAAAATTTATATACATTTGTTTTGTTAAATCTTTGACTCATAGATAAATAAATTACATAGGATTAGTATTGAAGAAATATTAAACATAGAATGTTAAATCATCGTAACGTTCTGAAATATTAATTTATTTGGAGTCCATTTCACGTCACCGTTAAACACTGATTTCTATATGTAAGAGCGAGACATCTCTATGGGTTAAGTCTTATTTAACGCTTAACGGACTTACTGAATTAGTGGCAACCTTGGATCATTTGAATTTAAATATTCTTTCGATATAAATATGCAGACATTGAATGTATTTTGTTTGTAGTCAGTAAAAGAATTTAGTTAATTTGAGCTCTTTCATGGTGGACACACGCTCACAAGTATAAATAAATATGTGGGATACGAGCTTTTTGTGTGGCATCTTTGGCATCTCGGATCTAATTCTTGGGTGCCCAACATGGGCCCCTTGCCATGTAATTATGTATGTCAATATGAATACATTTGTATGTATGTATGCCTATGTCTGTCTGTATGTATGGATGTATGTATGTATCTTTGTTTATGTCTATGTCTTTCTTTTTGCCTTCACATTGCTCTTAGTCGGCCTGCCTTGACAATGCACTTGAGTCAAGTTGCTTCCTATGCTATCTATTTTCTTCTGCTTTTTGCTTAGCTCTGCTCTGCTGGGCGTCGCTTGCCAAAATGCATTGGGGAGACCGAGGGAAGATGTGGGATGGTGGAAAAAGTGGGGAACACGAACTTTGCTTGTTTATTTATTTATAACATTTTGTTTGCTGCTTGTTTCCTCATTATTTTGTATTCACATTTTCATGCTGCAATTATTGTTGCTGCTTCAGCATCCGTCGCCAAGAGCAAGTCCCATGAATGATAAGCGATTACCCCACCGCCCTACCCTTTTTTAAGGCCATTGTTTTTTGTAGTTAATTAATTTTATATAGTCACCGTTGTACTTTTATGGAAACAATAACACAATGCAAAATTATGCAATTTGCCTACCCCCTGCTTGCTATGTTTTGTTATGTTGTTTCAGTTGATAGCAGTTTGACTCAAATTGCTTTCACTTTTCCGTCCCCAAAATACATTTTGTTTGTATATATTATTTGCCCAGTTTCCTTTTTTTTGTGAACTTCTTTTTTCTTCACCTGTGGCAAGAAAGGAGCAAAAACTAGCAGAGAGAGAGAGAGAGAGAGAGAGAGAGCAGCTGAAGGAGCTGGCAATGAGTATGTGGGTGTGGAAACCCCGACTGATTGATCAATGTTGACAGATTTAACGAGCTGGAAAAGTGCAGCAAAATAATTCAATTATCTTATGTGTATATATGAGAATATATATGTATGTATGTATGTATGTATTCGAGTGTTTGCCTGTTTATGTGTGTGGTTGTGCGGAGTAAAAGTAAAATGTTTTAGGGCAAATGGAAGGGAAATATTTGCATATTCTATATGAGAATGTTCCATCACTTGGCTTTAGTTCCCTGCCCATTAAATATGTGTGTGTATGTATGTATGTGTGTGTGCGTAATTATTCATGTGGCATAAATCTTCCATCGTGCCTAACATCCCCCTCCCATCGTGTGTCTCTATCTTGCTTTCGTCCCCCAACCGTTCCCCCGATTGTTGGCAACTAATAAATAATTCACATTGAATTAAATTGCGTGATTTCTTTTTAACTTGCCTTGCATGAAACATTCTTTTTGGCTTTTTCATTTTTTTTTTAATTCATTTAATGCATTTGGTTAGATTTAAATTTTTGTTTTGGGTTTTTCCTCTGTGTGCAGTTTTTCTCTCAGAATCAGTGTTGCTCACGGCAAGGTCTATTTGGCTTACGACAATGCCAATTTAATCGTACTTAAGCCAACCGAGGCATTTATTGCGGTTCGTGTATTATGATTAAAGATTTTACTTTTTCCAATTGTTTGTTAAATTTCAGGTATATTTTGATTTATGCATATTTATGCCATTCAAAAGAATCTATAAAATTTATACGGCATATGGTAGAAAACTACAAGTAATTCTACTTGTATGTAAATATTATATTAGGAGTATTTCAATTTAAATTTCCAACGACATTTTAGCTTTAGATATGGCAACTTTGCTATGCTAACATCTTACGACATACGGTAACTTTACAATCAAAATGGAGGGCCCACATGGGTCAAAGTAAAAAGTTCGCTTAGACAATTTGAATAAATTTAATTTAATGGAAATTTCAGTTGTTTCTTTATTTGGCAAAGAGTATTGTTAAGTCGGCCAAATGATAAAATTCACAAAATTGCAATTTACAATCGCTTATTAGATTTATAAATTCAATTAATTCTATTATATTGCGCATTGGTGGATAAATTATATAAAAGGGAAACACACATACATATGTATGTATGTATTAACGGGCATAATACACAAATGGTTGTGGCATAAAGGGTGTAGAATCATGAGGTTCTATATTTCATTACTAAAATGAGAATTTTTATATTCTAAATGTTATTATGTTGTTGCGTTATGTAAATATACTTGTATACTGGTACAATTTATATACATATATACGTACGTATATGTATACAGATATGTAAAATTACATATTATTGTACTGTTTGGATTTTTGCGAAATTGATCTCAATTATTCTAATTCTTATTTTTATACTGCATCAAAGAAATCGTTTGAAGGACTTCAATAACTGTTATCCGTGAAATAGAAACTCCGGTAGTTGCTTTATGCACTTCCGTAGGTCTTGTATCAAATAACGTTACAGAAGGTACTATCAATATCTATCCAACATCTCATTATGTACTTATATTATTAAGTTAATTAAATAATAATAATTCAATTGATTTAATTCAACAAACTTGTGATTAAATTTGACTTATTCCAACAAAAGTGCAACAATTGCCAGATTTGGATGGGATGGTAGAAATGGCTCTTCAGTATACATACATATGTATGTACATATGAATACATATTATGTTATGTATTCATACAGACATATGTATGAATATTTCTCATCTTGCTGGCATTTTAAATGAATTATTAAATTGGTGTCAATGGAAGGTGCAGGGGGCGGAATGGCAAACAGAAGACAACCAGGCAGGCATCGATTATCATTAATATTTCATGTTAATTTAATTGATAGGCCTCATCAATTGGCTAATAAAATGCTATAATAATAAGCCTTGCACGTGGCGCCGACACGCACCGATCCCCATCGCCCCATCTGCCTGTCATTGGCAATTTCTGTTAATTTGTCTGGGAGTCTCCTTTAACCATTAAATGGTCAATTATGCAAGTTGGATTAGTTGGCATGAGCGAGTTCTGTTACCTGGACTAGACTGAAGCTTGTCTGTTGTAGGGCCTGAAAGTGGCCTTGGGTCAACACCGACATGGTCAGTCAGAAAGTTAAGTAAATTTTTGTTTGCACAAACTTTGTTTGGCGGAAAGAAGTGAGAGATAGAGAGAGAGGAGGGGGAGATAAAGAAAAGTTAGAAAAGCTGAAAAAGTCGGAGAAGTAAATTCCCTGACTAAATAATTTAATGAGCAAAAATACTCGCATGAGTGAATGGGCAAATGTTTTAATGATGCTGCTAAAAGAAAACTTTTCTTACACTTTTCTGTTGTGTTTCGTTTATTATGTTTTCAATTAAACCACAACCAATTATTACTAATGAATCTTTTTCTTTCTTTTTCTCTCCTTTTCTTTTGCAGGTGTCTCCTTTGTATGAATCGGCCATGTGGCGCTATAAATGACATTACGACCCCAAAAAGTTTAAACTCGCCTTTGTGATAACCTTTTTGAAATTGAAAAGAAAGTACGTTTAAGATTTTAGTTAGAGCCACTTAATTTAATTTGTATACTTGTACCCTTGTTTTGTAATTCTCTTTAGTTGATTGAGAGAGAGACTAAGTAGACAACAGGAAGATATATAAAAGACAATTATCTAATACTGACACTGCTAACCGACCCTAGAAAAGACAAAACCTAGATCCAGAAATAAGCAAAAGAACTAGACCTTAACTTAGACCTTAGTGACAGTCACTAGCTAGACCTTATATGTTGTCCACCATGCCACATGGGGACCGTGAGGAATGTACGTAATATATCCCGCCGATGAGCTCATCTTGATGACCTATGGTTTCTTTGCGCCACGTGTGAAACCGCGACCCACTCTCGACTGCCTGCGTGAGCCACTCGTTCCTATCGAGTATCCTGCCAGAGCCACAGCCACTAGCACCACCGCCAGCACAACCACAAATACAACCACCACCGCCGCCAACGTATCAATCTCCGTTTCTGTTGGCGCCTCCTCGCCCATACCAATTTTCAATCCGACAGCCGCTCCCACTCCACCAAATTCCCCGCATCAGTTGTCCGCACCCGTAAACTCAAATTTCTTTAGTTTCGAGGAAGAGCCAACGATCTATCCCGTTCAGGCTCAATCACAAAGTTTGCCCCCAACGCCAACTCGACGTACTTCACGCTCTTCTCTCACCCACTCCAACTCGCACCACTCCCATCACAGCCATAGTTCCAGTAAACGCAGCAGCGTTAGGAGCAGCCGTTCCAAGGCCCCATTAACACCACCGCTGAACCATCAGCGAACGCTGAGCACGTCCATGTATCATGATGATGCCAATACTAACACCAATACCAAAACCAACACTGGAACAGCATCTGGTTCGGTACGAGCACCATTCCAGCGCAGCAGCGCCACATATCTTGAAGAGGAGGGAGCCGTTGGCGGCTTAGATTATGGAGGAGCAATCGATAACCGTTCGCGAAGTCCCAGCATCTTTCTGGAGCCCCCAACCCCAGATCCCACACATGCCCACTTTGGCCCCGGATGGGGACGACCCATGTCACCCATGGATTTGCCCCCGGAGAAGTCAACGAGCAGTGCGGCCAGTAAATCTCCGCCAAGCACAAAATCGCGTCTGCGCCCCAAATTGCATATTCCATTGGGCCGCCTGGGGCGTTCTACCTCTTCAGACACCAGGGAGAGTAATCGGTTGCGTGAAGATGTGCATGTGCATGTGGAGAATCCGGTGTTCAGTAGCGAGAACCTGCGGCAAAATAATTTCGATGCATTCTTTGAGGCCCGGGAACCGGTCATTAAGTTGCATCCAAGAACTCCAAACACGGCTCCGGCGGACAGTAGCCGCGGCTACTCGCCACCCCTGGAGAACTATGCAGGTGTCTATGACTCCCCGCGAACGAGAAGTCCGGCTGGTGGAGGACGCGATGGTGGTCTCTTTGCGCGTTCGCCTCGCGAGGATCGCGAGAGGATGGTCAATGCCCGTTCGCGCAGTGCGGATCAATGTGATGCGGGACCATCGTCTGCGGCTGGTGGGGGAGCGGGATCGGTTGGGGGTGAAAGTGTCAGCAGAGCTCACTCCAAAGGTGACAGGTGCCTTTCAATTCTACTTTTCCACTAGCTAATCAAATTGTTTACAGTTCTTATGCTCTGCCGCTGCCGCTGCTGCTAAGCGCAAGCAAAAATGATTAAATTAAAACAAAGCGTAGAACAATGTTCAATTTGTTTGAATGAATTTCTCAGAAATTTACATTTTTTGCATAACACATTTGCATATCCAGAAAGAGTTTTGAATTACTGTGTTCTCCTTAAAACAGAAAAATTATCTTATTAAAGCTTGCTAATGACTATTTTCCATCCCATGAGTTTGTTTTCCATATTGCATGACAAATGTATCTTTATTTTGAGGATTTATAATACTATTTATACTACGATATACTCAGTCGATTTCGTATCGTTCCCGTAGCGGAAACGAATGTTGAAGCGGTAGAATGAAAAGTAATTGACTCCTTTCCGTTCTGAAATATATTTCGGATAATATACAACAAGTTCACTTTGCAAGTTTAAACAATAACAAAAATTTCAATAATCCAAGAGCCATAAAAATTGTAAATAAACCCAATTCGATTATATTCAGAATCATTTGAACCATTTCCGCATATTTTCTTTCTTAATCAAAAATTTCATAGTTCGATATAAATTATTTTCAGACTTTTCTAAATTAATATTTGTGAGTCAAATAACATCAATCCGATCTGATCCGATTACATTGTTAATCTTAACTCCCCTTAGATGGATAATTGATCGATACAGATGATATCGTTTCGAGAAACCAAAAACAATTCGAACTTGTTTTTGATATGCGAACCATTCGTGAGGGCGACTGATTATTTAAAACTTTTCTGTTAAGAATTTAAGAAAATTCTAGTTCAGTTATGTGAGTTGATTAAAGTTTTGAATTGAAAGTGTTTAAGGAGTGTTTTGCTTAGTCAGAAAAAGCTTTTTATTACTACATGTTAGATATGGCAATGAAACAGAGGGAGAGAAAGGGAGAGTTCACTTTGCATCACTAAACCAATCTGAGCAGATTTTCACGAATTTCAAATGCTTGACTACCTGCCTGTTTTTTAAGCTGCCTTTTCTAGTTTGGCCCATTACAAGTTGCCCTTTGCCATTGCATTTGCCCGTTCTGTGCCGTACCGTACCGTTTCGTTCCGTTCCGTTCCCTATCATTTGCACATGCAAGGTGTTTGGCGTTTGTGCATGTTAAGTGGATTACTCGTATGTATATGCCACATACGATATGCAACTGAAATTTGCGTGCCTTTGAGCACAACATTCTTCACATGCCAGCACGCACATAATTTCTTAGCCATCCATAGACTAGCTTGAAAAACGATAGAACACAGAAAACTGAAGGCGAAAACTGAGAATGAGCACGAAGAGTTTGGGAAGGAGGAGGAATGCTAGAAGGAAAAGTTCTCAGTTAGTTCTCATAGCTGGATGCTGCATCCAGCTGCGACCCAAAATGAATGTCAGCTTAGCAGGGCGTGAAGTGTAATCAACAACAACTACGCCGACAACGGCAACGGCACATCTTTGCAGATGGCACGTGAGGATGCCCTTAAGATGCCTCAAACGCCACCCACACGAATTCATTTAAAAGTTCACAACGCGGGAAATTTGATGACCAGGGCAACATCAGCAGAAGTCGTATTCCGGCAGCAAACTAAATCAACAGCGTGCGCTACGTGATCCAAGACTTCAAGGCAAATGTGTCCGGGAGGGACTACTGAGAATCACAGACACGTCATACCAAATTGCACATGGATAAAAGGATAAAGCAAATGGCATTTATGTGGCTGAATCATTTCTATAGGGGAACAAGGATGCAAGGCAATGCTTATCCTTATCCTTGTTTTTTTTTTCATTTCTCTTATTGCCGCTGCCGCTGTTGTTCCATTGTTGCATATTTTATATGGCCCATTGGTAATTGAGCTGCGTGTGTGGGCACTGACTAAAGTCAAACAGTTGGACAGTTTGGACACTAACTAAATAACGCAAACAAACAGGCACAAACAGACACACGGACAAACAGTCAAACAGTCAAACATGAAACATGCCCACGAGTCTCTTTTGCCGTAACTCGAATGAAATTACGCTTCATTTATTGATTGAATTTGAAATGAGGACTTATTTTTTTGGTCCGTGGCCGTGTTGACTTTTGTAATGGGCCGAGAGACCACCGACAAAGAAGCACTTGAAATTTCCAAAATAGATGAGGAGAAAAGGCACAAACCAAAAGGAAATCAAATGACTTCGGCATTGCCTTGGCCCTTCCAGCCTACCGGACCCGACCCAATCCAATCCAACCCAACCCAACCCACAACTCATTATTTATGCATAAATACAAAAGGCAGCGATCTGTTTGATTGGCGAGGGGGGAAAACAGATTTCAGACTTCAGATTTGTGTATAATTCTTGGCATGCCCTAATGATTATTTTCCCAGACTTCTGACTGACTGACTGACTGACTCTTCGACTGACGTAATCATACCAGTCTATGGCGGATAAAATCAAATTCAACACAAACATTTTTTTCTTATACTTATTCGTTTTGTTTGAAATTTAATATTTGATTTTCATTTTCATTTATGTTTATTGTTTGAAAATTTTTTCGTTTGCTTTTAATTTTTTGCTTGGTTTACGTTTTTCTCTTTTGTTGAGTTGAGTTCAATAATTGAATTTTCTTTTAAAGAATTTTCTATTTATTTATTTTTATTCCTCTTTCAATAATCAATCAATAATAATTGTTATTTTTCCATTGTTCTACTTAAACCCATTCATTCATTTAGATTCTTCGGGAAAATCTTCAAGTGGTCGAAAAAATCGTAAATTCTTTGGGTGGAGGGGACCACGGGGTGGTTCCCTTAGCCCACAGGGCAGCATGGCATCCTATAATGGTGTGCTAAAGGATTACAGTCATAGCAGTTTAAATGAGGCTTTCAAATCCCAAAACAATGTCAACTTTAAGTTAATTAAAACAGGTGAGTATTGTTCATGCAGAATATATTAAATTTCCTTTTTATGTGTCGCGCCACGACAGAGGATTTTCAGTGACACATTCCCATATATCGTACTATATCTCCGCATCCACACCCACACCCACACCCACATTCACATCCATATCCATATCCGTATTACACATTCCGATGCCAATCCCCACAGTCACACAAAAAAAAACACGCACAGCAGGTGGGCGGACCAAAATTAAACGTGTAGTTGCAGGTGTGCACAAGGATAAGTTTTTGGCTTTTACACCTGATACGAACCGATTTATATACCTCATATACGTGTGTGTGTGTGTGTGTGTGTGTGTGGGTGTGATTGTGTGTGTTTTTATTTGATAAGTTTTCTCTTTCCGTTGATTTTTTATGGCTTATTGATTTCTTTTGGATGAGCCTATTGCCTCTATGTCATTGTCTTCCTCTCATTCTGATTGAGCTATAAATCTATGAAATTCATTGACTGCAAAGAAAATTACAATTCTCGATGAATGGGAAAACTCTTGGCTTTTGGTTTAACTTTGATATTAAAACTTTGTAATAACATTTTTCATCCTCCGTAACCGTAACCTTTGCCTCCTTTGGAATGCATCGAAACTGTGTGTTTCAAACTAAAACAATTATCGATTCAATTTTTCCCCATAAAAAAGTATGCACACATAGTTGAGATATGTGAACTCTGGAGCTCCCTCCATGGTGGGGCATCCTTGTGATTCACCTGTTGCTCAATAGGGGGGCAGAGGCAGCCATCGAGAGCTCTCTTTAAGTTTAACGCTTAAAGTTAAAAAGCAAAGTCCTTATATTTATATTCATATTTAAATAATCGTAAATGTTGATGGATTACCTGGCTGACAGGCAGTTTGGCACTTTTACTTTTTTATGATGAAGCTTTCTTCCCCTGCAATTTTATGAGCATATTTTACATTGTGGATGTGTGTGTGGGTGTGCGTGTATGTGAGTGTGTATTGAAGCATTTTGCTTAACAACAAAGTAAATGAAATGTCCTTACTTAAACTTTAGCACTATAAATGCAAACGCAGCTTTTAAGCTGATTTTAAGCTAGTTTAAGATAGAATGGGTTGACATGAAAAGCACTCATCAAGTTTAAGTCGAAGGCACTTTTAGTTGTCCATTGTTATTCAGACAGATAATGGACATACAGACACACACACACTCCCACATACACATACACATGTACATAAAAGGATAATATGATTTTCATTTTATTTCGTTTCCTTTCTTTTATTCACAGTATCCGATTTCAATGAAACACTTTCCCAACTCTATGAGGAACATGCAACTGCCCTACAAACTTTAGTGTCCAATTATCGCAAAAAGAATGCCGAATTGCGCAAGGAAAGGTATATATAGCTGTTTCTATTGATTGAGATGAGTGGTCTCAATTATCATATGGAAAACTTACAAGTGCATTTTCACATATACGAATTTTCCAATTTTGCAGACCCGCCTGCCATTTGGCCATCTTTCAGGCATGGGAAACATTCCTGCAGGAAGCGGAAACCGACTCACAGGCCTGCAACGATGTGGCTAGTGTCCTTTCACGTCAGGTGAGTGGTCCAGTAAAAATATATATTTCACTTGCTGTCCATTCGGTTGACATACCGAGGGGATGGATGGTTTAATGTGAGAATCATGTTAGACCTTCAATTTAATCATGCAGCATCCAAAAATAGGGTAAAAGTGTTTTTTCATTGCATCTGACAAAAAGTGCTTCTAAAAATACATATCTTCAACACTTACCTTCATTTAAAAAAAGTTTATTAAGTTTTCAATCGATATTTCAACGCAAGCAACGGCCAACACCATCAAATTCCAATTTACCTCCTAAAACAGCGAAGCTTTCTGCCAGTTTTGTGTGGTTCGCAGTTTGTATACCCTTGCAAATATATGTATAATACATTTAAATTAAAATTTATCAATTTCAATTAAATCTTTCGAATAATTTTGTAGATTTTGGTAATCTGAGATATTAATTTTTGTAGCTCCAGCTAAATGAACAGAACTGAAGTAAATAAATTTATCCACACATAATTGGAAATGCTTTAAATTTGAACTCCCATTTGGTAGTGTATTAAAACCCAGATACTAATTGTATTTAATCACTCCTGTCGTAAGTCTAGGTGTAGGAGGGGAAGGAGGCTTTTGGGAAATGACATGTGTAATTTGAGTGCCGAATAATGTAATTCTTTTTTTTTTTTTTTATTCTTTTTTACTGTTCTGTTATGTGGGTGGCATTGTTTATTCTTTGTTATTGTGTTTTATTTTAATTTTGAATTTAATTTCCATTTCATTCGGTGATTTGCATGTTTTGTATACCCTACACCAAGACGATAAACGGGTATATGAGAGCATCAAAAAAGTATGAAACATCAACAGCTTCCTTAAAAATGGGGTTTATTTGTCTGTAGAAGCTATTCGTTGTCTTCTGAATCAAAATATTAAACATAGGTTTTGTTGGTCAAGGAAATGACGAAATAACAACATCCAAATTAATCCAATCATTATAAAATTATTATATAAATTAATATTTACATATGTATGTATACTGTGCACTATAGTTTTTCCAATCTTGCCCCTCGCAGACTTCAAAGACAACGGAACCTTAACATAGTTCCCTCATGTGCATGTCTGTTACTTAACATTATCTGTAAGTGCGAAATTATACAGAATCCGTTATAGCATTTACACTTAAATCAAAGAGTACCCTTTATATTTCCTTTAGATCCAAGCAGGCTTTTTCTTTGCTACACTCATTGCTTTTTTTAAAATGGAGAAGACATTCATGACTATAACATATGAATAGCAAAATTTATATATTTTCTTTTGCAATTTAGTATAAATATGCATATAGATCTAATAATGTCTATAGTTGGTGTTAGACAATGAAGCTTTGTACTTTTAAATATACATAGTTCAAGGACAAAATGGGTATTAAAATAGTCAGAACATTCATTTTTTTTGTTCGTCTTTGAAAGTATTATATTTTTGAATATTCAGTAACACAACTATTCAAATAATTTAATCGAATTATGTATTTCAGTATAATTTCTTTAAGCAATAAAAGGCCGGCGGCTGATTAGGCGGCTGAAAAGAAAATTCAACTTACAATTTCAATCTAAGTGAAAATCACACTTTTTTGTAAATTGTCTGACCACAGCTGAATTATCTGATTATTCACGCTTTATCGAAATGTTCAAACATTGAGAGAACTTCATTTGAAACAAAAAAGCTCATATTAAACTATCTTTAATGATGACGTGTCTTTATTTTCAGGTGTCGCGTCCAATGTTGGATAAATCCTTTCATCGCAAAGTTCAAAGCCGTAAAATATTTACACACAGGGAGTCTTTTGAGACTATTATCGCAAAGACTGAAGAGAAGCTGTCAAAGGTGAGTGCTGCCCTTCACTTGCAATTATTAAATTGGTAGTCCATCATTAAAAAGTTAAAAGTTAATAAGTTTAGTTAAATTTCTGTGTAAAGCGGACTTCAAATGTTTTTGCTTTGCTCTACTCTACCTACCCCACTCTATTTTAAGCCCAGTTAACAATTTATGACCAACTTACGTGCCGCATTCACAGAGTGCGACAATTTGCCAGGTCCCCTTTTGTGTATGTGTATCTGTGTGAGTGTGTGTGTGTGTGTTTGTGTGTATCCTTCTGGCATATTTACCCTTTTTGTTATAAGGCATAAATTGTTGAAAGCAACATAGTAAATACCTTTCTTTTCCCCCTGTTTTGCCTTCCTACAGTGTCGCCTGGACTATAAGCAATGCCATATGGCCCATCGACAGAATCCCAGCCAGCATTCGCTTACCGAATACATTGATGCACACAATGCGTACGTGCAACAATTGCATGCCACCAATGGGATGCTGGAAGCCTATCACTGCGACACTTTGCCTCAACTGATGCAGGAGCTGGAGGAGATTCACAATGACCTAAGCGGCATAGTGTCCGAGTCGTTGTTACAGGGGGCCGATATAATTGCCAGCAAGGTGAGTTATTCAATGGGATGAAGGTATGAGGGGTTGAAAGTGATTTATATGTACATATGTATGTATGTATGTATGTAGTATATAGCACACAGCGGTTCATCAGGTGGTTTCTGTGGTTGGTAGCTCGGTTAATTCGCTTGCGCCGCTTTTGTTTCCTGGGAAATAATTTGTCCACTATTATAATAATTGCTCATAGTCGCAATTTGCCCCAGGTAATTTGACTAATGGTAATGGGCGTGTGACCACTGCGGGTGTTAATTGCATGAAGGGACATGCGTAAACACGTACATTCATAGTAAATATTTAAATACATTTGTCGAAACCCATTTAGATTTAGACTTAGAGAAATTTGAATTTAAAACTCAATGTTACCGTTTCAGGCCCAAGATCAAGCGAAACGCTATTCGAACCTGACCATTCAATGCAATGCTGTGTCACCCCAGCAGGATCTCACAAATTTTGTGCGTCTACTGGCCCAGCCTTCGCAGGCACAAAAAGTTCCTAGACGTGTGTTTGCACCACCCCAGAGTGAGCCTGGCGATGAGACGGGGGACTATAATGTGAGTACAATTCGTGTGTGTTTGTCATTTATCAAAATTTCCATTTCGAGTTTGTTTGATTCGTTGAAATGGTTTTGGGATTGGTTTGTTCCAGGAGATGACGCCCAGCTTGCGAAACGAGCTCGTCTTTGACCGGCACTCAACGTTGTCGCAGCGTTCGGCTTTGGAGTCGCTTAAGCGTGAGGCTATCGAATTGGAATTGCAAATACGTCAGTTGCAGGTGCGTCCAAAACAGATTATGAGCGAGATGGAATGCCATGGATAATCTTTGTGTATCTTCAATTTATTACCATTTTCAGGATTCAATCGATGCCCTGAATCGCACACAGACCAGAGGCATTGAGGGGCAATTGTATAATAAGGTGAACGAGCTACAAGAGGACTTATCCATGAAGAAGTTTGATTTGCGCGCCAAGCAAATACATTTGGCGGCAATAAAAGCTCAGGTGAGTTGAAAAGACTTTTAGTTGATATTGAAACCAATCGTATAAATCGGAGACAGCTTAAAGCTTAGTGGTAAAGCTCTTCCTTTGTACCAATAACAATTGACATTGAGTAAAAAGCTTCTTCTCACGAGCACCTGTTGATTAATTGGTGTTCTATGTTGAGGGAAACCTTCTTCTGCTGCTGGCTGATTAAAAACGTTATTGTCGATGAACCAAAATCCATGGTGAATCATAGGAATACGGGTGATTTTCCATTTGAAAACAAAGCTATTCACATTCCTCATACCTTAGGCACTTTATTTTCCTTTGCACGCTTCAAAGTGCACATGAACTGGTGTTCGTATGTAGGTCAAACAGCTGAGTTTTTGACATTCGTTTCCGTCACTCAATCGAAGTGCGCATGTGACCTAAACATCTCCCTTTCACATGAGCCGCCCAACCACCCGTTTGCGCTCTCCTATTTGTTGGTATTACTCTGCTCTTGTAACTCTGTTTGATTGCGTCCTTCGTTTAGTACTGCGGTAGATTAGCTTGTGGATGGTCAGTGCGGATAAAGGTTTTGACCAACATCAACGCAAATTGAATTGTTGCGTGCACGTGTCGTATTATAAATAGATTCGGATTTACGTTATGGCCACAACAGAAATATACAAAACTGAAAGAGCGCATCTATTGGACGATTTGTATTGGTTGTGATTAAGGTGTTTGTTTGTTGTTTTTTAATATTGTTCCAAATGCGAATAACTGTAACTGTAACCTCAAACTCAGTATCGTGTATTTCAATCAGCTGTTTGCCGAGTCCACCATCGTTTCGTAGCCGAGAGAGAAATAAAACGAGAGCCAGAGTAATGCATTGTGCGTAGGGTTGCCAGACAATCGGTAAAGGCGTGTGTGGGTGTGCAGTTGTTCCTGTTTATAAAACGAACGTGCAACGCTCGTTCCAAGTCAGTCACGTGCTTGCACTTCGACGTATTCCATACGCGCCGTAGTCGCTTCATTTAAATACTGCCCGTTGTCGTAGTCGTTGTTACTCCTGCTCCTTCTACTCAAGTGATCCCGTTTAACAATATAAACCGTAATCGCAAACACAGCCGTAACCACAGTCCGTACGTTGTCGTCGCAGTCGTTAACGTTCGTCGCGTCGTCTGAGGTTTGATTGGCTGCTGGTCTGCTGTATGCCGCAAATTGCAGCCGAAACTAACAATTAAGGCGTCAAACTATTTTTGTTTAGCATAAGAAAGAACAAACACAAGAAACAATATTCATTTAATAATTCTAGAGCGCAAGTCAGGCAGGCTTTCATAAATCCCTTCTGTTATTTCTTGAAGCGAATTCTTACTATTTAAAACATAACTTGAGAGCATAGTTAAGCAAAAAGATACCCGTAAGTACGAGTAATTCATTCAAAAACCAATTCAATCAAATTAGATAAATGCGAACTAGTCGACAGCCTTGTAAAATACATTTAGCTTAGAAACTATCTAACTAAAAACACAGCATCACTGGTGTGCCACAGAATTCGCTCTCTTCAAAATCAATCTAACTATCCTTTATTATATATAGCACTATCGGAAAACAGAAATTCCAATTCAAATTTGATTTCACTCTTTTGATAACAAAACAAAATTTAACGCTTGTGTACATTTTCTTAGCGCCTTTAATAAACAACACTATACACACATTTACACACACCCACCACAACTAATTTTATATAAAGAACACACACACAGATATCATATGTATATGTATTTTGTAAATAACAACTAATAACTTTTGCTAATCTAGTAGTAGCCTTACACTTAATACTAACTAACTATGTAACAAAACCGCTAGAGACTCGTTTTTTTTTGCATTTTGTCACTTGTCCTTGGACGTGTGTGCGTGCGGAACACCGTTTGTGAACGGCACCCTCCACCTACAATTACTGCAACTACCAAACCAAAAAGTAAAACAAAAAACCAACAGTTTGAAAACAATCTAGTTAAGGCTAGACGTTTAGATTTATCACATACCTATCTATATATAAATATATATATATACATACATACATATAACGAATATCTGTGCACCATGCGCGTTATCGTACTCAAAAAGAATCGCACCAACAAACGCGGCGGCACTACGGGCACGCCCACGGCAACCACCTCGCGAGAGCCGCCAAAAAAATCGTACACAAAAGTAAGAATAATATTCGTAATTCGATATTTCAATTCAACTCAATTTTTCTTATATTTTCTTTTCAACTAAACTAAACTAAACAATTGCCAATACAATCAATTTTTGGGGAGTAAAAAGAACCAAAACAAATAAAAACAAAAATTCATACAAAAAGTTATTCCAAAATATGTTATTGAAACAGTTTTCTTTTCCAAATAAAAAAAGGAAGCAACAAATAAAAATAGGAAATTGGAAAAACGACGGCATAAATGACAACAATAAATTTAATGCAAATTTACAAATAAAATCATTTTACTTTCATCTTTGAAAAATCGGATTACCTTCATTTGCAGCCCGTAAAAATAGATCCTTGTCGTGACTGAGAGAAATTGCAAACTTTTCCTAATAATCTTGATAATATCTTAAAGTACATACATACATACCTTTAAGTTATTTTTTTTTTAAATTTTAAAAAATGCATATGGATCTAGATTATTAACAGTAAAAACTAGTGCTTGAAGGATCAAAGAAAATATAGTGTTCACATAAAAAACGGACTAGATATTTAATTCAATTCAATAGATTTTAAGTTTTATTTAAGTTTAAGCTACTATAAAAACAAATAAATTATATTGGCAAAGATGTCTACAATAAATCGATTGGAGGTTTGTATTTTATACTAGGAGCTATAAAATCAAATTATCTAGCCTAGTAGATTCATTGATTTAAGACAGTGTGAAATATATATAAAAAATTTCAAATCTATGGGGAAGAGTGCCCGTGACCCTTTCACTTTTCTTGATGATCCCAAATGAGAGCTAAACGACTTACGTTAGATATCCAGCTGCTAAATGCTATAAATTTAGATATCAATTTTTTTTAGTATTCAATTTAGCATGCTTAAGTAGCAATTAAATTATCGAAGTTAAGTCTTGATTGCATATTTAATATTCACATAACTCAAAAATTGGTTGTAGTGGCCTGGCATGATATTACGAAAACATTTTTTAAGTCTTAGCTTAATTACATACAAATATACATATATATTTACATTGCTACTGCTATCGCATCAACTAATATTTATTCAATTTATAGATATATACAGACATATATATATATAATTTATTCTGCTTTTAAGCTAAGCTTCGCTGGTTCCTGTATAGAGAACTTCGATCTCTGAGACAGTACCACTTCGATGATGATTATGAAGATGAAGGTAGAAGGAAAAGACGACAATTATAAAATATGATTCGAGACCTTGGAAACAATGGGGAAACTAAACAATAAATTCGTTAAAACAATTTCTTATTTGTTTCTTACTCAGTGAAATTACATCTAAAACCATGTGCTCGGCAATCAGATCGGTAACCAATGTGTGAAGCATGAAAATTAAGATGCACAGAACGGTTGTGTAGATCCAAACAAGGAGAAGAATTTTGCGTTGCTAGGCAAATTGTGATGATTAGGTTTAGTTAATTTAAAATCGAATTGGACTACTTACAAACCTGGCACCAAAAAACAACAAGAGGGCAGATAATATAGTCATAGTGCCCATACCCAGATTGTACATGGGATTGTGTTCATGAACGTGTCGATGGGATACCCTACTAAGCTCAGTGCTAGTGACAATGCTTGGAACACTTTTTGTCGCCTTCTTTTCGTAGAGGTCGGAGTAACTTTGATAGATCTGAAACACACTGCTTAAAGCCTCGACAATGGCAATCAGCTGACATCCAGTTTTCAAATCAAGAAAAAAGCAGCATTTCTTAACACCTTCCATTTTCTGTTGATTACCTTGATCAAGATTGGTGTCCTTTGGGCATTCGATCTGGCTGCTGGTTTGCGTGTTAGTTTGGGATTGAGTCTGCGTCTCGTTTTCCCGTGTCCAGCATGAATTGCGTTTGGTGGTGATCAAAGTAAACGGTTGATGAAGTAAATTTGGATAATGGAACATTTTTCTAAACAAATAAAATGACCCAATACTCAATGAATTACTTTTCGGTGCTTGCCAAGTTCATTTTATTCTGAACACAAAAAGTCATTTACAATTTTCTGTTTTTCGATTAAGTTTCACAAGGAAAAGCAATTTGATTTATATGGCAAGGAGAGTGAGTGCGGTGGGTGGCGGTGCAGTTGATGATGATGTGAAAAAGAAAATCTAAAACAATTCAATTTTCCAAGTGTGGAACTTTGCCAGGCCCATGACCGACTATTCGACACAATCAGTTGGCCATAAGCGAAATGCGAAATTCCTTTACTGATTTCCTTTTTAAAAGCATTTCTCGAATTGTCTTGACTGGGCCACTTGAACTTCCTTCCTTCACTCTCTCCCCCTCACTTTACCCAATCGGCCAACCAAGCAACAAACGAACCAACCAACCAATCATCCGTCTTCCTTTCGGTTACTATACCCTGTACCTATAAAGACCGAAAAGGATGCACAAATATCACTAAGCGTATGTAACACAACAAAAATTGTGTATTATTGCAGTAGATGCTATTAGGTATTAAAATATGTATCCAAGTTTCATTAACTAAAGGCTTTTTCGACACACCTTAACATATTCATGTGAATGTATGTTAATGCTAACATTAATACTTATGTTATGTTAATGTTAGTGTTGGTAAAGACCTTCAGCGTGTTTTTGGTCACAGTAAGTAAATGTTTAAAGACTTTGTTAAAGGGTATTTCAAAGTCGGTATACCGTTTGTTTTATATGTTTTTACTCAGCTTCCTCATTTCGGTTGTTTTACTTTTGCTTTCGCATTCGCTCTCCGTTCTCTACTCTTGAATGGCCCAGGGCGATATTGTGTTTCACATTTTATTTACTGTTGTTTTTGTAATTGTTTTGCTCCTGCCACTTGCACTGACAACTCACTTCTGCTGATGCTGCAGCATAATAATCCTCCATGTGGCATCGTAATTCAATATGCCGCAAATGATTTCAATTTAAATTGAGTTTAAATGCATTTGCATTTAATTAATTAGATGCGAAATGACATTAAATCAAGGTAAATACGATTGGAAGTTGATTGAATTATGCATGAACTGTTTGGTGTGTTTGTGAAATGGCTCCATGTATCCTTGGACAATAAGACTTGGCCATTTTCGACTTGACTCACTATCAACACACACACAAATACACCATCTATCTGCCTCTCTCTCTCTTTCTATCTTTCTCTTTGGCATCTCTTGGATAGGCTTAGGTCAAAAGCTATGGTTGCCGAAAAAGGGTTAATTTTAAATTTATTGCGAATGGGCCAAATCCATGCAAAAAAAAAAGGAAACCAGGAAGCTCAAATGTGGGCGTAGGCCAAAAGTGGGAAAACAACAATTTGCACGTTACCCGCAACAACTCCTGAATTTATGTATGTCTGAGTATGAGTTTGTATGTGTGCGGGTGTGTGCGTGTGTGTGTGTGTATGTGCGTGGGTGAGTGGCTGGATGGCTGGGTGACAGAGCGATATTTCTCTTCGCTGTGGTCTGACACGTTATCTGGGCTCTTTGGGTCTGGGGCAGGTTCTTCTACTTTATTTTATTGCTTTAATAAATATGAAATGCGTTTTCTCTCATCTCAGTTTTGGCCGTGCTCTGTCTCCTGGCTGCTTTTTCTCACTCGTTCGCTTTCACTTTTTCTCTCTTGAGTTTCCATATAGGCATGTAGTTTTCCGCGTAGTTTGTTTCAAGTGCCTTCAATTAGTTTTGTTTCTGTTTATGGTCTTAGTCTTAATCTTAATCATAATCTTAATCTCATGGCCTGGCCACAACTTAATTGATGCCATATAAGGCATAATTTGCTTGAGCATAAATTTTAATTAATCATAAAAATGTTGGCATAAAAATATGCCACAGGTCTCGGGGTTTGCGGTTATTTTTTGTTTTCTCTTTGCGTTTTTCTTTTTCTCGTCCTTTTTCCTTTTTATTTATTTTTTTCTTTTTTCGTTTTGTGTTTTTGCCTAGCCACGCTTCCTGTTGTGGCCTCTCGCCTGGAATTCATATTCGTGTTTAATAATAAATCACAAGATGCCGTCGGGAAAGCAAGCCAGTGCATCCACATATATACCGACACACACACACACACCCATTCATCTGCCCACACACAGACACACACACACGCATACAGACAAAGAGTCAAATGCCAAAGGAAGCCAAGGGAAAATGGCAGGCATAAAAGGATTTGTATGGCAAAGGCGAATTTAATTAAAGACATCAACGGGAACTGCCTTGGATAGCTTGGGATCAAATCTTGCCAACCAGCTATCCAGCAATCCAACCAACCCACCAACCCACCAACCAAACATCTGTTCCAACAAAAGTTTCAGCTTTTAATTGCCCCACACCATTAGCAATTCACCTGAATGCCTGTTCCCGTTTCCATTCCGTTCCCCTTTTTCCCATTGCCATTTTCCATTCATCTCTACACAATGGAAATTCATTTCCAAATTTTTCCCTTTCGATATCAATTAATCAGCCAAATACATAGTGGTCCGCCTGCCCATCCCGCCCGCCTATTCATAATTTTATCAAACGGATGTCTGCCTCAGCTAATTTAGTGAATGAACAATTTCTCTGCTCTTGGCGGGGAAATGTTTTGCAGTTTGCATTTTGCTATTGTTTTCTTTTTTTGTGGGTTCATTTTGTATTTGCTTGATAAATATTTAAGTGAAATCTGAGCTCCGAACTATGAACTTGAAGGATACGATGCCAGCGCCACCTTCAATCCCCCTCATTACCCCGAACCATTTCCCTTACCAAGGCTGTTTGCCTGTTTTGTTTTTTTTATGGTCCTTTTGGCAGTATTTGGTGAGCTTTGGAGATTTCAAATTTGTTGACGCATGCCAAGCGAAAGTAGCGAAAACACTTTGAAAAACACTTTCTTCACTCTCGTTCCTTTCTCTCTTTCTCTCTTGTTTGAATGTGTGTGTATGTGTGTGTATGTGTGTGTGTATGTGTGTGTGTATGTGTGTGTATGCATTCATTAAAATTTCATTTGAAAATCAGCAGAAATGCTGCTGTAATCTCTTCTAGTCATTTGTTTTGCCCCAGCCAAGACAGCTTGGCGATTGTCTTTCTTTTTGGCAGTAGCAAAATATCCTGTCAGCAAGCACAAGCAGCGCCAGTCTTTGAGAAATTTCTCTGAAATTGGTAAAAAAGAGTGCAAGGACAGGCAACAAACAAACAAACAAACAGACAGACAAACAAACAAACAAAAAATAAGAAAAAGATAGGACAAGAATGTAACTTGATATGCTTGGGTCTTGAATATTTTATTGCTCTGAGAACCTTGTGTAATTCTTTAGCAAATAACCCAAAACAAAAAAAAATTGGCTTGAAACTTTTATTTTATTACATTGAATATGCCACATTTTCAATGGCATTTTCCTCATCCTGCTTTTGCAATATGGGGAGTCCTGCAATCTGAGGAAAAGCCAAAAAAAAGACAGATCATTTTGGTCTTGCTGCTCTCTCTTTCTGTCCCACACTGTAGTATTGTTGTTTTCATTTATTTGTTTAAGTCTAATAAATAGCATAGTCGACAAAATAATAAGCTAAACTTTATGACTAACAGTAATAATTAATCTTAATCAAAAATAGAGGCTTAAATCTTTAGCAGCTGGGCATCAGGGTCCTTAGATTTTAAACTGTGGATTTCTGTAAAAAAGAAATCGCAGAGAATAAGTACATTAATTAATTAAATTAGAATACGATTGCTTGTTAGCAGATTTTCTTGGCAAAAACACAAAATTTTATTTAAAGTAACCAAGAAAAATATGAAACTGGTATATTGGGGAACCGTACTTTTAGATAAGCAGAAATTAAAGATAGATTTAAATAAACTTTAATAATTCATTCTCTTGATAATAAAACTTAATTGAAACTACAAATAGAAAAGGTAGGATTGAAATTGGTTACCTATTCTAGGGTGGTAAATGCTTCTGTTTAGTTTGTTGAAATAATATAGTAGGGATTTTGGATAAAATCACTGTCAAGTATCACTGTCAAATATTTACAAATATTTGTTTCTTTCTCAGATCGTTTTTTTCATACCCACTATTTTAACATTCCGTTCGCCCCCTATGGTAACTTTAACATTACGTTACTCTGTACAGTTAATAGTTGTGTTAGCTTCTTACCTTTTGAGTGTTAGTAAGATCTCAATTCGATGCGATTTAAACTGCCCTACTATTTCTTTGCAAACACGTGTTACAACAATTTATGGATAGTCCTCATTCACAAATAAGTATTCTATATATTTTTCACTTTAAAATATGCCACCCACTTGATTCGACCTAGGAAAGTAATTGGTTTAAAATGCGAGAGAATTTTTTTTGATGAGCCAGAGCAAGTGGAAGAGTGGAAGTACTGCGAAAACCCGTTTTATCTGACATTCATAGTTTGTGTACTTTATGTTCTCAGAGCCCCTTTTACCTAAAATAAACGCCAAAGATAAAGCAAAACAAAAAAACAGAAAAAGTACACACAAAAAAAGAAATTGGAAGTAGGTGGAACAAAGGTATAAGAGGGAGAAACACAAAAATAAGTAGCGCTGCAGCAGTGGAACGAACAGCAATGATAAAACTAGTAAAGCATACAACATTGTTTGACTTTGTGGAATTGGTGGAGCATAGAGCGATTCCCCTTTGTTTGTTCACCTCTCCGCATCAGTTTTGGCAGTTAACCCGTAAAGATGATAAATGCGAATGTCTTTCAGTTTTGAGTCGGTTCTATTGCTGGTCCTGCTGCTGCTCTTGTTGTTCTTGGTTTTGCTGCTACTAAAAGAATTTATGGCTATGCGCAATCGTAATTTTTCGGGGCGGTCCAAAAAAAAAGAAAAAAGGGAAAAGAAAAAAGATTGAAAAATTTTCTTTTTCAAATTTCTTTTTCTAAGCTCTTTAGATTGACAGCACCGAAACTGAAGGCGGATAGGCAGCGTGGGAAGGAGAGTATTGTCGGTGGTTGGGTCATGGCCTACCTCAAAAGGGAACAGAAAGTCACATTAATCAACACTTAAACGTTTAATTGCCCTACATTAATCTTGGGGTTAAGCTGCCTCTCAGTTTGCTTTCTGTCAATTCTGTGTGGCCTTTTTTACTCCTCTGGTTGGTCGGTTTTTTCTTGGTTTAATTTTTTTTTGGTCTGCTTCAGCATTAATTTTGTCATTTGGCAATTAACTTGCAGCTCTCTCCAGCCCTCCACTGCTCTCTACTATTCTCACTTTCGCCCATTCAGTCACTTGGTGTTGCCTGAATGGATGGCAAATTCGAGGCTCGCCGCTTGTAAATATTGATGAGCCGCGGCGAGAACTGCCAACCAGCCAGCACAACCGAACAAACCAGGCAACCGCCCAACCAACATACCATCCAACCACCCAGTCATCCAACTACTGAGCCACCCAGTTGATGGACCGTTGCCAAAATTATGTTCAAGCTTATGCTTTTGGCTTGCAGCTGTCGCAGTTTTGATTGAAATATGAGCATGAGCCATCGAGTTAATTAATTTTCACGTTGACATTTCATTTGTTGTATATTTAATGAGTGGGTTTTGGTGTTTGGTATTTTCATATTTGCCATAAACTATATTGTGGCAGGGAAAACGAAGTGTGGACTTTAATGTACCCTGCTAATTCACAAAATAATCATTGCTTGCATTCCTATACTAATTATTACTAATAGCACAATGATTAGCAGACCAGTTAAAGATGTAAAGATGATTTAAATATAACGAGCGATAATTTGTTGCTTACCAACACTAGCATTAACATTTACTTAGCAAAAATGTTATCGTTTACATAGAGGAAATTAAATAATTAAATTACACATTTTTCAACTAGTGAGTACAGAGTATAGAGGAAAACTATATGATACACACATACAAATAAATAATTTTATTTGCCCTCTGCAACTTTGCAAGAAGAACAAAACAACAGTTCGAGAGGAAAAATAAAATAATAACAGTTACATGGCGCATAATCTATAAAAATGAGTGAAGGAGAAAGTGACTAAGAGAGAAGGAAAAAGATCTGCTTCTCTCTCTTTTTCTTTATCTGGGCATATTTGCCATCTCGACTTGCATTTGCCTTTTTCTCAAAGGGAAAAGTTTTCAGTATTTGCTTGGCACTTGTCTTTTATTTCGCCTTACACTTGCTGCTCTCCAGTTTATGTTGTTGTTTTATTTGCTTTGTTGTTTTTATTTTCCGCTCTTTCAATTTTTATTTATGCAAATAAGTTTTGCCTCTGCCAGCCATTGTTGCAGGCCGCCGCCTATGCCGCCTCTGTTCCTTGTTATCGCATAAGGATGTTGTTACAAGTTTACATTTTTGTTTTTCCCTTTTTCCTTTTTTGGTTAGTTTCGTTCAACTGTTCTACGAGCATCTATCTATGTATGTGTGTGTGTGTGCGAATGTGAGTGTGTTTGTGGGTGGTCCACAACAAGAATACGAGTAGTGTCACGAGTGGCAGTTTGTTGTAAAATAGTAAACAAGCAGGCAAAGAATGAAAGAAAGCCAGTTGGACAACAAAAATAATACAGCTAGAATGACTCCTTTTGTACCCATACCCATACCCTTACCCACTCCCTACCCCGGCCCGGGTCCTGACTCTGCTCCCTAGTCCTGGTCCTTGTGGCAGCTCTGCTTGTCGAAAAGTTTAATTATCACTGTGTTTTCTGTATGTTTTTGAGCGGCCTCTCATGCATCGCCTCTTTTCCCCCTATTTTTTTTTTTTGCAAAAGACTAGAGAGACAGAGCAAAACATTTTGAAGTGAGTTGCTGTTTGAATTTCAAACTTTTTCTCTGCAGATAGTTTTCCTATTCTTTCTTCCCCTTTCACTGTCTCTCTCTCTCTCTCTTTCGCTCTTGAACATTTTTTGTGGTCAGAACTTTAAACTATGTTTGTTGTTGCTATATTTTATGCTATTTTCTGCGGGTCTCGCCTGTCCGTGGCTTTGTGGTCAATAACTATTGCATACTTTGCGGTCAATATGAAGAAAAAATCACGCATACGCCACTTTGGTCTTGCACTCGAAAACTGCAATTAACTTGATGCAAAAGCATTCTGTAATGCCAAGCCCATTCCAACAAAGAAATTTCCATATTCATTCGCACATTAGGCAACTAAACACACCCACACACTCCCATATCCACACACACACACCATACACACCCATACATATACGCATTTTATCGCAAACGCAATTTTTTTTTTCCTCAGCCTCATGAATTTTTATTACTGCCTGTCGTTAGTGCTTTGCATACATTATTAGCGGGTGTGGGGAGGAAGTGGTGTGTGGGTGGTTGGGAGGGCATTGGGTGCTTTGGGTGGCATGGCATTGGTTTTGGGCGATGGTAGATGGTAGATGGTTTGGGTGAGAAGAGGGGGGAAAATTGCAAATGTGTCCTATACATGTGCCTGCACATTTGCCATCAAGGAGTCTATGTGCAACTCATTTGTAACATTTGAAAAATGCCAAAATGCTGCCATACACACACTATATACATATGTATGTATGTATGTATGTATGTATGTAATTATGTATGTGTTTGTGTCAGTGTGTGTGGGAGTAGAAAACACAGAAATAAATCAATGAAAAATAAGGAAAGAAATCCTTTATAGTGTGGCCAGGTTACATCATAGAAAATGCCTTAAATGATTGAAAAATTCAAACGAATTTTAAATAGAGACAAAAAGCACAAAACGAAGTGATATTTATAAGAGAATATATTTTATTTTCAGGTCAAAAGAACTGAATTAGTTGCTATTAAATGAACGATCATAATTTTCGTTATGTGTGTCTATTTATTTTGATATTTATTCATTTATTTTTCAAAGTAATTGTTTTAAGATTAATCATATAAAAATTCTTAGTCGTATTGCGATAACCGCCGGTGGTTTCTTTCGGTTATAAGATTGGTATTGTGCTTCTTAAGCGATCATACATTTGCGAAAGAAAGTCCTTCCTAATTCTTAATTCTTTATTCACTTTTTCATTCAGATTCACAGCCATCATAATAACAATCATTTTGAATCGCTATTGTTTAGCTTCATTAAAATCATTCCTTTTGGTTTTTGCTTCAACCGAACAAAAGTCAATTGTTCTTATTATCTTAAATAGTCAAGTCAAAGAATTTGTTTTGTTTTCCAAGGAAAAATTTGACTTTTCAATTTATCTTTTTCATATATTAAGTGGGGATATATTCATATAACTCAATTTATCATTCGTTCTGCTCTAGCTGACTGCAAATTTTCTTAACAATCCGTTTAGTAGTTTTACCGTCGTCTTTATTTTTTGTGCAATTTAGAGCGGTTTCCAATGCTTTTTGATCGCCTTCCTCGACCATCGCATTTACCTAAGTGGTAAACGATGCGACGTGATGCGGACGACAGACAAGTGAATTTGCATTCATTGCACGGAAAAGCGCGACAGTTACGAGTATAGCTACAGCCAATTCAATGACACCATCAATTTGCAATAAATCAATGCGAGTTAACCGGATGGGGTAGCGGGAATTGGGCGGCACTAAGGTGCACAGACGGTTGGCGGGTACTCTGTGGGGCGGTGGCGGGGGTTTGTTATTGGGGAGATGTTGCCAAAGTGAGTATGTCATTTAATCTTTGCATCTGCATGCCATGGTCGTGACAACTTGATTGGAAATCGCACCTGGCCTCATTGGCAGTGTCCCGTTCAGCTGTGATTTCTCTTCCTATTTCTGCTCTTGCACATTCTCGACTACTCCACTGCTCTACAACTTTACATACAATTGCAAGTGAAAGTTTCTGTTGGTTTAAAGGAGTTAAAGGAGCGGCAAGCCATGAGCCAAAAAGTATTACAACTTCATTCTGCACGTGCTGGAGCGCTTTCAATTAAAGCCTCGTTACAGCGAGGACATCGACATGGAGATGGAGGTGGAGATGGCGGGAAACTTTACAGTTGCCATGTGCCATCGGGGGAAAATATGTTGAGGAAAATACAATAAATACTCAAAGTGGTGGAGAGAAAGCGAGAATGGGTGGTGGGTGGGTTTTTGGTTGGTTGCTTGGTTGGGTGGGTGATAGAGTGAGAACGAGCGAGTGCGAGCGAGAAGTATGTATGTAAGTGCATGTGGTACAAGGCCAAAAGTTTTTGCAGCATTGGCACAAAGCGCAGAACGTGGCATTTTCTTTTATACATTTGCAGGTTTTAGCTAGGCGAACGAGTGTGCAAGTGTGTGGGCGAACGGGCTTTGTGGGCGTGTCGTATTTAAGCCGCAAAAATCGCCTGGGGTCCAACCATCTTATGGCCCAATGTACTTGGCTTTAGTCTTTAATAGAGAACAAGTAGAAAATCGCTTATAATGGTGACACACAAAAAATAAATGGAAACAAAAATAGTTTTTCTTTCTACTACATATGTACATACAAATACATACACAGATATATCTACATACATAATGTATAGTGATGTAGCATTTAAGCTAAAAAAAAAATATGCTGGTGACAGAGGCAGCAACTTCAATTAAAAGTTGCACAAATTCCCATTAATTGGGAATTTATATGCACATTTTCTCTATTGCTCATTTGCCTGTGAAATGCAAACATCTGTAGATGGTGAATGAGTAAGGGTGGGGAGGGGAAATGCCAGGATGGGTGTCGGTGTTAACAAAAATATTTTCAAAGAAAACATTGTATGCTCTTTCTCTCTCACGCTCTCTCTCTCTCTCTCTCTCCGTCTCTGTCTCTGTCTCTCTTGCTGTGTCCGTCTCTTTTTCTGCTCGTGTGGTAAGTGCATTGGCATGGAATTTTAATTGGATGATTTTTGCGTTCAGGCCACGTTTTACCAATTTTCATTGAATTTCAATTCAATACCAAAAACTATGTGTTACGTATGTATGTATGTATGTATGTTGGCTTCTTTTCCAGCTACCCCCTACGACAGAGAGGGCGGGGGAGAAAGTGTTTGAAGTATTTACTGTTGCTGGTAGATAAGATTTTGAGCCCATACACACACACACAGATACACAGACAGAGTAGTCCAAGCACGCATTGGCCATAATAGACGCCACTAGGCTAAGCTATGCGTAAATTTGTGTCTGCTTCAAACCCAAACTCATACATAAATACATGGATAAACACATACATATAAGTATGTACATACATACATAAATGTGGCATATGTATGTATGTAGGTGATGATGTGGTCTCTGGCCCTCTGAAGCGTGAAATGTATGACAAAAAAGGAAAGAATGAAATAAAAGCTGATGCTGATGTTGAAGCCGAACCCGAAGCCAGAACCAGAGCTAAAAATACACATAACAATAAAAATACAACAAAATCAACACAAACCAGTGACTACTTTGCACTCGGTGTAGGAGCGGGAGCAGCAATAGCAGCGGACAGCAGCTGTGGTTCTCTTTTGTTGTTGCTGCTGACTGCGACAAGAAATCCAATAACAAATTATATGCGAAAGAGACAATTGGTCCTTTATTGCTGGCAACATCTACGACTACCATCAAGGCGACAACGACAACGACTTTTATGCGAAAAGTGCAAAATGATTTACGATTATGTTGATAAAATGGCTTAAATAGTATTTTCATTTTCTTGACGCTCGAGTGCACTTTGCCAAGCTCAAGCTTCAGCTTTCTCTGCTCCTCCTCCTCCTCGTACTATCTCCGTATGTATGTAGTATGTAGTTCTGTCCCTTTCTCCGCCGCTGTTTCAATTGTCTGTGGTGGCAAAAGTACCGTATGATTTGTATTGCGCTTAAGCAACGACGACAGTCAAAATCAGGCAAAGTAAAAAGAGAGCAGAAATAAAGAGAAGAGAGAAAAGGAGGAGCTGGAGTAGTTTTTTTTTCCATATCCAGCGCACGCATGTTTGTGTATATGTGTGCGGGAGGGAGGGAGGTAGGGAGGGAGAGCTGCTCATATGTATATGTATTCCGCGTGCTTGTGCGTATGTGAGTGTGTCTGATGCCCTGAAATATTCATGAGTCTGTCTTGGCCTTTTTCTTCCTCCTTTTTGCTCTATACTTGCATAGTGTTTACCAAGTTTCAGTTTAACTAAAATGTGGCCAACAAGTCTCCGACTTTATGAAACTTTCTCTTTGCATTTTTCTTTCGTATTTTTCTTTGCATATCAAATGTCGCCTTTAACTTGATTCAAACCGAAATTGGTTTCATTTATGCCTCCTGCAAAATGTTTAAATAATTAATTTTCCGTGACGCAGCAAACTGATTTTCCCACACGCATACACACACACACGCACACACAGACACTCTCACATTTTACCTTACTGACTTTCATTCCTGTATTCAATTATGGAAACGAATATGATGTTGATGCTTGAGGATGACGACGATGATTGCGTGTTGCATCTGTGTGCCTGGCAGAGCATCAACAACATCCTTTTTGATGCCTGCATCCAACTCCATATTGATTTCTGTTGCATAAATGACAAGCATTCAGCAAATATAAAATATTTAAATATTCGCTTGACATGTAATTGAATGAAACCACAAACATGTCGGCAAAAATATTTCATTTCCATTGCCTGCGGTCTCTCAGAGAGCTCAGGTGGGTGCCGGTGAGTGTGTCTTTATTATAGTCTGATTGGGTCGATCTTGGAGATGGCGGCGTCTCAAATAACAATTGCGCCAACCAATTCCAATTACACACAATTGATTTTCTATCGCCTGGCAAAGTAAATTGCCCGTAAAATTATTGCAAATACTCAAGCATGGAGCCACATAAATCACATCTGTTGGCTGGTCCACCACCTCCAGCACCACAAACATTATGCCACATTGCCAAAAGCAATGATGCCGAAAGAATTTCGGCTAATTTTCGATTATTTGCTATTATATTGATTTCTTAGTTCGACTTTTACCTAACAACATTTGAATTAATGATGACTTTTACTAGGCCACGTCCATGGCGGAGGTATTCCAAAATCGGATTCAGGTGGATCTGGACTTAATATGCATACATAAGTATATATCTACATATATCTATGTAAGTGTGTGTCGGTGGGTGTGGTTGTGGTTAAATACATACATATATACATACATAGCTATGTATTGTCATGTCAGGCTGACTTTAATTGGATTTCGATTTTCTCTACTTGTGTCACGCATTTGTTGTTGTTCTTGTTATTGTTGTTGTTGCTCTTGTTGCTGCCGATTAACTTAATTAATGTCACACTAATGACAGCTCAATGCGATTATGTTGACAACTGCACGAGGTGAATAGGCATCAGCAACAACAACAACAAAAAAAGAAAACCAATGGAAAAACCAAAAAAAGAGTGACTAATAGAGTGAGAAAGAGAGAGAGATAGAGAGAAAGAGTGGGAGACAGATACAACTGAACTAAATAAAATTGAGAAATTAACAATATATTGGACATATGGTAAATAAATTGAAAATTTAATCGGCAATTCGTTTCGAATAAATGAATTGCTAATGCGCAGGACACTCACACACACACACACACACACACACACACACATATATACACAACTTAATCATCCCCACAACCCATTCGAGTGGAAAGAGAAATGACTTTTTAAACCCCGCTAATTAGTTCGCTCTTAAATGACAAACTAATTGACAAATTTGATTGGGTCAAGCCAATTTACCATAATCATGAATATAAATTCCCTTAGCTCATCACTTGATCCAAATAGCATGACTGATGACTGACTGCCATGTGTAAACAGGAGTACCCCTCTACTCCAATCCCATCCCATCCCATCTCAACCCATCCCATTGCAACCCCTCCCTACCCATACCCTCACCTAACCTGTCAATGGCCCAATTGAGTATGCAAATCTGCAGTTGTTGGCTTGACTTGGCTGACTTGCTTTTGCTCAATCATCACCAGGCGAAGGCTCGTCATCGGCAGCTGCAGTAACAGCTTATAATCGCAACTTAACATGCTAACAATAGCAGGAGCAGAAGCACCCAAAGCAGGAGCAAGAGCAAGAGCAGGAGCAGAAGCAGAAGCATCAGTGCAAACATCCTCCATATGCCGGATATCGCACAATCTCAAAAAATAAAAAAAAAAAATATGGGAGCAAAAGAGAGGGGAAAAAATTAAACCAATCCGAGTGAATGGCAAGCCGACAGAATGCTAGGAGACCTACCTCACCTTCTATGGGTTTTTCCCTAGTAGGCTATGCACACTAAATGACTCACCCGCACATGTATGCATGCCACAGAAAGGCGGGGGTGGGAGGAGGGTTTTAGGGATGGGCGGTACTGTTAGGTCGTGTCGAGTGCGTTGCACTGAATTTTACAGCTTTTGTTTTGTTGCTGCTCAAGCTACTCAGGCTCAGTGTTTTATATGCGTTTATCTCTCTATATGGCATGTTGCCGTTTTTCATCTTCTTCGCCCTCTCAAAAGACACACTGAGGGACATAGATGGAGGGTGCGGGAGGTACTTGTGTCCTTGTGCCTGCTGGCTGCCAGAGCAACGTTTACAAACATGCAGTTGAGTGGCTCTGAGTGTCATTGTTCTTGAACATGTGTTGTCAATGTTAGAAGAAGAGAAGCGACAATTCGGGCTATGAAAAATGAATGAAAGCATTGCCTACGTTTGGGGGCTGCAATTATTCTTTTAGTCTCAATTTACACAAACAGCTTAACCTTTAACTTGGCTTTCACCTTTTGCTGCCCCCTTTGTTGCTCACTTTTGTCAATATCTTGACTACAGTCACATTTCAATTTCAATATCGCCGACTGGCACTTTTACCCACTAAAAGAAATAGAAAGCAAAAGCATTGAATGTATGGAACCAGGGAGTGGAATGGAGAAGAAAGAATGGCACTGAATAGAACAGAAGTCAACAACAAGTGCAAAAGGCGAATGCGAGGAAAATATTTGCCCTCCCAGAAATTGACAACTGTTTGCTTAGTTGAGAGTGTTTGCCTGTTGGCTGTTGGAAGTTGGATGCTTTGCTGTTGTTGTTGTTGTTGTTGCCAGTCAACCACTATGGCTGGAAGCGGAAATTTGACACTCTCATTCTCACTTTCACTTTTAGCCATACTATCATTTCGACTTGCCAGTGGCATCAACTCCCTGCGGGCATCATCTCCCCATTTGCCCCAGAATGTTGAATGTTGTGCGCGTAATATCAGCTTACATTTTAATGGCAACTGGTTCCATAGTTCCAATTATATAGTTTCGTTAGCAAAAATATGCAATTACATCCACTAAAAGGAAGAGGAACAGGAACTGACAATGGCAGCCAAAAATTCGGTATCCATGGCAAACTATTTGATTACCAATTGCTTTCCTTCTTCCTTTCTCGTTTTAGTTAGTTGTCGTTTTTATTCTATTTCTGTGCTTTCTGTTTGGTGGCTATAAGAGCATCAAGGGTTTTAATTACAACATCTATTTAGAAATGGGAGAAATGCACTAAAGGAAATGGCTAATGGTATTTTATTGTTGCTACATTGAAAATGGGGAAAAACAACAAAAAGAAAAGGAAAAAAAAGCTGCCTAAAAGTGCTTATGTCTAGTTTCCCAGAAAATGCAATTTATTTTGAAACAAAAGCCGATAAATTTAGGGCAATTCTTTATTTAAAGAAAATCAATTTAAACGAATTTCAACTTAAAGCCAAAAGAAAAAAGGAAATTTCTTTCGTAGTTTCCTTATTTTCGTTACCAAGTCAATAAATATTTGATTAAATATTCACTAGGTCAAGATGAGAACTTGGCAACTAAACAAGGATAAGGTTACTTCGATTTAAATTCAACTAAAAAGGACTAAGTCCACATCAAAAAGTAGAGAATACTTTGACATTTGCAAAGGGACAAACTTTCTGTTAAAAACTCAAAAGATGTTGGCCTAAATGAAACATTATTTAAAAACTTTGAATATATTTTAACTTTTGTCCTTGCCAAGGTAAAGTTTAATCAATAATCAGCTAATAGGATGAGTCTATATGTATATCTGTTGTCCTGCATGAAAATCATAAATTTCTAATGGGTATGTAAAAGGAGAAACTTGTTGTCAACTTTTCCAACTACTACAAACACCAGTAATAACAACAACAACTCGGCCAGTCATTCGAATTATCTACCTCCACTTTTCATTTTCATTTTCTTTTTCTTTTCCCCTCCCAACTTTAATCAATAAATTGTACTATTATTAAACTAGTGCCACATTGCCGCACATTCTCCCGAACACACTGGCTCACTATGGCCTGATTCCGTAGCTTGGTTGTGCCACAAATATTTGTGTGCTGCTTGTGGCAGAGTCGTCGTAACGATGCCCAAAATATGAGCATTACACAAGCCCTGACAAGGACTTATTTGCAGTGCCCACAGACAGAGAGACAGAGAGACACCAGAGCACATACTCACTCGGCTCCAGATGCGGGTATTGGGATAGGGAGTGGTTGTGCAAGTGCCAGTGGCAGGGGGAGGGGGAAAGGTAAATGGGCGGGTGGTGCACCTCTATCGTCTTCGTTACACTAACAAGCTGCAGTCTTAGTTGGGAGAGCTTGGCCCGTAACTATGGGGCCAAAAGCCAAGCACAATATGTGAACGATGCCGAGCGTGCAATTTGTAGTCAGGCATCCGCATCCTTCCCTTTTTCCCCCTCCCTCCCCACACACATACACTCTTTTGCTATGTAACTCTCCCTCTCTCTCCCTCTCTCTCTCGCTCTGGCACTTGGTTGCTTAATTTTATATCAAATTTATAACTGACTTATTGGCACTTGGCACTAAGATTATGCCTGCCGGGGCTCTATTCCATATAAGTTATTACTAGTTACGTATACGCAATGTATGCCAGAATGTATGTATGTGGAAATGATGAAAGTTTTCCAGCTGCCTTTGGGCCTGTTCAAGTATTCACAATTCTCTGTTCACTATTCACTATTCATTGCCCGTCCAACCGGATCAGTTGAAGGTAGTAGAAGTGGCATAAAGTTCAAATGATGCTTTCATTTATGCAATTCGCAATATTGGCAACTCAGCAGCAGTTTTATTCTCCAACTCCTTCTCATCATCCACCTCCTCCATCTGCTCCTCCGACATCTGGCTTCATCTATTTTCTTTGCCTGTGGGGAAGGGCATTTACACACCCTTCAAAAAAGGGTATTTCGATTGAGTTGTAAAAACTCTGATATGAACAAAAAGAGAATATACTCTTCATTTATCTGTCCTAGTTAGTTCCAATCCAATATATATGTAGATCCTCGAAAGATTCCTACAAAAGTTATCAAAGAGTATTCAAATTTCAGCAGCATTGCCAATTCGGTTTTATGCATTTTTTCAATTTGCTTCTATATATACATATATATATATATATATATATATATATATATATTTTTCTACTTTTTTTATCAAAAGCAATTTTGCAATTTTCTTTGGCTTGGCCTTTTAATAAATTCCGTCGAGTTTTGCATTTTCAGCAGTTTCCTCCGGTTGCTTCTTGCGTTTCGTTTCGTTTTGTTTTGTTTCTTTTACCATCGTTTCGTTTTCTTTTCGCTCTTTTTCTTCGTGTTTCCCTTGGTGGGTTGCGCTTTGTGCTGATTTTAACACTTTTCGAAATTCCCGAGTAGGCCCCCAAAATTGGCGGAGAAACAAGAAACTGAAATTCGTTTACCTCATATATATTTGCCTCTTTTTGCTGTTGTTGTTGCTAGAATTTTAATGAAAATTTAAATAATTGAAAAGCATGTTGCAATGCCAGGTGGCATGGATAAGAGTACTTTGGCTGATAGTATTGCATATTAATGAGCATAAAGGGACCCGTCGAGTCAGCAAGACTTTAAGAGGTCAAATATTCCTCTCCTCTTATTTTCCTTCTGTATGTTAAAGCGATTTGGCAGTCAACCAAAATATAACGTTACCTTCTCCACCCTCCCATCCCCTCCCCATCCCCTCAACACCCACCCACGAATAGATTGCTACTGGTCCTGCAGTTCCTAACCGGCTGCACAACGTTTGACAATGACAAATGAATACTTTTATGGTCGCGACCATCAACCCCGACCCTCCCATTCACCCAAACCCACCAAACCCACCTAACCAACCAACCAACCGAGCAAGCAACCAACCGAGCAAGCAACCAACTGAGTAAGTGGAAGAAGCGGCAGCATTAAAAGTTTCGTGTTGGCCAAAGTGACACCCCAGGCAGCAGCAGGCAGGCAGGCAGGCAGGTAGACACAGAACGCAGGACGCAGGATCTAACCAAGGTGCGACAACTTGTATATATGTATGTATACCTGTGTGGGTGTGTGTGTGTGTGTGTGTGTGTGTGTGCCAGTCGTCGTACTTTGACTTGTAGTGGGACACAAAAAAATGAGAGAAAAGCATGGCTTATGCTCTGACAGGAAGTGGTCTCTGCTATTTAGTATGTAGTCCTGTCCAACACTTGGCTGTTAGGGCAACCACAACAACACCACGACGAACAGTCTGCCTCTTCTCTATTTATTTAGACAGCCTCTCATCTTCACCTTTACCAGATTCTGCCACTACCTCCACTGACTAGTTCCGCCTCATTCAATCCCCTCATCCCTCACCCATTACCCGGTTTTGTTGCCTCTACCAGTGACCGTGCGGTGTTTACCAAACGAATTAAATTGTTCGCCTCAAGTGTATTTTGTGCTTTGACGCACAAATATGCCGCAACAACTGTGATTGCCATATCTCCCCACTTTCGCCATTCCACTCTTTACCCTCCTCCCACTCTTCACACAATGCCAACACGATGTCTATGCCACCAAAAGTTGCCTGCTATTATTTGTTGTTGTTGTTTACCACCATCAGCCTGCAGGCATTTTTGTTCTGCCTCAATCTCTTCCCCATCTCCCTCTCTCTATTCCTCTCTCCCTCTGAATTTGTTAATCTGCGCCACTCAATCAGCGAGCTTCGAGCTGTTAGCAGAAAAACGTGCTTCCACTAATTATGCGCACAGCATTTTTCACTATGGGTCCAAAAACCCCGGAAAGGTGCTCACAAATTTTGACATTTCTGAAAGTACAAGCTTTATTTCAAGGATTTTGAAACTCAAACCTAAATAGGTGTATTTATTTATTTATTAAACAACTGGATTAGACAATTACTTTTTGCGCAATAAAAGTACAGTAAATAAAATTCCAATTAATTATTTTCAAGGAAAACACATTCCTTCCCGAATACTATTTTCAAATACGTTTCAGGTCTAATCTCGATTTATTTCTCAACTATTCTTAACATGTCCCTTTTGGGAAATCTTCGTTTGCTACGGGTACACAATGAAAAATAATTAAAAGCATCTCTGGAAATTATAAAAGTACTTATATAATGACAATTTTCCTCAACATTGAACCTAAATCGAGTTTACTGAAAGTATTTCATTTACTTTTGATGGTTATAATTTTGAAATCAAACAGAAGAAGAAACGGATTTCACTGAAAAAAATTTAATTCAAAAACCATAATGATGACTTGATGATTTTTTGAAAAGACATATTAAAAATAATTAGGAAACTGCTCGGAATATTATTCCTATGTCTGATATTCGACCTGTCGAGAAAGCACCACTGTTGGTTCAGACGAATAGAAACCTCAGTTTTTTAAATAGACTATTTAAAAAAGAAGAAGAATTTAAACAAGATAAATTATAGCCCTCCGCATCATGATGAGCAGTATCTGGTTCATTCAAGGAAGTATTATACAAAAGGAGAAATAATTAAGAACACAACTGCTAACCATCATCCAGACTACAAAACATCTGAAAATATCCAAAAATCAATCTCGACATCTAAGTATTAACAAATATCCTACGGACGTAAGGTCAGCCTAGCCCACTTCCGAATGGAAGTAAGAACAGGTTTCAATTCGCATTCTGGACAAAATTATTTGATTCCAAATTACTTGCCTTTAAGTCAGTAATATTTTTCAATCTGTTATATAATTTAGTGGAACATTTCTTAGCCATATGGCAAACACTACTGTGGACTGTGATAGCAGTCGGAATAAATCCGATGTGTTCCCGTTTCTGATTCGAACTTATTTAAACACGTCAAAATTCGGTGTAAGTTTTTTGTCTTCAATAGTGATCTAGTTAATAATCATGGGTAGAACTAATTTACCATTCAAACAGTTAATTTTGCCTTGGCTGTTGTCAAAATTCTGATTTAACTGGCGCATTGATTATGATTTGAATAAAAAGATCGGCAGGTAGTGCCCAAACAGCTGATACAAGTCATGTAAAAACAAAGTCGAAAACATTGCGATCGAAAATTGAAAGTTTTAAAACCAATCGAATTTGAGTTCGGCTTACTTCTTAAAACAATTCGAGATCAGAAATGATTAAAGATAACTTTCATAACACTTCTAATAGATAATATATTTTCGGATTGCAAATTTCTCAGTATTGGGTAAATCTAATAATAAATATCTGCAATACTAAGCTATCGACTGAGCCAGATCTACAAGGACACGATTGTAACTGATTTTAAGTGAAGCTTAAATTGTTGCACCAATTCAAACTGTTGAAATTATAATGGATTTTCGAATTGAATACCTTTTTAATGGGATTCAACCACGGTGCCGTGCCAGCGATTCTAACTATGCGTATCAGAATTTGTGGTTATTAAGTTTCCTTGTCGATTGACAGTCACAGCTATGTGTGTGTGTCTGTGGGTGTGTGTGTGTCTCACCTGGGCCTATATGATTAACGACAGTACACACACGTATACACTCGGATTCAGATATAAGTATGTATCTATGTGGGCGTACACACACACACACACACAGACACACAGGTTACAAATGCTGTAAGCATTTGACATCAATTATCGCGCCTGGCCTTAGTGGTGCCAGGTTGTACCCATGGGGACCAGTCCACCTCATGTTCGGTGCTCTGTATTACGGTGTACGTGAGGCCCATCGATTTTCATCTGATCCATGGAGTTGGGGCCTAAGCCGAGTTGCTGAGTAACGCGATTCATGTGCGGGCACGAAAGCAAGGCCAAGTTAATTGATTTTTTATTACCAGAATGGCGGTAACATTCAACGATTCCTCCAAAAAGGAAAAAACCATCCACCAATACACCTCAATAACAATAACAAAAAACGAGAAAATGTAAAAGCAAAGAAAGAAAAAAAAATGAAAAATAAATTGACAATTTTCAATTTGAGTTGCGGAAATATTTTGATTTCCTGTTTTGTGGCCGAACAAGGGAATACATACTATACATATATATGTATGCATGTATGTATGTATGTGTCGGTATATACATATGTACATATATTTATATTATATATGTATATGTATGGCCTGGTCCTGCAGTGGTGTGGGTGAGTCTTTGCTGGGCTCGCAGGCACATATTTTCCGCTCCATTTCCCTCACATACACATATTTTATTTTTGTGCAAAAAGCGAGAAAAAATGAAAAGGAGAAGTCGGGCCAAGCCGAGCATTTTGTCAGTGCAATAAAAGTTTGCGTGTGAAACTGTCTGCCCAAAGGCAGTCGGCTAAGAGGGGATGGAGGGGGACTGTGTGAACAACTCTTGCCGCCTGTTTTCGGCTTAATCAGCTGGGAAGACTCAACTCCAGAGGATGGAAGCGGGAAGCATTTGATGCTGGTTATGGAGATGGTGATGGAGTTGGTCTCATGGGACACATGCACTTTAAATTATGCATATTATTCGCCCACACGCCCCACTAAGTAATTAAGTAGATAGCAGCCAATGTGTCTACTTATCCATGTGTGTGTGTGTGTGCATATCTGTGTGAGGCTAAAATAAGTATTTATGACTCCACCTCTTCCCATTCTTCTCTCTTTTTCTCTCTCTCTCTCTGTCTATCTCTTTATTTATTTCAACTGCTCCTTCTCTTTCTATGTGGATGGAAGCATTTTAATTAGAAATTCATACGCCTAGTTGGCCAAAAGCCTTTTCTATGGCTTTTTACGAAGGCTTCGCTTGCTCCAGTGCATATCCTCGACTCACAGAGAGAGAGAGAGAGAGAGAGAGTGAGCGACCACACAATGGACTTCACTTGAGATAATGCCTATTGGTTAATGATTCCACTTGATATCACAAGTACATATAAAATAGATTTACATTTAAAGCAAATTGCTGAGATTTTCCTTAGAGATAGAGAGAGAGAGAGATATCGTTTCTGTTGACTTTACATTTTCCTTCACTCTATTTCCCTCTTAAACAATAGTTTATCCATCTTCGATTCACACACTCTCATCCACTTTGGTCTTGTGTATTGTGTAGGCTGCTGATATTGATTGATAAGTGGCTAGAAATTCGATTAGGATAAAATAAACTCTAAGCTCAAGTTAAGCCAATTGCTCCATTGAGGTCGAATGATAAATCGCCTTGGGAGCTGTCAGTTCACTAGGCATAACCTTCTCTCTCTCTCTCTTTCTCTCTCTCTCTCTGTTGCCCCCCCACACCTTCTTTTTCTTTATTACAGAGGCAACCATTTATCAGCTAAGACTTGGTCTAAAGAAAAAGGTTAAGTAAATTGCCAATTTATATGAATGGGTTAAATCGGAACAAAAATTTTAAGTTCGCAAGTTCGGAAAATCAACTGAAAAACCAACTGCTGGTTTATCCTTTAAAGAGCATAGAGCACGTATCCTGTGGCCTGTCTGACATGTTGTCGCCGTGTCCTCATGTCCATTCACATAATATTCGTATTTACTTGGTTCAGAGTCAACTGAGTATGTCATTTTATTGAATGAAAAACCACTCAGCTATTGAAAATCAATTTGCGCTGCAGCAGCAGCACCAGCAGCATCAGGAATCATCTAAGGAAGGACATTTAGTCAGTCAGTCAGTCTGTCAGTCAGCAAGTAAGTCAGCAAGTCAGTCACAGTTCGAGTTACATGGCTAACAAGAAATAGGACAATAAATGCTTATATATACACACACACACAAGCCACGCACAACCACGCACGAAGAGAATTTTCCACATTTACACTTGCAATAATAATAAAAATACATAAAAAGGAAACTCGAGCACCACAAAATGCAATGCCATTTGGAGGTGTGTGGGCGTGTGATCAGCAGTCCTGGCACATGCCGCCTTTTAAACCAATTCAAAATCGAGTTAAGAGCACAAGGACATCCTACCCATTCACACAGATACATCCACACATATCCTGCTCACCTGTTTGTATGCAAAATGAAGCGGCGAATCCTTCTCGCAAAATTGATGGCAGTCACGTAGAATGTCAGCCGCCATCAGTACGGGCCAGCTTCAGGGACAGGACCAGCGGTTGGGACAGGGGCAGGAGGAGCGAGTGCAAAAAGAAAATCCATAAAACACAAGTACAAACTTGGGGGCAGGCCCTGACAGTTTTTTTTTTGCTTTTCTCGTAATAAAAATAAAATGTAAAGAGCAGGCAAGGAAAAAAGAAATGCAAATTACAAGCGGAAAAAATGAAGAAAAAGCCAAAAAAAAAAAAGAAACGCGAAATGAAAGGATATGCGAGCATCTACTGCAAGTATCATTACGAAAAAGAATCAGCAAGGATTTCAGTTTAATGAAAGCTTTATCTCCAGAGGCCGCCTGGGGGTTAGGCCAATAAAATGCCCCATCATATGACATGAAAACCCATAAAATATGTACGCAACGGGATGGAATGGTGACGATGCAGAGTGGATAAGGAGGAAGGGGGAAAAATGTCCAAATAATACAAAAAAAGAAGAAAAAACCACAACAAGCTAGACCCTGGTTCTGGTTCTGGTCCTGCTGCTGCTGATTCTGCTGCTGATCCTGGTTCTGGCAGGCGTTAAGCATGAGCCGATTAAGCGCACTTATCAGTTGGCTGCCTTTTGGCATGAATAAGGTAAACAACCTGGCCAGAACCAAACCAAACCACTGCAGAACCAGGACAGTCCGGACTAAGAGCAGAAGCAGTGGGTTGAGTTGGGTTGGAGGGGGAGGAGGATTGCCTGGACCAAAAGGCAAAGGCAAACAACATTCTGCAATTTTAATTGTGGGCAATAAATTTTACATATATTTTATTTTCTTTTTTTACAACTGGCAGTCGGAGTTGATGTTGGACTTGGAATCGGAATCAGAGATGAGTTGCTTTTATATATTTATAAAGTGTTGCTTGTTCAGGACAGAAAACAAAAACAATTGCATACCTTTAGGCGTATCACTGACTTTGTTATACCCTTTACCTTTGGTATATCGTTACCTTACCTTACCGCTCCTCGCTCTTCATTTTTTTAAATTAGCACAGTGGCTCCACACATCGGCAACTATTGAAATGAATGCGATTACTCAATGTTTACACACATTCTTCGGTATTTCCATTACCCAAGAGTGTACACCGACAGACAAGTTGTTGCTGATCAAGAATACATATGCATATATCTCTATATATGTATGTGTGTATCGTATGTAGAGACATATTGTAGAGCCATGAATTCTGCATAAATAAAACATTTTCCTTACCGAATCCATGAAAGTTATTCCACAAAGATGGCGAATCTGTCATTAAAATTGCCTTCATATGTGATATATTTATCGATAAGTCGATAACAAGATTGGCTTATTTCAATTTACCGTCGTTCCAAATTTTACTTCATGTAATTTTTATGGATTCTTGCATACGAACAATTAATTTTTTCGACCAAAAAAATATATATTAATATTTAATCATTGATTAGCAGCAATGAAAAACTATATATTTAATGCGTTTCAATCTGATTTATGTACTGAATATACCTTTTCTCGAAGTATATTCAATAAGGCAAAATGGTTACGAATTGTGGTTTACCTCGATTGACAGGTTTGACCTACGTGACTAACTGACTGATTGACTGACTGATGATGACAACTTACTGTCCCTTTCTCTCTCTCTCTCTCTCTCTCTGTGAATATCTATTTGTACGTTGTAATTAATGAAAATTGAAAAAGTCTTTGTGTAGCACATTAACCATACGCCGCGTGGTTCTTGGTTTTGGTTTTCCTTGAATTTTTGCTTTTGAGGTCGTGTTGAGTTGTGTTGCACTTTGGATCGATAGATGATGGATGGATGCATTGTCATGGCAAATGTGGTTGCATAAACGCTGCTCTATATTTCGCGCCACAATGATCACATACATACATACACACATACTTACTTATATGAAGGCAGTGAAGCGAACACACACACACACACACAACCCATTAGAAGTTGCAACACTTTTTCAACCCAGTTTCTATTCCCGTTAACAGCGATGCATTTTTCTGTGTTGAGTCATTTTATCTGTGTGTCTGTCTCTCTGTCTCTCTGTCTTTCTGTCTTGTTGTCTGTCTGCTAGTCTCTATGCTCCTCTATCTGTGCGCACTGAAAAGCACTCACTAAAACAAATAAACACTTTTGCCCATTGTTTCGTTTTGACAAATGCGTGTAATTTACGGAAATGTTTGTTTGTTCATCTCTCTTTCCACGGCTTCTCCACATCCGACCCACTACTTCCGTCCACCCACCTATGTATGTGCATGCCTCTCCCCTTTCTCGTCCTTATTTACCAAAATTGTCTTAGGCGCTATTTGCACAGCTCTTACATATCCTTAGTCCTCGACGGCAATTAGTTGAAGCTGGTTGGTAAAAGCCATGATGTAAGCAAAGCCCGACTCCTGCCCGAGATGCATACACAGACATGTTTGGACGAGAAATATAGGTTAACAACTGGCAAAACATATCGGAGAGTACGTATACTCTCTATATATGGAGTGAATAATGTGGGGGAGGGGTGTGGGGGATTATGGAGCTGCTCATCAAAGTGGCAATAAAGTGAACCCCGTGAATGGTGGCTCCCAGCCATCTGGTATCAGTTATGGTTAAGCAGATGAAGCTTGAAATTGCAGTCAGTCGAGGTTTTTGCTTTTGTTTTCACTCCTTTTGTTGTGGCCTTAATGAGGAAATTCTCGGGTTCTCTTTGTTTTGGTTTTTAGCAATTTTGCCTTGGCTTCTCGATTCTCTTCTTTTCGCCCTTCCCTTCATTCTTGATTCCTTTGCCATCGCTTCACTTCACTGGGGCAATTTATGATACCTTTGTGGTTTCAATCTCTGGCAATAGGGCAGCATAATTAAAAAATTGTGACAGCCATAAATTTGGTTTCGGTTTACCCAGGAGACAGGGCAAAAAGTGAAAGACAGAAGCCAGTAGATAGCCATTAAAATAACGCTTTTCCTATCTTTGCCTTTACCCCTCCCACTCCTCGTCTACTTGAGTAAAACAAAAAAGAGGAAAGTTAAAAGTAGCTTAAAAAGCCAACTGGAATCAATTAGAGCGCATTATATGGAACTCAAATGGAACTGGAACTGGAACTGGTACTGGAACTAGAACTAGAACTAGAACTTGGAGTGGTCTATTTTTTAAGCCCTTTTCAGTCGTGTCCACACAAATGAGAAGGGTTTGACTTGGGTTTGGTTAGACAACATTTGATTTCATTGTGCAGCTGCTGCTCCTTGCACTGATTGCAGGACTCACATCCTAAAATAGCCAACGTGCACCCCTTCCCTTCCCTTCCCCCATCCATTGGCCATGACAGTATTTTGAAGCGATAAAGCAAAGCTGCGGGCAGGGCGACCTGAAGGCTGGGACTTCGGAGTCTGGACTTCGGAATTGAGGGGAACTACGTACTGGAAACAGGCTGCCCTGTTGTAAAGTGTCAAAACGTGTACTTGTCTCTGCCAGGACACGCTGCAGCTCTCCTTTAATTTGAATTTTATGCACTGCATGCATAAATTTATGGCACAGGACACGCCTTCAAGAGCAACAACGATGATGACGACGCTGATGATGATGCAGATGATGATGATGATGACGATGGACGATGACAACGATGGCGACGACAATGACAAAGCCAACATGACAGGCACATGTCCATTAGGTGGGCGGGGCAGTACTCTAACATTTATTTAAATGTGCTGGTAGGCGACAACTTCTTATCTTCTTGATTCGACCCGTATTTTAAGGCATTTTCTTGCTCTTCTCCTGCCGCATTTCCACTATTTAAATTTACACAGACAAACCCGAGAAAAAAATTTGCCTTTGCAATATGTAATTAATTTTTAATTGCCTGATGCAATTATTATTTTTATAAAAATGAGCATTCTTGATGTTGTGTCATCATAAAAATGGCCAATGGAATTTTTACCCCTCCCTGCCACAGTGCCGCTCCGCCCGATGCTTTTGTGTTGCTCTTTGATGCATTGATTTTGATATCGTTGCCGCCATATGGACAAGTTTAATATCCTGGCTGTCAGTTTTGACTCCCCTCCACTTCCATCATCAACACCAACCGCCGACATTCCCTCGACTGATCCCATACTCGTCCCGAGCTCTGTCGGGCTGTCAGAGTGCTAAAAATACATATAACCTGTCGAAAATGCGAGCAAACTGAAAGAAAAAGAAGAAATCAGGATAACTGAAAAACTGACAAAAAAAAAAAATGAAATCATAAAATCGGTATGAACGCGTCCTTCTGCATTATAAATGTTGCAATTGCACTGAGTGCAATGATTTTTCGATATGAAATTGGATACATCGTCCATATAAAGTCACGCTTCACTCTGTCAATCTATCAGTTTGTCAGTCTCTGTCTCTGTAAAATCCAACTTTGCTATTCCATGCGTGCTTGTTACATGAAACATGCTTATTGAATCGTGCCACACATTACGTAAGTATATCATCGGAACTGTATACATACATATGTATGTACATATGTATGTTTGTATGTACGTACATATCCAATCAAAGTCAATTCAATAACTGGCACTCGATCATGGAGAATACGAAGAAAATTCCATAGTACACTACAGCTAAATCTAAATTGAATAATTATACTAAAGCTAAACTTTTGTATTTGAATGTTAACAGAGCTCAGTAGCTCCTAAACCGATTCAGTTCAGTTCTGTTCTGTTTTTTTTTTAAATAATATTGGTGAATTCTTCAAATTATGTCAATAAATGCACAAATATACATATATGTATTTATGTACGCAATTTGCCAGTTGTTTTAATTTTATTCGATTGTGCGCACTTCGCTTTTGTGGTTTGAAAATGTCTTTTTATTTAATCTGGCTGGTAACATACATATCTATGTATGTATGTATGTAACAGTTTTGTTCTGTTAATCATAGTGTTGGTAAATATCACGATCGCTCCTTATGCTCGAATTAACGATTATAACATTTTAAATCGCCCTTCTAATCATTCAGATTACAGTACTCTAAATCCTGAAATTGCTAAAAAAAGAAAATTCAAAAGAATAATCCTAATTTCGTCTATTGTTTGAATCATTAATGTCATTCACTCGCCCTCAGTTTCACATTAGGGATATTCTAAGTCCGTTAAGACATAGCTGATCTATCTAAAATAAGCATAAAGAAGGATGATCTTGTCTTAATGAATTATAATTGTATATATTTTGTTATAACATTTTTAAACAAGCATTTTATTAATGGTGATTGAGCTCATTCGCTAAAATTTCATTTCATTTTTCTCTCTATCCTTGGCGCACTCTTTTAATCCCTTTCGTTGACCACTCGCAAAGGATTAAACTATTGAATTGCAATTTTAACGAGATTTAATTGCGTTTCATGTCCCAGTTAGGCAAAATCAATTGGTTTCAAAAATCACATTTTACGCATAGACCGAAGGCATATTACAATTTAAATGCAAACGCATATTTAGAGATAATAGGGAAGCAGACAGACAGAGATAGATACAGTCTCAGTGGCAGCGGAGAAGGCAGAGAAGGGGGAGTACTATAGTTAGTAAGCCGGCTTTGCTAAACTGTGACCAAATGTCACACGTGGTTTTAATTTATATTAGTAAAAGGACTGAAGTATATACATACATATATGTATATATTTACTGTGTGTCTGTGTGTGTGCGCAGCATAATTACATTTTGTGGTATTTGGCAAAGTGTTGATTATTAATTAAAATAGCTATATTTGCCACGACACGCACACAGGCAAAGAGAAAGTGGAACAGACAGACAGAGGAATAGAAGGAGAGGGAGAAAGAGAGTTGGCATATCAAAATAACAGTTAAATATTAAACATTTACGCCTAAATACATAGTGTTTCATGTAATCATGGCTCTGTTATGAGAGCATGTGTGTGCATACATACATACATACATACATACTATATGCAGACATACATTCGCACATGCATAGATATATATGTATACATATATATGCATATATACATACATACATACTAATGTATTTGTCGATTTGTTTGTGTGTGCAAATGGCACAAAGTTTTGTGGGCCAACATTAATATAAGTGTCTCTGTGTGTGTGTGTATTAGTGCTAATGGCTGTAATTAAACTGCAACGTGAGACGTTTAAATGCAAATTGCAATTTTAGGCTCAAGTTCTTCTAGGCGCAATGCTTATTACTATATCCCTCTCTTTCCATCTATCCATTTAATTGCAGAAGGAGTTGTTCGTTAGCAAAGTTGAGCCAACATCGCCGCGCAACGAACGTAAATTTTCCGCTGCTACAGCGCCATCGATGAAAACAAAGTGGCTGAAAGCATTTAAGAGCCTAAAGCCGGCTGGTTCTGGTTCAGCACAACAAGCAGATAGGTGAGTAAAGCCTTTTCAAACACACCGTCCCCACATTCCTTGCCCCCGACACTCCCCTTCCCGTCAATTGCTCCTCTTAGAGTAACCGAAAACAACGAAAAAGAAAACCCATTAAGTCCGGCACAAACCACAGCAAAGTATAACCAAACGACCAAGCCACCCCACTATGTATACCCTACCCCCGAAAAAAATGGAAAAAATTGAAAAAAAATAGAGGGAAAACCCCAACTGCACAGATACAAATAGAGAAATGCAATAATGCGGGACAGAGAAACGAGGAGCAGAAGCACCAGCAACAGCTGGAAGAGAAGTGGCCTGAGGAAGGAGGCGAAAGGCAACAGTGCATAAAAAACCCGCACTTTAATATGACTAAAAGCTTGTGAAAACGCAAAAATATTCCAAGGATTGGCAACAGTTTCTCCTATGAATTTCTTTTTTTTTTGAATTTGAATTTGAAAAGTGGAAAAGAAGGCCAAACCCCACAGCCAAAAAACTAAAAAAGAAAATCCTAATAATTCCACTGTTTATGCAATCGCAAATTGATGCAAAGTAATTTAATTTGTTGCAATCTGTGGTTCGGCCGATCCCTTTATATTTTAAGTTTACTCTAAGCTCTTCCCTTAAGTCGTTTCCCCATCCTTTTAAGCCATCAATCTACTAATAATCTTTACACTTTCTCTCTATTATTAAAACGTTCATTCACATTTCAAATACATATACGAAAATGCTTTATCTGATTTATCAAATTACATATACATATATATAATACATACGAATATGTATACAATATAATCGCGTTATATCAGCCAACCACCCCGACAAAATCAAATGTACCACGCTGTATCAACCGTTTTGACCTTGAGGTAACCGAAATTAAGAAATATAAAAACCATAAAATCAATCACTAAACATCCAAGAAAATTCCACAAAATATTTCATAACATAAACAAAATAAATGGCATACCCAAAATATAAAACGATATATACTTTTCTATATATAAATACATACATATGTAAAGTAACGATCAGACATCTACATATATAATTTTGATTAAACAAAATGCTGTAAATGTTGCACGCTAATGTAGAAATCTACCCCAATTTCCCCTTTATAGAAAATAAATGCATTTACTACTGCACTAAAGCAGCCAAACTAATTTTATGTCCCATTTATAATTTCATTATTTAGTTTTATTATTTCGCATTGCATTTATTTTGTAATGAAGCCAAATGCAATAAAGTGCACCTGCGTCCTTTTTAAGGACCATCAATCACGTTATTTGTGGAGCAATTAAAATCAAGCTAAAATACAAAAAAAAAGGTAGAGGAAAGAAAAATGGAAAATAATTACTTATTTGCCTGAGCCGACTAATTCATACCCTTTAATATGAAACAATTAGTTAATCCCCTTATTGAATTCCCTGCTCTTAGCCTAGAAAATCTGTAATTTTGGTGGATATTTATAACATTTTGTGCTAAAGTTGTAGAAGCATACATATATTTCATCTTACCAACAAACAAAGGAGTTTAAACAGTTATTGTTTGAACTTAAAAAGAATAAGAATAACCAATTGGTTGATTTCTGATACAAAACAGTTTAAAGTTAAGTTGGTCAGATTGATAACCTGCTTAATAAGCAAAAGCGTACATAGGAATATAGGAATACATACATATGTACATACATATATGTATATTTGTTCGGATGCAGAAACCCCATATTGTTTTGTTCTAAACAGAACTGTTATCTACCGCTCTGTTGCTCATTTCGAGATTCTGTTGACTCGATTTTTCTAATTAAGGATACTCCTGCTTTCAACATTATTCCCATCCTACATCTATCTACATATTATATGTAGGTTAGTATAATATCAAACTTTGAAAAAGTATGGGGTCAGAGTCTCTATTCCGTGAATGATCAGTAAAGTCGCAATGCCATATGTTTCTGGGAAAATAAGTGTGGAAGCAAAAAGCGTTTCCCACCATGGTCAATGCAAAGCATTGATAAATATGCGAAAAATTGCAAAACTATAAATTTTTCACCACCAGCATACATTTGCAACACAGTCGGTTGCACCCCCAATAGACCATCAGGGTATACAGACAGATATATTGCATTGGCATAGAAATGGGCTGCATTCTGTTGGCCAATGGCAACAATGCTTAATTCCATGTCGACAGCTTGCTCTCCCAATAATGATAAATCGAAAATCTTCGCGGCTTAGTGAGGGGCGGCTGCCAACACAAACATAATGGCAGGTTGGGTGGGTGTGGCAGGCATAGAGGGGGAGAGAGAGAGATAAATGTCTTTAGCTTCAGTATAAAAATTATAGCCAGAGAGCATAAGCATGTACTTAAGTTAGTTATACAATTTCCCAAAAATATAAACATTTACAGAACGCAACGTGACAAGAAAATCGCAGTTAAAGTTTGCAGCTTTTTTCCGTACTTCGACTTTTTGTTACTATTATTGCAAAAGTTTTCGCATTGCTTTCGAAATTACAAAAATTACTAATACGCCCCCTCGTCCGGCCGGCAAACTCACAACATGGCCCGTGGTGTTGGCAGTTCAGTACAATTCAGTTCAGTTTTTCGGCTATTGTGAGTTTGTTTGTTCCATAAAGGAAAAACTTTTCAGTTGTGCACATAACGAATTAGAAAATTTCAAATTTGTAATATGGACAATTAATTATGCATTTTTCGTTTACATTTTGTTTATAAATCTACAATGCGCATTCCTTCTCATAGTACATTTTTTTATTAGCATTAACACACACATTATATTAATTAAAGAATCCAATTAATCAGGTATACTCTTATGTATATACAAATTATATATATGTATATATATATATATGTAATCCAGTTTATTTGTAGTTGTCCTAGCATAAATAAATAAATAAAAGTCTAGGCTAAAACATATAAAATAATATCTACTTAGTGTAGCATATATGAACAAATCCCTTAAAAAAATAATTATAATCATTTCTCATCATTTGTAATGGAACAGATCAAATGTTGCGCTTTTTCTTTCTCTGTCTCTGAATAAACAAAAATTACTTACCTACTACTTTTTGCCATTGGTTTACTCAAAACGAGGAGAAGGCACAATCAAAAGCCCAATCCCAGGCCACCCTTTTAATTCATTCGAGGCATTTGGTAACAACTTTATAAGCCAACTTGCTGAGCTCAATTGTTTGCTTGCCTCTTAATCCCTCTCTCTCACTCTCTATCTCTGATAGCATCGCTACCATCTGTTGGTCTGTCGGACTGTCGGTCTGTCTGTGTGCACAATATAAGCCACTTACAAACAATCAGCAACGAGTCCTGCACTCCTGAGCCGCCCGTTGCGAACAATTGCTTCCATTGTCAGTGTCTATCTGTCTGTGTGTCCGTCTGTATGTCTGTTTTACGGGTAAATAAAGCAGAGGCAAAAACGAAACAACAAAATTACCAAATATATTCACATTTTACTATATACAATATATGTATATGTTTGTTTGTTTGTCTGTTTGTACTTTTTTATATCTTGCTATTGCAAAATATTTCATAAAATTGTTGCAAATCGAAATAATATCATTATTATTTTTACACATAAACCAAAATTGAAGTATTATGATGCAAATATTCGGTTTACTTTGCCAAGTGTGATAAATGGGGCCAATTACATGCCTACATACCGTAGATACATACACATACCAGATATATCAGATCCAATTAAAGCTCGTGACAAATTAGACAAAGGAAATTAAGGCAAAGTACACATACATACATACATACGAACATTTGTATAAATATTTGCAAATATATTTATGTATATGTATATGTACTTATGTATGTAGTTATATGCTCGCACTCTATATTGTTTAATACAGATTATCATTATGTCGAGGACAATGAGACACTTCAATTTGCATAGTCTAACTAAATAAGTTTTATTAATTTATTATCCAGCTTGCAGTGCTCAGTAAAAGCGATTAGGATAGGATGCGAAGGAGGAGGCATTGTCAGGAAATATTGTAAACATTTCTATCCGGGAGCGAAAAAATTTATTTGTATTTTAAAGTTTCTATAAAAAAAAAGATTGAAAAAACATAATAAAAAATAAAACAACTTTTCTTAAATTTGTTTTATTTTAACAACGAAAGTAAAAAATAACTAAATACAATTATTTTTGGGTGATTGAGTATTTGCATTTTTAATGAAATATTGAATATTTCATTTTTTAAAATATAATTTTCAACAGTTACGGTCATTGATGAGAAAAATAAAAAATATACCTTGACAGATAGAAAAAAGTGATAATTTTAATTGTTTTGGTGCTATACAGTAATCGATATCACTCTCATTTTATACTTACATCACAATATTAAGGTCACACTTGTAATACAACGATGTGCGAATAAGAAGGGAAGGTCAGTCTGAAATTAGGCTTGGAAGCAGACACAAACTTTTTAATAATTACCCCTTTTTTTGACTCTTAGGAATTACATACATACATACGTATGTAACATTGTAGTAGGAAGGGTCTAAGAGAACTAATCCTAATCGTCTAAATAGTTATAGTTATAGGGTATTAATCAATTATGAGATTTCGTTCCATCATTTGATTCTTTATGATAAAGAGAAACTCAATTTCGGTTTAATAAAAATTGCTATTTCGTTTTTCACAGTTCTGATTACAAACACACACAATAATACATACATAAATACTACTCACCGAACAAAACAAGCAATTTTGATTAATGTTCGTTCCGTTCAATGTCCATTGTCCATTGGCCCATTGTTTGGCTTAGTCATTGTGCATACTTTTATACTTTTTATATAAAATTATGAAAGCTACCGTGGGGGATAATACATATGGATGTACATACATACATATGTACATATGTATGGAAATGGAAATGGAAATTTTTGCATTTCTTTTCCATTATTATTGTTATTATTGTACTTATGTTCAGAGTATTATTTAATAAGAGGAAAAGCGCAACATTTAGTGTGTATACATTTTTATTTTCATAGCTTGAGACTCTGTATTTAAAAGCCTCTATTTTGGCCAAAACCCACTCACTCTTGTTCTTATCTGAACTCTTCACAGGCGTAATGGTGCCTCCAGTACCACATCAGAGCCGCTGCGTCCCAACTTGGATGGTAGCCATCATCTGCAGGAGTACACGTACAAAAAGATAACAGCCTGTGATGTCTGCTCCCAGATACTAAGAGGTAACACAAGTTTTCCATATTTTCCGTTTCTCCCCCCAAACACAGGAGGACGTTTTGCCCTTTATTATGGATTTGATACATTCATTTTTAACTCGTTTTTGTTGCTTTTGTGCTCTTTGTTGTTGGTAGGCCACACACGTCAGGGTCTGCGCTGCCGCATCTGCAAGTTGAATGCCCATGGCGATTGTGCCCCAAACTTGCCACGATGCCAGCCGAAACAGAAGCTGCTCCGTCGCCAGAAGAGCACCTCGGAGCTCGAGAATCGTGTTGATATCGAGGAAGAAAGTGAGTATTTGACACCATCTGCACCGCGACTCATTGCCATCCCCAACAAGAATCAAGAACAAGAAACAACAAAAACACTGCCTGCTGTTACGTGAGCCAGAGCTGATGCTGCCAGCAGGAGCAGTAGCAACTGCGAACGACTTTAACGACTCAGTGAATATGTTGCCCATAGGTGTCATTGGGTTTTTAACTACCTATGTACCTAATCTACCATTGTAGTCAGCTCCACCAATCTACAAGCCAAACAGCAACTGCATGGCAATGTTTTTGGTATTGCATTATCTGTGGGTGTCGTTTTTTGTCCCCAAATTCACCCACTCTATGCCTTCACTTTATTCATGCGTATACTAACTGTTCGAAGCGATTGAATTTGCATCTTTCCCCCTCACTTTCGTCCCCATTCCAACTCCCACTGACCACTGGGAACATTGGGCAACAACAAACTGTTGTTGTAACCAAGATGATGACAATTGGGAATACAAATACATGTATTTCATTGATTTGACCGTATCCCGCACCATCCCCATACTCTTTTTTTCTCCTACTCTCTCTCTCTCTCTCTTAAACAAAATGAGAAGAGTGGTGGGAAGGGGATAGGGACGGGGAGGGGTTGTGTTAAGGTATCACTAGATTCCAACATGGATTTATGGCACTCCGGGGACACAATACTGCCGATTGCAGATTTTGTAGCATTTCTGATTTGTGGCACAGTTGAAAATTTCATCGAAGAAACTTTTGCAATTTTTCCTTTAGTTTTATCAGTTTCCACTTTGTGTTTCATGTTCGTTTTTCCTTTTTTTCTTCTTTTATTTATATTTTGTGGTCTTCTTTTTATACGTATATATGTACATATATATATATATATATATGTATATATATTTTACCGAATAAAATTTTCGTAGCTAACAATTGAAGTGTAAAACTATGTTCAAGTGCAAAATACCTAAACATTTTGTTGAGGTTTTTGGTTGCGGTTGGATATACATATTTAGTTTTTACCTCTACCTCATCGCCTACCATTTGGAGAGAGCAAAAAAAAAAAAAAAGAAAAGAAACAAAAAACCGAAACAGATACAAAAACAATAAATCAATCTGAAAATCCTTTTCCCTCACAACAAACATGTTACTGTACTAAACCAGCATCACCACAGGAATTCGTTAGCCCCCAAACAGCCCCACCAACAGCCCAAACGGCCCCAACAGGGAGCGATGATCATAATCTAGGCACGGCAAATCTCTTGAATGTGCCAAATGCGAATACGAATGCAAAATTTCGTCAAAAGACGCCATTCATCAATCGTATCGCGCAACTAGGTACCCATAACCGATAATAATCTGAATTAATAGTATTATATAATGTCACACATATGTATACATACATATGTACATACATATGTATGTATGTATGTATATTATATATATATATATTGTATGCGCCAGATACTTGACTGCCATAAGCTTGATTGAATTTTATAATTTTTCAATTTTGTTCAATTTAGTTTTCTGTTTTCTATTTTTTTTTTTTTCATTTTTTGTTTTTGCAATGATTGATTGTTGCGCTTTGAATTCACTTAATTAGCGAGACGCGAATGATCAATAAATTCAATTAATTAAGCTCAAATACACCCACATGCCATATGCCATTTACCAAAACCACACAAGTGTGAGAAAGGACACTGCAAGGACAATAACAATAACAACAACAACTCAATTAAAACAAAAACAATAATAGCAATAAAAACAGCAATCTATACATACATATGTATATGTATGTATGTATGTATATGACCTATGAAAATCGAAAATTTAGGCCTTGCATTTAGGGAAAATCCATTATCTCTAGAAGAAGCTTGAAAAATCATATTCAAAAATCAAAATTAGTTTTACTCGTACGTAGAGAGCATGTGTTTTTAGACTTGAACATTTGGTCATTAGATTTGAGTTGAATTCACCCAGACATAACAACATTATAGAATCTCGATAATGGGTACTAAACTAGGCATCCGAATTTGAGTCAGTTGAAGTTGATGGACACTCCAGTCGAGTAAAAGTCGATACACCTTAGATGTAATCACATTGATGAATATTTCGATTCATATACATATACAAATATATAGTTTAAGTAAAAACATTTCACCCATCCAATTCGAATCGAATCATAAATCTAATCCCCACCCCTCTTAATCAGCCCAAGAAATCAATTCGAAATTTCGCAATTTGTACTAATGCACTTCACTAATACGCACTCACACCCACACACACCAACACACATTATGACAAAAAAAAAAAAAAATCCAAAACAAACAAAATTATGAATTTGAAAATGCGAACGATGCCCTTCACCAATTGAATTCAATTCAAAAACAAAATCAAAATCAATCAATGAAACGAATGCGAACTTTGTCAACTACTACGGCACTCGAAAGAAATAACCGAAATTGATCAAATTTATCGAGTGCTGAAACAAGCCGGCGAACTCAAATCCGGGCATATTCCAGCAGTTGCCGACAAATCCGTCCAGGGCAAAGCACCAATGGATGGCACCAGCAGCAGCAATATCGTTGGAGGAGCCGCCCTAACAGTTCCCGTTCTGAGTGAGCGGGCGCCACCAACAGATATACCCATTGTTAATGTGCCGGAGCTGGCCCTGCAGGACCAGCAGCAACAGCAACAGCTACAGCAGCAACTACAACAACAGCAGCAACTACAGCAACAGCAGCAACAACAACAACAGCGGAGTCTGGCATCGGTGGCACAGGCAGCGGCTGTCCGGGCCGGACGTGGGGTACGTCCGCCCCCGGTGGCCATGCCCATATTGGGTGTGCAATTGCAACAACAGGAGCTGCAGCAGCAACGTGGCGGTCTGCCAGTGCCCACACAAGATATATCTAGTAGTTCAGGTCCGCCATTTAACAGCATTTAATTGCAACAAAAAACAAAAAAAAAAAAAAGCAAAAAAAACTAGTAGTTTGTTATGTTATATCTCTTCCTCCTCTCTCTCAATCTCACTTACTACCTTTCTCCCTCTCTCTCTATCTCTCTGTTCCATTTGAGTACGTTTAACTGTTTAATTTCTTATAACTATCTCTTTTGTTAACATTTTGCATTATTTACCGTTTCTCGTTTTGGGTTTCCCCCTTCTTTTTTATCTGTAACTCTCCTTTTCTCACACTTCCCCCCTGTCACAATCAACAACAATTAAATATCTATTCATTTTGAAAAGCGTTTAGAGAACAATCACAAAATTAAACACTCATAGCAAAAACAGAAGGATACAACTCTCACCCACTCCATCTCGATCTGTCTCGCTCACTCACTAGTTCACTAGCTCTCTCTTCACTGTCTCTCTCTCTCTCTCTCTCTGTCTCTCCCTTTATCTTTGTCTGTCTGTCGTTTCTCTGATAGATGCACCGCAAAGTAGCGCATTTGATTTGTATTTAGTCAGTCACATTGCATTTTCTCAACAAATCTCCATTCATTGAATCCTTTCCCCTTAAACCAAATGGAATTGCTCAACAGCAACAGAATAAAATGCTTCGCTTGCGATTTAGATATTTTAGTCAAATGACACACATATACAAACATACACAAACGTAATCACACACAGATACAAATTCATTCTCAATTCGTATGCATTTTGTGTATAACTAATATACATATCTAAACATACATACATATGTATTTGAATATATAGCTACATATGTACATATATAACTATATCAATAAATAGCTGCCGAGTAGCTCAGTAGCTTAGCTTCAGCATCATTTATAAATAAATAAGTAACAAATACTTAGCATTTATATATCTATCTATTTGAATTTGGTATTTGATTGAACGTAATTAATTTGTATATGCTAATAACACTTTGATTTTGTATTTCATTTTTGATTCTTAAAGCAAATTCAGTTCCAAATACGTATGGGTGATAGTGTGTGTGTGTGTGTTGCATTGAATGCGTGCGTGAAAGATTAAGAAGACGTAAAAGGATAGAAGAGGGACTGAAGAAATATTGGAATACATACAACAAGAACAATAACAGCAACGCTAAGTATAATACGCAATGGAAATGGAATGGTCGGGTTGGTAATCTTCACTCTAACATTGCAAGCAGTGGCTGGCACCCATACCGCCGCTCGGCCCCTTCCCCATCCAAAGGGGAGCCGAACACAATCGGCAAATATTTCAGGCACGAGCCGATCGATTGTCGAAGTGATATGCGCATAAGAATGACGTAATCAATTGCTCACAGGATTTTGTCGCTTGGCTGTGGGTTTACACATGGAAAAATAATTCCTCTCAATGTTTTCTTTCTCTTTCTGCATAAGCAGATTTGCGCTTTTATTTCAATTGCGATGAAATGTAATTGGTTCACTTGCAATTTTGCACAGTGTAGAGCAAGTCAGGCGCACAAACACAACGACATTTTGAGTATTACACAGTGATTGGTTATTCAGTCTTTCTTCCACGACCCGTCTATCTCGCTCTTTCTTTCACACTTACTCATTCTGTCTGTCTCTGGTTTTGGTGCTCCCATTCGGTCATATGGCATTAAATATTCTCAGTTTGTCCATTGGGGCGCGACTTATCAGCAATTCATCTTGATCTTATTTATAATGGGATTATTTGTAGTATTAACAAAACTGAAAAAAACCGAAATTCATTATAATTCGAAATTAATACACACATAAATGTTCATTTTTTCGTATTCATATCTTTTTTGATGCCAATTTTCGTTTCGCTTGCCAAAATATAAAAAAAAAAAAAAAATTCAAACCAAATTAACCAACCAACAAAACCATCAAACCCAACAACACAAACTAAAAACCCAACAAAGATCAACGTTATGGACTGCCCCTGTATGCCCCCGCTCCCGTATCAAGTATGTCCAGCTCGGCATACATCAGCAGTGGCATTGGTATAAACTACTATACAGCCAGCACTTTGCAACAACAGCAGCAACAGCTACAGCTTCAGCAGCAACAACAAACATTTGCTTGCGGCACGGCAACAGCATCGCCTTTACATCAGCAACAGGCACAACAGCAACAACAGCAGCAGCAACAGCAATCGGCAAGTAGCAGCAGCAACAGCGGTAGAAACTTTTTGCAGAATGATCCTGGACTGAGGCGACGACTATTTGCTGGCTTTCGGCCATTGTCCGGATTTGGACGATTGCGCCAGCAGCGATCTTCACAGCATCGATCCATATCATTGCCAGAAAGTAATTACGTGACTTACCATCACCATCATCAACAAGAACATCAACAACAACAATTACAACAAATGCAATTGCAATTACTACAACAGCAATACCCAACACTCCAATTCCAATACTCATACACACCCAATCCCTATTCCAATCCCAATTATCCGTTATCCCTAATACCATTTTCCTATTGCCGAAATCAACGTACAGCGCATTCATTCGGCGATTTGTACGACGGCAACAATTCTGAAATAACAGCAACATCATCAACAACAACAACAACAACAGCAATTGCATCTTCTACAACAATAACTACAACAACAACATCAACAATAACTTCAACTAATACAACAACAACAACATCAACAAGAATCACCAGTTCTTTTTGGAATAGTACTGCATTTATAATTCCAATTCCATTCCAATTGATGTTTAGCTACATTTTTGTAATTTTTTTTTTTTTAACTAGATGAATCTATTGTCGTTGAATGAATGAATGTAAAACGAATACATATTGAGTGTGTGATTGATTGAATCAATTGATGTCTCCCTCACGTGTGTGTGTGTGTGTGTATGTGTATATGTATGTATGTTATTAATTATTCGTGTTAACACATTTTTAACCTAATGCACACATACACACAATTACACCCACACCCACTCACATACACTTAGAACAATAAAATTTACTTTAATTTCAAAGTTGTCGAAAAAATGGACCCCACTGAGTAAATGCCAATTAGTCTTAACCCAGTTTACACTTGAGGCAAATGGCTCATTTCCGTTGCAACAGCAGCAACAGCAACACCAACAACAGTAACAACAACATCAACAACAACAACTACTGGCATCATTTGTATACATGGCCGAGTACGTTCTTTTTTTTGTAAAAGGCGCCTGCCGACGTTTCGTTTCGGCCTGGGTTAAACAGAAAAAGAAACTTGCTGCTAACTGCAATTGCTACTGCTGCTGTTGCTGCCGTGTAAATTACGAGCCATTGTCAACTTTTGTGTAAAAATGCAGCCACAAAACTCCCAACTAGCTGAGGGTGCAAGTGGAATGGGACAAAAGGAGGGTAGCCAAACTGCTGGAGACGCATACAAATGTTACGAGACTCGGAAAAAGTTTTTTTTTTCACAACCAACTTTTACTCTTCTTTTGGCTTTTCGTTTTGTTTCATTTTTTCTTTTTTTTTTGTTAGTTTTCTTTAAGGATTTTTTGTTTTCTGTCGGACTGAGTTCATTTATGCTTAATGTTTGCTGCATTTTTGATGCCATTCCTTTCGCATTTAGGAGTGAAGAAACGACAGACACACGGCTTAAAGTCGCTTACAAAGTTTTCGCTTTCTTTCATTTTTTTCTGTTTCATTGTTTTTTTGGTTTTTTTTTTTGTTTCCGCTTCTTAAGACTGGGACGGAGTCAGTGTCGGTCCCAAGACGAACATAATTATGCTAAAAATTGTTATGGCTCACACAGTTTTTTTTTCTTTTCTCTTTTTTCCTTGTTTGCTTTTCTCCCTATTTTTTCTTTTTTTGGTGGAAGGTGGTGGGGGGTTGGGTCTGCCTCTCTGATTATTTTGTGTGTTCTTCTTCTGTTTTCCTCTGCATGTTGTCGTCGTCGTCGTCGTTGTCGTCTTGTGCCTGAACTGCTCCGACTTCCTTGCGGCAGAAGTTCGAGGCTGTGTGCACTTATTTTTCTAGGATTATTTTTCTGCTCTATTACTCAGCTCCGGCTTTGTCCCGGCCTGGGTCGTGGTCCTGGTAGTGTTACTCTGGTCCCGTCTCCATTTTATGCATGAATGCTGAGCATCTTAATGCCTAATATTTTCATTTGGGGTTCATTTTTCCTTTTTTTGTGTTCATTTTACTTAATTAGTTTTAATTCGCTCAGGCTCAGGCTCAGGCTCCAGCTCGAAGCTTTGCATGATAAAGTCACCCTGTCAGTCAGTCAGTTAAGATTGAAAGAACCAATAAATCTAAAAAAAAAACCAAACAATTTATATATATATATAATACAGCCGCCACAAATAGTAAGACCGAAATGACAGCACGACCATTTGGGGAACCGTTGATGTTACCCCGAACAATCCTTAAGAATCCAGAGAAGAATCAAGATGAGTCCAAGAACAAACGTCGAGTGCGTTTAAACGAAACGAAATGAAATGAAATGAAACGAACCGAAACAAGAAACCTTCAACGGCAAGATGAACACTTACAATATGAGGGCCAGCAACAACATGGCCCAAAGCGACACTTAACTAATCTATCAGATACTTTAATTTTCTATTATGTATAGATCCTAGTTTCTTATTTATAATTTCTAGCTTTTAATTAATTTATTTTTCATTAATTAAAACCAATCCAATAATCTTTACCCCAGAAAGAAGCCTTATGATAAACGTTGCGAACCATTTGTTTTAGTTAGTAATATTATATGTACTTATCTTTAAATACTTATATATATTTCAATTCTTAATATTTGAATGTTGAAGCACAGTAATTATTATTAAAGTACTTGACTAGTTATTGAATTACTTTTATCAATTACATGTAGTAGCATGAGCGAGCAGCAATAAGAGAGAGTTTGGAACAAATTCAATTTGTATTGTAAAGTATTAAGTTTTATGATTGCACATTTCTCTATATGTTTGTACGATTGTTGTAAATACATATTGAATATTGAGAGAACAAAAAAACCCAAATACAAAACAAACGAACAATAAACATTTAAATGGCATTCGCTAATTACTTTTTTTTTCCTATCTGAATGTAAGTGACGAAACGGATATTCCATTCAATATTTCACTCTTCACAAGGCCTAAACGAGATCCTTTCAATTCAATTTATTTCGCTTAACAGATTTTTGTTGAAGTTGTTTACCAACACACTCGCACACTCCCAAACCCACACACAACCAACAGAATGTTGGCAAATGGAAAAATTTAGTGAAAAATATATTAACACTCGCACACCCATTCATATATTATATATACACACGCACACACACACCCCCAATCGCTGTCTCTTGCCAAAAATGTTGAATGTTGCCAAAATAAAAAGAAAAAAAAAAACACACACACACAAAATGAATAAATCCAACAAACAAATTTATCTCTATATCTATGTCCTTTCCGTAAGGCTACTAAATGTTTTAGACTTTTCATTTCACTAAACAAAACAAAAAACGAAAACTTTATTTTTTTAGTTTAATTTTGTGTTTTTTATCTAGAGTTGTAGATGCTTAGTTTTTAATCAAACTGCTGACAAAAAAAAAGAAAACTAAAAACAATCAAAATTAAATTTCAAAACTTTTTTTCCACATTTTATTGCTTCTTTAAATCATTTTCTCTCATGTTGTTTATGTCTCGCGATACAATTAAAAAACATACAAAAACATAAACTAAAATCTATAAACAATACACACGAATAACAACAACAACAACAACAACAACAATAGCCCCGCACTCACCGCGACGACAAAAACTGAATTTGCGCATGAAATCCCTGAGCTTGGACTCACCCGAATCGTCGGAGCTGCATGGCCAGTTCAGGCGTCGCCAGCAGTTGCCGACAATGTCGGCGGCAGGTGCCTCCACATCAGCTGCTGGCCCCGGCCCTGGTGGCTATTATCATGGCGGGTCGGGAGGCCATCTGGAGCACAGTACTCCGCCATCGAACAACAGCCGTCTGCACTGTAAGTAGCCACAGATATGAACCCACCACTTCCTCCTCCTATAAAAGGAACGTGTATGTAACTACTACTACTACTTCTACTACTATCACAACCTTCTGCGAATGCTCTCTGCGTTGCACCCAAACCCCAAGATAAAACCAACCAACTAATAATGGGCACCTCTTCAGCTTCCACCACTTGATCGTGATCTTGATCTTGAACTAAATAACTGTAAACAGCAACAGAAATAACTATTTTGAAACGGCATAAAAGATAAACACTGAAACCGAACATGTTGAAACATAATATGAATATATTTCTTAACTTTAACTTAATTAATTAGTTAGTTGTAGGCGCTAATTTTGTAAATACGTTGCCAAAGTAATTTTGATTAGTTAAATTCGCCTTATCTTATCTATAAGTAGTTAAATTGATTAATTAAAGGCTTTTGTCATCAGAAGCACTGTGCCCATATTCGCCTTCTGCCTTCTTTACAATCCAAGCAAATCCATACCAACTTTTCTATCGACTCATCCTTTATCAATCTATTCGTAATCTGTCTATCTAACTATATATTTCCTCTTTGCTCCATTTTGCCTATTCTTGCTGTTTTTCTGTTTTTGTTGTGTATGTCTTTTTCGCTCTTTTTGTTTCCCCTGTTTTCTTTTGCTTTTGTCTCCATCCAATTCCGCATCCAATTATCGAAAAATGTTAACCACGTTCCAAGCTATTAACGCCTGCTATGTCCCTTTGCAGCACCTTCGAGTCCCTCGCATCCTGGACGAAAACTGTTATATGCCACACGTGGCATGCGAGGTGGCAGTGTCGACTTGCCGGATGAAATGGAGAAATCACAATCGTCGGCTAGTACTTCGCCTTGCCTATCACCAGTAAGACATCCCCAGGTATTCCCCTCATCCGATCCCTCATTCTTTTACCATCATGGCTTCGGCATTGATTTTCATTTTCCTTTTTCCGCTTTTCCAACCAATGCATTTTACTGCCATTACTGATCTGGTTTTAATTTTCAAGAAATCGCACCGTTTGTTGCCCACAAATCTGTATGTCATACTATACAACTTCAAGGCACGGCATGCCGATGAGCTGGACCTAAAAGCAGGCTACAAGGTGAGCATATTGTGGGCACCACAAATTAATATAGCATATCATATAGGGGTAGCATTTATCGATGATAGAGTTTGCAAGTATATCGCGTTCTTAAGTGTGACAATTAAAGTGTCAAATAAAGATGGTGAACAAAAAATTGCCCAGCGAAATATTCATTAATTATACGAATGTTGCCCAACACAGTTAGCGATTTGTTAACTTAGCATACTTTTAGGAACTACAAAATCAACAGCAACATAATTCTTAACATACTTTTAGTAACTGCGAACTGAAAATATCCCTTTTTTTTGCTTAAGGCCTCAATTAAAAATATTATAAAACTAGAAAGATTAGCTAACTTCGTCTACCCTTGGCAGATTCATTAGCAAGTACATAAAACTCATCAAATCTAAATTTAATAACCTTGGATAGAAAAAATGAAGCAAGCAAATCGTCCCTGCCGACATTGAACATACATTTTAGCGACTTTACTACACCCTTTTAACCTATGGGTACAGGGTACCACCGATTCTGTTGAAACTCTGTATATATACATATATCTTTAGAACTCGCAAATACAAAATGTTGTGGCAATCACTTCGAAAACACTCAAGTTATTGATCTAAAACTATATTTTTGACCGATTCTTCCTATGGGAGCTATATGATATAGTCATCCGATCGGGATGATTCCGATATATACAATGTTTCAGCTTTATAGCTTCAAGGGTCTCGGAGGTGATTGCGTTGATCCAGACATGCGGGCGGACGGGCAGACGGACAAGGCTATATCAACTCAGCTCATTATGCTGATCAGGAATATATATACTTTATATAGTCGGAGATGCTTCCTTCTATGCGCTGCAAACTTCTGACTAAAATTAATATACCCTTGCAAGGGTATAAAAAGAAGTAACTCAAAATGCAAAAGTTGAATGGTCCACTTTGTATGTATGTGTAAGCGTATAAAAACAATCTCTGCTGCATAAATATATAAGTAAATAAATAAATAAAATGCTTTGTTTAATCCGCTAAGCAGAGCATCCAGCACACACCTACACACCAGTAGCGCACCCACACACAGACACAACCAAAATAAGGGGGAAAAACTGAACAAAGGATATTGTCTGAGGGATATGTACATATGTATGTATGTACACACACACATACATATATGTATATACTCGTATATATTGACTATATTGAATATTAAAAACAACAAAAATGTTTATTATTTTTCTTCATTTCCTTTGTTTGTACTATTTATTATGCACGCCCACAAAGTACAGCAAATAGCGAAAAGAAAATAATAGTTAGCGAATTTTTGTATACAATTCACCGATTCTCCGTTTCTCTGATTCTCTCTTCCTCTGATTGTATTGGAAATTGTGTGTTTCGCCCAAGGCAAAAGTGTTCAACATTTGCACAAAAGCTATTGTTTAGCTTGTGTCCTTGTTAGTCCTTAGCTACATATTGCCAGAGCTACAGACGAACTTTTCCACGATATTGCTATTGTTGAAGGACAACTCGTTCTGCGTTTTACGTGGAAGGTGAGGAAGGACTCAGTCCCTATAAACATTAACGAAAGCAAAGTATGCCTTCGAAAGCAAAACCACTAATATCTATAATGAGTCACATCACTTCATTTGCCATTTAAATCCCGCCATTGTTTTGAAATTTCTCCAATTCCTCACCCAAAATGTGAACGAATTTTGGACTAACTTTAATTTCTAATTAAGAATAATTTAACTGAGTGCTGTTACATATGTATATATGAAAAAATTGAAGTGAATCTTAATTGAATCGACAATTAAATGAGAAAGCAAGTCGTCTCTCCGATATGTGTACACCCTAAATCTTCCAAAGTTGCCCTTAGTTACCATGGGAGTGGAGGAATGCATAGCAAATATCCAAGACAAATTTAATTTTCTTAGTTTTATCTTCTTATCGTCCCAAAAAACACGGCGTTCATACAGACAGACGTACATGTCCTACTTTGTTGTTGATGCTGATCAAAAATATATATGTATATATACATATTTTATATTGCCTACAGCGCTTTCTTATGCCTATTTTGGGGACTTCAATATATCTTTTTACAGGTTGGTAAAAGGTATAAGGAGAGATCTATAACCTACGAATAATCCTTTGCCAACTTAGTGGCTTAGTGGCCTTTAATTTTAAACTTTCTCGTGGCACAGCCAAACGAATTGGAAATGGTTGTATGAATATTAAATATATGAGAGAGTGTTAGGTTGCATTCTGATTATTAAATAGAAAATAATATAGAAAAGTAATAACAAATAAAATGAACAGATAAGCACATATAAAAATGTGGTATAAAAGGAAGTAAAGCAGGAATACTTGGTAAAAGGATATATTTAATTAACATTTGCTATGGACAGATGAATATGTTTTAGGAAGAATCAAACTATCAGCAAAGAGTAAAGGATTTTGGTATTACATTAATATCTGAACAGCTGTGGATTTTTTAGGATGCGGGATACAAGGTTCGGAAAGGATTTTCCCTTTTGTTCAGATCTAGAAAAATTGACGGTGGATGAGTATTTAACTTCATCATTGTTACAAGACCAAACTTCAGAAAGTACCAATGACTTTTGTAATAAAGTTAAATACATTAATTTGTATTTATATTAAATATAAATTTTCCATAATACTTTAAAAGTTAAACTTTTTCTTCCAATTTTGAAAGGGTGCACAAAATGTCACTCCTTAGATTTTTATTTTCTGGGTTCAACAATTATCTCTGTTAAGTTGTTTTTCATTTTGACTTTTCTTTACCCAAAGTTCTTATTTCTTAAAATTAAATAACATGTAAAATAAAATAATTGTTAAATGTGTGAAATTCATGAAAAATTAAAGTAAAAGTAAAAATCTGAAGGAATCAAAATAATGCAATTTATAAGATAGTGTTGTAAAAGGACTTGGACTGCAGTTTGAAATGTAACGGGCATGATATTTACCAACACTTTCATCAACGTAACAGAAATAGTAAAAACTCTCATGCCAAAGGGATTTTGCATTTCTTATTTTTATATTATTGTTCCTTTATCAATATCTACAGTTTATTATACAGTTTCTATGAAAATTGGTCAACTGATATATTTAATTGTGGGCAAGATGTATGTTTTTTCCAAATAAACCTAAAAATACCCTTTAAACCTATTGGTATACTCTTAAACAAGGGTATACGCAAGTCGGCACGACCACTTGTTAGGTTCAATTAAAGTCGTTGTCGTTAACATTTTCATCCTTGTTATTCGAATTTAGGTGACTGTCATTGACACGGCCGATCCCGACTGGTGGAAGGGGAAGGTGCTGGGACGTGTTGGTTTCTTCCCATCGAAGTATTGCGTACGCCTAAATGCCAATGAGAAGCCCTTGCAGGTGACACACAATCTCCAAGTGTCGGATGGCGAGCGGGGAGAGAACATGACTCTACTGAGAGATCAAATAGTCATACAGGTAAGTTAGATGAGTGAAGGGAAAAGTCAATGGTGATCTTATGAAGAACTCACGGTCCGTCACCATAATTTCTACTCCAATCTATCATTTAGACGGGCGACGAAGTTAATGGAATGGTGATGGTGCGCTCTGCCGACAATCGCCAGGGCTACTGTCCAATTAAATATCTGCAGGAGGTGTGACAGCCAGAAGAGCCCGAAGAGCCTCCATTCGATGAGCGGGATAGGCCGCAGAAATCATCAATGCACGCGTCGTCGAGAGCGTCGACGGACAAGACCAAGCGTAGGATTAGAATTGTAGTTACTGATAATAACAATTTAGCTAGTAGTAGTGTTGCACCCGCACCCATTCCCTTGACACGCACCCATCAGATTCCGAGAGAAGCCGATGCTGAAACGAAGCGTCTCAACATTGACTATGGCGACGATGGGAGCGCTGATTGGTGCAAGGACAAAGACATACTGATACTTTCTGGTCGACGCAATAAGAATGACAAGAACTGGGAGAACTGGGAGCGCATACGAGAGCAGAAGTTGGAGAAGATGAAGAACATTTGCTTTGAGAGCTATCGTCAGTCGAAGAGAGACAAACTGCTTATGGCCAAGCCAAGGCCTAAGCAATTGGACCCTACGTGGTATACGGATAACATCTACTCAAACCGTTCGGACGATCTGGATGAGGATTATGTGCCCGATTGCCTTAAATATGGTCCTTACCGTACTCTGCGAGATATTAATGAGCAGGATGAGAAGTTTTCGGAAGAGCGTCGCGGTGAGGGTGAAGGCTCACCGGGATATGGCCTACAGCGCTCCAAAAGCTGCAAAGAGTTTCAGTATCCCAAGTCGCAGAGTTGGTGTTTCGAGGGCAATGTTTTCGAGGCTGGCGGAGGAGTGGCTAGCGCCAGTGGTAGTGTTGCCCCCACCACCTCCATCTTGAAGAATCGAACAGGAGTACCCAAATCATACTCATTTAGCGCCACTACTAAAACCATGCCCTTTGACATTATTGATTACGATTTGCCACCATCCTCGAATACGCGGCGTGAGAAACGCGAAGCGTATAGGCGCAGCATGAACATGCTGTACAGTAATAGTCTAGACGAGCGGACTTTGGCCCATAGATGCTGCGCGCGGGATCAGTGCACGAATGCCAAGTGCCTTTTGGATGATATCTACCAGGGCTCCAGGTCAAGGGGTCGGGCTGGTAGCAACAGGAATCTGAATGCGGCCGACTGGCTGTTTGACGAGAGAGCAGAGGCGGATCACCGTCTAAGAACCGTTCCGACCGTGATCTGCTGTTGTTCCGCAGATGACTATTGCTGCCATCGCCAATCCCAGCACCTGAGACCTCGGCCGAGGTCGCGATTGCACTGCCCGGGCCATCATCCAGCCGCAGAGGAGGAGGAGCATATGCATTGTCGCTACGACACAGACTTGGATCACTTCATACGGGCTGAGCGTGAGCGCCTTCTCATGCAGGACAAGTTCCTTGACGAGGACGAACGTTACTTAGCAGCAGCTGCTCCGGTTCCGCGAAGTTATTCAAACTACCATCGGCCGGCTCGCAGCAAATCCCTGCTGGAAATGCAGCCACCCAGCCTATTCGACGAGGACACTTGCTCGGACTCGACGGAAATCGATCTGGAGGACTTTAACATTGATCTGGAGAAGTATTGGGAACAGCTGGACAAGCCCCCCAGTCCGATCAATATGGACATGCGACGCAATATGCATAGCAACCTGAAGGTGAAGAATGTGAATGTGCGTTGCTATAACAATGGACAACCCATTGATCTGCACGACCGGGAGCATGAGCGTCTGATGATCAAGAAGTCTCTGTTAGAGGGAATGCCCTCGCCTCCGCAATTGGACTCAAGTGGATCCTCGTGCAATAATGTTCCGGCAAATGGCTTTCCTTTTTTTGATAATGCTGGCTCCCATTCCCACTCCCACACCCATTCCCAGCCACATCGCCACCATCAGCGCCCTGCCCCGCCTTCTTATGGTTATGGCCATAAAATCTATCCCGCTGCTGACACGTTGCCCTCGTATCAATATAACAATTTCTATCCGGAACACAGTCATCCAACTGTGGGTAATGTGCTCACCCAGCAACCTACAGCCGGCATTCACCACCCTTCAGCTGGGGGACACTCGGCCCTCAGCTTGATCAATAACATTTTCTCCATCTATAAACCCAACAAATATTCTCCCGAGAACTGTCAGATGAATTTCGAGAGCAAACCAGAACCATGCAAGAAGATGAATATGCCCAGCACACGGCGACCCTTGGGCGCGGCAGCCGTCCCCCATCCACATGAGTATATGCCCTCGTCAATGAAGCGTCCCTTATTGATCAGTGCCGATCAGCCGCACTTTAAGATCATTCCTGAGAAGACAGGATTAAAGATATCGCCGTTGCTGGCCTACGATGAATATGGTGGAGGCGACAAGACGTCACATCTGAGGCTGACCAGCACGGCGAGGCCTCTGATGCTTCCGCACTGATGGTGCTGGACCTTCCCTTGGTATGGTAATGGTAATTATTGTTAGTTATAAATGCTCACAGCCGCCAAACTGCCGACATCTCTCTCTCTCTTTCACTCTCTCTCTCTATCAATCCAAACAAGAGAAAAACCAAACAAAAAACAAACAAAAAAAAGAAAGAAAAACAAAGAAAAAAAAGAAAAGACTCCTACTTAACCAAAACGCACAAGCAACTGAGACCAGGCCCAATCATCAAATGTGGTAGTGGCATCTATGCTCCTCCTCCTCCTTCTCTCCCTGCTCCTGATCCTACTCCAGTTAGTCGTCGTCGTCGTTTACCATGCAGCAACATCAACAGCCATACCATTGGAAAAACAAGAGCATAAAGAAGAGTATATGAATAGTTAATAGGTTCCGCTAATCAGGCAAGGCATCCCCTTCCACTCCCCTCCCACTATACACACACACACACACACACAGATACACACATATGCCCAATGTGCTTTTAATTCGCTTGAGAAATCGCTAGAAAAATCGCAACAAACACAAAAATACACTAACTTTTCGAGCAACTTTTAAGCAATCAGCAGAGCGCGTACTCGTTATCGATTTAGATGCAGGTACACGAATCTATATGCATAAGTATATATGTATGTATATATCTATATATGTATAGATATATGTATATACATATATATAGATTAACAGTATTAGATTAAGCTGTTCATAACGTGTTTCATCCAAAACTTATAAATATTTATCATTAATACTATATACATATATATGTATATGTACTATACTATATACAAACATACATATATATAGAGTGTATACCCTATTTCTATAGCGACTAAGCAGAGATTTTATGATGTTGAATTGTGTGGACACAACTTTTTTAGGCATCGAAAGGAAACGAAACAAAATCTTTTATTGCCACAAAATGTTTTCTATTTTTTATACCAAAGAAACTTTGAAGCAACAATCTTAACGAAAGGATAATTGAGAATAGAAGAGAGATATATGATACGGATCAAGATCGAGATACGTACATACATACATATATGTTGCGGCTACTAGACAGATTTATATGCTATTTATATTGATTGTAAGTGTGCGATCCCTAAAGAAAAATGCTTTTTACAAACCGGAAACCAAAAAGAAAAACTAAATTTAATTTGATAAACAAAAAAAGTTAATATAAAACTAAATCAACTAGATTTGTATATATAAAAAACACAATGGAAGAATATATTTATGATGTATGCGTATCCACTGGCCTTATTTATTGAGAAGAAATCGCACACACTTACACACAGTCACATACAAATACAGGAATACACACACACACACGGAAACAAATGCAGACTTTTGACTTTGCACTTGAGAATTATAATGGAAAATTTAGTCTCGATAAAAAAAGGAGAAAACTATTTCCTAAAGCTTGCATCACTTTTGTTAATTGATTTTGGCGTCCAATTTTACATGATGAAAAACAAGAAAGAAAACCAAATATATATATATATACTCATATACATATATCGTATTGTAGAACTACTAGAAAAACTAAATCGAATTAAAAAAAGATCAAGAAAATAAAAGAAATATATTTGTAGGTTTTAAGTGGAAGACAGGCAGTAAAACAGTCAGTTTTGAATTTGAATTTATTTTTAACGACTTTTAAAATGAGAGAAATCTGTTTTTTTACATAACGATAACATTATTAATAAATTGTTCAACTTTTTGCTATTTATATAAGTGTACCCTATGGCCTATGAGATTAGGACTTAAGCAATTTTCTAGACCACACAATTTGCACAAACAATGACAGACACACAGACATTAGACCTAATTTACTAATACATATATGTATATATATACATATATATACATACATACATAACCATAAATTGCACCCCTTTGCGATCTAATCCTATACAATGAAATCTACAAGTTTAGCAATTAAGTGAAAAATGTATAATTCAAATGGAATCGATGATCATGAAAAACGCCCAAATCTTATGAGTATGTAATTAAACCAAAACCAAATGGAAAACAAGCGAAATTCAAATAGGATGTCAATATCGGGCTCCTAAAATGCTGAAATTGGCAATTAAGATACATAAATACAAATGAAATCAATTCCCCTAACCGGAATCCCCGCTCCCAATCTCAAGAAAAAAATAGGAAAAACTAATTTAAACTATGCATTATATGATAGTAGAAAATACTAGAATTTACCACTGTAAATTCAAAATTGTGTGTAGCAAGTAAAAGAAATATATATATATATGAAACCCATTTCGACAAATTGATGGGAAAAATTTCAAATTAATATATACATATATACATAGAAACTGCTTCATGTTTTTTAGTGTGTAATTTTTGTTATAGATACGATTGTACGATTATACGATTTACTATGTTTATGAGAGTTGTATTCTATGCGGCAGTTGTTGTATCGGAATGTGAAGTAGTGCAAAAAGTTATTGCTTCTAGAGGATTAAGAGACATTGCAGCACGGAAACTAAAACTAAGCAAACAGAATGAATTCAACACACACCCAAAAACACACAGAGCGATTGTAGCCTAATAGTAATAAAACTAAAACAAATACAGAAAAACTAAAAAATATCTATAGAAAACAGGCAACACAAATCCCACAAAATAGCATACATACATACATCATACATACATACATATATAAAAAGAAAATATCAAGTGCAATGTATACATATAGAGAAACGAAATGAAATGAAATGAAATTAAATGAAATGAAACAGAAAAGAAAAGAATAGAAAAATGAGAATGAAGTTCAACTCATTTAAATAGTTCATGCAATTTAAATGTGAATGGAACACTCAGTGATCCCCTTCCATCCACACAACCCTCCCTTATCCCCTCTCCATAATCAGCAGCGACCTCCCATTAATTTACCTGAAATAAAAATGAAACGTTAAATTCGATGTAAAAAAACAAACAAGAAGCAACTGTTTTATTTATCTTTCTGGCGTGCCACCCAAAAGTAGGCAACTACTAAACTGTTATACAGATTTGCATTTGCATTTGCATTGTTTTTGTTTTTATTAAGCTTTAAATTTATATCACATTAAATTTTAAATTAACGAAAATACAAAAATTATTATGCGACTCGGTCATAGGTTTTTACAATTATCGAAGGGGGAGGGGATTATTCATTCATTGACTTGTCATATACAGATCAAAAGGAGCAAGAGCAGGACGGTTAAATATTAAACATTTTAGTTTTCTTTCCCCTTTTGTGATTCTTCTCGCGTATTATGTATCTATATGTGTGTATGTGTACGTGCATATGCGTGTGTATGTGTATGTACTTAAAGCTATCACTAAACTGGTTTGTTAAACTAATTGCATCAGAGTCAGTCAAAGTTAAAATGTTGATTCTAAACTATTACACAATTGCTGGGTTGGTGCCATCTCATCTCTCATTGAGCATGGGCCCATCCATTTGTCAGGCTTTATGAGCTAAGGTCTGGTCGATTTTCTGCTGTTGCAATTGTTGTTGTTGTTGCAATTGGTGGTGATGAAATTACAGTTGGTGCAGTACGTGTTGCTGCTGCTGCTGCTGCTGCTGGTGTAGAGCTAGTGTTGCTGGAACTGGCGGCACCACCATCCATATTTAAAGTGTTGCTGCTGGCAGCCTTTTGATTGGGAAATAGAACCGAATAGGCTGGCGGGGGATCCAATTCCTCATAGTTGGGGGGCGATGCTACATTTAACTGATGATCCAGACTACCTGCTCCACCATTGGCAGCGGCCAGCGCCGCCTCGCGCTCATTGTTAACAGCATGCTGGGATGCGGAGGCTGCAAGGGAACGTATGGTTTCAATGTGAGAGCTCAGGCGACAACAGACAACTGAACAAGTGCATATGTGTGTGTGTGTGTGTGTGTGTATGTGTGTGTGTGTGGAAAGTTAATGCCGGAAAATGTGTGAAAAGTTAGACATAGACATAGTCAGAGACAGAGAATTATAGTCAGTTACAGAATCAGAGTTGCGATTAGTTTGTGGTGGCCATGCGCGGGGAGTTGGGAAGGAACAAAGAACAATAAAACTCACATCATTACAAGAGAAATGTCTATGTCTTACTTGGAACTAAAAAAGTGAGCAGTTGAACGTACCCCATAGACCGCAGATTAGAAGAGCACCGCCGCAGAGGAGCATGCCGAGCATGAGATAGCCCCACGGTCCATATTTCGAGAGATCCGAATGGATGCCATTTCGTGTGGAATTGCGACGTGTGAAGCCGCTACCCATTCCGGTTCCCATTGTTTCGACTGTCCCATTATCCTGCTTCGATGTGATGCTGCCATCCTCCCCATCCTGATTCTCGCCAATTGAGTTGGGAGAGCCGTCACCCCCGGCAGGCTTCTTCATATCTTTGGTATACACTTTGCGTAGAGTTGTCGTTGTTGTTGCTGCTGTTGCCGTTGTCGTTCCATTAGTTGAGGCTGTGACATTATTGCGTGGCCCATCTTCAGGCCCTGTGGGTGCATCATAGGCAAACAGATTGCGAAACACTTCCAAGGCAAACTGCTCAAATAGATCCGACTCCAGAGCCGAAGGCAAAGTGCCAGCACCAGGACGACGCTGCTTGAAGCACAACTCGTAATCCTCGTCACTGTCATATTCATTGCTGTACGGGCAATGTCGTATGCCATCGCAGGCCAGCTCCTTTGAAATGCATAAAATGGGCTCATCCCTGCCAGCAGATGAACATTAATAATTACAGAATGGACAGTAAACATTTGGTTAATAGTGGCTACTCACCCAATCCTCAGGCATTGGTGCTTGGAGTTATCTTTGCACTGTTCCCCCTTGCCCAAAACTGTTATCATCAGCTTGGACTTCAGAGTATGCTGACCATGCTCCCAGACAATTTTTACACGACCATGGAATAGGCGCACTGGATCCTCCATTTCCGATGCATTGTCCTCCAACTGACATGGATCCACACGCCATTGTGCGGTATGGGGATCCAAAGAACTGAACTGCAAGCCGAAAAATTATAATTTGTTTAAACATTAATAGAAAGATGCGAAAATTAAACAAAGTTTATTCAATAAAAACATGCGCCGAAATCTCAAACAACGTGATAAAAATTGTTAAACAACAAAAAAAAGAAATAATAATAAACAAAGAGAACGATAAACGATCAAAAACTGTGAAAACGTTTGGGCAGGCAAATAAATAACAGAATCAAAATTTAAATATTTACGCTGGAAAAATACAAAAAAAAAAAAAAAAGAAAAAACAATATATATTTACTTAGATCCATTAAATTGCTTTGGCTATCAATACAATGATAAGGTATAAAGTATTTGTATCGTATATATATATATATATGTATATATATGTATATAATATAAATATATTTATACTGTATCAAGAAGAAAGACAGAGATAGAAGCTAATGAGAGCCAGACTTGAGTTCATTAACTGAAAACGCAGTAAAGAGTCAACAATTTATTAAAGGTGTGTCTACAACAACAACAAATGGTATAAAAACAATAACAACAACCAACTATAACAACAATAACAACAATTTAAACCAGTTAATGCACAATAAGTCAGATCAACAGCTGATATCTGCTTCGAGCACTATTAACTACTAGTGCATTTCGTCATAATTACTAGTCCAACTCATTAAGAACAAATGGCATAATTATGAACCTCATCACCATCATTTCCATTCCACGATTCCTCCCATTCCCATCCACATCTCACTTGGAGAACAAAGAGTCTGCTTATAACTCAACTGGCATGCAAATCAGCCCATCCCCATACCCATCCCTCCAAATCCTACCAACCTATCCAACAATCGGCCGTTCTCACAGTTGACATAGCATAGTTTTTATAGCTGATAGTCCCGCCTGTCAGTCACTCCGTCACTCCGCGCACTGCTCGTGTGTTTAAATGGCAACGCAACTGAAAGTGTTGCGTTGTGTTGCGGGTTTCGTTTTCCTGGCCAAATGAGACAAACGTGTTTCAAATACAAAAAGAAAAAAGAAGCATCAAAATCAGAGGGCTGGTCTAACTGTTACAATGCCGAAGACTCTATACCCTTCCAAATACAGTGTTTCATAAAAAAAAATATTTTAATAAGCGAATGCATGAGCGTTAATCTAGAAGCTATTTTTAAGGTGCAAAAATCTGACCGAAGTAAATATACCCTTATTGCATAGTTGTATACAGTAAACCACCACCCCCACCGTACGCTATTCCGACCCTCCCGAAAACCGTAGCATCGAAGAGTGAACGCCAAAAATGGTTTGAATCGGCGCGCTTATGCAAATAGGTCTTTTTGTGTAGTTGTGGCTTTGGTTGAATGTGTGGGGGTGTGGCAGTGGGAAACGATTACTTGGACTCTTGTGCTGATTCTGACGTGCCCATTCTGTCATACCAAACCACTCCATACAAAGTGCTGACATTTGGGTTCTTTCTTTTTTATTAAAAGTAAATCATTTTCAGCTTTTTCAATGTCAATTTCAGCAAAAGAATAAACAAATTATAAATGAACTTCAATAAAAAATTTCATGAACTTATGTTTCCGCTGGCGTATGTAAAACTAGGTGTTCTTGGACTTATTGTTCGATGGCCAAAAGGCATTTTAAATTAACCATATTATAGCTAAAATTATTCCCATTTTCTTAATCCGAAGTAAAATTGGCTTCATCATCGTCATCTCCTTTCGGAACTTTTAACTTTCAAACACTTTTTTTAATGTTTTTAAATTAAAATAAGTTACTAAAGGTTATTCTCATCAGCTACTATTTTCTAAAAGTTTTCGTCCTTGGATTCTGATCCGAGTCTTACTGACATTGTCCTGCGCTACTTAAATGCACTTGGGCATTACAGTGAATCATGTTCACTTACGCTTTACTTGTTGAGTTCTATGTAATTAGAGACATTTCTCAACGTCAAATTGCCTCGCCACAAAAAAAATACATATATTACATAATTTAAACTAAAAAACAATGTCAAGTTAAAAACGTATATTAGAATTCAATGTGTCATGGAGAGAAACCAATTATATCCCAATCACCAAGTAATTTGGCAATGGAATTACTAAAATTGCAAAATGAAATTAAATTGAAAAGTAATTTTTCCAAACTTTGGTTTTATATAATTGGACTAGAAAAATGAAAATAAATTCCCACCTTTCGATGCATCTGTGGTATTTGCAATTCCCCCGCAAAAGCGATATTCTTGGTTTATCGTCGCACTTTGTTTCTTACTTCTTAGTTAGCATTCACTGTACATACAATCTAGCCTCTAATTCATTCAAAGAGCTTAATGTTTGATCTACAACCCACCCACAAAACACTTCAATTCTCACACTCTAATGCGATGGTGGGCATGCGCAGCAGAAAAAGAATCATTGTATAATACATAGAAATAAAATAAAGGAACGGAAGGTGCAGAAAATGGCAAAGTCACACTAATTACTCTCCAAGTCCAAGTAGCAGAGTTCACTTAACCTTGCTGGCGATCTGCTTATATATATATAAGTATATATTTATGTACCTGTGAAGCACTATTTGCTACTTACAATATTTAATGGACAGGTGCGTCCCACCAGTGTGGCCGCTGATGTTGTTGCCGTTCCCGAGTTATTGAGTCGCCCCATAAGCGCTGACATTTCCGTCAAGCTGCCCGACGACTGTCTGGATTTTGCTGTGCTACCAGCAGCGGGCATTTTATTTGATGATGATGGGATTGTGCCGATGCTACCCATATTGTCGTCATTGGGCGGCTGTGTGTGACGCAACTTTGGCAAAATGAGACGCACAATGAAACCATAGTTGGGTGGAGCACTCAATATTCGTGTACAGGTTGAATGCTGGGCCCCAAAGCCACCCGGCTTCAGTTCTATAATGAGACTAGACTCTTTGCCCTCGCTTTCAATGAAATGCTCCGGCTGGGCACTGCACAATGGCTTGAATGTGGGATGTGACAGCAGATCACCTGGAAATAATAGAAAACCAGATAAATGAATTGAGAGTCAGTTTGGTAAGTTGGTAAGTGGAGCAACCGCACAACAGGCACACAAATGGACAGACACATGGAGACTCGCCTTGGAGCCAAATTTACAATCAACTGTTAATTTCTAGCACATATACCAGACTTTGGTTTTGGTTTTGGGTTTGGGTTTACTTTTAATATATATGAAAAGCATGCAGAGTTGTCAATCAATAAATAACTGATGGAGACTAAAAATAGTTTACTGTGTGAATTGGTAGAAATGGAGATGAAATTTGGTGAAATGATGTCTGTTATCGCATATCGCCCAACACAGATGCACGTATGTATGTTTAAATCGAAAGATGGACATGGGGAATTTCACGTTCTCAATACGAAAACTCAATTAAATTGGACATATTTGTGAATATAATTGAATAACGTCGGGGAAAGCAAAGGCATCGCATCACCTATTCCGATATTGAAACATATATGTATGTATATATGTACATACATACGTACATATATACACTCGGAGAAAATTACATAGAATGGGTATCAATTATTGCCATCAAAACCTATATTAAAGCGCACTGTTTAGGTAACATAGCATGTAGTGCCGTCAAAACGACAATACACTTTGAACAAATTCAGGCTGCTTTAAGTGACGAACAGAAATGGTGAAATCTACCGATTGCTATAGAGTTATTTTTAAAACTTACTTATAAAGAAAGGCTACTGATGAAGTCGAATTTATGAACAATTGTAACGAATCCTGAGTGTAGGGATACAACTCAAACACTAAACCGTTGTTCTTGAGAGTTCATAGGAGAGAGGTTGAGAGCACTACACGCTACCTCACTCAAAGTTAAGCCGCATTTAAAGGCAACCTTTGTTTTTTCAGTGTATGCCTATCTATGGAAACTAGCGACAAGTGAAGAGGAAAGGAGAGTGGTCAGTTGCCCAGTCTCCTCCTCTGTTCAATTATTTTGCACTCGCATTTGAACTGTGCGGCTCAGAGGTTAAAGATGCACGCACACACATACAAAATTGCGTCAATTAATAATCTCACACACACACACATATATTTAGATGGAGGCCCATACACACATACATACATATGTGTGTACATAGATGCGAGAGAGTGAGTGAAAAAGAGACAAAAAGAAACAGAGATAGACAACTAGAGACAGAGATAGAGAGAGTTATCGTTTGCCTCTTCTCATTTGGGGTGTAAGAAAACAACTTTTGCATTATATTATATTATAATATATTCTGGGTCACTGACTGCCACTGCCAGCACATACACACACACACACATCCATCTATGTATGTACATATATCCATATTATAATAACTAATATTGCAACATTTTATTATTGTTGTTGTTGTTGCTGCGACCGCCCTCGCTTGTGTGTGTGTGTGTGTGTATGTAAATGTTTTGCAATTGCCGCACTCAGCCACAGTTTGGACTATTAAAAATGAAATTCACTTCATTCGCTTGCCCATGCAAAAAACAAAAACAATTTGCATTCGTTATTGTTTATTTTTTCTTTTTTTGCTTTTAGCCCAGCTAATTCACATTTCGAACTTGACATTAATAGACAAGTGGCCGATGCTGACTCTGACACACGTGTTGCACTTAAATCATTTATGGTCAACTAAATGAGGTAAGCGGGGGTGGTCCCAAATAAATTGCATTTAAACACTAGATATTTATGTACATACATACATAAACACTATAAAGATAATGGTTCTAATCTTTGTAAACATAATTGTTAACCATTCCCAATGGCAATTTACTGCTTATTAAAGATCAAAGTAAAGGCGAATAAGGAAGATCAATTATGGGATCAATATCATCAATTCTTGAATTATAGCCAACTCCGTTCAAGCCATGTTCGTTTGCCTGTCTGTGAATAATATGCTTCTACATGAATATAGATATCATTTCCTTAGAAAAGATGTAAAACTTCTTAAAATTTATTTTTGTTATCAAATGGGTATATGTATGTATGTATTAGTATATCTTAAGCAGGTTCTGCATTGCTTAATGAATGTCTATCGCTATCAGAAATTGAAAGGAAATTTAAAGACTTATACCAAAAAGTTTCTGATATTTTTAGTTACTTTTATCTTAATAAAAAAGAAATTTGATACAATTATAAACATTGGCGATTTTAAGTTTCCATTATTTACTCATTTCCTATTATGTATTGGTGACAGCCCACATAATCGTTGTCTAACACTAGCATTTAACAGAACTTGAATTTTTAACAGAACATTAGTTTTTAACATAACATCATTAACAGAGGACATGGGCTTTATAAAAGCAAGTATCAAAGGAGATAAGTACATACAATAAAATAGAGGCGGGACAATAACAAAACTAAAACAACAAAACACATTATATATCCTTAAATAAATATATGTAAAATTACCTCGTGGAACAGTTTTTTAAGATATTAACTAGAATTGTCAAATTTTAACATTACGGATCGCCTTTCTTTTCGAGTGCTTATAGACTTTAAATACAAAAAAGTCTTTGGTCTGAAATCTAAAATTTAATACATTTTAGATTCCGACAAATCACCCAAAATTATTTAGAAAGAAAGAAAAGAATTAACAGAACGAATTAACATTTCTATTTTCGTTTTTAATATTTCCTTAAAAAATCAGCCCATAAATGGGTTACAAGTAGCTAAATAAAAATTGAACTTTCGTTGGTGATTATGTTTGAGTTAAACTTTTTAAATGGCCCACCACCCTATAATAGTGAGAGACTGTTCTCTTTCCAAGTTTGTATATTTACATACATATGCACATACATATATTCCCATCTTGGCATTTTCCATTCATAAAGAAGCAAAAATTGACAAGTTGTGTTTATGAACCCATTAACCCACTCAGTTGACAGTAAGTTATCAGGTCTGGCGATTGTATTAGCCCAGAACTGTCAGTATTTGTTAAAGTAAATATGATCTATTGGTCATAACCCATAATTAGAGTTAATCATTGGAGAGTCTAGGCCATTAGCACTACAAAATAATCAGTTTTAGCCATTGTGTAGTATTTTGTTGGTTTTTTATTGCTGGTTTTATTTTTTGATGGGGAGACCGAGGCTGCCAAATACTATAGAGACAGGCCATAAAGCGCCAGTTTATGCCACTGAACTCCAGAGCTAATTGGGTTAAAAGCACGCATACACACACACCTATCTGATAGGTGTGCGTCTGTGTGTGTAAATACATATAACAAGTTAAATTGCTGAGTATGTGTATAAAGCTTTGTTTAGTTAGTTGCAGTGAGGCATTAAGGTTAATATGGCTATAGATGTGGCTTGTACAGTTACCTAGAAATGGCTAACCAAAACGAAGAAAGGGCTCAAAAAATAAAAATTTCACTTCAATATGGCCCGTTAATAATTTGTCTTAGCTTTCAGAGCAGAACGTTAATAGTTTTTCCTATATTTTGGGGGAAAGTGGAGCTCAGTCTCTTCTTAATAATCTGCATACTTATTTCAGTCCAAGTGTGTGTGTGTGTGAGCCATTTCGTTTGAACTTGGTTTTCGGTTGGTCAAACAAACCAACAACATTTTTCGTTGCTTGCATTTGGGTAAGGTCAGGCAGGCACACACACGTACATACATATGTAAGATATATACATATATATACACATACATCAATATATATGTATGTATGTATGTGAGTGTATATACTTACAGCAAACAAACTTGATTACACAGATAAACCTCACAGCATAAACAAGTAAACAATTTTCCGAAAAATTGTTCGACAGTATCTACTGCCAATAGACGGTAAGTATCTATGTAAGTATGCGTGTGTGTGTGTGTGTGTGTGTGTGTGTGTGTGTGTAGGTCAAGCATCAGCTAGCCCGGCCACTTCAATCTTCAAATTGAAAAGACAAAAAAGAAGCAAACAAACAAACAAACCAAAACAAAAAAAGGGCTTATTTAAATGCGTAGATGCGTAGTCAATGACGACGGTTTGAAGTGGGCCAGTTTCCAGTAGCTGTTTAGATTTAGATTAGATTTAGGCAAACAAAAAGCCAACTTGGCCAAGAGCAAAACTGCAATTAGAGGACACAAAGGGGAAGATAGAGAGAGCGAGAGAGAACGAGGGAAAGAGAAAGATTGTCAAGCATCGTTTCAAGTGGCGACTAGGCATAATAAATTCTGTAGCTGCCACATGATGCGGACGCGTGTTGCATGCTGCTGCTGGAAGCTGCTCGTCATAATTACGCCCGACTGCCCACAAAAACAAAAACACACACACCACTCATACAACAGTAAAAAAGAGACAGAGGGGAAAGTAGGGAGAGACACTCGAAAAAGTTGTTGCTAAAAATTACACAACACACACACAGTCGCACACTCATACACACACACAATAGACCCACTGGCAAACGGCACTCAATGCACAACCAGCAACAAACAAAAAAGTCGACAAGTGCTCCGCCACTCGCTTGTTATACACTCTAGGAAAATGCCCACCAACTTGCACGTATATCTATATTGAACTGGAGGACGGGGGGGGGGGGGAAATTTACTATCTGCAATTGTTTATACATTTGAACATAAATGTATATATGTATTTATGAGATCAGTAATAAATTTGCACTCTGATTTTGTGATATATTTCAGATATTCCTTTCTTAAGGACTTCAGGTTCTTTATGAAAACTTCATCTAATCTATTAAGAACTTAAACAGTAAAAGAAATATGTCAATGACATAAATTGTATAAGCTTTAAACCCCATAAGTATCCATACATATTTAATTAATGAAATCGGAATTTTGGAGATTATGTTATTGTGATAATATTGATATTAAATATTACAATGTCGAATGGATACTTTAAAAATACAAAACTTTGTATAAAAACCTAAACTATATTTTCTTGAGTTTAGATTAGAGGAATTAAAAAATATTACATAATTTTACCAAGCCAGTTTTCTATCTTCATCAATGTATTTCTGTATCTGTCAACTTATAGTAACTAACTAAAGTCAAATCAATTAGTTTCCAACTAATCAAACTTCACAATGAGAGATCTAGTTTAGATTTTCACCTATTCAATGCAATAAAATAATCCTTTGGGATTTGTTTATTGTTAATCATAAATTTGAGACTTTAATGCAACTTTTCTAATTAAATATCAATTTGATGAAAAAAGTATATTCCCAACTTGATTCTGGAAAATTTTGAGTTCCATTTACTTGTTTCACTTGTGGAGAAAAATGGGTCAACTATCAAAGTCAGAACTGCAAGGGGGTTAAGTGCCGGTCTGTCCCACTGAATGCTGACCCTTCCCTATCCCCCGCCCTCAACCCAATTACTGACATGCATACATACATATATGTATATACATATGTACATATGTATGTAGTATATACATATACATATGTATGTATGTATCTGTAAATGTACGAGCTCGGATCGTACGCCACAATTCCCGTTGGCCAATTTTCCTAATAGGTCAAGCGAATGTGGTGTTGTTGTTGGTCGTTGTCGTCTCTTGACTTTGTCTTTGTCGCTTGTCGTTTGTCTGTTTGCTCTCTGGACAGAGATGAAAAAGGAAAGACTGTGGCAAAAGGGAGCAACAGAGGAGGAGGGGAACTAAATAAATAAATTGTACAATAAACAAGTAGCATTTCTTGTTCTTGTTGATGTAGCTGTTGGTGTTGGTGTTTGTGTTGCTGTTACCGCCTATGTTGCTGCCGTTGCGTGCAACACATTTGCAATATAACGGCAACCGTTGCTGCTTAGTTAAAGCCGGTTGAACATGACTTTTGCCTTTCCCCACATTCCTCTTTCTCTCTATCCCTCTCATTGCATCCCACCTCGCCACCCTCTTGGCCATTTCGTTGCGCTCTACCTTCTTCTAATGGCCTCATACATAAATCAAGGCAGCCATTTTGCAATTAGCCAAGAGAAGGAAAAAAAATAGCAAAGAATTGCAGCAAGCCAAGTCATGCAACATGTCCAAAAAAATATACTTTGAACCATTTTTTTCCACTAACAATTTGCATTTTAATTGATGGTTTTTATTTTATTTTTATTTTTCATTTTCGTTGAAAATTAAACCTAATTGAACCCCAAATGACATTCAGTTGCATAGCAAGCAGGTTTTTCTCTCATCTCACACGAACCCCGCCCACAACCGCCCTACTAACCTTACACATCTCCAGAGAACTTGGATGGTTTTGTTGAATTTGAAGGCATTCGCAACATATGTTGATTCTATTCTTCTCTTTTTGTTTTTGGCTGAGTGGCTGAGTTATAAACCGGTTTTCAATATGTTAGTTTATATGACATTAAAATATATGTATATATGTATGTATGTATATATAGATATGTAAATTGCTTCTTGTTTCACTGTATTCTTGTTGTTTTATGCCAAAATTTGAATAGTGAAATATGGACATGTGACTGTGACTCTGAATCAGATTTAGATTCAGATACAGATACAGACAACGATTGTGGTTGGGATCCAAGCGTAACATTTTGTATCTTTTGGTTTTCTATTTCAACTGTTTATTCTAACCATTTGCATTTGGCAACGATGGGTTAATGTTAATCTTTAACCCGCTGTTGCAACCGGCTGATTTCTCTGCCATTTCTCCCCAGGGCCTTTGTTCTCCACGATACTACCAGAGAAGACAAGACCTGGCCAGACTACACAACACCAGACCAGGCCATAACTGTGTTTTTCAATGACAATGAGGTCGAGAGCTCGTCTGTTGTTGCTTTTTCTTTTTGTGTTGTTTTTGAAAACAATATTTTCTTTTCCGCCTGACGTGTTTTAATTGTTTCGTCGGCAGGCAACAAAAAAAAAAAAAACAAAAAATGGAAAAAGAGTGAAACAAAAAAAGCAAAAGTGATTCATTTATGTGGTTAACAAAAACCAATATCTTGGCTTATCAGCTAGAGGTTACTGTCAAAAAAAATCACACAAAAACAACTAAATAATATACAGAACTTGCTTTTCAGAAAAACAACATAAAAAAAGAATACAAAAACCATGTGCACAGCAGCGGTCAAATACGGCAAAGATCGAGAGAGTCTGCAACCGGTTTATCAGCAAAAACACAAAACAGTTGATAAATAAATAAGAAACACACTGAATGACAGTGGTTCATAATACATACATACATATGTACATAAAATACAATATATATGTATATATAGACACCAAAACGGAGTCATATTAACAAGAAATTTGCGAAAAAAAAAAAACAAATAAATAGAAAAACAAAATAAATTAGATAATATCGATAAATGATTTGCTGAAATTGTAGAAGAACCTCTTGGAATTTTCTGGGGAAGTACCAGCCAGAGGGAGAAACAAACAGATGAAGAGAAAATCATATTGCCTGAGGTAATTATTTATTTTTTTTCCAATATACCCTTCTATTATAATGGAGTAATAAATATGACACATCAGTCAATCTGATCACAAGTCTTGTACATTTCGACTCGATTATTATGAAATTGTTTTAGCACCTTTCCGATATCATATAAATAATTTTCGAGTCATATCACCATAACTGTGCATATATTGTTATTCAAATATTTAGTTTGAGTTTGATTGACAATATACTTTGGCATTTCTCTCAGTGTACTCAAGCATTTCCCATGCAGGTGGCTGGCTAATGCATATGTAATTAATCCATCCTCGCCGCTTCCTTTCGCCAATTTCTTCACACATTTACACACAATACAAAACATAAGTAGAAGAAGAAGAAGAAATTGGTGCCTGAATACAGTTAATTAAACATTTTTTATTTCCCAGCAGTTGCTACTAACCAAAGGAGACGGCTGCACTCTGGACGACAATGGCGGCACTGGCTACCAGCAGAGTGATCAGTGCCCAGGCACTGTAAATCTGCAAAATCGGATGGCGTTGGCGCTGGCATCGCCGCTGTTGCTGTTGGGCACAGTTGTGGCATATGGCCGATGCTGCAGCAGCAACAGCAACAGCAGTTGCTGTGGGTGGAGGAATTGCCGCCATGCTGCTATGGCGACTTGGCGACATTCAAATTGATACGGCTCTGGTCACTATTTTATTTTATTCAATTTTTTGTCGGTATTATGTTTCACACACACTTTTAAGGCACAAAAACAGTTGGACTTTTGCATAAATAACGGTTTAAAAGCACACAAAAAGCTCTACATTTGTCAAATGGTAACACTCGCGCGCCCTTTTTATTTTCGTTTATTTCTTCTTTCTCGTTTTTGGAGTACTTCTTTACTTTCTGCACCACCAAGACGACTGAGACGGAGACGAAGCAGAAGACTGCGTCTTGAATTTAGTAGTTCTTTATGGACTTGGACTTGTTACGACGAATGATCGAACCGTACTGAGCTTTACTTCCAGCCAAGCAGCCACCACAATGCCTCCGCTTCAGTGTCGGAGAATGGCGACGACGATCACTACAACGATACGACCATATGACAACGATCTCTCTAGCCGATCACGACAATGAGTGGTTGTGGACTGTGCCAAGCCAACCAAAGCCGAAAACTTTAACCTAAGCTCTATGCTCTTTTTTTATGCCTTAAAATGCTCTTAAATTCCCACATAACAAGAGAAATCGACCTAACGAAAAAAAAACCAATAAAAAAACCTAAACTCCTCCACCAACACACCTCTAACCCCCCCGCAAATCAGTGCAACAGTCCTTCTTCTGACTCATGGAGCTTACGGCGTCAAACGGATTTTGCATTTTTTTTCTTCTCCGTCTTTTTTGCATTTTTTTTTTTTTTTGGTTGTTTGCTTTCTTGTTTTTTTGGTTTTTTTTTCTTTTTGGTGGTTCTGTAACCCAATTTTCAAACGAGTAAAAACGAAACAAAGCTGAAAAAAAGTGAACGAATGCATGTGGGAAGTAGAATGCGAAAAATTACAGCAAGAGGCGTTCACAAGAAATCGAAAACAGTTCAAACAACATATGCCAAAAGGGATGAGCACACAAATATCTCGTTTCTTTCTATATAGTATGTGATGAATGCTTGAGTAGACAAGCCAGAAAAACAAATTGGTATTGACTCAAGGACGGGAGACACTCAGGAATGGAAAAGACGGGGCCAAGTCTCACTGGAAAGCAGTCACGAAAGTGGGTTAAAACGCAGCTCAGATCCCTGACTTATGTCCAATTTTAGTTAACGAGGTAAGAATGATATGCATGCGAAATTTTAAATTTGAATAAAAGAAAATCACAATAATATTTGTTAGAATAAAAAACACTCTTAAATTGAAATAAGCTTTAAGGAAAAATCACATTCATATCAGTTAACAGTGGTATGAGCCACAACTTGGTCATAAATCGTAAACAATACTATTTGTTTACCTTAACTTAAAGCAGCTGGGAAATGTTGTTAATATTTTAAAGTTTCTGTAAGCTCGCATCCTTTTTTAATGTTAATTAATGTTTTTTTATTAATGTTCAATGCAGTTCAAAGTCCTCAACTTCTGCTTTAGATTGACTTGGCAACACAATTTTGGAACAAAAAATAAGCTAAAAATAATCTCTGGAATATTGCATAAGCCACAACTTTGAAGAAAAAACGGCAAGGGAAAGGGAAGGTAAGGCTTTAATTTCCTCCTCTTGCTTCTCCTATGCATCCTCATAACAGCAATTGGCTGCTGCTGCCGCTGCTACAATTTATGTTGCTGCTGTCGTTGCTGTTGCCGTTCGTCACTCCATCAACAACAACTCAGCCGGTATGGCCAACATGAAAAACCTGGCATCATTTATTAGTTTTACTTTATGCTTTTTGCCGTTTTTTCTTATTGCTGTTATCGCTGCATTTGGCCGCTTGCCAGTCTAGTCGCAGTTGCCTGAGCTGCAGTTGTTGTTGTTGTGCAGCTAAAAATAAACTGCATGTAATTATAGCCACTCTGGCTGGGTACTGCGACTGCGACTGCGACTTGTTGCACTAACATAGCCATGCCCAAAAACAAAAACAAAAAAAACAACAACCGAAGACCAAACCAGCCAAGCAACTAGCTAACAAGGTGAGAGACGAGGAGAGGGCTGCACAGAGAGAGCGAGGGAGAGAGAGAGAGAGAGCTATCGCTCTTATGAAGCCACAGTTGGAGGGTCATACAAAGAGAGCGAGCAAAAGAGTTGGAGTCTTAAGAGAGGGCCAAAGTTGAGGCCTAGCTCATTTCACATCTTTGGTCACGTCGTCCAAAGCAAATGAACCGGCCCAACAGCTTCCACAGTTTCTCTGATAGGTCACGTATGCGTGTGATTTGTGAATGCTTCAAAAATCTTGTCCTGCTATCAGCCCATACAAACGGACCGCCATGCTCATGCTTAACTTCTTGTGGGTAACCTTGGCCCAAATGCCACTGTAAGCAAAGAGCAGAAACTAGAAACCAGCACCAACAGTTTCTTTTTTGAAGTCACATTGCCCAAGCTTTAAGCTCCTCTTTAGCGGAAACTCAAACCCTAAGCAGAACGGTAAACTTTACAATCTCCCAAGGGGAAGGGAGTCTGGGCAAAAGTTGCAACATTTTATTTTACACATGTTTATTGTACATCACTGCGAAGATTAAAAAATTAAATTTTGTGGAACCGTTACATCAACAAAAAGAATTCTTCCAGGAGGGGAAAGTGAACACTGAAATGTGTATCCGCCCGTTATTCCCTGCAAAACTGATAATAATAAAGCCTAAAATTGAGTTTAATTTTGTTATCTGACATTACATATGTATGTATTTCCGATTATACAAAGCAAGGAATGAAATAAATGAACTTTAGTTAACAAATAAATTTTAAGTAACAAAATACATACCTTTGGAATAACTCAATCTCGGAGACTAGAGATAGCAAATTTGATATCCAGACCTCTACCATCTATGTAAGGAGGTAAAATTTAACTTAAAACGACTAAAAATAAAATTTCGATAATCGGTAATCGTACTTTCTTATTTATTCTTATTTATTAATTTTAAGCTAATGCTTTCACTTAATTGGGAAGAAGGCAGATTAAAAAAATTATATGGAAACACATGTTACATAATTATGATTTGTAAATACTTAAGTCTTCCCTTTAAAACTAGATGCCTACGGGATAATCTTAAACAATATCTAAGTCTTCCAGAAATCTTACTTGACACTAGAGCATTATAATTGACCTCAATAGTTCATATTAAAAATATATCGGATATTTTATCAAAACTAGAAAAGTATTGTAGTTCAAAAACTGTCGCTATAATCGGATGTTAAGACAAATGCGAAATGGAAAATTACTAGCTATAACTGTAAAATAAATGCAGTGTAATTGATTAGTTTCTTAGTTTTCAGTTAAGTGCTTGGAATATTAAATTGCGCCCCTACTTGGTACAATTTATACGACAGCATCGACTCGCAAATATCTAAACAGGCCAGATCGGATTTAATCATTACAACACATTCTTTATGACCATTTGGGAATGAAACAGATGTGTTTATTAAACAACCGTTCAACCGTTTCCTTCGAATGAGTTCCATATCTTATCCCACCTACGTATGAAGGCTAGAACAATCACAGATTAGATTCACATTTTTGTTATTTATTTACGTAAATGTAACTTAAATTACAATAACTGGTAACATCAGCAGAGAATATTTACAAAATGGAAATACTACGAAAGGAATTATGCCGCATGAAAGGGAAGAGGGATCAGAAGGTATTGGATGAACATCATTTCTAGATTCTTGAGTAGCTCTAAATGGCATGTTGGTACAATGACGACTTTATCTGCGACGCAGATGTATCATGGACTCCAAAGAACTGGGATCCAATGTGGCAGCATGCTCCAAATCCTCACTGCTGGCATTCTCCTCGGCCACATTGACGAAGGTGCTGGAGAGTTCGCCATTTAAGCGATTGACGCTCCCAGTGGCAATGTCGTACATGAAGATTTCCTGCTCTGCGGAAGCATCCACCGAGGACCTAAAATGGGGAAATAATGGTTATTAGAAGATCACCTCACATGTTAAAAGTTTGTAACAATCACTCACTTGGCCACCAGCAGAACCACCGATTGCAGTTCCAAATCAGTACGCGACTCTTTCTCTAGCCACCGTTTGAAATTATCTTTTGTAGGCTTCTTCACCAGGGTCTTGATGAGATCTCCTCCCAGAAACTTGACTTCCTTGCTACTGTCGGCACTTCTGGCCTCACTATTTGCCTGTTGTGGCTGTTGGGCTTCCACAGGGGCCAGTACAACGACACTCACAATCTTCTTGCCTGCCAACTCTTCACTTTCAGGAATGGGAAATTGGGCTCCATTGATCTTTAGAGGCAAATACCGATTGTATTGTTGACGCTCAGTTCCCACATCCACTGGTGTAACCACAGTCGCATCTGTGCGCAAATATTTCTCACTCACACTCTGCCCCTGACCCGCGTCATAGCGCACCACCTTGACATCTAGATTCTGTTTCTGGGGCAAGGAGTTGCTTTGCTTAACCCTATCAATTTGTTTCTCACTGAGCGCCACCTTGTCCCCATTGGGTTTGACCACAGTCAGAACTTTGTTGGTCTCAGCAATCTGTGCTCCACCACCGGCCCCATAGAAATGTTGCAGATGCTCAGAGGGCAGATTTTCCAGAGCAATGTCCCCCTCCTTGTCATAATCCAGAATCGATATATCGGCATTGTTGAGGATGCCGGAGGAAAAGAGTTGCTGGCGCAGATCGTCAGGCACTTCGTCAGGCAATTGCAGAAGAGTCTGAGAGGCTTTGCCATTTGGCGTGGTTGATGGAGCCTGAATAGGAGGAGCGACAGTAGGCTTAGTAGCAATTTCTGGTTGCTGGTGTTGTATCTGCTGAACTTGCCCTTGCTGTTGCTGTTGCTGTTGTTGATTTCTTTGCTCGAGCTCTTTGAATACATCTGAGTGGTAAGTAGACACACTGAATGGCGAATTATCTCCCAGTGGAGCACTTATTTGAGAATTGGCTGGTTGTCTGGGCTGCTGGGCAAAATTGGTGCTAGCCTGAGCCTGCAAAGCAGAGGCCGTGGCTTGGGGATGGACTTGGAAAACGGGTTCATTGGATGGTGCTTGAGATTGATATTGATTATAGGTTACATAGTTGCTGGGTGGGACTGGGGTAACAACCATGACCTTCTGTCCATGTGTAGACTCAGCATAGACAGGGGTATGGGCTTGTTGCTGCTGTTGCTGTACATGCTGCAATTGCTGAGCACTCGAGGAGCCGGAACTAGCCGTTATATAGTGTCCTGTAATGGACTGTTGTCCTGTCAATTGGCTGTCAAGTGGTTTGGGAGCCAGATTTGGTGCCGGTATATCATGGATGACCTCATTACGGGTGCTGCTGTAGGCGTATTGTTGGTATTGCTGTTGTTGTCCCTGAGGATTGCTTCCAATTGGATTCTGTACAGTTTCCGTGATATGCTGCTCGAATTTGGGAATAGATTTCAGGAGCTCAGTTTCCTTAGATGGCTTTATGTCAAAATAGTTGAGAGCAGACTCTGGCAACTGTTGCTGCTGCTGCTGTTGTTGTTGTGATTGATGGTATTGCTGCTGTTGGGGTTGCTGTTGTGGCTGGGGTTGATGGTGTTGCTGTTGAATCTGATGGCTTTGTTGCTTCTGATGGTAAAAATCAGCTGGAGGTGTTGGCGAACGCACCACAAATTGTGGCTGCTGCACAAACTGAGGCTGACGCACAAATTGATACGGTTGGGGGGCAATCTGTTGCTGCTTTGACAACGACTGATAATGTTGCTGCTGAGTCTGTTGCACGGGCAATGGCAGTGGCTTTGTTTGAGCTGTGGGGGCTGCTGTCGGCCTGAATTTTATTGGTTGATATGGCGCTGGAGTTTGAGTTTTTGGCGGTATTGTGGGGAAGAATGGCACCTGCTGCAGCTTATTTGGAGGCTTCTGGTATTGCTGTTGTTGTTGGTTTTGTTGTGACGACTGATATTGCTGATTGTGATTAATATAGTATTGGGATTGCTGCAGCAATTTATTGAATATTGTTTGAGAAGATGTCGAAGGCAATTGCTGATGGGTGATGCTGCTGCTACTGCTGCTGCTACTGCTGGGACGCTGTTGCTGATGTACATGTTGCTGCTGGTGCTGGTGCTGCTGCTGCTGCTGCTGTTGTTGTTGTTGTTGTTTCTGGTAGTTGCCTGTTGGTCCCAATAATGCAGCTGGTGGTCTAAAATAGTTGGAGCTATGCTGAGCAGGAAGTTGTTGTTGTTGTTGCTGCTGTTGCTGTTGCTGCTGTTGCTGTATCTGGTATTGCTGGTAACTGCTCGGATTGCTGCCAAACAGCAAATTTGAAACTGAACCAGATGAATGAGTCCGACCGAAAGTACTCTCACGACCATAATCCGCCCGTGTGTTTGCTATGAATCCATTGTCTGACTTAATTCCATTACTTGGTGGCAGTGGCAAGGCCACAACTTGGCGTTGAATGCTCTCCGCATCGTGTTCCTCGAGTATATGTCCTGTCTGATGTTTATTCTCTGCCCCAAAGGACACATGAATGCCGCTATTGCTGTGATATTTCTCGGAATCGGGATGTATGATGGTCCGCAATGTGGTGGATTTTACTGGGGGTAATGGAGTCACTGGGTACTGGACGATTTCCTCCTCCTCCTCCTCTTCCTCCTCGTTCTCATCATTGTTTAACGAGGCGATTGGTGACTCCAAATGCAGTTTATTGTTCTGATCCTTCTTGTAGTTCACATAAAAGACATGAACCTTCTCCTTCTTCTTCTTTCGCTTCGTTACAATCGGCTGAGATGGCTCTTCTGGCAAAGTTTCATTTGCATCTTTGATGATGATTTCGATGATGGGTTCCGGAGCCTCCAGATATTGAGGATAGGAAGCATAGGCGGGTCCAAAGTTGCTGGGATATTGTGCTGGAATTCGACAGAATCGTCGTAAAAATTACAAAAAATATTCATTTAGATTTTCATTCTCAACACTCACCAATCGCATTCTGTCCATTGTAGTAGCCGGTTTGGGTGGGATAATAGGAGGCCGTGTTGTCCACATAGCCAGCTCTCCTACTGGCGACTTCAGGATATAGATATCCTGCATTTCCAAAGTCATAGAGTGTTCGTTTGCCACGATTTTCACCTGGCAGAACAGATTTCAAAGTCTTCGATTGCCGTGTGGTGCTTATGGATGAGGATAGGGATGCGGATTGAGATGTGGTGGAGGCCGAAGTTGGAGGAGATGATGGCAAGGGTTGCTTTGTGGGTTTCTTAGCTGATTCAGGTGACGGCTTGGACTCGCTCTTTGGCTTACTGGTGGCATCCGGGTTCCCAGCAGCAGCTCCAACTGCCACCAATGTCAACGCAAACTGTAAATTAAAAGAGAAGAAAGTTTTGTTTTATCGCTCTGTCTGATTCACAGAAACCAACCCAAAAATATTTAATCATTTTAAATAAATAAACAGAGGGGGAAAAAACAACAAACACAGTTTAGTCAACACTCACATAAAAAAAAGAAAAAACAATAAAAACGATGCGTCGAACTACTTGAAAATATTTTAATTGATTTTTGTGCGCAAGGTCGAGACCCCTGGCAGCCAACTGAGTAAACACTTTTACCCCAAACGACAAGAGAAATATGTAAATAATGAAAATAAAAAGATGGCAAATTGGTGAATGCCAAAAAAGGCGAATTAAAGCCACAATAAAAGCAAACAACATCAACAAGACGAGCAAAAGCAAATGCGAAATTAGCCAAAAAAAAAAATACACACACACACACACACACACAAAATAACCAAAATGTGGACGACGTGTGTTGTCATCTCCGCCTAACATTGGGTCAATGTCAAGTTTGAGAGATTGAGTTGTTGACCACAGAAATGAAATGCAGACAACTTGTTAGGTTAAAAGGCAAGGCTCGACCTTATCGCCAATACCAGCCGAGAGCAGCCAATACTGAAAAGATCCACAAATTAAATTTTAGCGATTGCTAATGAGCAGTCGGACAGATATGGCTTATCCGTGTCAGCCAATTGACAATTGAGTCATTGTCATCCCATTCAGCCCATTTTGGCAGTCAGTTAGTCAGTTAGTTGAGAAAGTTTTGTTTTGTTTTGTTTTGTTTTTGCGTGCGGTGACGAATTTCAATTGACCAAACCCAAAGAAAAGATATTCAGGCTGACAGACAGATCCAAGTCGGGCCCACGCCTTGGCAGTAAACAGAAATGCAGGGAAAACTCAATTGAAACTTTCCCAAATGGAAAAGAAAAGGCTCCAAGTGCCATGAAGTACAAATGTCAAAGAGCTGTCTATGTGGGCGTCTCTGACATTTGATTTGTATCTAAATAAATCTAAATAATCATAAGAAAAAATAATAATAACAAAATGTAACACTCACAGAGCTGCATACAAAAGTCAGGTCCGGATTTTAGAAAACAAATGGAATCGAAAGGAAATGTTGCCACACATAATTGAAGTTATAACTAAATATTGTTTTATTAGTCTCAGTATGCCCTCAGTATGGCCTAATCCATCCCCGATTGGGCCAACACTTCAATCTCACGCCAGTTGCTGCTGCTGTTGCTGGTCGATTATGGCATCGTTGTCGCATTGTCTCTCGGTGGAACATGGAACATGTCAAAACGGAAGCTGGGCAAACGGTTTTGACAGCTCTCGAGACGATCCTATGGTTGTTTGTCTTTTCGTGTTGCCAATGTTGTTATCGCCTTTTGTCTTAAATGTTAATGTTGATTTCTTTCTCTCTCTTTTTTTTCTTTTTTTTTTTTTTGTTGACACATATTTTGACAGTTTAATGGTTTGCTGGCAGTTTTTAATTGCAATAATTAAGTCTAGGACTAGGAAAGTTATAAATTATTTGAAATTGTTCATGATGTCAGCCTGTTGCCTCGACTTCTCTACTCTTCCCATTGTGGTAATACACACAGTTTGTATTGTATAACCTTTTGGCCATGATATGCTAATTATTGGTACGAGCCCACACACAATCAAAGCGATTATTTAATAGAAATTGTCTCACACACTGACCTACACCTAATGCCATTTTTAGTATGTAAAATCCCCCTCCGCCCAACCCCCAACCATCATATGAGACATAAGACAGGGAGATTGACCATAATGAAAGCCCAAACTGTTGTGGTCACACATAAAGGCAAAATGTCAAAGATTTTTGCAAAATACAAAAGCCAAACAAGAAAAGAAAAAAAAAACCAACAGACACACAAATGAAAATAAAAAAGAAACAAGAAAAATAATCAAATTCATCGACAGCAGCAGCAACCACCAAAAAAGAGTTCATAAAAAGAAAGATGCTAACAATGGGAGAAAGTTAAGACGCACAGCAACACATACATACATAAATGAGCCAACAGTGTGTGTTGGCGCACACACACACACTCACACATGGAGTTACACACAATTAACATAACGAAAATGTTGACAGGCCAATAAATTTGGTGGCAAGAGTTTTTCTTCAGTCAGTCAAAAGAATTATGCAACAGCAACAGAAGCAGCTAAGAAAAGCATTTAGTAACCAACTGTAAATCAAAATGATTGTATAATGGGCCAAAAGAAGATGGCTGACCACAGGACAACGTCAACTATCCAACTAACCAACTAACAACTTGTGGCAGCAATGGCAGGTGGCAGCAACAACAGCAATAAACTTTATGTTCGAGGTGTCTTTTTACAACAAGCGGCATGTTTTTCGGTTGTTTCTTTTAGATTTGGTGTTGGCGTTGGCCAAAGTGAAATCTGGCAAGTTTTTGCCATTGCCAGTTGGACTAACAACAGCAACAACAACAACAACAACAGCAACAACAACAACAGCAACAACAACAACAGCAACTGCAATGGTAACAGCAATCTATCCACTTAGCTTAGACGGGACAAATTGCAGCACAAGTTCTCATGTAAATGCGAATGCATTTACTCTAATTTTTGCCGGGCTTTGTTTTGTTTGGTTTTATTCAGCCATTAACTGAATACTCTCATATTTGCAATCGTGCTCTTGATGATGAACAGTTATGATATGTGCCAGACTATCTGCCATTGTCTGGTAGGTGTTGTTACTGTCATGAGAAAAGATTGCACACCAGCAACATGTGAGACACGTGAGACAGCAGCAATTATTCTACCAACAATTTGAAAGTCATCTTTTTGTATGAACCTTCCCCGACAAGAAGGTGGCTTAATAATAATCCAAGAACGTCATAACGATGATTTGCAAATTGAGTAAAGTTGAAGTTAGTTAGCAAGAGGCAATCATGCAAAGTGGCTAAAGAATTGCATTTAAAAAAAATAAAATAATATAAACTAGTTAAGAGGCGAAAAATGTAAAAGAATACTTGAAACAAATAGCGTATTATTTTTAATATTTATATACATATGGCAAATGTTAAAGATGATGAAATGGCATGAACATCTTTATGGCCATTTATCGCTGCGAGACATCGCCGATTGCGGATACATAAAATTTATCACCTTCTGCTCTTGGTTAATCCTTATAATTAAAGAGTCTTCGGCTTTGTCATTGTCTCCCGCCCTCGTTGCATAACCGAAAATGAGTGAGAGCCAAGCAATTGCCGTTGTGAAAATAACTGTAGCGAGACCAACAGGAATGAATACCTGGAACTGGAGCTGGAATTGGAATTGGAACTGGAAAGGAAGTGAGTGTTCAACTGAGACTTGCGAAAACAAACGAAACGACTGGGCGACAAACTACTGTTGCCGGTTGCCTGCTGCCTGCTGAATGCTGAATGCTCCCTGGTATGACAATGATGATGATGAAGATAACGGTGAAAACGATAATGATGTTGCCGATGATGATGGCTGCTTGTTGGGAGGCCCAAAAAGCCGTAAAAGAGACCATGAAATGCCATTAATCGTTGCTGTTGTTGGCGTGCCATTACTTTATTGTCTCTTTAAGAAGTGGCGTACGGCCAGGCACCAAATAAAAGCAAACCAAAGGAAAAAAAAACATAAAGAGAGGAAAAAAAAAGAAATAATCATAACGGAAGTAAGCGACGCGGCAGGCGGGAAAAATTTAGACCACTATAAACACTTGAGGGCCAAAACAAAGGGCAACAGAAACAGAAGAAATATGAATTTATTAAATGAAATGAAAAATGAAAGTGAGAAACAAACGAGACAGAAACAGAGAGAGAGAGAGAGAGAGACAGATAGAAAGAGAGATGGAGAGATGGAGAGATGGGCAGGTGATGCTTGTGGCCGAATCTACCTCAACGTGACATGAATTGGCCACAGAGCAAAGCCACCTGATGGTGCTGCCGATGATGACGATGATGCGATGAGAAAGCCAGCCCAAAGCCATCCCAGAGTCAGCCTCAATGGCGGCAACGTGCCGACAAGTAGCAACTTTTCGTGTGCGTGTGTAAAAGCCCTCCACTCCGCAACCCCCCCGCAGGCCGATGAAATCTTTCCTTCTGGGTGTGGGAAGCAGCTATAGCTCGACCTGTGCGTGCCTAAAGCTGATCTGCATAATAAGCACTGGAAAATGAAGATGACGATGACGATGATGATGCTGCAAAAGCTGACTTCCAATTTAATAGGAAAAATTGTAAAAGTTGTTTAACCAGTCCAAAGAATGTTCAGTTTTGGTTTCTTCTTTGATAAAACAAATGAAAAGTTGTGTGGGCATCGAGTAAATGTGACAACTCGATAAAGTTGAATCGTTAGCATTGTCATTTAATACCCACAAATTGTAATTTACACCAATTGACCAATATTTTTGTTGCTTTTCATATTTACATGTTCATACATCGATATCTTTCTCGCTTTTGTTTTTTCTTTTTTTGCAATATGTCAATTGCAAATCACTTTGGTAATAAGCAAATTGAAATGCAATTGAAGAAATGTTGCGTATGAACAACAACAGCAGCAGCAGCAGCAGAAGCAACATAAACATAAACAGCAGCAACTGGTTATGCAAACAAAAAAAAACAAGAGGCAAATGAAACAAATTAACTGCAAAAGGCACGAAAGACCAGCCATTGCGCACACACACACACACACACACACACTGTGTATGTATGTGTGTACATATTTGCATAGTGTAAGATATGTCAACATGTAAATATCTTTGAAATTATTTACAACGATTGGTCAGTACAAAGATTGTCACGAAAGGGGAAAACAAACTCAGATGGGAAAACAAAAGACTGAAGCAACGAACTCGACACAATAGCAACATCGTTTAAACAAACACAAAATAAAAAGATTGAACGAAAAAGATAAACATTAATAGACAAAAAGTAAACCGAGTTCAGGAAATTATTCTTAAGATAAATACGAAAAGATCGATCCTTGTGAACAATTTTAGGCTCGCGATTCTTTGGCTATATATGTATATATATTCATATACAAAGGAAATGATTCTCGCTTCTTCTGATTCTATCGAATTCATATTATGCAGATTCAGCCCGTGAAATATGTCTTTTGTTTATTCAAAGATGCACAGTTTTCCGGTCGTTTGAATATTTTCCTTCTATCAATATTAGATATCAGTGCATTTATCAGGCAAAAGGAATTATTTCCATTTCCTCCAGTATATACGAGGACTCTTGATTATATTGATTATAATAATGAGTAAATTTATGTGAATGTTTAATCATAAAAATAAGTTTCACGCTTTCAATGTCAATTTATCATATTTACCCATAAACCCATCTTTCAAAATCATCGAAGTAATATTTATAGCATTTGCACGGATTGTGTGAATTTTTACAAATTTTGTAACGACAAACAAATGACAATAACAAATTAAAATACTTAAAATGTCATAGAAAATCTAACAGAAATTTTTAAAGAAAATTTAAAACGTATAAAAGAAAAGGGTTTACGTGGTTAATTTTAAATTGTGTACATTGTGGATAGTATACATACATATTTATAGTCCCTTTCCAAACGTATTTTATACAAAATCATTAAAATTGCAGTTTAACCGTTTTTTCTTGGTCCAAAGTAAAAAATAAACTTTCTTCATTGCCTCATGAGGCGAGTGAAGAGCTGCCATGTGCCCCTTAATTGTAGCATAAAAAAACCGAAAAATCAATTAGGTAAGCGCCCTTAAAAAACATTCAAGAAACGCAAACAAATTCAATCTGCCGTGTCAGGTGAGGGCGGAGCCCATAGCCAGGGGACAGTAGACAGCGTTTTTTGTCCAAATTAATTTACGATCGGAGTTTTAAACGTCGCGGCAAGGTCGTTGCATAAAATAAATAAAAATCGAATAAATAAGAAAAAAAAACGTTCAAGAAAAAGTTCAGCATAAATTAAAGAGGCAAGTCGGCTAAACAGACAGCCGGAACCAGGTTGAACTCTGGCCAAGATTGGGCAGGTATTTACATATGATGCAACATATTAACTGACAACTCTCTCTCTCCCTCTCTCTCTCTCATATGTTTCACTCTCTGTATCTATCAGTTTGTGTTTGTCTTTCGAAAATGTTCATCTGAAAAGTTAACTAATTAAAAATCCGCAAACAAGTTAAAACACAAAATTAGGCAGAGAAGAGCTAAACCTAATCGACACTCAAGCGCATTTATTGTAGTTCATCATTAATATTCATGGGAAATGCGTGCCGCAGCAGCAGCAGCAGCAGCAGCAACAGTAACAGCAGCAACATCAACCGCAGCAGCAACAACTTCCAACAAATTTAACCAAAGTTGCTTACTTTACTTGGGTAATCATTTAATTAAAATATATATAGATAAAATATAAAAAAGCAAACATCCCCGCATCATGGCCAGCGGCTTGTTTGGCTTTGTCCCGGCCAAAAACCAACCCAACAGAAACACACAAAAATATATTGTATATATAGAAACCGCATTCCGAAATTCATATTTTTGTATGTCGCCATGCCATCGCGTACATTCACATTTGGTAAAACTTGCTGGTAACACAACTCGTCTTCAATTGCTGAGTTTTTCCTTTTCCTTCTCGTTTTCGTTTATGTTTCTGTTTTGGGGGTCTGTCGACTGGACCTCGAGCGCATCTTTCAAATATTTCAATATGCCAAAATAATTGAAGGAGCAAAGAAGAAGTGAAAGGCATTTGTCCAGTTGCCCGGTTGCTAGTTGCCGATCTCAGGGCTGCAGCTCTAGAGAAGATTTTTTCTTTTTTTGCTGCACTTGTCCCCGCAAACTGAAAACTTTCGGCAGCAAACCAAATACATAATAAATAAAACCAATCAACTTTCTACACTCCACAAGCAAAGGCAGCAAATGGGCAGTTTGCATGCGTGCGGCATATTAAAATATGCTCGGCCTATTTGAAAAGACACGAAACTCGTCGGATTGCCACTGATGGGTGCCACATACAGGTGCTGAATGGTTCGCCCTGGGGGCCAAGTGCGACGAGTGCAGAGCTCACACACACAATTACGATCGCGAGTGTTCATCTGAGGCAACAACGGCAATTCAAGACAAACCAATTCTTTGGCAATGACAATTGGTTTTTCCTTTTCGTTTTCGTTTTTTTTTTTTTTTTTCAAATTAGCCATGAATTGAGATTTCTATGCGCAGACAATTGGCAAAGCAAAACAATTTTCTGGGCCAACATTTGTGGCATTTACTCGACTTATCAACTCCAAAATGAAATTACAAAAACCGAATCAAGTCTAATACCAACTTGGACTCTTTTGTAAAGGTTACACACACAAAACAAACGCAAACGCAAACGCACACACTTACAATCGCGATCAACCAAATAGGCAAAGATCAATGATCATTATTGAATTTTTCATCTGCAAAATGTTACAAAAAGTCATCTTCATTTGCGGCGGGGACTTTTGCACAATCAAAAGATGAAGTCGAGCCATCAGTTTTTTGAAAGGCAAATGCAGACTGAAAGGAGGGCAACTCTCGTGTTGATTTTGTTGATTTCTATGCCGATGCTGATGAAGATGATGATGATAATGATGATGATGATGATGCAGCAGCAGGAAGGCAAATGAAGATGCCAAATGAGCCCCAACACTGAAAGTGTAATTTGGATTCTACAGCAGGTGGCCTCCAAATTGTGATGGCCATTAAATGCAATTTGGTTTTGCTATTGCACAAAGAGTAGCTCTAACAGTCCCACTGCCTGGCTGTTCCGTTAAAAAATACTTTAAAATAATTTATTTGAAATACAGGTTCTCGAACAATCGTTTTCAATTATGTCTCAAATATTTCTACATCGCTTTTTCAAAAAACTCTCTCTAGGATGCAACTCTAGGAGAAGGGGAACTGGACGCTCTTATATTTACTTAGTATTAATATTTAGTATCTGGTATTATAGCTAACTTTTGCAACTGAAACAAATAAAACAAGTAACTCTAATCTTATTTATTTTGAATATTGCAAACAATTAATAGGAAACAAGGCGCCTATAGCAAACTTCTTCTTGTTTGAAGTTTTACGTTTTATTTCTCATTTTTTTCTTTTAGTTTATACTTATATTTAATGGGCTTTCATTATAGGGAAGTTAGATTAAATAACCCAAATTAAATGTGAAAATTAGAATAAGCTTTCCCGTTTAATTTAACAATATATTAACAAACAGGAAGAGCCATTATCAATATTAAATATATCTAAATATATCACAACGATTTGTTTTAATCTACAAATATAAAACAGTTAAAAATGATTTAAATACTTAAAAAGTTAAAACCTTTAAATATGGTAGATCGATCTAACAAATATATGTACATATGTACATATATACATTTACATATGTACATATGTATCAATTCAATTTGGAATTAAAATACTTTAAATCGAATTTCTGTTCGTATTCGTTTACGTGAAGGCATCTTTTACATTGAATAATCGTAATGGGTGGGGTGAAGGGGGAGGGAGTTGGTACAAAACCAGGCAATGGCAATGCTAACAAGTGCAAGGCAAAAACAAACAATGAGACAATTTGCAAGGCAGGCACACACCTTCATTTCCACCTGTTCACACACATTTCCACATACACACACGCACACACACTCACTCACATGTGCCCTATATCAACAGAGATCTGTGTAGATAGGCAAACAATTTCCTTCGCGTAACAAGTGCCAAGTTGAAGTCTGAGATATTTTGTGCAGTTAACCGGAAGGCAATTCACACTTGGATTGCCCTGTCTTTCCCCCTAATATAATGACACAATTTGTCAATGTCAAGGAAAGGGTAAGGGGGGTGGAAAGGGGTTGCAGTAGCGAGTTCACAATCCGTGGATCAAGAATATCCAATTACATGGTCATCTCTATATTCCATTTGGTACAGATTACAAACAAACAGAAAGTATTTTAAAATCAATTTTTGGTATTTAAAATTAAGTCTCGAAATGTGAATAAAAATATATTTTTTGAAAATTAATATTTAAGACTGTCTTGGAATTATTTAGAAATCAAAGTGAAAGAGTAAATTGTAAAATTCTTAAAACTAGAATTAGATAAAGAACTGGATGTTGAGGTTTCCTTTATACATATGTACATACATATATGGAAATTTCGACATCTGTATATAGGTTCTGAGAAGCGAGTATTTTCAAAATTTCAACTTACCAGCAATGGCAATGGAATTCTCATTTTTGCAGGATTATCAAAACTAATTCCAAATTCAATTCAAGGCAACAGCAGCTGTAAAATGTTAAAATTTTTTAAGAATATGAAAATAATGCACAATTTAAGGCACCAAGAAAAATATGTTTAAAATGATTTATGTAATCCAATTGGGTTTTTTTTATTTAATTTTTTTGGTTTCTTTTTGGTCACTTTTCACCCACGTTATGGCTGTTATCCTTAGACTACGTATCTGGAGATAGATTACACGACGCGCGGAGCAATTGTTGGAATTGCAACCAGACCGAGTCGCTGCCGTATTATAACTGAAACTTCAAGTTGGCCGAAGCTCACGACTTGGCCAAAAGATACAAAATCAGACAGCCCAACAGCGAAAGAGTGAGACAGAGAGAGCGCAAGTTGAAGAAGACACGACACCTCCACCTAATGTGTGCATTTGTATGTGTGTGTGTGTGTGTTTAGTGTGGTGTAGTATGGTGAGTTTATCTGCCCCTCTTGCCGGCACCCCGCTGACAAAGACCCAGCTTCAAGTATTCTCAATCAAAGCATCGAAAGTGAATCTGAAAAACACATTACGGCTCATTTTACTTTCAATGGCAAATGCTTTGTATTTGTATCGTACTCCACTTGGACTCTATCATTACCGCCGATTCCCAAATAAGCGCAAATCATAGGAAATGAAAAGAGAGTAGCAAAAAAAAAAAACATATACATATATGTATGTATGTATGTACATATGTACATACATAAAACAAAACACAAAACAAAATTGTGCCGCCAGGCAGACATCGGCCAGTCACAGACAATGTGTGTTAAAAATGCCGGCTAAAGAAATGTCCGGCAAACAAACGAAATGTGCGCACATTAAAACTAGAAAGAGCCACGCCAAAAAAACAAAACAAAGCTCAGCAAAAATAAAAAAGATATAGCACAAACAACAAAGATAAACTGGACAATGGGGGACATAATGAACTCAGCTTTGGGTTATTTTATTATCTATTGATTATAAACATTTTGGCAGCATTAAATAAGTGAAAGGAAATGCTTGCAAAACGGAAGCAATCTTTAATATGCAAAAAGAATTTTGGTAATAAAAAAAAACGGGCATTTATAGTAACTAACAGGAACTACATACTTTTAAGGACTTTCTCTTCATTTACTTGAATGGAAATGGAATCCTTTTGCCATTATATCCTCTTAGAATAACTAAAAGAGCATCATAATTCAAAATCAGATCAGGGACGAAGAAGAAGAAATAATCAATAAATAATTCCATTAATTTCGGAATGAATGACCTTCTATTACTTAATACTATCATCTTAAGTATGACATTTAAACACTGCTTTAAGGAAATACCGATTGTAAGTATTTTGGTTTAAACCTTCAAAGAGAACCAAGAACTAACATAAAACGAGTGAAGCTTAAATGATGTCTGTTACTTAACATTAACATTAACATAGTCTGTAAAGGAGAATTCGCACATTTAAATTTAAAACAAACAGTACGTAAAATATATATTGGAATACCCTATTTCTGAATAGTAAAACCAATTTTGCTAATTAGCAAACCAATTGCTACAATACGAACTCCATTTTCTCTTTATTCATATTTTTGTAATTCGTTAAAAGCGAATGAAAGCGAACAAATGGGAAAGGAATTAGATATATAATTGATTGCTTTTAAATAAAAAAAAATAATTGGGAATTTGGAATATTATAGATATTTTTATTTTTATCTATATAAATTAGCTTGAACTAAAAAATTAAATCAGGTAAAAGTATAAGAATAAGTTATGTGGGAAAAGGTGGTAATTAATATATACATATACATATATATATGTACATATGTATATTCATATTTACATATATTTGGGAATGTGATAGACAATAATTCGACTCCCTTTCATTGTCTGTTGAATGAGGGTTACTGGGTAACGACAACCATTGCAGAGGGCACTTAGTATTTCGATTATTAATTTAAACATTTAAAATATTTCAACAATTAAATCTTTGAAAGGGCTTAAAAAAATTTACATTTAAAGCTTCTTCAATGTCGAAACCAGTCAAAGGGATTAATTGTTTGGATCTGTTTTAGTGATGCCCAATCTACATTTATGTAGTTAAGTCATATTCAACTCTTTATTTGCCTAAGCTTCAAAACTCGTTATCCAAATCTAAATTAAGCAGGCAAACCATAACTTTGTGTCCATAAAATTGACTACACGCAGCGTGCAATAGTAACAACAACAGCAGCAACATCCACATCAACAACAGCAGCAACAACAATAGGAAAGTGACAAGAAAAAATGAATTTTTGTATGCATTTTTAGAGTAGACAAATATAACCAACTGCAAATGTGTGTTGCAGTCGGGAGACGATGAAGATGATGATGATCATGAGTTGGTGCTGCTCCCCAGCTGGTTGGCTTACTGGTCATGGCCAGACAATTTGCAGTAACCAAAAATCAATGACCGACCGGTTTTGCATAGGCTTTCAGTTGGTTGTCGATGGTAACGTAACAACTTTCGCTGAAAAACGTCATTCACAGCAACAGCAGCAACACCAACAATACAGTTGAAAATGGCAAAAGCCAGAGCAGACTGACTCCAAGTCAGAGTCAGAGCCCGAGTAGATAAAGCAAACGATATCATCGCAGAAGCAGAAGAAATTAAGTTTCATTGTCGCCGTCTTTCGGCCGTCTCTCTGCCGTTAATGTCACGCATGGCCTAGACCAGTTTTTATATGAGGCGAAAATTCGGAAGTGCAGCTTTCGAGTGGCATCCCAAAGGAAGAGTTGTGGAGTCGTTGTGTTGGATCCGGAGTTGAAGTCGGACACTGATTTGAATAATTGAAAACCACTTGGCCAGCAATTAAGAGCATAAAACGTAATGTTTGCTTTTGCCTTTCAATGCGAGAAATCGAACCGAAATGCATGCACTTGGCTTCAATTGCCGGAAAAATCGAATTGTTTGGCAATGACTCTTTGGCAGTCACCTAACATGCTATACACATTAAAACGGAATTGGGATTCAAATTGAAATTGGAGTTGGAGTTGGAGATGGAGATGGAGTCGAAGCGAGTCGAGGGGAGTCGAGTCGAGGAGTTGGGGAACTTGTAGCGGAAGTTGTTAAAGAAAGAAAATAAAACTAAAATTTCAACATGCACAACAAAAATGCAAAATGGGACAGACTCACGCTCTTCTTGGCCGGCAACAACAACAACAACTGGCTCCAGTTCTATCAACATCAGAGTTGCCCTCAGGTAACTGGCTTTCATAATGAGGCTAATTATTTAAGGTCGAGAAAGGGATAGAGAGAAAGAGAGAAAGATGGAAAAAATGAAGCCATGTCCCGCATATTTATTGAGTTAATTACTCGGCAAGTTTGCTGGCCCGCCCAGCATGTTAACACAATGTTTCTGGGCCACATGGAATGCCAATTGACAATTGGAGTGGCACTACAAAAAGGTTCGACCAGCAGGATTAGGTCAACAGTTTCGTGATGACTGGGTGGGTATTAATCTTGGCTCTGCTCCTCATGGGCCATTTGTCTTCTGGTCGACTGTTAGTCCCATCGAATCATACAGGATTTGGGAAGAAGGTATTGCAGTTGTTAAACAAACTGAGCCTAGAGAATCCTTTCGATACTGTGCTTCTATATGGACAAGGATGCGTCTTCTCGTCTGTATTGCAGCACTTGGAAGTGCCATCAGTTATTGTGAGTGGAGGTAGCACTGATTACGATTGGGATTACTCTAGTTTGACCTTAATACTGACCTGTGGCTGGAATGCGGATGAAGAGAAGAATTCTCGAACTTTATTCAAACTGCAAAGAAATAGACGCTTGATTTTTATGGAAAACGAGCAGATGAACCCCGGTCAAGTCTGTGCACACTATTTTGGGAAGGAACAATATAATATTGCAATGATATATCCCGACTTTATGGAGACTTGGGTCATCTATGGCTGCCGCAATTTTCAGTCACCCAACTATTCGGAAATCAATCTTAAAGATGACCCACCATCCATATTCGTCCAACAGTTTCTAAATATGCAGAGATCGGTCATAGTAACGGATACAGATAAATTGGCTCCACGATCCATGCTCTATGAAGACCCAGACACGGGCGAGATCAAAATGGTGGGCTACGTAGCCAATCTGGTGAATAGTTTTGTACGAAAAGTGAATGCCACTCTGAAATTTCGATCAAATTCATCAAGGGAGGATTTTCGCAAAACAATTCACTATGGCGATGTGGTGAAGTTAACCAAGGAGAATCTATTGGATATAGCTGCAACGCTGACCACCACAATGCAGGATTCTGATTTCGATACTCTCACCTATCCGTATCTGATGAATACCTATTGCTTCATGTTACCCATACCAGCCAAATTGCCATATAATCAGATTTACACTATCATCGTGGATCCCTTTGTATTGGCCATCATTTTGCTGTTGTACTGCATATTCTCGCTGCTCCTAATCTATAGCCAGCAGCTATCTTGGAAAGGAGTGAATGTGTGCACGGTTCTGCTCAATGACAGGAGTTTCCGCGGCCTGTTGGGTCAGTCGTTTCCCTTCCCCTCCAACTCCAATAAGAAACTCAAACTGATTTGCATGATCCTCTGCTACGCCAGTGTGATGATGACCACCATGTATGAGGCATATTTGCACTCCTTTTTCACCCGGCCCCCGCCCCAGGCGTCCTTGCGCACTTTTGAGGACGTGGATAGCTCACAATACTTGATATTGATTACCCAAAAGGAAGCTGATAGCCTCGCGGCCAACGCTAATGAAACTTCTTGGTCCGCTCGACCAAATCGCACGAAAATTGTGGACAATTGGGGGGATTTCCTTGGAATGCGGGACACCTTCAACAATAGCTACATATATCCGGTGTCCGAGGTGCGCTGGCGGACCTACCAGGAACAGCAGAAACTATTCGACGAACCCGCCTTCTATTATTCGGACGACATATGTCTGAGTCGCTTTCTCTTCCTCTCCATCCCAGTGCGCCGATATCTCCCCTATCGGGATCTGCTCGAGAAACACATCCAGCAGCAACAGGAATTTGGTTTACCATACTTTTGGATAGATAGAAGTTTCTACGATATGGTGCGCCTACGTATAACTCCTCTTGAGGATTACAGCCACCCAGACGACAGTGCTGATGCCATTGAGCTTATAGATTTGTCCTGGATATTGAAAGTGTATGTCCTGGCATTGATTTTCACCTGCTGTTTCTTTGCTGCGGAACGATGTTGGGCAAGTGGAACTATAAAAAAAGTATCATTCAAAAATTAAATTTAATTTAAAATGTTTCGAAAATCATTTGTTCTTCTCTTTATTAATCTATCAATTATGTTTAATATATGTATATATACTTACTTTACGAATCATCTCGAAACAAATATCTCGATCAATACTTTTGGGAGAATCCATAAGAAGCTTACGAATCTTGAGATGAAAATCACCTAGAAATACGATTATCTGGAACTCTTACAATTAGGCAATACGGATTCGAGTTAACAGTAGAGATGATGGCATAAACCATCTGTCTGACTGTCTTTTTAGCAATTATATATAATAAAGCAGAATCTTTAGAAATTATATAAAACTAGTCAAATCTTAATTTAATGTCCATATTTTAAGAAAAAATGTTTTTCTTTCCCACCTTTTTTTCTTGTCCGATTGTTCCGATTGTGGAACAGGCACATGTTAGAACGATTCCGAGAGATATTTCTATTTTAGTGACAAAACATCCGAATCTAATACTTTTTCCCCACTAATCATATCTATGACAGTTTTATAATATAATCAACCGATTTCGATCAAATTTAAGAAGTACATAAAACTAATGAAAACAAAGTTTCATGCCACTTGAACGTGAGATTTCCTCTGGAAGCTATATGATATAGTCAATCGATTCTGATAAATCTTTACGGATATATTTGGAAGTACATTAAACTCAGAAACACACAAGTTATTGATGTTAAACGATCCTTAATATGGGAGATATATTCCAATCGATCGTGTTAATTACGATACATACAATGCCTGCCTACCAAATTTCAGGATCAGGAATATATACACTTTATATAGTAGGAGAGTGTATGACACGATAAAATAATATTTCAACTGTATTTTGATATTTTCAATATTTTAAAAACATATACACAAGGTGAAATTGATGGCATACAAATTATTTCTAACATCAAAACAAACGCAAAAGTGTTTGTGTATGTAGACGGATTTAAATCGATTTCTAAATATTTACACAAAGACAAGATCTTCATTTATATATAAGCAAAAACAAAAAAAAATAAAAATATATATTGAATTAATTCGGAATAATTTGTTAAATTGTTTTAAATTTGTTTTTGATTCAAAGCCTTCTCTAAGTGACAATGAATTGTAATTAAAATTAAGATAACCCCATATAAGTATTATCAAATTTTGAAAACGATGCGATCTGTAAGATAGCAAAGATGCTAAAATAATATTGAAGGGTATTAGAAAATCAATTTGCATTGTTATCTATCTGCCACCTCCGCAATGGTGCGGCAGATGGCGGATACGCTTGCCGGCAGTCGATGCCATTTGCCATTCAAATTGGAAATCATAAAAGCTAACAAAGGCTACCAACTACATCTACATACAATGCCACTCAGTTTTTGGTTTAGTTCGTTATGATCCGATACGCGATATTGATTTTGATGCGGTTTTAAAAGACACTCGGATGTGGAATTAATTTGATGACTGATTGTGAAAACCTTTTTTAAACAAAAAACCTAATCTTGAAACACAGTAAAAAATCAAACCAAAAATAGAGACATTGGCATTCGCATTTGGTGCATTCCAAGCGATGACAGATACCACGCTGGGCAAACAATTTTTTTGATGACATGTCACATGATTGAAGTCTTATATAAAGATCGCCGATGTCTATAAATGGGCGCACAATGCGGGTGTCTCAGCAGGCATGGCTGAAGATTATGCAAAACTCCCATAAAATGCGCTAATACTATGGCTTATTTGGGCCACATATTGATAACTATAAATATGCATATTTAAGCCGCGTCATAAAAAACTAAGGTTTTGTGCGTCACTCTGGCGCCACTTATGACTCGTGCTCTGGGGGATTGGGTAACCGCTAGCATGATGGTAAATACCCAGTGGGTGATCTGAATGGCTGTGCATTGTCATCGAGTTCGCTTTTTAATTTAACAGTTATGCCAAACGAAATTTGCATAATTTTCAGAAAATTTTCATCTTGCGTTTCTTTGTAAATCATTTATCATATTTTTTAAGTGTGATGATATAAACTAAGTCAAAACATTTTGCACATCATTATGGTTCGTTTCCCACTGGCGGCCAAGAAAGTGAAAAAAAGTACATATACTTTATATACATATATATATATATATCAATTTGCCATGGGAGTCGGATCAAATCGGATCATCTCTCTTTCTGTGATACAAATTGCTCAAGCACCGCAACGAAAGTCTCCAAGCTCCAATTTGAAACCATGTAAACCGTGGCAAACATTTTTCATTGCATTTATTTCTCCTTTTTCAATTCCCGAATTCTATTATTATTGTTATTATTGATGGATGATGATGATGGGTTAACCATTTACCTCGGTATCTCTGCCTCCGTCTCCATCTCCGTGCCCATTTTAGTTGCTAGTGGCGTCGCAATCTTTCGGCCTGGTCTCAGGGTCATTTGGCTTAAATGGGTTTTGTTTCTGCCATTGTGGCTTAGGGTCATTACGATCAATACACACATATGTGGAACAATGGATTGAAGCTGTAGATGGATAAACTCACTCATCATTCAATAAGTGTAATAGTTTAATTATTTAAACAAAACCAAACAAATCGGTTGCGGTTGCGCCTCATAAAACTTAACCAATTCGACCTTTAAATCATTATATAAATTTCACAAGAAGTGCTAAAAATGCATAATTTTGAAATACATAATTCGAAATGTTTTTGGAGGTGTTAATTTTGTCGACTAATCTGTTTCAATGTCGGCTTACTATATAGTAGCTGCATTTTAACTAAAACCTGTGTTTTAAGGTCGCACACAAAATGAAATACCAAAAACAAAACAAAAAAAAAACAAACCAAAAAACAAAAAGAAAAAGAAATAAAAGCAAACCAAATGCCAAAAACTTCACCCAACCAGTCAGCAATGAAAACAAAAAAAAAAGTAATTTATTTTCTTCCTAGTTTTTGTCGCTTAAAGCCATTAAAGAGCTTTAACGAAAAGATCTGCAAAACAGTTGCACCTTTTCAACGGTTCAACAGTTGCTTCCCACAACTCCAATTACCTATGGCTGGAAAGCACTTTGAACTGTGGTTTCTTGTTGGCTTTATCCGCCAAAAGAAACATTGCGTTCCAACCCGCTGGCCTGCAGCTTTGTCTCTATCTCCCGCAGCGACACCTTTGCGTATACGTAACATATTAATTATGCGGCCAAAAAAAAAACAATTCGCCATAAAGATTCGCTCGTACGTTAATTAACCGAAATTAATAAAACTCTATAGCAACAACACAAAAATGGGCACAAACTCATTGGGCCAATGAAAAATGAAAGTAGTTCAAAATTAACCATTTTTTCGAAATTAGAATTAAAATGAAATCTACGAAAGTATCAACAAACCCTACAAAACGCCATTGCATGTCGCAGACCAAAAGACAACAACTAACAAACAACAACAATGTTCATCATTTTGTGTCTTTCTTTTTTGCTAAATAGGAAATCCATTTTGTTTCGTTTTAACAACAAATGAACATGCAATTTGTGCATTAAGCGCCAACAAAAGTGTCAAGTGTGACAGTTTTTATTTCAGCTCCAATCCGAATCCAAATCCCAATGCCAGTCCACAGTCGCAGTCGCAGTGGCAGTGGCAGTGGCAGTCCCTTTCATTTTCAGAGATAGCCACAGAGTCGAGACACTCGAGTGGAGGAAACTTACCAAGTATACTCTTGATGTAAATTTCCGCTATTTCAGAAATATAATTATTATAACAATTAGAGCTAAATGACAGCTATGAAATATTTTAAGTCATTTAAAATATTAATATGTTTTGAAAGCATAATGAATCAGAAATAGTTTTTCTGTTTGTAGTACAGAAAAATATTACATTAAAAATTTAAATATATACGTATGTATATATTCTTGATCAGGATCAATAGAAAGAACAATCTATCCTGTATGTACATATATAAACTGTTGTCCCTTATTATAAATGTAGGTTTAAGTTCTTGCACCATTCTATATTATAACTTTATATATTATAGTCACCAATAAGTTTTATTGTACAAAGATCTGCAAGTTTTGGCCGTTGTTTAGGGAGCTGTAGGATATACATAGTAGTCTGATTCTGTGGATCTGAGAAATATAAACCATACAGCGCTAAGAAGCTAATTAATTTAATAATCTAAAATTTCATCCCGAAAAATAACTACAATTAAAATAACTTATTTTATCCATTTTCCTGACATGACGTAATATTTTACAATTTAAAGTTTTATAATCTAGAAAGATGTATACCCTTTGCACTGTCTTTTTGATCAGAAAGAATCATTCAGAATTATATATGAAGCAAGCAAGTCGTCTCTGCCGACATTGAGTATATCCTGTACCAAGTAAAAGTACTCCATAAAGTCAAAAACGATCAAAATCGCCATCAATTTACAAAAAAAATTATCTTAGCATGCACTGCTTGCCATGCAGCAACACTGCACTTCTTGCTATGCAGCAATACCGCACTGCTTGCCATGCAGCAACAGCGAACGCATGCTATCTCGCTCACACTTAACAGCCCATTTTGCATGAGGCGTTTCAGTATAAAATGGAAATACGTATATCTCCGATAATTATTGTCCGATTTTGGTAAAATTCGGTCAAGTGGTGCATTTTGGCTATATTAATGTGCATTCTAAATAAGAATACGATATCTTTAATATTGCTCTAGTTAGAGGTTTTTCCCGAATTGCGGGGGCGGAAGTGGGCGTGGCAAAAATTTGAAACAAACTTGACCTGCTTACACAATAGACGGATATTGACACCAAATTTGGTTGCTCTAGCTTTTATAGTCTCCGAGATGTCGGTGTTCATACAGACGGACAGACGGACAAGTCTCAAACTGATCAAGAATATATATACATACATTTTAGCGACTTTAATATACCCTTTTACCCTTTGGGTACAGGGTATAAAAACTAGTTAAATCGAAATTAAAAAAAAAAATTTTAAACTGAACATTTTTTATATATTTTTATATATATCATATGAAACTTAAAAATATTAGTTATTGGTCTATGTATTTTGATAAAACTTTGTGGATATGTAATGAATCACAACTACCAAATTTTGTGACATTCAATTGAAAAACAAGAAAGTTAAACCTTATCCTACGGATGCTATATGATATTGTCATCCGATCATAATGATTCCGAGATAATACCTCCAGCAAAATGAAGCCTCTGTGCACAATTTCTCCTCTGTAGCCCCAAGGGTCTCGGAGAAGATCGGAGAAGATCCACATAGACGGACAGAGAAAAATTCGGACAGTCAAGAATATATATATACTTCATATAGTCGGAGGTGCTTGCTTCCATACGTAGTAAGCTTCTGACCAAAATTAATATACCCTTGCAAGAGTATAAACATAAATCAAACCAAAATCTATTGGTCCATTCCAATTTGGAATCTACTAAATTCAAATATTTTTCTTTTTAATGAATGTAAAAAAATATAAATTTACTTATTTTTAATGCAGAAATGATCGCACAAAACATTTCAAAACATTGGTTGAAGTCATTTCATATACCAGATTAGACAATTAACTTATTAGGGCTTTTTAGTTTAAAATTCCCGCACTCTTGTTGGATTATTCACCACTGGTCGTATATTTGTACTAAAAACTAAAGAAAAAGTCATATGTTACGATAATATGGTATTTTCGCATCTGGTCACACTACAGGTGAGCGAGCTCAAAATTTCTAACTGAAGGGAGGGAGAGAGAGAGAGAGAAGCAACAGTTTTGTATAAATACTAATACTTATTGTTGCTGCAACAATAAGTATTAGTATTTTGTCTACGTCTAGAATAGCTTTTAGTCTAGTTTAAGCCACATCAGAAGCAAGGGGTGCACCGCACTCAAGTCGCTAAAGCTGGAACTGTATGTGTCTATTTGCATACATACATACATTTGCAAAAAAGAATAAAATCAAAATATTTCCGCAAAACCGTGACAAATGAATCTGTCATAGTTAGAAAAAGTCAACGTCACCTCGATACGTAGTTTGTACAGGAGTAGTGACCAGCCCAGTGACCATCGCTACCTCATCAGGCTACCATAGTCATAGGCAAGAGGAACCGAACTATCATTCCTACTCTCTCGCCCACGCCATCAGTCCCATCGAAAGCAAAAGCCATGCTGCCTCGGTTTCGCTCCTTCTACGGCAAGATTATCATATTTTGCCTCATCGCCTTGTGTTTTATCCTATACCATAAGGTACAAACAAGTGGTGACGAGAATGCTCCCCCAGCATTGGGTCGAGCCGCAGCCCTTCGTGGACATGCACGTGATAAATTCAATATGTACAGTGATAGTGAGAACGAGATTGTCCGGCCAGACACCAAATCCCCCTATGAGGAAAGTATCCTTCTCGATTTGTCGAAACAACAGCCAGGCTTGGGTGACAATGGCGTAGCCGTACATCTGACGGGTACCGCCAAGGAACGCGGCGACAAAATCTACAAAAAGATTGCCCTCAACGAAGAGCTAAGTGAACAGCTCTCCTATAATCGCTCCGTGGGTGACAAACGCAATCCGCTATGCGCGAACCAGTACTTTGATTCCAGTTCATTGCCCACTGCCAGTGTGATTATTATATTTTTCAACGAACCCTACTCCGTATTGCTGCGCACGGTGCATACCACTTTGAACACCTGCAATAACAAGGCCCTGAAAGAAATTATCCTGGTGGATGATGGCAGTGACAATGTCGAATTGGGTGGCAAACTGGATCACTATATCCGCACACGACTTCCCGCAGGCAAGGTGACTATGCTTCGCCTCAAAAATCGGTGAGTAGTGGGAAAGCGAAATTAGACAGAGGGGGGAGGGTAGTGGAGGGTCGGTAAGCCTGGACGACATCACGATTGTGTTTAGGAGGCGGCTGTTGGCTAGGAAAAGTTCAATTCAGCTAATCAAATCGCTTATGGGCTTTGTGATGATTTGAATAACTTGTTTGGGGCTTCTTCTTTGCCAGAACCGTCAAAAACACATTGAAAAGGCCAAAAACCAAAATGAATTAAAGAAACAACCATAAAACCAGTTCTTCAAATAACGATTATTATGTGTGTTTCTTTCAAGACTCTATACACACACACACATTTTGTCTCTCACTCGATCTTTGAGTGTGACTGCTTACTACACTGGACAACCAGAAAATTATTTTCAATCTGTGAGATTTTCAAAACATCAGAATAAATTATAAAATGTAAATAAAACTTAATGCTTATTTTTTTATGCAAATAATAATGCATTTATTAACTTTGAAAAGGTTATCTGATTCCAAATCCAATCTGATTTCTTGTTGCGCAGTGTAATTTCGAATGGTATCTTTTGGCATTCTTCGAAGGTTGTCGTTTGACCTAATAATTTTGATTTCTTTTACCTTTTTGTTTTTGTTTTTTTTTTTTCGTGTTCTCCAATCTCTGCTTACAACCTCGATTAGCTAAAGAAAGTTTTTGAAATTCATCTTCTTTCCCCCTTCCCTCCAATCCTAGCTTGGGTCTGATTCGTGCCCGTTTGGCTGGAGCTCGCATGGCTACCGGAGATGTGCTTATATTTCTGGATGCACATTGCGAGGGTAGCAAGAACTGGTGTGAGCCACTCTTGCACCGGATTAAGGAGTCACGAACTAGTGTCCTAGTGCCTATTATTGATGTAATCGATGCAAAAGACTTTCAGTATAGCACAAATGGGTACAAGACCTTTCAAGTTGGTGGCTTTCAGTGGAATGGACACTTCGATTGGGTCAATTTTCCGGAACGGGAGAAACAACGTCAAAGACGTGAGTGCAATGAACCGCGCGAGATCTGCCCCGCCTACAGTCCAACAATGGCTGGTGGTCTATTTGCTATCGATCGGCGCTACTTCTGGGAGGTGGGAAGCTATGATGAACAGATGGATGGCTGGGGAGGTGAGAACCTCGAAATGTCCTTCAGAATCTGGCAATGTGGTGGCACCATAGAGACTATACCTTGCTCCCGAGTGGGGCACATTTTCCGAGATTTCCATCCGTACAAGTAAGACCATCTTCCAAATTTCAGTTATGACTTGCTTAATCTAATTTTTTAACAAATGACAGATTCCCCAATGACCGCGACACTCACGGAATCAATACGGCACGCATGGCTTTGGTTTGGATGGATGACTACATCAATATATTTTTCCTTAATCGACCCGATCTCAAGTTCCATGCAGATATCGGCGATGTCACGCATCGGGTGATGCTGAGAAAAAAGCTACGTTGCAAAAGTTTTGATTGGTATCTAAAGAACATCTATCCTGAGAAATTCATTCCAAACAAAAATGTCCAACACTGGGGCAAAGTGAGAGCAGTGAGTGTGAATCTCTGTCTGGACGATCTCTCGCAGGACAACGAGAAACCATTCCATTTGGGACTCTACCCCTGCGGCAAAACGTTGCAAAAATCGCAACTATTCTCCTACACTAACACCCAGGTGTTCCGTAACGAACTTGGATGTGCCACAGTCCAACACACTGATTCGTCACAACGTCGCATCGTGATGGTTCCATGCAATGATAGCGATAAGCTCAACGACCAGTGGAAATATGCACATCAGCAGCTGGTGCATAGTAACACGGGCTTGTGCATCGATCACCAAGGTCTCAAGACTCTCGACGAAGCCCTTATGGCTCCTTGCGATCCGTCTAGTGAAACACAACGTTGGGCCTTTGAAAGTGAGTGAACTGTGGAAAATGGTGTTGAAGCGACGGAGAGAGGACCAAGAAACTGACTAACGATGACTGACCCTTTTAAATGAAACAGACTCCAATTAGCGCAGCAACTTGTAAATACAACATAAATCGAATACTAGATTTATACATATATATATTTTCTATATGATGTATACTAAAGAAAGAAATGAGAGGGGGGTAAGCGAAAGTGAAGGATAAATGTAAGGCGTAGTTAGTGCAAATCAAATCAAAAAGTCAACTAATAACGATTATAACTATGTATGTGTTGTGTATTTTTTATGTGTGTATAAAATAGAAAATCTATAAATAGACCATATGACGATGTATCCTATATACATAGAATAGTATGTATAATCATAACTGCTATGTGATCAGAAAAAGTGACGATGAAATGGATACATCGACCTGCATTCCATTGCCAGGGGGCCATCTTAACGACAGAGTCTCATTGATATCGTAAAGTAAAATTGTCAAAGTGTAAACTGAGAAGTGTTGTAAGCATTTATCTATTAACTAACTAACACGTAACATTTTTGCCATTTGTTTTTCATAAATAAAACAACAACAGATAAAGAAAAACACATAAAGTTTCAACTTTGTCAACTCTTTTTGATCTGGGTAAACGTAAAACAAACAGAAATGTTACCCAAATGTCCACAATAATTGTTCATACATACATACATACATAAGTAAGTACATACATATATGAATATGTCACTGTGAGGTCTAGATCAAGGGCAAACCCAACGCATTTAACCCAAATATTTGTCCAACAAACACCCAAACCCCAACCCAACAGGTTTACACCAACTCACACTTCTTTTTATGATTGAAAAAACTCCATTAAATAAATATATATTCATTGCAAGTTTGTATTTGTATATTTATAGATGTACATATATATATATATGTAAGTACATATTTCATTTGTTGTTTAAATTGTTTTTGAAATTTGCTGATTACCAGTGTTACTCTTTTGTTGTTGTGTTTCTTTTTTGTTTTTGTTAAAATTGGAGTAAAATAAGTGTAAATTACAGAAATTGCTTTTGATGCTGACATTTAATTGTTTTTAATTTATGTGTTTGTTTTGTTCTTTTTCCAACTACTTTGAAGAGTAAAATTAATTTCGATCTCGATTATCTTTACACTGAAAATCAGAAACACGAACAAATGTTTTTTTTTGTTTTTGCCGGCTTTTTAGTGTGTTGTGAGTTGTGTCGGTGTGTGTATGTGCGTGTGTGTACAATAAAAGCAGTTTTTGGCTATTTCATATAGTTTCATATTGGTTTTTTTTTAACTTTTAATTGATTAAGTTATGTAACGATTGATGGATCTGCGATTTCATAAAAATTCATCCAGTCAGTGTCTGCTATGGGTTAGTTAAATTTTGCCATCTAGTTAACAATAATATTTCGTTGATCGTGCTAAAAAGCTCTAAAAGTGCGTAAATTTTTATACGAATATTTTTAAATTTTCAACTATATATATAATACATACATATAAATATATAGTAATGTATGTTTATGTGTCTATATCTATTTGCAAGTATGTGTGTGTCTAGTAATTAGTTAATTGCTATCCATTTGCAAATAATATATATATGTATGTATCTGTATCTACAATCGAATTGGGGACAAATCGGATATATTATTGTAATAATGCCCTAAGGGGAATGGCATACAAACTAATTGTAAGTTTGATGAATGTAATTCTGCGTTAACTTCACAAGGTACGATTTTTATTTTCCTTTTATTTTGGTTTGCTTTGGATATTGCATTCTGATTCCCAACTACCCTATGGCTAAGATCATTAATATATGTATGTATGTATAATAAATAATTTTCAAAGCAAGCGGCGCCAATGGCATTTCTAATCTGATTCGTTTCATCTATTTTACACCTAAAGCCCAATGTGCGTGCATTGTTGTTGTCCTTGTTAATCATTTTGGGATCATTTTTCAAGCTCTATTTGAATGTTATTTACGCTTATTAAATGCATTTAATTTCAGTGATTCCATTTTTCAATCATTTTTGTTTTTTTTTTGGTTTCTTTTGTAAATTTGTATCTATGTATGATCCGTTCTAAGTACATATACACAGGTGCGGCTTATCGAGAAGTTAGCAAATTTGTAATCTTGCTTGTTTATTCGTTCTCAAATCCGCTACTGTAATTATGTACATATGGCTAATTGTCTATTAGTGCAACAAATCAAGAATATATTTTTGTTGATTAATTTGATTTTGAAATGCGGCGTCTACAAATCGCGCATACACACACTCTCATTCAAAATATGAATATGGTTTTAAATACTCCTTGAATTCTATTTACTTATGGTTAAACTCAAGCCGTATTTTAACTTTGGCTTGCCAAAGGTGTAAATGTATATATTTTATAAGGTAGATCAATTTTAATTAATATTATAATGGTATGTTAAATATGTATACATATACCTACATATGTATATATATATATATACATACATACATATATATATATATATATATATATGTATATATATATATGCATACATATAGTATATTTATTTATGCATATGTATGTATTTAATTGTAAGTAGGTATATATCGTATGTATTGTAGTTTTTTGCTTGCTTTTTTAAATTTTTCAATTTCTTGGACGTATTTTCAAGTATATTTTTGTTTAGTTGCTTTTCCTTTCATTTTAAGTATTAGTATGTTATTTTGCAAGTAGAAAACACAGTTCGAAAATATATATCTAGTATATATTGTATGTATTTTGTAAATACTGGTTGAATGGCTGTATTTCATCCAGTTGACTCATTTCATATTTCTGTTGGAGTTTTTAATTTTGGTTTCTAAGTGTAAATCGCTTATTGTTTTTTTTTTTTTTGTTTCTTTTTGTTTTTCATAATATCATTCCATTTTTGGTTTTCTTCATATATATGTTTTTGTAAATTGCAATTTATCTCAGACTCAGAGTTTTTGGAGTGTCTTGGATGTTGGTTTTTGGATGGATGGATACGTTTTTCGGTCTTATGTGGAAACGTGTTTCTTATATTCGTTCGTTTCTACAAATGCTTTCGCATACTCCTCCGACACTGCCCTACCAGCCAATATCATAGGACCAATATCGTGTCAATATTGGATCCTGCATATGTATCTCGGTTATATCTTAAACATAAAATTAAATATTCAACGCAATTATTGCTTCATTTTGTTACATATTTCTGGACGTTCAAGCCTCTCCAGTGCTCAGAATTAAGTGTAATACAATACTTAAAAATGACGCTTCACAAACTTTAGTCGCACAACCTTCAACATTGACTTATATACAACTCAAAGGATCTGTATATGGATATATTTATATATATATATTGCACAAGAACAAAAATGGGAACCAAACGAAACGGAAAACAATTATATATGCAATGAAACAAAAAAAAACAAAGAAATCAAGTTTATATAATATATTTTAAGGTTAAATTTTGGGGCAAATTAAAAATACATCACATTAAATAATACAATTTACATATTTCCAGCAGACTTCTGCTGGAATATAGAATATGTTGCTTTGATTATACAGATAACTAAATGTACAATTTGTGTAAATTAGTAGATAAATGCGCCTAAAACAGAATCAGAGCTCACAGAAAACGGAATCAATTAAAGAGAATAAAAAATATTGCATTTCTCGTTATCGGTAGGTCTTAATTTGAATAAAATATATAAGTTATATACAAATAATTTCACAAATATATTTGATATAGTCCATAACAATTTAAAATATATATATATATATATGTGTATATGATAAGCTCATCAAGGAAAACAATTGAACTAAACTAAAGGCAAAGAACCAATACAAAAGAAATATATATATAAATGTAGACATATATATATGCATATATATAGTCATAATCAAAAATATGCTTTATCAAAAAGCAATTAAATGACAATTTTCTACAATTACAATGGAACAAAATTAAACGATGGAATTTGAAAAATATTACAAATACATATTACACACAGATATAAAAGATAGGCTACTAAGATCATGTCCAAGTAAACGTGGCTAGTTCTTTCTCATTCATCATTATCGTTGTCATCTTCTTAAGAAGGGACATTATTAAGGTATTATTTTGCATAATTTTTAGCTAGATTAATTAGTTATTTGTTCTGCTGCTGTAGACACCGCCATAAACTACTTAGAGACAAAGCGTGAAGTTAAAAGTGTACGCGCATGCATTTTTTTTTGGATGTGCGGCATGTGGTGAATGTGGCGAGTAGTTAAGTAATAAGCTAGCATATGATTCGCATATGGGATTATGCTCCGCATTGTTCGTTGCTGAATGCGATGCATTCCTAACATCGTCGTATCATCATAATCTTAGTTCACATCATCATAGTTAATCGTAGTCGTTGGAAGGCGGTCTTAGAAGGCCGTCGAGCGTCGATTGGCATAGCACTTTTTGCCATATTGACTGTTCGCATCTGCAGCGCTACTGGTTGCACGCAATCTGTGGCAGGTCGCTGGCGTAGCCAAAGTTGTAGTGGGGGCTGTGCTGGTGACCAACGTCGATTGCCTGCAATTAGTCCAACGCTGCATTTGATGCGAACACTTTGGGAATAATCATTTGCGCGACGATACGTTTAGCGACTCTCCACGGCTCTTGGAGCGGGTCATCGAGCTGCTCATCTCTGTGAAAATTTGAAAAAATTAATACAATTAAAGAATCAAGTGATTGTTCCTTCTCGTACCTTTGCTTATGATTTGACTCTTCTCTGCCGCCTTGTAGGCGCGCATTGCCTTGCCCCGCTTGTCCAATAGCAATTTATCGGCCCTGACAAAGATTCCATGCTTTGGTTTGCACTGGAAATACTGTATTCCTTGGACGGTGCCATCATTTTTGCCAGTAGGTGTGTCCAGCTCAACACCTATCCAGGCACCCGGTTGGAAATGCGTTGTCCCAATAAAGCTTATAACACCACTTGTATTATACGGACGGATTAAAACCGATTCACCAACGACTATCCAATCGGGCAGTGTTATATCCATCTCTTTGCCATCATCTAAATGCCATAAAGTGTGTATTAATAATAAGCTAAAGGAAAAATCTTTTTGAAGTCTTACCCTCAACTTCTGTGCTGCTGGACATAATACTGGTGTCCATGTAAGCTGCCAAACCTTCCATTTTGGCCACGGAAGCTCGATGGTTGCTGCGTGCCGTGTGGGCTGAATTGTTGATCGCACTGCTGTTAATGCCATTGTTGTTGTTGCTGCTGGTTGGGGGCTGAGTAGTCGACTTTTTACGTTTCATCACTTTTCCAGGTGGCAGCTGATCGGTAACAATGCCATTCCCTTCAAGTTCTAGCTGTTGCTCGATCGGGTTTTCATCAGCCTCGTTCTGCGATTTGTTGCCATTCTGATTGTCTGTGGCAAGTTCTGGCTGTGGAGATTGACTTTCTGCTGGATGGTCGTCCTGCTTTGGCAAGTGTTTCTGACTCTCATTGTTGTTGTTGCTGTTATTATTGCTGGGTATAGGTACAGATTCCTCTTCATCAGCATCATCACTTTGTGCATTTTCCTTTGACTGCTCCAAGGGATGGCTCAAGGTTTCCTCCAATTTTTTGGCAGGCTGCTGAATCTCTGTCCTAACCTTGGGCATGTCCTTTAGAAAAGGATTCACTCGAGTCTGTCGATTTGGTGGCGAATTTGAGTTGACCCGATCAAAATCTTATGAAAAGAAAATAAATGGAAATTTGTTATTTTTTCTTTCTTGGTGTCATTTCTTCTTCACTTACCCGGCGTTTCATCAATACTCATGGACCGCATTGATGCAATATCCTCATTGCTTAGATTGTTGCATGATACCGCCTGGGAGCCATAGCCGCTACTCGTCGAAGAGCTCATGCTGAGAGTGGCCATGCCAGTCAAATGCTTCATGTTGGCATTGGCGCTAGATGTATAACTCAAGTAGCTTTGGTTGGAGTGACTGCTGACATCCATGAACGAATCCATTGTTTTGGATGCCGTTAAACGGGATCTGTTGGCCATGTTCTTGTTCTGCTGTCGTTCCTGCTCATATTCGGCTGCATACTCTGAGTCTGAGTAGCTATCTTCGGGCTCTTCATCAAGCGAGCGGTGTCCACCCAATGGCTCCTCGTGCAATGTGGTCATCCGCATGCCCATCAGCTTGCTGGTCGCCGGCGATGCTATTTAGAACAAGTTTGGAGATAGATTTAATGTCAATTTTCAGTGTTGTTTATGTCGCAGCTTAGGATCTAGACAAACCACATACGTTTTGTTGGAGCAATTCTCAAAGTGTTCAAGTTCAAATTGAGATTCAAAAATGTTGGACGCGCTGCATTCCACATTTCAGGCGAATGAATGGGGGTAAGGAAGACAATGATTAGGTACTTATGGTTAGTTACAATGCGAACAATCAACAGATCATTCATGGATGAATGAGTAAACTATATATAAAGGGCTCCATAAGCGACTAATTCACTTGTGGAGCCAACGCACAAACAAAAAATTAACTATGATCTAAGAATAGGAGAGATAAAACTAGCAACTAGGAACACATAGCGCCTCGTGCTTGAATCTTGTGCGGCTGTAGCTTCTGTGTGTGTGTGTATTTGTGTGGATGGATGTGTGAGTGGGTGCACCAGATTGCATAAGTGGAAATTATTGGATGGGGGAATGACGATGATCATGTGATTATGTACACGAATTTCCATTTAAAATGCATGAAAGGAGACAGCAAACGTAATCGAGATCATGGCTCATGGGGTATGAATCTTATGGAATCGATGAAGACACAATTATTGATCATTATCCAGATTTAATATATACTATACCAGAACAAACAAAACTAACACAAAAACTACAATATTTAAATTACTTGCTAAGGACTAATGGCAATATGCTAATCCTTTTTCATCAACAACTTCTTCCACCCCTCCTCCCTTTGGTTAGAACATATTAGATAAATACAATTATGTTTTGGAAATTTGACTGTAATGTGTATTGAATGTGTTGTGTGAGTGTGTATGAGTTGGTGTCGGTGTTGGTGTGATAGACAGACAAACTCAACTAACAATTAATGAATTTCAATAATCAATGCACATTTCGAGATTTTTGTTTTTTATTGATTGGAATTATACGTTTGCGCCTTTCATTACCTGACAGTAGAGCTATGGTGCCTGTCAATGGGGAATTTTTGTATTTGTGAATCACAGAAGAAGAGATTGGGTGAAGAAAATCGAAAGGAAAACATCGTTACCAAAAAAAAAAAAACAAACGAGAGAGAGAGAAACAAAGACAGAGAGTCAGGTGTGTGTATTAAATATTCGATATTCTCAATGATGTATATTCTTTATTTGCTGGATGAATATTCATGTATCAATTATGAATGTCAATTTAGATGATAAGCATGAAATGCATGAAGGAACGAACATTCGATAAGGACAAACAGATTTATAGGCTCGATCGAGTCGTCCAGATCGAGTGAATGCATTAGTTGTGATTAGTTATTTATTTAGTTGTAGTTGCATTAAAGCAAAGCAAAATAAAATGTAGAAATTTTGTTAATTTCGCTGAAAGCCGAAGCATAACATAATATTTCTGAAATGGTCACAGAATTTCACAGAATTTTATATGGAATAAGGATTCATCTTGTTGTCATATTATAATGTCATATTTAACTACATTTACAAATTCCAAATTACGTAATTATGTTTGTATATTCCAACTACAATTGTTAACAGAGAGCTATAATTGTAAATAACACAGATTATAGATCGATATTAATATATACATAGAACGTATTCAAAACAAAGATAAATCCTTGATCTAGGGCAGCCGCTGCATATTGATTTGGCATAAGCATTACATATGTATGTTTGTATATGTAGATTATATAGTGATAATGTCGATTATAAACTCGTTTCATTTTATTTCTATTTCTTTTTTCTTTTGTTTTTTGTTTGAAAAATATTGCTCAAAAATTAATGGTGAATATAAGAAAATAAATAAAATCTGCAGAATTAACTCTCTTTGGATATCCAAAACCAGATACATACCAATGCCAAAGGCTTTTCCCGGCGACTCATCGGAGCTGCCCTTGCCACCGAAGCTGTGACGATTCCGAATGCCTCCGCTGCTTGTTGAGGACGCTGTGAAAAATAAAAGGAAATATTCCAATCAATAACCAAATTCGTTATTTATGTATGTGTACTGTATTTTACGGCTACTTACATGGGGTGAACTTGTTGGCCAGAGCTGTATTATTTAAATCAGCAAAGGACTCGGATCGTCCCACATTCAAGAGCGATTCCATTGAGGCATCGAAACGCATAATCTGCATAAGTTTATTTATGAGTTTCTTAGCATCATAAATTTCGTATTATATTTGTGTGTGTGTGTGTGTTTTTTTTTTTATAATATTAATATGATGGAATACAAATGAAAAATCGATTAAAGATTAAAAACCAAAAATATGAAACAAAAATAGAAATGCAATTGCACAAATGCAAAATGAAAATTAAGAAAAGCGTAAATTTACATTGCAAAGCATAGGGGAAACAATTGCGACAAGGATAATGGATACGGGATACGATACTTTCGTTTGAATACAGTGAACTAGGATGTGGTAGGGTGGGGCTGTGGTAAGATTAGTTATGTAGGTAGGTTACAGGTTATAAAGATTACTTACACTCCCGGTATTGGTGGTCTCTTTGACCGCCTATGTTGTGCGCAGTGCGAAGCATTAACATATACATATGCATATTGTATATATATTATATATATGTATTTATATATATACATAGACAGAGGTATTACCAATACACACAAATAAATGGTTAGATTTATATAGAGAAAGTGCGCGCCGAATTTCGTTGTAATTATTATTAGTAATTCATTTTGGTGGTTAATACGTTAATTTAAGTAAGTTTTTGATTTCGTGTTTTGATTTTGTTTTAGGTTTTTTTTTTTTTGGTGAAAGCGCATTGAAAAATTGTGAAAAGAGAAAGAATTAAATAGTTGGTTAATTTTGCTCGAGAGTGAGTGGGTGAGATTAAGTACTAAAGAAAAGTGACGAGAAGCATGGAAGACGGGCCGCTTGGCCGCTATCGCTGCAATGGGTGGAGGAGCAGGATAATCTGATCTTACCTGCGAGAAGTTGGGCACACTGACGGTCTTGCGCATGGACAATGGCTGTCCATGGGCCGTCTCTAGCTCCTTGACAGCCACATTCTGCCGAAGCCGATCCAATGTGAGAATGCTCTCCACTGCTGAGACTCCCCGGGTGTATTTTTCTATAGAAATCGAAGAGAATCGTTAAAACAAATCAACTTAATTTATTTTGTGTTGTGTACCCACCTATATACGTTTCGCCATCACTAGCCGAGCAATCATCACCGCTAGCTGCCAGCTGGGCCAACGATTCGCGATCCTCTAGCTCCTCAGAGGCCTTGGGTATATTGGAAACCACTTCGTAGGTCACACCACTCTGCCAAATTACATTTTCACCGCGCACCAGACGGAATTTTTTTAGACGGTCGGTCAGAGTTTGTCCCTTTTTGATGTTGATGCTGAGACGCTTGCGGAGCACCAGATCCATGGGTGCCGGATGTGAGAGACGCACTGTGGTGCGCAGAATGAGATAGACTCTTTCGTTGGCTTCAGTGACGCGATTGAGAGCTTGGCTGTCATGCATGGATGAGTCCCAACTGGCCACACAACAGACATCCTTCTCCAGATGTTGTAGGATTTGCAGAGTATAGAATTTGTGTCCATGCTCCTTGGATAGAATGGAATTGATGCCCGCTATGGACAGTTCATCGTTGGTATTTTGGGCAGACAGATCGTCACCATTAAGGTTGAGGAAGAGAACTGGTACATGCGGTTCCATGCCTGATGGCGGCTCCCAGGAGGCAGGTGCTCCTGGAATACCCGATCCTGGCGCCGGCACTAGCACAGCATTGCGTTCCTCAGTTAGCGAGACCCACTGATGGACTAGACTCAGCTCTCGTTCTCGCTCCTGTTCGTTCTTCTCCTCCTTCTTAATGAGCATCTGGATCTGCTGGTCCAGATACTGGCGACGGCGACCCAAAGCCTCGCTCCACTTTTCACGCAGCACAGTGAGATCCTCTTCCTGGTACGAGTCAAGTGGTCGTTGGAGACGCGAGCGCACTGTCACACTGCCAATGGCTACATTAACAATCGACTGGCAGATGATGGGCAAAGTGCCCGAATTCTGAACAGGTTTAACACGCACATTGACGCGACGCTGCTGACCCTGACGTAGTTGATAGATGCCACCAGTGAGGACTTCATTGCGATTGGTCACCTCCACTGCCGAGTATTCACCACTGTCATTCAACTCATGGATCTCCACCCAGAGTTCGATTTTGCGTGACAATTCAGCCCAGCGATCGACGAGAGAGCGAGCCTTGGCCTGCTGCTGCTCCACCTCCCATCCCTTGGACTTTGAGAACCCAGCACTGCGATGACCCCAAACCTCAATCGACAGTGCACCTTCGATGCAGTGCTCGAGAAATTCCTCATTTATGGTCACTGTGAAATCTTTGCTGTGTTCGAACTTGAAAACCATATTTTGATCGTGGGCTGTCGACTCGGCATTGATTACTGGTACGACCATCTCCTGATGACCCCAGAATGTGTACTGGCAAAAGACAAAATTCGATAGGGAAAGCGGCAAGCCAGATGCGCATTTAATGGTTACGCGACAGGTGATCTGGTTGGCCATCGGATCGACTGGATCATCGTAATCATCACGAGAATCCCCCGACGACTCTGATACGGACTCGCACATGCGATCCTGGGGCATTTGCCCGGCCACACGTTGGATTTCAACTTGAAGTCGACCGGCTACCTCACCTTGTTGACTAATGATCGGCGTATGGTAGTCCAGCTTGACATCATGGAAGAGAACTTCGAGGAATATGTTGGCCACGCCAATAAGATTATGATTCTCCTGTGATTCATAGAATGGGTCCTGCGGTTTGGCATTGTCGTCATCCTGGAGAGGAAGAATTCGGATTAGTTAAAGACTCACTATTGTCAATTCTTAGCTAGTAGTTCATTGTGTGTGGTTATGTTGGGTGAGGGTCAGTGGAAGTGGTTTTATCTTAATTACCTTGTCATCATATTCATCATCTGAGAAGGACTCAATAAAAGGCTGTTTCATGGGTTAATTGGAGGAATGCGTGTGTGTGAATAAATATACAATTACAAAATGGTTAGTACAGAGCACAATATGGCGAGATGGAATCAAAAGATGGACTCAAACATTTATCAAAATTTAATTCAATAGAACAGACACGTACCAGTCCATTCAGAATGCGCTCCTTGTGCTCCTGGTACATTTCACGCATATCGATTAACTTATTCTCCAGCTTCTCCATGGTCCAGATTTGACTGCCCGAGTTGAGACGTTTCACTAGAATCGCTGGTTCGCTAACAAATGCGCCACGCCGACGATTTGGACTAAGATTGGCCGGCGGTATCTGTAGCGTAACAGAGAACTTGGTTTTCTTTTCCATTTCTTCGGCCAGGAAATTGGCCTCCTGCACCAAAGAGTTGGCCCGCATAATGTCTGTCTTTAATTGACCCAAAGAGCGGCGGAACATTTCATCACGTTCCTGGAAAGCAACAGAAAATAATCTCAATTAGAGGATTCTGAATCATATGCACAGTCATCTGACCACTCACCTGTGCCCATTTCTCCACCCGCATTTGGGATGTTGGGGTATTTGGTGTAATCTTGCCCATACGCAATGGATCATAGGGAGCATATGGCGCGTATGGAGTACTGGGGGAGAGAATATTGCGCAATTGTTGGAATTGGCGTTCATATTCTTGTCGTTGCTTTTCCAGTGCCACTTGTTTATCCTCCTCATGCTGACGCTCCAAGCGGGCAATGGCTGTCTGGATGGGATCGTTGCTCAACTCGTTTTGCATTATCTCGTCGCGTGCAAAATTGTAATCAATTAGTTGAGCCGGAGTCTGGGGCTCAGACGTGCTTATGTTGGTTTGGTTGATCTTAGGTGAGTTGACGCGGAAGAAATGATGATTGCCCCACAAGATTCGATCGCCATTCTGCAGCGGAGTCTTTTCCACAGCAGCCGAGCCATTCACGAAGCACCGGGCACCCTGAACCGGATCCATATATAGGCCACTGTCCTCAATGGTGATAACACAATGCTCTGGCTGGATGCCAAGGCCAGAAAGTTGAATATCCGGCTGCTGGCCACTAATACTCCGACCTCCAATAAGCGTGCGATCCTTCAGGTAGTAGACCAACAGCTCATTAAGAGATGGATCTGCATTTAAATTGACCAAATAGTATTTGTTCTTCTCCACTTTGATGCCACTAGCCTGGACACTGATGCCCATCTTCTCCAGGGCCTGCTGACGCTCGTTTTGGATGCGTTCTGTTTTTACTAGCTTCTCTTCCCAGGTTTGGGAGATTTGCTTCATTAAATTCTCGCTTTCGGCCAGCTTATCCTGGACATCGCCCACTGGTGATCCAGTGGCATGCTTCAACATGCTTCTTAGCGTCTCCACTTCATGTCGCAACTCCCGGATAATGCGGGCATTTGGATCTTCATTGACAACAGCATGATTCACAATACGCTTGGCTCTATCTGCATAACGTAATGTGGACAAGGTCTCCTCATAGTTATCCGCCGAGGGGGAAATGGTAGCCACCATAACCGTCTTGGAATTGCCGCCAAGATTATCCTTAAGTAGCCAGGTTAAAACAGAGTCGCGATAGGGCACAAATTTGTCGTTGCCTCCCTTTTTGCCATTCGATTGATCGGCCAGCTTGGAAATGACCAAACCCAAGGTAGTCAAAGATCTAAACAGAGATAATGGATGGAATTTAGATGGAAGCCAGATAGACAATGACCGAATCAGAAGGGATCTTACTTGTTAATGTTGGAACCTTCTTTGAGACGATCACCAACTGCTCCTGTTTTAACGGCACGCTCGGATCCAGCCAAGTCCACCAGGGACATCCGCGAGACCTTCTCCCCGCTCACACCAGTTGCCTGGTCTGTGAGAATTTGGGTCAGAACCACTGAGAAGACAGCATGGGAACGCGATGACTCAGCATTCATATTGGTGGCAGCCACCGTGCGTGACTTGTTTCCTTCGGTCATGAGATTATCAATATCCTTGTACGATGCCACTGCCAACTGGGACAATCCATCCACATATGGCCCAAGAACATTGTGTTCGCGCACTTTCAGCGATTGCTTGTTCGGTTTGGGATCCAGGAGATCGTGAACCTTCTCATTGTAAATCTCCATATACGACACCTCGACCTTGTACATCAGCTCTGGTGTCGTCTTGTTGGCTATAGCCGAGAACAGTTTATCACATAGTCGCGGAATAATGCCCTTGCTCTCCTGTGAGCCCATCATCGTATACGATTTGCCAGACCCTGAAAAAGTAAGACGGGAGAAGGACGATAAATAAGTGAGTCAACCAATGTTGGTGATCATCATCAGAGATAAAGTTACCCGTTTGGCCGTAGGCAAATATACATGCATTATAGCCCTGGAACGCATTATCCAGTATATCACGTCCCACGCAATCGAAGACCGTCTCCTGTGATGCAAAACTATCATCCTCGGGGTTTAACGAGTAGAAGCAATGATCGAATGCAAATGTCTTTGGTTGTTTTCTGTTTGAGCAGAGATAAAAGAATCGTTAATTAACGACAGGAAATACAGCAGAATAATGGGAGTTATTTGCACACCTTTCGATTTTCTCCAAGCTTGGTGGATTTTGTAAAATTGTCTGTTGCTTTTCCATTTCCACGATACATTTTGTACCCAATTCGATTTCTGCAAGCAAAAAAAAATTTCAAAAGGTTAGTCCGAGACAACAAAATTGGGCTTATCCATATACATATGTATGTATGTATGTATTTATGTATGTAAGTTAATATTTGTATTACTATATCTGTTTGTAATATGCACATATGTATGTATGTACACTTAAATATGATCATGTAAAACTGAGATAATTTCCTCTCTTTCTTTTCATCACGACAGTGATAACAAGTTCAGACTAGCAGTCGTTGTTCAATTTTATAATGTTCCTTCTCTTTTCCTATATGTATATATGTAAGTATGTACATATGTATGTAAATAATAAATGTGCTCATTATATTTTCGTACACAAGTGCGAAAAATAATAAACAGAGAGAGCGAGGCGATAAATAAATTCTTTATATGTGTACATATATACATACATACATACATATGTATGTAGTTAGTGTACAAAATTAAGTGTATCAGAGTATAAATGTGCACGGACTCGACGGGGCCAATGCCAACACCATTCAAACGCATTGAAGAACCTTTCAAATAATTGCAAACTGAAACAAATAATAACAATGCTGTTGCCCAAGCAGTCAGCGCAATAAATATTACAACAGTCATAAAACGAAAACAAAAACCAATAAGATAAAGATATAGGAGCCAGTCAACATTACCAAATCGATGACGAAGTTTAGATACTCCAAAAAAATTAAAATAATGGAATCGAAAGACAATGGAAGGGACGCAACCAATGACGAACGATTTATGTATACTCTTTTCTGTTAATTCTAAAAATAGATATTGCAGTAGTAGGTATAATTACGGCTTCACTATACATAAGTAGTATGTAACACCAATATATATATATATAATGTGCAATAAATATTTATAGATAATAAATAAATTGCGGAGAGATTCATTCTTGCAGTGACTTGTCAAAAACTAAGCAATATTTTCTAATTTAAATACTGTACTTCGCCCTTCCGTCAATACGTACATATGTATGTATGTATGTATTTAATTGTTTAACTGTTTTGTTTTATTTTTGCTACCTATTCAGTTAACTTTAGTATTTCCAGATAATATATCGAATGATGAAATCACCGTGGACTCGACTAAGAATACGTCATTTTGTTAGCTGCAGATTCTTGGTTAAAATAAAGATGACTTTTTGTTTTGTCTGCCATATAAAAAAGGGACTCATATATGTATGTACGTAATCCGTGCCGTCAGCATTTTGACTTGGTGCAATCCTAACATAAGCAGCAGCTGGTAAAATAAATGATTACGATACAAAAATTTGGTTAAGCTAGCGTACAGGTAACCCTAGTACTTACATATACATATATATACATATATGTTGGATCGTGTGTAAATGAAAATTAAAATTGAATCGGTTATGTAAAAATTGCCGCCTAATTGTGGTACGTAAAGGTACTTTGGGCATTCAAATGGCACGAATTAAATATTTGAGATTCAAATACATAGGATATATGTACATACATATGTACATAAATATTAATTTATTCTACAAAAATAAAAGACTGCTAAATATATACATACATATGTATGTATATAAATAATAATAATGAGTAGTACTAGCAGTACCTTTTTTTCTTTCTAATTATTAAAAAACAAATAACTGTTACAATTCTTATCAAGAAATTATCTTCCAACTAGGAGTTTGATATTTATCTGTTATCCTAGACATTCCTACAAAACTCTGTTGAAAGTAAATATTAATTCACAGCAATATAGTTAATAAACTCTTTTTTGCATCAGGATAAGGGGTAATAATGTATTGGTGGCAATACTTTATCTTTTATATGCCAAATTCTGTCCTTCGCACAATTCGTAAATGGCAGAGTGCGAGCGAGTCAGTCATTTAGTCAGTCAGACAGACAGACAGACAGACGTCTACCATCTACACATGTTTTTAAGTACATATACATACATACATATGTACGTTGTATGCACGTGTGTGTCTTTGTATTTATGTATCCTGGTTTGCGGCGGCCTCCATTACTTCCGTTCCGCTTCGCATTGCAACTCAAGCAAATGTCGTGACAAGTCAAAGACATGGAACCAAATGGATACCACAAAGGAAACGAACGGAAGGACCCAACCGTTAGCTAGGCGTGTCATAAACTATATTTGATGTTCTCATTTAGAGTTCTGGCCAGTTGACTTAACCTTAAAAAGTCTTCACTTGACACAATGCTGATGATGATGATTTTCTCTTGACTTGTCCAAATGTTGAAATTAACATACACACATACACACACACATGTGAGTGCTCCGAGACGGAGTCGAGACACACACAGCGAGGAAAACAGGTTAAGCTTTTTTTGTTGTTGAGTTTTTTTTTTTTTCGGCCACAAAGTGACTTCATTTCGAGCTTTACATAGGTTTTCGTTTTTGTGTTGGCGTTTGAATCTGTATCTGTATTTGTTTTTGGGCATGTGTTAGTGTAGTTTTCATTTTACGGTTTGCTGGTTATAATAGCTCAAGAGGTCGCCACTTTCGGACATGGCCCAAATACGATGCGTAAGATTGACTAATTTCTTGGTATTACGAACGATACATGACAAAGGTACATGCATGGTAGGGTAACAAGCCAAACAAACCTAGCCAATCATCACAGTCATGGTGGAGTTCGTTTATCAGCCGTGAAAAGTTTGATAAGATTTTCAGCATTACTTATCATCACAAACAGTTTGTTGGCTATGAAGCGGAATGAAAGAATAGCATATGAATAACACACACATATACATACACACTACACACATAAACTTGCATTCACTCTCAAATTTTTAATTTTGCCGATGGATGGGGCTAAATTTGCCAAAAATCACCTCTTTACTTCTGTCCTCTATTCACACTTTTACCCCTGCCACAGCCCTTCCATCCATCACTCTATTCCTCCTCAAGTGAGTCATGTCGTTTACGCTAAATGAATGAATCGCTTCGGATCAGTGTTGACATTGGAAACTTTTATTTTTCCTTTTTGTAGTTTCTACGTTTTCTGTTTTTTTTTTTTGCCTAGGAAAATTAGTTGGAAATGAAAATAGTTTGTCAGACAGCCAGGTAGCTACAACAATAACAAGTGACAGCAATAACAACAAAAGCAGCAAAATAAAACGTGCTGTTATAGGCAAGTTTATAAAACGAGTCAAAGGGAAATGGCGACCTTTTCAGCCAAGAATTCAAAGGAAATCCGCAACAGAAAATTTGTGGCTCCGTATTTACACTGTGCAGAAAACACAATTTATATTTTCGTATGGAATTTAAAGTAAATAACATAGAATATATGCATGTATTTTTTTCCATTGGTTTGAAAAAAGGAAAAAAGGATCTGAAAATTTGTTGTGTAGTGTCAATTGATTGGAAAAGTCCCATGTGCAGGCATTGTTCTGGGTTTATTTAGGAAAGTCTAGTGAAGATTTAGTAAGCTGATAGGATAAGGAACGATGCAATGCAGATGAGATTGAGATGTAGAACAAAATGTGTGAAGAGCAACTTACCACGACGATTAAAGGGTCGCACCCTTACGGCAACTTTGATCTTATCACTGGACATGGCGCAGGCTGGCGTCTATTCTCCCTTTCTTTCAATGAGATTGAGTCAAGGGGGAGCTATTTCTGATGAGGCGCCGTCGTCCCCGCGGGAATTGTGCTTCGCACGCAATCCTTACTAAGCAGGTGCAGAGGAAGAGGTGACTCACACACACACACAAGCAAGTACACGGATGGCAAAAGTGGAGTAAAGAGTGGAGAGCGGGCGAACTAATAAATTGTGTGAGCGTTTCAATTAGCGCCACGCAGCAAACACCAACAACAAAAAGTCCAGTTCATACTTTGTTATTGTTTTCACTACTGTGCCGTTCCCTCTCCTAACGCACACTGTGTCGCTATTTACTCGCTCGCGCTCAATGAAATATTTATTTGGTAAAGAATTAGTTAATTACAATTATCCTGTCCGATTTGCAAATATGTCAACATTATTATTACACACACTCGCACACGCACATTAATTCCGACACTTACGCACACAGACACACGTTAAAAATTGGCAAGCACATTAAAGTAAGCAAAAAAAAAAAAAGCAGAGCTCCAACGACGCCCGTTTTTGACTTCTTTGAAGAATCGATTTTTATGACTTCTGTTTTCTATAGCTTGGGGGGTATTTTATTTTAGCTACTAAGCACTGTAATTGCCCGTTTGTTCTTCAAGCGTTTTTTAATTATCGCGTATTTTTTCATTTGTTTGTTCTATTGCCCTATGTTTTATTAAATTCAACTATTTATCTATTTATTGTATTGCGCTTTCATTTTATTCTTTTCGTCTTCGCGTCGTTTCTGTTTTTGAGGGTACATCCGTTTTGCAGCACTAACGCCCAGCTGCTGTAATTGCGCGTTAACTAACTCTATGTAAATATAAGTCTCCCAACACTGTTCAGTTTTACGTGAACTTTTTTATATCGATTAAATCGTGGATGCCAATCAGTTTTAGTAGCACCATCACTAATGGCGAGCGCCAAAAGAAGCAAATTTAAAAAAAGGCTAAAAAATATAAATCTTTTGTTGCGAATTAAAGCAAAACTGTCAATTAAGCCGATAGGCAGCTACCCGAACTTTCGGATATGAAACAAAGTTACAAAAAATGTTCAAGAAGTAACTAAAATAAGAACACTTTCACTGTTGTTATATGAAGGTATACATACATATGTATGTAATTGTACATTAATATGTTTTAATCAAAAATAAAAATACAACATGATTTTAAAATGTTTAATCGTTTCAACAAAACAACTGACAGGGCGTGTGATTTTTTTAAGCATAGGTCCTATGTACTCGTAAAGGGAATTTTTTTTAACAAACTTTTAAAATTGGGATAACATAATTCGTTCCAAATTTATTTTGCAAATTGCATATGGTTTTTTTTTCGCAACCTTGCTTTCCAAATAATAGTTCGTGCTCTGGTTTCCCTGCATGTGAGTATCCTGCCCGAAAGAGTACTCCACCTTGACTTATGCGGAAGCATCGTAAGCCCCTTTATTAACGCCAAGTCAATGAACTCTCCCTTCGAAGGGACGGGGGAAAACAAGAACCGCAATGATGATGTTTACAAAAATATATATGTATATAAAATGAAGCCGAATTAGTGACGAAAACGCCGACTAAATTAAACTAAAAAACACAATACAAAAGAAAAAAAAAACATGAAAACACATTTCATTTCGATTTCGTTTCGTTTATTTTCGATTTAATGTCGTTGGTGATGCTGAGTGGGTTGTTTTTGTTGTTCATCTTTGCTAGCTGTCGTTCACGTGTTTTCATGGCTGTCGAAGTTAATAAAGGTGTGAGCCCGAGCGCAGGGCGCCACAGTTGAACGGAACATCGCGAACTAAGCCGAGCTCAAAATCGAAAACGGAATTTTCAAGAAATTATAATTAATGATTTTTGATAGCATACGAAGAGCGACGCACTAGTGATATTATGTAAACAAATTTAAGAAATTTTGCTGTTCGATACAAACGTTTTTTAATCAGTGAATAGAAAAATTCGCTCAAAAATCAGAAAAGCCAAATCTAACCCCAACTGGAAAGTAAGTGACTTTGAGTTTAGAAAACACTCAAGTAAGAAATTATGTGGATAAATGTATAGACAAACACACATACTTTCTTGCCGGCTTTAACACGACCTTCTTTAATATCAATTAAAGCGATTTCATAGTATCGTGTATTAAGAGTGCAAAATGTAAAATGAAAAAAAAACGACCTTAATGACTGCATAATCTCTAAAAAAAAACCACCGTCGACTCGTCTATGATATTGCCAACTATGAACTTAACTCAAAAGCGAGCCATAAAAATAAGCTGCCAAATTTTTTGTTACAAAATCTTTTGTTTGGTTATTGAGTGGACCATAAAATGGCCAATCTTCGGGATGCGATTCGCAAGCAAAAGTTAAGGTGAAGGTTCATTTGCATACCTAACACCGGTCTTGTTGCCCTTGAAATGATTTTTGAATATGGATTTTCGTCTTAGTTCGAATTGAATGGGTTATATGTAATACCAATACCATAAAAACTCGGTTTACCTGGCCTAAGATTTGCCCACGCTTGCGATCAATTTGCAAAGACAATTTGGCCAATGCCTGAAGGAACGAGGGAATACACCACCAACTACTAAATGGCCAATAGTGAGTTAAGACCAAAGCAAACAATTTGTGGATTCTATAATTTATGCATTGGTACTTATGCCTAAATATGAATGTGAATTTAGCCGAAAACCAATGCAAATATTTTTACAAAAATCAAGTTAAATTGGCAATTATTCAAAAATAGGTATATAATCATTTTTGGACCCGCACGTGTCCCTAGGTGATCCCTGAACTTGAATAACCAGTTTGTTGTCTTTCTGTTTTTTTGGTAATGACCTTTTTTTTGTACATTCGAAGTGGGAAATCTGATTGGATGAATGAACTAGCCTATCACCTGCAAATTGACAAGTGTTTTGAATTTGCCAAACCCAAAAACCTTCAAGTCCCTGCCTCGCCCTCGCATGGAGGTATAGTTCAGTTGACATTGAAATGCACTTAGGCTCTGAATTGATCTTGGTATTAGCCATAGTCAAGTTATATTATAAACACACATAAGTATACCTCTATGTACTTACATTTTATACCTGTTATATGGCAAATGAGTCAGGTTGCGTCACATTTAAGGAAATCAAGAAATTTCCCCCCTTTCTCACTCTTCCGGTGGGAAGTTCATGTTTGAAGTGAGAGATTATTTACCTAACACTAATTGTATTTGCCTACAGGGCCCTACGAATGTAGGCTACGAGTACCCATTCGAGTTGAATGAATTGTCAATTGTTAGTCCCCCATTTGACAATGCACTTTTATTCATAAATAGTATTAGTAAAGCTTTGGATTACTAAAACACTTTCAGTTGCCGCTCCAACCAGCTGTGGGATCACCATCATTATGCTAAAATATTGGAGAGGAGCCCTCATTTTCATTATACTTGTCTGCATCTGTCAGACTGAAGCTAAATGGAACGATACAGATCGGCGTTATCAGCGATATAGTTTTGGCCTACGCAATGCTAGCATAGCACTGCCCCTGCCCCTGCCACTGCCCAAACCAAACCACACACATCACAGGTCCATTTCAGTGAGTCTGGCTAAGAGCCTAAAACATCATGAGGCGCTTTTGGACCGCAGCTCTGTCTTATTTGGATTAACCAAAGTGGTCAATAAAAGCCATGTGAGTGGAATGTGTTACGCCCAGTTGCAGCAGATTCAACGTGGAATACTGAACAAACAGGCGTGGGCTATGAAAGGTAATCAATTGACCTTACTCGAAAATATATGCCTACTGACTTGTGTACATTAATCTCATTATATGACATCATGGAAGATCCAATACTTGTTCGATATTCATACAATCTTATACTTTTTAGATCTGACCTGAGGATAAATCTTCAAATTTCGTATATATCTTTCATTTCAGTGCTGGATGCTTCAGGAACAAAACCGTCGGGATTTGTATTTGGCCAAAACTATTGGCTGGGGAGCAGGGAAGCCTGTCAGGGGGTGCAGCGGCCAGTGGGAATCACTTTGTCCAAGAACTACGATAGAGTCATGCACTACAGCATTCTCACCCAGAGTGCGCCATTCGATATGGAATACCGAGTGGTTTACTTGCGTCATTTTTCACCATGGCAGGTAGAGATTAAGTTAATGTCCGAGCAAATATTGCACATTGGACTATGCCTGCCCAGTTCGTGTCAATCGGAGGAGGTTAAACAGTTGGCCAAGGATTATGTGGCCGATGCCAGTTTCACTGACAACGATATCTACGATATGCATCCTGATGTCCTTTACGTAAAGGATTTGAGACTGAGTGAAAGGTTCTTTCAGCGAAGAACATTTAAACTAGTCGTGGGTTCCCTACTGATGACTGGGGCCCTGATGTTATGTGCACAGCAATTGCGTGTCGGACAAAAGCAGAAGGATGAGCCCGATCCAGACACAGGCTTGGCCCCAGTAGAGTCGGAGATGTGGCGCTCTTTGCACTTGATTCTAAAGTGGCAACCTCTGCAAAGGCTGGTGGCCTGCTACGATGTGTCCAGCAATTGGCAGAAAATCTTTGCCGTTAGGGAGATTAGTGGCAGCGAAATTCCTGTCTTGAATGGCCTGAGATCAGTGTGCGCCATCTGGATATTGATATTCCATGTTGTGTGGTATATGTACTTTACGGTTCATAACAAAACCGTTCTAATTTCGTATGCGGAACAGGCCTTCTTCCAATACGTCTCATCGGCACCACTTCTTGTCGATGTGTTCTTTACTATAAGGCAAGCTTTGCAAGACTTTTGATTTTCATTCCAGCTAATCCTTTCCTGATTTCAGTGGGTTTTTGCAGACATACAACTTTATGCGAAATGTCCAACAAATGGAGGTAGTCCGTCGAAATAGTTTGAGAGGCAATCTTCAGCTATTTGGTAAACTGCTCTTTCATCGTTACCTTCGCCTTGGACCACTGTATCTCATTGTAATGGGAAGCGTGGATTTGGTTTTCGCCTATATGGGAGATGTCTCTGTTTACCACATCAATGAGAGATTTGATGAGCTTTGTACCCAGCACTGGTGGCGCAATTTGCTCTTCATTCAAAACCTTTTTGATCATCGCGAACTGTGCGTAAACTGGAGTTGGAGTCTCGCCTGTGATATGCAGTTCTTCCTGCTCGCAAATGCCATGCTATTCCTCTATGCCAGGCAACCGAAACAGGCAAAGCTCCTGGTACTTACTGCTCTCCTGGCCACCATAACTTGGTCCTATGGGATTGGCATTAACTATAAGTTTGAATTCTCTTTCGATTCCACTTATGCCACCGGCACTCAAATATATACGAGTCCTTTTGTTCGGATTCTGCCGTACATTGTCGGAGCCATTGCCGCTTGGTGTTTGCTGGAGAAACGTTTCCAATATGACTTGAGTGAGTCGCAGACTCGCTTACTCTGGCATTTCTGTTTGCTGGTGTTCATCATTTGCATTTACTCTACGGTCAAGAGGGATTTGGGTTACCTGATTACCATTTCATTGTTTGTCCTGGGACGAGTAATTTTCTCCTTGACAGTCTGTTGGATGATCGTTGGCAGCGCAACGGGCAGTGGCGTCTGGTGGTCCCGTCTGCTGGAGTCAAAATGTTTTCAACACTTGAATCGCTTGTCCTATGGCATTTATTTACTTAATCCTTTGGTAATCGCCTTTGTCTACAGTCTGACCAACTCCAGCACCCATGCAGATCCCTTCATGCTAGTGAGTTATATCTTTATACATCATATTCTATAAATTTATTATATACATACATGAATTCTTGCAGTCTGTTGTCTGTTGTGGATTCACCATTATTGTCTACCTTTCGGCCATTATATTCTCTCTTGCGTTTGAGTTGCCCTACAGCAATCTTTCTAGCCTTTTGCTTCGCTCGCAAGGGAAAATGAAAAACGCTTAAAATTGTGATTTTATTGTGTGTATCTAAGTCATTAAATAATAAGAAGTATTATTTGTTAATTTAGTTCGTTTTTTTTTTTTTTTGCATTTTTATAAAACTGCTCAAATATAGCGGTAAATCTCGAATCATCGCATCAGCTGTTAGATTAACAGAGGGCAGCTTGCCGCGAGGGCTTCTCATAAGCTTGCGCGGCAACAGTTAAATAATATAATATCCTCTCTCAAATCAAATCAAATAAAGATAAATATAATTTAAATTTAAAAGAAAACGACATAGAATAATAGCAGAGTCGGCAACCTGAACAGCAAATACGCGAACCTCAATCATTTACTCGTATAAGAACTAATGTGAGAATAATTTCATTTCGATATACACATCAGGGTCGTGCGCAGGAGCAAGACCAAGGGGGCTTCCAAACTTTTATGCAGGATACAAATGTCATATATACAACTCATTTTCGTTTTAAATGCATAAGTATTTAAGTTCTGCTTACGCTATAGTTCATATGTACCGAAAATTTAAGTTTCTAGAAACAGAACTTGAGGAAAACTGTCAAATTTCGATATTAAAATAAATAGGGGATGTCTGAACCCCTAAAGACCCCCTGCGCATGGCCCTGAGACACAGAATTCTATTTCTTTTCCCAGAAAAGAAATTTGGGATCAAAACAGAAAAGAAATTAACAACTAAGCAAAAATCGAAATCGAAGCCAAAATCAAGTGCAAGAAGCAAAGCTAAAAGCAAAGCGGGCTTGAAAAAAAGAAGACATGTTGCCACGCGCGAAGCCCAGACCTTGTGCATCGATTCAAATGGGAATTGGAGCCAATGAAGACATAGAAAAGGAGGAACAAAATGCACCAGGTACCATTCAATCCCAATCTCAGCCAGAGTCAAAGACGCAACCGGTTCCCACTTCGCCAAGAATGAATTGTTCCCCTAGCAACACACGCAACCAGAACATAAATCTAAACACATCTGGCTTAACTGCAAACAAGGAGCCCGCAAGCCAGGTGGAGTCCCCGAGGGATAAAGATTGCCAGCTATCCCCGCGCTTATCTACGGAACCGCCCTTAGTTAGCGATGCGCTGTCAAATTCGGCTAGCACAGAAACAGATACCTCAAATGTGTCACCCCCACCACCATCGTCCCATGGTATTCCAAGCAATGGTGACTCCGACGAGGAGTTGCTGGAGCGCATGCGCGGGGATGCGGTGGGAGAGACAATGTACAGCAGAAGATTTGTGTTGCAGACACTGATGCGTCTCAGCCAGCAGAATGAGGGACCGCTGGGGCAGGAGTTGGAGGATGATTTGTGCAAGGTGTGGGACATGTCCGTCTCGCGGGAATTGGTGACGCTCTTGTTGGAGAACGATGCTATCGAGCTACTTATGTATGCCATCGGTGGCAGTGAGGATGTGCGTCTTTATGAAATCCTTATTGGGTTACTGGGCAATATGTGTGCTCAAGTAGAGTGCGTGGAGCAACTGACCACGAATGCGGATTGGATTGAGACGCTGCTCAAGTTGGCCACCTGCATGGACACCGGCATGCTGGTGCAATTGATGCGAGTATACCAATATATCATGGTCCATGTGATGAGCGGGAAGGAGAAGTTTGCCATTGATTTTTACATTTGCTTTGCCGCCTTTCAGGGCTCAGCCAGGAATCTAGGATTCATTTTGCAGCAATCAGTTAGTGATGAGCTGCTCTCGGCGGCTTTAAAAGCCATCAATGCTGTTCTGGCCAGTTGTGCCATGGTGGAGGAGGAAAATGCTAGCACAGATCTCAATTTAAAGCCATTCGCCGAAGTCTTCCTGGTGCAGGAGCTCTGCGAGGGCATCAACAATGCATTTATGCGTCTCATGCGAGACGACCAGGCCAAGCAGGCCGATGAAGTGAATGGGGCCGTCAGCGACAACGAGGACGAAACAGACGGACTCCCTCCTAGCAACGAAGACACTGATGCCGATGAGGATGCCGACGTAGGCTATACCGCATGTGGACCAAAAATCAGCTGCGAAGTGGAAATCATTCAGACTTATCTCAACATATGCACCATTCTCGTGCAACTGCCAGAAGCTGAGGGCTCAATGGATGTTTACGCTCCAAGCATTATGGACTGCTTGAACCGCATTTTGCAATTCCTACAGCAGCCGATGCAACTGTTACCCCTGGGTGAGCGGCAAGAGGAATATCTTGAAGATTTGGCCCACATTTGCAGTGTAAGGAACGAAGAAACTTTTAAGGATTGGCACTCAACTAACCTCCGTCTTTCTACTTTATATAGCGTCTTAAATATTTCTATCATCGGGATACATTTGTTAATCTCCTTGGTACTTGGTCAAGGCTAAGGCAACACATTAAGGACTATAATGAGAGCAACACCGGAGATAATAAAGGTGGTGATGGCTTCGAAACCGACGAGGAGGACGATGTCTCTTTAGAGCAGTATGTCGAGAATGCTTTTAAGTTGCTTCGCCTTATGGCCTACATGCTGGTTAAGGCGGATTCTACAGTGGATTTAGAAGAGATTATTAAGGTCGATAAAATAGAGCTATTCATGACGTCTCTCAAGGCCGAGCAGGATGTAATCTTCACCAAGGCCTACGAACGTCTGAGCGAGTTTTTAGATGAGGATCAGGGATCGGGCCAAGCCTAAAATTAAAGGATACTCCTTAGAGATCATACCACAGAAAAATGGACTGAGATTGTAGCTTACAGGCACAATATACATATATATATATATATTTGAAATCTTAATCTTAATCTTTGATTCAATTCCCGAATCCAAACTAAGTTGGATTTTTTGGTCCACCTAGATTTTCCAGCCTCTGCCGCAGCATATCACTCCACGATTGTTTTCCGAGCCGGACACCCTTTTCTCCAGTTTCAACGACTAACAATTGATGATCATTTTCATTCTTCAGTAGGAAATTGGTATTATCTTCATTTAGGGCATGGGATACGTGCGCTAGTTCTGCATCCAGTTTAATTACCGTAGCTCTTATATCAATATTAATGTCCTGTTCAATGGCATGAGATATATGAATAACAGCTTCAGTGTCTAGATTATCGGCCACGATCTTGTTTTTCCCTATCAGCTCACTTAGCTGAACATTCAGGCTGCCTCCTTTGGTCACAACATTGAGATTACCACAGAAGCCAGCTAAAAGTATACGAAAATAGAATTCTTTGAAGGACGATGGCGGCACGTGCCAACTTACTCATATTTATCTCGCCCACTTGGTGGACATGCACTTCGCTGTTTTTGTGGACATTATTTAATTCCAGTCGCCCAGTTTGTGTTTGGAACTTTGATTTCTCCACGTAGCAGCAATCTGTTCTGATGTTGCCAGAATGCGTCGAGCAGTTCAAGATGTTGCCCTGAAGCTTGTCCATGGAAATGTGCTTAAAACCATAATATAACAATAACAATAGTAATTGGAGGGGAATCCATTCAATTATAGCTTACCCCATTATGCGTCTCCATTTCCGTTTCTTTCCCCAGTAAGGTGCCTAGGCAAACGATGTTCCCATTTTTGCTAAATAACAATATATTGGTGGCCTTAGAATTTTTAATGGTAATACTACCTTCAGCCTTGACATCAAGGAGCGCGCTTTGTATGCCCTTGACCCGCACATTACCCATGCCTTCTACCATGACATCCGACCTAACGGGTATTTTAACATCACAAAAAAAATGCGAGTTATTTAAATTTGTGTTGTTTAATTTCTTTATCTGCACATTAACTATTTTGTCATCATCACAGATGTCTACATCCAGTGAGACATTTACGTTCTTCACCGAGTCACCATGTAGTTGGGCTATAAGGGCATCGCCGCTTGTATATTGATGGACATCTGCTGGTTGGATGCGCACAAAGAGATCGGAATACACATTGATCCTGGCAAAAGGATTTACATAACGCATTATCTCCTGGTGAACCATGCTCTTAGGGTTTGACATCATAGCGTTGCTTGCCTTAAACTTGGCCTTTTTGGCGTATTGTCGCAGGTTAATGTGTAGGATCTGGGACTGCCAAACGCGCTGCAACATACGCATTATCCTAATATAGTCTTGGCGGAATTTTGTTTGTTTTAAACAGATTTTTGTTCTATTCGCAGTCAGCTGTAATTCTGTGACTTTAATCAACACTAAAATTTATTTCTTCCCCAATTGTAGTCGTTATCCACCACTATAACTTATCGGCTGGCAACCTTGTGGTCAGTCCAATTGGAGTTTTCCACTGAGTTGGGACGTGCATAATACGTAGAAGATTGCTGTCGCTAACAATTAAGAAAGACAAATAGTCAAAAAGCAATCCAAAAACATGTCCGGCAAAGATAGATTACCAATTTTCCCATCTCGCGGTGCCCAGATGTTGATGAAGGCCCGTTTGGCGGGTGCTCAAAAGGGTCATGGGCTGCTGAAAAAAAAGGCGGACGCCTTGCAGATGCGTTTCCGTATGATTTTGGGAAAAATCATTGAGACCAAAACTCTGATGGGTGACGTTATGAAGGAAGCTGCTTTCTCGCTGGCAGAGGCCAAGTTCACATCCGGCGACATAAACCAGGTGGTGCTCCAAAATGTGACCAAAGCCCAGATTAAGATTCGCACCAAGAAGGACAATGTTGCTGGTGTCACTCTGCCAGTGTTTGAGTCGTATCAAGATGGTTCTGACACCTACGAATTGGCTGGATTGGCTCGTGGTGGCCAGCAGCTTGCCAAGTTGAAGAAAAACTATCAAAGCGCTGTAAAGCTACTGGTGGAATTGGCATCGTTGCAGACATCTTTTGTCACATTGGATGAGGTAATTAAGATCACCAATCGTCGTGTGAACGCCATAGAGCATGTGATTATTCCCCGTATTGATCGTACATTGGCCTATATCATTTCTGAGCTGGATGAGTTGGAGCGTGAGGAGTTTTATCGTCTAAAGAAAATTCAGGATAAGAAACGCGAAGCCAGGGCCAAAGCCGATGCCAAAAAAGCCGAGCTGCTGCAACAGGGAATTGACGTGCGCCAGCAGGCAGACAACATTTTGGATGAGGGCGACGATGATGTCCTCTTCTAAGTATTAGCGGGGTCCGCCAACGTTTGTGTGCATATTCCAGCAATACTAATTGTTAAACTATTGTTCTATTGTTTCCATTTTAATTCGCCACAAATACTTATTGTATGTAGCTAAAGTATTTAGTCTATTCCAAATGTAAGAAAACTATGTATTTGTATGTATGTATTCCATTAATGTAGTATACAAAAGTGCTAGCGCGCAAATCATGCATTAAAGTTTTGTTGTTCCATTTAGAACGCGACCATGTTATCCTGCTGCAATCATGAAAATAAAGGAATCTGGATGGAATGGGAAAAATTGGTCAGATGACTTCAATTTTCATACAATAACAATTGCAAATGCAATCACATGACTGTGAACATATGATTTAAGGTCAGATTAGTGTTGGGCAACAAATGTATATAACAGAGAGTTGCCAGGCTGTTTCAAGCAATTACCGTAACGTGTTAATGTTATGTTGCTTCTGTACGTATTGGCAACCTTTAAAGTATAAAAATATAAATAAATTTGGGGACAACCAATACAATTAGATATGCACATGTTTCAGGCTGTAATTTTGGCTGCCGGTCGCGGCACTCGATTGCCCGAGGTTTTAGGCGACGCACCCAAAGCTTTACTGCCCGTGGGTCCGTATCCGCTCATTTGGTATCCATTAAATCTGCTGCAACAACACAACTTTTCAGGTAATTTCGAAAAAGGTGCCACGAGTTTTTACTACAGTTTTCATGTTTCTATCCATTTGCAGAGGTGATTGTAGTGGCTTTCGAACAAGAGAAAGTTGAGATTCAACTTGCTCTTGAACATACACCTCTTAAGCTGAAAGTGGAATATGCCACCATTCCTAATGACAGCGATTTTGGCACTGCTGACAGTCTGCGCTATATCTATGATCGGATAAAATCTGATTTTCTTGTCATCAGCTGCGATTTGGTCAGTAATGTTAAGTTGTATCCGCTGATCAACAAGTTTCGGGAGGACGATGCTGCCTTAGCCATGCTCCTTTTTAAAAGCGGCTTCGAGTCGGATGTGGTGATGCCGGGTCCGAAAAGCAAGCACAAGCCGGAACGAGATATAATAGGCATACATCCTTCCACACAGCGGTTGGCTTTTGTATTCGCGGCCAGCGATTGCGAGGATACTCTGAATATACAAAAACATTTGCTCAAGAACAAGGACCAATTGGATGTGTATAGTCGTCTGACTGACTCCCATATCTATGTGTTGAAAAAATGGGTCATAGATTACCTCCATAGGGTAAGTTCGAAAAATCTTCTTCTAGTGGGAGCATCAATTTTAATACAAATCATTTGTAGAAGGAAAATATTTCCACTTTTAAAGGTGAATTTCTGCCACATTTGATTAGGAAACAGAATGCCAAACGACCAGCTAGGAGTACACTAGATACCACCTCGGAAGTGGGAGTGGTTACCAAAAATGAGGATCACATTTTGCATGTGAGTATGTTCGCTATATATATATATGTACATATATATATATAATTATAATGTATACATAGCTTTCCTATTGAATATCATTGAATAACTTGTTTGTCTACAGTACGCACCCTACTCAGCACTCGATCAGAAGATTACGCAAACCTCCTTGTTCAATCAATCGCTCTCTCATGCTCCTTATCATGGCGATCTGGTTAGGTGTTATGCGATCCAGGCCCCCAAAGATGCAATTGGTATGCGTGTGAATAATACGCTCAGTTTCTTGGCAATCAATCGCAAATTGGCAAGCATTTGGTTGCAGCTATGTGGTGAATCCCATCCACTAATTGCTCCAGGAGCCCTGGTAAAATCTACCCAGACAAAGGAGATTATTGTGGCGGATAATGCCAAACTGTCAGAGAAAACCTCCCTCAACTTTAGTGTCTTTGGCTCGAGTTGTGTTATCAGTCCGAAAAACATAGTCAATAACTCCATCGTTATGTCCAATGCCATTATTGAGGAGGGTTGCAACATTGAGAACTGCATTATTGGTCATCGGGCGCAGGTGAGGAGTGGCTCGGTCCTTAAGAACTGTTTGATTGGACCAAATTTCGTGGTCGAGGAGAACACAAAGACTCAGGCTGTGCATCTATCGAATGCCGATCAATTTATGGAGATCGACATACAGTAAATCTATGGATTGTTAACTTAATGTGGCTTCCTTTATTAACGAATTCAGTTAGAAGGATGATTCTTCTAGCAGGATATTAAATATTACAAAATAGGTACACAAAACTCGCGCTACAATTCAATCCGAACAGTGGGAAGTAAAGCTAAAAAGGGGATAATGGAACCGAATTTATGTGGGTGATGGAACAGAAAGGAGTGGAGGGGGCGACAAGACTGGTTGCTCTTCATCTACTTCCTTCGTTCGTATAGATATTCATCCTCATAGTATCGCGGCGTTGTGGCTATAAACACTTGCGGCCGGCGTTGTTGGAGCGATATGTTAATCTCCTCGGGCGTGCGGAAGACCTGCTGCTGTTGCTGTTGCAGATGCTGCAATTGGGGGGCTGCTGTGAAGAAGCGATATGGCGTCGGCGTCACAGTTGGCGCCAATGTCTGCGGCCGCTGTGGTTGGAGCTGGGCATGATGCAGCTGCTGGTGATGCAATTGCAACTGCGGTTGGATAGTCGTCGAGGGGAGGGGTTTCCGATAAGCCAAAGTAGTAGGCTGTGGTTGAGGCTGATGGCGAATCTGTGTGACGACCTGCTGTTGTGGCTGAGGTTGCTGCTGATACTGGACACGAACTTGGGGCACGTGCTGGGCTTGAACCTGAGGCTGAGGCTGCTGATAAGCCACCACTTGTCTGTGTTGCTGCTGGGGCTGATGCTGGTGCTGTTGAACCCTTGGTCTGGCTGGGGGCAAATCCTCTTCTTCCTCTTCATCGTAGCGCTCGTGTTCGTAATAGTTTTCTGGGAAATAGCGTTCCGAGTAGCGCAAAGTCACATTGGGTTTACTCTGGTGCTCCTGGAGGTTAATGGGTTTGTACAAGTAGTCGTTGACAATGTGGTATTTAGAAGATTGCTTGCAAATATTATCGTGCGATGGTGGCATGCAAATTAAGTGGATTTGATGAAAGGTGAATCCTTCCGGACAGATCCACGAATGCTTCTGGTTTTCCTGGCAATAGTGGAAGACCTCGCAGCTTAACGACTCATCGGCATAGTAACTAAAATCGATTAAATTGTCAAGGGATCCTTTCAAATTGTGTTCCCAATCCTAATACTCACCCAGAGTTACGGTCATTGCAGCTAAAGGAGGATTTGCTCAGCAATGTGGACAGACGATCAGGTTCCTCCACTTCTTCCTCCTCCTCCTCTTCGCTTTCCTCGCTCTGTGGTCTCTTAAGCTGGCTTTGACTCTTCAGATAGTTGGTTTGCGGTTGCTTCCGATTGATGTAGACTTGTCGCGGCGGCTCCTCCTGATCCTCCTCGCTGTATTCACTGTACAAAGGTCGCTGTTGCTGTTGATGCTGCCTGTAAGCCAGGTGTGTTTGGGCCTGCGTTTCAAATTCATCCTCCTCGTCCGTTCCAGCCGCATCATTGACATCCAGGGAACGTGCAGAGAATCCCTTCGGTTGGGCGGTGGTGGCCGAGGCTGAGGGAGCTCCAGTAGCAGCTCCCTGAGTCAGGCCAATGGCTATTGCCAGGACTAGTAGCAGGGTTAAATGTGAACTGAAAAATCAAGTAAACAGAGAGACAGAGATAGAGTTAAAGTCAGCCAATTTATGATATGGGAAACTCTGTGGCAGGGCACAGAAAAACAGAAACAAAAACGCGGGAAAATATTTTGTTGTGGCAACGATGAAATCGATGCTGAAGATGTAGCCACCAACCAAAGAAGGCACACGTTATGCAAGACCAAAGCCAAGAAAAAAAACTTGTTATAAGCAAAGGGTAAGGCAGCGAGGGAACTGGGGGGAAGCAGGAGGGCATCAGAGAAGCGCAAATCGGTGGCCAACCAAAAGTTGAATCCAAGCCAGAGATACCCTTGAGAAGGAGTTGGAAGAAAGAGAATGACCGAATGTCATTCGATAGATAACCGAAATGAGGTCATTGGGTAATAGTCATCACAGTTAAATCACATAATAAATAAAATCAAATATTTTTACTTTTACTTTTCATTTTCTAATTTTTTTTTTGCTCTGCATGCCAATCTCATGTCTTGGCTAAGTGCTTGACCAAAAGAAATGACAACGGGCGGGCGTGCTCTACTCCAGTTACTCCGGACTGGAATAGCTTTTGGTGGAAGGGGCAATTGGTAGGTAATGCGGAGGCCAGGAGGAGGTGAGAAGGGGCATTCATGCGATAATTAAGGCACGTTAATAAAGCAAACTGCGTTATGTAACTGGCAATTCTAGTTGCTAGTACGAGTAATTTGTCAGCCAAGTTGAAGCCTGTTTTTTTTTATTTTGTTTGGCTGCCTTTTGTCGCTGCCGTTGGATGAACCTTTGAACTTTAAATCGCCTTAGGAGGCTGAGCAACAGCAGCTGCTGCATTGTCACTGTCAACGAACCTTTTGCGAAACGATCATGGGAATACTCATGATGGGATTACTCTCAAACAGAGAGTGAATAGTTTCTATATAGATTCTCACTTAGGATCCGGCCTAACAACTTGTTGCCCACTTGCATCACATAATTTCCCCGAGACATTTCCTAGTGCTCTACATACGACCAACTCTCGTAATCTCCAACTAGCCAGCCTGTCTGCCATAAATGGAGAATTCATTGCATGTCTCTGGGACTCAGTCTGGTGTTGGTATGTAGTCCAGATGTGGCACGAAATTGCATCACATACCACTGGGGAGAGACACAGAAACAGATAGAGATACAGAGACGATGCGTTGCATTTGGATGCTGGAAATTTGATGTTGATCTCCTCCTGTCTCTGTCTCTGTCTCCGCCTCTGTCTCCCATTAACCGCAACTGCAAAAGCGGTTTCGGTATATATCTATGTATGTAAATACATACACACGTACACAGATATAAATATATATGAAAGTTTTCTCGAGTCTTGTACAAAAAGTGTGTGTTTTTCTTGCGTATTAGTTTTATGTTATTACTCGAGAGGTGCTTCGGACTATATTTGCTTTTGATTTCCTTAAATGTGTTTTGGGTGGGCTTTATGTTAGGCGGACAGTTTGCAGGTCGGTGACATAAGTGGACAAGTGTCGACTTGCGAAATCCTGCAAGTAAGACCAACATTTTGAGAAGAACATTATATAAAATTTTGCACTTTTCGTAACGCCAAGATGAAGAGAGGTATTAAAAAAGAATGGACATTTATGCCAGAAATAGAAATATTTGATGTACTCGAGGATAAATGTAAATACATATGTAGAAGTGAAAACGAGATATGCAGAAAGGATAAACTACTAAAATAAGATTCAACAGATAACCGAGAGTTAAAATTTCGTTTATTAGAAGTATTTGTTTTCTAATTTTATAATTATCATTTTTCCCTAGATGTAAATGTGTATATTCATTTAGAGTACCAAATAGTTCATTCCAGAACAATATTTAACATATTTCTGGTTGAAATTGATCATCTATATACATATATATATTTTTAAGTGGTTCTGATATATGTTTCCATTCCGATCTACCTCACTAAATTCTTTTCAACAACAAACAAATTGTTTTAAACAATATTAATGCGGCTCTTTTGAAACTATTTTCGCTTTTCCTCTTTGACCTCAACGTGTTATACATTTCCCTTTGCTTTTCCCAATTCACAGTCAATTTGCTCCAGTTTAACACTCACAAGTTTGTTGCCCAAGTCTTTTGTTTTCACTTAGCTAAAAGTGGGGAATGTAGTTTATTTTATAGTTTAATTAAAATACAAGCTCGTTAACAACATTTTTTTTTCACTTATGCAGCCCCTGGAACTGTCATTAAACTGTGTGAAATGCCAGAAGAAAAACCCCGAAATAATAACCAGACCAAAAGGGGCAAAAAAACAACAACAAAAAAACGAAAATAAAATTAAATTACATTGCACTGTTTGTTGTTATTTTTTTTTGCTGTCTGAAATAAAACTTTTGTTAATGTGCGTGCATTTGTAAGGTTGATTTTTAATGTGCTTAGCTGATTTGCTTTTTTCTCTTTTAACCATGTGAATTATGTGATAGTGTGCGTGGCTCTTATAATTGCTTGGCAATGAATTTTATGTGCCGCACATTTTCATTTTTAATTTTTACAAATTTGTTAAACAATTTTTCGGGCATTACTTTTTACAGCTCGACTGAACTGTTGACAATGATAATGAGCAATGCTTTGCTTTCCAACTATATAAAATAATCATCGAAAGCCAAATCGATGAATTTTACTACCAATGGATTTGGTATATATTGCTGTAATGGGGCGTGGTTCACAGCCAAAAGGTATGGCACGCTTGGCCAATTGCGCATTTTTGTGCGTAACTCCGTTGTGTCTATGCATAACTGTAATTCCAAACGCCCCAAAAGCAAAATTGAAATGAAATATTGCGTATACGCCTTGTTGTTATAGTCAGAGTATATTTGATACCTCTCTCTCTCTCCCTCTCTTTCTGTATTGTATGCTTTATATAATACGCAGGTATGTAATTTATCTGAATTTTAGAAAGGACTTTATGATGCAATTGGCTATTGGGCTAGAGATTGTGATCTATTTAGTCGTCATGGACCAAGCCCCAAACAAAGGCTGACTCATAGACAATCGCAGAGAAACAGATGGACAGCATTGGCTTTCTGATTGACATAAATGCTCAACTATATGGTATATAAGTATAATATAAATTATTACACATTAGTGCTTATACTCTCCCTCTTAGACAATGAGATTAGGTAACTGCCAACTATAAACTGTTGCCAGCAGCAATGGAAAACCATACAAAGGCAAAGACAACAAAAAAAACTCCCACGCCAAAAAAAGAAAAAAATTGGAGAAAAAAAACTAGAAGGAAAAGTCAGAGACACGCCAAGTCAGAAAAAAAAAATAAATAAAGCGAAAAGACAACAACAACAAATATTGGACTTATGTATGTGTATATATAAACGTGTGTTTGTATGTATGTATGTTTGTTTGTATGGTTGGTGGGTTTTGAAATGTTTCAAAAGAATATTTCGTGGTTGCCTGGCGGCAGCGGCGACAACAACAACAACAACACAACTACAAATCATTGTTAACCACAAGTTACAGAGAGAACACCAAAAGCCCCAAAGGGGGGCCCAAATCCAAATGCTAATTATTACCAAATCTTGGTCGGATTTTGGATGTGGCATACCCACAAGTTGTACTTACTGCATTTCAAAGATAAAAAATATATATTTTTTTGCTTTGCTTGTATTATCCAATGAAAAATTCTTGAGTTTATCCTTTGTTCAATATCCTTGATGGGGAAAACAATTGACAACACTTCACACTTCACTGTTGACTTTCTTATGTATTGTTAGGGAACCTTTATAGACATGGAAAAGTCTTCACTTTAAATGAAAATGTTGCACTTGCAGCGTTTTGTATCTGCAGCTGCGGCCAACTAACGGTTCGCGCCAGCCTCTAACAACAAAATGAATGACTTTCTTTGGCTTGTTTATGTTTTATACCAAAAAGTTCAAGCCAGAGAGCGAAGACAAAAATCAAACTCTTTGTTTCTCTTCCTCTCTTTGGGCTTGAGTCTCTTTTACGATAATTAACTTGGTCTGTGATATTGCCTTGGGCTCTCTTCATTCGTTGTTTGATATGAATTTGTTGCTGTTGTTGGAGTTGGAGTTTCGTATGGCAGTCATATTCTTTGGTTGGATGCAATAACAACAGCAGCACATACAACAACAATAACATAACTCGGATTGTTGGTGGGCGGAGGGAAATTCGAATCAAGTTCGTTTCTTCAGTCTTTTATTATGCCAAATGACAAATTTGAATTTGGCTACTTAGTCATACATAAATAATGCAAATTAAAAATAATTGATTTTCTACTCTACATGTATGTATGTATATATGTACATACATATATGTATGTACATATGTGTGTATGTATTTATTTATATGCTGATGCATTTGAAACTAGAAGTAAGTAAAGTAATTAACATTTTAGCTAGCTGATTTTTCTCAGCCTTCGTTATTTTTTATTTTGCATTTGATGCTCCCACCGAAACCTGTGCGGCAACTCAATGAAATGCTAAAAGCTAAAACACACACATTATACACTTATACACACACACACACACACACACACACACACACACACACACACACACACACACACACACACACACACACACACACACACACACACACACACACACACACACACACACACACACACACACACAAAGACGCATAGACGTTAGAGGGAATTTGTTTTTGCTAATATGAATTAATTTACAATACTTGCAACAAGTGGGAGAGAAGATGAAAACGAAGACGACGACGACGACGCCTCCAACTTTATTTTAGTCTGTTGAACTTTTGCGTTTCTGTGCCGATGCTGTTACCGACGCTGCTGCTGCTGCTGCACTTGCAACTTGTATCTTTTACATTTTTATTTTGCTTTGTTTTTTTGGCTAACCGCATTCAAGCATTTCAATTTCAATTGCTTTGCGTTCAATGTCTGGACACTGACCGCAGCAACACATACATACATATACCTATAATATATATCGTATATATATATGTATGTATGTATGTATGTATGTATGTATATATTTCTATATAAATGATTTGGCAATGCATGCAAAGAAGCGTAACGCAAAGAAAGTGCAGCTGCTGTGGCTGCTTTTTAAAAAGTGTTTGAAGCCTGTTCACCGCCAATCAGAGTCTAAGCCAGAGTCAGAGTCAGAGCCAGGTGATATAACAAGTTCACATAATTTGCTGGCTTTTCTTTTATTTGGCATATTTTTTTTATTATTATTTTCATTACATATTTCCACTATATGCCGTCCATCAAACGAAAATAAAACTCAATGCACGACTCAAATTTGGTTAATTATTGCTTACTGCACAATTATTCCCAGGGACCAGCCCTAATTATAATTATATGCCATGAATTCATAAATGATTTGTCTGATTAGTCATCTCATTGAAATTGAAAAAGGGAAAGAAACATTTTGAGGATCATTTTATATGTATGAGTGTTTGTATGAGTTATATAGTTTGCTGCCTTTTAGCTATTGTCATCATCATCATAATAATAGAGTATGAAAATTCATTACACGACTTAACTGCTTAACTGGCTGACCATTATGCAAAGTCCAAGTCCAACTACAACAAGTACAACTATAAAAGACACAATGGACACCACCACCAGAAGCAGCAACAGCAGCAGCGATAGGCGGCACGTTTCGAGGAAGTTGATTGTCACAAACAAAAACCTCTCATAATCATAACTGTGTTTTGTGTGTCTTTGCATTCAAGAGACGACGACGACGACGACGACGTCGACAACGACAACGACGTTTATGATGGTCAGGTTCAATGGGAAATTATTATAGACATGGGAGTCAACCAGCAAACGTCAAAGACATAGCCAAGGCAACTACACAGAGAGGAATATGAAAAACTATTGATTAATCCCTGTTCATAACTTGATCAATTGTTGATATTGATAGTTATAGTTAAAATGAATAACAACATTAATACATCGTAGATTTGTATATTCATAAAAGAAATCACATTAGCCATTATTGGATTATTCTTCTTTTTCCAGTGCATGACCATCTGTTAGACAGATTCTCCATTGGAAATTTGCTGTTTGGCTTGAGGAAAATGAAGGAAAGGCATTTGCAATACAATGAAATGTATTTTCTTTTATATGGTAAACACTCTAGAGTCTGGACTTATCTAAACCACTCTTGAAATGAAAGTAAAGTCTAGTCCATTTGAGTCCCATCTTGTGTTTATTGGCCAACTAATTAGCCTTAATGTGAGTCCACAAGTCCATTCGTTATGTCATTTTGCTCTACATTCGTTTTCTCATTTTTGTTTTTGATATTTTGTACAGATTAAGACTTATGTATGATTTCGAAAGAATTGCAATTTAGTTATGATTTCATTGCTTTGTCTCATAAAATATTTGTCGGAATACAGTACTGAAAAAGCGAAAGTAAGTCTCAATCTAAGCGCCTACGTTCTAATAAATGCGGCAAGACAGCTGAAGTTCAAGGTTGCCTGCCTCACTCAAAGAGTGGCGAATTGAAAATTAATTACATCGTCGATTCACAATGAGAGGGGGGAAACGAAACGAAACCAAAGTAAAGTATTAAGTTCTCTGGTTGGCTCATTAATGAGGCAGAAACTGGGCGTTGTTTTTAAATTAGCAGATCATTTAGTTTTGCTCTGAGTTGGCCATAACGTCTGATTAAGTCATTTGTTTCCTACACATGCTGAAGGCATTTGGACTTAGGAGATTGTAAATACGAAAATCAAATTTTAAAGTGAAAACACACTCATATCAGAGTAGATAATGCTATTTATTTGAAACATATTTTTATATTACTTTTATATTTCTTTGAAAATAAAAGTTTCGAACAATCTGTAGAGACATTCAGTAGTGGAAAGAGTATCTAGATTTCAGTCAAAATAATTTTAATGTTTACCTCCTGTTTCTCCTTTTATTTTTTTGGTTTGTGGGAAGCCCGTAGCTTTATTAATGGATGGATGATTAAAGATTTAACTGACAACCAACGACAACAACGGATTGGTCCGCACCCACTCATAGAGTCATAACCAGCAGTTTATTTTACCTGTTTAGATTTGCATTTCACATTCACATAATTTGGCCTAACAATGGTTAAACTTTTAGTGGATTAAAAACGAAGAAAAAAAAATTAACTTCCCAGATGCCGGAACTTGTCCATTTTGGAATGATTTGTAAGTTTTTCTGTGATTTTCTGCTCGGTGGCTGGTTAAAGTTGCCCATGTAGTGCGGAATATATTTCAAAATCTGTCCGGAAATATATAGATAAGTATATTCATAGTCATGAACTTGACATTGGGCAGAAAGAAATGCAAATTGAATATATTAACCAATATCTCATAATTATCCAAAACACAAAAGGAAGGAAGTGCCAATGGGAATCATATCTAATTTGATCTAATTCACTTTCGACTGTAAGTCCAAGTTTCCTAAGAACTAAAAAGAAAAACAAAAAACAAACAAAACACAAATCTTCCCCAGCAACAACAACAAAAGATATAACCTTGACACCTGCCAGCCATTTGTTTGATTCAATTCAAAATCAATTGCAAAGTTGGCCAGGCTTACAGATTTACCAACCCACAAAAGAAAAGAAACAAACCAAATCTGCTTTGAAGCATGAAGCGTGCCCAGCACCTGAGATGGATGCACTGTTGTTACCTATGTTGGAGCTGAAGTTGGAGCTATCTATGAGTATAAGTTGTATGGGGGGGGGGGGCAATTGGGCATGGCTGGCTGACTAACGGGCTCTGCTGCTGACTTGAGGCGTTACCAATTGACGGAATAACAAAAGAAATGCTGAGCCATCTCATCTGGCCGGGGCTAAAGCGGGCTCATTAATTTCAGTTCAAGGCATCGTCTAATTTTTTGTTTCGGGTTGGTATTTTTTTTAACGTTAACTTGCACGTTCCGTTGCCGATTTGTAACAATAAAAGAAAAAAAATTCGCATTTCGTTACAATTTTCATTGTCTTGGGCGCAGTTGAAGTCCAAATTTATCGGCTCGTACAGTCGTTGAGCCAACTTTGAATTACCCTCTAGAATGTGGCCAACACTGATACCCTGGCCACATCTAATACACTGTGTAGGAGTCCTTCTGTGGTCATTAACGAATCTCTCACATATTAATTTGTAATTAATTATAAGAAAATAAGTTGAGTGTTTCTTAGGAAAGTCTGCTGACCAATATATGTGTATAGATACATATATAGATTCATCTATGCCCTCTCTACCAAATGTGTACAGGGTATAGGCAAAACAACAAAATAACCCTCGCTGCCTCTCCCAGGCCAAGCTATTAATTATCACATTTCAGCAAAGTTTTTTTTGTTAGTTGTTTTCATTTTTTTTTTTTGTGACTGTGCACCGCCCTATAATTATTTGTGCAGTTCACTTTAATTACTTCAGATTTATTAAATTGGGTCAGTTAGTGGAGTGAACTTGAATTCCACAGCCACAATTTTGTTTTGCCACTGACTTTAACCGATAAGGTTAACTGATTTCGGTTTATACGCTTTCTGGCAACAACTTGTCTACTTTATCGCAAAGAACCCCCCATTGATAAGGGGACAAAAAAATGGGAGCCAGCCGAACCAGAGACTTGCTGAGGATTGAATACCCTTGATGTGGTCTCCCATTAAAGTATTTATGTACATACATAAATACATACATATATATGACACAAGCTAATTATAGTACTCAATGTATCATACATATATCTTATACTATATCTTGGATATAGTCCTCGTGCCGAATACCCTAAATTTAATGTGCTCTTTTAGCCAGGTACAGACTATAAAAACATCACAACTGGACAAGAAAAGTCCTAGAATGACAATGAACTGATCTCGTAGCGACGATCTCATCTGGTGCAATGGAGTATCTCATATTCGAGCTACTTTGTTCTTATTTAGATTGCAAACATCTTGGAAAAAGAACTATACTCTTTTTGGAAGTGTGTAAAAGCAAATTGTTTGTTTTTAATTCTTATTGGCTATTTAATCTGCAGCGTTTCAGTTGAATTTCTCGATTCTGTGGGCAAAGAGTTTTATAAGTCAATTAATAAGAAGGGAAATGGTAGCGATCGGGCTCTATATATGTCTCCTATTCCTGTTTTTGGGACTTGGTATTATGATTAAAGTGAGTGCACGTTGTTATATATGTACATACATATATCGTTTTTAAAATAGAATCTTCTTTGAATATTTTTGAACAGATTGGACTAATGATCGTTAGTAGAACCGTTCGCAGAGGTAAGAGCCGATTGTGATTTGTTTTTTGTTTACTTGTTGGTGCTTTTTTCTTTCTAAACATTTAGCAATCGATTCAATCGTTTACAATCATTTCGTTGATAAGATAAAAAGGCCTGCGGTTTCGCTAATAAGTTAATAGCTTAAAATTAGATGACATATCCACTCGGTTAGTTATGAAATGGCATTTGTCACATTCAGATTGTTGGTTTAGTTAATTTATTAAATAAATTATAAATAAAATGTCAGAAAGTTCGGCGTTTGGTTACTGCATCATAATTTTCTTATTAATCATAATAGTAAGTAATAGTTTGACATATCTTTATGATCTCAGAGAGAAACTAATTGGTTACATTTGCATTGCAGTTTATTGTTAATGTGTATGTTAAGGCAAGGCGTAAAGAGGCCAGAAGACTGCGGCAGAATAATAATAATAATAATCTTAATCAAAATCTTAATAGATTTGGTAAGCAAACTTACTATACAAGTATTGAAACAAATTATTGGATTATTTTCTTTTTATTTTAAATTTTCGAATGCCCGTTTACACGTTTCAAACATGAGTCATATATGCATACATAAGTATAGATGAACATATTTCTTGTATATTTCCTATATGAACAATTGTTAGGGTATAGAAACTTCGATGAGACACAACTGATAAGATAATGAGTTTAAATTTTGATACGAATAAATGAGAATTTAGTTGTTAAACATCATTCGTCATAGACCTTCCAAAGTTAGAAATATTACAGATACTAATACTAATATTATAACTTAATTGAAATATCTTGAATCTGTTCTGTTAAAGTGAATTTGACTTTTACGAAGGAACGTTTCAAAATCTGCGTGTGGGAACAGCTGAAACTGAAACAGTCCCATTCTAATTTTGCAATATTACATCAAATTTATGCTTACAGGATTAAAGCATTTGGTCTATAATTAGAATTAGATTAGCTTGAAATGCCCAGCAATTTCTCAGAATCTCTACACATAGTATATACATAAATAGGGACTATAGTATATATTTGTATTATATAGTGTCTGTGATAAATGACGCAAGGCTTTATCTCATCTTATCGCTGAGTAGCGCTGCTTATCAACTTGATTCGTTTTAGTTAATGTTTTTGCTTCAGCTCATTTGCATACAATTGTTGCTCATTGTCAGATTGAAATGACTTTTGTGGAGTATTACTACTTTATATCTTTTTTTTTGATATTTCTTATATTGTTGCGGGTAAGCAAAGGGACTACTATCCTGCAAGATATTTATTTATTTACCGAACTAGCCAAACTGATTTGTTGATCCCTTATAGACCTATGTTTGCCCACACTACAAATTGAAAGAAATTATTTGTTGTTTTGGCAGTGGCCAAAATTCGACAGGTAAGTCAACGGGATTATAGTAGCTTAGTAGCTTTCAATCATAACTGTTTTCGGTATGAAAACTATATCAACTAAATTCAAATTGAATCATTGATCAATTTTCAATGTACACGGAGTTTTGGTTGTGTGGCCTTTTTCTATTGATTATTCTAACTCTGGTGGCAAGGGTAAGCCCATACATCATGTGTACTTCCCGATTTCAAGATATCTCTCTATATCTACTTATGTACATATGTCTATCTCGCTCTCTTAAGGAGTGCTATCTGTTTGTCAAATTGAAATTGGAGGAATGGAATATGCGCGTCTATGCCCGCCTATTGCGCCATGAGATGATGTTGCGTTTGGCCATTGAGGGTAAGACTTTACCCCTAGAAAAGTAATAAATACATAGACTCTTGGTTCCCAGTCGTCCTAAAGCTTCAAATCCATAAAAAAAAAGCTCAGACCTCGATAAGATAATACCAAAATACACACACATGGGGGGGCATAAAAGTGGGTAATTCTCCAGAATGAAGAACAAATGAGTTTGTTAACTAAAGTATTTCTACGCCACTTCTCACATCAGTTCTCTGCTATAACCCCAATCAGTTCAGTTCGGTTTTGCTAGGGAAAATATGTATCTAACTGACTTGTACTATATACTGCTGATGGTTCTATTAGTGGCTGTTGTAAGTGTGTAATCACAAAATAAAGCACTTCTTTTTTAAATTTAATGCTAACTTTCATTTTGCACTCGAACAGTTGTGCTACAAGAGCATACGGAATAATGCTTCCGGCGAATACGACGAAGAAGCTTCCATAGCCCCTCCTAGTGTTCGTCTAGAAAACACAGGTGCGTATTCTTAACACTGAGAGAAAAACTGTGAGATAAATGGATCTCTTGATTCTTTTTCAAGTATGTCCTAACTACAGAAGTTTCTAAGTGTCATTTCCAATTATCAGAATAATTGCTCGTAGTGTAAATCTAGATGACTCCGTACAAAAGCCCGAGTCAACTCGACATTACGAATTTTGAAGTGTTATATTGTAGATACATATTTCAAAATTTGATTATGACAATTTACAAATTTCGGTTACATATTTGGTTTCACTGCCTTTTTTATGGAACCTCTTGTATTGTTATATTTTTTACTTGCCCTTCCGGAAATGTTGTGCTGTTAATTTAAAAAGATAATGCATTTGTTCAGTGCAAGAGTTCTAATCGTCGTTGCTTGATAAAGTCAGCCCAAAAATCTATATTTCATACATAGACATACACAGAGTCATTCGTTTGTGTTTATGTATATAAATAAAAGATATACATACATTGGTAATCATTGACTTGCCCAAGCACCGATAAGAGTAGTCCGTGTTAACGCAACTTGGCATGCCAAATTGTTTTTGCCATTTTAGTAAAGTTTCTTGCGCGATTCAGTGGTAAACTCAATTAAGTTTTTTATTTTTAATATTATTTAAAAAGCGCCCAATTATGTGCTCGTATATAAGTATGTATATTGGTTGGGGTCTAATTTTGGTTATTGTTGCCATTCTGTTGCGCGTAAGTTGACTCGAATATGGATCCATTCCTGTTTTATTTGACTCTTAGTTTTGGTATATCTTAGGCGTGTTGTCTTTGTGCCGAGTATAAAAACGTTGTAACGGAACCACCGCAGGGTCGGAATCGAGGGTCTGGTCCTGGTTCTCGTCAGCCAGCACGTGTGATTCGAACTATTCGCATAGATCCACCTGGCGGCGCCGATGTAAGCCTGAATACAGGTGAGAAAGCTCATCCATCAACAAGAAACAAAGATACATGAGCTCTTGATGTGATTAAAAGATAAGATATCGCGTATGCCATGTTAGGGTTATTCAGTTGAAGCGCCCCGCCAATTTATAGTTATGACAATTTATAGTTTGTTAAGGGTGTGAAGCACCCTTGCGCTAATTGAAATCAGTGACTGTCATTGTTAACCAGGAAAACGTTGCTTCAGTTGCCTCCTGGTTTTCCATAATGCAACATTATGTTTGGCAAACTTCATTGGTATGAGTTCAGTGTGTTGTTAATTATATTTCTGGTCATTGTCTATATCTCTGTGAGCGTAAGTCGATAAAGAGTCGATGACTAACTTACTCAGTTGAACGGAAACGAAATATTGTCAAGTAGTTTTCTTTCGTCCATTTTATTTTTTAGAAATATGTGTGCAGAAAATGGAAAAGCCGCCAACCTGCTCATACAGTTAGTGCCCCAATGAGAAGTTTCAGTGTTTCCTTTCCCACATCAGAAATGTTTAGTGGGCGACTCAGTTCGATGCCAGGTGAGCAGCAGCCGTAAAACTTGACATTGAAACCATTCAAAACTATTTTGGAAAACTTTTTTTGCGACTTTGCGACGTAATTGTTTTGGTTATTTGTTTTCCCCTTGTGTAACAATAAATTTATTTGTATTTCACATGGCATTAACTCAACTTGGTTTGCCCTGAATTAATTAATTGCTAATTAGCAAGTTATGTTAAATGCTTCCGCATTCAAGGAACTTAATGTGTATTCTTTTAAGGTATTAAGTGTTAACTAAAGTATTTAAAATAGTTGTTGAAATGGATGCAATAGCCGAGAAGACATAGTCCGCACTCGGCTTACTCTTGTCAGTTTATTATTTGTCATTTAGTGATAGATCAGTACAACAGAGAGAGAGAGAGAGAGAGAGAGAGTGAGAGAGTATAAATATTATAAAGGAGCATTTATATAGGAGAATTTTCGGTGCCTTTTAATGGCCACCTTAATTTGGTCGCAGAGAACGTTATTTCGGGATAGTAAGAAAGGGCACTAAATCACAGAAATCTTTGACAATTATAATTGTCTCATAATCCACTTACAAACGTAATAAATGTGTTTCAATCTTCGAATTGATAACCTATCAGAATTTAATTTTTATTCTGAAATCTTTATTATTTTCCAAACAATAAATCGATGAAGGCACTGTATACTACTTCACTCAAAACTGATTTGCCAGGCGAAAAAGATGCACCCAAAGAAGTCATTAATTTTTCTATAGACCTCGTTTAATTAATATGTTTTATAAATATTTTTTCATTCTAATTATTTTATAATAATTGAAAGTATACAATATATATTATACATAGAAATAGTGTATACATATGTATGTACATAGGTACAGGGTGTTCCGATTCCGATTTTATTGGCACTTACTAACAAAACTCAATTCAATTAATTATCATCTATAGTAATTTTCGATCGGTTGTTGAACTTGTAAGTCACGCCTTTGTCATTATATTTAATCAGAGTTGTAGAATTGCATAAAAATATATATACCTAAGTATGTATTGGTACTATTCTTTTATATGGGCGGCTCATACATATAACATTTCGTCACATGCAATTCTCTCCGGCCTGTTTTGTCGTCATTTTATCTTATCACATTCTGTGGTTATCAGCACTCCCGCCTCACCTGCTTCGAACAAGTCAACTAATAAACAATCTGTGATAAGTTTCCGTTCCAGTTTCATTCCCACCTTCCAGCATTTTCCAATATTGTGATGAATGAATAGTTGAACAGTTGCCCGACGACCTTTAGATGAAGCGAATCCCAATTGGAAATCGAATCTGAATATCATTTGTATCTTTTGGTAGACCAAACCGCGCTCGTTTTATCAAATGTGAGCAATGAGAGATATTTTTGCCTATTTTTCGGGCTTTTTTTTAGTCTTCATATCCTGTGCCGTGCTATGTTGTTGCATCCGTTTTGTCATCTGGGCTTGCTACGAAGTGTGGCGCCCACAACGACAACGAAGCGAGCAGCAGCAGCATTATTCTCGTCGCCAAATTAATCGGGGTAGGTTTTTTACTATATGTGTACATATATCAAAGGATCGTAAATACAAGTCTTATCGGGTCGGAACAGTTGTCTTATTTTATTTTTTAAACCAACAACTAAATATTAATAGATATATGCGATTTAAACATCAAATCCAAAATGAAAAAGGATTAATTTTTTGTGATTTTCATTCATTTAGTTTTTGTGAATGTCTATCATTTGAGTCAGGATCTTAAACGTCATTGTGTTTTTGGCATTATTATTTAGTATTTTATTTTTTAGCAATCTTATCGCCAATTTGTGGTTTCCTTTATATAAATTAAAAGTTTAAGAGCGATAAGCCTTTGAATTTTATTAACTTGGCCAATCTAGATAGAAAAGTTGTATCGCTATTAAAGTTCTCAGTGTGAAGTGACTGTTCAAACGAAACGCTTGAAATTTACTCGTAACGACATAATGGATATATTTATTATCTATGTCGGTGTATTCTTTATACTTTTCCTGATCATGCCAATTGTGTATTTTTTTCTACAGGTAGTTTCAATTTTTGAAGATCTCCATAGTATGCATTTGATTCCTATTTTTCTCCTCTCTTAAAAGTTTTTGCTTTGGATTATCATAAACAAATGCTGTGGTACAAATAGTCAAAGACCCTCGGATCGTCGTACGCGTGATATTACTTTTGGTATGTCTATGGTCACATTTGTCCGATTAGTTTACATATATAAAGTAATATAGCTTGATAAGATTCATATCGATATGGGCAGAAATTGGCAGTGCTAATTGGCTATTGAAGCGTTCCGATTGTGTTTTCGCAAAATAGTATAGTGTACACAACGAAATGAATAAATTTCTGATCCTTTTATTTATATTATTTCTTTTTATTATACCACTGATTTATTGTGGCCTACAGGTAGGGTTTAAATGTTCTTTCTTTCGTATAATTCGCTAACATTTGTTCCGATTAAGTATTTGTTATGGATTATTCTAACCAAATGCTGGCGCACTAGGCCTCCGCCCCGCTCCTATGGCATGGTGAACCAGGATCGTTCTGGTATGTATGTACGTACATTCGTTTTTAGCCATGACGGAATGGGCCATAAAACTAGGAGTGCTTTATTGACGGGATACGAGTATCTATGCAGACTTGCTTGTTGGTTGATAAGGCGTCCGGCTGGTTGTATTGTTTGGCTTTGGTTAACGATTCAGACATTGCCAATTAAATGGGAGCACGATAAGGCCATTTGGTTTAGTCTGTTTAGTGAGTTCGTTGCAAAATATGGGTGCTGTAGTAACATTTTTTCTGCTCCTGATTGTTGGATTTGTGGCCTATATAGTGCTGCAGGTAAATCTCTCGAGATTCCATTATCTGAATTCAAAATAACAAAATTGACAACATTTTACCATCAAGTGTGCCGTTGTTTGGATCATTAGATGTTTATGTCCGAGTCGCAGTCGGTCGATAGCAACACCAACAACAAATGCGGTGGATATGTCCGAGTGTAAGTTGCGTCAGATTATTGACCTTCTACAATATATATGTATGTATGTACATATATATGCTGTTGTTATTGTTGTATATATGTGTAAAGTATATTGGAACGTACACAACATCAACATTTAGAATAGAGTTATCATAATGCGTAGGTTGGCGATCATTATTTCAACATTGTTGTGTTAGGTGCAATCTAATCAGAGAAATAGTACTAGAGAAGTCCCCTGTGTATGCCTTAACTTTGATTAGTCCACATTGACATCGCTTGGTTGCAAGTACCGGAATGGACCCAGCTCCACCATGAATTGGAGTAGCGAATTTGGCATCAATTTGGCTATTTATCTAGCCATAATTGTTTTCTTCTTCTGCATACTGCCCATTTTGTGCTTCTATGTGCGTATTGAGAATCGAACTCTGGCCAAGATCTGCCCACCGCGTCGACGACACCATGAGCAGCAACGGCAGCGACAGCGCCAGTGGCAGCAGCAACCAGGAATTGGTGCTGAAATTGGTAACGTGTGCCGTGAGCTGTGTGTTTATCTAATCGCTGACCAACTAAATAGGTATCGGTTGGCTGATTGGTTAAGAGGGTCGAGCGATTATTTTCGGCAATAGACTTTTGGTCGTAAGGCGAGAAAGAGCAGCAAAATGACTTTGACATCTAATTTGATTGTGGCATGTGGTTTTCTGTTTGCCATTTTTCTTATAAGCCAACTTATATACGTATGTAATTAGCCATTGAGATTAGACGAGTTGCGATTATAATATTGTTTTTTTGTTCGTTTCGTTAGCTATCCAAGCGCAAGTACGACTCCATGTTGCTGAATCAACATCGACGTCGGGAATTGGGTACATAAGTCAGCGATAAATTCATTCAGTTATACATATAACTATATATATGTACATCTTTTCTTTTTCGACACTTCTCTTTAGATCGTCAAGGTACTGTTTACAGCGTTCAGGAAGAACGACCGCACAATCGTTATGGAGACATATTCTTCATTGAACCAGGGAGCGAGGAGGCAAACCGTATTCGTGAACAGCTAGAGAAGGATGAAAAGGATTTGCCCAGCTATGACGAGGTAATGCGTATGTGCAATTTAACCACGCCTACAGCAGCAGCAGCGATACCGCAAACCCCACAGGCTATCGATGTGGATTCAATTGGAATTGCAGCCCTGCCGGCTCCTCCATACTCGGAGACAGATCCCCATGCCAGCTCGAGCCAGGCTTGTGCATCCGGCACACCCACACCGCACCCTACTCAAGCCATCTCTATTGAACCATCGACATCCCGTGCTGCACAGACTCCAACTAGCATAGCACCTGTGACTATGACAGTATCATCGACCGTATCCAATACGGAAGTCTAAAACTATGTGGGAGTAACAATCAGCTGCCGTTGTCCCTGTGCCACTCTAAGCCACACTATTACCAAAAAGATTGTGTGTGCTTCAAATTATGTAATGAAAATGTGTGATTTTAATAAGTATAAATCGATTTAAGCACTAGATATTAGAGTTCCATTTGTGTAAATATATATTTATACAGTTAAGGCTGCAATAAAATACTTTAAGTGAATCAAATTCAAGAATAAATATTGCGTTGCTAAATTAAAGACTGTTGTAACGATAGGATAACATTGACTTTGTTTAATTAAGACCTTTGTCTTACCTTAAACGTTCAATTTAAAATGTTATATGGCTATTGGGCTTTTATTATAGCTCACAAGAGTATGTCTGGTTCTTCAAAACAGTTGTTATAATTACCAAACCGTAGATTAAAATATCATTGTCAACTTTCTAAAAGTTTGAGAAGTTTTAATGATTATTTCAACCATTTTAAAATGTTTGTTTTTGAAATACTTGTATTTTATTTCATTCTTTTTTCTTTTAGCATTTTTATACCTTTGTAGAGGTTATAATAAAATTGGTCAGATGTAAGCAACGCATAGAAATATACATATATTCTTAAGTAGTATACTAATGTAATATGCTTTCGATTATTTTATTTTGCTTTTCATTTAACATTTACAGCATTCATTTTTAAATTTTACATTCAAACCTATGGGACAAAGAAAGTATGTAATTATATAGTCTAGACTCTAGAACTACAAGGAGGAACTACCGAAGTTACCTACTTTGATATTTTTTAAATATTGCGGTTTATTGAGTTATTATCAGTGTCCGTATTTTTCGATGTGACAGAAGCTGGTCACACTTATCCTTGTGCTGCATGAATTGGAATAAATATTATTTTGTTTATCATCGTTAATTGCACTTTGCACGCCAGGATGAGTTCGATAAAGGTTAGAAATTAAGCAGATCACTTTTAGATACTTAATCTTAATTTTAGATTGAATTTACAGTGCAAATGCGTAGAGATGATAAAAATTATGCCGATAATTTAAGACGAGCCCTGGAGAACATGGGACAGTTGGAGGAAATTGATGTGGAAAAGGGCCGCGTGATAATTAAAACTACAAGACCGTGGTCGGAAGTGCAAAACAAAATCGAAAGCACCGGGCACAAGGCTGTTCTCTCCGGATTTGGTGGCCAGTCCGCCGTAGCCGTTATCAATACAACCGGCAGTGTGGTTGATCGGACTCCTATTCAGGGTGTTGTACGCTTCACTACCATAACAGGCGACAAGCCTGGTGTAGTTGTCGATGGCGTAGTAGACGGCCTACAACCGGGGCAGCATGGCCTTTTTCTTTCAGAAAGTGGTGATATTTCTAGCGGATGTGCATCTGTAGGACAACCCTATAATCCTCAAAAATCCCCACCGACTGATCGTCCCGTTGGTGATTTGGGACATATACAAGCAAATCAAGATGGCAGAGCCACGTTTCGATTTGTAAATTCAGTTTTAGATGTCTGGGATATTATTGGAAGAGCCATTGTTGTTGCCGAAAGATCCAACAGTTCAGGAAATGGCCCCAGCGTTCCTTACGATTACAAGTTGGAAGAAAGGTAATGTTTCTTTAATTTTACTTATTTTTAATCGTTATGGATTACTTATGTTTTTGTTATCAAACAGAATTGCGTGTGGCATAATCGCCCGTTCAGCTGGAATACTTCAGAACTTTAAGAGGATTTGTGCCTGCGATGGGGTTAGTCTTTGGGATGAACGTAACAAACCAGCAGCTGGGAAGGAGCGGTCACAAAAATTATAATTCCATTAAAATTTTTGAGTAGTCTCTTAAATATATATATGTATAATTTTTGTCGTTAATGTTAATCCAATTCTATTACTGCACCCTTACGCTTGGCATCCGCCTTCAATTGCGACAAATGAGTTCTGCACTTAGTTTTATAGGACTGGACCAGTTTGCCACCCGGTGTAATGGCAATAGCCACATGAATCTGCAATAATTGTACCAAATGATGTTAAATTGCAGTTTTCTGTCTGCAACTGTTGTAGAACTGTCTATAACATTACCTCGAGGTATGCCAGTTCCTGTTCTAGGTGTAGGGAATCATTTAGCATATTTAGAACTACATGAAACCTATTCATGTCCAAAAGGTAAGACATCTCGCCTATATTTTGTTTGTACCACTGCGCGTAATTCTCCAAATTTGTTTGCAAATCCATGGTTGTTGCAGTTGTTGCACGAGCCGTAAGCAGGAAATGTAAAAAAGAACTCAAGCAACCGTTGCTGGCCGCATAAAGGAGGCGACTTTTAAGGTATTCTATAACATAAATCAAAGATTTACAAAAAGTAAATTACATTATTAAACTTTTACTTTTGATAAAGGCTTGGGTCTCTGTTTGTCCACAACTGGCTATCGACTGAAGAAGTATTAGATAGAATTTCCATTCCTTAAAATTATCCGCAATGGACTGCTTAAATAGATAGTTGAGGGCTTCCTGCTGATGATTCGCCAATAACTAAGTGGTGAAAAGTAAATAATGTATTTCTATTTAATTTTTTACTTTAGAAATAATTACCTTTGCACTAAGAGTTCTGATAAAAGTGAGTTCATCGACACCTTCATTGATCCATGAGCTGAAATTGGCAAAAGCCTCGCCGATTTCCGTCGAATGGTGCAGCTCCAACAGAACCCCCAAATGCATATGCACACACACACTCAAGGCATCAGTGGGTAACGATTGGGATAATGCCTCTACATAGGTTAAGTTGGTGATATTTGGTCTTTGAACCAAGCCCATAAAGAGATTGCGTAAAGCATCAATTAAGATAGATGTTAATATCATGCCATACTCGGAATCTAGCGAGAAGTAAATAGATTTGTAAGGTATCCCAAGAGATAATATAGAATATATCAAACGCATTGATTACTCACCGTACGCCACGGACGCAAACAGATTTGAAAGCAGCTCATGTTCACTCTCCAAAAATATAATCAAATCCACCTGTAGCTGCTCGGAATTTTGTTTACTTAGAACATATTCAGTGGCTGTGAGGATGCGCAGTTGCTGCAACTGGTTGAGAACCCGAAAGCTACCAACATTGGCTGGTAGATGGCAAAAGTATTTTGCAGCCAAAAGCTACATAAAGTTTATTGAAAGAATAAATCATTACATTGACTTGGAGACGATTCCAGTCCCTTACCCTTTCTTTAGCATCAAGACACTTGACCAGTTCCATAAACTCCTGGCTTTCGCCTGTTCCTGGTTTTTGAAGTTCACATTGTGAGTGTATTGTCCTGCAGATTAAAGCAAAACTATTACTAACATTGGACAAGTTCATTGTGTAATTTTTTTATCGTTCCTTAAGTGAAAATTATACTCTTGGCATCTTCCATTATTAATGGAATAGTGTAAACAGGCGGTTAAATTTACAAGATCAATATTTTTAATGTTATCCCAGCTATCGATAGTTTTTATCGAATTTTTTTTATTTTTTGAAGGAAGAAATACTTTTCGTAGATAGGAAACATCATCAGGAATTTGATGAGGCCAAACAAGTATTTGAAGAGCATATATGAAGCGTTAGCCTGGCTCTGATATACTATTTGCGGTAGTGCCCTTGTTTTCCATGTTTTAGTTCTAGCATAATTGTTTATTATACCCTTTACCTACAGGGTTAACGGGTATATTAAAGTCGCTAAAATGTACATATGTATGTATGTACATACATGTATGTAACAGGCAGAATGAAAATTTTCCGACCCCATAAAGTATATATATTCTTCATCAGTATCAATAGCCGAGTCGATTGAGACATGACCGTCCGTCCATATGAACACCTTTTAATTGGGCGATTATTTTCGTGGCAATAATATTTAACGAGATGCTTAGGATACAGATCGTTCCCAAGCAGTGGAAGATGGCAGCAATCTTAAATATTCATAAACTGGGAAAACCAGAAGACGATCCTGAGTCGTACCGTCCGATAGGTCTCCTGCTCTCCTTATCTAAGGTGTGGGAGAGACTTATTGCCAATCGACTAAGCGGTCAAATTAATGAATCCCTAATCTTGCCAGACCACCAGTTCGGATTTAGGAAGGGACATGGTGCAGTAGTGCAAGTTCACAGACTTTCGAAACACATCCTACAGGCGTTTGATGACAAGGAATACTGCAATGCAATCTTCATTGATATTCAGCAGGCATTCGATAGAGTCTGGCATGCTGGGCTACTGAGCAAAATTAAAAGTTTTTTCTGCTGTACTCTATATATACTGCCGATATGAAATGTCCCAGTGAGCACAATATGGAGGCTCCAAGTAAGGCCACGTATGCGGACGATGTCGCTGTGTTGTATAGCTCTAAGTGTCGCTACCAGGCAGCGGATGGGATTCAAGGGTATTTAGATGGACGGACATGTCTCAATCTACTTCTCTATTCAAACTGATCAATATATATACTTTATAGGGTAGGAAAATTTTCCTTCTGCCTGTTACATATGTACATTTTAGCGACTTTAATATACCCTTTTACCCTATGGGTACAGAGTATAAAAACATACTCATAGAAAATACAGAAATATATATTATCTATACAAGCAATATTATCAAAACGCCCCCGGTTAATGATAACATAAGGTTTATTTAGCAATTCAATGTCCTTTTTCCGAGTTCACAAGAACAATATTGTGTATTTAAATCGGTTAATTAAAATTAATTATACTTTTGTTTTAAACTTAATTAAATGAAGAAATATTACTTGAACAAATGTGCAAGAATTCAGTCGATCTTGCCAGACTTTACTAGAAAGTAATTAAACTAATAGGCAAATTTACAAAATATTTTTAAAAATTTTAAATTTCTTCCTTACAGGGACAACAATGACATATTTTGTTGAGATTACATAGTTGAAGAAGGCGAAGATAAGGACGAAGTTGCAGATGACCTGCGCAGGCGAAGCCGACGGCGCTTAGTTCTTGAGGAATTGGAGCCGTCGCTGTCACTGCTGGTACTTTCACTGCTAGAATCGCTAGATTTTCGAGGAGGCGCTGGCAGTGGGCTTTTGTTGGCTGAATTTTCGTCCTCATCGTCCTCGGGAAGTTCATCGCTGGAGATGTTCTCATGCATGCGATATTGCTTGGGCAAATGGGACTCAGCTTCGAGTGGAGCCGAATATTTGGGTCGTTTGGCCTTGTCATCTTGGTGTTTGTCCCCCAAGGATCCTTCTTGGTCAATTTCGCTTCCCGTTTGCTTTTTAATGCTCTTGGCAATCACTCGCTTTTGATGATCTAACTGAGGAAAGAGATCCCGCGAGTTTTCCAACGCCTGCTTAGCGGCATTCATCTCCGCCTGCTGTATGGACGAACCACTAGAGGTGGCCAGACGCTTAGAGCGAAAATAAACGGCAACCTTGTATACTCGAGTGTTGGTGGGTCCACTAGCTTCCACGACTTTATAATAAGGTATGTCCGGCTCTCCTCCATCCATTGTACGGAGCGTAAGGCAGCATTGCTGGAGCTTCGACTTTGGATCATTCCAATCTTGATTCATGATAAACAGTTGAAGGCGTGGAAACAGGCAAACATGACAAAACTGCTCACAATAGAGCAACCCCTTGTCCACGTAAAGAGCGCCGAGAAAGGCCTCTAAGAGATCGGCACGATCTTTGGTCTTTAGATCGGCCTTGGGATTCGCATAAACAGCATATTTGGGCATGCCCAGATCATCACAAACCACAGCCTGAGTACGATTGTTGACCAGGGAAGAGCGCAGTAGCGACAAGTGACCCTCGTGATGTTCCGGGAAATGACGATACAAATATTCTGAACAGATCAATTGCAACACAGTATCTCCCAAGAACTCCAGACGCTGATTGGAGCCCAAAGTCAGATGGGTAAATCCTATGGAACGATCCGTAAACGCTCGAGCAAGCAATCGGATGTGCTTGAATTTGATCCCAATAGAATCCTCAAATTTAGTTAGCTCTTTGAGGACACGGTAGGAATCAATACAACTGCGATCACCTAATGGCTCTTGCTCCTGCAACGGATGCTCGGGTAGATTTTTCCAGATGTTCAGTAGCTTCTCGTCTTGCCGGAAGAGGGCATCAGTAAACACTTCGTCGGCTACCTTGATGCCACCATCCAATAGCAGGGCTCCCATTAAAGCCTCAAAGCAATTGGCCATTGCATGGCGTAGCTCCAATTCGTGACATAAATCCGAACCATGTGCATACAGCATAAACTCCTCCAGCTGTAGCTTCTTAGCCAGCAGCGCTAAATGCTGATTCTGCACTATGGCAGCGCGATAGGTGGCCAAACCTCCTTCCTCTAGCTCAGGGAACATAAAGAACAAGTGTATAGAACTAAGAAACTCCACCACAGCATCGCCTAGGAACTCCAGACGTTCGTTGTGGGTTATATTGGACACCGTCTCATGGTCTTTTCCAAATCGGGACATAATGCTAACCAAAGTATTGATGCCGCGCTTTCTTGTGTTCATGTAATGGATCTTCCGATCTCCGTATTCTGGCTGGCGGATACCACAATTCGTTAATGAATTGCGGGCATGATCTGGATTAGTGCCATAGTTTTCCTTATAAGACGGATGAGTCAAAGCCAGCTGCAGAAGGTAGCGATTTTTAAAATGATAGCCAATGCTCTGCTCCAGCAGATCTAGAGACTTGTGGAAACGCAAATGACCCGTCAGAACGGGTATTAACATTGCGTGTTGAACAATATCACACATGATCCCTGTACGGTAGAATCCCTCCGAACTAATGGCTACCGTAATGTTACGTTTCATCCTTCCCTGTGTGCGCATCTCTTGCAGGCGTTGTTCCTTATCTTCCAGCTTGCGTTTATCCTTGAACGATGGTTTCGACATATTGGCCATCAGGTGACGAAATTTTACATATTCTCTCCAAGCCTTTTGATATTCTGGATTACCAGCATAACTCAGCTGTGGCGGACGAATCCCAAAATGAACTATGGCTGGGTGAGAGATTCCCGTCTCAAGGTCCGAACACTCAGGCAAATCCGAATTATTGCGATCCAACTGATCCACACGCAGAGAGCATGGCTTGTGACCAGGTTTGGTGACCAACATTCCTTTTATAATGTCCACATAGTTCTGCCACTCGTGCTGACTAATTTGATTCAGATGGAGCAGCTGTTGGCGTTCCACGAGTTTGGCTGAGTTATCAAGTAGATACTTGAGTACTTCGCACATAGCCAAAACTTCTTTGCCATTATCTGGAAGTTCCCGGACAAAGCGTGGTAGGAAATGAAATGCTGGACAAGATTGATCATCCTTGGTGTTTGCTCCATGGGGTAACAGATCAAAATCCACTAGTTCAAGAAGCTCGTGGAATAGATATTTAACTGGCGGAAAGAAACAAAATGGCTGATATTATTTCTATTAAACGAATATAGACTTGATCAACATACAAAACAAATCCAACTCATGGATGGTAAAGTTCTCTGGCATCTTCTCCTCGTCATACTCAATAGTGTACTCAATATTGAAACGGATTACCTTACACACAGGAAGGTCAGTGAGACGGACATGGGAAAGTAGAGAAAATCCCTCAAACAAAAACTCGTGCTCATCGTGCTTGATGATTGTCGGGGTCTTAGTCAGGAAATTTGTAGGTGGGGAGATCGTGATGCGATAGTGATACAAGTGCCCCGCATTGTTGGTATCTTTGTCGCATAATCTATACCCCGTCTCTCCGGGATAAATTCCATGACGTATCCCAATTCGCCGGGACTTGGCTGAGCAGCGACACAAGGGACCATCGTTCATTTCGCCGGGATCGTTGTGCCATAGATCGGCATGAACACGCTGCGGATGTTGCACTTTACGCGACAATTCCTCCATGCAGCAATCCTGCTCAATCTTAAAGGCATCTTCATCCGAATCGTCGTCCGAGGATGACGAAGAGCAGGCCTCTGACTTGTGTTTGTGGTTGCACACCCGTCGTCGGGCTTTTCTTGGTGGCGGCACGTAGACAGGCAAAGTTTGCCGCACTCGATCCGCACGCTGTAGTAGCTCGTCGTCAAAGAGAGCGCAAAGCTTTTGAAGTCGAACTCTTCCTTTGACCTCGTTCTCGTTTTTTGTACGCTCATAATAAAGCTCAGCAGGGGATGAACGTACCCAGGATTCAGCTGGGGCCTCAGCTTCGCTGAGAGCATTCATTTTCTTAATATAATCCTCCGGTTTTTCGCAATAATTGGAGCACCATTGGCGCAAGAGGCGGTCCCTTTCTGTTTCTATCTTTTGCTTGGTCTTCTCCACTGGTTCGCTTCGCTCACGATAGCTGCGGGGGACGTAATCCTGACTTCTGCTTGTATAGTGATGTGAGCGAGAGGGTCGTGACTGGTAGTAACCTCCGGCGCCGGCATGCCGTTGTTCATAGCGTGGACTGTAGTTATAGCCTGAATAGTGACTATAGCTTTGGCTATAGGAATGACGGGGATTGGGTGGTCGATAATTGGCCGTATATGACCCATAACGTTCCTGGTACTTATAACTATCATAGGGTGAATAGCCGGCCTGTCCATATTGGTCATAACCAGAAACCGGCTCCTGTCCATACGTCGATGACGTTGATTCCTGGTATTGGTAGGTCTCATATGAATAGGTTGCTCCTTGCTGATAGTTATCATAGCTTGGCGCAGCACTTGCTGGGCTACTAGCAGAATATTTATAGTAACCTACTGAACTTGAGTTGGGAATATAACTAATATTCTGATGAGGCGGTGGCTGATTAAAGTTGTAAGCTGATGCTGAAATCGTATTTGGCTCTACCCCCACTGCTTTTCCCAGAGTTTCTGTCGGCGGCAGGGACGGTGGTGGTGGAGGAGGTGGCGGAGGCTGGCTGGGTAATGGTGGCAATGGCGGTTGGTACATGGTTTAAGAGACTAAAAGCAATACTATGGTAAATTTTTTCTTTAACTACAGCAAATTCAGTGCTGCAAAATGTTACACTTAACAGTGTTAGTATGATTAAATGAGTGTAGGAAAATGAACCACTTCAAAAACATTTGTCGATAAGAAAAGTGTTGGTAACCTACAAATTTGACTGATTTTACCGTTACTTCTTAAATTTAACAGAAAAATATTTGAATTGAATATTGACATGGATTATATTTAGGGTTTTTAAAATCTGATCTTAAAAGGTCTTTGAAATAATTAATTTTTGGCTCAGAGCTAGAAATAACGTTCCAAGAGGACATAAGCTCTCAGGTATAGATTGATGATTTTCTGGAGACTCTTGACACAAATTTTTGACCGTAAGCAATTGTTATCAAAATCAAATTGTTGTTGTTAGATATTTATATTTATAGTGAACTTTTTGGGATAACTTAATCATTTCAGCATTTGATTGAAAATGTTGAATGTGCGTTTTTATACCCTTAAGCGATTACCTTAAAATTTGGTATTTCTATGTTTGGTATGTATGGAAATCACTTTTTTCCGTTTTGGAGGAATCGGTCGACTATATGATTTCCTGCAATGGAAAGAATAGGACCGAAGCAAAAATTTTTGGGACGAAAGACTTTTTTTTTGCAAACCCGTCATTAAATTTGATTCAGCCAAATGATATATACATAAATCAAAGACAGTTTGCAAGTGTACATGGACTTCGGCCCGTCAGAAGTTAGCTCATCCTTCTAGATCAAACTCACAAGTTTTTCTCTTTTGTTTGTTATATTATTAACTTATTCTGAAATTAATAAAATTCTTTTTCATCAATTTATTAAGTAAACATATTAACTAGTATCCAAATCTATCTATGCTTTCTGCATTAATTCAGAAAAATAATATCACTAAACAGGCAATTTACATGATACAGACGGGTTAAATATTTACTACACTAGACACATAAACACTTAATAAAATTCTGTATAAATACTAGTTGAAGTAATACTTAAATAGTGGATAATATTTGGAATTAACGCAAATTTGACCTTACCTATCCTACCCGATGTTAAAGGGCCTAACTCAACACCACGGATACGTGACGATTTTTACAAAAAAAAACTGCTCCCGATAGGGCAAGGAAAATTGTTCTTCATATTGTGGATAAAAATGCAAAGGAAAAATACAACATAAAATATGTCCAAATCTTAGGAGCTTTCTCCCACGCGAATCTGAGGAACAAAGCAAATGAATCGAGAAAAACGAAGCAAAACAATGAAACAAAAAAGCCGGAAGGAATGTTAGCGCAGGCGCTGAACTTTGGCAGCTTTTGCCTCCCCCACGCTGAAAGCTGCGGCAGGATAATAAAAGCTCACGGCGAAGACCAACTTTTCACAGTCTGTGGCAGATAGACCACCAAGTAAGTGGCGACAGTTCCCAAAGAAAGAAAAAAAAGAAAAAAAAGCCAAAACTGAAACCCACAAAAGTTTAGATAAATTCTTTAAGAAATTGGCCATATTAGGAGTGTGTGTAAACAAAATTTATAAGAATGTGTGAAAGACACACCATTTAAAGAAAGGTAAGTGCAGTGGCAATTTTCCACACATTATTCGAACTTGGTTTTATGCTATAATCCAAGTTCGAGCTCCACTTCACTCCACTCCAAGGTTGTGTCATGTGTTTTCGATTTTTCGTGCCGCCTTTAAGAGAGTTCTGGACAAAGGAAGAAGAGCAACCATGATGGGGCTGTCTGATTCATGGCCACCTTCTTTCCTATTAGATTCCCTAAACTTCCACTTCTACACCCCCAAGGACCAAGCTGTTTACACAATTAGGTATCAGTTTTCCACAGATTGGTGATTGGGCGGGGAAAAGATGGTTGCATTATCTACGACGCATTCATTTCATTTTGATGTGATGTGTGTCCATTTTTCCATTTAACCGTATGCTATATGCTGATGATGACGACGACAATGACAACGACGACGACGAAGATGATGATGATGATAATAATGATGATGATGATGCCATTGCCATCCATAACCAGCCCCCGGGCACCAGACCAGGACTCGCACATTCCATCATCATTGCGCCATTTGATAACTCAATGTTGACCCCAGCAGGCGATAAGGGTGTTGGTGTGGGTGTGGGTCTGAGTGTTAGTGTTGCCGTTGCCTATCCTTCATTGCCTTCTCCCCCCTTGCCAACCTACCTTGCCGAGCCTAGTTTCATTCGTTCTCCCTTAACCATTCCATCAGCTGACACTTGTTCGTGTGTTTATTTACTTGACTTTAATCTTTCCCAGTGGCCACACTAATTGCGCTCTGACTATTGGTAGAAGCAACCAATTAATTTCCAATTTGTGTAATTGTCATGACAATCCTTTATATGTTCTTCATTTCCTTAAAATGCTCTACATTTTTATATATGTATGTATTTGTATCAATTTCATTTTTCGACAGTTGAAAGGAAATTTCGTCTTTTTACTCATTTTATGTTGAAAAATGAAAGAGAGTCACACAACTTTTGATACGTCATTTTATGAATATGGCCAACATAAAAAACAAAAATTTTCACCTGAGTTGAAAAATTGAATACAGTATATGTGAATTTACATAAATTTTAATGGACATTTTTAATATTACATACTTATTTTCTAACTTTCGTTTTATTTCAAAAAGTATTAAATCATTAATACACTTTTGAATTCTACATTAGTTTATATATATTAAACATTTCCAAAGTGTTAAATATGTTAATACGTCTCGTCAGAGTTCAGGCTATAATATCGAATGAATTTACTTAAATAGTTTATTGGGGATTATATTTTGTATCTAATATTTTCATCTGCTGCTATTATCTTACTTTAAATCGTATGTCTTTAAGAACCTTGTAATAATCAGTGTCTATCTACAGAGAATGTTCGAAATTAGGAGAAAACTAAAAATAATATACAATTAGTAGTATTCTGTCTGTATTCTGTATATAAATATATGTATATCAGGTCCATGTTATGGAATCCTTTTGTTTGATCTGATTGTCTTAGACCTCTTCTCATTTTCTCACGTATAATACATCGTTCAAACAATTAAGAATTCATACACTGCTGTATTCCATTAGAGAACTAAGCCTGACTCTTTTCTATGTATAAATAATCATTTCATTCTTTTCAACTGTCAAGAATGCGGCCCAGGAATAACCTTGAGACTGTCAAATGCAAGTGGCTCACATTTAAAATGGGGAATAGTTTTTGTTTTTCAGTTCATTTTCTCTCTGTTCGCGACAATTGTAATGCTTTTCAATGTATTTATAACTCTATTTTCTTCTTTCGGTACCATAAATTGCATTTTGTTTTTGACATGACCCTGGCTAGTAAATATAAATAACTGTAACTGTAACGGTAACTGTAGATGCATTTGCTTTTCCTGCTCGAGTTTTTTATACTCCTTTGTTAGATACAGTGAATCAAAAACTTTTTGTCCATGCACTCGGCGCTTGGCTGTTAAGAAATTAATGACAATGTCAAATTGTTTCTTTTTTCCCGTCAAGTCAAAAGATTTCGGTTAAGGTCTAAGTTTCTTAGGGGCCTCATGAAGAATGTATAGTCGAATGGCCTTATTTGTGTGTGGTATATGAGTGTGTGTGGTATGTGGGTATGTGCCAACTGTTGCTACAGTTATGCAAACTCAAGGACATGGCCCGACTGATTGTCACCGCTGGCGTTTATTTCGGTTTGCCATATAATATTCAAGTCATTGCCGCTGGATTCCTGCCTCCACATTCTCCCCACTATATAAACTAATCAAACAAGGAGCAAGAGAAGAACTCAGCCTTAGCCCACGCAGCGACACGTAAAGCAATTGCATCCAGCTGAACGATGATGCTGCTGCCACTTCTCTGCGGGGGTCTATGGAAAATTGTTATTTGCCATTGGCAATCTTCTTCAACACATATTTACGCATACCTTTCCTTATATGTTCGTACACACACACACACACACATACAAACATACACACATATATGTACATATACATATAAATAAAGGGGAAACTTTGATTTCCCAATACTTCTGCCTGCAATCAACAACCGATATCAAAGAGGTGGAGATGGAAAAACAATGCGTCAAGTGACTACGACTACGCTAATCTGTTTATTCACAGTCTGAGTCAATACCAATTAGAGTATTTATTTAAATTTTGTGCAAAAATGCAAAAGGATTGTCATACACACACACACACACACATACATGAACATGGTCCTCCTGTTACTGCGAAAGTCTAAGGAATCTTATCAAACTATGTAGGAGCCAGTTCATATATCTACTTCAAAATAGGTTTATACTTTCAAATATACGTGGTTAAAAGGTTATAATAACATTACTTCGAAAAGGCAATAAAAGTAAAAACTTTTATATTTATACCGACCAATTATAGTGAAGCAATCGTCCTTCAATTCAATGATCATCACGACGGATATACCAGCCTGTAATGAAGCAATTTTTCATCAATCTTGGCAAGGTCAAACGCAAAAATACGAAATTTTTCTCAAGTTGTCTTAAAAAATGCACACCAATCCGATCGTTAAGGTACCCTTATGTATATAATTTCAGAGAAAGAGTTTTTTTGATGAGGACAATCATATCGATATAAATGTACATATATGCCTTCTTCCATGAAAACCTTATAGGGATATACACATATGTTTTTGCTTAGTACTTTTGTTTGTCTTCTAATTTAAATGTTTTATGTTAAATTCGTTCTTATATCCTGTACTCATAGGATAAAAGGGTATACTAAAGTCGCTAAAATGTATGTAACAGGCAGAAGGAAACATTTCCGACCCCATATTGACTATATATATTCTTGATCAGCATCAACAGCCGATTCGATTGAGACATGTCCGTCTGTCTTATGTCCGTATGAACACCTAGATCTCAGAGTTTATTAGAGCTAGAGCAACCAAATTTGGTGTCAACATTAATCTACTGTCAATGCAGATTAAGTTTGTTTCAAAATTTTTGTCACGCCCACTTCCGCCCCCACAATTTATATTATTTATTATCCTCTTACTATAACGTACATACATACATACGTACATATGTATATATGTGTAACTTAAACATAATGCCTAACTTAATTTAGGCATACACTTGGTATACCACGTACATATATATGTACATATGTATTTATGAATGTATGTACATACATATGTATGAAATTAGATGGTCCACACATCCATCGGCACATGGGGCGGAGGCGCAGAGCCTCATGAAAACGGTAATGAGAATTTTCGTGTGAGGGAAAATAAGCATAATAATAGTACACTGCGGCCAGAATAGGGCAGAGGCTCTGACGTGGATCCTTTGTGTAATCTGCATAACAATTAGCAGGAGAAGGACCAGCAAATGGTGACAAACTGTAACATGCGGCTGTCTCAAGGAGTTGTGTGTACTCGCATGTACATATACACATACATAAACATGTACATACATACATATGTATATTTTCAAATGTGTGCCAAATTTTCTCAACAACTTATCCCGCGCTAAAAACTACACGGAGTCCAAGTGGAGGTTAGCAACGGAGGCTTAAAAATCAGAACGCAAAGGCAAACGCAGTCAATTAATAATCTTTATACGGCTGCTGCCACGTGTCGTTTATAATGGGCAACGTGAGGATCCGGCTCTGACTCTGACTCCGGATGTGGCCAATGCCATAGAGATACACGTGTCTATCTCTCTCTCTCTCTCTCTCTCTCTCTCTCTCTCTGTTTCCCTCTGTTTCTCTCGTGGAATTTCGCTCTATCTCTCCCTTTGTGCATGTTGCTGTCAATTTGCACTTGATACGCATCAATCATCGACCAGGGGGACCAAAATATTGTCTATGGTGGAATTGTACAAGAAACTTGCATTATAGATTTTTTTTAATTTGTATTTTTTTTACAGATCCCAAAGGGAGGAGCCACCATCGAAAGGTAAACTGAAAAACAAATTTCAAACAATTGCATGCGATTAACAAATAAACAAACTAAAATAAAAACCACACACGAATTAATTAATTGTAATTGTAAAACACTTCACTGTAAACTTGAGAAATCTGAATATTGTGAAAGTATTTTCTAAAATTATATTGAATTACATCTACTTGTAAGTATATTTTTTACCATCTTCCTGTTTTTCAATGTCTTTCTATTTCTTTATCTCTCTCTCTCTCTTCCTCTGTTTCTATATCTGTTTACCTATCTCTTTGCCACAATTCTATGTTGTAAATTCAGAAAAGCAACAAGAACAATGCCCAATACTCATTAAAATTAACAAGACACCGACAAGTCCAAAAACAATATCATAACCAACTGCAACAAACAGCAGCAGCAGCAGCAGCAACGCTAATTAGCCAGCCACATCCTGAAAAAACAATTGCAGATTACTAGTTAAAAGCCAGCGAAGCGAAACATCATCATGGCACCATTCAAACTCAAATTCCGCATGGGCAGCTCGAGAAGCACTTCGGAGCAAGAACATGATCCGGATCCGCAGGTGAATGAAGCTCTGCTTGGTGCACAACAGCAACAGGAACAACAGCAGCAGCAACAGCAGCACCAGGAACAACAGCAACATAATCATCATCAGCAGCAACACCATCAAGCAGCAGCCAGCAGCAGTTCAACCCTTGATTCGGCGGACTGCAGCAGTCTTGGTTCGATGAGCAGTGAACGGAAGTTGCTGTTGCCTCCAAACAAAACATCATCGTCCTCCGTATTGAATAGCAACAGTTTGCGTTTGGGTAAGAATAGGCTAAAACGTACACACACACACACAAACACAAACACACTCACACACACACACACACAGGTACCCCCTTACTCACTTGTATATACTTACATATATGTACGTATGTACATACATATGTACGTATAAACAGTTATAAGCGCACACACTTGATTGCCTGCCTACTGCAAAATGTGTTGCCTACTTCTTGGAGGTGGTGGGAACAGAACGGAAAGGAACGCAACGAAACGAAACCACAAATTTCCCCCATTTCCCCACCCCCCTCCTCTCCATCAAGTTTTATTGTCATCTCCACCAATTAGTAACGTTAATCGCCTGACTGCTCACTACTTACTATTCACTGTGTTGTAGGTGCTCGTAGTTCATTATTTTCACCTTCCACCTTCCTTCCCCATCCCCCTCCACTCAACGTCCTTCACAAGAAAAAGTTATTTGACTTTCTTCTTTAAATTGCCTCTTAGTTGCATGTCCTTGATGTACGTACTATTTAAATTGTCTCTTAAATCCAGTACTAAACAAATACAGAAATAAATAAGCCAAAATCATTATTAGATTCCGCTTGGATTTAAATTGTCTTCATCATATTTCCAGGATACATCAATCAGAGTCGTACGCCATGCATTAATGAATCACCAACGGATACGGATACCGATAATTTACCCACCACTCCACCGCCCTCCTACGAACATGTCCTAGAAGAGGTAAGAATGATGAGCCGACTGTTTGAGTTGCGTGTACGTAACGTAATAAAGAAACTTGCATAAAACAAATAATATCAGATCAGCAGTCAATCAGATTACTAAAATAGATATTACAATGATTAAAAATGGTTTCCTATTCTAACCAAAATTTGAAAATTTCCAACAACTGGAAATAACTAACATGGCTTAATACATATTTTTGTGCCATAATTAGACTTTAGTTTAGGCAAAAGAGAGTATACAAAATAAGGATAATTGCTATTTATCCTTTGGCACATCGTTTGATATTAAGCTTCAACTTCTTCTTCCTCAATTTAGAATACTCGATTGTCTCAGCATCAACGGCAACTGTCCACGGACAGTGCCGCCACACCCAATCAGAACAGTCGACGTAGCTCGGCGAATAGCTCCCGACATAGTGCCGCTCAACTGAGTGCCGCCTTGGAGCGACAGCTGAGTGCCGGGGACGGCGGGAGCAGTAACAGTAGCATTTGCAACGATCCCGATTGCCAACAAAACATCAATCAGAATTACGCCAACTGTGGAAGTGGTCACATTATTGCCACCAACAACAATACCCATCACAACAACAACAACAACGAGGGTGAGCAACAACAGATCGTAGAAGGAGTAACTGAACTGGAGCTACATAGCGACAACGAAGACTACGATTGCCAGGAGATCGATAACACTCTAAGCGTAAACGATTATATCCTAGAAGCGGAAATGGCAGCGGCAGCCTCAAGGGTCGACGATAAGGTCTTCGCCGAGACGGGCGATGGCCAGTGCACTGATACCCAGTGTGCCCAATGCAGCGGGGAGGACGGGTGCAATCGGAACGTCGATGGGGAAAATGAATCAGTTGCTGATGAAGAGGATGGCGGAGCCAGCACCAGCAGCCATGCACAACGCCAAAGCTTTTATGATCCGCTTCTAAATCGTGGCAACTATGGCAACTACATTGAGAGTAGGATAATCAACTATATAGTTTTTCTTAGTATCATTCACAAAAGATTCATATGTGGCATTTTATTTTTCCGTCTTTCCGACATTCAGCAGCCGGCACAAATGGAGCCTCCAGCAGTGGACAAGCCTGCCAGGAAGCTTGCTGTGTGCAAGGTTCTGCCTCTCGACGAGGGCCACGCCAGCAACACCAGCAACACCATCAGCAGCAGCATCAGCAGGCAACTAGCCACAGTAATCTACTGACGCCCGAAATGATGAGCAACAAGACCAGCAAAGAGATTTACAAGGACCTGGCCAAACAGTGGGGCATCACTTGCAAAATGTCAGAGAGTTGCCGCTGTATGGAATGTCAGAGTCACTATTTCGATTGCGACTATGATGATGTAAGAATGGTTTTTATTATACTTGACTTGGTACTAATCCCAACTACATATATGTATGTTTCAGAACGAGCATCAGAAAACCGATGGCGGCCTTGGCGCTGGCACGCCCATGTTTATTAGTGAGGTTATGCACGGCTCCGGATGCAACATATTGTAAAGAGATTGCTGAACAAGTCGATAAAAAACGATATATTTACAAACGACGTACATACACATAGACACAAATAAGTTGTAGTATACAAGAGAATTACATATTTGTATTGTATTAACAGAAAGGAAACGAAAATATATTTATTTCGTATTCCGATGTAATTTAGCACTGAATGTTTGCACCGAAAACAATTATAAAATTTGCACTGCGTAGCCTAGAATTCGAGATAATCGTAAGATAGAATAAAGGGAAAATTACCAATCAGATCAAGAAGCCTTTAAGGAGGCTATAAAAATATATTTACATATAATTATATGAATCTGCAATCCAAATTTGACATATACAAATGTATATATGTATGTATGTACATACATGAATATATACATATACATTATGTACTTAATAATTTGGAGTTCTAATTGTAAATGTTTTGTGGTCAATTTAGAAAATCGATTCAGAAATATTGAATTGCTTGATTGATTTATTGATTGGTGTGTAGTAGGTAGTGAGTAAGTAGCCCACCAAACTGAAAAAAAACAACAATTTAACTTGTAATTGCAAACCAATCATTTTTGTATTGTATAAATGGCTCCCTCTCCCACCCATATGTAAGACAACTGAATTAATTATAAATTAATGTCAAATTGGAGCTTTACAACACAAACACACACACACAAAAGATTTCTCTTAAAACATTTTTTGCTCTAAAACGTTTGTATGTATTTTTCTACATTACTTAGCAAGAAAAAAAAACGCATGTATAATAGATGAGAGAGGCATTCCTGTGCCCTAGGAAAAAAGCATATACTAACCGAATAACCGTAATCAATTAAATAGAATATTAATTTAATAGTAATAGTAATACATAGTTGAGAGAATCAGCATTTTTGTGTGAATTAAACACATTATTGATAGTTATTGATTGGCACAAAATGAATAGCCCCAATTCAAGAATCTAGCTGAAACGAACAAATAATTGCGTGTTATTCTCAAAACTAAAAAAGAAGCGGGTTTCATTCGTAAACGAAGCAAATAAACTCACAAATAAATATCTATCCTAGTATAAATCGTACATTAATCGAAATCGAAATAGGATCGAATTGAAAGGATATACAGCATATAAAGCCTAAGTCAAGTCTGTTAGCTGTTAGATGTTATTAGTGAATTAATATTATGCACAGTGGAAAAGCACACAAAGTAATAAAACAATTAGCAAACACACGCATTCGAGCAAAATATCACAGGAATTGTACAAATTGATCATGCATGTATGTATGTATGTATATCCTCGATTATCCCTAGAATCGAGATTCTATAAGACAAGCAAAACATGTAAAAGAACAAACTGGAACAGAAACCAACCAAGGCCTGTGCTTTTCATTTTGGGTTCAATAAATACAAAGAATGTAAAAATTCAATATTAAACATTTGAAATTCGAGTTTGACTCCCATCATTGTCATCCCCATGATTTTTATCAAATATTTGTCCAGTGTTCATGCAAAGATTAGAATAATCCGGGCTGATGCTAGAACTCCAAGAGCTGCATTTGCTAGCCGGCTTGCCGGGCTTATAGATATATGAATCGGCCACATTTGTAAAGTCAAAGTGGCAAGTTATGAAGTGGCAATAACCACCTTTAATATTGCCACGACTACAATTCGAAGCTAGGGCAATGCCGCATCCCACACGCGACACACGATCGCTAACAAGCACAGTGAAGTGTCCCGCATGGAAGTGCCTGAGAGTGGGGAGCGGGAAAGAAAAGAAATTAGCATGAAATCTAAACTGTATCTCACCCACTCCACTGGATTAAACCCTTGTATCAGGTCATCAGGATCTTCAACTTCCTTGTATTCCTCGAACATTGGCATCAGTGTCAGTTCCAGCAGATTCTTTACACTATGCTTATCCTTAGTCGATCCGACAAGGCCCAAACACTCTCCTGTCATGGGAAAACGCTGTGTGGAACGGCATTCTGAGTGCCTAAATGATACAGTAGCCGCATGAGTGCGTGCCATATAGGCCAATTCAGCATCCCAGATGAGCTCCCGCATCCGACTAGCACTGGGGAATGTCATATTAAAGGCAGTCATCAGTTTGCCACTAGCCAATTGATTGCGACATGAGTTTAGTATTCCCAAAACTAGTTTATGAAATCGTGGAGTATCCGGAACGCTGGTTTTGTATTGGGCTAATCCATCCAAGGGTCGTAGTTTGCTCTCCAAGTTACACATGAAGTGTTCCATCTGAGCAGTGTTGCAGACGTGGCTGCTATTGTTGCAATAGTTATAGGCATCAATAACCCAGATTCGCCAGAACGACGTCACCAGCAAGAGGATTTGAAGCTGCATTGTTCACCAAATTAACTGGGAATTTCGACAGATACCAACAAAGTATTAACAAAAATCTAAATTCTTATTTGTTTTAATGAAAGACAACATATTATTTGTATTATTTATGTCAAGTTTTCTCATTTTTATTTGAAGAGTTCAAAGTGTGTTCTATAAGTTGTGTCATTTTCTTGATATATCCTTGCAGATGTAGGCAATGTATATAATAATCTATATTCTTGATCTTGATCATTCTTGATAAAGCATACTTTCGAATATTCCACAGAATATCAAAAATTATCGTGAGTTTTGTTTAGTTCGGACAGATCGGATTAAATGAATCTTATTTGTTACTTTAGCAAGGGTATAGTAAGTTCGGCGATACCGAAATTATCAACCAGAATCGATGTTGTTATCAAAGTTTATTGTTCTAGTTTTTTTGTATTTTTGTTCTTGTTTTAGGGATTTTTAGGAAGAGCTTGCCTATAAATTCATTTACTAGTATGCATTATAATGTCATAAAATTTGTTTGTAATTTTTTTTTTTAGGTATTTAAAAAATGTTCTTTGTTTTGTAAATGGTTTGAAGGGTTCTTTTTTCTAACATGTTCTTCTTGATTGTTTATAATTATACTGTTAGTTATTTGATTTGAACTGATCGAATTATGTTCTTCAATAAGTCTATTTACAAAAGGCATTTATGGGTTTAACATATTAACAAGAAATCAAATTTAAAATAGGAAATAAGTTTTGATGTTATTTTTTTTAGTTTTTTCGAACAAAAGGTACATGATTTCATTATTTTTATTTTGTTTTTCTTATGTATTTATAAAAATATTTGTGTTGCTTTATCGTTTTGTTTTAGGGTTCTATTAACATTTCGCACTTAGTTTTAATTGTAACAATTCTAACAAACAAATCACTTGTGGGACACTGTGCGGTGCGGCATGGTGGGTGGATGAAACAAAAGATTGCATCTTCTTCATAAATAGTTTCGGATTATAGTGGCGGATCGGGGCAACAAACATATACATATAGCTCTAACAAAAGTTGTTGTAATCAAAAATTGATTTAAGTTAACAACCTTTAACCTGTCTGTCTGTAAGTATGCATTTGTTTCTGTATGTGTGTAGACGTAATTATGCTTAGCTCGGTCATTCAAGTTGAATGTTTGTGTTGTATGTATGCGTGTGTGTTTATGTAGGTATGGGTAGTTTAGTTTGGTTTTTGCTTTCTTTTGCTTTAGATAAAAAGTTCGGTACGTTTGCGGTTTTGGAATTTAATATTAAACTAGTATAAAATATATATGCATGTATATATATGTATGTATATATATAAATTTGTGTGTGTGTGTGTATGTTGGTATATGTACGCGCGATATAAATATACTTTCTCATTTCGAATATATTTTTTGTATATGGTAACTATATGTATATTTAAGGTATATAATTATCAGTTTTTTGTTTTATTTTACCAGAAATGTACAAAGTTGAAAGTTTGTTTTCTCTCTTTTTCTCGCTCAATTGGTCACACACAGATTGACTTTTTTAATATACATACATATGTATGTTAGGGAGGGCGGGAGAGGAGGCACATAATTTGAAACAAAAGCGTCCTCGCCCAATTGGTATGGGGATACGGGAAAACCTACTAGAACTAATTAAAGCATGTATTAATGTATGTGTGGTGGTGGGTGGCAGGTGTAGGAAAGGGAACTAAGTATATATATGTACAAAAAGAAAAAGGCCCTAAACTATACCAGACTAGACCTCATATATGTATAAACATGCATGCGCAGGCTAAACAGTTTTCGAATTTCGTACAAAAATATATATATATATATGTATGTATGTATGTATTATAAATTTATATCCATTTCTCTATACTGTTTATATCACTTTCGGGGTGAAGAGTACAGTTTATAATGACAATAATGGTGACAATTTTATGACAATGACGCTAATGATTATGATATTGGCTATGATCTAGACGCATGTAGAGGATGCATGCGACACATTACTGGCTGTTGCCGCCGCCGCTGTGGCAGCCTCCACATTGAAGTCCTTGCTGCGACAGCACATCTCACAGATGCGTTTCGTATCTGGATTGAGGAACGTGCAAAAGCGGCAACTCCATTCATTAGGACTGGTCACAATTAGTTGTGTGGAGACAGGAGGCGGTTGTTTGGCAATGGCGCCAGTCCTATTGCGTGACCCTGTGGCCCTATTGTCTATAGTAGCTGTTTTCAATGCGGATTTAACTTTCTTGGTGCCAGCACTGCTACTGTTTGGAGCGGACGTTGGAGCTGGAGCCTGAACCACACGGCTGGTCTCACGTCTATTCTGCTGGGCCAATGATGCAGGCTTTGCTTTTTCTCCTCCATTCGTACGAGCCCCGGTTGTGGGTCGTGTTGGCGTCGGCTTGGCCGTAGCCGTTTCACGACGCTTGTCCGCAGGACTACTCGTACCATTGCTCAAGGTTAATGAGTCCAAGTCAAGACTCTGCATTAGCAAATCCTCTCGATCACCCAGATCCTTCGAATAACCAGATCGTTCCAGATTTTTGAATACATAATTCCAACTCTCAAAACTTCCGACACCTTCCTGCACTTTCGGCATCAGTGGAGGCGAAGTGCTGCTCGTTCCTGTGCAATCGTCTTGGCTAGGAGAATCATAGCTGGAAATATCCAATATTGTGGTGGGAATATCACGCTCATTAACTGCTGCCCTACGCTGTCGGCCATCCGCGGGAGCCGTTAAACTTTGCCGTTCCCTCAATTCCTTGTGCAATTTGCGATTATTGTCCATTGGATCCTAAAGAAAAATATGGATTGCATTGTGTATAAATTAGAGGTTTATGGTATCCAAGACTTACTTGTTTCATCAGGTCGGCATGCCTATGCCTGTCAGTCGGATTGCTGCTGCCACCCGCCTCGGCCAGGGATCGCATACGGCTGCTTTTCGGAACAGGACGAGCATAGGCATACATGTCCTGTGCCGAGGATCGCGCCGTCTGCGGTTGAGGTAATGTGGTAGGCAGATCGTAGTCATCATAGGCCATTGAATCTCTCGGCTGGGCGTACATAGCATTCATATTTGTCCTGGCCTGACCACGTGGCGTAGTCCGATACATTCGCGGATCATAGCCGTGTGTCCCAAAATCATGTTGGGTCAATTGGGCCCGCTCATCGAAATCAATGAGATGATGATCCGGCGGATATGTGCTCTGTCGGTGCTGCATGGCAGCCAAGGCGGAGGCACTGGCTGCCGAAAGAGGAGTCTGAAGGCTGCCATGATAGCCACAGCTATGGGGGACCGAGCTCGAACCGGGTTTCTCAATGGTGGCATACATATTCTGATCCACAGTGCGATAGCCTTCGGTAGGCGTGGCATATTGCGCATTTTGTAGCTGGCTGGAGATATTATATGGCAAAGGGTAACGATTACCGGGGGCATTGTACGCCCCAGCCACAGCCGCATATGAAGCGCTACTGCCCAAGCTAAGTCCGTCCAGGCAATCGAAGGGAGTCTCATAAACATGAGGATGGTGACATGCCTGCTGTTGCTGTTCGAAGGAATGGCGATGTGGCAGCACGGCCTGTGGCTCCTGATAGTGCTCCAAACTACGAGAATGTGTCATTAATGTGCCCGAGGGCTGCGTCTGATGCTGATGCTGCTGATGGGACGGTGGGGCGGGATATGGCGGTGGGAATTTAGACGCCTCGTTGTATGTGAGATTCGTAGGCGGGCCTTTGGGATGGTAAGAACAACTGGGATTCCCATGAACGGCACAGCCACCTGCCCCCTTATTCACAGTTCCCACAGCCGCCACATTGCTGTAGGTGTTTTCAGTTGGTTTGCGCTGCTTCTCGGTCAGTCGATAGGCCATATCCTTAATTGTCTGTGTGGTGCCCCCCACATGTCTTTCGCGATAATGTAAGATATCCTGCCAACTGATGCTAAATCCAGATGCAGTTAATTCAGCATAAATAGTTTTTATAATCTGGCACTCTACATAAGCGGCCATGGCATCTCTGGAGACATTTGTGACTTGATCCGGACAAATGGGACCATCGAGCACAAAGGTATCCTCAGCCGTCTGTCGATATCCCATAGCCAGAAAGAGTTTGTTAGCATCCAACAGATTGGACTTGACCTCATGCTGAAAATAGCCAGAGTAGGTCTAAAACAAAAATGATAGGTCAGAGGTGAGGTGAGAAGAAACCAAAAAAGAAATATTATACCACTACCTTAAGTACGCGAAATTCCTTGCGCCATGGTTTTGTAAACAAATTGTTGGCATACTGACTGATGGCTTCGAAACCAACTATCGCCTTTTGGGCCGTAAAATCTGTCAATTCTAGCACCGTCTTGCGTAATACCTGCTCCGTCTCGGGCAGAAAAAACTTTCGATCATGGGGCACTATGGAAAGGAACTCCTTAAGACAGCCTTCCAACTTTTTTCGCTCCTCTAGTTTCTGGATACTCTCCTCCGTCTCAAGGAATGACCAATGGCGACGCAATATCTCCCCCCACAGATCGGACAAGATGTCGCGGGGCACAAAGTCCGACATAATGCTATTTTACCAAGGACTTGCATTCAATGCGCCGTCTTCTCCTGCAACGAAACAAAACAAAAAAGAAAAAAGAGAAAACTTGTTGAAAAGATTCCACAAAAGATGCATGTCAACATGCCCACAATGAGATACATTTTTGCTTATTCTTAGACCTTGAATCTTGGCTATTGATTTTTACAAAGAATAGAAAGGAGAAATGGGACAGAGAAGGCCGAGGATGAGTGCTAAGAGAATACGCAATCTTAACAAGTCCCTAACGGGCTGCTGCATTCGCTCGGCATGAATCAGCACCGACCGTTCATATAGTACATATTTAAGGCATGACGCATATCCCCTCACTCCGCTCCCTGAACTTATGTATGTACATATGTACATACATACATATATAAATAAAACTTAAAGCTTCCAATAAGTAACATTACACTATGGATATGCTCATACATACATACATACATACATATATAATATACATACATATATACATACATATATAATATACATACATAAATACATACATACATATATGTACATATGTACATATATCCATCCTACTCGTATAAATGGTAACAATAACTGGACTGATACCGAACAAACAAACAATGAATACATACATATGTACATACATACATACATACATACATATAGCGGCGGGCGTATTGTGACCTGTCATCGATAATGCCCCGCAGAATACTCTTATCAGTCGGCCAACTTTGTTGACAACAACTACACAACAACAATCAACAACTACAAGCACATAATATCGGCACATACACTAAGCGATTAGATTTAAGTTAGCTAAAGCAACAATAACACAAATTATTATGATTTGCAGTACAAAAGAAATTATATGTATACACAAATGAATCATCATCATCATTATTAAAGGGTAGAGGAAGAGAGTGGGTTGAAATAGTGGTTAATTGGGTTGAGACATCATTTGCGTAAATTAAACTTAAATAAAATACATACATACATATGTACATATAAGAAATTGGATGAAACATTCCGTATTGCATCTCTGTATATTTGCAAAAAATTTGTTTATTTGGAAAAGTGTTATACATATGTACATATGTACTGTTGCAGTTGTCACCACATGTAACTAAATAAATTTAAAAATAAATTTCAATTAGTTGGAACTATCAATGAATACAGCAGTAATCGAGAAAATACATACATATATCGGCGAAACGTTTCATTCGCAGTATTCCAAAAGATGGGAATCCCACCATTTGTTCAAGTGGAATGCTACACTAACAGAAATCTTCCATGTCGCTTTTTGAAACCATTTTGAAAAAAAACCGATGACAGAGGTTAGGGTATTATTTTTTATTTTCTCTGAATTTGTGACTAAACAAATTTCTTCGAGCAACCCATTTAAGTTGTTGTGACAGGCTCACCTAATAATTTATTTTTAACAGATGTCATCTGAATGTTAGAATATGGCTTAATCTGGCTTAAAAAGAAGGTATGTATTAACTGAACACTATCCAGTAGTACGCTTCTAGAAATTGAATTTATTTTGGATGACGACGCTATATGATGCAGATACAATACCACAACTGATTGGCCAGAATTTGCAAGAGAACACTAATTTGGCCCTCTGGCTCTTCTGTTTGTGGCTAGTTGGATTTTAGTCACACAATATTGTAATTATAATTACTAGATTAACTGACAGCAAGCTCCGCTCGTCTCATTACCACCCCCATCCCATAACTGTCAAAGCCGCAAAAAGCAAAAACCAAAGAAATGCGATAAAAAAAAACGTCAGAAAAATGTTTATTGCGCTCGGGAAGAATATACATACATACATATGTACATACATACATACATATGTACATACATACATACATATGTACATACATACATACATATGGACGGATGTATGTACATATGTACATACATATGTGTATGAGTAGATGTAGACACATATCTATGCATACATATACATACATAGATTAGTACATACATACATATGTATGTATGTATGTATATTATTTTCATGAAAAATAAACAAATATTCACTTTATCGGGTTAAACATTTATTTCGGATTTATCAATTGGACGAATGCGATTTTCAACTCTATATTAAACTTGAATGCATTTTTAATCATTTACTCTCAGAGATTGACAGACAACAGAAAAACTAAATAAAATATGTCAACGCGTTTCACACTGAAAATTAAACTAGTGCTCCCCCTCCCTAACTGCTCCATTTCACCTTGGCTTTTCATTCTTCTTGTGCAAATAAAATTCTTTCCTTGGTTGCGGGACAAGTGGAAAAGAATAAACGCTGAGTCAAAGAGAATTGGAAGGGGCAGAATGGAGTGGGAAAGAGAGGAAGCCTCTATGGGAATACATATGTACATATATTCCAGTTTGTTGCTGTAGAGATATAGTCAACGATTATTGTAACCATTGTTGTTGTGAAAGTTTTATACTTTCGTACACTCTACAAAAAAAAAAGAAGAGAAGCAATTTTGATCTAATATGTATTTACAGAATACAATGTACATACATACATATGTATGTATGTGTGTATGTACAGACGGTTGCATTTGACCTACCTCATTATACATAATTTTCAAGTAATAAAAATACAATTATTCATTGAGCTGTGAGGGTAGCAACGTTAAATAGAAGTTGCACAATCCATAGTTTCCACTGTAATTTTCTCATTCTGTGTTTATCTTTCTATCTGGCCAAATGCGAAATCGTACAAATGCTTTAGCTGCCGGAAGCCAATAAGATGCCAACTTCATACATACATACATTTGTACATACAGCTGTGTTCACAAAAATAGCAGCGCCCATGAGCTGTTGCTATAAAGTTGACCAATCATGTTAAAAAAACCATGAATGCTTCCAAAATCATTTAATTTAGAATTTATATTCATATTTGACTAAATTACCACTGGTTTTGGTTAAAAAAACCTTTTCGAATTTTCAGAAACAAAGGAATTAGGGAAAAATCCAAAAAATTTGCTGTTCACAAAAATAGCAGTGGTTACCAAACATAAGAAATACTTCATTATAGCATCTTTAAAAGTTTAAATTAAGAATCAACTTTTTTATTGTAGAGTTTATATTTGGTCGTAAGCCCCTTATTGGCAATAACGGCTTCCCATCTGCGTGGCATCGAGTCCACGAAGTCCTGGCACCGCTTAACAGGGATATGCACCCATGCTTCTTGGCCAACGTGCCAAAGTTGAGCCTTATTCAATGGTTTTTCTTTTGCGACGCTTCGTTTAATGTCCCCCCCTAAGTTTCCGATCAGATTTAAATCTGGCGACTGAACTGGCCATGACATAACATCGATCCTTCTGATCCAAACCAATCCTTAGCGTGCTTGCTCGTGTGTTTTGGATCGTTGTCCTGCTAAAATGTCCAATTTTATCGGGACATTCCAAACAGCTTATGGAGGCATAACATTTTTGAGTATGTCCACATACAAAATGCGATCCATAATACCGTTAATCATAAAATCTGGACCAATACAGCTGTATGAAAAACAGGCCCAAATCATGATTTTCAAGCCACCATGTTTGACCGTCTTTGGCGAGTGGTTTGGATGGTATTCAGTATTTTTTTGGACGTCGCACAGACTGTCTGGACCCTGCTAAACCAAACAAGACAATTTTACTATCATTCGTCCAGAGTATCCAGAGTCTAGAGTACGCCAATTCTCTACAGTCCACTTCAAATGGTTTTTGGCAAAAACCATGCGTGCTTCTTTGTGCTAAAAAGTCAAAAGAGGGACTTTCCTGGGACTTCTTGCATTTAGTTTTTATTCCTGAAGCCTTCGTCAAATAATGACATCTTTAACCGAGAAGTTTAGGTCCTTTTTTACCTCTTTGGAGGATGCCAAAGGATTAGCTCTGCAGTATCGAAGTAATCGTCGGTCATCTAAAGTGGTTGTTTCTCGTCTTAGTCCACGTTTTTCGGGTTTTAATTGATAATTTAGAGCATTGCAGACCATCTTTGCAGAGCAGCCCACTAAATTTCGAATCTCCTTATAAGTTTTACCTTGTTTCGGGAGTTTTTGAATCCACTCCCTTTTCTCCCTCGAGCATTACATGGGTCTACCCACTTACATGAAAATGTTACCAATATTTTTGTGTTTTCTTATGTAAATAATAATAAACAATAGTAATAAACTCAATTAATCTCACTTTTGCCAAATTTTTTTATTTTTTCTTCATTTTTTGAGCACTTGAAGTGAAGACTGCTATTTTTGTGAACAGCGAAATTTCGGTGCAAATGCACAAAAACACGTTAAACGCACCAAATCAGGGCAAAACTAACGAAACTTTTGCGTTTTTCTAAAGTCTATATTCCATTTGACAAAAAAAAAGTCCAAGTGTTTAATCTAAAAGAAGGAATACGCAAAAATTAGGTCCATTTCTGTTAGGATCTACTGCGCTGCTATTTTTGTGAACACAGCTGTACATACATACATATTGTATATGCATGTATGTATGTGTAAACACACATACATGTATGTATGTATGTACATATGTATGTATGTTTTTGCACAGATGTATATTTATGTATGTACATGCATACACACATACATACATATTTATGTACATACATACATATATAAAAGCTTATCAGTATTGTATTTAAAAACTTCTACCTTTACATATGTACATATATGTATTTTGGGTAGCTATTCCTCTCTCCCTAGCTATGCTCTCTCTCTCTCTTTGGCTGCTATCGCACAAGGAGATAAAAGTCAAAGATCGTGCACTTACCTAAAGGACCAGGCCAAGAGCACAAACAAATCAGTAAAGTCAACAAGAAGAAGAAACGAAACAACGTTGAATAACCTTGAAAAATGACTCATTTCTCGAACGAGCGAGAACGAGCGTCAAATCTGCACCCAAAAGCAAAAAAGGTGCAAAAGCGACAACAACAGCAAACACAGATAATCAAGCGAAAAGCAAGTCAAGCTAAGTCAACACGCACACATACATACATACATATACAATATAAATACATACATATGTATGTATATGCACTTGTAATGCAGATCGCCGACCTCATAATACCCTCTACAATTAAGATAAATATGCCTATCTACCTATGCATGTATATGTACATATATATATGTATTCATTGCGTATGTTATAACAAAAGCTTTAACCAAACTCACAAATTGGGTCGAAACATTAATACCCATCAAAATCACTCTTTTATATATTCTAATTTTATAGAAGAATGCGAAACCCATACACCCGTTTACCCAATGGGCACCCAGTACAAAAACAAAATCAGCCCCAAACGCAGCCCATGAATGGAATTGTAAGTTGTGAGGGAAAAAAAGAGAGACAGAGAAGGGAAGATTAAATAAAAACTTAATATTTGACTTATATTAGGGAAACAGAAATAAAGTTGATTCAAAGGAAAGAATAAATACAAATTACCTCGTGTAAATTTATTTATGTATGTATGTATGTATGTATATGTACTCATGTATTTGTATTTTACAACTATGATAATAAACTGGATTTAGCCCTGAAAGATCTTTTAAAAATAATGATAACATAAAACTCTTAACTACTTTCTATTATTGCTTAAGTGCGTAGATGCAAATCTTTGTTAGTAGTAATAAAAGGAAAATGCAAGTGTTGCCAACTGATTTAATTCAAATTCCACTAACTTGTTTTGCCGGCAAACTGCAGCTGAGTGAACTCTTTTCTCCAACCTATGCACATATGTATGTACTTCCACCCAGACTATTTAAATTGATAAATCTTTTAGAGGCAGGATCCAAGTAAGGGGTAGGAGGGCAGGAGTTGGTTTACCTTCTTCGACTAAGTAAATCATTTGTACACTGCACGCAAATTATTTACACCTGACTGCCAAAAGCTTATTAGCGACACGCTCAGTACGACTCCTTAACGAGATACTTTCCTCCTGGCGATCCATTCCCTACCGCCCACCACCAACCTCCCTTGCCCACTCCTCCCAAGCAGCCAGCACTCAGTTGGCAATGACAACAAAAGCAACAGATAAAATTGAACTGAGGAAGAGTAAGAGGACTGAGAAAATCTTGTTAGAGCTGCATTACAAGTAGGAATAGTGAACCCAGGTGGTTCGTCCTTTTTTCCAGTTAATAAAGAGATAAAATTACTAGTAGTAGTAATAGACACAAATTGATTGTCATACAAAACATATATACTTTTGACCGAATACTTTTTTTATAAATAAATAGTTTATTAGTAGTTTATATATTAACTAAAAAAAGCATCTTCAATATTTTGAAATATGTACATTGACGATGGATTTCGGGGTAAAAGGGCTTACATTTACCTCTTCAGTAATATTTTACTAATCATATTACCAGGACTGGTTTTTGAGAATCTAATTTAAGCAATAATAGTCTAACAAGTAGAGCATTGTAAAAAGGTTGCACGAAATAATGTGATATGGAAAACATGACTACTTAAACAAATAAGTAGAAAAATAATGAACAGCGTCGATACATACAACACAAGGGTAATCCCATGTCTCATGGGATACTTGAATGAACTTCGTATTAGATGTCAATGGCACATGAGAACTATATAGATATCGTTTTTGATTATGAATAAATTTGTCAGAATCAAAATTATAACCAATTTCGAGCCAATTTATTCTGTTTCAAATCTTTTGGCTTTTAGTCGGTGGAAAAAACAGTAATTTTAAATATTCCCTTAAATACTTAGAATTTACACTTCCAAATTTTTATACCCATAAAGTACAAGGGTATATTAAAGTCGCTAAAATGAATTAACAGGCAGAAGGAGAGTATGTATATGTATTCTTGATCAATAGCCGAGTCGATTGAGACATATCCGTCTGTCCATCCGTATGAACACCTAGATCTCAGAGACTATAAATGCTAGAGCAACCAAATTTCGTGTCATCTTATTCTTATTTGACACACGCAATAATATGGCCAATATGGATCAGCTGACCAAATTCAAATCGGACAATAATTATGGGAGATATACGTATTTCTGTTTTGTACTCAGTGCTCAGTGCAACATGGGCTGCGAGATAGCATGCGTTCGCGATTGCTGCATGCTAAGAGAATTTCGTTGTAAATTGATGGCGACTTGGCGCGTTTTTGACTTTACTTGGTACAGGGTATACTCAATGTCGGCAGGGACGACTTGCTTGCTTCATTTTTAATTAAAGTCCATTTACTTGATAGACTCTTAAATAGACAAGTCGAATAAGCTGATCAAGTTGTTGGGTTAAGTTCTATGAAGTTTTTGATAGATGATGTTTATGGACCTGTGTCCATATTTATACATAAGTACATAAATATGTACATAGATACTATTTTTATATATTTTATCTTTCCTTGTAACTTCCAGAGTTAGATATAGATAAATATCTAGGCTGGGCTGATCTAGTCATACATAACATATCAATGATGCATTTAAAAAATATGTCTATATTAAATCGATGAAATTTTAAAGCGATACAGCTTAAAATAGGGTATCAATGAGACGGCGGGCTGAATGACTGTTATTGCTGGTGCTTTTCGCATCCCTTTGCAAATTGGTTTTAATTAGCCCTCCACACACATGCACATGCTCACATAGCCATATTATACGTAGATGTTTTCCAAATTGAATTTTTGATAATCATCATCCACACACACATGCACACACACAATATGCTGATGGTTAAATAAAATACCTAAAATATTGTAGTAACTGAATTTGTAGTTTACAATGTGGCCAAAAAAGAATTTTGGGTTGATTTTATTGATTTTGACACATACATACATACAAATGTATATATGTATGTATATACATACATATATATACACACATACATACTTAGCTTGCGTGTGTGTTTACTCACTCTCCTTATAATGCTGGTCTGATTTGGTTTATTGATTAGCCATTCTGATTCACTTTAGCGCAACAGTTTAAAGAGAACTGATTCAATACCTCACTTCATCTCCCCATCTCTCTATTTTATTCGCTCTTTCTTACTTTTCTGGCAAACTGACAAAAATAATGTTTCATTTCAAGCAAGGCAACCGGCAACTGTTTGGGGCAGGGTGCTCCAATTCTTATTTTCAGCAAATGTGATGCTAAATTTAGCTCACCCGGCTCACTGAGAGAAGTTGACAACTTAAAGCATTGCCGAAAATGATAAGGAAAAGGGCCAAAATACTTTTAAGAAAACTTACAGAAATTATTACATTTATGAATTTTCATGTTTTTTTGGATTGTCCCTTGCATCCGCCTGCTGGATATGTGAACACGAGACACGAGGTCGGGGAGCAACGTCACGTAGGGGACAGATTTCCCCTGCCTATTGCCGTTCTCTGTTGCCAAATTTTGCTGTTTATGTGTGTGTAGCTCTCTCTCTCTCTCTGTCCCTCGCAGTGCTGTGCGTGTGTGTAGGTGGTTTACGTTTATTTTTAGCACCCGAAAGGAAACACGATGAGACTGCGACAGCTTCCGCAATTGATGGATTTAGCTGGTTTGTTGTTTTGTTGTTAATCAAGCAACTGCCGCTACTGCAGACTCTGATGCAGTTGATTTTATCTTATTAACAAATATTACAACCTCTGGCCGTGCCACTTGTCATTGGCTATGCTTCTTCTTCCAAATTCCTCCACCCTCTTTGTTTCACTTTTATCGTGTAAATTTCAGCTACTTTCTTTGTTATCTCACTTTTGTCGCTGCAATTGCACTCTAGATTTAATTATTCTTATGGTCTTTCAATTGTATTTGCGTATTGAAATAAAAAAATAATAACAATTTGACCGACCGCTTAACTGCTTACTTAGAAAATAAAAACAACACTGAGAGAAATTTAAGTCAAACACAACTATCGATTATCTCTATGAATCGAGGGCCGGAGTGAAAATCGATTTTCTGAGTACAAAATAATCGATTCTCTCAGTTCCTACACCAGTTAGTATAATGTTGCGATAAATTTTCTATGCGGCACCCAAATACTTCGTATGGTTATTATATGTAGATGTCCCCAAAAGGATTTAAAACCTCACATGCGAGGAATGATGGCAAATAAACTAATAGAGAATTCAATCGATGTTGCGTTTCTACCAAAAGGAGGGCCAATTTGTCCATATTTGACAGGGGATTATCATATGATATTGAAGAAACGCAGCTTATCCTCGATAATGTCTTGGTACGAATGGATTCTTTACAATGTTACCATAATTTCTTCGGCGGTATGAATATAGTTATCTGAAAGTCTCTGACGTTTCCGTATCCACCATTTAACCATCGTCCATCAGTATGATAAAAAGTCAATCTTCATATGACCGCAATTTTCTTGGGATAATTGCAGGTAATTGATCCATTTTTTCACAAGTTCGCGATGTCGAAGAAGCCGATACTTTCTTATCTCGATATTTCTTAATTTTCGTGTATTCTTCGCCTAAAAGAATCATAATTGAAAATCGGTTTTATTTGAATTTTCGTATTCAACTAACAAAACTCCAGTGTTGGCAAACGGAACTTGGTCCGATGGCAGTCTTTTTGATGTCTATCCTATAACGGACGATACTGTTATATTAATAAATGGGCTTCACGCAGAAATTGACGCCGATGCATGTGTAGGAAAGGAAAAGTGTTTGATATAATCCAGCATAAAAGATCAATAAAAAATGTTCCAAGCTAAGGTAAAAATACTTCAAATTTTAAATCGACAAATAATCCGAAACATTGATAAAAAAGTGAATAAAATATTATCTTTTATATTTCAATTCTGCAAGGTGAATTTTTTATTCCTACATAATTTATGTAAAGTGTAATAATATTATATATTGTTCACAATTGGACATGACTTAAACATATGCCAGAAGGAGAGCAGTTTTCGGTAGTAATATTTGTTAAAGTATGCCACTGTATGTTCATATATAAACATGAAGATTGTATTTTATAATATAAATGTCATTCTTAAGATATATCCGAGGCAATGACGATGATTGTCAAGATTGGGTTACAGGAGCGGGTGAAATTGGTAAATCGCTAAATTTAAGAAGTGAACCTTGGGTGCGTTTCTGGACAATTTTTCCAATAACTTGTGGGTCCTTCAAATCGAAATCATATTTCGTCAATCGCGCTGCATTGTAAACAAGGTTCCACCGTGACTCAATATGAATACATATGTAAGTGTATCCTACGTCCTAGAACGAATAATAATTCATGTCATAAGTAGGACCGGTATAAAAATTTATAATACATATATCATTTCGAGATCCATACATGTATATATATATTTATATGCCAAATGTTATGTTAATTAAATTTTGTTTCTTGGTTCAATAGATTTTGATTAAATTTGATACAATCATTAAGGACTATAAAAACTATGTAGTTCGGACGAGAAATGGTCAAGGGAGAAAATGCTGTATGTTATCTCTTTAAAATTATAGGATAAATTAAAGTATATCAGCGAAATATACTTTCTGATCTTATTCTGCACAAGTTAGTAAATACGGCTAAACATAAAAGTAAGACGATTACACTTTGAACAGGTTTAAATATTTTTAAACGGTGACTATCGTTTTCCAACACTTGTTTACGAGGTATGATTTTAGATCAGCTGGTTGACACGCGCTTGTTTTGGTAAAAATCTGTACAATAATGACAGACATAGAGCTTGGGTTTGTTGAGAAACGCGATTCGTCCTGGTTGACCAATCGCTATTTCCCAAGTAAGTTGGGTGGGAAACCAGCCTGGCTAGAATTGAATGAACTTCCCAGCATCCAACAGCTGAAGTGCACCAGGTGTCAAGAGCAAAAAAGTTTCCTGTGTCAACTATACGCACCCTACGAAGACGATTTTAACTTTCATCGTTCCATTTATGTATTTGTTTGCCGGAACAAGGATTGTCAGCAGCCGAATCAAGCAGAGTAAGTACAAATCTCAAGCATATACATATGTACATACATATGTATACATACATACATATGCCTACATACATACATACATATGTATGTACATATGTACATATACATATACACATATAGCTTTCGGTCTTTTTTATGAATTTCGTTCAAATGGACTTTCAGCTCTGTTACAGTACTACGATCCCAGTTGCCGCTAAAGAACGCATACTATTCCGAGCAAGAACCAGCAGAAGATGGTGACTCCTTGGTATGAAAATAACAAGATTGTGGATTTCTTGTAATCAGCATGAACTTCTTTCTTTAGCCTCCCATACCAGCACTGAAGAAGCTTTGTGCCGCCTGCGGATGTTTTGCCCCCCACGTTTGCAGTCGTTGTAAAGCCATTAATTATTGCTCTTCAGGTCATCAGCGTGCCCACTGGACTCAGCACAAAGCAAGTTGTGGTTCATCTGGTGCATTGGATCGTTCTAAACCTCCTCTACTACAAATAGAATTTCCCGAATTTGAAATTGTGATGGAAAGCAATCCTGCTGAAACTGATTCTATTCCCGACAGGAATGACGCGGAACGACTGGCCGAATTTGAACAACTCCAAGCACAGGGTCAAGCTGGAGACTTAGACAATGTCTCGGAGGCGGAAATGGATAAATATTTTGGGCAAGCTGCAATTGCTTTGGAAGACAAATTCTTCCAAAAATTCAAAAAACAAATTGGCTTGGAACCCGAGCAAATTGTTCGGTATAAGCGTGGTGGCGTTCCTCTCTGGATAGCCAATGTGGAAAAGACAGTGAAAAATCAACTTGAACTGCCACACTGTCCTCATTGCGGAGGCGAGCGTCAATTTGAATTCCAGATAATGCCCCAAACTTTGTCCCTTCTTAAAGATGAGCAACTAGATTGGGGTATTCTGGCTGTGTATACTTGCACCAAGAGCTGTCCAATCTCAGGTTATATCGAGGAGCATGTCATCAAGCAGGACATTGTAGAAAATACAGAGTAAAAAATATAATGCTGATTACACAGAAATTTTATTTTAACAATTATGAAACGCACAGGGAGGAGTTGGTTTCCGATGAAGGTAAATGATGATAGGGAGCTCCAGCTACTTCAGCTTGATAATGGGGAAATAGTTATGCTTGGAGAAATCAAAGTCAGGCTGTCGTTTAAGACCCTTTTGGTGACCGCGAGCCAGCACGTTCATTACCACGAAATTAGTTCGGGCGATTTGCAGCAAATCCAAAATCTGACAAGGATTTGGATTAGATTATAAATAAACAAAATTGACTCGGCAAACAACTTACCTCCTGTTCAGGATTTTGGATGCTTTCCAAGACATTGCGCGCCTGATCAAAATGCTTAGCGGCCACACTATAGAGCTCTTCTACATTGGGTCGCATCATGTGGTCTCTAATGTTCTTGAATTCTGCATAGGACACTGGTGGCGGACTGGTCAGGTTAACAAAGGGCAGGAAGCGTCGATTGTAGCGTATCTCCTCGTTGTCGAACTTGGACATGGGCAGACGCACACGCCCGTCCTTGGTGAGCGCGGCCATAGCCTTGTACATGCCTCCACAGAGACTGAGCAGGGCGTGGTAGTAGACAATTTCGCATCGATAGGGTCGCTGTTGCTTCTTATTTTTTCTAGGTTTAGCGGCCTTGTTCCGATTCTTTCCAGAGTTATTCCCGCCTCCGCCGCTACTGCTGCCGTTTGCTTGAATTTTGCTTTGGTGTTCGGCATACTCCTCCTGGGCCACCAATATATTCTCGGTACGTGTTAGCGCCGAAACAAGGAAGCCCACTAGAAACTCATACGGATACCAATAAATGTAAAGAAACTCATGGACAGCATACAGCTCCAGTTCGAAACCGGACATTAGGAAGATCAGCATGGCACGGAAGCAATTGTACAGGACCCATGTGGAGAAGTGGGTGCTGTGTTTAAGGGCAGTGGCATGCAGTTCATTGCCTTCGACTGCTCGCTCATTGGCCAATTGATTCATCAACGAATCCAGTCGCGCTGCATCCACTTGGATTGTGTCAAAATTCTCTATTAAGCGGCCCAGCTTGTCTCGCTGCCTGGCCCGATTGAACCCACAAATCCTTATAAATTGGGTAAATGTATTCATGTTTATGCAATACCGGAAGAAAGTCTCCAAATGCTGTTGCACCTTCGGATCGGAGGCCACTGGATGCTTGGTATTTAGAACGGGCGGCGAGTTGAAGATCTGCACAGAGTGTCGAAGAAATTGCTTCATCGGCTGCTTACCGTGAACCAGACGAATGGTGGAGCTGAATAAACTCTGCAACACGCTGCGAGATAGGATGCAATGGCCCGACTTGCGGCTGTACTCGATGAAGAAGTTCTGCCAAGACAATCGAAGGGGTTATTTTACATTCATAGGTTGGATGGAAGTCTGCCTACCAGGGCCGAATAGTAGTCCTTGTGGCGGATGATCTTGCAGGCATACTTAAAGCGTGAGATCATCTCCTCCAAAAATTGATAGCTACCAGGTCGATCTCTAATCTTGATGCTGCGGGGAAACGTCGGTGGCTGACTGCGATCATGAATCCGGGGCGAGAATCCCATGGGATTTGGTGCCTCAGCTGCAAGAAAAAGATAATTACATTAAAAATAGTTTCTGTAATCTCCTCCCAGCACTTACAACCATCCACCGGTTGAGTGCCCCGATCTATGGTCCTTCTGATCAAAGGCATAAGTTCTGAGGCCACATTTAAATTCTTATAAATATCATTGATGGCCTCCTCGGCACTGTCCGCTCCTGCCATTAGTTCTACCTGATAAATGGCTTGGAAGAGATGGCGCATAAAACGCAGTCTATGCACCACTGACATGCAATCCTCAGGGGATGACAATTGCTTGCATTTGCGCACTAGACTATCCTCTACCTCCTTCAACATAAAAGCAATTGATGCCGGTTGCGCCTTCTCGGCAGCCAATAATGCGGAATTGCCATATAATTGAAAATCCTCTTCCTCGTTGACTCCTGCCATGACAATAATGTTCTTAACGATGGCAATTAAATTGCGCACTGCCGTACAGAAGGCACGCAGTGGCCGATCCTGTATTTGGGCAGGTGCATGCAAATAGAGACAGGTAAAGAGCACTTGATCCATGGAATTACCCTCTAGCCAGGACACAAAACACGCGAATAAGGCATCAAAAATGCCAATTAGTTCAGAAGGCGTCAACTCATCCAACTTGATAACGCCCATCTGTAGATGAATCTCTTTTTAAATGGAATGTTTCTGAGTATCGTCTTGTCCAAAACTTACCGCGACAGCGGCTTCAAAGGAGGGCGGCGGCAAATCCAGCTTGTCAAAGCCCATCCCCACATCCATTTTGGGATCCATTATCTCAATGGCCGACATGGCTTCAAACAGTCCAAATAGCATGTCCTGGGCCAATTCGCCAGGCAAAAGTTCGGCGCAAGCTTCATGAAATTCAGTGGTCACATCCACCCAGCCGTGGAGCGGGTATTGCGTGATATCAGGTTCCTCAGTTGCATTGGATCCCCTAATGGTGCGCTGCACATTGGGGTCCAAAAATCCACATTCACCCATGCCCCATTGCTCGTGATCCTGATCCGCCTCTAAATCTGCATGCTCCGTATGCGCACGGGCAGCAGCAGCAGCAGCAGCGGCGGCTGCCTTAAAGTCTGGAGGTTCAGCGATGCTGGTAAATCAATGGGCCAAAATAAAAAAACGTTGCTGGTAAATAAAGTAAATAACAATTTCTTTATTTATCCTTACCTTGCATTCATTATTTGTCTAATCTTTTATAAATATTCTTCTAAATATTGTTGTTGCATTTGCAATATCTACACCCACACACGTGTGTCGTTTTATTTTGTAATTTGCCTTCTCCTTGTAGTTGGGGTTAACCTTCAATAGCGGGTTTAACTATCCACAATTTGTAGAAAATTTTAGATTTTAAAAATCAAGTTATTTCATTTATAGTTTTTGTTTTTCAACTTTTTCTATTTTTATTTCTCCTCTCGCTCGTTTCATTCCCATGCGTTTCTGTCGATATCTGAAATGGAATGGCTGTCACCACCAACAACATACACAAGACCCCAATTGGAAATAGGTCGCATGGAACATGGGACAAACAGTCCTTACATTTCATGAAAAATATAACTTTGAATTCTGAAGCAGTTGCAACATCAACAAATATTTCCCATGTATATAAGTCGTAATTGAGAAATCCTCCAACAAAGATAAAAGTAAATGGTTCATGCTGCTGTTAATAAACAAAAACTTCTGTTTTTCAAAGTCACTATTTCTGATGTCCGTCAAGATAGCGACGGTCTGTAAAGCCACTGTAAATATTTTGTAATTTTTTTAAATTCAATTATTCTGCTAATAACTAATTATTTTAATCAAAATAAAGATAAAACAACGATTTTAATGATAATGGAGCATAATCTAATTTACCGTGCATTGCGAGGTACGAGCTATAAGTGGAGTTATTCTGCAAAATGTTTGGAGCCAATATTTTCATGCAAAAATTTGAATACTTGCACCGTTTAAAACAGCCCAAAATTCAATTATATAAATAATGCTATTGTTAATAAGTATTATCGTTATTTTAATTAAAATAATTAGTTATTAACAAAATAATTGAATTTAAAAAAATTACAAAATTTTAACACTGGCTTAACAGCGACCGTCGTTAACTCCACATTAACGACCGTTTTAATCTTCATGAATACCATTTGTGAGTTGTTGAAAAAGTGTCAACTTTAATCTTGTAAAGACTTGTTCAGAATTTTAAAAAAGGGAACTCATCTGACATACGTTTAGCTCGTTAAATTAACCAGCGTTTTGTTTAAATATAAACCAGTATTAATAATAGGAATCTAGCAGTTAACATGCCTCTGTTAAGCCAAATACGTTACAGTAATGTGAGGCGTATTTGAATTTTCATTTGTGCTGACGCGAGACGAATATGAAAATTGCATTAACAAAAAAAGGAACGAAAGTTCTGTAATCAGTTCGTTGCACTAGTCGATGTAATAATTCCATTAAGTAAATTAATATCAATGAAATGCATGCATTAGCAGTTTTTAATTTTTAACTCACGACCGCAGTTTCATGAGTAATTTATTTTTGACTTGATAACAAAGTTTGGCGTAAACCAAAAAAGTCTCGCCCGGTCTCTTCGCGTTACTTAAACAATATTTCTTATCGCATTTGAAAACAAATATTCCGTACACAAGTTTGAGTGACATTGTTGTCTTATCATATACCAGCTTCTGCTGTTATCGGAAGTCTCAAATGCCAGAACCCTTCAGCTTGAGCGCGAGTGTAAATCGGAAAAGCTCGCTCACGCTTTTGGTCTGTCCATATTCGATAGCCTCCTCCTCTCTGACTAGTGCCTAGGGGTTGTCCGCTTTGAGTGAGTTACACGAATTCCCCAAAAGAAAAGCCAAAGCGGCGAACGCATTTGAGATTGAGTGTTATAGAACTGAAAAGCAGAAAGCGAGGGGTTGGATTGGTTTGTTTACAACAATTCTGTCTCAGTTGCAAACGCGTTGCCTCGTGGTAAATACGTCGTCATCTCTTCTCCGCCTCTTACTCTGCCAATTTCTCTCTGTGTGTGCTAACGGTCAATTCGTCTACGGACAACAAAATCGGCGGACAACTACAAGTCAAACGGAAACACGGCACGCCACAAAAACCAACTAAATAATACCCAAACAGTCCACAAAAGGAGGCACATTCTACTTGAGAGGCTAAAGAAACGTAAGTTAATTTTTATTTTTAAACAAATTTATTGCTTGACATTTAATTTCTGTCTCTTTGGGTTGCCTAAAAATGTTTTAAATATAATAACAACATTTAATGTATACAAGAAACAAAACACATACATCTGTTCATATACATATATACATAGTATATAGTATATTCCAATAGTTTCTGTAGTGCCTTCCGCGTTTTAATTAAAAGTGAAACTGAATGTGACGAGACTTTTTGGAACTTTGCCAAATCAAATCATAAAATAAAGTATTTAGGAATATTTACTTGAACATTTGTCACACATTAATCTTTCGACTTATCAGTTGAAAGTAACCAAATAAAATGGATTATTCATTTCATAAAACGGCTCAGATAAACTTTAAAACTATTCAACGGAATTTATATATCTGAAAATATACATAAATAATTTATATACTCCAAATTCATCAAGAAATCAAATATAATTTATTATGAAATATTATGAAATTGAAAAACTTAGAAATTCATAAGTTGATTTTGTAATTGTTGCATAAAAATAATTTGTCTCTTAATCTATTCTAGTAAAATTTATTTATATGTTTCTGTGTTGAAGCGATTAGATACTGATCACAAAGAAACGACATAAACTAACTAAACGAAGACATTTCGGTCTTATCAATTAATGTGAGTAAAATAAGTTTATGAAATGTTTGAGTAGCTCTTTACGATTATCAAGAAAAAGACATCATTTAGTGTGGTGTGATTTAACCAAGTTAACTAACACCACCAATATCTAAAGTTAGTCAAATCACATTGAAATCCCACAGAATTAACAAAGTTTTATGGGTCGTGACAATTGACCAAATTAAATACAAACTGGCGCAAACAGAGGAAGGACACGATTTATATAGATTCCACATAACAAACAGACAAATAACACAAAAATGGAAGAAAAAAAATAGCCTACACGCAATGAAAATCAAAGTCGTCTTTATCCAGAAACTCCACACACGCACACACAACGCATTTATTTCAATTGATTTGGAATGATGGCAACGTGGCGTATAAGCAATGCCAATGGCAAGCGAAAAGCTCCCATGCTAGACATTTAAAATACCCTCTAGCAAATGGTATAGCATCTATTTTTTTTTCAATAATTTACTTAAAGATACATCTGTTTATACATGTTTATCATAGCTTCAGTTTCAAGATCTTACAGTTCCCTCAAACTGACTGCTAATTAAAATCATCGTGATTCCATTGATAGAGAGTACCCGCTATTCTGTTTGGTTACAGGGTATAGAAAGAAAAGGCAACTTTTGTTGCTGCTGCTGGGTTGCCATTGAAGCGGAATAAAGAAGAAATTCCAGATATTTGCCAGAGAGACATTCAGGCTTTGCCCTCTGCACACGTGCCCCACCCCACCCCCATTCCATTCCTACCTATGTACATATTATATCCACACCCACTCCCACTCCCACTCTATAACACAGGGCCACAACCATTCATCTCTCCTGCTCCTTTGCCACATTTGTTGGTTGTATCGATTTGATTGGATTTTATGTTCGTGATGTTGTTGTTGTTGTTCTCGGTACTAACTTTGCTGCGTTTTATACGCTCCAATAAATTTGATTCCCTGCATATGCCAAGTTAATTGAATTTAAATAAATGACCGAAAACAGTAAAAAGGATGAAAATTAATCCAATTTAGCCAAGGAGTTAGCCATCTCATATATATACAAATAAATGAATGGAAATATATTTCAGAGTTCCATTTGGTTAATTACTGTTGAAGATGCAAAGCTTTAAGAGTCAACCAATTAAGCTAAAATGTTTGTCACTTGAAAAGTCCTTTAACTGAACAGCCACTCCCATTCCTGATTCTGCTCTTGAGCCCCCTTCCACTCCTCGTCTCAAGAATCATAACAATGACAATAAAAACACATCAAAATCAATCTGTCAACAAAAGTCGTTGAAGACGACGACGACGACAACAATGGAGAAGCCCCCTGGGGGCGACTGGTTTTACAAAGTGTCCTGACTACGTGCCTGGCATCATAATCATATCCAGTGGCGGAATGTAAGGAAAAGGCTGATAACGTACAAATATTTTAAAGAGCTTTGTTTCAATGAAGTAAATAAAAACTACTTCATTTTGATGAGCAATAAATTCATCTTAGATTAACTATATTTAGTTCGATAAACTTTATTCAGTTAAAAATAGTAGGAAAAATTTTAATAATTGCAAATGTTATGACAATCGTTTAATTATAAAAATTGATGTATATATTAATGTTCGCTTCTGTTTCCACACATGTAAATCCGGTCCTGACTACAAGGATAACGAACAAAAGCGTAGGTGGGAAGGGGAAAGGGAGTGGGAGTGAGCTTGGGTTGGGACTCATTGAAATTCTCTCAAGTATTTAAATGCAAAAATGGTAACAAACTGGAACTGAATCTGGCTGCTGGCTGTTGTCTGTTGGCTGGATGACTGTTGTTGGCAAATCCCATTATCATTAGCACGCCGGCTGCAACATCATCATCAGCATCATCATCATAGTCTTTATTGTGTGGCTGTTGGAAGGGGGAAGCAGCATGCCGGATTTCATTTTATTACAAGAGGAAAAGCAAACAGCAAAATGGCGCCAACATTGTCAGAGATTTCAGCTTGTTGCTGTTGCCATTGCAGGCAGCCAAGCGGCAATAACAATGGCGGCAGAGATGTGAGGGGGAGGATGCCGCTGCTGGCTTCCTGCCAGCAATTTATTGTCTTTTTTTGTTTTTGTCTGCTGTTTGTTCAGCGAGTGTCATACACGGCGTATGCGCATTGTTAGCGTTGTCTGTAAAGGAGCTTATGCATCTGCGACTGGTAACGAATGTTGGGCATATGTTGCCTGCCAGATTGGCTGTTGCTTCAACTAACAACGACAACAACAGAGCTTTCTCCTGTGCCCCCCACTCTATTTCCTTATTCTGTTATGGATTTTAATTGAATCCTTGAAAAGAATCCTTTGTCGAGCACTAAATGCAAATGGTTTAGTTGCAAATTGTTGATTAGTTTGTCCCTGATGATGATTTTAAATGAAGTTCACTCGAAACGAATGTGGAAATGAGAATTTAAATGGGGAAAAATCTGCATAGGCTGATAGAATGTTGTAGGGAGCGAGGGAGGAATGAATGGATGGATGAGAGTGGAATGAGGGATGGTAGTATACAGACCACTGCACTGAGAACGCAAATTCAGGGCAGTTCCAAATCGACCCATCTTTCCCTCCGGGCAGTTGATGATATGATGCATGAGCACATTAAATGAAATTTAAGACCACTGAAAAGTTGCACAAAAAATAAATTGTTGAACATCAAACTGGAACAAAAATTAAAATATAAAATTTAAATGCGGAAAATTGAGTACAAGTTAAAATTCTAGTGTATATATTAATATTTAAATTTTCAATACTGTGAGAATGCTTACATTTCACTTATATAACACGGTATCTGAAATATCCATGTGTGTCTCGGAGTTAAATTATTTGGAAATTAGACCGAAAGACTATTGATAGAAAATGTGCCCGAATCCAGCCTTATAAAAAATGTCAATAATAAGAATATATAAAATTCGTCAGATGTACCGAAAATAACGTTATTGTTGCCCCCTTGCAACAGTTAGATTAAACCTTATCAACAAGAATTGTCCCACCAGAAGGATCCCTGTAATAGAAAATCTATATAAATGATATACTATCTAACCTATTATAGTAGCTGAATAATTTGTTATAATAACCCACTATTAGGATTAAGACATTGCAATATGAAGAAATGTTTTTGTACATTTTTATTTTGCTGCAGATGATCGAAGGACCAAGTTCCTTAGACTGTCACGATATTGGCCCTACAAATATAAATGCTATGTATATATATATATATAAGTTGGTAAAACGATTTGATAAGCCATTTTTTAACTTTGTGATATGGTTAAGTACAAGTACAGTTGTCATAATTAAAACTAGTCAAATATATATACCACTCAAACAATGATGTGAATACTCAGCGTGTTAAATGTATCACCTTTGTTATCTATACAGATATACATACATACGTATGTGTATATATATATATATTCCGTTAGATAATTCAATTTAAACAGCTATTGAAATTTTTATTTCGTTCTAGATAAGGTAGAGAAATTGTGTTATATATATTCCGTTAGATAATTCAATTTAAACAGCTATTGAAATTTTTATTTCGTTCTAGATAAGGTAGAGAAATTGTGTTATATATATTCCGTTAGATAATTCAATTTAAACAGCTATTGAAATTTTTATTTCATTCTAGATAAGGTAGAGAAATTGTGTTAATAAGAAGTAAAATGAGTTTTAAATACGAAAACATTTCTAAAGGACCGACTTTTTGATACTCTCTTTCAGTCGCAAATATCAAAGTTATACAGCAATCCCGAAAAGTATGCCACGCTTTTGTATTTATTGGTTTATTAAATAAAAAAAATCGATTGATAAATTAAGCGAACTATATTTAAGCCTTCGGCACAAATGTAAAAGCCCCGATGTTAGCTTAAAAGATAGAATGACATGTCAAATTAATATTTTTTTAAACAATCATTTTAAAAAAATTTAAATTCATTACTGCTTAAATTTGGCTTGTTAAAACTAGCAGCTAAAACATATTCCGAACAGAAAAGTTCATTTATACATAACATATTTATAATACGCATTAATATCCGAGTCGATTTTTGTCTGCCTGCCACTTACACAAACTGCCTTGATCGGATTACTATATCCTATAGCCACTGTAGGAACGATCGGTATTAAATATCATCTTTTAAGATCTTTTCTTTCTGAATGGACAAATATGGCAGTCAAATAAATTTTATCAATGATGTGAAAGAGAAATATTTTATGTTATGCAAATATCTATAACCGTTTTGTAAGGAATGTGGTTTGGATTCTTACTGGATACCGACGATATTCAAATTCAAGAACTTCCTTTATTTAAAAGCAACAACAACACTGTTGTTCGATTGAATTATCAATAACTGTAAGGGAACGTACGGTATTTCCTTAATGTTTAACCGATAATATAACCGTTATATGTGTGTACACGTACAGTAGTGATCACAAGTAACGGTATACCAAACAGCTGTATAAATTTTGATCAATTTTAATCCAATAATCGACAGGGACATTTGTGTTCAATAATGGGGTAAAAATCGAATGACATAGACAAAAACATTTTTTGTTATTTCTTTTAATTGTCGTTTTGTTACTTTTTATACACTTGCAAAAGTGTATATTAATTTTGGTCAGAAGTTTGCAACGCATAGAAGGAAGCATCTCCGACTATATAAAGTATATATATTCTTGATCAGCATGATGAGCTGAGTTGATATAGCCTTGTCCGTCCGTCCGTCTGTCCGTCTGTCTGGATCAACGCAATCTCCTCCGAGACCCTTGGAGCTACAGGCTTCTTTTTGCTGCAGGCATTGTATATCTCGGAATCATCTCGATCGGATGTCTATATCATATAGCTCCCATAGGAACGATCGGTCAGGAATAAGGTTTAACATCAATAACTCAGTTGTTTTTCAATCGAATGTCACTAAATTTGGTGTTTATGAGTTTTAAATAATCCTCAATACATATACCAAATTTTATCAGAATCGGTTGACTATATCATATAGCTCCCATAGGAACGATCAGTCAAAAATATAGTTTTTAATCAATAACTTGGGTGTTTTTGAAGCAATCGTCACGAAATTTGTTATTTGACAATTTTATATAAAAAGAAATATATTTTCTAAGTTTTATCAGAATCGGTCGACTATATGCTATAGCTGTCATAGGAACAATCGGGGAAAAAAAATTAATTTTAATTTTTTTTTATGCCACGGACAACAAATTTATATTTGATGGGTTTTGTATACTTACTTATGATTCTGGCAAATTATATATAAATCAAAAAGACAGTTTGCAAGGGTATACGAACTTCGGCACGGCCGAAGTTAGCCCATCCTTCTAGTTTTTGTTACACATTAAATTAAAAAATCATTTACTTCTCAAATGAAAATAAAAGTTATACAAATCGAATAAAATATTTTCGTGCTGTCACTAATTGCACACCTAACCATACCCATAAAGGATTATGGACTCTACACAGACATTTTGGGAGTATTTTGTATTATTATACCTACAATTTGTATAAGCATTTACATGGAAATTTGTGCAAATCGTTGGCAATACTGGTGACCAGCTTTCTACTGGAGGTGTCTCAATTCAAACTAACCTTGTAAAAGCCAACAAATGCTATGACGACCTGCATAAGTCTGACTCACGAATGTTATCCAAGTTGACTTCGTTATGGGAGGATTTACTGTACATACAACTACATATGTTTGTGATATATGTATTTTTAAACTGTTGGCAAGTGCATTAAGTGAGTCGTGCTGTCGTCAATAGTGTTAATTACGTTAAATGAAAACTAGGAAAAAAAAAACAAACTTTAATCGGAATTGCACTTTATGCAGAGGGGCAATTTTGCTGTCGACTAAACGAAACGGCTTTAAGACTCCATTGAACTGGAAACTCTACAAACTCCCTTTCCGTCTACGATGCGGTAACCTCCACCGCACCCACTCAGACTCCCACTTCACTCTCCAGTACATATCCGACATTGGCTTTCAATTTCAAGTCACGTTCAACGTTCTGTGTTGACCTAACCAAGTTGTGGCTCAGCGAATCATGGGCGAACATTGGACAAATGGCTGAGGCTGGGGCAATTCAATTCCGCTTTGGCCAGCCACATGGACACTAACTCACTCACTTGTCGGAAAAGGCCAAAATAAATAAGTCCAAACTGGGCAAATTGCACACGATTCGAATTGATTTATTGTCAAAACAAAGATTGCAAATGCAAATGCAAATTTTTATGATCTATCCGATTACATATAGCACACATTTATATGACAGCAAATTTGTATTTAATCACAATTACATACAATGTTGCATGTAGAGTTCCGTTTTCGACTATGTACATATATATACTATGTAAACTATTTGCTGTAAATAACTAGTGGGAAACTCATAAATCTTGCATTGTTTAGTTTATGTATATATTTAGCATTGTCGACCAATTTAAAATGAATATGTTAATTTTTCCCGCTCTCTCCTCCTTTCCACTGAGTTTTTTTTTTTTTTTCATTTTGCCACAGTCTTTTAATAATCCGGTTGTCAATAATGATTTGCATGCTGGATATATAATTTTAATGCTCAACTTAACAATTAATATTAACATTATCAGATAGATATTTTGACTTTTAATTTGAGGTGAGAGTTGAAATGAATTACAGTTGACTGTAGGGTAATTATACAATATAAAAAATTAATTCAATTAAATATTGTGTTTATTTAAACGTATATAATATAGATCTCAGAATGTGATAACCATGAAATGCCTTTAAAAAGAGAAAATATTAACTATGAAATTGTTCGAATATATGTAAATTAAGAACCACTATGAGACAGGATGAATCGAAAATGGGAAATCCTGACATCCTTCGTTATACCCTTGCAGAGGATATAACAAAATTAGTCAGATTTTTATAACTCACAAGTATATATATTCTTGATCAGCATCAACAGCCGAGTCGATTGAGACATGTACATACGTCTGTCTGTTTCGTTATGTGTAAAATCGGTCAGATCGGACCACTATAAGACACATCAAAAAAGCATACGCGAGGGTCGAGGAAAAAATTATAGAATTTTATTCTTTTATTCTTTCTTTCTTATTATTTTAACACCTTACATCAAATTTGCAATAAAATACAGAGACACAACAAATAATATATTAATCTTTTTTTAGATTAAGTTTTCTTAAATTGTACACTTAAAGAATTCATTTTTAAAATTCGACAAGGCCGAAGTTAGCTTCTTTGAAAAGTTACCAAGATTACTGGATTAGTTGGGGGTTTTTGGTCCCCACAAGTGTGGCTTTAAAAGGGTGAAAAATAATAAATAATATTAAATATTATTATATATTATATATATAACCAGCTCACGTTGTCCTTACTTAAATCAAAATGTTTAACCCTAAAATTTATCTCAAATGAAATGTCATCTCAGTTTAATAATAATTATGTGTTCTCTTTCAAGCAGTTTTCAGGATCTTGGATTCCTTATAAAATATGTAAATACAAGTTGAGTTTCTATCTTCATCAATTTACTAATCGATTATTAAAGCTAACATTTTATTGACGTTATTTAAATATTCAATGTAATTAGAGTAAGCGATGTTTCAATATTGACCAACTGGTGCGCCAGTGTGTTAGTGCAGTGATAGAGTGAGTTTGGTTTTATGAAATTGACTAACTTACGTATTGCCATTTATTGTTTGCTTCTCCAGATAAATGAAAATGTTGACTATTTTATTCACTGTGTGGATTTTCAAATCCATTTGATTAGGCACCTGCCGGGACTCCATTCCTACACCCTTTCAGAATAAGTTTAGTTTTGTGTAGTTTTTTAACAAATAGTCCTCTTTCATATATGTATAAAACGTCTTCAGTTTCAGGTTAATTTACTTGTTTATCAGTTTTATAATTTTTCACTTAAGATGTGTAGCATCAATCGTTTTGTAATGATCGTAAATCCAATATTCATGCGCATCGGAATTAACAATCTTAATTTATTTAATTCACGATTTGGTTTTCTATCTCAATCGGAGCTCGTTTCAATCGTTTAGCAAACGTTTAATCATTTTTATACCCTGTACCCATAGGGTAAAATGGTATATTAAAGTCGCTAAAATGTATGTAACAGGCAGAAGGAGAATTTTCCGACCCCATAAAGTATATATATTCTTGATCAGTATCAATAGCCGAGTCGATTGAGACTTGTCCGTCTGTCCGTCTGTATGAACACCGAGATCTCGGAGACTATAAAAGCTAGAGCAACCAAATTTGGTGTCAACATCCGTCTATTGTATAAGCGGGTCAATTTTGTTTTAAATTTTTGCCACGCCCACTTCCGCCCCCGTAATTTAGGAAAAACTATAACTTGAGCTATAATAAAGATATCGCATTCTTATTTGGCACACTTAATAATATAGCCAAAATGCACCAGTTGACCGAATTTGTCCGAAATCGGACAATAATTATCGGAGATATACGTATTTCCGTTTTGTACTGAAACGCCCCATGCAAAATGGGCTGTTAAGTGTGAGCGAGATAGCATGCGTTCGCTGTTGCTGCATGGCAAGCAGTGCAGTGTTGCTGCATGGCAAGCAGTGGATGCTAAGAGAATTTTTTTTGTAAATTGATGGCGATTTTGATCGTATTTGACTTTATGGAGTAATTTTACTTGGTACAGGGTATACTCAATGTCGGCAGGGGCGACTTGCTTGCTTCATTTCCTTTAGATACTTCGAAACGTGGACTCTGAGAACCTGCCACTTTGACTTGATCTTAAACGGCGTTAATGCCTTTTTAATTATCCATATGCAAACAATTGTTTGCAATCGATCATTACAACAAATCGCAAAGTAAATAGAAATGTAATATACATATATAGACTCTCGATTCCAATACAAATCTAAATAATTAAACGGTCTACCCGTTCCCGTGTTGAGGTGCCGCTAAACATTTGTAACTGTCAATTAGTTGGCTTCTCACAGACACAGAGATAGACCGAGACCGAGACCCAGACCTAGACCCAGACCCCACCGAGATTGCTTCCATAGCAAAAAACAAAAAAAAACTCGTTTTCAACACCCTGACAAAATTTGGCAGCTAAATTACTGCCAATAAAAGCAAATTTTCGCTTTGTGTGTTTGAAATGAATTTCCGACAGTTCATTAAGTGCATGACGCTGTTGAAAATACATCAACCGACATACGTTAATAGTTGTAAACTATATGCACATATACTTATATATATATATATATATATATATGGAAATACAAAATGGAAATGGAAAATGTGCAAGCAAATTTGTTTATGCAGTGAGCGGACACGAATTGTGAGTTTCTGCAAGGCGACTTTATAATACCCTGCACCTGGACTGATTACAGCCGCAACCGATCATAGCCAACGTGGCTAACTTTATCATTGATTTAAAGGCTCCAAATTATATCCGATCCGAAAAAGAAGATAATGGTATAAGAAGAGATTTTATATTCATTATGTGAGGACAGATTAGTACAGATTCAAGCAATCGGTTCGTCTTTGATACCCTTCCATTTCTGTATGATTAGCCAATTGATTGACTTGCCCATTAAATGCACAAGGTTCGAATACTTATTGAAATTGTGTTAAAATTGCATGAGGAATAAATATACTATACATATATATTAATGACTGATATACCGATCTGTCATCAGTAGAAATTCATATTATTCCAATTTGCATAGTTTAGACAAATTTTAATACCATTTCAAAGAGTATTCATACTTTAATTGTGCTCTTTCTGTTATGGAATTTCGTATTATTAAATCTTCACAACAGAAAAAAAGTAATAATAATCATTAATAATAATAGCCAGGGTAAGTTACAGTCCAGCAGTTTGAGCTGGCAGCATTGTAGTGAATTATTATAAAATAATTTAAAATTTGTGTGCGACTCATAATTGATATTTCTATGTTAAAATAATAATAAATAGTAATTGTTGCTTGGATATCTTGTTTAACGAACGAATTCGACTTCTGTATTTTAGTGAAAGCCCCTTTGACCCTGCCTCTCCTTTCATGTAGGTATAATCGATCAAAAAACTAAAATGAATTTTGGAAACTTGGTTATAATTGTAACAAAAACAACTAACTAAAACAGTGTTGATTGATTACACAAAATTGGTCCGCATTAACTATATCCGGTTTTCTAGGATATCTCTTCATAGTGTGATCGAGCAATTGTATGCCTGTGTCCAGGATCAACTTATTTATTTTGTTTATTAGAATAGAGGTCAGTCTCACTGTTTCCTATAGCAAGAGTTCCTTATTTGCATCCGAAATACCTCCGACTATATGAAGTACATTTCTAATGACTGTCCTTGATATTTCCAATCCAGTGTATAGTGCAACATTGTCGAGTTGATCGATATCTGTGGAAATTATTATAATAATAATTAATTGTAAGCAAATTATCTTTAGCTGATATAGAAACAATGGGGAGGGAATAACCTTAGCTTAAGTATTTCCGATCTGTTGGTTACCAAACTTAAATCGTTTTTAATGGACTCAAATTAGTAGAATTGTAAACTTTATAAGTGAATCAAACCTTGACAACAATACACATACATCTTAATTAATACTTACAAGAAAAACAAATAATATAAACTTAACCAAACTGCAAACGAATCGAATTCTGTTCGAGTTGGGGGCTTGTCCGAAACCACATTAAAATAAAGAGAGCGAATTAACCCTAATTTTAGAACTTTACGCGTATTTTGCATGTGACTGGACTCGCTCCGAAACACATGACAGTGAACTTTATTCGAAACAAGTTGAACGCCGTTAACCGCAAATTGGTTGACAGAATCGTTGTATTGTGCTTCCCCAATCCAGTTTAGTCTCTGACTAAGTATGAATATGCTAAGTTATCGAATTATGGAAAGTTTCGTCCACAGAGAATATGTACATACTCGATATGGATGACAATTCCATTCACAACTTTTTTCAGCAGCAAACTGTGGAACTATTTCACTGCATACTCTGATAAGATCAAATCTCGAACAAATCGAATAATTTTCGAATGCCCACCATGTTTTCCATAGATTTCGTTGGCTGATCAAAAAGGGAGAAGGCACTCCCTGTGATACTCCTCATATAGGGTACCACAGGGTGTGTACAAAACTTCCATTCCATGCTTATCACGTGATGGCATAGTTTTACGTAGTGAATGCTTTTCTGCTTTTACTTTTCCACTGGCTGATTAATTGCAACAATTTACAACGCGACACACTTAATGAACAATCGACAATCAACAAAATGATTTGTTTACGCCCCGCATACATTAACGAGCCGAATAATCCATAAACAAATTAATTATTACAAATGCCGCAAACACTGAAAAAGTTCTATCCCCTCTCAACCTGCAAAGCGAAATGATCGGATCGGACTACTTATTGACCCTGAGAAAAAGGCAATACCTACATATCCATGTGTCTATGGATGGATATGTGAATGTATTAAAAATCCGTTCAAAAATCTTTAGTACTAACGAAAAAGAGATGAAAATAACTAAATAATATTTATATTTTAATGATAATTACCCTCTGAGCGCGCGCCAAAGTAAACACAACTGAGAGCAATGCAAATAGGCGTCAGTGTGAAAGAGAGGTCTCTCTACTATGCTCCTACTAAACCACCAACTAAACTACATTTCCCTCCCCCCATGTACCCCTCCTTTGCCTCATATGCTTTTTTGGTTCTTTTTTGGCTTTTCTCGTATTTTAATTGAGCCAACGGCGTGTGCTTTGGCTGGGTGTTTGCTTGGCTATAATAAACGGCAACCACAGCAACCACAGCTGGGTACCCGTGTACCCTTCCCTCTTCCCCATCACCTCTGACACCTCCTCCATTATCGTCCCAATGCCCGAAAGCATTCTCAAGTAGCTATAGAGAGCGGTGGATGGGCAAATGTTTGCCAGCTTTGACGCAAAAATATTTTTACATTCGGACTGGACACGTGCTGCAATATCATTTACACTTTGCCAATTGGAAGTATTAAACGAAAAACAATTTAAATTCAATTTTATAAATCACTTTGAGAAATGTTGGAACTAGAACTTTCCAGATCTACTAAATTCTAACAGGAAGTCGGACCGTTTTAAATACTAATAGTTCAAATATCATAATAGTCGGAGTAGATCAGATAAGCTGAATTAGCATTTTTTATTTGTTGATTAAGCTTAAAGACGAACTTTCTTAATTAATGAGGCAATATAACTCAATTAAACCGCAGTGATTTCCAAATTTGTTCTCTAAAAATTCAAATTTAATTTGTAACAAAACAAAAAAAGGTTCTCAATAAGGGGAAAAAATTCCAATGAGTCCGGTCTACGAAAGCAGCGGAAGTTTTAAACCTAAGTAAACAGGGGGGCCCCCCTAGCTAAAATATGAAAAGTTTGCTACAGAATCAGCTATCCGACTATCTGACCCCGAAAACTGGTCCCGAACGGACCTTAGAAGCTCCTACACACAGCTCTAACTCTCTTTTGGCAACATCTCACGCTCTCTTTCCCCGTTGTCTTTCGAATGACTCCACTCATACGCTGTCGCCTGCTTTCACAACAGTCGGCTATATCCGGTGGGCTATACAGATAACTGGCAAGTTCTCAGTTATTGGCGATCAGAGAACAGAAGAGAATGGAATGGAACAGAATCGATGAGAGATTGCTTCGCCTCGTTCTCTGTTGTGTTTTGTTTTGTTTTCTGTGTCTCGTCGTTCGGGTCAGTCGCAGCACACACTGCGTATACGTATTCCCCCTCGGTATCCGTAACCATTCCCATATAAAAAGTGCAAACGAAGGCAAATGTTTGGCATTCATTGTTTGCACAAGGAAGGCAAAAGTTCGCAAACAGAAAGCGTGTTCGAGACCTGAGCACCAGGACCCTTTCACCTTCACCTGCACCCCAACCAATAACTTAACTTTTTGGGTGTGTGTGTGTGTGTGCCATTTTATTTAGACAGTTGCATAATTAACTCATCTGCAAGTGTCAAAGCTGTAAATTGTTTTTTCATTCAACGTTAATTTTCAAAGTTTTTTGCATCTGTGCCTCTTTCTCTCTCTCCATCAGTGTGTGACTCTCAGTGTGTGTGCGTGTGTTTCAGTGTATAAATATATTTATTTTGTTTATCAACCAGCGCAAAAAATACGAAAAAAACATACAATAACAAAAACCCAAACAATAAATAAAAATCTACTGGCAAATAAACAAAGCGCAAAAAACGCGCGCGCCAAAAAAGCAAACCAAAAACTACAAAGAAAGAAAGAACCAACATCCACAAATTTTTCCTTTGCTCTCTTGGCCATTTCTTTCCGGTCAAAAGTCTGTGCTCTTCTATTTGCATACGTCATTTTTTGCAAATAAACAAATCCAACTAACTCTAGCAACATGGAAGTGCAAAATATGCCAGACTCGCAGCCTCACCAGCGCCTGATCCTTGACTCCAGATGTGCGGTAAGTGTGGCACATGGTCATAATATATAAACAATAAGGAGATGGGCAAAACATTGATGTCGCACAATTTATACCCTAACTACTTTTTCCCAACATATGCAGTTTAAGTATTTATTATTATTATTGGAACGAAGAGAATTAATTATAATATACAAGAAAGAAGAAAAATAATGCGGATTACTTAGAATTTGCGTGGCCAGAACAGACGTCTTCTACGGGGATATCCAGAGGATAAACAGCACCAAATGGACTTTTTAGATAATTACAACTATAAACGGGGTAGTTATACCATCTTTCTAATGGGTAAAGATGCCCAAATAAAGGGTATAAAATAGGGTATATGCAATTTACGAACATATTTACCCACTTTGGATGTGTGTGTGTGTCTGTGCAAGTGCGTGGGTTTCTCCCCAGTTGTGCTGGAGTGCCTATGGGGTTCAGATCAGTCTATAAACACACACATATTTATGTATATCTGTTTGTTTATGTCTACCCAATTACTGAATAATGTAAATATTTCCTTGGGGGCTGGACTTGAACTATGTATAAGGCTAATCCGAAATTGTTTATTTTATACCCTTGCATAAGTTGTAATTGATAGGTAAACTTTTTAGATGTGTGGCAAGTTTAAGTTTTATATTTACAACATACACTATGTTTGAGTAAGATTGGATAATTAATATTTTTATTCCAAAAGGAATATTTTTCCAGTAATAATGCCAATTTTATTAAAGGATGAGCTAACACTTAAACTTCACCTAATGGAAGTCAAACTGTCGTATTAAGAGGATTAAAGGTATTAAAAAGACCATTTATAGCAGAAATCAATATTTTCTTAAATCCATATATCTTCATATTCAATCAAGATATGTCCTCTAATCCAAACCGGTCGGAAAAATAAAATACAAATTTTTTAAAAAACTTAAACTAGAAGAGTATCAAATCGTCAGTTTATATTATTGAAATGATATTAATTTTAATAATTTCGAATACATACATACATACATATGGCAATTCTCGATTTCACCTGAGTCTATATGTATATATATTTATGTACATTGGCCTTGTTTTCAAAAAGTTGAAAAACCTTTTAACTACATTTTTCATCTTGTTTTAACTTGGGATAAATTATGCAGAAAATGAAATACAGGGAACCAATTGTGCAGAAAGACAAATTAAAACAGAAAGTCGTATGAATACTAAAGTTTCGAATACCTGGATTCAAAAACAATAAAATTTTCATTAATAATTAATAATTGTCATCGCCTTAATGAATGTCGCCTTAAATTAATGTCGCCTAATTTAGCGTTTGTGTAACACAAATTATATAAGGGAAAATGAACAAAAGCTTCATACACACAAAAATTGGTAACTCTAGCTTTAAAGGTCTCGAAAATCTCGGTGATCGTACGGACTAGTTTTAGTATTTATATTTATTTATATTATAAAGAATGTAAATATTTCTTTCAGTGAGGAATAAAGACAATAATATATATATATATCTGTCTGTTAGGGGTATTTTGACAACAATATTGTGGAATAAGATAATGCTATATCGTTAAATAATATCGCTTTGACTTCATATTTGCATACACACATATATATGTACCTATTGTAAGCTGAAAAAACTTCATATGCTAAATTTGCAATCAATAAATGCGATAAAAAAAACCTGCAATTTAAAAATTTTGATCAGGTTTACTAAATTATTGATTAGCTTCAGGAGGGGATTCAATATAAATTCCCAATAAGATGACGAAAATGCGATAAATTATCTTAATTTAAGACATCAAAAAAATTGTTTGAAAAAGTTGTTTTAGGAAACGAGAAAGTTCGAATCTTGACCAGGAAACGCAGAGAGTGCTAAATAGATATTGTTAAAGCTGTTTAAGAAGATATATCGTATGACTATAAAAATAACTGCTGTTAACTGCATTATGCAACAATGAAACAAAATGTAGTTTTTAAGCACTTTAATAACAAACCAACACTTATTTTTCTATGTGGAAACAAAATTGACAATTTGTTTATAATATAATCCATGTAGGATTATACTTATATATTTGTACTATACTACTATATTCACAATTGGTTTGTTTGGAAATTATTGTAAAAGTGAAATGGAAATGCATTCAATACAAAATACGGCTTCCGTCTGTCTATCCGTCCGTCCCTTCGCCGTTGTTTGTCGTCTCCGGCGTATATGTGGCTAGAGGAAACACAACAAAAACAAATTAATACGCCTCTCATCTAAGAGTCATAAATTATCGTTTCTATTAATATGTATGCATATAAAAATGTATGTATGTATGTTTATATGTACATATATATGTATGTATGTATATACATATATGTAAATTCCAAAGTGTTATAGCAGACTTTAATGATTTGTTTTGTCTAATTTTGCAGCTAAACGATTTATATCCCATTGCCCGTCTCACCCAGAAAATGGAGGACGTGCTTAATGTGTCTGGCAAGCAAACAGCTGCTCCCAGCACCACTGACAAGGATTGCCCCTATACCATTGAGTTGGTTAGGCCGGAGGATGCTGACGCTGTGATAGCCATGCTCAAGACATTTTTTTTCAAGGTGAGACCCAACAATTTCTCCCTTTCTCTCCAGCTCCCACAATTATGTTAACTCGGCTCAAATCAAGCTGAACACCTGCTGCTGTTGGTGGTTCGCTATACAAATGTGGCTAACAAACAATTGGCTAAGTATCCAAAAACAAAAACCAAATTTAAATATTGCTTCTAATGAATTTCAATTAGTGGGGGCACGTGTTGAGAGTTATTCACTCCATATTCAACTTAATTAAATTAATTGAAACCTGAAATTCGCCAAAACAAAAGCTGCATAAATTTCAGATTTTCTTTTTTTGAATTTGTGCATTGCCATTCGAAAGCAGGTGGGCGGAGGAAGGGAAAAAAGTTGGCAACATTTAAGTTAGTTCGACTGGAGTGTCATGGGCTTCCATCCGATCGGTGGGATCACGACTTGCTAGATAAGTCGGCTCCACCACCTTTGAAATCAATCTTAATCGGTTCGGTCTCGGCGTGATCTTGAGTTCAATGCATTTCCATTTGCATTCGATGCTAGTTCCACTTCAGTTAACTTAAATACACTTTCAACAGCAATACAATGCACACTATGCCAATGGTACGCCCCATTTGGCGCCCACCTGGTGACTTGATTAATATAATTTGCCTTATGCAAATTAGCTAATTCCGTTTGCAATCTATCAAGATATTCTTGCCCCACTGTGCTACAATGCATTGACCACTTAGATGAACCCAATGCGTGTCCAAAATCCATTCAAATAAAAATCACAAAATCACGAAAATTGCATTTCAATTTACATCTACATACATTTATACATAATTCAAATGTCAAAAAAAGAAATGAAAAACATCGAAACAATATGAGATTTATTTATATTTATTGCAACATTAAAATTCAATTTTCTGAGGCATTTTTTCACTCAATTGTTTCCTTAGGATGAACCCTTGAATACATTTCTCGATCTGGGCGAGTGCAAAGAACTGGAGAAATTCTCATTGAAACCCATAGAGGACAATTGCTCATATAAGGCAGTCAATAAAAATGGCGAGATAATTGGAGTCTTCCTTAATGGGCTGATGCGCAAACCGGTAAGTGGAATCTCTCTGTCTTATTGTTTCCCGTTTAACCAGACCACTTTCTCTCTTTCGGTGCAGTTACCCAGCGATGTACCCGAAAAGGCAGCCGACACGTGCGATCATCCCAAATTCAAAAAAATTCTCACATTGTTTGATCATTTGGAGACACAATTCAATATCTTTGATTTGTATCCCAATGAGAATTTGATTTTGGATGGCAAGATTCTGTCGGTGGATACCAATTATCGTGGTCTGGGAATAGCTGGTCGCTTGACGCAGCGGGCCTACGAATATATGCGGGAGAATAAGATCAATGTCTATCATGTCCTGTGTTCCAGTCATTACTCGGCTCGTGTTATGGAAAAGTTGGGCTTCCACGAGGTCTTCAATTTAAAATTCTCCGATTATAAACCCAATGGTCAGGTTATATTCAAACCAGACATACCCCATGTGGCCATGCGCACCATGATCAAGGATCTGCAAGATCAGAAATCGGCTTCAGCAGGATCAACAACGGTGCCCACAAAACTGTAAAGTTGGGAATGTGCTGCAGTGAATGGATTCTCCGGAGTCCTCTTAGGCATTTTGTACTATGTGATTCTTTAGTTTGTAGTAGCTTTGTTTTTCCGGTGGTGGCGGGTTAACTAATTTAATTTAAATTTAATTCGTCAGGCGTGTTAATTTATAAGTGTTTTCGTGTTTAGAATTGTCGTGCTCAAATGGATATCCAAATCCAAATAAATTATTTCCAATTCAACAATTTATTCATTTAATCGTCAATCTTATTTTAACGATTATTTCTGGTTCTTCAAAGGGTTATGTATGCATTTCCGGAACTATCACCTGTTGGTTATAAAATGCTGTAAGGAAAGCTGTCACTTGATTCGTTCTTTCCGAATCTGAGACTTTCTCCCTCAACTTAAGCTTCACAAAAATAATTAAATTTCTTGCTAAGAGCTCTACTAGAAAACACTTGACCATTGTTGTTCCCTTAGGATTAAAGCTATTTTAACATTGGACAATACTTTCCTATTCTTCAGTCCCTCATCTGGGCCTTTTCCAAAGGAACCAGAATTACCTGATCTGAAAATTTACATTTATGTCAGCATACCGTTATTAAACTGATAAAGAAGCTATCGGACTATATTCTTAGTCTCTACAGTAGAAAACATATCATAAAATTTAATTGTGTCCAAAGATCGATAACTACTACTCAATTCACCAAAACTTGATTATACGGACGGACGGACGGACGGACGGACGGACGGACGAATATGTCCCACTCAACTGGGCTGTTGATGCTGATCAAGAATATATGTATATAACTTATGAAGTCGGAAATGTATCCTTCTGCCTGCGACATTCATTTTACTGACTTTAGTAAACTCTTTTACCGTATGGGTACAATCCATTAGGACGGACGGACAGACAGCAAAAGTGCATTCTTAGCATAAATAATTTAATTAAACAAATCTTCCATTTCCTGTGCTGCTTTCAAACACATGTTTTTTTTTTTTTTATTTCATATTTTTACTTTTTTAGGATACTTTCAGGGGTTCATAACCGGTTTTTTAACCGGTAATGTATTTGCTAAATATTTATTACTTAATAAAAACATTAATTTCAATTAATTATAAATTATAATTGAAGATGCTGTACAAAGCCTAAACGTCAACTAGTCAAAACGCCTAATTCATTGTTTATATCATTATTTCTATACAATGAAGGTTTCTTTATCATCGCATCCGAATTCGATATGGGAAAGTTCAACTGTATGATTTTGAATGTTTCTTTGAATGTTCCTTACTCATAAATCAGTTGAGTTTGTCAATTCAAATTCAAACCTTGCCAAACTTAACTGTTATCACACATGAGCACTTTAGCGCCACCTGTGGCCCTAAATGGCTTACAATACAGTGTAACACCTGTGTCTGCCTTTTTTCCTCAATTAGGGACCAATATATAAATATTTTAAATTTAATTTGTTAGACTTAAACCTTGTACTTTTACTTGTTCCTTAGATTCATATATGTACATACATACATGTAAAGCACTTATTGTTGCATGCAGTATCCTCTTTGTATTACTATGTAAACTCTAAAGTACATTTAAATTATTATTCTTTAATCCTAGTGATGCCAAATATATTTTTTCAAAATCCAGTTCTAGATGTTAAAATTTCAAAGAAAGTATATTTTTGCTGTCATACAAGATGGGAAAAATTTCAAACCGCTCCATTTTTTTTCCTTTAGTTGTTCTTCATGAAACTATTTCAAAGTCAGATACAATAAAGCAAGCAAGTCGTGACATTGAGTATACCCTGTACCAAGTAGAGGTACTTCATAAAGTCAAAAACGATCTAAATCGCCATCAATTTACAACAAAATTCTCTTAACATGCAGTTACAGCGAATGCTATTATAAATCTTAATGGATTCCTACCTAGATTTTTTTTCTAAAATCTTAATTCGTTAAGATTTTTCTGAGTTTGGCTTAGGTTTCAACGATTTTTTGAATTTCACAGGTAACCAATATTAGTCATTTGAGCCTTAGGATTTTTTTTTTCATTGCACCCACGGCACAATCCATTAGACTAAAAACATTACAGTCACCGTCAAGCCATTATAATCAAATTATCAAGTTGATTGTACACGAATAATATGATATAGTCAACGGAGTTAAATATTTGTCAGATCTAATAAACTAGTAAATGAAGCAAGCAAGTCGTCCCTGCCGACATTGAGTATACCCTGTACCAAGTAAAAGAACTCCATAAAGTCAAAAACGATCAAAATCGCCATCAATTTATAAAAAAAATTCTCTTAGCATGCACTGCTTGCCATGCAGCAACAGCAAACGCATGCTATCTCGCTCACACTTAACAGCCCATTTTGCATGGGGCGTTTCAATACAAAACGGAAATACGTATATCTCCGATAATTATTGTCCGATTTCGGTTAAATTTGGTCAGCTGGTGCATATTGGCTATATTATTAAGTGTGCCAAATAAGAATGCGATATCTTTATTATAGCTCAAGTTATAGTTTTTCCTAAATTACGGGGGCGGAAGTGGGCGTGGCAAAAATTTGAAACAAACTTGACCCGCTTATACAATAGACGGATGTTGACACCAAATTTGGTTGCTCTAGCTCTTATAGTCTCTGAGATCTCGGTGTTCATACGGACGGACGGACGGACGGACAGACGGACAGACGGACATGTCTCAATCGACTTCGCTATTGATACTGATCAAGAATATATATACTTTATGGGGTCGGAAAATTTTCCTTCTGCCTGTTACATACATTTTAGCGACTTTAATATACCCTTTTACCCTATGGGTACAGGGTATAAAAATTAAGCAAGCAAGTCGTGCCTGACGACATTGAGTATACCCTGTACCAAGTAAAAGTAGTTCCTAAAGTCAATGAAGCAAGCAAGTCGTCCCTGCCGACATTGAGTATACCCTGTACCAATAAAATTATTCCATAAAGTCATGCTATCTCGCTCACACTTAACAGCCCATTTTGCATGAGGCGTTTCAGTACAAAATGGAAATACATATATCTCCGATAATTATTGTTCGATTTTGACAAAATTTAGTCAAGTGGTGCATTTTGGCTATATTAATGTGCATGCCAAATAAGAATACGATATCTTTAATATTGCTCTAGTTATTGGTTTTTCCCAAATTGCGGGGGCGGAAGTGGGCGTGGCAAAAATTTGAAACAAACTTGACCTGCTTGCACAATAGACGGATATTGACACCAAATTTGGTTGCTCTAGCTTTTATAGTCTCTGAGATCTCGGTGTTCATACAGACGGACAGACGGACGGACGGACAGACGGACAGACAGACGGACAAGTCTCAATCGACTCGGCTATTGATACTGATCAAGAATATATATACTTTATGGGGTCGGAAAATTCTCCTTCTGCCTGTTACATACATTTTAGCGACTTTAATATACCCTTTTACCCTATGGGTACAGGGTATAAAAACGAAATGGGCGGAAGTGGGTGTGGCAAAAATTTGAAACAAACTTGACCTGTCTACACAATAGACGAATGTTGGCACCAAATTTGGTAGCTCTAGCTCTTATAGTCTCTGAGATCTAGGTGTTCATACGGACGGACGGACAGACGGACATGTCTCAATCGACTCGGCTATTGATACTGATCAAGAATATACATATATACTTTATGGGGTCGGAAAATTCTCCTTCTGCCTGTTACATACATTTTAGCGACGTTAATATACCCTTTTACCCTATGGGTAAAAAAATGTCATAAGCTTAAGAAACAACAAAAACATTTTATTTATTTAATACAGATAATACAGCTAAATTATATAATCAACCGATTCCAATAATATCACAGATACCGAATCGTGTGATAATCGGTTCACAAACAGACAACTTATCGATGTGAAAACTATTCTCGACCTTTGTGATCTGTATGATATACATAGACGTTCGATGATTTCGAGGTATACAATAGCTGCAGCAAAAAGAAGCCATAATCCGACTTTATTAAGGCTTTTTTATGCGTTGCACACTTCTCACCACAACTAATATACCCAATTTTGAAGGGTATACAAATTCAAATCTCCTATGGGCGAAAAATTTTCTAGATCGCTCCACAGTTAAACAACTGCAAAGTCGGAGATCATCGTCATGAATATATTCTTCAGAATCATGTTAGTCAATTTATCTATTGCATTGTTTTACCATGCTTAAATCAAAAATGTTCTATTATTTAATTTAAACAACATGGACTTTATTTTTTAAAGAATTTCCCCTCTAACCTCGTGCCCTACGTGCATTTACAAGTTTACGAGCTGATCTTGCGGATCTCTTGTTTTTTTTGTTCCGACGTGTCCGAAGGCTCTTGTTCCGACTTGTGCTGCGACTGTGGCTACTTCGACTGCTTGTTGTGCTGGCCGTTGTAGTGGATCCTACTCTAAGTCTTCTTACAGCCGTATATTGTAAATTGGAGACATAGACCTTTTTGGCATTACTTGAAGTTCCTAGTGATGATAGAGAGGCGGTGCCGCTGGTGGTTGTGTCGACGGATTGTCCATTTACAATGTTCAGAGAACAGAATCCCAAGATGCTGATAACGCCGACCAAAATGATGACTCTCATGCTTATTTGAATCGTTGAGTTAGATATGCCCGAATCGATTGAATGGCACAGCTTAAATAGTTGCCAAAATTTCAATTCCTTATTTATTTACACAGTTTGCTGTCAAAGTGCGTGTGGTTTTCAGAAAGGTTAATGAAATTTTATAAACAAGGTTGCAAAAGCCAGCGCCTCACCTTGTAGTCAAACAAGGGTGAAAAAAACAAGCAATCAATTTAGATAAATATTAAACTATTGCCATATATTTTTGCAGATAAAATTTAGATCTAAATCACACATACACATAGATACCCAAAATATATAACTTGGTAACACGTGTTTACTTGGCTTCAGACTGATTGAATGGACTTTTAGAGATGCGGTGGATCATTCGGCGTATTTGCTCTTCATTGCCATATTTTTGAGCATCGGCTACGACGGCTGCATGATGAGAATTCGCCTCGGCCGAGATTTCTTCCTGCATTTGTCGGCTTAGTTTGAATGAGTGCCTGAAAGATCAAACTTTGCCATAGTCAGGAGAAAAACGATACCACTAGTCTACTCACTTAACCGAAGTAAAACCAAAAATCGCCCCAAATATACCTAGAGCCATTAGGAAAAGGGCTACCTGCCAGTTTGAGACGCGTTTTACGCCTTTGATCCCATAGTATTCTCCTGGGTTAGAGCTATAATTTGGTCTTACTTCCCAAGACTGATATGACTGATTTGTCTCCGTTACCGGGCTTCGGGCTCCATCCGTTGGCGACCACAACAGACTATCATCGTAGTCCCGCCGACTTTGTGGTTTCGCTAGAACACGATAAGCCTCAGATATCTTTACAAACTGAGCAGTTCCTTCACTATTCGTGACATTGCTTTTGACATCGGGATGAAACTGAAAGTGCGGAAATATCAAGTATGTAATATAAAATCAGGCTGAACATTGAAATCTAACCTGCTTTGAAAGCTTTAAGAAGGCATTTCTAATATCTCTTGAGCTGCAATCACGGGCAACATCGAGCACGTCATAGTGGGTCTCAGGCTTGGATGATTTTCGACAGAAGCTGCAGAAATTTTTTGGAAATAATTTATATAACAAAAAAAGTAAAAATCTTATTCAAAATCCTTACTTACGCAATCCAATGTGTGGCGTCCATTCTTGACGTAAAGCACGTTAGTCGAAACATGTTGCTAACATGCTAAACGATTTGTTTAGTGTATGTGCAAAATAACGTGAATTTTGAATAAAAATGTTTAGCAAATATGTATAACAAAACACAATAATAACAATCAACAGCTGACTGCTTAGTTGAACATAGTCTGTGTGACCGTTTATTAATGTTAACGGCATAACAGCGTGTTTATCTAAATATTTATTTGAATTTAGGAATACAACAAAACTACCAAGAAATCAAACATACATAGACAAGAAAAACGGAAGTAAATCGCGGACCTTCGAGTTTCAGAACTCGAGTTTTCCGAGTATTCTCAGCTCTTTTTCAGTTCAGAATCACATTACTAAAGTATATACGCAATGTTAATACGCGCGCTTACAAGTGCTACATTATATTAATAACAATTCTATTATTGTGCGTTTGTTTATGTAACCAATTTAAAATATAATTTTTGAAACTGCGGTTTTCTCCCGCTCATGAAATAACAGAAAAGGTGTAAAAAGTGTAAAAGTGTTGGTAAATACTGGAACAGTGCTGAATAATATTACAAAATACTTTGTGTTTTTTGTTGAATTGATTTAGAAAATAATATTTTCTTTCTGCCAAAATGAATGAAGGAGCACGTAAGACTTTGGAATTGCAACGCCAGGTGCGCCATAATGCAAACGATTATCAGAATGCAGTAAAATATTTATATTCGTGGGAAAAGGAAATCAAGAGCAAAGAGCTGGCAATGAAGAACGCTCCTGCTGCCGCCGCTGCTGCTTCTAAAAATGTCAGTATTAGTCCTTTTACTACTGTCCACATAGCAACCAAAAATATACACCTCCATTCGTTTTGGTTTTAGAATATTCCTGTGCGCAGCCATGTGGAATCGAAGGAAGAAAAGACCGCTAATGCTACTAGTCCCGGCAGCTCAGTGGCATGCACTCCAACTGAAAAGCAGGATTTGCCCGTCGATCCAATTGCCCAGCAACACAAAAAGGCCAATGATATCAAAGACCGTGGCAACTCATATGTGAAGCAAGGGGACTATGATCGGGCCATTGAGGCTTATACAGAAGCTGTGGCAGTTTATCCGTATGATCCCATATACTACAGTAATCGAGCCTTATGTTACCTTAAAAAAGAAGAGTAAGTCCAACTTTAGGTCGGTAGGACTGCAGGTAAATAAAATTGTATTTTGCTTAGCTTTAACAGCTGCGTGGAAGACTGTGAGGCAGCCATAAAACTGGATAAACTGTGTGCCAAGGCTTATTACAGACGTATGCAGGCCAATGAATCCCTGGGCAATAACATGGAAGCTCTCAAGGATTGCACCAGTGTCCTAGCTATAGAGCCCAAAAATGTGGAGGCCAAGACAAGTTTGGCACGCATCAATGATCGGCTACGAAAAAATGGTTGGGCTTGTAAAATAAAAAAGTTTATCTCCAATATTAAAACTGCATCAATTTTCAGCTACTAAAAGTGGACCAAACTTCACACCAAGCAGACCAGGTTTAGTTGACATCTTGCCACTGGACAAACCTGCCTACAAACGTTCGAAAAAGCCAATGCGACGTGTCCCCGTAGTAGATATAGTTTCTCCCAGAGCTGCTTCTAATAACAACACAAGTCAATTACGTATCTCAGATGATGATATTGATAGGATCTTCAATAGTAATTGCGGTACTTTCGAAGAAGTTAAGAAGAATTCTAAGGCAAAGCCTGAACCAAAATCAAACCATGCGCCAGCAGTAGAACTATTACCAGAAAATCAAAATAAATCGCCTTCACCGGTTCCAAAAGAGATACATCAACAAAAATCTGTAAACTCACCTTGCGCTAGCTCTCAAATGAAATCGGTTCAACAAGAAACTACTATTAAAGACAGCACAATTGAGGTAAAATCGTAAAGGGACATTTATTTTAGTAAAATTCTAATTTGTAATTTAAATAACATTTTAGCGAGCTTTGCCGCCCGAACCATTGGGCACAGCTCAATTTTATATTACCTGGAAAGAATTGTCGCCCTCACAAAAATACCAGTATTTGAAATCGATTAAAATACCCAATCTGTGCAAGATACTTGGTGCCGGTTTTGATTCTGATACTTTAAACGATCTTTTGCGCACCATTCAAGAATTCTATGTGCCCAATAAGGAACCCACAACGGCAGCAGTTTTACATGAGATAAGCAAAAACGACGAATTCAGTATTTTGGTCATGCTCTTGTCAACGAAGGAGAAGAAAAGTGAGTATCTTATCTGTATCTTTTAAGCCTTATTTAATTTAATCATCGCATTTTTTTCCCAACTTGCAGTGATTTCCTGTATTATGAGCGAAATTAAACAATGGCCATCTAAGAATGCAACGCTTTTGGCAAATTTAACCAAAGCTTATAATGTAGAATAGATTTTCAGAAACCTCAAGTTTTCATGTACTATTTGGATTTTAAACAATTCTACGAAATTATGTTTAAAAGAACCAAAAAGCACAATGTTATTTAAATTATGTGGAGTGGAAATTGGCACGGTAGATACATATACATATGTACATGTATAAATTAAGTATAAATATATGTATATATGATGGTTAATGGTTTTGTTCTGGTTTTGGATATTAGATTCGCCATATTAGCTTTTGCAGAAATGATATTATGAATCACTGTTATTTCATGTTTTCCCATTGAAGTCCCTTGAACCTAAACCAAACCATTTGAAATAATAAATAGAATGAGATAATTCTTAGTAAATATCTGCCAGAAGATGTAACCAAAAACCATCAAGGCAAATGAATATTAAATAGCAAATTGAGTAATATGAATTAGTGTAATTTACATAAATCAACTGTATTAATTCAATCAGAGAATGGAAAAGACCTGTAACAGAACTCGACTCCATTAAGTGGTTTAAAGTTGCCTGAGGAGGGACTAGCAGAGTGAACGCATGTTTATCCATTACACACGACACTTTGCCACAGGCGAAAGAATCAAGTCAGCGCCTATGTATATGAAGGGTGGGAGGGGGGTGTAATTTATCGGCCTGATCTCGGATTTGTGTCAGCTGAACTGTGGGGGGAATGGCAATAGCTAATTGCGTGAGAGCTCCAGCGACTGCAGTCTAAGCACACGAGTCTGGGCCTGAGTTTTTGCTTAATCCCATTGTTGCTTTTACTAGTTATAATTTAATTTACATTTTTTCTTAACAAACGCTGCTGCGATTTCTCATTTTCTCACACAGGCAGCGAGAGATACCGAGTTGCCAGCTGGTTGAGATTTTAGGTTAAATAAAGAATTGCTTTTGAATATAGAATATAGACTCAAGAGAAAATGGTTTTTCAATTTCATTTCGTTACCTTACTTTAGGTAAATTAGAGAAATCGATTATCTATTTCACTGTTGATCAACTTGATTAAAATACGTTGTAAAATTTTGTTAATTTTCAAAATACACTTATATAAATATTGATCATCTTTATTTTATTTTAGAGAGATAGCCTCGTCTATTCGTCGTCTTTAAATTCGAACGCAGTGGCAACTCCATTACCAAAAGCCAAGCTTCATTGAACAGAGGCAGAGAAAATAAAATAGAGAGAGCGAGAGAACGACTGCAATGAGCCGAATCTGTAAGCGTAGCCGATCATCTACCAGTTGCTGTCCACACTCCAACGGATCTAGATACTTTGGATTTAGATACATTTGCCGCCCGAAATAGAATCAATGAAAGAAAAAAAGAAATAATAACAGCTAAAATAAAACCCGAGACTGAAGCTGCAATAACAGCGACTACACAAAAAGCAAAAGACCGATCATAATAACAATCACATCGAGTATACGAAGCGTGAAACACACAAAAACGAGAGAAAATAAAATCGCAAAATTCGTAAACAATCAAAGTAACGGCAATTTGTGTAAGTGTGGTTCTGTTTGTCTGTGTTATATGCAAATGTTTGTGTGACTAATTTTAAAGCAGCTAAAACACAATTTAAAAAAATATTCCAGAGAAACATACTAAACACGCCCCCGCCTATAGATAAGAAAGAAAACGACAATAATTCAACTAATTAAAAAAGGAAACACAATTTTGAGTGGGAAAAACTGGAAAATCCATTTAAACAAGTGCAACGAAAACAACAAAAAAAAAAACCAACAGAAAAATAGATTTCACTAAGTGCGTGTGTGTTTGTGCATGTGAGTGAGTGTCTATGAAAGTTAATTGCACACAACTGCAAAAATAATTTGTATTAAAGGAATAACCAAAAATAAATTTGATTGGCCGAAAATATTTGCCATAACAATACGTACGTAGACAACTTTTTTGTTTAAATGTATTTAAAAGAATCCGGCAAAACAATTTATGGTATGCGTCCAGTTTACCTCTAGTTTAGAGAGCAGCTTGGCTTGAAGAGGTCTCTCTTAGGTGCTGATGCCGCCTACTGTCAATCGTGTCTAATTTATGCTTAGCCCCCAAAATGTATCTCGGCCAGTTTGCTTGTCTATATAGTTAGCGGGTGGCGACAAATCTCTTGTCTACTCTTTGCGGATTGAAGCCTTCTTGTTTGCTCTTCAATATACTGGCTGGCTAATGCTTCACATTTTGTCTCATCTCGTCACAACCTGTGCCAAGCGCGCGTTTTAAGCGTGTCCCCTTCTCTTCCTCCACCAAGCCTCCTGCTCATCACCCTCTCACCCCTCTACCACTTCTGCTGATGTTACCCATGAGCCAATAGAGCCCAAAAAGACGTTCAAAGACATAAAATTCAACCGGTTGGTTGAGTTTCAAGCAGCAGCAACAAGCAGACTCAGTGTAAAAGTAAAAATACAAAAAAAAAACATAAATAACAAAATCTGTATTTTATATAGATACATGTATATACATATATACATATATTTATAATTTCTGTGATTTTTTTTTCTTGCTTAAGGCTGTTTAGCATAGTTTCTTTTCTAGATAGAGAGAGAGAAATATGTCTTTCTAAAGATCCGCTTAGCTTGATTATTAATGGAATATTCCATTTGGATCGACCATTTACCGTCGTTTCGTTTTTGCATTTGACTTTTACAACATCGGTTTTGGAATTAAATTTAATTAAGAATTGCTTAGCAAATGTATGTTAATTACAAATTATTTTAATCATGATTTTGTATTATATGGAGTGAATCAGCTTAATTCTTGGTCAATACACTAATGACGCATTTGCTAAGTCTCTCTTTTGAGAAGTCTGCCGAAACTTTGTTTTGCGAAATATTCATTTTCTTATTTAGGAGTTAATACGTGTTATCAAAAAAGTGATTAAGTATGTAACACGCAGACGAAACGTACAACATTAAACGGTTATATCCCAGAATTATTAATTGCCAAATAAAAAATTATTGTGTGGGATTGATCCGATTCTGGAATAGGCGACATTAGCCCGGCCCTCTGGCTTTTTTTTCGGGGAGAGTTTACTTAGTGATGAAGAATCGGGTTCGTATGCAGGTACTATAAGATATTTGACAAAATATTTAGAGCATTTGTGTTAATTAGTTTAATTACTTTGTGAAATATTATTGGTGTTGTTGTCCCGGCTGACGCTTTTTTGTCGCTCCTTTTCTTTTTATGGCAACATTTGGCACATTTGACTTGGGTTTGGATTTGGAGTGCGATTTGTTTGCTCGTCTGCCAACTTAATATGATTAAATTGAAATCATGCGTTCGATCTATGGTCCACTGGCCATAACTTCTTCTGATTCTGGCCATTTGTTAGACTCAAAAGTAATTGAGTTGTTAGCAGTGTTAGATCACATGCCCATGGCAATTAGCACAAGTACATACATACATACATATTTATGTACATATATATGTATGTACATATGTGTATTAACGCTTTATACAGTACATATACAAATATATACTTATTTATAAATCAAATTTTGCTTACGTGCATTTGCTTCCAACTTGCCGCCGCACGCCATACATTATGATTGTTGTTGTTGTTGTTGTTATTGTTGTTGCCATTTGGCTGACTTTTGTTTTATTGAAATGTTAATAAAATGCTAAAAGCCCTGCTAATACCAACAACAACTTTAAAGCCAAAAACAAAAGAAAAAGACTCTTTGAGATTTCATCTCAAGGATGGCAAGAAGCGAAACGCTGCCCTGCAAAATAATCAATATACGCACACTTCCGGTTATATCTTCATTTGTTCGATCCGCGAGTAATACAGGTTTTTTCTTCACTTATTTCGCATCTTCAAGTAAAATTCATCTTCAAGCAGTTTGTTTTTTTTTCTTTAGTTTTTTCTTAGTTTTTTGTTGTTTGTTTCATCTGTTGCGTCAAAGTAAATCAAATCACTTGAGTTTATTTCATTTTATTATGAGGCAAACAAAAAAAGAAGAGAGTGACAGAGAGAGTGACAGAGAGAGCGACAGAGAGGGAAATAGAGAAGTGAGTGAGTGGGCAATGTTCTCGGGGTTGGGATAAGGCGTTAATTTAATCAAAATCATTGTGCGACAACAGAAACAACAATAACAATGCCTTTGGCTGGTGACTTGATTTAATATAAGCTACAATATCTTCTGCATTCCTTTATAGACATGTGTCTACATACACGTACTCTATATGTATGCACATTCACACTTACATATATGTACATACATACATACATACATATGTACATATGTATATATGATCGTAAGGAATTTGTTTAAGTAGCAACTCCACAAAAATCTTTATTGTATGTTTAGAGATAGTCGTTATTCAATTTATTTTTCAATGAAAATATTTGCCATATCTGATCGAAGGGAAATAATCCAATTAATATAACCCTTTAGAGAAGTATAAACTGAAATTTAAATCAACCTTTTATTATAATGGATAAGAAATATTGCCATCGGCCTTGCGGAAATATAAAAAATTGCAATATCAAATATCCGATGATTCCGAAGTCTTCATTAAAGAAGACTGAATTAAAATACGAATGGAAAACGAATAGCTGCATAATGGTTAAAGCATTTACATCATTCCTAATTCAGATTACTTAAAAGGTTTTTTCTTATTTTAGCTCAGTCATTTAATTATCATCATAAACTGGTATACATTTATATTTAATTTCTAATTAAGATCCCAGACAGTCCATTAATGTCTTGATGAATCCTTTCTCTTTGCTCCTTTGCCGTACAAAACCGGTTACGATAAGTATTAGCACTCTTCGATTATATCATATAATAAACATAGAAATGGTTAGTTAAAATATACCGTAAATAAAAGGTTTTCAAATAGAGTACAAATTAGAATTCCATTTTTATAATTGGGAAAATGTGTCACTCATATATATAAAAAAAAAAATAAAAATATATATATTCTTTTTGCGTGACATTTTTACCACGGTTTGTAAATTTCTAAATTTTGGCTTAGAACTTGAAAAAGAATTATTATTTTTTAAGCGATAAAATATTTCTTTACAGTTGTTAATCACTAATAATAATTACTTGTAATAGACAAAATTAAAATTTTGAACTTTAAAATAAAACTCAAAGAATAATTTTTATTTTAATATTTTTAATTCCATTCAATAAATTAATTAAAATTGGAAATGATTATTATTTTGTTTACAAAAGCTTAAATCTCAATTAAAAAGTATCCACAAATATTTTTGTGTTAATAATATACATATATAGAGAAAATCGTATATATACATAGTACTAATAATATACGAAGGCTTTCACTTTTAATTTGATTTTGCAATTGTAGGAAGTGTCTTGTCGGCATTTTGAAAGGAAGTTAAGCATACGACGCGTGTAACAATCTTAACAATTTTCCGTGGCCTACTTATCAGCGTTCCTCTGAGATATTTATTTATTCAAAATTGATTTTCGATTACAAGCACTTTAATTCATCTCTTTGTTGGCTAATGAATTCCATTTTTATTTTAATTGAATATATGCAAATTGTTCATCTACTGAGCAAGTGACCCTCAGCTAAAGCTGATAAAGCCTGTAGATATAGCCGCCGCGTGGTCAGATACATTTATCTTAAAGTTCGCCTGAAAGAGAGGCGGATAGAAACAAAGAGAGAGTGGGAGAATAAAAGATATAATCACAAAACTTGGCAAAAATAAAAACAAAAACCAACAATGTCATTTTGTAGCCAGACTCATGTATGAACTATATGAAATATGTATGGTATGTATGGTTCTGGTATGACAACTTTTAAGTTGGAAAATACTAAAACTGAAGACCATACGCTGAATTGTAAATTCGAATTGGCGATACCCTCCCAGCGAATTGCTCTAAATATCAATCAATAAGTTAAACTTCTATCGTATTGAACTCTATTCTACTATATTATATTCGCGAGTTTATGTTTAAGACAATTTTATGAACTGACATTTGACTTCTCTGTGAGTGATGATTAAAAATGAATATCTTATCTTGGGTGATTGCAATATGCCCGTCAATTTTATGGGTGTTGGGTATAGGAATAACCAGTAAAACCGCTTGACCCGACAACTTTATCAGCGGCTGCTTTTTTTTTTGTTTTTATAATAAAAATTCGATCAAATTAATGAATCGTATTGCAAAAGTTAAAACTAAAAATAAATGTGATAACTAAATGAAACCTGAGTTAATAAGACAGAAAGAAGCCTGTAAACAAATTTCTATTACAATTTCAAATTCAATTGAATAGATGTAATATTTATATTTGGATTCTTTAAAATTTTAGATCAATATGCTGTAGACGATCCAAGAGGCTACCGGAGAAAGGAGGATGCAAACGAGAAGTGGATGAAGAACATTTTCTTTCGGCTTTGAATATGGACTTTGATTTTTCGGAATTTTGTAAGTAGAACGAAGATAAATTGTTAATTTGTATTTATTTATATATGTATATTACTGTATTTTTTATGGATAATCTGTCCTTATGATTATCCTTGCTTTGGCCTCATTGAAGGCTACCAAAAATAGATGGAAATAAACTAAATTGATGTAGCTAAAAGAACTAGACAACTGGCAAACTCATCAACATATATGTAGATAGTTGCAACCAACCAACCAAACAACCAGCCAACCAACAGGCAAACAATCAAATCGCTGAATATATATTTCTATATAATTTCGCATTTGTTGTTTTTTGTTTCTTTGTTCTTCTATTTCATTTATTTGTTTGCTTTTTGTTGCTGGTTGCTTGGCATGCGACTTTTATGTGCCTCACGAAACGTGCAAATTTGTTTGATCAATAAAAGGGACACCAAAAATATTTGCACACTGATTGAAATACATTTTCTCCCATAATGTCCTGCCAGTTGTGAGAGTTTTCCTAACGGATTTTGACGTGTCCCACGCGAGTAGCAAATAGTATCAGAAATCAGAGAACGATAGGCAAATTGCTAAACTGTTTTTGGATTTTAATTGATTGAAATGCATTTGTCTAAATATTTAATGCAATAGAAACAATTGCATAAACAAAGGTTTTCAATTTCGCTACAAACAATTTGATTCATATTTTCCCTTTCGTTTCGCTTATTGTTGATATTGTTATTGTTGTTGATATTTGTTAAGTATTTTCGCAAATGCATTTTCACTAATCAGCGAGTTGTGAAAAGTGCATCAACCGTATTGCTCGCTCATACGTACATTAGATAATTGTTAGAAATTCATTTTTGTTGCCATGGATGCTGCTGCTGCTGCTCTTTCCAGTTATTAATAACTTGGCCAACTGTTAAGCTCGCTGTGAGCTGCTCTCCTCCAGAAACAACACCATAAAAGAAAAGAAAACAAAATAAAAATAAAGTCAGTCTTCAAGTTGGACATTAATAACAACATCTACCTATTCCCCCCCTCACTATGGATTATCCCAAGGCATTAAATGGTAATAGTTTTATTATAATCTCCGTCATGCTTTAGCATAAATTAAATACATAAATTGTTATTTGGCATAATAAGGGAAACATAAACTACAACTAAAACTAAAACTGCGTAGCAATGTTTATCGATCAAACACACAATGATATATATGTATATATACATACATATATAAGTATATTCCGTCTAGTCTTCATTTTTTATATTAGTATCTGTGTTCAGTGTCTGTTCCCCATATCTGTATCTGGTTGTCGTCGTCTGTTCATTGGCCTTATCACCACAAATGCTATGAGTTCTAAAACATTCATATATATGTATATATATATATATATATCCGTATTCCAGAAATCTGGTTTACGCCCTTCAATTATAATACACATACCAACACATATTTTATTATTTTGTTACGAAAAACTTTGAGTTTTCTGTTACATTTCTGTTTCCATTCGCCTAAACAGCAGCTTATTATCGCAATTGAATGTCATTCAAAAATCTGAAGAAACCATTCAGAAGTTATCGGGGAAAGTAATACCAATGCAAAAGAATCGGAATTTAATGAAAAAGAAGTTAAAGTCTGTGACTCTGTCAACCCCACAATACAATTATTGCTATAAGCCATTTGTGGCAACCTGTAAGCTTCTTATCCAAGTAAAGGAAAGAGCATTTCAAACTAAATTATAGTATTCAAAAGTAAAAACCAAAGAATGTTCATTATTGATCTGTTTATAGAATGCTGAAACTGAACTATCAAAGATAATTGAAACTTGCCTTTCATCCATGCGATAATCAATAAAGTTATCAATAACACATTGTAATAGGATCAAAGGACAATGGCTGCACAAAACAAAGGAAGGATTCTTTCCGTATAGAGACCATAAATAAAATGATTTCAAATTAACTTAGAAAAAATTAAGTTCAATAAGATGAATATTTTATTTTTGTATAAACCTTCAAAAAAAACTTTATTTTAAATCATTTTTAAGAACAATTTTTAGATATCTAATTGTTCAAATTTAAATTTTAAAAATGAATGCTTTTTTTTTAAAGCCATGACCAAGTTTGAATAGGATGAACAATTTTATTTTCTTTTTTTGTAAATCGAAGATTTATTTTGTAATTAACTTAATTTTTTGTGGCCGCAGCTCGGCAAGATCTGCTTGATGGCATAGACAATGATGCCCTGGATCTGTTCATGCAAGTGGCAGCCGGCGTGGGCGCCCTTGACAATGACAATGAGAATAACCAAACAGGTGCTCATGGACATAGTCTAGCAAATGTAGATCACTTGGGAGCAGGCGCTGGAATTGGAGGTGGAAATGGAGGAGCAACCAAATTGGAATCACCACACACACCACCCATGCAAGTCGGCAGCTTGAGCAGCACACCCATATCCACACCTCATGCCCAACTGCAGCAGCAGCATACCCATTCCCATGCCCATTTACCGGAAAGTCCACCAGATTCGGGCTCGGAGCCAGCCTATAGTCCGCTGGGCGAGACACATGGCTTGACTCTGCCCGGTAGGGAACTAATCTATCCCATGTTGCAGACAGAGTTACAGTATCCCTCACCACCGCATCCACATCAGCATCAGCACCAGCATCCGCATCCGCATCTACAACAGATGACACCGAGCGGGCATCAGTTTGTGGCGCCGCCAGCGGATGTAAGGATTAAGCATGAATCGGGTCTCATAATGAATCCGAATAGCCTAATGTGCCAGCAGCAGCAGTCGCTGCAGCCACTGAACGAACAACAGTTGCCGGCGCTGCACCAGCAACAACATCACGAGCTGCCGCAGGATCAGATGCTCTATCAGCACTATGACAATGGTCCTGGACCAGGATCCGGTTTGTATTCAGCAGGCAGCTATCAAAATCTATCCACCACCTGCATGCTGACTTCCTCGCTGGGATTGGGCGATCGTGTCCAGGTAATTGGCACTAGCCAATTGTCACTGAATCGCCTCTCGGCCCCCTCCACTCCAGTGCACTCCTCGTCGCGCAAGCGCAAGATGTCAACCCAATTGGATTGTCAGGACTTTGCTCCAACTCCGAAATTGGATACATCTGGGGGCCTGGTGATGAGCCCGTTGCGTGCTTCGCATCATTCGCTGGCCACAACACCCGCAGATATAAATCTGAGCAAGACGCCCGCCCATTCACATTGTTCTGCCTCTGTGTCGCCAGCTCTGTCCGGAATCAATTCACAGGCTGATAATAGTCTCGATGGTCAGGCTAGCAATGCAGCCGCTGGTTCCGGATCGGGCTCCGGCTCTGGCAGCGAAGCCGGCGATCCGGCATTGAGCCAATGCATTCGTTTTAGTCCCTTTCAGCCGGAGAATTGGCACAAGTTGTGCGATCAGAGCTTGCAGGAGCTATCCGTCATTTATTATCGCGTGGATGCCGATAAGGGATTCAATTTTAGCGTCTCGGATGACGCCTACGTGTGCCAGAAGAAGAACCACTTTCAGGTTACTTGCCATGCCCGCCTTCAGGGCGATGCCAAATTCGTGAAAACACCGTCCGGCCTGGAGAAGATTAAATCCTTCCATTTGCATTTCTATGGCGTCAAATTCGAGGCGCCCAACCAGACGATTCGCGTGGAGCAGAGTCAATCGGATCGCTCCAAGAAGCCATTTTATCCCGTACCGTAAGCATTACTTGAACTTTTGAGTGAGTGAAATGAATGTCCCTCAATTTAATCTTCTCTTTCTCCCTCTCTCTCTCTCTCTCTCTCTCTCTCTCATACAGGATCGATCTCCAGAGTCACATTGTTAGCAAGATCACCGTAGGCCGTCTGCACTTTTCGGAAACGACAAACAACAATATGCGTAAAAAAGGTCGCCCCAATCCGGAGCAGCGTTTCTTCCAGCTGGTAGTTGGACTGCATGTCCACACAACTTCAGGTAATTTTCCAGTTGTGAGCCATGGGAGCGAACGGATAATTGTACGTGCATCGAATCCGGGACAATTCGAGTCCGATGTGGATCTCTGCTGGCAACGGGGCCTTACCCAAGAGTCTATTTTCCATGCAGGACGTGTGGGCATCAATACGGATCGGCCTGATGAGAGTCTGGTCGTGCACGGGAACCTCAAGGTGTCGGGACACATAGTCCAACCAAGCGATAGTCGGGCCAAGCAAGAGATTGGTGAACTGGATACTTCGGTGCAGTTGAGGAATCTGCAAAAGATTCGCATTGTCCGTTATCGTTACGAACCAGAGTTCGCAGTTCACTCTGGCTTAAGGCGAGAGAGCGACACCCGAGAAATTGTGGACACTGGAGTCATAGCCCAGGAAGTGCGTGAGGTCATACCAGATGCTGTGCAAGAGGCTGGTAGTGTTGTGCTGCCCAATGGTAATGTCATCGAGAATTTTCTCCTGGTCAACAAGGTAGGAATCTTTTTACATAAACTGTGCTCCGCTTCAAAGTTCCCCTTTTTGTGGACAGGATCGAATTCTGATGGAAAATATAGGCGCGGTCAAGGAGCTCTGCAAGGTTACTGGTTCGCTAGAGACACGCATTGAGCATCTGGAACGCGCCAATAGCCACCAAAATAGCCATCAATTGCGTGCCAAGGATCTGTTGGACCCAAGCTGCCTTCTGGTTAATGGAGCCTTAAAATCATCACCAACAGCATCCTCCATTCCCAGCCGTCGACGCGATGGCTATGAACTCTGTTCCAGTCGCAGTCTTCAGATTGTAATTTTCCTGCTGATCATTGTGATGGCTGCCTGGTGAGTCTACGGAAAACATTCCCTAAATCTGCGAAACTGGTTTAATTCAGGTATTTAGGCCCAGACGAAGAGGCTAAGTAACAATATGGTTAATCTTAATCGCAGCAAAAACTAAATATTTTTCGAAAATCATCGAAAGATTATTTTGTCTGTAAATTCGTATTCGAAATTATTCAAAGTTTTCAAGAACCCTTTCTAAAAATCATCTTGATCGTGAAACGATCTTTAAGCGCACTCCTTTTAACTTTATCGTTGAATCTTGTCCAGGCTAATCCTTTACAGATCAAAAGCGGAAAATATATTTTTAGAACTTTACAAAAAACTAAAACTAAAGATTTAAGACAAATTGCCTTAAGTCCTATCAATCTAAGTGCGATCACAAAAAACATAACAATTTGTTGCCGTTCAATTGAAAGGTGAACACGAAGTGTGGACGAAATCCTGCCCTAGTAAGCAATATAAAGAAAAGCTTTAATAGAGTATTAGAATTGTTCAACGTGTATGCCTTCCGTCGATAGAAACGTTTACCAAAATTTTAGCCTAGTTAGCCAACGAAAGGGTCAATCGGCTAGTTGCTCCTGGGATCTCCATTGATCATTGTAGGCTCACAATTAAACTAAAAGTTCAAAAGATATTTTATGATAGGGTCCTTTCCTTATGACTAATTTAATGTGAGGGACTGTTCTTATTTCGTTTGTTTTGGTTTAGCCTGGCGGCCGTTTCAACTCTTTACTTTGTGGAGCATAGTAAGCAGCAGCAAATGGATGGATATCAACTATTTGGGAACGGCCATCTTTTCCGTTCGGACTCCACATCAGCCACGCATCTGAGCGATGAAGATCGCCAATATTTCCAGCATAATCTTCACACGCTGTTCAAGAACAAAACGCATGTGGCCTGGCCAAGTCTGATGTATGCAACCAGTACTTCAAGGCCACCGCCTGCTGCACAGCCTGGTGAAGATGATACCGAGGAACTGGCAGCTGTGATGACCAAGCCTCAAGTGCAACAGCAGCAGCAGCAACAGAGTCTGCCAAATCTGGGAAAGCACAGTCGGATTACCACAACAGCTCCAAGAGCGAGCAACAAGACAATAAGCAGTAAAAATGGTAAAAAATGGCCACTGCCCCAGGAAGTTCTGCGTCAGAGTGCAAATGGGCAAAAGCTAATTCAGTCTGTGCGAGTACCAGGCCGAATATCAACTCTGGCAGGCAGCAGTGGCCCAAGTAATGAGAACTCTACTTTAGTCTCCTCCGAGAAGCCGCCAGAGGTCATTGCTTTGGCACAGGATTTCGAGAACAACTCCATAGATATAGATGCCCAACAGCAGCAGCAGCAACTTCAGGCCAAGACATCATCATTGCCACTGCCTCTGCCCACTCTCAAGCTGGATGAGCACATTGTGGTGGTGGGAACGATAGCTAGCAGCAGCACCGCTCCCGATCCATCAGCTGGACAGGCTATACGCAAACTCAACACTGGCGATGCAGTCATCTATAATGTGTATAAAACCGTCTCTCCGCCCACAGCCAATTTAGCCTTGACCACCAACAAAGTCAGCACAGAGCCGGCTCAGAGTACCTTGGCCCTGGCTTTGGATGTTCCACCGCCGGCTCAGCCAGTGAGAAACAGCAGTGGAGGTCACGACAGTGCCGATGCTTTGGACCTGCAAAATCTCTCGAATACCAATGAGTCCGTGGATAATCCTATAACAGCGCTCTTCGGTTTCGAGTTCACTGGAGATGGTCTGCGTGACTCTAGTGTGGGTCGCCGTTCGGCCAATCAGCGAAGTCTAGACTGGATCAGGCAAAAGAGTTTGAAGACACCGGTATTCGGACAGCCTAAGGAATGCAATGGCGATGAGTCGGTCAGCGATAATTGCCAATCTGTTTGCTTTGAGGAATCGCCGTCGGCACAATCCCAGTCGGACAATGTCGATGCCAATGTGAAGCAACAACATGTTGAGGATCTAGACCTGCAGTCGGCCGAGCAGGAACAGGATACAGACATAATGGGAGAACAACAACCAGCTCCAGCTGTAGCCTCTGTTCATAATGAAACAGAGACCCAGGTAAATTCCCAGCGAGTGTACCACGGCAAGAGCTCTCACAACACTGACGCCAGGTCCAAACAGTTCTCAACGGAAACAGATGCTTCGGCCAGTGAAGATGCCTTGTACAGTGTAGTGGGAGGCCCTCAGCCATCATCTGGCGCAGCGACAGAGGTGGATCATGTTGAACTGCTGGGACCAAAACCAGATGTCGAATCTGAAGAAGCCCCATCATTAGCTTTGGCTCCTGTTGTCCAGTTAGATTGTTGGAGCATATCCACTTGCGTTTTGGCAGCTCAGTCAAACTATACAATCGATGTGGATCAATATTGTCCCACAGCGGGCAGCTCGTGGAACATAAGTTATATGGTTCCAGTTTCACGGTATCTTCAGGCCACCAATCTGGAGCTTCATTTTAGGTAAAGTCCCAATTGAAACCAGTTATAATGAACTAATCCAATATCTCCCCATTAGTTCCAACAAGCCTCTGCAGTGGTCCATCTGCACAGATGAGGATCAGTCCAAAGCGAAGACAAGTACTCAGCTTAACGAGGATGATGAAGCTCCGCCTAGTAGTTGGGTAAAAGTCCTCAAACAAATGGGCAATAATAAGCTCATTCTGGCCCTGGACATACCCACGCGCGGCAACTTCGTGCGCGACTTTATGCTCCGCGCCAGCCATGATCTAGAGCAGGTTCATCTTCATTTTCCATATAATCACCGACATTGCCTAATTCTATCCAACTTTCAATTGCAGCAAAAACTTTGCGATGACAACGCCCATGTGGCAAACCCCATACTCCAGTACAACTTTAGCATTGTAAGAGATTGTGATTAGTTAAACAATTTTATTTATGGCACGGATCGAATCTGAACCAATAATTTGACATCGGCAAATTTGGAAAGAATAATGAGATGAGAAACAAAAACTGTTGGCCGGCTGGCAGGACATCAAGTTACATTTATACGTAATGAAAAATATTCGAAACAAAGCAAAAAAACAAAAACCGCAAAACACAAAACATTATTGAGACATTTTAAATAAAATATTTAGTAAAGTCTTTCATTATAAGTCTGTCTAATAGAAATATCAGCATGGATAATTCTGTGATTTGTCTGTCCTCTGTATTTATGAAAATTTACTTCACAACAGGCAATAAGGAGCTCTCATCGAGTAAGTACCAAATAAAGGAGCAAAAATATATTATTAGTGAATGGAACGGTTTGGAATCTGCCTCTTGAAACTAAAATATATTTTCTGCTATTTGTTGTTTTCTTTTTGGGATGTTGGACACTTAAGCATAAACACTAGTCCATTATATCAGTTGACCATGCCAAAACGCAGAGTAAAATGTTCACAGTCACTTTCACTTTTAAATCCAATTTGTTTGTCATTTATCCTGAAGAGGGAAAAATATTCTGGCTGAATGGCACCAATTCAGTAGAAATTTAATTTTTCATTGAAAAATGGCTTTTACTATTGAAAACAAAACAAACATACTTGAGAAACGCTAAACTTAAATAATAGGGATCCACTCATACTCCAAATGGCTGATCCTTGCCATCTTCATGGTATTTAATGTACGTTTCGCCATGTGTAAAGTCCTTCGTTCCCTCAAGGCGACCACGTGGTGGGGCCTTGTCATAATCAAAGGCCTTCTCCGATTTGCCAAACAATTGATTGGTCATTTCAATGTCCTCACGGTATTTGCCGACAACAACCTTCTTACCGGTAATGGGATCGGTTATGTCACCAAGGGGGTATACAACCTTTTCCACAGCGTGCGTGATGAGGCGGGTAAGACGTTCGGGAAGCTCTCGTATTAGCACCACATCGCCAGTCTTGCATACTTTCTGCGGATCATGGGCAAAATAGAATTCGTCCTTTTTGAAATACTGTAAAATTTAAAAGGGTATAAAATTATCCGTAAAATTGGAAATGTGAGACAAACCATGTTCAAATTCTTGTCCAGTTCCATACTTCTTATACGGATCTTGGAGGCATTCTGCTTAATGCAGGGCATGCACTGACCCATCAACAATAAACCACGAGCCGACATTATTTTGATTTTTGTGTTTACTAATTTCTATTTTATATTAAGGAACTAGAAATTTTTACAAACTGTTAACTAGCAGAATTCACAAAAACTGTTAATTTACAGTATACCCCAAAAGTATGGCAATGACAATTATTAAATTTAATTTTGCCAAGATTTTCACCAATGAACTAATTCTTAATGTAATTTTTGTTATACATTTCCATTGGTGTTTTAAATACAGTTTGAAATAATTATATTCCTTAATAATTATATTATTTTAGTATAATTATTAGTGAATATACGATCAAAATTGAAAAGTGAAACGTTGCCAGAAGCTAAATTGATTTGCGCAGATCTGGCAAAACTACCAGCAAACAGCTGCCGTAGTGAGTAAAGCAATTGCTCGAATTGAGTCGGCACTGCAGGGAATAAGTTTTAAGCTAATCGCATAAAATCAATGCCTAAAGATACAAAATACAAACATAGTTTTGAATAGGATTCCATTGCCCAACTGGCGGTTAACAAGAATTTATAGTGGAGGTAATACCTATTTGTTCATCATGGTGAGTAAACAAAGAAGCCTTATCAAAGAACTATCTCGCTAGCCTCGCCCTTTGTTTATAGAGTTACGATGATGATGATTCCTTTCCTAAGGATTATGGCTATGGAGCTTACAATCAGGACGGGTTGGACTTGGAGCCGAACGCAACGAGCAGTAGCGAAACAAAACCGAGGATATTACTAATGGGATTGCGTAGGTCGGGCAAAAGTTCTATTCAAAAGGTGGTGTTCCACAAGATGGCACCAAATGAGACTTTGTTCCTTGAGTCAACCAGCAAAATTGTCAAGGATGACATTAATAATTCCAGTTTCGTCCAATTCCAAATTTGGGACTTTCCCGGCCAAATTGATTTCATTGAACCGACTTTTGATTCGGACATGATCTTTGGCGGATGCGGAGCATTGGTCTTTGTTATCGACGCTAAAGATGATTATAACGAGGCCTTGACCAAATTTAAGAACACAGTGATAAAAGCCCACAAAGTGAATCCGAATATTAAATTCGAGGTTTTCATACACAAGGTTGGCCATAAAAAGAGCGAGAGCAGATGTAGGCTTATCAGATGTAACATTTGTTCATGTTCCCACAGGTAGATGGCATAAGCGATGATTCTAAAATGGAATCGCAACGTGATATACATCAACGCTCTTCTGATGACCTCGGTGAAGCAGGGCTGCACAAAATCAATTTGAGTTACCATTTAACTTCCATATACGATCACTCGATATTCGAGGCGTTTTCCAAAGTAGTGCAGAAACTAATTCCCCAACTACCCACACTTGAAAATCTGTGTAACATATTCATACAAGTAGGTTACCACCAACCACTCAGAGTAATACATTTTCATTTAAATAATGATCACCTGTTGATTTCGATAGAACTCGGGCATAGAGAAAGCCTTTCTGTTTGATGTGGTTTCCAAAATTTACATAGCTACCGATTCCTCGCCTGTGGATATGCAAACATATGAGCTGTGCTGTGACATGATCGACATGGTAATCGATTTATCCAGCATATATAGGTGAGTGAATGTCTGATCACTTTGTTAATTGCATTGTTAATTCCCTTCTTCACCACTGTATAGCTCCGAGGAAACTGCTTTTGACAGCGGCAGCGCCAGCCTGATCAAGCTGAATAACAACACCATACTATACCTGCGAGAAGTTAACAAATTCCTGGCCCTCGTCTGCATTCTGCGCGAGGAGAACTTCAATCGCCGGGGGATTATAGATTACAATTTTATATGCTTTCGTGATGCCATAAGCGAAGTATTTAAGCTGCGCCTCATGAGCCAAGCGCGTTTGGAAAACAACGGTCAGGACGAGGATGACGACGATGATGCACCACCACCAGCAACGCCATCACCATGACGATAAAGCTCCAAATCGCTCACCTTGTTAATCCTGCAAAAGGAATAATCAACTATTATTAAGTTACACCATTTGTTGTGAAGACATTCTCCGATTTTTATGTTTAAATTTTATCATACAATTTTTCTAATCTATGAATGCTATTTTTGTTCCAATTTTGTTATTGCCTTTGTTTTCCAGTTTTACTCACATTGTTGCCACACTTTAAGTCCCACACGAAAGCAAACAACTGCGCAGCGGTTGAATCAGAAACTAATAAATACGTTATATCTATTATTAAAGCGAATTAACTATATTCGTATCGAATCAAAGTGCATATCGGTCGTTTGCTAAAAGACTGTAATTTATTAAGAGTCACCTTGTTACAAAGTAAGCCCACAGTATCCTTTTCTGCATCACTGTCTTTTTAAATTTTTTATTTAGAACAATCTCTTTGGTAAATGGAAGATATAATAATTGCCGAAAGCATTATCTTTTATTTTGTTTAGCAATACGGCTGAAACAAATTTAGACCTAGAAAACTACTCATAACAAAAAGCGTCTGGTACACCACGGTACACGTTAATTGAATGATGAAACGAGTAAAATATTTTCTTTATCAATCAATAAAGACAAATAAGTTGTAGACAAGCTAATTTAAAAATTAAAATCTTTCCATAAAGTATCATTAGCTACACAGTAGAAAATAAAAATTATGATCTCCATAATAAAGAAAATTTTGTATTATAGCCCCATAAATTAAAGATTACTTGTCGGTTGGACTTACATAGCTATCGAAATCTCGGATACTATAAAATCTAGAGTTATCATATTTGGTACGTAAGTATGATATGATGTTAAAGTTTTTCACGTCATTAACATATAGTATGCTAATGTGGCGCACTGAATTTTATGGCTAAATAGATATAGATAATTGACTACTTATACAATATAAGATCTCCATCTAGATGAATACCGGTGGTGCAAGTGAAACATTAGTTCAATTTTTTTTTAAACCTAAAATCTCCAAAAATAGGACAATGCAGCAAATCCGTGAATCGATAATCTAGGACACTTTGAGATGGGAAAAGTGCAATTTCGAGGCGAAACTTCTTTTGTGAAACACAAAGTTCACAAAACTATGTAAATAAAAATATATTTCTGGATAGCTTTATAAAAATCAACGAGAAACTGTAATACATACATATATATGTGTAGGTGTAGAAGAAATATTACATGCTTATTTTATATATGATTGTCGGAAAATTTAGCAAAGTCTAAAAGTCTTATCCACTCCAACACACCTCGTTAATATCGGTTGACTAGATTTTAAAGGCAAATGATAATAGCTGGATTCCAATATTCCCGATAGCTGCGCCTTAAATTGAAAGAGCCGACTTCAATACACAACACTGTCCTTTCTCATTTTGCTGGTTATTTATTTTAAAATAATATATACAAAATAAAATTTTATAAAGGTATTCAAATATGTATGTATACAAATTCGAAATCTGATCCAGTTTTCACCGTTCCGGTTAGTTACTATTTTAACGGATTTTTCTCCCATATGGTGCTGTTAACTCTCAATTGATAATGTTATATTTTACAGGGTCTGCTAACTCGAAAGTGTTTAACAGTTTTTTATCTTTATCTATCTTTCTTTTATCTATATCTTCTTTAGTTGGTTGATACCTTCGAGTGAAAAGGCGAGAGCGGAGAGTTAAAGTCATAAGTGAAGCAACGTTATTAAAATAATTAAGTAAATTCGATGGAATTAGAACAATTAGCACTTTTTTCGCATTGTGTTGATACGTCACATGCTGAAATTTGTTAATGTTGACAATTACCCTGGAAAAGTGGAATCTGTGTATTTGTGTGTTAGTGTAAACTAAAACCAGTTAGTAGTGAAAGAAATTCAATAACGCGCTGAAAAGCAAAAAAGAAAGAACAAATTATTTCTCTCTCTGTGTGCATATACAAATGTATGTATGTATGTAGATATACATATGCGTGAATGTGTGTGTCTGTGTAATTGTTAACAGTAAACCTGGTCTGGTTTGGGTCCGCTTTCCTTTGGCTTATTGCAACCTACTGACAAATTGATAGGAGCGCAAGAGGCGACACCAGCAGCCGGAGAGTTTGTTGGAAGGAAGGAGTTACCCCAAAGCAGGTGCGTAAAATGTTCAATAAAGACAAAAACAAACTTTCGTTATTTTGTTCCACGCTTCATCTTCATCCATTTATTTGTCTGTCTGTGTGGTGCTTGGCTCTTTGATTTTGATTTGCCCTGACAATTTCCATTCATTTGATTAAAGTGAAAGGTGACATTCATGTAACTTTAAATTTATTTTGCGCACATTTTTCTCTTGGTTTTTTTTCTTTTGGTTAAATATTTTTTGTTTTTTTTTTTTGTTACTAAACACAGTCATTTACCATTGTTTGTTAACTTTATACCTCATGCAAATTCCGGCGAGAGTTTTATTGATTTTCTCCTACTGTTGCCCGTCTACCACGAGTTGCAGTCAATTTAACACATCTTAAATATTCAAGTGTTTTAGTTTTCCTCTTAGTTTTGGCAAAACCACACCCAGCCGCCTCATGTTTCCTGTTTCTATGACCGGAAATGATTTCATACGACACATAATCAACCCCTAAAAAGAATGCATAACTATTATCTGAAACTACACCGAAATTTTAATACTCAAAAATGTCCAACATACCATAAAGAATCACCCATTTCTTAAACTGGTTAAACTATAGATGGATCTCAAGTGGCTCTCAACAGATCTCATAAGACAACCCCTTCGGGAGACATTGTATCTACATACATATGTACATACCTACATATTTACATATGTATGTGTAGTATTAATACATATATCGCCCATAAAAGGTAGCTTCATTGAAAAGACTAAGATTAAAAAGTTTTCGAACACCCTGTTCTGAAATTCATCCTGCTTATAAATTTAACGGAAAAAGGTGTAGAAAATTCATTTGTTTATGTCTGTGTCTGTGTGTGTACCTATAAATATATGCCCGTATGTCCTGCCACAATGTCAAGCTCAGTGTCACTTCGTATGTAATTTTTTATATTATTTACGCCAGCTTTTTGAGGTTAGAATGAGGCCTAGAACGCCGGTTGAACGGATTTACTGCGCCGACGCCGTACAGAAACACGTTTTCAGCTAATTGAAAGGAAATTGATTTTCCAACATTTAACAATAGAAAAAAGATTACAAAATGCTTAAAACTTAAGAGACCAGGCCAAGTTCATAATAAAAGTAATAACCATAATTTTTCCATATTTTCGCACGCATCAAAAAATGAATTTAATTAATGAGCTACATACATGATTTTGTATGGGAGTCTTTAGACGGATATATGTATGCGTATGTCTGTATCAAGCACGTGCTCTTCTGACCAAAAAGAAAGCAATTTGTAGGCAAATTAAATTGTTAACAAACCATGAAGTTGGTCAGTCATCAGTTAACCACAAGAAAACAAGACAAAATCTTTAGTTTTCTTAAGTATACACACATTCGTGTGTATGAAATCATGAACATATTTACACACATGTACACATACATATGTACATACATACATACATACATATGTCTGTATGTATGATGTGTGGTTTTTTCGCTTTAAGCCAAGTTTGATCGATTTCCTCGTTCGTTCTTTCAGTTGATGCTTCCGATGATTTGGCGTGTCGCAGAATACAGACCACGGATAGAGATACATTTTGTTTTGCCATTGTTTGTCGATTTTATTCTTATTGGTTGGATGGTTGCTTGCTTGGAAAGCGGAAGCGACGCCATTTATGTAAATTGTTTGCGTGACATTTCAATACGGCTTTGCATATTATGGTCGAACGGGAACGCCGGGACGCTAGCACATACATACATACATTCGTTCCAGAGTATTCAAATGCCAGCTGTAGCTCCATCCAACTCTATTTGCATTGTTATATCAAGTCGAGTGTTGGCTTTGTTCCTATGATTTTTGTAATCAATGAAAACTATATGAAAACTCTGGCCTTTTTTACCGCACACACACATACATATGTATGTATGTATGTACATACGTGTATAAATGTGTGCAATATCATTAAAGTAAAAAGAAATATAATGCCTTATAATGACATTGGATTGCTGGAGGGAAAAACTTGTCTGCAAAAATAGTTTTTACTAAAGTGCAATTGATTTATGGCTTAAATGCTTTGTAAAAAGTAAAGCAAATTTTTATTAAATACTACAATACCTAGTTGTTTATATACCTTGTATACATATATAAATATTATACTAATATAATATTTGTGCCTCCATTTTGTATTCTTACAATTTTTTAACAAAAAAAAGGTTATTTTTTCTTCTATTTTTATATTTTTATTAAAATATTTATCTGGCAACTTTTACCATACTTACCCACTAAATATTTAACATATTCTCCTGTTTGTAAACAAGGCCTAAAAATTAATGGTTGTTGTGTCGCGGTTTGGGCTTTTAGATATTTTTATTGTGTTTTCTAGTTTAGTTTCCTTTTGCCCCGTGAACGCTTTAATTCGTTTGCTTAATTTGGCTTGCATACACAACACAGGAGTTCAGCGAGGTGAAACGGTTAAATGTTTTCAAAACTGCCTCCAAGTGGCATTCGGGAACGGAGTGGAAGAGGGGATCATTGCATGTGTGTTCATTGTTATTTTTGGGGTTGCCCCGACTCCTCTCAATCCATTATGCTAACTAGACTCTAATGTGTGCGTGTGTGTGTGTGTTTGCTCTGGTTCATACAGGGTGTTTGGTTCACCAAAAATACGAGGTTCATTGCACGCAGTGTATAAAAAATGCAAATTATGAACATTCCCCCTCCCTCCGCCATCATTTTGTTTTTGTTTCGTTCACGTCTTGAAAGCAAATCAAATGAGCAGAGCCCGTGCGCCTTAATCGAGCCCGTGCGACTTAATGTTGGCAAAAACATGAAACAAATATAAAAAAAATGTTGGAAAACCAAGAGCAACGATCTTTTAAAGAAAATTTACTAAATTTTACCCTATGCCAAATGACGATTAATATTCCAAGTGGACATTTTTAGTTACATATAAAATATATAATATATTGTGATTCAATCAAAAACTGCATAGATTAAGATAGTAGCTGGCTCATTGGTGGTAAATTATAAATTTTATTTTACTAATTTAATATGCATACATATGTACATATGTACATATGTTTGTATGTATGTGTCCAGCTATCAGTATCATGCCATACCTAGAAAAACAATTAGAACAAGGATCCCCTTCCGCACCTTACTCAAGGTCACTATTGTACACCTGTAGAACACTACAATCTACAATCGGCTATCGCCACTCAAGGTTGCATATGCTGTTATCTTCTCTCTTTTCACGCATATAAAGTATTCAATGTTGACACATAATATATGCATAACACCCCAAAAAACCGTTACTTAGGCTTTGTGATGGAAAACCAAAAGCGTATATGTACATATGTCTTTTTTAGTCCCCTTGAGGGGCAATGCCAATTTTCAGCTTCTCTCAGATTTCGTCTTTTTTTTTCTGCTGCCTGTACACATTTTAATATACCGTTACACAGAGATAATATGGGTCTCCACATCATTCAGCCAATAGAAAATTGACCTAGTCAACGTATTGATGATCAGTGGTGCCAATTTCGCTTTTTCCCGTTAAATCTAACTTTTTTTGACAACTAAATGCAAGAAGCGAGAATTTTGAATTTTTTAGAAATTTATTTGGCTCTTTTCCCATTTTGTTTTTTTGCCGACATTAATATTATAAGACTTATGAAAAGTAGTGACTTTATTATTTTTTATCGATGTTTCAATGTTTCGCATCCAGTTTAAGCAAACTCTTGTTATAATAACAATTATGAAAAAGTGGGAGCTTTATTATTTTGTAACGATCTTTTTCAATGCCACGTCTAGTGTAAAGTAAGCTTTCATCTCTATAATAGAAGTGCGCGTAAACGGTTAAAGATCCATTTAAAGAGGTATATCTTTATAAAGATTCGGGAGGTAACCGTCGCTTCTTAGAAGTGTCCATTGTTGCTCTTTAAATTCTGTCGCTATGGTCAAACGCCGAAATAGAAAGAGTTTTTAGCCAGGTTAATCTTGCGAAATGTAAGCTAAGAAATAGGATTAACCTGAGCCCGCTTAATAGCATACTCTGGATGAGATAAATTTTTGCTTGTGAGTCAAAATCCTATAACTGAATTTTATTTACGTACATATACAGATACGAAGGCATGGAAAATGCTGTTATACATACGAGTTGTCTACTAACTACCTTCGAATGATTGGTAAAAATCCGTGGTATGCGAAAGTATGCGAAATCTTTAAACCATAAAATGAATTCATAAAATATTATGTTTAAGACATAAAAAACGGATTTTTTTCCACTTTATTTTGCAATTTTTTAGCTTTTTTTACTTCTATCGTTAAAAACAGCTTTTCTTCTGATTAAAAGTTGGCACCACTGATGACGATCCCAGCAAAAGCTTAATGTCGTCAGAACCAGTTGTTTTGCCCAAGTTCATTTGAAAATACTAAGATAAAAGCTTATTTTTCGTTACTCTTTAATTAATGCGAAGAGAAAAACATTTCATCTCTCTTTAGTATACTCTTTAGATTTGGCATTGAATTGAAAAATTTCTGTTATTTATTTGTTAAAGATTTCAAACATTTGAAAAATACGTAACCTTAAAGGTTTGCATATTGAAGGTTCTGCGACAGCTTGGAGATCACAAACATATATGTATGTATGTATGTATGTTTACTTATATAGTTAAGTACTTTCAACAATTTAAAACTTACTAAAGAAATTTGGTCTGAATTGCACTTGAAGTAAAATTTCAATAGTGCCGAATGTTTGACAAAACTCTCTTTTTGAGACAATAATAGGGGTTAGATAAATGAAAAGATTCAATTGGTTTTCGTAAATTACTTCCACCTTTATGACTTTTGAATTGCAATAAATTGTATTTTGATATTTTCTGGATAGTTAATACCGATTTTGTGATTAGAAACACACATACTCAGTTTAGATGTTTTTTATACACTTCTATATAAACTTCTTTGGATATATCGTAGAAATAATTGATAACTCAGTTAAAATCAGGTTTTCTCGTTCATTTAAAATTTATTTAGTTGACCCTTGCCCTTTAGAGCAAAATGTACTTTGTTAAATAAAAACGCTGCCTCAGCGCTCTAGTATGACATGATATGCAACCTAAATACAACGTTTACACCCAAAATGCACTCAAGACCTGTATAAACAATTTGTTAATAGTAATTATTATTGAGTAAACACATAAACTAACGAATAAATAAACGAGAGGCGAATGCTATTTGAAACTTTTGATCAAAACGAATCTTTTTTCGTTAGGTTAAAACCCCCTCGAACATTTATCATCCTAATTGGTATAAATATATTTACATATGTGTGTATGTTTCTATGTCGTTCGATACTTTTCCTTTACACCTTCTGGACATGCCTTCTTTTTAAAGGCAACCCGAACAGGAATATACATAAATGCACATACATACATACATACATGTATGCAGAGGATACCTAAATTGATAATATTAGATTGTTTTGTATGTAACATTATATGGGGTCTAGTGAGTGGATGAAGAAAATAACCTTGATTTGTTATTCTGCTGCCGGTTCATTTATTTATTCATTCCTTCTGAATAGGAATAACAAAAATAAAAGCTGCGAGGCGTCGTCGTCGTCATCGTCGTCAAACGATAACAAATCCCACACGCGTGGCTAGTGCCTCGAGTAGATAGAGCAGAAGTGTCAAATGGGGTGCGGGGGGTTCTATAGTTAGTTCAGTTTATATATATATGTAATTTTGTTATTGTTTTAGTTCTTTAACGAAAAACAAAGCAAAATACCTGCCCACTTATAAGTAAGTTTGAATTAAGTAATTTTTTGAAATACACTTTTAACTATTAAATCAACAAGTAGCAAAAGATTGACAGGTGTTATATTTTACTTTTCCAACCAATTAAAAAAATTCCTAATAAAACGGGAATTATAATGCAAATTCAATTAAAACCAAAACATTAACATCATCGGAAACTATGACATGAATGAATAAGTGGAAAATTTTAATTTTCTTTCGTTTTGCTTCGCTAAAAACTTAAAAAAAAAAACACAAAAACCTTTTCTAAATTCCTGAATATGACATATTTTTGAAGCTTTCAAAGTATTGTGTCTGAATTGATAAATACGGTCATACTTTTATGCAGTGTTGGCTAACAAACAGATTATGTACATACATATGTAATTGGATTTCTTGTAGAGCATATCATAGTCGCATTGTCCAATATCTGAATTTTTTCCTATTGTTGTTTACCATTTGTGAATACTATCGAGAATTCTTGTTTTTCTCGAGTTTGTTATTGTAAATTTTGTAATTACACACGTTTTGTAATTTTACTAAAACCATGCACACTTGTTGTTGTTTTTTATGTTGTTAGTTGTTTACAAAACTATGGGCAAATAACTAAATGAATGCAATAGCTAAAAACACACACACAGCCAGATATGTAGATAAAAGATAGATAGATAAATACATATCTATATGTATACATACATATGTATGTATGTATGTAGTATGTAAATCCAGCCCGTCACCCACATTATTCTCTGTGAATCTTAAAATCGTCGAGCGAGCCCACAAATGTCAGCCAATGGGAGGCAAGTAAACAACCGGCAACGCGGAAATGTTTTTACATTGTTTTTCTTTTCTCAATTTTTTCCAAATGATGTTCTAGTTTTGCGACGCACTCTCTTTCCATTCAATCTAACGATTTAAAGAAAATAAACAAACTATAGGCTAAGAACCTAGAATAAAGTTGGTTCAAATTAATTTGGTTTGGCTTAAATTAATTCACGCATGGCCACCGAATGTCAGCAATTGATTTAAATTCATCAGTAAATTTGATTACACGTGCCTTTTCATTTTGAATCGACGTGTCCTCTTGGTCTGAAGAATAGTCTTCCAGTGTAGAGTAGCCACCAGCAAAATAAATTAAGTTATTTAAATCATCTCAGCAGTCAGTTAATAAGCTAAGATGAATTTTAATGATATTTCGTGTTAGCTTTTTTCTATATTCATTGAAACTCTGTTTTTATCCGACAAATACTTAACGGTTTGTTTTAGGGGGCCTGCCCTCCGTTTATACTTCCGTCCATATATTTATACACACATACATATACATATATGTATGTATGTATGTAGTTTGTTTTTGTCACCTGCGAACTGCGCAGTTTTTATAAGGAGTAAAGAGGGATATATTGAAGACGATGAAAATTTAGAAATATATGTATGCATAGATAAATTTTTGAATCCGTAACACCAGCAGGACTGTCAGAGCTCTGGCTGATATTTGGAAACTATATTGGCGAGGCCTTCAAATGAAGGTTTCCAAAATACTGTCTTTTCTATAGCAAAATAAGTAATTTTAATATCGACACATTTATTTTTCCCACTTTGACCTACACTGGATCTAAGGTGTTTGATTCTGGCCCTAAGATTAAGTAGAATTGTTCATAATATTAACCCTAATTTGTACAGAGCATCCTGAAGTCGGCTAATTTCTTGTGGGCCTCTATTATTCATTGTACGAGGTGCCTAGCTAGTCTATACATACATACATATGTACATATGTACATACATACATATGTGAAATCTTGTCATTGTACACGCGTTCGAATATACATATGTATGTATGTATATGGAAATACAAATACACACATACATATTCGTATATGTATGTATGTATATACTTCCAATGCTCTCAACTATTTTGGCCTTGATTTCATGTTGTTTCTTTCGCCGGGTTATCTATCTGAACATGTACATATGTATTTACTATGTTCGTTTCTGTGAGAGTAAATTAATTGTTGTTGTCTCATTCCTATAAACAAATATGGAAATATAGCACGAAAGTGGGAGCTACATAAATATATTGTTCATATATATAAGTCTATATGTACAGATATTTATTAATTGAGGGGCTCGTCTTATGGTTCCACTTGTAACTTGTTTCTCGGTTCAAGAACCTGTTGCGTGTTTTTTTTTTTGTTTTTACAAATTTAGCAACAAACTGAAAATTGAAATTATAACAATATACATATGTACAAGTATTTTAAATTTATTCTAAAACACTAGATAAAAAACTTCACAATGTTGCGTAATTTAGAACTTGAAGTGAAATCTTAATAAATGCAGTCGACAGTCGAAAGAACATCAAGTAACAATTATACCATATGTACATATATACATACATACATATGTACATATATGCATACATACATACATATGTATCAAATCGAAACCCTTCTTTAGACCAAAGTTAACTAAAAATTCTTTTATGAAAGGCAAAGGAAAAACCAAGAATGCCTTCATCCATTTGCTTTTATACATAGAGTTTTAGATTTTGACAAAATATATATTTTTTTGTTTGACCACTTCAATATATTTGGGTTTTTGTTTTTACCGGATCAAAATTGTAGTCTCGTTTTGAATTGTTGTCCAAATAAACCGGGTTTTCTTTCTTAGAAGGAGCGGAATTCAATAAGAAGTCCATCAGTGAAAAAGAACAGGCGTTTCGTTGTGTATGTACAATAGAAGATAAAGACCACGATAAAAAACATCTAGCCCGCGGCCGCCTCTATGCGGGTTCATCATAAAGTGCACATGTCGAACGGAAGTACATAGGGCAAACAAGAAAGACGCCAAATGGAAAAAGTGGGGGAAGGGAAGGGCCATTAAATGACGCCCCGTCTGATGCGTCTCGCAAATAGTTGAGCTAGCATTTTATAAGGTTCAGTACACTTTTACCGACAACTTAAGTCGGACGTTTGTCGGCGAAAAGAGAAACTACTGTGTTGTGGACTTCGTTTTCGGTATTCATATCTTGTTACTCGTACTTCTTATCTGCCGGGACTCTGTTGTCTTATCTCGGCATTTGTCAATCTTATCGCTAGAATTGAAAAAAAAAAACCAATGTGAAAAATCGTTGGTCACATTTAATTTACGTTTTTTACGCCACTCGCAGGCCTGGCAAACGTTATTTCTTCTATTTACCATCGTTATCCATTACCTAATTAATTATTTAACACTCAAAACTGGTGCGTAAGACAAGTGTGAATTAGAGTTTAACTTTAATTAATCAAAATATTTGTAGTTAAATCCAATTTGTTTAGTGTTCGTGCTTAACCTCAATTTTGTTTATCAACATAAAAATGTCTATTTATTGAAAATACGACAAACATGATAAGTTAAGGAATTGATATAGAAAATGAAATAAAGATCATCGACTAAGCTCTATGTGAAATAAAAGAATAGTAAAGTCAGTCCGCTATTCGACTGATTAGTCATGCTTTTTCCCTTGTCAGAAACCATCCAAGATTGCGCACATAAATATTATTTTTCATTTTCGATTAGATAAACCTTTGGTGAATGGGTGATGAGTGTTGAAGTTGTACTTACACTTTTGTAAATAATCTAACGGACAAGGAACTAAACACAAACTAACAAATAACAAACCAAATCAAGTGTATTACCTAGAGCTCCAACATTTCTTCTACGCACACAGATTGAAGAGACAAAGTGAGTGAGAGGTCCAGCTAGTGACAGGACAGTTCTATAAACTCCAACCATCATCATGCCACTCTTTGCCAGGAAATCATCAAAGCAACAAAACTCGCCAGCAGGGTCCAGCGATCCCGGTTCCGCCGATCATTACAATAACGGCGAAGTAACAATGCGAAATCGTGGATCATTGCCACAAACGATAACCAATAATAATAATAACAACAACAATAATAACGATAAATCGAAAGCACCGTTGGTCTTCCATTGCCAATTGGCTCATGGCAGTCCAACCGGACTCATCCATGACTTCTCCAGTGTTCGCGAATTGTATCAAAAGATAGCTGAGTGTTTCGACATCTCCGAGAAAGATATACTGTTTTGTACCCTCAATTCGCATAAGGTGGACATGACACGTCTTCTGGGTGGACAAATTGGCCTGGATGACTTTATATTTGCCCATCGGAAGGGCAGACCCAAGGAGATTGAGATTATTAAATCGCAAGATGCTCTCGGTCTCACCATTACCGACAATGGGGCGGGCTATGCCTTCATTAAACGCATCAAAGAGGACTCCATTATCGACCGCATCGAGCATATTTGTGTAGGCGATCACATCGAGAAGCTTAATGGCCAAAATATGGTGGGCAAACGTCATTACGAGGTTGCCCGCATGCTGAAAGATATACCCACTGGTCAAACATTCACACTGCGTCTAATCGAACCTGTGCGCAGTGGGTTCCAAGGCATAGGCCCTCGGAATTCTTCACGTGCTTCGGGCAGCAGCCTCGGAGGACGCAACTACGGCAGTGGTAAGGAGACACTACGCTTCAAGGCCAACGGCAATGCCCAAATCGAGCCCAAATTCGATGAGTCAACAGTGGCGGGAATAGATGCCATCAACAATCTCCTCGAGTCGTTTATGGGCATCAATGACACAGAGTTAGCATCGCAGATATGGGATTTGGGTAATAATAAGTCTAATTCAATGGACTTTGCCGAGGCCATTGATAATTCGGATCTGGAGTCCTTCGGTTTTACCGATGATTTCATTATCGAGCTGTGGGGTGCTGTAACGGATGCTCGGCGCAAGAGTACAACAGAAACACCAACAACGACAACCACGACGCCAACTAAATAGGTGCAGGAACGAACATTGATTGGGTTTTTCCTCCTATGTGTGCTAGAAATATATTCGCCCCGCTCCCCAAAAATAAAATTGCAAAATTATTTTAATTAACTAAATTTTGCTTCATTTGTAGTTATAATACATATATATATTTTGCCAATTATTTTGTATTTTTTTTAATTTGACATAAAAATACAAGTATTTATTTAAAAAATATTGAACCATGCATGAAATATTTTACATACAATTCTAATTCGATGTATATAGTTCTTATTTTAATAATGAATAAAAATATTATTTATATTACAAAAATTTTTGTTCATTTACTGTTTTTTTTTATTATTATTTTGTCTTATTTTGAGTTATTGTTTGGTAAGTTAATCGTCATGACACCTTAAAATATACATATATTTTGTTTTGTCCGAATATTCTACTACAAAATTTTGTTATTCATATATATGTACATACATACATACATATGTATGTATGTATGTCGACGCTAGATTCAAATTTATTATTATTATATATTTCTACTAAGATCTGACGAGTGCAAAAACACTTTTATAATGTAAATTAAAATTACGTAGTCCTTGTGAATTTTTCTATTCCATATTAATCGACCATACCGTAGAACAACAATTATCCAAAAATAAAATTATCTTGGAATTTACTATATAATCGATCATCTAATAACATACAATCATACAATTCACACACGTGATCTTCAAAAAGGTAAATTTTTTCAGGGTATAAAAACTTTGAACTAACCGCATGTACAATTTATTTTATTTATTTACTTTTCTTTATTTTAATTCATCAAAAATTAAACATAACATAATATGTTTCGCTTACTTGTGAACAAATTTGTAGACACTTCGACGAGTAAAATTCCACAGAGTCATAAAAACTGAAATATTCTGCGTTGATTTGACCATGAACACGTTCTATTCTTGGTCAGGAGGACTCATTCCCCAAGTCGTTTGCCATTTCCTGTCAAAAGAATAGATGTGAAAACAAAACAAATTGAAAAAGAATTAACTAGACCACATCTAGACTTGTTAGTCGGTCTGCTGTAAACATCAACGGGATCGGTCGGCATTGCGTCCATTTGAATGACGTAGATCACGTCGTCTTACAAATACAAACAAAAAGCTTTTGAAAATGCAATCGAAAACAGCTGATGGGCACAGTTATGAACACCAGTGCACAACAAATGAGCGGGGGAGGATGGAGATAACAAGAAACTGAGAGAGACAGAGGGAGTAGAGTAGAGTGAGAGCAAACGCTTGGCAACTACAAAAACAAATTACATGACTTTCCGGTTTTACAGGTTTTTCAGATAACCACAAAAAGAAAAAACATTTGGTTTACCCGGCCAGCTTTGACAATGTCGAAGTTTTTATACCCTTATTGGGTTCTTAAATTTATTTGTTTTAATGAGTTGACTAACATTTATTCCTCACAAAGTTTCCTTCGGGAGCTCGAATTTGGTTGACGATCGTTGATCACTTTATTGGTCTTTTTAAAGTAAAGAAATACGAAGCTCTTGGCTTAGCCTTTGTTTTAGAGATAACTTTTTTATTTGAATGAATATCTTTTAATGTTATTAGCACATTGGAACCGTTATAGCCCAACTTGAAATCGGTTTAACATCGTGGTTTCTACGTGTTTTCACCCAACAACCACGAAGCTTTCATTATGTCCAATTTTTCGCCAAATAGATCTTCTGTAATTAGAATTTTTTATGTTGGTTTTGCAAGGTATGAATTCAATTATAAACTTAACACTTGTAGAACACTTATGGAACTATGTACAGGTTTATCTCTAGACAAATATTTTTTCCTGTGTTATATTAAAACCTAAGAAAGTAGTTTTTATTGATCCAAATAGATGAACTTTGTTTTTTAAAACATTTTCTGATTGTGCGTTACAAGCTTTTTCTCACAAGCGATATACGCTTTGGAGAGGGGAAAATTATTTTGAGAGAGCGAATCTCTTTTTTGTGTTTCTCTTTTCTCTACCTAATTAAATTAGCTCTGCTCTGTTAAGACTCATTTGGTTCTGTTAAGTTTAACATGACAAATTCATACTCAGTCTTACTAAATCTTTTGACGGAGTAACAACAAAGCGGAGAAGCAAATAACTAACTAAAATATAAAGCAAAATTGAATTTTAATTCACAGCGGAACATTAAGAATAATTTTGCGTGCTACTAAGCGGAAACGGAATCAGACACGCATAAGTTTCTCTAGTTTTTCCACTTTTACTGTCAAGAATTGAATAAGAAAATCAAGGTAGTGAATTTTGAAAAACTCAATTGAAAAATTTCCATTATACTCGAAATTGTGATCTATGTATGTGTGTATTTGTGTGTCTGTAGCAGCAATATTCATTTTCATTCTTGGCAAGGCAATTTTATTGGGCATTCGCTTGTCTGACTGTCCCCGTGGTTTTTCGGTTCGTGTTTGTATAATAGACTCTGGACTTTGATCGTGACAAAAAGTTGCAATAAAATGCCAAAAGCCCACAAATTATAAAGATGATGCCTAACATTAAATTATCGTTCTCTTTGAGTTGTTTAGATTCAATTTAATGTGATTTTATTTGATATGATTGCACTTAACGCAGACCAAAGGGGCCGGGCCTGGCAACAGCGCAACTTGTCATATGGTTTAAATGTTGCTAAACATATTTCGTTTCCACCTTTGGCAACAATATACGTACACATACATATATATGTACGTTTCGATTCTTTGTCTCACTATCTCCATGTATGTAGTTTTCCTTTGTTACACGTTTTTATATATATACATATATAATATATATAAAGGGTATATCAACCGTTAATAAGTTCAATCCTTAAGATCGAATGCGTAAGAAATTCAAAGTAAAGTTTAATTTCTTTTGCTGCAGGGTATTCAATCCATCGAATAACAATTAAATTGCCCCCATTTCTTTTTCTTTGTTTCATAAGTTCTCTGTGTTTTGTTTTGCTTGGATCATTTCGCATAGAGTCTGCTATGCTCGCCAATTTCGCAGGTGAAAGTAATGCCACTTCTTCAAGCGTGTCTGATGTCTTCAAACATGTACATACATACATATGTACATAGGTATGTACATATGTATGGGTGGCGTGATCTCTGGCAATGTCTCAAGTGTTTCAATTATAATAAATAAGTAAATAACAGTAAAAATTCTTTTATTTCATTGTTTACACTTTGCTTATCTATTTCCCTTCACTGTTGTGTTGGTTTTATTGTTTTTCATTTATAATTTCATCAAATTTTTTGTTGTCTAATCGTTTTTGGTTTGAATATTTTGTTGTTATTGGTCTAGCTATGATTGTATGTATTTAAATATATGTATGTATGTATGTTGTACATTTGTAGATTCATTTCATTTTTGTGCAATATTTAAACATTGAACTCTTCCCCTTATACATACATACATACATATATACAAACATATGTTTATAGATTTTTGATCTAGACTTACTGGATTTGTAAATCGTGCGTTCGCTACGACATCGCGTGATATATTTCCGTGGCATGATTAATATGATGCACACACACACACACACAAACATTTAAACATATGTATATAAACACATGTGTATATATGTACATACATACATATGTACATAATGTGTGTACAACAACGTTTAAGTGATAATATTACCTATGTATGGTTTATACTTTTTATCAAACAACAACTGTATAACACGCCACTAAAAACGGTTATTTATCGATAAGCGTTTTATCACACACTATTTCTTGATAAAGGCTCATAAATAGTTTCCGAAATGTTTCTCAAAGTTGACATTTCGTACATGTATGTATGTATGTATGTGTGTACATAAATACATATGGATCTACAAACATAGGAAACTTCTGGAGACAAGAGTCTTTTCACCTTCCAAACGAACTGAAAAGTCTTCCCTTGAACTTGTTCAATAAACATATCAATTCCAGTCAGCAGATCCAATGTTCTCCTCATGTGGATTAACACCTGTGATTCACATTTATATCGTTACTGGGTAATGGCTAGGATACTATGTACCCATAGCTGTTATTAAGTAACAATTTACTGTTAACTTCATTCAAACATCTGGCCAATAAATCGCATATTAGATATATTATCAGTAAAAACATTTTTGACTTAGAAAGACATAATAAGAAATCGGCGACAATTTTTATATCATTTGAACTTATATTGTTATATATGTACATATATTATTACATCCAAACTTTTTGGAGGGTATTTAAATGTCAAAGGCCGACGAGTGGTTTTATTTGATAACGTGATCTGGTTTCCCTTTTATTAATTGCAGCTTGGCATGGCTTGGCAACATGTTGCCATGGCTACTCTTGTGCAACATTGATGCTTGACTTTGAGAATCTTTTTAAAAGCAGATATTTAAATATTATTCACTGGGTATTTGTTCTGGTTGGCTGTTGTATATTTGAAACGATGTCGTTTATTTGTCTAGCAGCTGCACTTAATTAACATTGACGAAGAATTCATTTTTGTTTTTAGGCTTAGCAACATGTCGAATTTTTATAGTATAATGGTCATTATAGACATATTAGTCATATTCATACATATGTATATACATACATGTACATACATGCATATGTATTTATAATCATGTACATTTTTCTCTTACCTTTTGCAGTTGCCAATAATTGCTGGTTGCTTACTTAAGTCCAAAGGTTGGAGCAATCCAGCGACTGTGCTGGTTCCTTCATCAATAACCGTTGGGTGGCCTACCATAAAAGTTTATAATGGCCGCCATATAACCACCAACTAACTGTATACATATATAACATCCATCTATACAACTAACTGTACGCGATAAGACAAGCAGCGGAGCAATCGGTCGGAATCGACTAAAACCAATTCATTAAAAAATTTTACCCAGAATCGTAGTTTAAAGCACCCCAAAGAGATGGATCGTCTGGTGCGAGCCTTTAGCAATTTTCGTGACTTTTACAATGACATCAATGCGGCCACCTTAACAGGAGCCATTGATGTTGTTGTTGTGCAGCAGGAAGATGGTGAATTTCAGTGCTCACCGTTTCATGTACGCTTCGGAAAACTGGGAGTGCTGCGCAGTCGCGAGAAGGTGGTAAGTATTTTGAAGTGATCCGCTATAGGACCGAAGGTAAAATTATACTCCCACTCTTTTAACCAGGTGGATATTGAAATAAATGGGGCCCCAGTGGATATACAAATGAAACTGGGCGATTCGGGTGAAGCATTTTTCGTCGAGGAATATCCAGACGATGATGATTCAGAGTTGCCCGAGAATCTAGCCACATCTCCCATACCAAAGAGTTTCCTTCAGTCACTTGAGCACAAGACCACTGATACCCTGGAGGACATTAGCGGGGTCACCGCCGACAATAAGTGAGTAATAATCTATCAAACGTTATTCCCAATAGCTAGCTTCATTTTTTGAACTTCATTTTGTTAGAAATGCTAGCGAAGAGTTGCAAATTCCATTGCCTTTGCCGCGTCGCAACTCTATTGACTTCTCGAAAGAGGAGCCTAAAGAGACAGTCGCCGAGGGCAACAAATTCGAGAATCAAAGTTCGGATTATACACAGCGCAGGTAGTAGTCGTAAACATATAGAAACTCCAATAATCCCTAAGAGAAATAATTGAAATAATGTCCTTTCCTACGCATCCTTTACAGACATACAGACAACACTTTGGAGCGACGTAATCTTAGTGAGAAAATCAAGGAGTTCACCACTCAGAAAATTCGTCAAGAATGGGCGGAACATGAGGAACTCTTTCAGAGCGAGAAGAAAACCATAGAGAAGGAAGAAAACCCGGTAGAAGAGGTAAAGAGAGAACCAGAGCCCGAGATCGCTCGACCTGCTGAAGTTGCAGCCATCACCCAAGCCCCAACTGCACCATTGTCTATCGACGCATCCAAGGATGAGTCAAAGAACAAAACCAAGAAACGGCGCAAGAAGTCGCAAATGAAGAAGAAAAATTCACAGCGGAAAACCTCATCTAGCAGTTCAGTGGGTAGCACTGGTGGCGGTGACACAGGCGATAATATCTCCATTAACTCTGTACCCGTGGCCAATATTGATGAAGGCGATGTGCCAGCAGCCATCACTTCTCCGATCTCAAACGCCACCAATTCCTCATCCAACGATGAGCAACCCTCTGCCCCTCTATTGACGGCGCACACGGGTGATGATAGCCCGCTAACTCCCAATCCTCCGTCGCAGCGCCATGATCTTGATATTCATTTCTTTAGTGATACAGAGATCACCACACCAGTCGGCAGCGGTTCAAACGGGGCTGGACGAGGTGGTGCCGGACGCCCCTCCACACCCATACAAAGCGACAGTGAGCTGGAGACCACATTGAGAGATAAACATCACGCTGGCGATGATGAAAAGGCAGCCTCTTGGAAATGGGGGCAGCTGCCAACGCCCACACAGGTGGAGGAGGCCACCGCAAGCGAACGGCTATCAATGCTAAGTAACATGTTTAGCTTCATGAAAAAGGTAAATCGTTTACGCAAGGAAGTGAACGAGGCAGGAGACATATACCTATCCGACCTAGATGCTGGCAGTATAGATCCAGAAATGGCAGCTCTCTATTTCCCAAGTCCCAAGGCTAAGGCTGATATTTTGGTGCCAGCAACTGTGGAAGAGGACCGGGAAAGCGGGAATGGCACTAGCTTGCCTCACTCCCCCAGTTCGCTGGAGGAAAACAATAAGAGCATTGATTCAGACTTTGACGAGAGCAAACAGCAGAGGGACAACAAGTGGGTTCCGTATAAGCATAACCAAGGAAAAATTGTCATCTATATATTCATTATATTTATTGCAGATATTTGGACTTTGTGGCCATGTCCATGTGCGGGATGCCAGAGCGCGGAAATTTACCTTCACATGAGGAATTCGATCGCCATTTGGTCAGCTATCCAGATGTAAGTATTGAGAGCTTTAGCCAAGCGATGTGTGTTGTTCCGTTTGCACTTCACTTAATCGCTGCTGCACTGCATCAAATCCGAGTTAACAAAAATGAATCCCAATTCTTTACTCATTTGTCTGCTGCCCGCATTACCACTCCTGCCTGCCAAATCGAACGCAGGTATGCAAGAATCCCAATCTGTTCTCATCGCCAAATCTAGTCGTACGTCTAAATGGCAAATATTACACGTGGATGGCTGCATGTCCTATAGTCATGACAATGATAACATTCCAAAAGCCACTAACCCATGTAAGTGACTCATACTTCTGGCTTCTTTTCTGTGTGTTAGCAATCCTCGAGAAATCTCTGTAACACTCGCCAAACCTTTTTTTTTTTCGGTCATCTAGGAAGCTATTGAGCAGCTCATGTCGCCCAACTTGGAGTCTGGTAAATTGCAAACTGATGATGATAAGCACGAAATCGCGGCCCAGCCAGATAATGAAGGGGGTCAACCCAGACGTTCCTGGTGGAGCTGGCGTCGTTCGCAGGATGCTGTGCCCAATCATAGCCTTGTTAGAGTACCAACAGGCAAAGAAGAAAGGGGTATATTCATTCAATCGATAACTCTAAAAGTTCATCCAATTAATGACAATAGGCCTGAATTTTTATACAGATGGTGATCAATTGGCAGTGGCCACGCAAACCTCACGTCCCAATTCTCCGGATATCAGTGATCATACGGCCAGCAAGAGCGACTCTCTAGCCAATCCGGAGAACACTTCAGCTTTGGTGGATAATTTAGAAGAGCTAACCATGGCCTCCAATAAAAGTGATGAGCCCAAGGAACGCTATAGGAAATCGTTGCGTCTGAGCTCTTCGGCTATTGTAGGTTTTTTTTTGCTTTTTAGTGATTTGTCAGAAATCATTAATCCATTTATCTATCATTGCAGAAAAAGCTTAATCTGAAGGAAGGGATGAATGAGATTGAATTCAGTGTGACGACTGCTTATCAGGGAACCACTCGCTGCAAATGCTATTTGTTTCGCTGGAAGCACAATGATAAGATTGTGATCTCTGATATCGATGGAACCATCACTAAGTCCGATGTTTTAGGTCACATTTTGCCAATGGTAGGCAAGGATTGGGCCCAATTGGGTGTGGCTCAGCTGTTCTCAAAAATTGAGCAGAATGGCTATAAGTTGCTCTATTTATCGGCTCGTGCAATTGGCCAGTCACGCGTAACACGCGAATATTTAAGATCTATACGTCAGGGTAATGTCATGTTACCCGATGGTCCCCTACTACTAAATCCCACATCATTGATATCGGCATTCCATCGCGAAGTGATCGAGAAGAAGCCAGAACAATTTAAAATTGCCTGTCTCTCGGACATTAGAGATCTCTTTCCAAATAATGAGCCCTTCTATGCTGGCTATGGAAATCGCATCAATGTGAGATGATCTCTTGAATCAGTGTTGGGAAACTAAAAATTAAATGACTTTTCTCTCTTTGCAGGATGTTTGGGCCTATCGTGCCGTCGGCATACCCATTATGCGCATCTTTACCATTAATACCAAGGGCGAGCTGAAGCATGAGCTCACCCAAACATTCCAGTCCTCGTAAGTACCGCATTTTATTATTATTTTTTGCATCCATGTATATGGTACGGATGTATGTATGTGTGTATGCCTCTCCTCTATGTGGTCCCGGTGTTTTCACCTAAATTCTGCCCCCCACACACTTACCACTCATGCCACATTGGAATATCGCCCAAAAACAAAATTCAGAGACCAAAATCGTATTAACTTCATCATGTAACGCTCTGCTAGGTGTTCAATGTATGTTAGGTCTTAAGTACATCACTTTCTGCACCTAATCAATCAACCCAAATATAGATCCGATATGATGATATCAATCTAAGCATTTTGATTGTCAAATTTATACACAGTGGCTACATCAATCAGTCGCTTGAAGTTGACGAATACTTTCCACTCCTGACACACCAGGATGAGTACGAGTATCGCACGGACATATTCGATGATGAATTAGAGGATGAATTGCAATTCAGCGATGATTACGACATGGACAATGGCAACGATGCTGGCGACGATGCTGATACTACTGATGATGACGATGGCATCCACAGCTATGCCGGTAGTGAAGAAAATAATGTTGTTCCCGAAAGCCCTGTAATGGCCGCCCTTCCCAAATGGGCTAAAACCTAAGATACTTTTGATTTGACAATCTACACACTAAGACTAAGCAGGTTACTCGTCGGCTGTTCATCTGGGGGATACTTTTGAATTGTGATAGATTTTATAAGAGAAAGCATTTTTGCTGTTTATACATTGTTTGTATATTTAGAGTAATCGTAGAATGTGTGCCAAGACCAAGTCTTTTAAATTATGGAAAGTATTCTATGTGTTTTGTAGTTATAAACGAAGCAAAGTGAACCGAGCGTTACTCCAAGTACCTATCAGTAAGAAGCGTAATAAATATTATGCAAATATTTCTTTTTAATATTGTGGGTGAATGTTTTTATTACTGGCGTATTTCAATTTTAATGTGGCATGAGAACAATACGATGCAAACTTGATACTATACACATGTGTGTGTATATCTGCATTTGCATAGCCAACGTTTGGGCGCTGGGGCCGCAAGACAAAACAAAAATGTAAAGCATACTCTTGGGCTGACATCTTGTATCCAAAAGAACTGATTTTGGTACCAACTGTACACAGAAATAAAGTTCACTGCATATGTACTAGGCGCTTAATTGTTCAATGGGCCCATCTCAACTTTTATTCTCTTCACATTTGCTTCTCTTTTCCAGATACTGCAGCATGACTTATATAGTGGATCAGCTATTCCCCCCCGTTAAGCATGATGAAGCTAATGTCGAGTTTTCCAATTTCAATTATTGGCGCGAACCCATACCCGATTTGGATATATCCGAACTGGAAACCGACTTGGTGCCGCCTAGCAATAAAACTGATATAGCCACTCTAAGACCCATTCCAGAAAAGTGAATTTAAAGCATCAGGAGGTGGACGATGAACAGGAGGAGACCATAGATACTTAGATATATGCATACCATGCAGCTAAATTAATTATAAAGCATTATTCAAAAGCCATGCTTACATATAAACATATGGAGGATATACTAACATATATATATGTATATGCTAAAAACAGGATGCGAATTCAGTTAGCTTTCATGAAACTCTATCTAAATATGCTTACCAAAAATTATGAAAACTATTAAATTGCCTATTCGTGTGTTATAAGCATTATTATTTTAATTATTCATAGACCTAGGCCCCCTTTTATTATAAATTTTAGTTTAATTGGGTAATCAAAATTATTACTATAAATATTTATTTGGTTAATTTTTCTACTTTAATTTCATAGTTCCTTTTCCCTTATTATGTTCATAGAAGATTAATTAAATTAATTTCTGGATATTGGCTTGTGATTTATGAGAAATATGTTTATTTCATTTTGTGATTGAATTTAAATTAAACAATTGAAGAAATCAAATTGTACTACTTATAAACAATATATTCGATGAAATATAAATGAAATGCTTGATCAATCTTTCTCGATTTTCATTTTTTTTTTTTTTTTTTCTCTGGACGTTGACGCGTACTATGCGCAGTACGTTCAAGTGGCCCATGCGACACCAGGTCAATGCCTGTTACGCGCGAACCCTAGCAGACAGCATGCAAAAACGAAGTCGCGTGGACAACAGACGACAATTAGAACATACCTAAAGTTAAAACTAATATTAAAACTAACTACGAGCTAGATAGCTAAGGATAGAAGTTTTTAAAGTAGGAATAGAGGACTCTGATCCGATTAAGTGATAAAGGCGATTATAATCGGAACAAAGGACACGGAAAGGTTCATGTAAAGTATAGTTTGAAATGCAACTTGTCAAAGTTAATGGGACATAATTTCTAGTTAGTCTACAAGGTACAGATAGATTGACCTGTTTTAATAAATTAGGAGAGTCTATTTGCCCATTAAGAAGCTTGTAGATAAACAAAGTACCAAGCATTACTCTACGATTAATTAAAGAAGGAAGATTGATTAGAAGAAGTCTACTAGAATACGATGGCAAGTTAACATTGCAATCCCAGTTTAAACCACGAAGAGCAAAAATCAAAAATTGCTTTTGAACGGATTCAATTCTAATTTGGTGTGATTCATATTGAGGTGACCAAACGCATGATCCGTACTCCAGAATAGGACGGACCAGTGAAATAAAAAGGGTTTTGGTTGTGTAAGGATCGTCGAATTCCTTCGACCATCGCTTGACGAAACCAAGAACACTAATGGCTTTGCTGACTAGGGTAGAAATATGACGAGTGAAACTTAATTTATGGTCCATGAGTACACCCAAATCACTCATCTCATTTAAACGTTCAAGTGGAGTATTATTAAGGTAATAAGTTTCTAGGTGAAAGGAAGATCTATAAAACGACATGACATTACACTTCGAAATATTTAAGTTTAATAAGTTAATTTCACACCAAGTCTGGAGGTTGTTAAGATCGGCTTGAAGCAGACGCGGGGAACCTGAATCTTTGAAACTAAGGAAAAGTTTAACGTCATCAGCGTACATAAGCACACGAGAGTGAATTACGACGGAAGGAAGATCATTAATAAAGAGAGTAAAAAGCAATGGTCCAAGATGGCTACCCTGTGGCACTCCAGAAGTTACTTTGATGGTCTTAGACAGTGAGGATTTAAATAGGACCTTTTGTGTACGGTCAGTCAAATATTGCAGAATCCAGTTGAGCAGAAGGCGTGGAAGACCAATTTCGTTCAGCTTGTACAAAAGCAGTGTATGATTAACAGAATCAAAGGCCTTACTGAAGTCGGTATAAATGACATCAGTTTGCGATTTATTCCTGAATCCTTCTATTGATAAAGAAGTAAACTCTAACAGGTTAGTGGTAGTAGATCTGCGTTTCATGAACCCATGTTGGGTAGATGAAAGTACAGAACTACAGAAATGTTGTAATTGAGAAGTTATAATTTTCTCAAAGGCCTTCGGTATAGCGGACAATTTAGAAATACCCCTATAATTTGATGCTATGGACTTGTTACCCTTTTTATGGAGAGGAATAATAAAAGATTCCTTCCAAATAGATGGGAAAGTAGAAGTTTTAACGGACAAAGTAAATAACTTATGAATTTGGTTACATAAAGTGTCGGCGCAAAACCTGAGTACACAACCAGGTATCCCATCTGGTCCTGGTGAGTGCACAGGTTTTACTGAAGTAAGCACGCTTAGGAGCGAACTTTCATCGATCACAGGATTAAAGATACAATTAGACCTATTCAACTGATAAGGATACGAAGATTTAGCGTGATATTCCTTGGAGGAATAAGTTGTATTGAAAAAATCAGAAAACATATCGGCAATGGCCTGATCATCGTTAGCTTTTTTATTTTCAAAACATAGGTAAGAAGGATGCACTGATGCCTTGCGTTTGGCGTTGACAAAGTTATAAAATCGCTTAGGATCACGGGAAAACTGAAGTTTACAGCGCCATAAGTAATCCTTATAACATTGTGTATTAAGCACTGAAAAATTTGATCGAGCAACTACATAAAGAGAAAAATCGGACAGTTGACCGGATTTTTTATATTTTTTATAATATCTAGATTTTACATTCTTTAAATTAGATAACTCACGTGAAAACCATGGCGGCTTGTCAGTTGACACATGGGTGACACGTGGGACACAAGCATCAAAAAGTAAAAACATAGTATTATAGAAAAATGAAATAGCAGCGTCTAAATCGTTGCAAGAATACAGATAAGACCAATCTGTAGCAAGAATAAGCTCATTGAGCTTCAAAAAGTTAGTTTTACGAAAGCAACGAGTGCGAGATGTCGAGTTGGTAATCGGCAATCGAAAAGGAAGTTTTATGGTTAAGTCCAAAGTTGGATGGAAATTGTCTTCGGGGACAACTAAAGGATCGATTCTCGAAATAGAGCAGTCGGAAGAATCTAACATAAATATAAGATCTAGTAATCTACCATTTCTATTATGCACAGTGTTAACTTGGGTTAAGGATAACTCAAGAAGACCATCAATAAAGCAGTGTGAGGAGGAAGGCACCAGCATGGAAGACTCATCTGATGGATACCAAGAAATGTCAGGCAAATTAAAATCCCCAAGAACGATTAGTAAATCTGCATCGGAAAGATGGGAGGATACAGAGCAAATTGCTTCTAAATGGCTGGTGTATACCGCCATTTCAGATTTTGGTGGAATATATGAGCAAGTTACAAAGGCAGAATACGATTGTAGAGAAATTTTGACACTAACAAATTCAATGTCAAGAGTTGCTGTGAAGGTCACTAATTCAGAGGGAAGGGCTGAGTTGACAGCAATTAAAACTCCGCCTCCATTTCTGAATGTTCGATCGTATCTATATGTAGAAAATATTGTGGGAAAAACGGATGCATCTGATATGTCTGGCTTTAGCCACGTTTCAGTAAAGGCCAAAATATGAAAGTCAAAGGATAGGCTATCTACATAGAGTTTAGAAAGTTTAGATTTTAGTCCTCTAACATTCTGATAGGCCAGAACAAGGGACGAAATTAGTTTTTTGACCCGCCAGTGGGTACTGACGTGCCTGAAGGTAGGGAAAGATTGGTGCTACCTGGTCACCAATGTCCAACGACATGAAAAGGCATCATGGGGGGAGTTCAATTGAAGACTAAACAAATCAGTAATTCCAATTAAAAGAAGAAATTAGATTTCCTGTTTCATAGCACTGAAGTTGATATACTCTTGCAAATGATTTCTTATGTCTGCTATCCGAAAACAAATTCTTTGGAGGGGAAAGTAGCGAATTTCCATGATACAATTGATTGTAATATGTACAGCCTAATTTTCCGAAATAAATTAGATTTTGTAACTCCAAATTATATTTATAAGACAATTTCTTGTGTTTCCGCTGCCATACATTATTAGGATGTGATTAGGTTGATAATACCCTACTCTGCAAGGGTATTAAAAGACACCAACTTAAACTTAAGTTGCAATGGAAAATTTTTATGGTTTGGTGACTGCCTGCCTAATTATGATCAAATGGCTGAATATGTACATATGCATGTCCATATGTATGCACATATGTATGTATGTCTGGTGACGATGATGAGAATGAATTTTATTTGTCAACGTAATTTTTGCAAATTCATTTAATGCTCATTTAAACCAGAGCATCGCATACCCAGATCCAGAATGAACATTATATTGCCATACAAAAGAGACCCCATGTATAGCAACAACAGAAGCAACGACGACGAGGGCCTTATTTAAATGACCACTAACAGATGTGTAGATAGAACTGCACACAGTGGCTTACCCTTTCCCACCATCTTTTCTGAAAGGGTTTCCATAAAATAGCTGCCCAAAACCCCACTGTCGTTCTATCCATCTGAACTTTAGGCAAGTTATAGCATTGAATGACCTCCTTTGCATATATTTCCATGCGATGCACCCTTCAAAAGGTACGCTCATGTTTAAGCAACATAAATATGCTCAGTAGTTTTCCATCTTGTTGATTGTCCATTCCAACAGATTTAGGTGATTATGATGAAATGATTATCATGTGACGATGGGGTCAAGTTTTAAATAAATCAGCTGATTCCTGCAAATATGTGGAACTTTATGCTAATCGAAAGCTAACCACCTTCTTAGAGGACTAAGGCAAGAACTAGTCTGATAATTAATTCTAGTACAAACCAGCCTAATCTCTCATAGAGAGATGACTTGGCCCCAAATATAATTTAAATTAAATCTAGAGATCTATGGGGCGCATGTGACGAATAGGGGTGGGGATGCGCAGTCCGAGTGCAACTCAATTGAGCGCCACTCAAAGCTATTTGACTAACTTTGAGTGGCCCACGCATCAGAAAGGTATAAAAGCAACGACCATCCAGTTGACAATCAACAGTTCTCTCTGGGAAGGCAAGAGCAAGTCTATCGACAACAATCAAAAATTTCCAAAAAAGAAAAAACCTGCAAACATGAAGAACGCTGTTGCCATTCTGCTGTGCGCCCTGATTGGTCTGGTAAATAGTTGAACGAACAGGATATTCCTTTAACTTTTAATTTAATTTAAATTCCCCTTTATCGTCCAAGGCCTCCGCTGCCGATTACAAACTTCGCACTCCCGAGGATCTGCAAAAGACGCGCAAGGAGTGCGGGGAGGCCAACAAGGTAACTGAAGCACTAGTAGCCAAATATAAGGTCTTCGAGTATCCTGAAGATGATATCACACGGAACTACATCAAGTGCATCTTCAACAAATTCGACCTATTTGAGGATACCAAAGGATTCAAGGTCGATAATCTGGTTGCCCAGCTAGGTCAGGGCAAGGATGACAAGGCCGCACTGAAGGTGGATATTGAGAAATGCGCCGATAAGAACGAGCAGAAGTCTCCAGCCAATGTCTGGGCTTATCGTGGCTTCAAGTGTTTCCTCAGCAAGAACTTGCCCCTGGTTCAGGCTGCCGTCCAAAAGAAGAACTAAGCGAGCTCCTAATGGGAAAAAACCAGAACAAGCAGACAAGTCCTGCTTTAGACCATTGGTAACAAGGAAGGAACACAAGCTATTCGAACATTTGCAAAGAATTCTTTGAATTGAAATAAAAATCATATAATAGTGAGCTTGAAACAAATGCTTTTTCTTTTGTTGTTGTCGACTTTATTTTTTATCTTTTGCTCTTATCTTTATCTGAATCGGTTTACTAACATTGTATATAGAAAGTGACTTATATAACGAAAATGGTATTATAATCCTGTCATCTTTGCTGTCATCGATTTTGTTGAAGACCAATTGATAGATAGATGGACTCCGTTTCTCACTCCGGTTTCAATTCCCATTTCCCGCCCGCAAAGGAAAGGCAAAGAACACTTGTTTCAATTGTGATTTTTTTATATTTCGATCTTCTTTTTACTTTGTTTCACTTTTTTTGTTGTTTTCATTAATTTTTTTTTAGTTTTCGGTAAAAGGATTTTCTTTTTATATATATATATTTTTTCGTATATATAAATTAGCTGTATTTTTTTTTTAGATATCATAATGCTCTTTTTGTCTACTTTGCTTTTCTTTTTCTTCTTTTTCCACAAATTTCGATCATTTGTTTTTTTTATTGTTTTTTTCTTTTATTTTCATTTTTTCATCCATCATTTTTATTCTTTTGATTTGCCATCATGTTGAACTTCTTTCTTCTTTTCTTTTTTATTCTTTTGTTTCTCCATTTTTCCGTTTTTTTTAAAGATTTATTTATGTACTTTTTTTTTAGAGAAAACTTAAAATGTGTGAAAAGAGGGGTGTTTGGTGTTTTTGGGTGCTTCAAAAAACATTATAGCCAAGTTCGAGAGATACTTTCTTTATATTTTCCATGTTGATTATTTTTTTGTTGTATTTTTCTGTTTTTTTTTTCTTTTTCTTTTTTTTTTTTGCTCATGTTTCGTTGTTGCATTTCATGTATGTATATTTTTTGTCTATTTTTTCCTGGCTTTTTTTTCATCTATATTCTTTTCATTCTTTTGGTTTTTTTTATTTGTATTATAAAGAAGTTTTGGCAATAAAATAATGTTTTTTGAAATAATATTTGTAAAAAAATCTGAAATCAAATATTGATTGGATTAAAGAAATGTGTTGAGCTAAAAAAAATTCAAAGGGAAAGAAAGATACATAACATAGTATGTTATTTCCCCACAATTATTTATATTATATAAAATTATATATACTTTTTAAACGTTCATATATATCCCGCCCATTATTCTTATCAGTGAGAATTCAGTGAACTTACCTTACTAAAAATGGGTAATTAAAAAAACAATAATCAATAGGGCGCGTAATAATTGGCGCGTCCACGGTAACCTCTTCTGAAACGAAAGACAGACCAGAATTAGCTTATACCATAGCAGAAGGATCAAATCCCACTTACATTGCGCGTCGTGCACCACGGAAAGTAGAGTGACAACAGGCCCGTGACACTCGCGCCCCCCGACCACGGAAGCTGCCACGGGCAAATCGATTTGTGGTGGAGAGGCCTGGGCGGTTTGTGCGTTTTGACATCACCTTCGAGGCGAGAGAAAAAGATCTTTATAGAAATTTCTGAAAAGCATTGGGTTGATAAGAATGTCGAACCTTAATTTGTCGACCCCTGAACAATGTCTCATTCATGGCCAAAGCTGTCTCCACATACTCCTTTGAGCCGAATTCTATGTAGGCAAAGCCTTTAGGATGTCCGTCGGCCTTGTTGCACAGTATGGTTACGCGATTGATTGTGCCACAGCCATGGAAATGTGCTTCAAGTTCCTCGGCAGAAGCCCCATAGTCGACATTACCCACGTAGACGGATCGTGTGTCGATTTCCTGTTTTTCTTCAAGTGAAAGCGGCACTGTTGCAAGGCCAGTGGTGGAGCCGCCGGCCATTTGTTTGTCCACCTCTGATTGCATTTGTTTTATTTTTTCCGCCTCCTCCTCCATTTCTTTGACGCGTGCCTTAATGGCCTCCAGTTCGGGGTCGATTTGCATGCTGCCCTCCTCCTTTTTAGCAAAAAATTTACCAATGTTAGTTTGTTTCAAAAGATTGTCAAATCAAATGCAAACGCCCATGAAAACTTTGTGGCAGACAAAGGGAAACGACGCGAGATGCTTCGAAAATGGCTGCCAACGACGCTATAGCAAAGCTTTTAAGCTTTTTTCAAAAAGCTCTCCGCAAGGCGAAATAACATAGGAAACTCGTTTTGGCTTATCTTACCTCGACTTCATTTGCAATTTCAGTCTCCTGCTCGCCGTTAGTCTCTTCTAGCGACTCCAACAGCTGATCCTCGTTTAAAGTGATATCTTCATCTGCCATTATTGTGTTTCTTGTTGATTGGTTCACTCTAAACTTAGTCTGTGACTTCAAAAGCGCTTACAACGATAACAGTTATATTTAGTTAAAAGTGAAACGAGAGGCACACGATATATGTAAATAGAGAGAAAAGCCGCACGCAACTAGAAGAAGCAGAGAGACACAATGGAAATTTGATTAAATGTCCGCTATCTTTAGATAATGAGTATGCGACGTTGTTTTATAAAAATCAATAAGTTGCAGCCTAGCGAAATAAAATCTTTGTTTTTCAGCTTTTTATTGCCCAGATACTAATTTTATTTTTGGAAAGAATACAAAAAAAAAAACGCTGACGTTTCTGCTTAGAGATGTGTGATAAATACTCGCACAAAAGAAAATGGCTGCTTTAGTGATGAACAGAGTGGCGATATAAGCGACAACTAACTGTGACAAGCTAAATTCACATAACATTAATAAGATGCAAGTGCATCTTTACTGAAAAAGTTTTTACTCTGATACATTTCTAATTAATTTATCAGACTCATTGCTTTTAAATTTCAGTTACTACTATACATTAAGTAGTGAATGTGATGCAGCCATGGATTTAGCGGTCATCTCTAATTAACTCCCACCTGGCGTTGACCTTACGCCAATATACCTTTTACTTTATTTTCTTATATGTGGTTAATCGTTATTAGCGCTTTAGTTTTTCTCACTTTCCACAGTGCTAAACGCCCTTAATTGCAATAAAATATAATAATATTTACTGACAAGACGACACGCGCACGCACGTACTTTTTTTGCCACCGAAAACAATTTCGACTCGTTGGAGATGACATTTACCAAGGACTCCGCCGGCTACAGATTCTCGATTAGTAATTGTTTAGCGGCTATCGGACCACATAGTCAATAATCGAAATCAAAAAAATCAAAAGAGAAAAATTATTTACTTTCACTCCCAGTGGGCTTTCCAGTTCATGAATGTGGTATCAAACAGATAGAAAAAAAACTGAATAACACCGGCAACTTTTTAATCAAAAGACATCGATAGAAAGATAAATTCCCTATTAGATAAAGTGTTGCAAAATTGAAAACTAGTGTTAGCAGCGTTGCCAGCTATTTATTATATAAAACTGTAAGACTGAAATGTACGTTAAATATTAAACAAATCTGTTACAGTATGTTACAATGCACATATACATATGTATGTATATACATAAGTTAATACATCTGGCTTTTTGATTTACGAATATACATATATATACAATAGCATAAATGCAAAAAAAATTGCATGTTTTATGTTTATTAATTTGTAATTTTAGCAGCTAGTGGACAGATCTGTGATAAAAACAAGCTTCTGCGACAGATGCAGCTAAAATACAAAATTTTACATAAAAGAATGGCAAGGAGTTTTTTAATGTTGCACTACACCCTGTCACCAACTTTTTTATACAAGTCTGACTGACAATAATTTTAAATGCGATACACGTGTAACGAATGTTATTGTTTTATATATTGCTTTATATATGTACATATGTATGTATATATTTTGGGCGAATCGTTAGAATCTATATAAAACTAAATGAAAATTAAATGAAAGTTTTCATACAATATTTTTTTTGGCCTGATTCCATTAAAACTCAGTAGATATATTTGTATACATATATGTATGTATAAAAACTTACAATTACCAAATTTGGTGACAATAGCTTTTAAAACAACCGAGTTTTTGATCTAATTGATTCTTTTTGCAAGGGTATAAAAATTAAGTTTTTAAAATCCTTATTTTCAAATGCTCTACAAAAAGTAGTCCAGTTTCTCAATGCATATCGTAAGTAAGTATGTACAAATGTATGTGTAAATAATTTTCCCAAATTGATTAGAATTAAAGTAGATATCAAATACTTGTGGGAAAAATACATTCATATACATATTGCACATTAAAAAAACAAGGACGAAAAATGCAGCACACCCTGTCTTATGATTGAAATTTAACGTTTTTATCAGTTCCACATACTGGCAATACATTCCAACATTTTAACGACTTATAAACAGCTGTGTTCACTTCATTTCCAAGCTAATTTTGTATTTTACAGCACTTTTTAGCGAGAAAAATGCTACAATTACCTTACATCGATATTTTTCGATATTTTTAAAAGGTCATTTGTGCTTTGTAAATTTGTAAATACTAGTTCATCTCTCATTAAAAAGAAAACAAAAAAAGAGTGTTTACAATTACGACAAGATTATGAATTTTAAAAACACAATCAAACAATTAACGTAGTACTCTTGCAGTTGAATCTAAGTTTTAAGGTAAGATGATATGTCTTGTTTTTCCTACCCCAAGCCTTGAATTCAAATTCGTGGTTTGAGCGTTTTGAAGCGTATATGTGAAATTAAAGGGGGAAGCGGGAACTGGCAATCAGAATTGGCCATCGCTATGAGGTTACACATCCTTTTCATTTCGTAAATTTGCCTTCTTGTAATTGTTGTTATAGGCACAATTAAAATTGACTGCCCCTTTATGGTTGGTTAATCTGTGGCATTCCAGTCACGTGTTTTTTACCATAAACTATTTAATTAATACATACATATATTATTGTTTTGTGCAATTAGTTGCTAATCTAAACTAAAAAGACATGACTCTTGCATATGGATCTACTGTGCGTACGTATTTTTAAATGTTGAACACAATATATCAGTTAATTAAGTTGAAATAAAAAGGTAGCCAATTTTTTGATTTTCTTTTTTCCTTTGTTCTTTCCATTTTCCGCTAATATTAACAATATTTATTATTTTCATACATTAATCGATAATGAAAGCTCAGAATTTTAATGCGGGAGTTATTACTACTATAGTGGACAATGTCATATATTTATATAAAATATTTTAATAATTTCAGAACCAATACAGCATTTAAACAAAAGAAATTGGTAAAACAACTTAAAAAATACCTCCAAAACTTAGAACGAAAAACTGACAAAGGTTGATGAAGAAGAGAAGGAACATCAGCCGGAACAGGAGTTGATGGAGGCATCTACTAATAATGAGGATTACGAAGAAACTGAATACCTGGTCTACGCCGATTTCAAGAACCACTTTCCTCCGCATCAGTTAAAGCACGAGGAAGCTGCCGTCAAGATTATAGGCATTGAGAGTGACAGTCCCGTGGCTGAGATCAATGGACACATTTTCCGTGGTACCTACGACTTTGCCATGGGCACTAATCTATTTTTTCAAAAGGACCACAATGCCATAGCCGGTGATCCTCTTTACGAATCAGTATGCCGACAACACTACAAGTACGTCCATAAATGCGATAAAGTGATTAATTTCGATAGAGTGTACATTGAACATTTGCCAAAGGAAGAGCCATCTGCAGATACTTCTGTAGAGACTGAAGAGGAAGACACAAAGTCAACCAAACTGAAAGTTAGTTACAAAGAGGCAATCGGTCGCTTTGGCGAGGATCAGTAGAAAGGATGGAGCATTTGTTAGAACCGACGCAAGCTCCAATTAACTTAAAAGAATTTTTACTAGGCTATCGAAATAAACTTAGACATGAAAGCGTCGATGACAAACCTTTTTATTTATCATCCTCTAAGCCATTTTCTGCAGAAGTGGAGAAGAGTTGCTCTCTAGATCTGATATCACTCCCAGATGATAATCCAATCAATGCCTTCCAACCTGGCTCGGAAATTCGGCGCGCCATTGGCATGCAACCTAATCTGGAACTGCCTGTGCCCAAGACCTATACAGCCATCCAAGAGCACAAGGCTAAATCTCGTCACAGTGCCTTTAGCCGTACACAGTTCAGCCACCGACTAGTAGCTTCTGTACAGTGCTCATCCACCAACGTACTTACCACCGATGATTGCGAATTGGAGTTAACTGTGCGCTGCTATCGACCACCTCGAGCCCATCACCGTGGCTTGAAACTGGAGAGTCCAGTTTTCGCCGAAGAATTTATTTGTTTGGGTAGCAATTATCTCACCGAATTGCGTGATAAGATCTCCTGCATTTGTAATGGGAGGCGCTTCGTGGATATCAGCCAAGAACCAGATGCTCCACTTCCTGCTCTCGACACAAATCCAGGCTACTTCTTTATTAACCACACCTTCTACAATGATCAGCGAAATCCCAACAATTTCGACTACTCTGCAGCCGTCCTCAAATGGGCAGGTACAGCTCATGGCATAAAAGAAGAAAACTTCGCAGTGAAACGAATGGAGACTACACGTTTTGTCGACCTAACTGTCAGCCTAGGAACGCCTCTGCAATATCTGCACCATGGTAATTGCGAGCATCTATTTGTCATTTCGCAAGTGGAGGTGTCGACACCACCTACCGATCGGCATCAATATCCATATTTGCGATCGCTGAACATTTACAACCGACGTACATGTTATATGTGTGGACTCCGTGGTTACGACTTCATTGTAGAACAGTCACGTAGGCAACTGCATGATCCATCTTACTTATGCAGGGCATGCTTCTTCAGTTTTAACTATGTAAACGGTAAAAAGGTGGGCGACTTTAAGGCCTATCGCATTTACGATTCCAACTCGGAGGCGTCTCTTGAATCACAGGTGGATAAGGAGGATCCGATCACTGTCGAGGATGAAGCTAAACAACAAGACATTAGCGATTTTATTGGGGAAGAACTATTTGATTTGGATTAAACTAATTGTTGATAAATCTAGTTTTAATATTTTTTAATGTTTTACGAATATTTAATTTGAAATGAGTCATTGTATCTACGTATGAAATAAATAATAATGGAATATTAATAATCACTATGTATCACCTGTTTCACATCCTTATGCTATACATATATAGTGTAGTAGAATTGGCATCCGATTTTATATTCCTATAAGTCACGATCATATTCTGCATTAGTTGTTTTGTTTTGCCTTTTTATAACGCCTAAGTATCCCATTACTCGGATACATATACTCTCCGAAATTAAAGGCACCCTAAATTTACCAGATAAATCATCTGGGTTAACGGTACCAGGTATTTGTCATTTTTCTTTCATATTCCAGTTCGTAGTCTGTTTTTAGCTTCAGAAACTCTTTTTACCGTTAGTTTTTAGTGAAGATATTGCATTCTTAATATGGCTAATATGCACCATCCGACCAAATTTTGTCGAAGTCGGACAATAATTATCGGAGATATATGTACGTATTTCCGTTTTGTACTGAAACCAGTACAAAATTGGTTGTTAGGTGTGAGCGAGATAGAATGCGTAAATTGATAGCGAGTTTGATTGTTATTGACTTTATGAAGTACCTCTACTTGGTACACGGTATACTCAATGTCGGCAGGGACGACTTGCTTGCTCCATTAAGATTGGTATTGTAGTGAAATGAATAATTTCTTTGTTCATTTTAAATCACACCGAAATTTGCCAAAAATTCAATATGGGAAAGGAAAAACCACAAGGATACCGCTATGTTCAATAGAAAAATTCCATTGCAGTTGAATTGATCAGTTTCTGTGGTAGACAATGTCATAAATTTTGAAGGAGAGGTGCAACAAAAATCGAAAGAACAATAACAATAGAAAAATTTTACCATGGGTTAAAGCGGCAATAATTCGTTCCTGGTTAAAACCAAACAGCACTGCATCTAAAATTGCAGTTGCCAATAACTACACATCCGGTGCAACAAATTTTGTCAGCTAGTAATCGACTAAAGTGGAGGAAAATGAAGCACTTTGCCAAAAAACACATGTCTTGGACCGAGCAGTCGAAAAATGAAATTTTTTTCGATAAAAGTTTAATTTGGATATCCCAGATGGCTTCAATTACTATTGGCATGATTTAAGAGGAGCTACACCGATTTCAACAAGAAGAAACTGTGGAGGTGGTTCCTAAACGTTTTGGGCTGCTTTTACTTTTTGTAACAGGACTTCTATTTGAAAAATTTCCGGAAGAATGACTTCGGCAAGTTACATAGACATGTTGTATGACATTTTGATCATGTTTATGGAGCAGCAGCCGGACCCAGATCCCATTTTTCAACAAGATAATGTACCGATACACGTGTCACGATCAAGTCTGCAGTGGTTTCAATTAAGAGATATTAAGCTTTTGAAATGGCTGCACGTTGTCCTGATTTGAATCCAATTAAAAATATGTGGGCCAATCTTGCAAGACGTGTTTACGCTGGTGGGACGAAATTTCAGAACCTTGAAGAGTTACGGAATGCTGTAACTAAAAGATTGGTCTGCCATTTCCCAATCTGAGTTCCAGAAAGTGGTCCAAACAGGATTTTTGAAATTGTTTCCAAAGCTGGAAGTTACACTCAATTTTAATCACCGATAATTCGTATCGTAGAGGTCCGAAGATTTTTTGTATTGATGATTTTTGTAATAAAATGTAGCAACTTTTTTTAAGGTATTAATTAATTTTTTGAGGAAATATAGAAGAACTACATATTATTTAAAATAAAAAAAAATTATCCCAACTTTTTTTCACAAGATTCACAAGGAAAATTGAATTTCGCAGAGTGTATTTCTACCGAGTTTTATCAGATTCAGTTGACTATATCATATAGCTGCGATGGGAACGATCGATAAAAAAAATATTTTTGGCATGAGGATCTTTTTTTTTCTCCATCTAAAGACTAACTTAATTTTTTTTGTTTTTTAAAATTCTCTATTCCATTTAGCTTCTGTACAAGGATGTAATAAAATTCCGTTCTGTGTTATTAGATGTTTTTTTAGCTCCAATTCTTAAGTTACACAAATTTTTAAACGAAGTTAGTCCGGCCTTCTATCTTTTTCTTTGTATCAGCCAGGTTATATTACAAAGACACCATAGAAAAACGAGTTGAAAGTTCAAATGAAAAATAAAACATGCGTACAATCTGTTCTTTAGTACAGGCTTTAATAAATATCCTGACTAATGAGTATTTTAAATTAAATTTCATTATTGGCAAATGATAATCTTTAATTGAGCAGATGACATTTAATTGAGGAGATAAATCGTATGTATATTATGTACTATAATATATTTCCTGTCCAAAGTTTGGCTATAATTTGACATAGTATCCGATATCCGATAGCTAACAGGGCTATATGGAAAATAAATGGAGGATATGCATACATTTTTCTGTAATCAGGCAATGTACATACGCTTACCCCCCACATTCCATAATAATAAATACATTTCTTATATTTTATTTTCAATTCAATCAGTCTGCGCTGTTTCATACCTTACGCAACTTTTGGTTTTGGATACCAGGGACCAGTCCTTTGAATGGTTGGTCCGCTTATAATAATTAGGTTTTGCTTTATTGTGTTGTCATTGAACTTTGATTTCGTTAAGATCAGATCATTTTTACACTAAAACTTGTTGGTTATCTATATTTTGATGGATAATTTGAGTTAATTGATAATTTATTCATTATGAAATAATCATACATAAATTATTGTTAAATAAATAACATACATACACATTTTTGCAACAATAGAGTAAAATTTTGCTTAGAACAGATTCAGTTTTCAGTTTATGTATATAAAGCTGCTTATGCTATTATTATATTTATTATGCGGTACATATAATCTCTAGATTTAGCAAAGAGTTTTAGTTTTAGGAATCAGAATCAAATGCGAATACACGAGTATACAAATCTGTCTTAATACTACAGTTAGTTTCGATTTAAGGAGAGATGCTGACGTACACAGACTTGAGCAACATCAATATGGAAAACACGAATCAATCGACTATATTTTTGGCCAATTACATACATAAATATATGCATGTATGTATGTATATATAGAAATACATATATGTATATAATTTATACTCGATACTTTTTAATACTAAAAGAGTAAAAGCATACACATGAAATGTATGTATGTAAAGAGGGTGTCCTGTGTATATGTGTATGTGCTAGAAATGCTTCTTATCCTTTTTGTCAACCTCTTTGGTTTCTGCGATGCGTTTACATTCCATGTTAAAGCTTATACCAGAAGCGATTGCAAAGACTTTCTACCGCCTCTGCTTAGCTCTGAAATACTAATTCTCTTTCCACGGCCAAGTACTCCAACATTTGCGCGGGCACTGGCAGCACGGCCAATTCATGCATTGGCATTTGCCGCTGCAAAACACGTCGACACAAATCTTGAAGCTTGGGCATGTTCAAGTAACGACTAAGGGGATATTTTAAGATTACTGGGAACGGTGGCTGCATTTCATTGGGCACCTTGACAAAGCAAACAAAATTGTCATTGGTGCAACGATGCAAAATGTCCTCAATCATCTCTACAATTGATTCATATTTCAATTCCTCGAAATGCCAAAAATCATCGCGAAACTCCAGGCGATAATGCAAGGTGACATTAGCTATACGAAAACTAAGGGTAAACTGGGAGCCACTGGTTTCCGAGTCGCGTACTAGAAAGGATCCGGTCGGTTTGTCGCTTAACTGGCGCTGGGAGTCCCGCCTGGATATCTCACCCCAATACCAGACTTGGCTGTAATAAGAGAAAGGCGAAAAATTAGTCATCAGAAACAAGTTTTTTTTGTTATTAATTTTATGCCACTTACTTAAGCATTTCGGAGCAGGCCTTGTACATGACCTCATTGGGACCATTCTGATCCGGTCTTTCTAGCCACTTCTTTCTTATGAAACGGTTATAGTCATGCGTAAAGGGCAATGTAGGCTCCATTCGGGGCGTGGGTGGTGTAAGGAATTCATAGGTGGCATCTGTGGTGCCACCATCACATTCGCAATCATCACCCATGGAGTGCCAATTGCGTAAAGAACTGAGTCTTTGGCCTACCTTTTTGCGTAAACGCGAGAACATGGTTTTTTTGTCCTTACGCTTGCGCAGGGTGCCACCATTAGAGGCGCTGTTGCTGCAGCTGGCCAAGGCCATGGAGCAGGCAGCATCTGTACTTGCATTTGCTCCACTGGGATCAAGGACACAGCCCTCGTTATTGTTGTTATGTGGGGAATTGTCCGTGTCAGATTTTTTTCGTCTGGTTAACGAAAGGAACCAGCCACGCTTTTCCTTTGTTGATGATTCCTGCTGACTCCCACTCCCACCAGCCACTCCCCCCTCTCTGGCACTATCTCTGTCACCATCATCACCGTTCGTGCGTTGATTATGGCCGTTGCTCATTTTAATTGGAATTGGCACTGCAGTTCCATTCACGTGTTTATCACATCATTTTGCTAAAATCGGAACTATGATTAACGTTTCAACTTAACGATAGTTAAATGATAAGAATTTTATTTGTTTTTGTTGGAAATATTCAGAAAGCAGTGTGACCAGAGGAAGTATAAAAGCCAAGTGGATATAAACTATAAATTTTGGATTTCAAATGTTACTCGCTACTGGTCACACTTAATCGTAGTCTCGTTGAGTCGGCTATCGAAACGTCCAGCGATAACAACAACAACGTGTGTGCTTCGCGTAAATAATTTCCACCTTATTTTATTGTTGTTGGCAAAAATCGAAAAACAAAAACAAAAGAAACGAAATTGTAAATAAATTGTTAAAATTAATACTTTTGTTTCCATTGCCAAACAAATCAGCAGTTAAAAATTGCGCGAGTACCGGGGGAGATATTAGAATAAGGAGTGATACCGATCAAGAGAGGGAGACAAACCGCCATCAAGGACATGAAAATTGTGTGAATTGCAATTAAAAAACAATACAATAAAATTGAAAAACAACAACATCACATAAAGCAAAGTACAAAGTTAAATAATTTAAGTGCAACGTTGAAGATTAAGAAAGTATTATTACCACGGGAAACCCAAACTAAGTTCGAAATGGCTGGCAATAATCTGAGACAAATACCCTTGACATGCAGCGGGCATACACGACCCGTGGTGCATCTGGATTTCAGTGATATATGCGATTCTGGTTATTTTCTAATATCGGCTTGCAAAGGTAAAGTTTGCAGGCAATAAATACTATGTTTATAATTGTATGTCCTTGCTTTATTTTTACTTCTAGAGTAGCATCTCTCACAGTCTAGCAAACTCTCGCACTCTCTGCCTACAAAGACCTTGACCTAAAAGCAAAAAATAAAATATTAAAACAATTTGTTATTAAAAGCGAAACCAGTTTGCAAACCCTTTTGCCATCACCAGCAAAAAACTGAACTATCATGCTATAAATATTATTGCATTCTTTACCTTGATATGTCCGGCTACCTGCTTGCCTCCACTCACAATCAGTTGCTGTCGCCGTCTCTATCCGCCTTTGCTCAATGGCTTTTAGAGAAAACTCTGAAAACTTATTTCCAATTAATGCGGAAAGTAATTAACAAAATGCTTCAATGCAAGATCAATGTTATTTTTGCTTTATCGCCAGATTATGCCTGTTACATACACTTTCCCGCTTCGCCCACTCCCCAACCCTCCTGCTTCTCCTTCTGGTTGAACAACTTTTCAAAAAAAAAAAAATACTGAAACTCATTTGTTGCTTTTTGCTGTTCAGAGTCAAGTGGATACAGGAAGCACCTTGAAACTTCTATATTTATATATGTATACAACTTCGGCGATGTGTCGATTCATCAAGAAAGGCAACCTACGTCTCCATAAACCGAATAGTGTATACCCTTCTCAAAGCGTAACGAGATGAGTTCATATATATACATATGTAGATACCACTACCCAAACTTATTATGGTTTTTTGTTTGATTACTTACTATTATCTTTTCATTACATATATTATGTTTTTTTTTTATATATGTATGTAAATCATAAACATTTCTTAATTAGAAGCTGAAAATTTGATTTCGCGTTTTTTATTATATGAAGCCGAATACATATAATAAATAACATTGAATTAATATGTAATCTTTTTAAAAAGAATAGATTTTTCTTATTAAAATGTTTATTAAATTAATGCGCCCGAAAACACTTGTTAGAGATGGGTGGAAAAATAATTAAATGATAACCGTTTAGCTGGTGTCCCTGCTCTAACCTGCCTCAAAATTGCATTTACATCCAATCGCATCCCGCTATTCCCCCTATCCCCACTATCTGTGCTTCGAGTGAACTTGAATATGTTTGCATGCACACGACGATTCTGTGGATCGTTGTTGTTGCCGCTGCCGCCGCGTCGGGTCGTTGGCATTGATTATTGTAGTCATTCAGTCAGTCAAGGCGGTTTCCGCCAATGTGACAAACGCGCACGCACAACGAGGGCATGCCGATTAGTAGCCAGCCTTTCCCTTCCTAGAAACCCCAAAACCCTTTTATATTATTTCAGTAAAATAACGCTAAGTGAGCAGTCACCTAAAACATAAAGGATTTTTACTTCACAGTTATGGTTAATAATATTTTCCATTATTATTTATTTCCTCTACATACATACATATGTATGTACATATTTTTATTGGCACCCGTATCTATAAAAATATATACATACATATATATGTAAACTATTGTTTTTTTTTACGAAATTTTAATCTACATACATATATTATGTATATTAACTGTCTGCGATATTTATCAGCTGATTTCACCTTTACATAAAAAGTTAGATATTACATATGTATGTATGTACATATGTATGTATGTACATACTATATACATACATACATATATACTATATACATACATACATATATACTATATACATACATACATATATACTATATACATACATATGTACATATGTATGTAAAAGGCAGCATCAACAGCCGCGCGGACATTGCCGTCTATGTAATGGTTGTTGTACATATAGTGGCAATTCCTGTCTATGATTGATTAGTTGCCATCTCATATTTTTAATTCCTTACGAAACCAAAGTCTTATTAATTTGCTCGTTCCCTTTTCCTTCAGATGGCAGCCCCATGTTGCGTCATGGCGATACCGGCGACTGGGTGGGCACCTTTGAGGGGCACAAAGGTGCTGTCTGGAATGCCACCCTCAATCGGAATGCGACATTGGCTGCCTCGGGTGCAGCCGATTTCACAGGCAAAGTTTGGAATGCGGTAAGCGGAGCCGAGATTCACAGTTTTCAGCATAAGCACATTGTGAAGAGTGTGGCCTTCGATACGCAATCCGAGAACATTGTAACCGGCAGCAATGAGAAGCTTGTGCGAGTATTTAATTTAGAGCAGCCAGAAGCTGAACCAGAACTATATTGTGGTCATACGGGAGCCATCAAGCGGGCTCTCTTTTGTCGTGGTGACAAGTGCATCATTTCGGCGGCAGAGGACAAGACCGTCCGTCTGTGGGACCGCATGACCGGAATTGAGGTGCAACGCCTGCAATTTCAAAATAATCCAAACAGCCTGGAGATCTCGCGTGACAATCATGTATTGACCATAGCTCATGGATCGAGTATTAGCTTCTGGGAAATCGATACTCTTAAGAAGCTAAAGGAGGTAAAAGTACCGACAAATGTAGCATCGGCCAGTTTGCATCCGGATAAGCATGTGTTTGTGTGCGGCGGGGAAGACTTTAAGATGTACAAATTTGATTATATCACAGGGAATGAGATTGGTATGTAACTCTTTTTTCCTAATTTGATTTTCCAGTTTTATTTGTACCGATTATTCGGCTTTACCTCGGCAGTAACATTATCTATTTTACAGAATCCTTCAAAGGCCACTTCGGTCCAGTGCATTCAGTGAAATTCAGTCCCGACGGCGAACTCTATGCCAGTGGTTCTGAAGATGGTACATTACGCCTGTGGCAGACTACAGTGGGAAAGACTTATGGCCTTTGGAAGTGCACTGAGCCAAACGAGATGAACAACTCAATAAATTCGCCACGGGAAGTGCCGGCAAACTGATGTTGGAGAAGCTCCAGTCGCTGCTACACGACAGTACACCATAGAAAATGATTCAAGATATTCGAAGAATGGACAAACAAACTAAATCTCATTGACATACAGCTATATTTTGTGAAATGCAATAAAATGTGAAATAAATAAATCTAAATTAACATTTTTCGACATTAGATGTGAGTGCCAGTGGCCCAGCCATGCAGATAAATCGTGGTAAAGTTAAGCAATGTTTCTCCTTGGTTAATTTCTGGCCGCTGCTGAAGATGATCAAACCAACGTGATAGATTCAAATAGGCTTCCTTGTCCACAGGTGAAAGGGATTTCTAGAGAATTTGAATTGTCGTAATTTGCGTTCCACTAAACACCATTTCATTTGATCTTACTCACCACTAAACCATAAATGGCGTAGTAGACGGCCAAATCCGCTAGTGTGATAAAATGGCCCACTAAATACGATTTATTGATGAAAAGCTTATTAAAATCCGACAACAATTGCTTGGATACGTATTTATCTTTGGATCCGGGTGCCACAAAGAGCACAGCAAATTCAATCCATTGGTAGACTTGCGCTTCGACTTCTCGAGAAGATTTACTATTCTGGGCTGTCTCGGAATTTGATTCCACGGCTAAGCTTTCCAGAATTGTAGTAAAACCGTGGACTGTTTTGTTTTTGCTGCTGCGCGTAACGACCTTGACCAATGAAAAACAAATTGAGGGAATTTGTAGAGTGAAGAATATTTGGAAATCGTTACTGTCATTACCTGTTCATCATTTAGTTTCACCTGACCTGGAGATACCCCCAGACAGTTGGCTATCTTCTTCACGGTGGCTACGTCGCACATTTTAATTAAAAAAATCGTATAACTCGTGCAAAAATGTGGGAGAAAATTGTAAAGTGACCAAAACACAAAAAGAAAATGATAACTCAAAATTGCGTCTTCATGGCTCACTCACGAAAGGCGCGCACTTTAAGCTGTTTTCGTTTCATTGGTTTTTGATAATGCCTCAAAAGTAATGTCGTATTGCAACAAAAATATGAACACATTAGTTGTGGCCATTATTAACTACAAACAAAAGATTACGTTAAATTAGGTCGTCGATAAAAGTGATCTTTTTGCACACTTACTGCTGTAATGAACTGAAAATCCAGTTTAATGACACCGCAAATCACATTTTCCCGAACATGGCTTTGAAGTTGAAGTATAAAATGTTTGATTGTTTCAATTAAATGGTGGCCGTCCAACATACTTACCTGAGAGATCAAAGCTAAGCAGTTTGATTGCTGGAAAAAAGAATTAGTGGATATGGACGCCAAAAATAAAGAAAAGTTACCACAGTTACCTCCCGTTGAATAAGATGATTAAAGTAGAGAATACTAAACATCTTGCCCATGTGCATGCCCAGCCATAATATCATATATATCCACCAGAACCAACCTGATGTCTCCGGTCGATCAAGAGTTTTATAGGCCAAAAAAAGATTCAAGTTAAAGTTTATGAAGGATCCCACATATACAAATAGTATGGAAATTTCAAATACTCGATTTACAGATTTGCTGAATCGTATCAACTGAGCCTGGTAGCCACGGAGTTTCTGTAGTTCATGTCGTCGAACTGGAGACTCGTGACTCAACAACTCCTCTTTCAAGAATTGGTTAATTTTCTGTAAACGCCAAGCAATTCCTTGAAGGAGCACGTAATACTGGACGAATGAAATAGAACTTATGACATTCGGCAGGACATAAGTACTAATACTTAGGAGCCATCTGCAAAAGTTCCATTTGTGATAGCCAAAATCAATTATCAAGGCTGAGCTCCCCAGGATGCCAACCAAACAAAGTTGCAAATGCACAAATCTCTTCAATTGCTGATAATCGTTTCTGTAACCCAATTCTAAATCAAAGATAGCTACGGCATCAAACACAACTTGGGTTCGTTGCCGCCATTGCCAAGTTAAGAACATGATGTAGCCTATATGGAGAATATAAGTCAATGATTCTACACTATATAGCAAACATTCCAAATCAGATAAACTAAGTGTTATGAAGGCAAACTCCCAATAGGCGGAGATGCATAGCCAGGCATAGGAAACACACATCCAACCGAAGTGAAGATGCTCAAGGAAGCTGTGCTGCAACTGAGTCTTAATTGATGCTGGAGCTGTGCTAGCCACTAGGGATATAATAAACAAGCTGTTTAAGGATTGTTGAAAATAGTAGTTGTACGAGATAACATCCTCCCAGTGAAATGTGCCAGAACAGCTAAAATAGAGACAAATGGTAACCAGTTAGCCTGTAAAATTCTTTCAATTTCCAATTCTCTCCTCGTCAAAAAGCTAATAGGATACCTAACTAAATATACTAATAATACAATATTACTCATTAAACAAATGTATGCCTTTTCCTTTAATCTTGTTTTTCATAATATGTAATAAAATGAAAAACATTAAGTAATTTTGAGTATAATAACGATTAGATTATGTCGAAAGCAGATTGTACATAAAACATAATCTTTGAGTAACAAGTTTGAAGTTATAGACTTTTAAATTTACATTAAAAAATAAGTGTTATATATTCTTAAAAATGCAAATTAAATGTTCAAATATTTCCTTACAAAAAATATTTGAAAACGTATTATAAATGAATCAAGCTAGCTAATAAACTGTATCAAGAAGAGGTATTTTACTGAACAAAACTTCATCGATATCGTATTACGTTTTAAATGCAACTAACCTTACAATTTTTCGCTATATTATGGAGTGTGCCAAGTTTAGGGACTTAAATTTTAATACGAACCTAGTTTTTGTATTGAAATTGGGGGGCGATATAAATTGTCGTCTAGCAGTCGACAAAAATAATTCATTAAATAGAACATATGTCGTCTTTTTGTTTTCTTAAGCGTTTTTATACTATTGCAGAGGGTGTAATATAATTGAAGTAAATATTTCCGATTCAATAAAGAATATAAATTCTTGATCACTATTAATAGCAATGTTGATCTAGGCATGGAAATTGGTAGTGGTGGCTCGGAATACTATAAATTAAAATACCAAGGTATACACCACATTCGGATAAGTATTTTGCATTGAAATTCGTTCAAATAAATGTTGATTAGAATCAATAAATTTACATTTGGAACATAAACTTTTAAAATATTTACTTAAAACATTTAAATATAAATGGACTACAACAGAGCTGCAAGGGTATACAAATTTCGGCAAGTTTAGCTTTTTATAATTTTGTTGTAAACTGCGTATAAGTGCATGATCACAAATCAAGAATTTTCTATTGGTATTCAAAGATATAATGAGATATAATGATTTCCTGTAGTTACCTCGACTTTTTATGTTTTTGCTTTTTCTCATGTATTAATATGGATGTTTCGGCTTGAGACTTCTTTGGCCAGGATGAAATCAGGGCACGTTTCAGTGCCATCTTCGTGTTGTTTAACATGACCCCTAAAAATTGCCGCTTTGTTTGGGTTTGGACAATAAAATAACCCATTTATTTTCTAAAAGGCATATAATCATTAATCAAATCCAAATCAAATTAGATATTTATTAATGAGTTCCGACAGAAAACAAAATAACGATTAGTATCATTCAGTGTTCCAGATGAACAATTCAAAAAGATACCCGGAATTTGGACTTTTATTGATAATTAGGATGTGTTTTGCAGTGGCTGCCAGTGAAGGCAAGAAAATCCCTCACAGCATTTGGTGTTTCCTCCTATTGGGTTATGTGTGGTCATTTAATATTTGGAAGTGCATCACTTTCGATGCTGATATGTTGACCATTGAGAAAGTGTTGTATCTGATGGAATATCCAGGCAATATGATTATTATTGCACTTGTAATACGCAATGTCATACGCTCTGACCTAAGAGCCAAGTATGTATTGAGGCAAATGCAGCTGATCCAGGTAATATTCGACCCAAATCAGCCGGAACCAGCTCATCAATTCTATGATAGACTGCACCGTAAGTCGGTAAAACATTTCCTCATTATATTGACTTTCCATAGTGTATGCCTGCTTGTGGATATGTGTTATTTTGAGTTTGACTGGTTCAGCACTTGGGCTAGTAATAGTGTCCACAATTTGCCAGCAGTAATAATAAGTCTAAATTTAATGCAGTTCGATTTGGCCATGCGTTTTTTGTGCCTGTCGGAGGAGCAACTCTGTCGCCGTCTTAAAGAACTTCGACGAAGTCAAAGACCATCGCTTGGATTACAGAAACTGGACTCGAGCTATGAGTTGGCATTTTCTGCTCTGGTCGATGCTGGAGGTGGTTCCATGTTGCTGCTAGAGCAAATCCGATCCGCCAGCTCACAATTAAATTGCCTTAATGGGGAGTTAATAGACAATTTTGAGCTTATTCTAGTGCTAAATTGCGGAAATTCATTAATAAGCTTCTGCGAGGAAATATTCAGTTTGTTTAAATTTTTTGAGCAACCAGAGTGGGACGAGTGGTTGCTCCTAGTCTATCGATTGCTCTGGTGCATAATGCATGCGGGACGCATTTGGTTCATTCTTGTGGCCAATGAAAGAGTATTAGAGCAGGTAATGTCTCAACAAATCGTACATATGTAAATACATATATCAAATATATATATTGTTTATCTTAGAAATGCAATCTTACGATGCTTCTCAATCAGCTGGAGGTTTGTGGATCTCGCATGGAACGCTCGGTTAATCGATTTTTCCTTGAAATTCAGGACGGTCTAAGGCAACCATTAACGGCTTGTGGTATTATCGATATGGACACTTTAGCCTTGGGTGGGGTGGGTTAAAACATTTATAACCATTATCCTGGATAATTGACATTGGTATTTGGTCTTTTCTATTGTTTTCTTCCTACAGTTTATCAGTGCATTTATGGCTATTGTTATTTTCCTTATACAAATCGAACTGGGCAATAAATCGCTAATGGGTTTTACCCTTAATAGATCCCATTGGAGTTACATTTGAATAAAAGCGACGAGAGTTTAAATAATTTTCATTTGTGTTTCAATACTCGTAGAGGAGATGACTTGTGTTGCTCGGTTAAAAGTTAGTTTTAGGTGGATTGGGCGCAGATTGCTGGACCTTAATGGATTTATTTGGACTTTGTTTAGGGCCTACCTATCTCGTGTGGCAGATATAACTGCTCAGGCAGGAGCCGAAACTGGTTTGTTGGCCATAGGTTTAACGGTTAATCGAAATTTGCACGTCCTGGAGAGAGTCATCTGGTTATTGGTCCTAATTAGTAGCATTTCAGCCGCTCTGATGCTTAGTCGATTTCAGTTCACCCGTTATCTGACTTCGCCCACAGTGATATCCGTAGATCGGGACTATCGAGGATGGAACGGTTCCTTGCCAGCTGTTACGCTTTGCTATTACGATCACATTGATTCGTTCAAGGCAAATGAATATATACAGGAGGTGTGGAATGTATCAATCATTGACGAAGACTACTTCTATTTTATGGATTTCCTTTATGCAGTGGTCAATGCCACCGCAAGTAACTACGCCGAGCTAACAAAATTTGCCGAGGACGAACGTTTCGATCAGATTGATTTGTACGACATGATCCAGCGGGTGGATCGACCCTTTGAACAGGTCATTAGCAGTTTCGATGCCAATTTCCAAGTCAATGTTCAAATGGTAATGACAGAGCGAGGTTCCTGTTATGCGATCAACGCCCCCATGTCGACAGTGTTGAGTGGAAAGTAGGTAAATTTCTTAAAGTGAAAGAAATAAATGTTTAAAATATCCATTTCAATACTGTAGGTCAGTGGTTTATGAGGAAATGCCCCAACCGCTTTCATGTCAATATGGCAAACAACAATGCTATATTCGAATGGATCTCTATGAGAGCACCGGTGTGGTAAGCCGGACAAACACTTTCATTCAGTCTACGTATATAATTACATATGTAAAATTCATGCTATTTGCCCTGTTTGTATGTAGCTGGACGTTCATTCGCCATACGAAGTTTCCGCCACAGAGGCTAACATTGTGGCTCTACACAAATCGGATGAGATAACCGCCTCATTCAAGGTCCTCGAAACGGTGTAAGTAGTCCAAACTCAAACTAGACAACAAAGATTTCATTTAGAATATTATCAGGGCATCGAAAAATCTTCGGGAGCTAACTGTGGAGCAGCGCAAATGTGTCTTCAACAATGAGGAGACTTCCAATCTGAAGGTACATACATGCATAAGTTGTTCTCAACGTAGAGATATGTAGGTAGGGAAATCGTAGTGATAGGTAGGAGAATCGTAGAGACAGGAAAGAGAATCGCATCGCTTATAAATTGGAATCTATTCATTTGGTTAATCACTCCCCTTAACTCGAATTCTAAGCCACTGGTTATACTATATAAACCTGGCCTACGATGCGGTTCAATAAATATACAAATTTGTTAAGTCAAAAACCCAATAAATAATCAAATATACTTGCTGTATGTGCTTACATGTGTACATATGTATGTATGTATGTATGTATGTATGTAAAGGTACATAGCATGTGATCCCAAACAGTTAACCTTAGGGGAGAGATGGGCGCGTGTCGTCGTTTCCTGCTTACTACGGTACCAAAGAAGTATTCGTTAGAGTGATAGTTAATTCTAGTGATGTGCAGGAATTATTCGTCGAAAAACAAGGATCAAGCCTTAGTGTCGTACGCTGAAAATCCTATCTAGGATCTCAGTTCTAGTTCTAACGATTAAAAATTTCTTAGCAACTTTTACTAAATTAAGACTTAATTTACCTTAAATTCGATCAATACATTTGAGGGAATGATTTTCTTTTTAATTAATTATCTATTCGTGTCACGTGCCAAAAATAACAAGTCGCATCTCTCCTTTAAGGAAAGTGGCGATAAGGCTTCCTAAATTATAAAATTTAATTTTCATTGTAGATCTATAGCAAATCACTGTGCCTGGCCCGGTGTCGTGCTGTCATGGCACTGGAAATGTGCAATTGTGTGCCCTTCTTCTATCCGTTTGTGCCAGGGCCAACTTGTAATCCGGCTGGGTTCGAGTGCCTCTTAGACTTCAAATGGCCAATTTGGGCTCTTCACATATGCAAGTGTCCATCAACGTGCACCGAGATTGAATACACTATGCAGACTGTTAAGAAAAGCTCGTGGGGGATGAAGAATAATGAAGAGGTTGTAAGTAGTGAGATGGCCACATCGAGTTTCCGCTGGGACCTGATACCTCCAAAGGTGCGTTTCCGCCACGATGTGGTGTTTAGCTTTGAGGATCTAGTGGGTAATAGAGGAAACAATGGAAAAATGTAGTTTAATTGGAATGATTTTTGTTTTATTTGCAGTCTCCTTTGGCGGAGCATTGGCCTTCTTCGTGGGCGTCAGTGTGATGGGATTAGTGCAAATGGGACATGTGATTATCTATAATCTGTTGCTGGACATGTTAAGACTATGCCGCTGGCTATATACATTATGCAGAGAGAGTTGGCTCATAGGGCGCCTTAGAAAAAGAAGAATGCACAAGGAGAAGCCAAAGGAGTCGGTGACCAAGGAAAGCATTTCTTTGGCAGACACAGCGGAACTGCAACTGTCTCCGACGCCACCATTTGAATATGTGAATTGAATTTAATTGATAAGCGAATTGTAACCCAAATGCGGTCAAAAGTTTAATGTTACCAATGATGATGATGATGTTGATGGTGTTTATGATGACGTTGATGTGGCTTGGGTTTTTCGCTTGAGGTAGAAAACCATGTGGCTGCCATTGACGCTCCCCAGTTGTCGTTTAGTCTTTGAAGCGAACAGTCTTCGCTCTCGTGCAGTAGTCATACATATGTATGTACATATGTACATATATACTCGTACATACATAAATCTATTTGGGCAGATTTAAGGTTTCTTCCCGCCGTCATCTGTGAATGAATCCGTGAACAGTGTATGTGTGTGTGTGTGTGTGTGTATGTGTGTGTGAGTTAACTGAGATATGCAAATATTACCATCCCACCGACGAATAAATGATAAGATAAGAGGACTCGAATGTTGAGAGTGATAAGCCTTAGCGGAGATTAGTTTTATGCCTGCTTGAATGCAATTAAAAACGACAAGAGTTCCGAATTTTTAGTGCAAGTGCATTGAACCCGTTGAGAAGAGAAGTACATATAGATACATAATCTTTTTTGCGTTGTTAGCTGTTTTGTGTCTTCCTTACCGTTCTGAATGAACGAGCAGGCAGCTGGTCCGGCCTTGTGCCTGGAATGGAAGCAACTTAATTACTATGTCCCTGCCCAGGAGCAGAGCAATTATAGCTTTTGGAATGAGTGCCGAAAGAAGAGAGAGTTGCGCATACTCCACAATGGTAAGAAGCCCGACCATTTGGACATTTGAATTGTTTTTGATTAATGGGGGATTTGTGGTATCCGCTTCTCTCTCTCCCTAGCCAGCGGTCACATGAAAACTGGCGACCTCATAGCCATTTTGGGCGGCTCTGGTGCTGGCAAAACCACTCTGTTGGCCGCAATTTCGCAACGTTTGCGTGGTAATCTGACCGGGGATGTGGTTTTAAATGGTATAGCCATGGAACGGAATCAAATGACGCGCATCTCCAGCTTTTTGCCTCAATTTGAAATCAATGTTAAAACTTTTACGGCCTACGAGCATTTGTATTTTATGGTGGGTCTTTGTCAGAAACCAATGTGTCTGCCAGAAATAGACTCATCTCAATTGTAGTCTCACTTTAAGATGCACCGTCGCACCACCAAGGCGGAGAAACGACAACGTGTTACAGATCTTCTGTTGGCCGTTGGTCTGCGAGATTCGGCCCATACACGTATCCAACAACTCTCGGGCGGGGAACGCAAGCGCCTCAGTCTGGCCGAGGAATTGATTACGGATCCTATATTTTTATTTTGCGATGAACCCACTACAGGATTAGATAGTTTCAGTGCCTATTCGGTGATCAAGACACTGCGCCATTTGTGCACTAGAAGACGAATTGCGAAGCATTCGCTGAATCAGGTCTATGGTGAGGATTCCTTTGAGACGCCCAGCGATGAGGGTGGGAGCAGTGGTGAAAGTAACTCCTTGCATATGGAGATGGAGGATAATTCGTATGAGAGCCTGCATCTAGAATCGATGAGGGATTTGCCCACTTTAGGTGTCCTGAACAATAGCGCCAGTGGTACGCACAAGAAGGCCGCCATATGCTCCATACATCAGCCAACTTCGGATATATTTGAACTATTCACGCACATAATCCTGATGGACAATGGGCACATTGTCTACCAAGGGCGCACAGAACAGGTGGCCAAGTTCTTCACAGAGTGAGCTACAAGATCCGTGAAATTTGATTTGTATTGATAATTTTGATACTTTTTTTACATAGTCTGGGTTATGAGTTGCCCCTTAATTGCAATCCGGCTGATTTCTATTTAAAAACCCTGGCTGATAATGAAGAATCGAAAAATGCCGGCACCATATTGCGAGCCAAATATGAGCATGAAACGGATGGTTTATACGGTGGCAGTTGGTTGTTGTCTAAAAATTATAGTGGTGACTATCTGAAACATGTACAAAACTTGTGAGTTATGAGTGGCCGAACCAAATCATCACTACAATCAAATTTTGGAATTTTCAGCAAGAAGATACGTTGGATATATCAGGTATATCTTTTGATCGTACGATTCATGACTGAAGATTTAAGGAATATAAAGGATGGACTCATTGCCTTTGGTTTTTTCATGGTATGTGCGATCCAATCGATATGCATATATGTACATACATACACATAATGTATACATTCATATGAGTGACTTCTTTTCAATCCAGATCACCGCTGTCACGCTCTCTCTGATGTACTCGGGGATTGGTGGTCTGACTCAGCGCACTGTTCAGGATGTGGGTGGATCCATATTTATGCTTAGCAACGAAATGATTTTTACCTTCAGCTATGGGGTAACTTATGTGTTTCCCTCGGCTATGCCAATAATTCGACGAGAAGTCGGCGAAGGAACGTATAGCCTATCGGCCTACTATGTGGCCCTAGTGATGTCCTTTGTGCCGGTTGCGTTTATAAAAGCGTATGTTTTCCTTTCGGTCATTTATGCCTCAATTTATTACACACGCGGGTTCCTGCTGTATATGAGTATGGGATTCCTGATGAGTCTTTCTGCTGTTGCGGCCGTTGGTTATGGCATCTTTCTTTCCAGTCTCTTCGAGACTGATAAAATGGCTTCGGAATGTGCGGCACCATTCGATTTGATTTTTTTGCTTTTCGGCGGGACCTACATGAATGTGGATACAGTCCCGGGTCTTAAATATTTATCCTTGTTCTTTTATTCAAATGAAGCGTTGATGTACAAATTTTGGATTGACATTGACAACATTGGTGAGGGGAATATCAAAATTAAAAATCTCAATGCACAATTCACTGGTAACGGGTTTTCTATTCAACAGATTGTCCAGTCAACGAAGATCATCCTTGTGTCAAGAGTGGAATGGAGGTTTTGCAACAGGGATCCTATCGCACAGCCGAATACACCTACTGGCTAGACTGCTTCAGCTTATTGGTGGTGGCCCTAGTCTTTCACATCGTTTCATTTACCCTAATCCGACGATATATACATCGCAGTGGTTACTATTAATCGCCGACACTCCCACACAACACATATCTACCAAAATGTAATCTTTTTCAAAAAGATAACGAAATATGAACGTTTTTTTAAAGACATTTAATTCTTCATCAATATTTAAATTGTCTTCTTAAGAGTAATCCCCTTCAGATATAAAACAGAGTTTTTTATGCCTCTACAGAGGGTTTCAAAAAATAACTCCCATACATAAATATATGACACATGTTCACTAAAATATGAGGACAATAAATTATTCATATATGTATATATGAATTGTTGTTCAGCACTATTAGACAGATGCAATTTAGTCATAGTTGTCCCTGTTTGTTTCTATGCAAACTAGTTTCTTAGGTCGGGCATTGTGGATGACACTTGGTATATAAACTTCTTATCGGTGTAGGTGAAATCATTGGTGTTTTAGATTGTTAATAGACACTACGTTCTTATTTTCGTAGTGTTGGAGACTGGGATATTAGACAGACACATTTTAAATTTGATCATCTTTCCATAAACCTTCAAACAAAAAATAATTTCTTTTGGAACAGGCTTGGTATATATGTATGTACGTGTATATATTATTCTAAAATTCATTTGAAACTTTTACATTATTTCAGAGTTATGATTTTGTTCTATGTTTTAGGTTAGTTAACATTTGTAATTTTTAAGCACAAACTGTAAATAAGTTTTACAAATTATTTGAAATTTCAGTGTATAAATATTGCAGAAAAAGTGTATACAGATCCTTCAGCATATTGTTATACTTAAAAAAAAACTTTAAAAATAGATTAAGATCCATTTGTATTAATCTCTTATTCATATGGTTGTATGCCTTTTATGAAGTCGAAGTTTGTATAAATTAAATTAAGCTATAAAACAATCTGCAAAAAAATATTGAGCAAAAATGAATAAACGAAAATAACCAAAAACAAAAATTAAATGTTTTGAATAAATATCTTTTAGCTATCGAAGGAAATCTGTCTCTTGGCCTTTACTCCAGAGTTGGTGCTAGTTGCGGTTATTGGAGGGAATTTACGAGCTGACCCATTATTGCTTCCTCCTGCTCCGCTGCCGCCGCCATAATACGGACTTATATTTCGTTGGTCCTTGCCGGTGAAGTTTTTTTGAGCCGACCTACGCTGCTCACAGTCTACATTCTCCCTTAGGGCCAACCCACCCAAGTTGCTTTTCGATGAACTGTTATGAAGGGAGGGATTAGGCTGTATGGGCAATTGCTGGTACTTGTTAGGAAAAATATCATCTGCAATACGATCGATTAGACTGGATTGAGTGTCGGAGCACATATTAGTCGTCTGACTCATTTGACTAAAGCCGAAGGATTCAATTGAATTCTCACTGCCAAATAGATTGTGAATTGATCCCCGTTGCGACAAGGATTGCTGCGACGAAGAGGTAGATTGCGTGGTTAATAACAGTTTGCGTTGTGCATACTCTTCGGGTCCTATATAGCCAGAGAGACGAGTGCTAGAGGCGCGTTTGGCTTCACTCTCTTGGCTACGAGCCTGCATGTAAATTTCATCTGCCTGCTTGCCGGCCACAACATTGTAGGCGAACTTTTTGGCCAGCCTAAGAATAAAGAAATGGTTAACTGTGTAGAGAGCTCTCTTATTTAACAAGACATCAGATCAAAATTACCGCAATAATGTCTCACTGTTGCTGGTCGAATGCCCCAAATAAAACTCTTGGAAAATGCGCTTAACGATGCGTGTCAAGTCGCCAGCAAATTGCCGGAAACTTTCATGTTTCGCTGTTATTTTCCTCTCCTGTAAAGCCAACGAAACGGCCCAAAGTAGTTTCTATGACAAAAAAAAGAGAAAGGTTTAATTAATTTATTTTTTCTTTTACTTTTGTTATCCAAATAGAACCTTGCGTTGATTATCCGTCATGCTGTTACTATTGGTACCACTTATATCCGATTGGGCCCGCTGCAATGGCATTCCACAGCCGATTGACGAAGAGCTGGATACTAGATTTACGCTGCTTCCGCTGTACCGGGATTTAATCATTGACTGATTTAAAACCGCCTTTTTGGCCACTTTTATTTGTCCTACTGCTTCTGCTTTGGCTGCTGATGTGGAGGTACCTGCTCCAATACAAAAGCTCTGACTCTTTATTTTCAAAGCGCGCGGCGTTAAGCCACTTGTTCCATTGTTGTTAGCCCTAAACAGCTTACTACTCTGACTGGCAAGTTCGTTGGCGTCCTCGTCATCGTAAGCATTGCGCTTACGCTTCAGCAGCGACTCGAGTTGATGGCTGCCACTTTGATGATCTGGCGAAAACAAGGCTCGCTTTGATTTCTCTACACGATTGGCCATTTCTGGTTTAAACAGAGGCTTAGGCGGCATTAGCAACTGCTCCTTAGTCTTGGCTGGGCTTTGAAATAAAGCGCGTTTGGAAGTTTCACGCGATGGTCCAGGCTTAATGAGATCGTTGCAATAAAGGCGCTTCCGGGCAGATGATGAAGGTGTTTTTCTGACTTTCTTTTTGCTGCCTGGAGTCTTTCGTTTTGGAGTGGCCTTTCGCTTGTTCCGTGCTTTTCTGCAAGTCGAAGGAAAAGATTAAAAATTAACCAAGGAGCTTATGCTAGAAATTCAAAAGAGACTCGCTTTTTATCTAGTAAGATTTGAGGTCCTATGGTGCTAGTTAATTTCATAGAATTGGTGGCCAAGTTTGCAGAGGAAAATATGGCACGCCGCTTGGCCAAATGACTTAGGCGATTACCCGGCGATTGGGTCAACATTCTGTAAAGGCAAAGCAAAAACGTAAATACTGGAAAACTAAGAATTTGGAAATTCTCATTTCTTACTTCATGCGCATATTGCGCTTTTTGGCGCTTGATGGTGAACGTATGTAGGATGTGGCTGTTTCCATGCCCACATACCGATCTACCACTGACATGCTGAGGTATTCATTTTGTTCGGCTGCCTTGTTGAGGTTGTAACTAAGTAATAAGAAGAAGGAAAATTAAACAAATCCCCGTAAATAATGGGAGCTGGTAGGGCAATGTCTACCTTAGTCCATGGTGTCGCACTCCCAACACTTCCCGCCAGCCCATTTGTTGGGCCTCCACTAAAGTATGAGAAGGCTTAAATATGGATGGAGTCACGCTAATACCACTGTCCTCAATGGACGGCGGTGACGATGCCAAAAAGTTCAAAATTTGGGACTTTTTGCTAACAACCATGGCAATAATATCCACATCTGGTGTGGTCACCGAAGGCGGAGGACGCACACCTTGAAGACAACGCAGTGTCCGCCGATAGAGCTCCCTCTCCCGTCGGCAGTTGTCAAGGAAATGAGAGCGTGGATCACTATTACTAGTATTCAGCGACTGAGTTGTAGCTGAAGTGTCCAGCGTGTGATCATCCACGAAACTTGACTCCGTAACTGTATTCAGAGAGCTACGAGGTTGATTTGTTACGATATTTTCCTCTAAAACTTCGGGCAGATCTTCTAGAGTTGTGCCCAAACCTTTATCATCATCATCGTGGTCATTATCATCATCATCACTGTTGGCAAAGAGATCAGGCGACCTTTCATTATTGTATTTTTGCTGTGAGGTGTTAAGAGAGGATTCCAAAACAGTGGATAGCCGGGGATTGGGCGGACGTAAGGAGCTGGTACTAGTGGCAATGCATGTGCTGGAGTTGTTCTCATTAGTCAGACTCTTAATTTTGCCATCAAAAGATAGGCTGCCAGTCAAAGTTGTAGTGGATGTGATGTTGACTGTCTCAGCCATATCCACAGCATTACAGCTGTTCTCTTCCATGACGGTGTCATAAAATCGAGGAAACACATTTCTGCCTGATTGTAGTTTGTTGGCTTTCTCCGTTGGTTGAGGCTCTGGCAATTTTAAATTCGCCAATTGAGAGCCATAAAGCCGCTTATTGACTTTACCATAGGGACTGTCGCTAAAACCCAGGAACTGAGATGTCTCCTGGCTGCTTGGTTTATTGGATGATGATGCAGCGGAATGCTGCTGAGACAACTTGTCTTTGTCCTCATCTAGGTTCAGTGATTTCGGTTTCATTAGATATGGTAAACTCATATGTTCATCGTCAGATATGTGGACCTCATTGTTTTCACTGAGCGAAGACTGTTAATAAGGAAATTTATTATATATTTTATAGCTTGATCAATCTTTCTGAAAGTCTTACCCCGCTTCCTGTAGACGGTTCGGATTCGTAGCTATTGTTGATTTTATTTCTAGCCGTGTTGGTAGTAGTTGCCATTTCACGTCTTAAAATATAAATAGAAATATTGGTTAAGCAGCACGCGGCATCATTTATTGAAAAGGGCGGGGGAGATGGGAACCAACTTATGTTATTCTGTGATTATTTGTGTGAATTTCACTTATCTCATTCATCGATCAGCCTTTGCGTAGACCTAGTGCATTTACCTTTTCAAAATATGTGGCACTTTTACCCCCACAAACTCCTGTTGTGGGAAAACTTCGTCTCACCCTTCACACTTATGAACGAAACAAGCGGAAAACGCGCGCAATTGTTTTGGTAATATTAATTCAACTACATACTTCGTATTCCACACATTAACGAAAGAACTCTACTCTCGGGACTAAATTTAGACCATATGTATAATTTTAATCACTTTAAAAACATAGTTCATCGTTTATTTCACATAAAAAATACCGTCTACAATTTTTGTAGATTGACTGCGTTGCATGAACATCTGCCAGAGCTTCTATGCCTTTCTCTTTCTCTCCTTCTGGCATGCCAGAATTTGGCGGTGGCACTATCGATTGTTTCTATTAGAGATGAGCGTTGGAACCGGTACATGTTTGGCATAATTTTAAGAAGGCTGGTAGCAGAGCAAATTATATTAGTTAACGTAGAAGTGTATATTCTTTACCTTAGTAGTTGACAAAACGTTCGAGAAATTTCCCTTTAAAAGGTACAAATGTGAATCGTGTAACTTTTTTAAGAATATTAATATTTTGAAATGTTTTAACTGACTTAAATTTAATGTATAGTTAACCAACATAAATTTAAAAATCGTAAGCTATCCAGACTTAGTGAATTATCGCACAACTCAAAGTTATAACCAAAACCAATTTACAACATATCTGTAATCGAAATAAATAGTTTGTTTAAATTATATTATTTAAATTAATTATTAAAATGTCGTTCTACTGTCCATCTCTAGCGAGGGATATTTTTCTGGCAACTCTATTTGCAGTTAGAGGGTGGCAAGCCTAACAAAACAGCTGTACACAATGAAAACAATCTCAACAACAACAAAATAATTGCTTAATAATTTAAAATATTTTTTTTTATCTTACTCAGTTCGATGAGCAGACGCGCGCGCTAACCAAGAAACGCCTTCTACGTTCATTCGGGAATATAACAAGTGCGATAAATCCAATTCCAAAATTGCTTATAAATTGATGTGCAAGCAGTAAAAAACGCAGATTTAGCAAAAAAAAAAAAAAAAAAACAACGACTTTGTCACATTAAAGACAAACTAAGTCAACAAAAGGAAAAAGCAATAAATAGCATACATACAAATATTTGCAATGTCATAAAATTGATTGCAGAGGAGCAAAGATGCGTGGAATTGAAGGCAAAGTTGTGGTACTGGGATCGCGAGGTGAGAAGAGTCCGGAAATATGCCCATACAAAATACAATACAATCGAATGACTTTTAAATTTCATTCATAAGACGCGACCTGAGTGATACTGACTGACTCTGAGTAATTGTTATGTCCATTTTAGCGAGTCCAATGCCGATAAGAGCCTGAATATTCTCGGCGCGAATCGATAAGAGCAACTGCCTTGAACCCTACCAATTGGGAGAGGTTGAAGGAGAAGCAGCAAGTGGTTAGGGAAGTGGCCTAAAATAAGTCATGCATTAATATGCATATTCACACATATGTATACAAATACTAGTACATACACAAATACCAGTACATATGTATACATATGTATGTATGTTTCTATTTGCACTAGTGACAGAGTAAGTCATTGTATGTAGTTTTGCTTAATTCCCCATATTAACTACATATTAGATTAGAAGTCATAACCAGGTGTATAATTTATAAATGCATATATGTATGTATACATATACATGCATACATATACATACATACATACATATATGTAGGCGTATCCGTCCGATCATTCGATGTTTTTTTATTTGAAAAGTTTCTTCGACAAGAGGTGATCAAGAACTTTGCATCTTGTACTTGTGAATTTACTATCTCTGTTAGTCAGAAGATTAACTTCAGGCGGCAATATCAATGCCTCCTATCACAAATTTGGTTCAAATAGTTCTTGTTTTTTCTTACTTATTAGTGTCATTTGTTTTAAAATAAGTACACAAAATCTCGCCAAAGACGGACTACTATTACTTATTAGATGGGTATTCCCAAATTTATCTTTGCTCTTGGATATAGACATACATATGTACATATGTACATGTGTACATACATATGTATGTATGAACAGTGGTTTTGGAAGTAATAAAAACAATGAATTTAGGTTTTGTAATCGTGCTCGGGATATACATACATACATATATCCAGATACATACATACATATATACACACGTAGATCCCTGTACATTGTATGTATTAATGTACAGGGATCTATGTCATCTGTTGATTTTTCTTCGATGATTCATTTACTCGATTCGCAAATGTATTTACATATGTATATATATCCATATGTATATTTATTTATAAAAGAAAAGATACATATATAGGGAGTCCCAAGGGGGGAATCCACTGACTGAATGAAGAAATGTGAGCCTCGGGATACACGTTATTTTTCTTCTTATCTGTAAAGTGTTTACCGACCTTATGTGCGACTCAAATTTAATTTATCAATTGCGTGCCGTTTTGTCCGCTTGCTCATAATCATAGCGATATCAATAATTGGCGTTACAAATAATCAGTTTAACCGTTTCGCTTTAATTTCAGGCGTGGGCAAGACCAGGTTGGTCATCAAGTACATGAAGAACACATTGCATCGGAACGAGAGCGAGGTGCCGACGATTGCCGTGTCGTTCTTTACCTGTAACATCGTTTTGGATGAGGTCAAGATCAAATTACAAGTGCGTAGAAATGAAAAACCAATTTCTATACATATGTATGTATGTATGTACATAACTACATGCTATGTATATACATACAAACATACATACATATGCACGAATGTACATACATACATACATACGTTTATTGTATGGATATACACCGAAAAAAATGAAGGCCCAAAGACCTTTGCCCTTGTCCAGTACCATAATCCCATTTGCTATTTTGGTTCAATGGACAGAGCACAGTTAATCTGGGGTTTTATGCTACGAACTGTGGGCACGCCTCCACTTTGGCTTTGTTTTTTTTTCCATTGCCTTGGACATTTTATTTAGTTTTTTATTTTGCAATTTCTGCGTCCACTGCACTTTGTGTTTATTTGCTTTAGCTGTTGCTGCCGTCGCCATTGGTGTTGTTCTTGTTTTTTTAGGTTTCCCTTTTATTCTGTTTTATTTTTATAGTTTATTGATAAGCTAAGCGCGCACGCCAGTTGCTCTGACCATATGAATATGCTGTAGGGTTGCCACCCCTTTTTGCGCATATTTTCTCTTGGGTAATTTCGTTTTTATGTTCGACTATATGCAGCTTATCCCCCTTCGACGTCACGCAATAATAGCAACAAGCAATAACTGGAAAAAACAAAGGTTATCAACGAAGTTTTAGATGCCCTAAAAACAAGCAAAATGTAAAAGATGTAGCCAACCGAATTGGAAACCAATTTGAAATGCATTATAAGCCTGTTTTGAGTAGTCGAATTTCGAGAAATTAATTTTTGAATCATCGGATGGATTATGTTGCTCATGCCTACCCTTTGGGTCATACATACATACATACATATGTATGTACATATGTACATACATACATATATTTGCTTTTTTCTGAAGTCTTCTCTGTCCCCTATTCTGTCATTCGTTCTTTCTCCTTTCTTTGTGTGGCATTGTGGTTTTGTTCTTCAATTTAGATTTGCCCATCAACATGTCGTTGCCCCAAATTTTTTATGGAGATTTCAATGGTGGACGATAAAAAGAAAGATAGGAGAGTGAAGCACAAACAATATGATTGTTATTATTGTGGGAAAGCGAAATTGCAGAATAAATGTAGAATGACTCAATTAAAGTTTCGCTATTCACCTAACTGGCATTATTCTATTGCAGATTTGGGATACGGCTGGCCAGGAGCGTTTCCGTGCTGTTGCCCCCATGTATTATCGGAACGCCAATGCTGCCATTTTGGTTTTCGATCTGACGCAATACAAAACATTCACGGAAATCAAGTCTTGGATACAGGAGCTGCACCGTAATGTCCAGGATCCGATGATATTGACTTTGGTGGGCAATAAAATGGATATGCAGGCCCAGCGAGCTGTTTCCCGAGATGAGGCTTACCTGTTTGCAACCTCTATAGGGGCCACGTATTTTGAAACATCTTCTGAAACAGAACAGGGATTGGAGCAAGTATTTTTAACCACAGCTCTGGGACTGGTCCGTCTGGCCGATGAGGGCAAGAGTCATTCATTGCGGTCATTTGAGTCTTGTGATTCCTTGGCCTATACCAATACCAACACTGCCTTCAGTCACTCTGTAGCCGCCTTGGCTCGCAGCCCAGGTCATCCGGCCTTTCGTTTACCCTACGTCGACATTGGATTGGCCGTCGACGATGGCGAGGATGTGAAAACAAATGGTGTGGGTCGTCTGGAGACGCCGCCCTGGAGTATCGAGCATATCGCCCTGGGCGAGGTAGAGAGGCCCCGATATTGTTGTTACTGAAGCATTCATCTGTAACAAAGTGGAACCATTGTGATGTTAACAAAGCAGACTAGCTTTAAGTTCGAATACGATAAAATCCGATCATTTGGTACCGCTTAAGCAATTTTGTAACAAAAAAAAAATGAAAACGAAAAAAATTAACTGATTAGGCCATATAAATGAGCCGTTGCTAACTTCATGGACAAGGCGACGCAAAGCAACTCTTAGTCTCTAATTTCTAGATCTTAAGGTCCAATCAGCAATTGACGCAATGCATATTATTATAATTCTGATTATTTATGTATCTCGCTTTAAGCTCATTTTGGATATTAACCATGCTCCAACCCTACGACCTAACGGAACCGCAACCCTTAGATTAACCCACAGACCACAAATACTTACACAACAGGGATAAAACACACTCACAAATCACACACACAGACACACACACACTCACTTACACTCACACACAGCAAATCATGTACAAAAACACATTTTGATACAAAAATATACAAATATAATTTATATATATAAATATACAGAATTGAATACATTGTAAATGTGAAAGTGTGTGTATATATACATATAACTTGGCTATGTCATTTGCTTGCAAGAACTCACCATTAACTTGGCCATTAACGCAGCAACTTAACGTGTAATTGGAATTTAATGCTCTCCCTAACAAAGCCAAGGGTTATTCCTACGTACAATGAATACTGTGGCTCAGCTAAGGGATGGAGAACGATGAATGTATGTATGTACATGTACCACATCCAGCGGTTGTGCATTAAGATTCAGTTTCGTGACGGGATTCCTAACACCAAGCCAGCGACGCTCCAATCTTAAACTGAAAGTCACTTTGTCAAGGTCTTATTTATTTTTTTTTTGTGTTCGTTTGCAGCAACTTTGGCGATTAGTATAATATACATAACTTATGGTCAGTTGATTCCTTATACATATATAAATAATATGCGCAATTTAGCGTTAAGCGTTGAAAACGAACCGAAAACTCATTCAAGTGTCATCAACACATTTGCAGTCAGCTGGAGACGGAGCCTGGACATGGACGTGAAAATGGAGCCTGCTGTGGCGGTCTGCTTAACTGCCTGTTGGACGCGCCGCCAGCTCATTGATTTACCATTAGGATCAGGAGGCGAAAATGGTAAATGAGTTGGCTCTGTATTTTTGTCTCTCTTTCTCACTCTTGCTCCACTCGTTTGTCTATTTGCTTGTCTACTCAACCGGAAGTGATGCTCACACACGCATGTACAGCTCCTTTTCTTGACTTGTTTGAAGCCTTGCAGGATTTTGTGGCAACTACACCCATACAAACTCAATCACACAAACACACATACGCACAAATGTCTTGGTCTTGGGGTGGCGAAATGGTTGCTAATGGTGTTTTAGACGGCTTAATGATGTAGAAATGCATCAATGTAATCAAGGTGAGACACAGAAGACCGCCTAGAGCTTTACATCACATGTCCGACATATGCAATTTGGCCAACCGCAGTTAATGCTCATGGAGAATTGCATACTTCAACTAAGACCCTTATCTACACACTCTGGGTAAGGGAAACCATTAACTTGTATCTTTTGGTCCGTTGAAAACATGTCACCGCAAAGGACAATTGTGTGTAAAATCAATTTATGCTTAAAATAAAAATGAACATTTCACTTAAAAGTGTAAATGTCATGGGATGACTATATACGATGTATTACAGTAGCCCGATTTTGATGAAACTTGGAATCATTATGAAACCAAAAATTAACTAGTGCAAGTGGCTTGATGATTAAAAGGTTTTTCATAGCAAGGCATTTTTCAATCTATTGCTGCTATGGCAGCTATAAGATATAACCAACCGATTCTAGTCATTAAGATATATACGAAACTAGTAAATACAAAATTTAATGACAATATTGTGAAAAAAAACAAAATTATTGATCTAACAATCGTTCTGAGGGAAAGGCACACCGACATGGCTATATCAACTCAGCTCGTTGGGCTGATCAAGAATACATATGTATGTATATTTCATGCAGTCGAGGATGTTTCCTTCTGTAAGCAAATTTCTGATAAAACCGCATATATCATTTTTATTAGTGCATATTCTGATCTGTTTATCAACTTATCCCACAGCAGAATACAGAGCATATCTTCATCAGTTCAAAAAGTCAAATTGTTTTTTAGTTCTCTGATTGACGAATGTTCCATTTTTAACTTGCCCAATATAATTAAGCTTGTGTATTTTCAAGACTTTGTGCAGATGATTTGTGAAAGTGAATTTTAAAACTATTCTTTTTCCCCGTTGAACCTTCCACTTTTTTCATAAAAAAGGTAAGAAATCCGATGCGTCTAAATATACAGTGTACCACTAAAGTCACCGCACTCTTGTTATATTTCCACAAATCAACCTGTAACTTGGCCAAATTTTTGTTAAATTTAAAAAACTTTGAAGTTGGCTAACAAAACAATACATTTTCTTATAAATGATGAAAAAAATATAATATAATATAATATAAATGGTAAGATTTTTAACTTAATATAATATTTTTTATGCAAAACAAAAGGAACTTCAATATTTGCGTCAACAAAAGTCTACGTACTCTTACAAACCAATACAAACTTATTAACTATAAGGACATTATTCTTATGAAATCTTTAAACTTAGTATCTAGTGGGATAACCCTTTATCTTTATCACCTCTTTGAGACGATTTGGCATTGACATCACCAGTTTTTCAATGTAATTTGGATCCATTGCGCACCACTCTTGGTACAATGCCTCTCGCAGGAGGTTTTTAGTGGTGATATGGTGCTTTCTAATTTTTTTCCCAGCATATTCCAGACGTGTTCAATCGGATTGATATCCGGGCTCTGTGGGGGCGTCTCCAAAAGGTGTGGAGTGTTGTACGCGAGGTACAGCCTAGTGTTTATAGCGTTGTGTTTAGGGTCGTTATCTTGTTGAAAATAGAATTCGGAACCTATTCCCAACTTTTCGGCGCTGCTCTTCAAATTTTTTTTCAAAACGTCAATATACATATATTGGTCCATCACTCCGTCGATGAATTCCAAATTTCCGACTCCTGCTGCAGCCCCAAACCATAATACCTCCGCCGCCGTGTTTTACGGTTTTTATCGTATTTTTTGGATTAAGAGCTTCTTTTGGTCTCCAAACGCGGAGACGCCCGTCTGAGCCAAAAATATTTTATTTCGACTCATCTGAGAAAATGACCTTCCGTTAGAAGTCAATTAGTTTGTCCACATACGCTATGGCGAACTCTAAGCACTTCCTTCTATTTATTAAACTTACGTGCGGCTTCTTGCGAGGAGTGTAGGACCTAAAGTCGTATGTTTTGATCGCTCTACGGTCTGTTTCCGGGTCCACCTCCTTGTCAATGTTGCGACCTGATTCTGAAGCAATCTGCACTGCGCTACAAAATGGATCCTTGCCCACCAAATGCTTTATTGTGCGCCTATCACGATCGGAAAGTGCAGGTGGCCGGCTGGATCTTTTGTTATTTGTAATGAGTCCTTCCTTTTCCACGATCATCGACTGATAACTCTTTTCGAGGCATTATTTCTATAAAAATCGAATACTTTGCGCAGTTGAAGCAAAACACGCCAACTATAATAAATTTACTCATTACTGCACACATCTTTCAAAAATCTCCGATATTTCTAAGAAAAACGCTGGCGCCAGACAGTACAAGAAATAAAGAGTACGTAGACTTTTGTTGACGCAAATATTGAAGTTCCTTTTGTTTTGCATAAAAAATATTATTTTAAGTTAAAAATCTTACCATTTTCTTTTTCATTATTTAAAAGAAAATATATTGTTTTGTTAGCCTACTTCAAAGTTTTTTAAATTTAACAAAAATTTGGCCAAGTTACAGAGTGATTTATGGAAATATAACAAGAGTACGGCGACTTTAGTAGTACACTGTATGTATATATGTACATACATACATATGTATGGGTATCACAAAATTCTGCGCTGTTCCAAAAAATCATATCTTAATAATGAACGGGTTCTTTACCTCTATTACTGTATTAGTTTATTAACGGTTCGTAAGGCATAGATATATAGCCATATACATTGTGAAATTCGCAACATATACTTATTTCATCAAGGCTTTTGATTTCGTTAACTAAAAACTTTAGTTAAAAAATATTTCCAATTTCAGATACATCATTTTTAGATTACATTTTAGATTACATTGTGAGAAATAGAATCTAAAAGGTTATTTTAAAGTTTTCGAATTTTATATTCGTTACAATATACGAATTCTTTTCCTCGAGGTAGTCCAGTAGCAGGTCCATTCAGTCGAATGTCGATATTCACTCTCGCTTCCTTTTCATTTCGTGTTGGTCCTTTGCATCGTGCATATGGTCACATTAATATGTGACCCCATAAACGACTGTTGGACTGAGGATCAAAACAAAAAAAGTCAGATTTCAACAAAGTTTGGACAGCTGGTACATATTGGCTATATTATTGAGTGTGCCAAAATAGAATGCGATATCTTTAATATAACTTTAGTAATTAGTTTTTTCTAAATTACCGGGGCGGAATAGGAGGTGACGAAAATTTGAAATAAACGTGATCACTAGGCAGATTTGGTAGCCATAGCAATAATAATCTCCGAGATTTCGGTGTTCATGCAGACGGACAGACAGGCAGACCGACAGATGGAAAAGTCCCAATGGACTATGCTATTGATACTGATCAAGAATATATATACTTTATGGGGTCGGAAATGCTTCTTTCAGCCTGTTACATACATTTAAGCGACTTTAATATATCCTTCTACCCTATGCGTAGAGGGTATAAAAAAGATTTATTTTTACAGCGAAATAGACAATTTAAAAAATTGAATTTCCTTCTTAAAAGGAAAGGAAGATACAATACTTTTTAAAGGTGTGGTAGAAGGGTATACAAAATTCATCACAGCCGTAGTTTTCGTTCGTTTTCACATTTTATTTATTAACTATTTTTTTGTGATTTCAAAAGTGTTGTCATGCATTCTTTATTAAATGAATTTTATCAATTTCGTTTTACACAATTTTTATTGATCCAAATTAATCGCCTGTAAATCGGTAAATTCATTCAAAATTTTTGTTCATTTTGTTGAGCCTCGAATGTTGGTGATTGTAAGTTAAAGCCAGTTAGAAGGCAAATCTAACAATATTTTTATATGGTCTTATGCATATAAATCGTATTACATGTCCGTTTTGGCATATTTACGAGCCTCTGCATGTCAAATCAACTAAAGTTCTGTTCTTTATGCCACATAAATTGCACACAAATACACCCACACTCACACACACATACACGTACACACCATATATATACATACATACATACAAACACACATGAAAATCAAGTATGCAAACGAACAAATAGCTGGGTGAGAGGTGTTTGTGTTGAACACTTCCTACCCAATCCCCACTCACCATCCGGCCACCCATGATGGCCTCCTGGCAAGTTGGTCATGCAAATGATTTTGAATATTTAACAAGCGTTTCGGTTATGGGCTGCAGTTCAGCGTATATTCTCGCTTCTGATGCATACTTTATGGCGTCTCCACCGACTGCCCATCCCCGATCACCACGTCGGTCGTCGGTCGTCGCTCGATGAGGGTATGTAGTACTCTTGTATGGATGGGTGGCACGCTGTGTCAACTATGCACCATTATTACAGGTTTGGATCGGACGGAACATAACTACTTACTAATATGTAGATATGTTTGTATGTACTTACCACATCTAAACACAGAGTGAGAGCAAATAAACATTGCTCCTAAATGCAAATCATCATAAAACATTTTTCTACTGAAATTCTAACGCGTCAAAACAATCGCACGGTTACATAGCAATAATACAGTTAGAACAACTTACTAAATAAATAATAAAGATTTAACTTCTCTAGGTATGTAAATTTAAACACTTTGGGTCACCCATTTGGCATTTCAATTTACAACACAAAGTTGCATAGACTTTTGTTTTATATGTATACGGTAATTTTGGTCTTGTTTACATTGACTTGAAACACAAAAATGAAAATAAACAGGTTTAAATTTTCGTAGAGTTGTGTTTGGGACATCATTACCGTTTGATGTTAAAAGAAGGGTTGAGTCAATTGGAGCTAAGAATCACCCACATCTAAATATGTGAGTAATTTCGAATATTCGTTAAGGCACTCAAAATAAATAAATCCCCACTGTGTCATACTTTCTTTTGCTTGAAAATTAGATTAAGCATAGTGGGAGTTCCAATTATCAAAGGGATGCGCTTTCATCCATGCAATTGCCAAAAATTTTACAACCATCAATGTTGAAAATCAACAGGATTTTGTAGAGGATGCCGTTAGTAAAACCATCTTCCATGAATGTTTTCCATCGCTAAATGTTTACAAATAATATATTCAACAGTTTTCCGATGTCAAAATATACTTTAATATGAATGGGAAATTTAAAGCAATAACTTAAAAAAATTAAACCTTAAAGTGAATAAATTAGCAAAGATTGGGGGAGAATGGAAGTGATGCAATTGCCATAATATTTGGAAAATAAATTCAATGAAAATCCATTTAAATTGACATTCTGGCAATTGAATGAAACTGAAGGCGCCCTTTTATTTCCAACAAGAAAAACAACAGAAATGCAGAGAGAATTGCTTTGCTTTTGCTAGAAAAAATAACTTAAATGCCAAAGCAGAGCAAAGCAATGCAATGCACCTTCTATAAGTAGCAGAGGAGAAGACGATGCTGAGAGCAATGCAACGACATGGAAAAGACCACAGTCGACGCAGAGGAGGTCCATCAGAGGCACAGGCACCAGCACAGGCTTCAGCTAGAATATGGGGAGAAGGATGATGATGGCAAAGATGCTCGACAAGTTGAAGATGCTGCGGGCAAACCGATTCACAACGACTGTCTCAAGCTCAAATCCCACATGCATAGACAGCTGCTGTCGCTGTCTGCGTCTGCAGAAAAGGAAGGCAATGTCAACAGGATGAGCCAGTGGTTTTGATAGACCATTTCGACTAACAAATACCCATTATTCAGTTCGATAAGAAACCAATTAATAATATTTTAATTTTATTTAAACAATTTACATATATGTATGTATAAATAACAAGACCATTTCATATTGCAGGACAAAGTTGGAGAAGTTAGGGTTGACAAGTCCAATTATGATCGACTAGTCAATATTTATTCAAAATATTTTCTCTCTGCGGACGGAGAGAAAGGTTACAGATCAAGTAAACTTACATACTTACAAATATTTTATTTGTTGCGTCAATATACCCATTTGATTACCCAATTATTATATGTTATAAGCAGTAAAGAGAGAGAGAGAGAAAGGAAAGTGCAAGCGAGAGGCGCAAAGTCCGCTGACATCTTGCAATCGGAATGGAATTTGCTGTCATTTTAATTGAGCAATGTCTCGACCTCAAGAAAAGAAGATCGGACTTGTAATTGGGTTCGGACGCAACTCTATAGAGGGGGATTAGCAGGAGCAGCAACAGAAGCTTTTTAGGATTCCTTTAGTTCAATCGTAATTGACAATTTCTATATATATAATTATAAATATGCAAATTGTATTGAAAATTTAAAAGAGTGACCATACGTTTTCCTTTGCCGACAAAATAAGTAAATAAATGTGCAAATTCATATTGGAAATGAAGAAATTTCTAACGATTTGGAGTGTGCCGTCATCCACTTATTTCTAGAGATATTCAATTTATCATAATTTGTTTTGAAATTACTTCTTCTCTTTAGATTCGAATGCGGTGCAGTTTTGCCTACTCACGTTGCGAATTTGCCCAGAGATTTGTGTATATACATACACACATACAAAAATTCTTGGGTGGCAGCCTCCCGCTCGCCCTTGCGACGACTATGTATGCTTATATAGGGATGCCACACATATTGGAATGGGTAACTAAGTAATATGGAAATGGTAGTTGAGCAAATATGGCAACCATTAAAGTGATAAACCTGGAGCCAGCTGAACCTAACACCAAAGAACCTCAAGCCCTTCTACCTCATTTTTAATCTCTTTCGGCTTCTCTTTCATTCTATCTTTCTTTTCTTCTCATTCTCTCTCAATGTGTTTGGCTGGCAGCCATAAGGACACAATTTGTCTAGACCGAGTGACTCTTCCATGTTATTTTGTACTCTCATGCATACTCTATACAATATGTTATATGAAAGGGCATAAAAAATGATGCAACACATATCCACAAAACAAAGCACTTTGCTCCTTTTCAATTTGCCAAAATAGAATTTCTATTTCAATCTAGTTTATAAAGAATCTGACAGTAACTGAATGCAATTATTAAGCATGTAAGGCAAATTCTTTAATAAAATTTCAACTCTGTCAATAGAGGAACAATTTTCAAAAATTCCAATTTTTAAAAATAGCCCCCATTAAAATCTTGCTTTTCAATATTATTCTACTGTTTTGACCACGAAGTTCAATTATTAATGCAGATAGGACTTTGCTTGTGCCATTTCTGACAGTATCTGGGATATAATATTCAATTTATAGTCCAATAGTAAATAGTTACTCAATAGTAAAATTTGTTTTGAAAACTTTTGTTTTGTTGTTCAAACTAAAAACTTTTAAGGAATAGGAACTTTAAAAATTTTACCAGTCTATAACTTTATCGACCAATCAAAGTTGCTGCTAACTTATCCCGGGTGTGGGTTGGCGTGATAACGGATCAGTGTTCAAACCTTTTCCCGAATGACATCCCCCGGCACTGAAATTATTAGAATATGTTACGAACGATTATTTTCTGGAAATTAACGAAAAACTGTCCATAAAACAGGAGAGAAAAGTGTCACAAAATGTCCTAAGGGGGGACAAGTGTTTTAAAAAGTTTTTGAAATTGCAAAAATGAAAATTGAAAAATATAAGAGCAGGCTAGGATGGGTTGCATTATTTATGGAAGGTGGAGGGAAATCCTCGTCGCTTTGTTTGTGGAGGCTTTTTAGCAACATTATCTAATTGGTAAGAGTGTAGAAAATTTGGCATACCTAAATATTGTTAGGCTCAGAAATTTTGTTGTTGTGGTATTTGTCTGGCATTCACATACCCATTCAACCTGACCCATTCAAATTGAGAAATGTGAATACCATGAGTGTGCGCCATTTTGCTGATGTTGTTTATGTTTGTTGGGCCATTGTTGTTGGCATTGTTGTTGCCGTTGCATTGTCACCTTTTATTCTCGGATTTGTTGTACTTGCTGTCAGCCCTTTACCTTTTGGCATTTGTCGCTTTTTAATTGTTTGCGATACCATCGACATTCAAACAAACAAGCAAAAAAAAAAAAAGACAATGGACTCAAACTGAGGATGAATTTCCACCGATTCATTGCAATTCGCTAGAGTGTCCTTCGGCCTTAACCAACTGAATAATGTCCGTCTGCAACAGGCTGTTGTTATTGTTCGCAAGAAGTTTGTAATTAAAATTTTCATTTTTGCAAAAAAATAAAAGGAAAACTTTAGGGTCATGGCCATGGAATTCATAAGAAAACCCTCTTGGCGAAACTTGAACTGGTCTCAGCCAAATATTTAAGGTCCACTGATTTTCTTTTGCCTGCATCATTTGTCTGCTGACTACGCAGCCATGAATCTGCATTCATTTGGTACCTGAATCTCTTACTCGGCTCAAACGAGTTCCACCCAATGAGAAAAGTCAAGTCACCAGTAAGGGGCCAATGGCAATGTGTGCATAAATACTTTGGGTTATGGCCATCTCTCTCTCCGATAGGGGTGTCCTACATATATGTATGTATGTATGTATGTACATATGTGTGAGTGCGTGTATGGGGCAATTGAAAGTGCCAGAACATGCAAAGCTATTAAGGTCTCCCATTCCCTTTACTCTTACACAACGGCCAGCTTACTCCTGTTCCTTACCTTGGGCAGGCCTTCTTTGTCTTGGGATTTAATGGGAATTGTGGGTTATGTTCTGTGCCAGAGAGATGGCGATGAGGGATGGGGCGGGAATGGATGGGAAGATGAGGGCATTTGGTTTTGAGTGCTGACGTTTGACATTGACTGGCTGATAATATAAATATCATTGTTGCTTGCACATAATTAAGCAGGCAACTCAATGATGCCGCTGCCAACTAACGAAACCCCCAAGGAAACAGAACCCCCCATACACACACACACACATACACACACCCATTCACATATATATATAGATGGATAAGTACAGTGGCACATTGTGGAAAGGCGAAGTTATTAGTAATGCAAAAGGATAGGTCAGTTGAGCAGCGTTGCCAGATCCAGTTCGAAATATTCACATTTGAATTTTTCCCCTTATTTATTACTTAAGTTTATATTTCAATACCTGTGTATACATATGTGTGATTGTATGTGCATTTTTAAGCAAGTTCTGTATTATATCTGAGCGACTACTGTGCCTATGTATGTATATCTATCCCGTTTGCTAGTGGCATTAACTTTATTTGTATTTGTTGCCATATGTGTGTGCGTGTGTGGCATCTGTGGTATGTATGTGTGTATACACATATGTATGTATGTATGTATGTGTTTATGTATGTTTGGATTTGGGCTTAATGCGTCCCAATGCCAGTTGGCAGTTGGTAGTTTCAGTAGTTGCCAGTCTGTTGACTTTCAGCTTCGTCGCTAATTAAGCCAGTTTATCGGAGTTACTTTAACCAGCTTTTTTGTTTTTATATTTATTTTTTGTTGGTGTTGCGAACATTTCTATGTGTTGTCAGTTTTTATCAGCTGGCTAAATTCGCTTTTCACCCAAATCGACCCGAACCGATCCACCATCCTCCCCTTTATTTAACTAAGTGCAATAATAAAGCGATTCTCGTAAATGCCACAAAGCCTTCAAGTTCCTACTCTAATTGAGTAAATTATCAAGGGAAATGAAGATGGCTCTATATGAAGCAGCAAACATGTTTTGTGGCTAAAACATACACACATGCTACATATGTATGTATATGTGTGTACATATGTATATATGGACATAAGTATGTAGGAACATATACATACATATGTGTATATCTAGGTCAGGTCCGCATTATACCAATTAAAAAATCTTACTCCTTTTAGAAACAATTAAAAAATTTAAACTATAGTCATACATATGTACATATATGTATATTATTGCATCGATATTTTTTAATAGATTTTGCTGTGGAATGTGCATACATTGAAAACATATTTATCCTTTATAATATAAACAAATTAAAGTTATTCGGTAGTCCAACTTTGAGTAACAGAAATTTTAGTTATAAACTTATAAAATTGATTAAAAGAGCTACAGTTGTACTCCATTCTATAACAAACAAAAAGTTTGTATTATTTTGTAGGAATTAATGCAAATATTTATATGCTGCATTCAAAAGACTACATAATGAAAAGCAATGATCAGTAATTAGTTAACAATGATTAATAAGTAATTAGTTAGAATAACATTAAATATATCTACAAGAATTTCAATGTATTTGAACGATAGATGTGAATTTTATAATTGTATCCAAAAATACTAAAAACACAAAGATTCTAATTTTTATAAAATCAATCAATTTTTGGGGAATTTGCTGGTAATCCTGCGATAAATATCGCACTTTTACCAAGTTTCATCCAAGAGAATTTAGTTAAAATAAGTCCTTAGACAATTTGTTAGTAAAGTGACACAATCTCTGGATTTTTCCGCTTCAAGTCTAAGTCCGGACCTGTCTCTGAGTGTGTGTGTGTGTGACTACTTTGTGGTTCAAGCGCAAAATCAGAAAAAGCTGACAAACCAGGGAGCATAGAAAAAAGAAATAATGCAATTTACTCACATGGGAAGACTCTCTCCATTGTCTGTGGTTTGCTTTGGCAATGACATTTTATTAGCAGCCGAAACTAATTCAATGAAAATTTATTGCGATATACAATATAAATGGCAAAATTTTGCTCTGGGAAAACGATATAAGCACATATGTATGTATGTCTCTGCAATGCATATAATACATCTACATATATACATATAAGAGACAAGAGACGAGGGGGCAATTAGTTGAATTCGTTAATTTGAATTTCACATTTCAGCTTGAAAGTAGGCAACGTTCACCTAGTCTAATTAAGTTTCTTGCACTTGACTTTTGCATGTGAAATAAACAAACAAAGTTCAACAGAACATTTTTTCAGAAGATGCTGGTGATGACATGACGTCTCTAAAGTTGCAGATTCATCAGTATTAGCATCAGGATTCAGTATTGCCATCGGGATCACGTATGATGGAGTGCCCACTGAGGAGCGCGCAATAAAAGTTTCGCTAACATTTCCACTTATCCTTGGAATAATGTAAAAGTTTTCTGAGGGACTTTTTAAACTGCTCAACTTAACCTTTTCGGCCAAAATAAAATATATGTATAGGGAAAGGGAAGAAAATGTTTCCTCTGCTCCAGCATGGAAGAGTTTTTATGCGCTTCATTTGTAGTGGAAATCGAATTGAATCGTTGGGTATGGGAACTTTTTAATTCCGTACGAATAAATTGAAGAACCAAATAGCTGAAATGGATTTCTTTATACATTTATTTCTCATACTGTTTCACAGTTGCCATTGAATGTTTTCTTTTTTTGGTTTTTTGTTTTATCTTTTTCGAACATGTAGGCAGGGGCAGACGGCAGAACGGGGGAAACTATTTCCGCTACATTGGTTGGCAAATATTTGTTACAATATGCCCAGTCTATTGTCAAATAAAGGAAAAAACAAAAAGAAAAAAATTGAAATAGCCAACAATAAAAGAGAAAACTCATACAAATTTCTAGATAAATGACTGTAAATGCCGTGCAACAGTGCGTATGATTATTATTATTATTACAAAAGGATTTTTTCCATTGATTGAATACTATGTACATATGTACATACATGTATGTATAATAAATTTTATACAAAAATCGTACAATGAATTCATTGAACTATGCAAAAAATACATGCAAGCAAACACTTTACATGCAATCACTATGACAATACTTGAAGGTTTTAACACACGTTTTCATTTTAAACTACAAATATGGCCATGAATTACACTTTGTCCCGGCTCGACAAGTACTTACATATAGATATGTATGTATGTGTAACGTTCATAACAAAGATACAACTATACATTCTCCATACATTCCTGCACACATATACATATAGATATACATATATGTGCACATATAAGTTGCAATCTCACTCTCCTCGCCCTTGTCGAACACTTGAGCTGTCATTTCTCGAGTGCAAGAGAATTGTGAATTTTGTGGCCAAATGTTGCCCATACATAGATCATCATGTTTTACAATAGTTCCGACTTGGTTCCTGCCAGCTGTCTGTAGGGCTCAATTATGCAATCATAGGGTGTCCTCCACACCAAATTGCTCTTCAGTCATCTGCATCCTCCACCCAGATTCATCCATACCGCCATCCCCATCCCTACCCGTCCATCCACACCAGCACTTCTATGCATTAATCGTATGTGCGAACATGTGTAAGCCTCTTTACCCCCCATTACCCATTTGTCTTTTAGGTTTTAATGAGCGAATACTCAAAGCGGCTTTAAGCTATTGTTGCAGCAGAGTGGGGGCGGCAAACTAAGGGGTGGATTGGAGTGGGGCAATGCGAATTATTGTATGGCTTGGCAACCCACCAACCGACACTCAATAGATAATTGCCAATTAACGAAACGAGAGTCTTGCGAATTATCTGCACAAAGAAAGATTATGGCTTTCGATTCACCTTAATAATGGAACTACACTGAGAGAAAAACATCATTTAAATTCACAAAATATAAGCTAAAATCGGATTGCAAACTATTAATTACAATTAGAAACTTATTCTTTCCATGAACGATGTATCTATATATATTAGATATAGTGTGTGGATATCAATCTGAAGCCGACTATTTCCTGCTATTTGGTTTTATTTATAACTTATTTTAATTAAATATTTAAACCATTTTTTGCAGTGAACTTTTCTCGTTGCCATTGTTAAATTTTTATGGCGTGTGCGTGATATTAATGTAATTAAAGGAAAACACGTTTTAAATTCTTTTTTTTTTTGTTCGGGGTACATGCAAGTGGCATGCTTCCAGGTATCTTGCAACCACCCCCCGTTACAGGTAGATAGTAACGGATTTGGAACATTTGCGACGTCTTCTGATAACAGCGAACTCGAAGTCGAAGCGGTGAACTACACTAATTGGTTACTGATAAGCAAAGTGGCTAAAAAGGAAAATCATGTAATTGGACTGGCCGTCATTTAGCCGAGGTATAAAAGCGGCTTGAAAGGCATGAGTTGGGAACGGCATTCGAAAGAAAACGATTTTGAATATGTTCCAGCTAACAGGATTGTGGCAGTGCTGCCTGGTTCTGGCCATTTTCGCATGCCATCAAATTCGAGCTCATCAGAAAATTGATGAACCGGTCACGACCACTTGTGCTCCAGGAAACAACGACACTGCTTCTGATAATGGCAACGGTACGGTTCCTGAACTTAGTTTATGTAATAATATCCAGAACCTCCGATCCTTTATCGAAAAGGATACTTTGGTGGACATCATCCAAACGCATTATCAGTGCGATTCGAAATTCCGACGAGCAATGGGCTATTACGATACTGCTCAGTTCCGGCAGGTGGCTCTGATGATGCAGCAAAGTGGAGCCTATAAATCGTTGTTGATGGAGTTACAAAGTGATGGTGTGGATACTTCGGACATTGAGAATATTGTTGATATAATAGCTTGTATCGTTTTGCCTGTTCCCATGGCCGATACTGATTGCGATTGCAAGGCGGTGAAGGGACACAGCTTTATGTCGGACGTATTAACGGCTATGCCCAAGCCGAGAGTTCATGACTATTTGACGCGGGCTAGAGCCAAGCAATCGAACTTTGCCCTTTTGGTCAGTGCACTTACTTCGCCGGAGTTCCAAGCGCGCCTTCGTGCCAATATGGTAAATAGGAATACTCCGACAATCTCACTCTTCTTTCTCAATTAATCCTCATTTACAGGTCAAACGCGATATGGTCCGACCTCTGCGTATTTTGCGTCGCAACGGCTGGGATATACAGGACCTCCTTCGAGGAACCCTCACCATACTCTCCTGGTGAGACGGCTCTCTCTCTCTCGAGTATATGTAAATCAAACAAATATATATCAAACGATAAGCTCGGCCACCATGTATTCGTATCTGTCCATACCCGGGAAGGGGCCAAGGTGGGGAAAAATCTGTGCCGAAAATTTCGTGAATATTCATCGTAGTTACCTATCCTGTCTGCTATGAGAATGAAATGCTGTGAAAAGACGTATGGTGTGACATTATACTTCTATACCATTTCAAAGGGTATAGAAAAATTGCTTAGAATTTTGTAACGCTCAGAAGGGAGCGTTTCCTATCCCGTAGAGCTATTATTGTATTTCCGTAGTGTCTTGAGTTTACTTATCGCCTTTTTAGTAGCTTTTTTTTGACTAGGTGAATAAGTTTTTTGGATAAATTGGAATAAATTAAACTCAGCCAAGCATCTAAATTAATTGTATAACGGTAAGTGTTGGTAAGGGTATACGGACTTTGGCATGGCTGTAGTTAGCTCCAAGGGTTTTGGAGGAGATTGCGTTAATTAAACGATCAGATGGACAGACGGACAGACGGACAAGGCTATATCAACTCAGCTCATCATGCTGATTAAGAATATATATACTTTATATATTCAGAGATGCTTCCTTCTATGCGTTGCAAACTTCTGACCAAAATTAATATACCCTTGCAAGGGTATAAAAAGAAAGAAAGTTTGCAAAATTGGAAATTACCTTAAGTGTACTAAACTCATTATTTTTAGATTTTTTTAGAACAATGTTTTCCTATTGATTAGTCAACAATTCGCCAAGGACAAAGTTAGCATCTAAGAAATATATATTCTTACACACGATGTTTAGCAGTTAACTGCGCTTGAATATTGGTTAAATTGTATTAAAATCTGTCTTTATGAGCATTAAAAGAAATCTAATGAAACATAAAACATTTATATTTTTATCCACGTCTCAAAGGTTTGAATTCTGAAGTGATTTTGGCCAGGGAATTGAATATGATATTTTGCTCCATTTTAAATGTTAAAGCCAAAAAAAACTTTGGCAGGATTTCCAATTGTCTGGCTGGCGCGTGGATTTCCCATAACTTTTAGTCAAGAGTAAACCAGTGGATACGTGTGTGTGTGTGTGTGTGTGTGTGGAATAGCCTTTAGGTGGAAGGTTGGATGGCCACTTGGCGGCGCTTGACAAACAAATTAACGCTCGTTACACTTTCATTGCTCGCGCTCAATTTACAAGCCATTGCTGATAGCTGTTAGCTGGCAGTTGTTGCTCTTGGCAAAAAGGAGAGAGGGGGAGAGTTTCGTATTAGGTTGACCCTTAATTACACAAGACCCTTTACAAACTGAACTCTTTATTGACCTGTTGCCCCATTTCAATTATATTCCCAATACATTTCAAGAAAGTTTAGTGTCTATGTAGCCTTTGCGTTTGGTTTCGTATGGTTTAGTGGAATATATTGGCCAATAGCTATTTATCTATAATAAAATTATGTTATTGTTTATTCTTGGACTATTATGCTCAAATTTTGGATTATATTTTGTGAAGATGAGGAAGATAAGGTCCACCCTTATTCACACTGGTATGCAATTTTCATGGAGGCTTTCGTGTGGCACTGGCACCTCTACTCATGTCAATTGATTTATACCCTCTACGTGACTTCATTTTGCCAAATGGTTGACTCTAGGTAAAGGCAGATTTTTGGATTGGGGGCGTGGCACCAGCACCTGTTGTCGTCAGTTGCCGCTTATTAAATTAACAAAGTAACAATCTTACATTCACTCTCGCATGCTTCTCCCCTCTATCGCTATCTCTTTCTCTCCCTGTTGTATTTGCTGGGTGGTGGTGGGTGAGCATACTCAGATCCAGAGAAATTCAATGTTACCGTTATATGCATTATAACTGTACAAACAAATCGTTTGCCTATAAAATACGTGCGTTGCCAACGAAATGAAAGCAGCGAAGTCTACTATACGGTACTCCCCCCTCCTTGTTTCTCTAACCCTCATATTATATCCCTCACTCACTCTCTCTCTCTCTTGCTTGCTCTACACTAAATTCGTGTGTCAATCAAGTTAAATGTTAATGAATTACTCGACAGCAGGACAAACAGACGGCAACAACAACAGCAAAATAGACGCTGACAAGTTGTTTTTGGTTCCTAAGCTCTCTTGGCTTTTGCTGTTGTTACTGTGGTTGGTCCATATAGCTCTGAAGAATGGCATTAATCATAGACAATCGGGGTAGCTTAGGCAGTGCAAAATTGGATAGGTTGTTCCCGACATGTAGTGAACATTGTTAATTAATTGTTGTAAATAAATCGAATTATTTATTAATGTTGCGGCCATATTTATGAAGAACTCATTCAGCACTTTAAGGATGTCGATTAATAATACTATATCAATATAAGGACTTAGAGTTCTCTTATTGGAAGGATGTTTTGTTTTTCCAAAAAAAAAGGTAATTCAGAACGATTTTATTTACCATTTCACTAGTGATTAAGTGATTAAAAAACTATTTTTTGTATAGAGACTAGATATTTTTACCACTAAATTACTTATTATCCAAATTTTACAAATTCGTTTCATCTCAACTTAAAATAAAATGATGAATTGTATTTATTTCTGACTTTTAAAAAGAAATTCCTGAATGCATTGATTTGGTAAAAGAAACTTTTTTAATTGTTAAAAAACGCAAAATGACTTTCAATGCTATTACCTGAAATGTAATCACATCAATAAAATATCTAAATCTGAATCTTAAGAATGAGAGCTAATAATAAGAGCTAAAGGATACAAAATGAATTAGGATATGCCCATGGTCTTTACTTTTTCGGTTTGAGGCGCTTTCTGTTTCTGGCCAGAGCAAAAACCGTCGCATCATCCCGCATCAGTCAGCTTCTGTCAGCGCTAAAGAACGAAATAAATCGTTGCATACTTACGTGCGCAAACAATTTTTGCCATTTTACGTCCGATTTTTTGCCTGCGGCCTGTGGAAGATTTTCTATATATATATGTATATATCAACGGCTCATTGAATTCATTATGTTGTCAGCATGTTAGCTGATGACACTGGCGATGAAAACAAAATCAAGCGAAAGACAAAATATGTTAAAATTAATTAATTATTTTTAGCTGTTGTTAGTTGCCAGAGTAAAGCAATTTGTTGATTTTCTTTGTTGTGATCGGTGTTGATTTGATTGTAGCATCAATTGTCATTTGATTAACTGAGGCAATCAAAATGTTAATACAAAAAATTGATTTATTATTTTATTAAGCAAATTATGTTTTTTGTCGCGGCTACATAATCAAATAATTGCATTTTTAATGAACTAATTAGCTACAGTTCAATTAAATGTTATATTTAATCAATTTCATAAAAAAAGCAATATTAAAAACAGAAAAAATATTTACCATAAGTATGCCGGAGTTCAAATACCCTTTCAGCGTGAAAGCAAAACAGTTGTTTAAAAATGAAAATTTATTTATGTATTTATTTATATTTATTATTTTTTTTATTTGTACACACGGATATATATATTTTCTTTATGGGGGCTTTAGTCAATTGTATTATATTCTCAGCAAGGGTATATATAAACACACATGTATCTGTTCCAAAAAATGAATCAATAGAAAACTTAAATTGCAAAACTATGTTGCCAATAACTTTAAGAGTTTTAATGGTATTGATACCATTTCGGTACAATATTTTGAAAATGTTTAACTAGAAGAACAAATCAAAATTATTTTAGAAATAAGTAATTATAATTACTTATTCGATGTAATTTGTAATCAGATAAAAATTCTTTTCCTGATTTTCTTCATTTTAATATAAAAAATAAATATAATAAAATAAATTCAATTAATGTCAATGCATAATTTAAATTCGAGTTTAAATAAAGAACGACTTGCAATGTAAAAAGATAAATACTGTTTTTAATTTACTTTACATTAAGTTATAGTTGTTGGCTGCTGTGCCTCTATTTTGGAGTAGACAGTTCCAATAGGGGAGATAAGCGAAACGTTTAATTTTATAGCCTTGGTATTATTATAGAAATCTGGCTCAATGGCTTCCCAAATGAAATTTTGCTATTTTGTTGGCCCAATAAACCGTTCTCTAACATCTTAAACTATGACCAGTTCTTTAAAGATGCAGGAAAAGAGAGTGCGCTTCAGATTTGTTTTTATTTCTTATTCTGTCGAAACCAAAACTAAACAATTTATCGCAATTTGTCATTTGCCATGGAAACTGAAACTATTTGTTGGCTTGATTTGTTCGTAAAATTGCATTATAGTAACGAACTTGTAGACAGAAACGACCATGAGGAGTGAGCAGAAGAGTGGGGGGTGGATGGAGTTTGAGATGCAGCAGCTTCCACTGGAATTACCACAGATACAAATACAATTTCCATTTGGACTCAAACCCTCTTCATCTTAGCCCCTATTGAGACCAATATGTTCAATTTTCCTCTTATTCACAATACTTTTTCTTTGCTTTTTGTTTCGGTTTTTTATTTTTAAATTGAATTTGTGTGAGTATGTCCTCTTGCAGGCAAAAAATCTAAAAATTGTATTTGATTTAAAATTGATTTCAAGTCTAAAAATTTTTCCAACTTACAAATGAAATAATTCATCCAAGCTATCGGTTTTTAATGCTATCAGAAATGGGACGAAAAGAATTTTATGGATAATGTATTGCTTTGTAATATAGAGGGTAGACTCTATATTGATGTCCAAAGGATCATTATTATGACCCTGATGGAATGATTATAATGGTAATAAAGACAACGTGGGTGAAGATGCTGATCATTGGATATAAATAATGATGAACTACAAGTACAGGCAATATATGTGTATATAATATTTACTTACTTTATTAGTTTTCCATTTTCGTGTTCCTTTTTCTTTCTCGCATTTCGTTTGCCGCTTTTTGAACTGAGTTTTCTTATGTGTTTGTTGATAAGACTTTGTCTCATACTTGAAAGATTTATGGCCGTGGCTATCAGTTTGCCATAAATAAATATGTTTGACCATTGTTGCGAGTATCGAAAAGAGAAATCTCCTTTAGGCCACTTATGTAGTCGGTAGCCACTCATCCCAATCCGAGGCTTTCCTTCCATTGTGGACAGCTGGTGCAATTGATAAATAAAAAATTGCTCGGCACGATTTCATTATTGCAATTTGAGAGCCTTTCGCTTTAAAGTGAAATTTGCGGTTGACCAATGATACATACATACATAAATTAAATGCTATCACTGGACTACAAAAGGCCATACAAAAACTTTTGCCAGTTGGCAAGTGCTTGTCCATGTCCCTGGCCATGAACAATGCCAACTGACCAAGTGTTGGTATTTTAATGAGTAAAAAACGAGAAAGATTGACCAAATTAAAAATTAAACAAAAGTTGAGTATAAAAATGAAACTTTTATTCTCTTACAGCAGCGACAACTACTCAAAAAAGTAATCAACTGAATCAATCTATTAATCGATATGCAAATTAATCGAGTAATTAGCAATCTGCCAAATGAGATGACAATGCATTAACTTAATGTAAATGATTAAAATTGAACTAACTGAGAGAAGCTACAAAAAAAAAAACAGAAAATATAGAAAGACGAAAGTGTTAATTGGTCGATAAAATGTTTAATACATTTTTAAAAATTCTGAATTTTAAGTATTAAATTTGTTGAATTAAACGGAAAGTATTTGTGCCCTTAAAGTTAAAGCCAACATTCTGCCAGCATTTCTTTGGTTTGTTTTCTTTTTTTTTTTGGCTCTGCTTTACTCGGCTCTCTCTTATCTGGTTCCACTTTGACCACTTTTTACTGCACAAAAACTATTCCTGTTGCTTACCCTACCTCCATTTTGACAATATACCCCACCCCTACCCCTCACCAAGTCCGTTCGTTTACTCTATGGCCTCCAAAAGTGGCCATGCGGGCGTTGCTTTCTTAACCAGCGCAAATATTTTAACCTACAGCAGCTGAGCAAGTAAATAAATGTGCTCGAGATAAACTGGCGCTTTGTGTGCCGTTTCGGGATAATCTTTCTCTTTGCAACCACCTCTCTCTGCAGTAAAGTATTCACCCGGGCCACCATGCCAGCCCATCCGGCGACACGAGCAACTGTTAAAGCTTGTGGGAGCTCTTAAAGTCATGTTTTTGCATTTTGTATGCAAAAATAAACCAGAAAAATGAGAATGAAAATACTGCAGCATGCTTTTAGGCAGCGACTGACCAATATGGCGCGTCGTCCATGTACGTGACTTTCGCACACGGTCTTAACTGAAGAGCCGCAGACCGACACCCAAGTCATGGACATTTCCCATTGTTGGTCATTAATTTGAAGGCAAAGTCTGTTTGGGGTTTAACTAGCGCGCGTCTTTCATCACACACCCACACACACACACACACACCTACTAAACCAAATATTTTGTAGTGTATATAAAGGGTGTCCGGGGAATAGAAAGGCAACTCATCTTAAATCAACCGAATTGGATTTCTGAAATAATCTCAGAGCGCCGACAACATTCCCGATTATATCAGATATCACCCTGTATTTTATATATATATATATATGTAGTGTCTACCCACTTTGTCACACAACTCACGTACATGCCACGTATGCTAGCCGAAAAGGATTGTCCACGCGTTTGGTCAACTTGAACGTTGGCTGGCATCGGTTTGGTCTTTCGCCATCAGCTCGATTAGATGTTGTGGTTTGGGATTGTCGTCGTCGTTCCGCCCTTGCGGTCATGTTTTTGTTGCTCAGATATCCCGGGACTTGGACCGTCTGGTCCGTCAGTGCTTCGGTTTATAGTGTGATGAGTGGAAGAAGAAAATGTGTGGAAGTGTAGGCAGGGGAAGCGCCCTCGCGCGCGTTAAAAAATGTTTTAGCAGAGCATTTTTTGAGGTTAACAGCGTGCACGTGCGGGCAAAAGGTGGCGACAATGGCAACAGTGGCTAAAATGGCGTTGAGTGCTACTGCCCTTTCTCACTCTCCCTCTCTTCTCCTGTTGGCCAGCTGGTAAAGATTTATCTAGCTGCTGGAACGTGACGCCGAAAATCGTGTCAACTTGAATTATGACGAATGTTGTCTTTGTAAATCTCAACTGGCATTTGTCGAAATGAAAGGAAAAATAAGAGCAAAGAAACTAGCATAAATCTTAATTCAAGTTTTATTGTCTTATCTGTGTACTTTAAGCAAATTGCAGCTGCTTAAATTTTATACCCAACGGGTTTAAGCGGAATGTGAAAGAAAAAGGCTTAATATAGTACCAACTCCCGAATTCCCTCTTGAACATTAGCAACCATTTCCATTTCGCGACAAAATGGGGTATATTGATTTTACACATTGGAAGAGATAACACTTTCGTCCTGATTATTCCTATGTTCAGTTGAAATAATAAAGTAATGTTCAACTTTTTTTAGATCTAAAACTCAAATTTATGTACATATATCATATGCACAGATTGAAAGGGTACGGAAAAAACAACAGAAGGAAAGTTGGGACAGCCCTCTGTGTTTTGCTTCTCTTTTTTCCAGCTAGGCTTTAAAGCAAAGACATTAAATCTGGACGACCATTAACATTTACGATTTCGTTTTGGCTTGGACATACTTGCAGAGTTCGGTCTAAAGGGAATCGAATTGGAATCCCATACACATGGCAAATGTTTGCCCTCTTCTTCTACCGCATTTGCACATCTTTGAGTGGGGAGAAAAAGGAAAATACCAAATATGTTTGTTTGGCCTCAAGGATGAGTGCAGTCAGGCGGGAAGAATAGTAAGAGCCTTCAGTTTGCCTGCAATTGTATCTTCGAGTGCTCTGGAAAAATTATCGACTTAGTGAACCAAAATGGGCGTGAGAACGAGAACAGAAAGGAGAAGGTGGCAGAATAATGAAGAGGAAGGGATTGCCAGGCAACGAGGATTCCTGTGGCCTGGCTTGCTCCATGGATGAACTAACGACCAAAGTTTTGCATTTTAATAGGCTCTAAACTGCCATCAATTTGCAGATCTGTCGATTTGTCCGAACGTCTATCTATTTGTGTGTTTGTTTGTTGGAGCTTTTGCTTCGGTATCGAGTTTGGTTTTGGCAATAACCATGTGTCGTATGCAATTAAATTCACTTAAGTTCCTGGTCAAGGATAATTTCAGTTAACTAGCCCACAATTAAACTATGTTCCATGGGCATTACGAACTTGGTTAGGTTCATGCTTAAAAGTACCCATTAGTAAAAATGCTTGAAATGTTTTACCAATAAACAAATAAATCCTAATAAACTGAAATAGACAAAATCAGTCTGTTTCAGATTCCAAGGAATAAAATATTCAATTGTCATTTAAAGAGTTCTTAGTTTCTCATTTTTTCGTGCAAATTTCATTTCGTTTCATTTTGTCATTATTTGTTTATATAATCGCATTTATGTATATTGACCATAAGTTATAAGTATAAATATTTACTAAGTACAATTTTTTTGTTTTCTTAACTAAACTTCAGATTTACAGTGATGCGAACCATTAAGCGATTTAAAAAGAGTTTTCTGTGTGCAACTGGGACTCGTGAGGTGAATGCGCAATCCGATTCCGCGGGTTGAATTTGAAATTATTAACATTTGGTCTGAGGTGGCGACGTTGCCATTCAATCGCACTAACAGGTAGCACGTGCGTCGAGTGCAACTAAATGGCAACACCACCCACTTTGTTTCCACCGTGCCAAAAGTGCCATTTCCAACATGCCGTGTTTTTGTAAGTTTTTTTGTTAATAATTGATCTAAATCTCTATTCTTTAGCAATAGCTCCTATGAGATGTCTATCATATAGTCGTTTGATCCGTCTAGAAATAAGAAAAGCATGTGTAATTATATCAAGATAGATAGATACATAGATAGATCATCCGAGCAGACGGACTGTGTCAATCAGTTTTCGGTGCTGATTGACTATACTTCTTATAGTCGGAGATGATTTCAGGCATAAAAATTGTGGGACTTTTTCACAAAAGCTGATAAGTGGGGAAATGCAAGTTGCTTTTCATGTCCAAAAATTAGGATTCCTAATTTGAAAAAAATTCTATACATGAATTATTAGTTATTTTTAATTAATTATTCTTATTTTTATTTCTCCTTGGCTATCAGCACGAAATGAGAAAGAAATAGTAAACTTCTGGAGTAAATGTTTTGATCTTCCCAATTTCTTTTTGTGCATACATCCATACATACATCAAAGAGATTATGAAATATTTTGGCCAAAATACATTTTTTACACAAGGACACACAGTCTTAAGATATTATTTAGCTTTAATAATTTGTCATCCAAGTGCTTCGTGTGGTAAATTGAATTTGGCTTCAATTACAAATTGATTGCCTGACGTTTATCATTAAAGAGTTGGGACAATGAAAAGTTTGATATGTTTTCTCACAATTTTCCTCTTGTTAAGAGTTGCAAGCGGAGATTTGCAAATTAATTATTTTGTATGGATGGTAGAGAATATTTCCAATTTACATAGTTAAATTTTAATGACGTAGCCATTTAGTCTAATGTGTTGTCATTATCATTAGGATGATGATGACTGGGCCACAGCCCCTCAGCCAAGACAATAGATGGTACCGTCATGGCACGTTCTCGTTTGGGTTCTTTGTCTCTGTCTGACGTGACTCTGTCACGCTAATGCGCCTGCAAGTATGCAATATATTTTATGTATGCAAGTATATACCTGTATGTGTTTGTGTTTAGAGTATCTGTGCCGCTGTGTGTGTGAGAGTATGAGTGGCGGATGGGGGATGCTCTATCACTATCATAAACATTAACGGCATTTACTTACTCTCACAGTTCATGGCAGCAGTCACTTTTCCACTTGACACAAAAGCAAATATCCTAGGAAAAACGCTACTAGCTGTGCGCACAATTTCCACAGTGATTTTCCACATGCGATTTGTGTGTGTAAAAGATTTTTCGCCTTCAACCCGGACTAAAAATAAAAGCCAAAACAGGCGACAAAATGTTTTTGCCCTGCGACACTTTAAAAGCGGCTATTTGTTAGAATTTTAGCCACCAAAACAGGAAAGCACATCACATCTTTATGATTGTTTTAAGGGGGTGGGGGTTGAGGGATGCTTAGATGGCGCTCTTGTTTGGCTCTGGCCCATAAAATCTTGGCAACTTTGACCGCGGTCTTGTTGGCGTGCCCTCTCACCTTTTGCGGTCAGTGGCCAGGCTTCAAAGGGCTCGCCTTTCTCTGTCACCCTTGAGATGCCAGTCACGATTTCATTCATTTAAAACTTGGCTCAAACAATGAATGAAAATCAAATAAAATTAGTTCAAAGCCGCGCGTGTGTGTGAAAATTGTAGAAAATTGTTTTCAATTTTGGGTTCACTTATGGATAAAACGCAACACTCACTCACTTCATCTCTCTAAATAATCAATAACAGAAATATTCTAGAGTTTATAGTATTTTCTGGACTTTAAGTTGATTTCGGATTGTTCAGGACCTGAAATCACAAAAGGGAACAAAGTCCTCTGGGATTATCAGACACCAAAACATAATTTTATCAATTAAATAAAGGCTTAAAAGGTTTCAATTAGGTTTCATTTTTTTACTTGTAATTTCGAAAAAAGAAATTTGAATATTATCTTAAAGATAGATTTTAATTTGCCTTTATCTGATCTTTGTCTTTTGAAAAATGTCTTTTATGTATACAGGAATGACATGAAAATTTGAATGCTAAAAATTGTTCAAACCATGCTTAAATAATTAATGAATAACTTTTTAGGAAATGAATAAAAGGTAAAAAAATTGCCTCCATTTGGTTGTCAGAATAGGAAAATTTCTAGAGAATACATTGAAAATGGATTGTTCGCCTTTAAAGCTCTTAAAGCATTTTGTGTATTTTTTAATTTCCATTTAAATTTGCCAACCGTGAACACCTTCAATATGTGTGTACGTTATGGATAGATATTTATGTATGTACATATATGCCACATTAATAAAACAAATTTTTGTTTATACATCCCCAAAATTTTCACATTAAAACGTTTATCCAGAGGCTCCTTCTGTCTGTTGGAATTTGAATAGAATTAAGTACATATACACAGATAAACATACATACATATATATATGTATGTAAAACACATACATCACTGTCAGCTTATGTGCGTCAACGGAACGGGCTTTAATTTTGTCTTTAAAATTTCTCACAAATATCAAGGTTTAATGCTCCGACAAGATGTCAAACCTGGCTAATGAAATATTGTTGGCCGACAAAGCCAACAAAACTCCACTTCAATGTTACGCATACCCCACGATGGCTTTGCGCATCTTTTCACTTTCCTATGCCATCAATTTGGAATGGGAATAATTGGAGGAGAATCAGGAACAGTCAATGAGAGAGGATGGCAAATGTGTAGCGTCATACTTATCGATGCTGTCAATGAATTTTGTTTGTGCTGTGAGCCAAGAGCTTGAAGTGAATTTTCTTTTTGGCCACCGCAAATGACAAAAATGAGCCACAACAAAACTGACAACAAATTTCAAATTCAAATTTCTCACAGGCAATTATCCACATCGAGAGGCTGTTTGATGTGGCCTCCTTGCCACACAGCTGTTTTCCAACTGAACCCGGCACCCAAAAAACCAACCATCTCTCGAAAAGGGAAGACGGAAAACATGGCGACGGCATAAATAAATAACAAAGAAAAAATGTATAAAATGTCGGGCAAATGCTTAAAGCCATTATTAATTTATATACTCTCTTTTGAACCAGCGAATCCAAATGATATTTTATGTCTCAAACCCGATTTAGCCAACGATAATCTAACATAAAAACAATGAAGTTTACTCTTTAAGGTCCGATATGAAGTTTTACCAATGTTTATTGAGGTTTTGCAGTAAAATTTTCATTTATTAAATTAAAAATTGAAATGCGTACTAGGGGAAAGTTGATTGGATAGATTTTCATAATGCTATAATTTTTTTGTTGTCAACTTTTATTTAAAGTCAATTTAGGTACCATGTAACTGCTAATGTAATTGCTATAATTCCCACCCTTGTACCCGTTATAGCATTTATTCGATATTACAAGGAGATTCTTTGGATATATTATTATAAACAAAGATTTATTTCCACAGAATTCATACCAAGGATACAAGTCTTTTATTAACTTGTCTTGATTAGAAACTTCGAAGGGTTTAACAATTTAATATAAGTATGGAGTTGTGTAATTATAAGGGAGATCGGATGACTATATCATCGATCGATTGTTGTTAATGGCGATATAGACTAGCTCGAGTTTATTGGACCAAGTAAAACTATTAGTTTCTTGCAGACCTAATAGAAATGTACCTTTGTCTATTACCTTTGTCTGTTGTTTTAGGTTTAGTTCGCAACTAGCTTTAGTTTTAGTCGATTAGTACTGCTATATGTGAAAAATATATGCGACAAAGTTTTAGATTTGAGGTAGACAAATGGGCATGTCTGTATATATGTATGTATATATTACGATGTCAATGTTTACTAAATCACTGAACGAAAGTAGTACTGTAATGAGAGAAGTCCGACAATCAAAAACTGATTCTATTGATATATGAATTTACACCAAGTGGCCTTCTCACACAATGTTTTACATTTTATCGTCTTTTAACCGTGTCCCATGCGTTCTTTAAAAGGTTTTTTGGCTTTGCTGTTGCCATGTTGGTATGGATTTGGCCTTAGTTACCATTAATTAGCAACTTTAAGCAATCCAAAAGTTAGTAAAATCTTTAAACTTTAAAATCTTGTGTGTGTGTGTGTATAGGCACCACATGGCGTATGATTTATGTGGACCGATATTTTGAAAATTTCATTAAAATAAATTGTAATTTATCATGGCTAAATCAAATAAATTACAGGCCAAAAACTTGAACAGAAAACTTTGACCATTAAATGCTGTAAACCAAATGAGGCCAATGACGATTGTTTTCTGTTGATTTTTTGTTTGCTTTTTATTTGCTTGCAATTGATTTTTGGTGTCAGCTGTACGCTCAGACAGACACAATCGAGAGTATGTGTGAGACAGACATAGCGAAAGGGAAAGAGTGAGGGGGAAGGAAAAGATTCTCAGACTCGACAAGTGTTGCTGCGGCTGCGGCTTAAGTTTGTCGACAAATTGAAAACTTTTTCGGTTAACTTGGCTGTGAAAACAGGCAGTAGACAACAGCAAAACCGAGAAGTATATAGAAAGAAATGGCCAATACGAGTATTCACCTCCTCCCGCCACACAGAATTCCACCCACTTCTAAAGTAAAGAGACAAAGAAGCCGCCGAAACCAGAGCTTTGGCTTGCCAACTGCGGTGACTGCCGTCTCTTTTATTCTGCTCTTGTTGTTCTTGTCCTGATTGCATTAACCATCAAACATAAAACCAAACAATAACAAACACAGGACACTCGTTAAATGGAAAGCGTCGACTTCTAAATGCTCTAGGTAACATAAACAAAAAAACCGCGCAGTTTCGTTAACTTAATTATTCATTGATAATTATTTTTGGGTTACAACGATGTTTCTTTCTAGAATCTAATCCATTAATTCAATCTAAATTAAATTAACGTAATTCACTGTAGAATAAATTAAATGATTTACTACTACACACACACACATACATACATACATACAACATAAATATGTACATACATACGTTCATACATACATACATATTTGTTTATGCGAGAAGAAACATTGCAACTCTTAACAGTTTTTTTACAGATTAACAGCAGGTTAACAGTTGCAGTTGTTTTTAACGGAGCAATCGCTGTAGGATCAGCTGATCAGTCGGTTTGTGTATACCTATCAACGATTTATTACACTTAATAACAAACAATATATTTTGAGCCCAGTTAAGTTCCTTTACGGTACCCTAGCTTGCAATAGGGCAACCGCAATAAATAGCGTGCACCCTTCTTTGTCCTGGACTTTTGTAATTTTGTGTTCTCTTTGGTTTTTGCTGCCCGTAAGTTCGCTTAACTATCGGCTAAGAAGGTGTGCATATTTTTCTTTTCTTTTTCTTAAGAGTTTTTTCTTTTTAATATAAATAAATAAGGAGATATACAAGATTTTCAAACTGCATGAAAGTAAAGTTTGCCCACAAGTTTTGAGGAGAAATAACTTTGCATCAATCAATCTGTGCCAAAGGAAACTTCGCCGAGAAATGGAAAGCTGCTTAACAAGCTTCAAAAAAAAAAAAAGCACCGGACAAAGTCCAAAAATGCCCACCACATACATACATACATATGTATGTATGTATGTATTTGTGTATACAAATGTATAAGATGAGAGTGTAGTGTCGCTAGTTAAGAGCCTTCGCCTGACGAGCTGTAGCATCTACTAAGCTTGCCGGAAGGCCATTGATATGGCGACGTATGCACTTGGGCTTGAACATTGTAGTCTTCCTCCAGGTGAACATCGCTGCTGGAGAAGGGTGAGGAACAAGTGATCTGACTATACCGTGGCTGTACTATTCGAATGGCCGCCACTCGCTCCCGCCACGTGTGCCAGAAATGTTGCTTGTAATTGTGGCCACCAAACTCGAAGATCATCGGCTCTTTCACATGCTTATTCTGTTGCATCTGAAGTGCGCTGAGCATCATGAGGCAGCGATCACCCTTGCGATAGAAATTAAACCGTATGCATTCCAGTGGCACCAAACTTACTAGCTCAAGACATTCGATCTCCGGATCCAGGCCACGACCCGTCCAGCATGGCTCGGAACGAGTGTTTCTATCTGTATTCTTATAGAAATTATCGCAACTAGAGATAAGATTTCGGCTAGTCAATGCCATGTGAAACTGACGTAAACCAGTTCCATTGGCATCCACTAGGACAAAGGGGCTCTCCACTAGCACTGGCTCATAGATCGCTTCGAATTCGAAGACCAAAAGTTTTTGCACTCGAAACATGCTGGTGACAACCGAATCCGAATCCCAATGACTTTGGTTATAATTTAATTGAAATGTCAATCAAAGTTTGTTTGTTTGTTCTGCCGCCTGCTTACTTGTTTGTTTGTTTGTTTGTCTAACAGTTTTTCCACCGACGTTGCCCTTCGTCGCAGCCGAGTTATCGAAAACTATCCTAAAAGTCGATTAGATCAGCTCGGAATGCAAATCATTTGCTTCATATCCTGCGAGTCATTTGCCAAGTTGAATTTGAATTTAAATTGCTATTTGCCTGGCAGTCTAGGACTCCAGAGGGAGGATAGATGGATGGATGAAGTGAGTGTGGGTGGTAACTGGGTGAAGTCAGATTGATGGCTAAATGACCCAAGTCCTGGATAAGCATAATGAGGTGGTTAAAAGAAGTAAATGAGGAAACTGCAACAACAGGCCAACAAAATTCTCGTTAAATGGTCAATACCTGGAACAGATGCTGTAAATATATTATAGTACATATACCTTAGGAAAAATAAAATAATTATTATTAAAAGTATTGAAGAATTCTGATCAATTTAAGGTTACATGCAGTTAGAATTTTTATATCCTGTACCCATAGGGTAAAAGAGTATATTAAAGTCGCTCAAATGTATGTAATAGGAAGAGGGAAACATTTCCGACTTCATAAGGTATACATATGTATGTGCATGTAGATATATTCTTGATCACAATCAATAGCCGAGTCGATGGAGACATTGCCATCTGTAAGAACACCGAGATCTCGGAGACTATAAGAGCTAGAGCTACAAAATGTTTTGTAGATCTGTCTAGTGTGTAGCCAGATCGAGTTTATTTCAACGCAATATTATTTTAACGCAATATGACATTATGCGGAAAGAATCATTTAATGAGAATAAACTATAGTTGAAACTTATTTCTTACAACAACTCCCAGAATCGATCTATTTCAAAATATTGCAGTCCATTTTATGTTGCAGTTAGAGATGATAATCATTAGCATACGTTTAACTAGGTATTCATATATGTACATACATACATATATACATTCTTTATAGAGTATAGAAATATCTTTATAGAGTTTTAGCATAATCGGTCTACTATATGCTATAGCTGTCATAGGAACAATCTGACACTCTGAATAAATTTTTAGTACAAAAACCTTTTTTTCAAGCCACGGACATTAAATTTAGATTTGAGTAGTTTTCTATACTTTCTAATGATTCTGCCAAATTATATATAAATCAAAAATACAATATGCAAGGGTACACAAACTTCAGTAGGGACAAAGTTAGTCCATCTTACTAGTTTAAATTATGAACTTAACATACATATGTACATATGTATAATGATATATACATATTGCACATTAAGAAACCGTGGAAGCCATCCTTCAAGTAAGAAAAGGAGATAAATGTATAAATAAGTATTTTTTCATATTATTTTTTTTTCTTTAAAAGGAGAAAATGTATATTTCGGAAATGACAACCTTTTAGAAATGCGTGCCAACTTTAGATCGTTTTGCGAAAAGCCAACAAGCTGAAAGTTTTTAAGAACCTGTCTATCTTATGTCAATTCGATGCAAAGCAAGCAAATTGAACATTTTTCTATATTTTTTTAATATCCGGAGTCGATGCAAATGGGAAAAAGGAGATATTTTCTCTCTTATGAAATTAATTCTTTTCCTGCAATCAATTTTGGCACGCGATTTAAGAATATTATTTTCTTAATTTATATAACATACTTAACTTGTTTCTGAAACTTACAGTGAATACTGTCTTGGACGGATAGCGACCAGCCGATTCTTGTTCGCTCAAGAGAGCTATCTGTTCATAAGAGGAAAATTGTTCCGAAAGATAAATAATGGTATATTAATTTTGGCACGTCCGCAACAAACATAAACAATTCAAAGTATTTTAACAAAATTATTTCACACAGAACGGGGTAAAGAAAAAGATAGAATATAGACGACGGATTTTATACAGAAATATACATATTTTTAGGAGAATCTTGGCGTTCAAAAAATTTTAATTAATTTATCTATTATAGATTTCAAATTTGTGGGTTAAAGTCCAACCAGAAAGCCGAGCTATTTGATTGTCTCAAATACTCTGGCCAATTTCTCATTTGTGGGACTATTTGTGTTGAATTCGGATTCCTGTATAGATATAGAATATTGAACCGATTGTTTCTGATTTTCATGAAACTTGGCAAAATTATTGCAAGAGGTATAAAATTAAAAAATTCTGTTTGGTGTGAATCAATAGATATATTGAAAATACCAAGTTTCGTAAAAGTCCCTTTTAAAACAATCGAGTCTGTAATCGAGATTTATATACATATTTCACCAGATTTATACATTTGAGCTAGATAGGAGAGAAAAGCAGTTTTTGGTAAAGTATTAGAGCTATGGTCGATGAGTACACCTAAATCATTCATTTCGTTTAGACGTTCCAAAGGAGTGTTGTCTAGAAAATACGTTACCAGTCGAGTATAAAAACTCATAACCTTGCACAACATTTAAATTTAATAAATAGTTAAGGGTCATCTTGTAACCAACTGGATGAAACCACATCTCTATCAGATCATCTGCATACATAAGCATTTATAATGAAGCAAGCAAGTCCTCCCTCCCGACATTGAGTATACCCTGTACCAAGTACCAAGTACCAAGTGGTACTTCATAAAGTCAAAAACTATCAAAATCGACATCAATTTACAACAAAATTCTCTTAGCCTGCAGCAACAGCGAACACATGCTATCTCGCTCACTCTTAACAGCTCAACAAAAAGAAGACTAAAAAGGATCTGTTCGTCAGATAATTGCGAATCCAACAAAGTAGTGAGTGTAGGAAACCGATTTCGTTTAACTTGATAAGGAATAGGTCATGGTTAGCCAAAGATCTAAATTCCAATAGGTCAATAGTTGCCGATCTGCAAAAGAATTCAGCAAGGGTACGAAAGTCAAAGACTATCTACATAGACTCTAGAGAGGCTTGAAGAAGGGACGAAATTACTTAGAGTTCAACCCAAATGGTCTGGATTTAAATTTGAAGATTCGACTAGAAAATTTCTTTTGAATTTTGGTAGTACATAACGATTCTTCGAATCTTTAGACATCCAGGAAGGAAATTGTGGACTTACCTCGACACGTGCACCCACAATTCACAAAGGTAAGTCAAAGTCTAGCCGACCCTGACTCTTTGCTGAAAGTGACAGTTGAAAACTATTTGACTATTGTCTTTATTATTAAGCTTAGCATTTTAAGGTATCTTTCACCAAAAATTATAATTTCATATTTTATTAACGAAACCTTGATGTCTATGTTGCAACTGATATCATTGAAATATTTCTTCTTGCTGTACAAAAACTTGGGCGGAGTCGTATTAAGCCATTGTGCTCAACCGGTTGGTTTTCCTTTTGACATTGCTACAACTTCTTTGGCTTTTACATTGGCTTTTTTCATCTTTTTTGCTTTTCGTACTTTTGCTTTCTGTCTTTCCCTCTGGCGGAGCAAACACTTTTAAAATATTCTGATTTATGATAACTTTCTCCGCCCACTTTCTGCAACTCTTGCTACTTTCTGTGTGTCCAGAGCAATTGGCGACAAATTATAAAATAAAACTCTCTTTTAGGGTCTCGCAATACTGTTGCTGTTGCTCCTGCTGCTGCTGCTCACTTTGTCAGCCATTTAATTTGGCGGCAGCCTTTGCTTGCATTGGCTGCAGTTGTTTGTGCACCGAGCATTGAGTAATGAAGGAAGCGAAAGGAGGACGCAAAAGTTCTTTGTCAAGTAGCATCTTCGCAGAGTTTCCAAAGAAATTAATTTCCCAAAAATTACAGAGCAACACAGACAGAACCAACTACCGACGGCAAAGCTAACTTACAACAGAACTTATGTATCTTCCTGTCCTTTGCTAATTTGCTTCGCACATAAAATTACTTACAGTTATTTGCTGGCAGTTGCAGAAAGTGCTAATCTTCAATTGATTAACTGTAAAGAAACCAATTGCCATGTTGTCACAAATCACACAGAAACGTATGTACATATATGTATGTATATATACATATGTACATATGTACATACATACATTCATATGATCTTATACGTGTATATGTATACATGCTCGTACATATACTCGTATGCATAAGATGTTTGTGTGTGTGTCTGGCATTGCTATACGACATTTGGGAAATTAATTAAAATTTCTCACTCGGTATATTTGTGATGTCGCCGACTCGCAATTAATGGACAAGTGAAACAGAAATTGCTGAAGTGGCATTCGAATTTCGGTGTTTTTCTCCTTGTTATAGATTAGTGACTGCCGAGAAGAGCTTTTCGGTTATACGTGATTAAAGCTTGCGAAATTCCAACAGAATGATGTGCCTTTGTATTATAATATTTCAGGAATTGAAGGTTTTAAAATTGATTGACAATTGATTTTTAAGACAACAATAAAAATCTTGTAAATGTTGATTGCAAACTTGAAACTGTATAAACGAGAAAACCGTAAGATGATAGCTGTTCACATTGCATTTCATTTCGATTGAACAATTAATGAACGGTAAATGTCTTTTATGGCTTTAATTCTCTCTTCATGGTTTTGTATCACTTAAATTTGAGTATTATGTCCGAAAATGTAATTGCCTTTGGCTTAAGCATGTCCGCAAAATGCATTTGTGGCTTTATCTTGTGTCAGTCTTCTCTTTGCCTTTCCTACTTCACCTCAATTGCGCTTAAATGTAAAATGAGTGCAGCAATTAGGGAAAAGAATCTACACACACACACACACACATATGTATATATACACATATATAGTCACACGCATACACGAACACTTCGGCACTTAGCAATGCTTGAGTGTTCGTGGTAGACCTGTAAGTGTGTGTGTGTTTTTGAGTTTGACTATGTGAGCTTTATTACCGCTTTGCGCTTTTCATTACAAACATTTCACGTTTTTATTGTTGAATGCGGCACAACATAAAACACAAAAGCATATCCCGCCACTGCTCATATCCCGGCAATGAGTTATTCATACATACATATGTACATATAGTACATAAGTACATAAATAGAAGTCCTACATATGTACTTATGTATACACTTCGCGTCAATAGATTAGCCACACTTGAGGCGAAGACTGATATCGGTTCAATTCCAGCAAAAGCTTAAATATTATATCTTTTTCTTTTCATACTTCGTTTCAATTATAACTGCAGGAGAAGGTAAAAATGGGGGAAATACATTACTGATAAAGTGTCAGCGATATTATTTTATATTAAGTTAATATTATTAACCATTGTATGAGTATTTTAATGTGATGACGATGCTATTCTGATGACGCGGAGTGTATGCACTATATCCACCACTGCATATGTATGTATGTGTGTACGTGTGGTTCCCTTAGATTACCATTCTTTGTTGTTTAGTGGCCTTTGTAATGTTTCCTTTTCCGTTTTCTTTGTGCCATCTTCTTTGCGTCTCTTCCTTTCTGGCCGTATTCCAAAGGGCATAAAAGTTCTTATTACTGACATTGAGTAGATAAATGCATTACATATTAAAGTTTGATTGAACAAGTAACTGTTGCATTCTTTTATTGCCCATTGGTAGTTAGCCAGTGGTGTAATATAATTCACCTTTGACTTTCCACATAGTTGAAACCGACACGGTGGAGCAATAAGCGGCTGAAAGAGTTTTCACTCTTAAAGAGGGGACTTAACTGATGCCTCATGAAATCGCATTTACCTACAATTGCACGTTCGATTGAGGTGGATGAGCAGGACCAAGGACTAAGCCAACTGCTTGTGGAAACGACGTATACGCGACATTCGATGTGCAGATGTTCTATTAAGTGCCAAACAGAAGCTCCACAGGTAGTAATGGTGGGCCAAGGGGAGAGGGGTACCACTTACCTATATGGATACTAAAACACAGTTGCCAGTGTCAGTTTCATTCTTTATTTCGGTTTCGTTTACGTTTTGATTCTTCTTTTTTTTTCGGCAACAGTGAAAACGAGAAGGAAACTATTCACACTTTTTTTTTTATCTTTTATCTGCATCTGCTGACGCCGAATAAACCCCCGCACAAACACACGCATACAAACACACACACCCATACACATAGAGAAATTGAGTTTATACTCAATTTTTGCATTTGGCGCTTATCGCACATCTCATCCTCAAAATGGCAACCGACACATTTGCACAATTGCTTGTAACTGACACGTCAGACATGTCCGTCGACACACATACTTGACAAAGAAACCAAACGTACTGTACTTACATACACACATACATATATAGATACTTATAGTACATACATACATATATACACACATAGTACATACTTTGGAGCTGGAGTTAAAATCTGCCAGACCGACTGACTGACAGGAAAAATGTCTGTATTTTTGTATAAGAGATGACTTACTTGTACCATACCGGAAAATTCTTCCGATTATTGCATTCGGAGATATCGATATTGGGATTGAGAAAACTATTCGCCCTATTGGATTCTGTTTTTGGCAAATACTTACTTACTAGCCATAGTTATATGGGTTTTCAGTTTAATTTTAATTAGTTTATCATTCTTTATTTCGATAATAAAAGTTACATTTTCAATATTTTCAAATTGTTATAAAAACTAGTTCGATATATTTATATAGAAAATATAAATCCGGTCTGCATATATGTAAATGTATACATAGATCAGATGATAAACGAATGTTCATAGATATGGCGGGTAAAGCGACAGTTTGTCTAAGTGTTTAGTTGGGATTTCCAGTTCGATTCGATCTAGAATCACCGTTTTTGGTGGAAATTACATAGGACATGACATCACGTTGCCATCGCTTAGTATCTGCTCTAATATTGGCTGCTCGATTTCTTTTATTTCCTTTACTTTTTACCTGTCAGGTGATGTGGGACCAAGGACTGACAGCAATCTTTGCACTTGAGGCAGATTTATTTTATATGCCGGCACAAACTTTCTAATGCAATTCACGTGTGCACATAAATGCAATTGTGTTTGGATTTGTGTATATGCAAATGTGTGTTAGTGTGTGTAAGGGTGTGGGTGTGAGTGTGGGTTAGTGCGTGTGTATAAATATTTTCGTTATTTTCTTCTCGTTCTAGTCCCTTTATTTCCTTCTATTACTACTACATTATTTTCAGACAACTTGTGCTCAGTGCAGACTTCCATTTTGATATCTACCTGGGCATTCTAATTCGCTCCATATGCTGCACTCCACTCCATTCCATCCCCATCCCCCATCCACCCTTTTTGCTGACTGTTTTCTAGTTTTTCCTTTTCTTGTATATTTTTTCTTTATGAAAATATATGTACATATATTTTATCTACCAAATTGTTGAGGAAATGTACTTTGTCTGTCATGAGCCTGGGCCAGTTTAGCCCGGCTTTTTCAGTTGAATTATAAATGCCCAAACAGAGAACTGGATAAAATTTTTATCCCAGCATAGAGAAAATATTTGTGCGTGTAGAACGGAAAACAATGAAAACCAATTAACAAGAACATTTTTAGGCAAAAGTTTGATTTAGTACTTAAGTTGACCAGAATGGTATATATACATATATATATGTCACTTGAATTGCGGTTCGTAAATATTGGAATACATATTTGATTTGTAATACATAGCCGCAATTTATAGTCTCAATAATAGAAGGATGGGGCAAAAAGTTTTATTACTTACAGTTTAGTAACTTTAAACGCAACACCTGTCGTGTTATATACCTGCCATATGTTAAGTTACAGCTCTAAAAGTTTGACGTTAAGCTCACAACCTTCAGAAACTTTGTATATATATATATATTTATACTTATGTATATATATACATATATATATATATATATATATTACAGAAACTCCCACGAATAGTTTGAGCGGTTTTTTACTGCGTCGTATCCGGAATAATACAAGGTCAAACCACCTCAAGTCTGCGACCAACAGAACCGCACAAGAGTATTCGATCTGAACCATAGAGAAAAACTCTAGAAGGATGGGCCGTACCGAAGTTCGTATACTCTTGCAAACTGTCTTTTTGACTTATAAATAATTTGGCAAAATCATTTGGAAGTATATAAAACTCATCAAAAGAAAAAAAAATTTCATACAAATATTTGTTTGGTCCGATTGTTCCTATGGCAGCGATATATGTATAGTCGACCGAATTTACTGAAACTCTATAGTTTTATTTCTATTTATACCAAATTTTCGAATACCAAATTTCTAAAGCTATATTTTTGACTGATTGTTCCTATAGGAGCTATATGATATAGTCAACCGATTTTGATAAAACTTGGTAGATGTGTTGAGGATTATATAAAACTCGCAAACACCAAATTTAATGACATTCGATTGAAAAACAACAGAGTTATTGATGTTAAACCCTTTTCTTGACCGATGGTTCCTATGGGAGTTATATAATATAGTCATCCGATCAGGATGATTCCGAGATATACAATGCTTGCAGCAAAAAGAAGCTACAAGGGTCTCAGAGGAGATTGAGTTGATCCAGACGGATCCAGACGGATGGTCGGACGGGCGGACAGACGGACTCAGCTCATCATGCTGATCAAGAATATATATATTTATACAGTCGGAGATGCTTCCTTCTATGACCAAAATTAAGATACCCTTTTTGCGAGGGTGTAAAAATCAAAGTTTGAGTGTGTCATCAGGATAATATTTTAATAATATTTTATTTTAATATTTTAAAACTTTAGGAAATATTTTATTATTACATTTCCTTTTGCATAGTATTGTTCTACGTGTTCTTACTTGTTTCCACATGTAATTCTAATTCTTCTATGTCAAGTAATATTTTGTATATATTTTGGGTGTTCACTGGGTCGGGTATCGTGGCATAATGGCAAAAGTTTCCATGTCAACAGTTCTGCAAGGCAACAAGTTTTCACTATCAACTCACTTTGACTCGCTTTTGACAAGGTTTATGATTTATTATGTTGGATATTACTATTTATTTACTTATTTATTTTTTTGTGGTACCTGGACCTGACCCGTTACCACTAGTTTTTCCCAAGGTTTTGATAACCATCTCAAATGTGCATATGTACTTATATAAGTCGCTTTAGGGTCAAGTGAAATATTTGTCTCTGCCTACTAATTTAATTCCTTTTTTGTTTTCTTTTAAGTAATGGGTTTCAAACGGAACATAGACCTTCAAATCTCCGATGAAATCAAATGAACAGCCTTTGAGTATATTTTCCTCCTCTTGCCGAGAAGAGAAGTAACTTTTGATAAACGAATAATTTCATTCCAAATTAAATGGTTTAATATTTTTAATTTAATATCTATGTTTCGACATATTTATCCAATTTTAAAGGACGATATAAATTTTTTTAAATAAATATTTATCAAATCGTTTTGAAAATCAAATAGCAGCCATTTAAAACTAGTGTGCATTTTCAGCATTTTGTTTGTTGTTGTTTTATTTATATCAGAAATAACATCATTATTGTCCCTAATAAAAAGAGTGAGTGGGGGGTGAAGAGTGGGGGAAAAAAGAGGAAACAAAGATGCTATTTAGTTCCTGCTGTGAGGCACCAGCTGCTGTTAATAAGGTGTTGAACAATTTAATTTTATTGTATTGTACCCCAACACACACACTGCCTCGTTCACACATGCACGCCTACACACACTCACACTCACACACTCACACATACTGTTGTCTTTAGCTTACTTTAATTTTAATTGGCTCCACGCCCAAAAAGCACGTGAGTCAACAGCAATGTCCTTGCGAACAACATGTAACTCCATTACATTAAAGAAGTCCTTCTCCCCTTGTTTTAACCACTCTCTTTTGTGTGATTGTGTGTGTGTACGTGTGTGTGTGTAGGCTCCTTTATTGTTTTCCACATAAATTCGGTGGGCTTCTTTTTTTATACCCTTGCAAAAAGGACGATCTAAAGTGTTCAGCTCCACTTACATATTGGGAACAATGAGTCCTCCGCCTTGTAGACTATATCTATCCATGATCCAGATGGCAAGCTGAATTAATCTATCCATGTCCATGTAAATTCAACGAATTGCAATCTTGCATACGTTAAGGAAGGCATTAGCCTTCCTTCATCAAAACGGAGTTCATATGTTGAATCCTTTCCAATATCAAGGTTTTTATCAAAATCGGTTAAAAAATAATTTCTGGCCAGTTTTGTACAGCTTCAAAGGACAATCTGTACAGAGTATGAAAACTTCGGCCAGATGGAACTTTTTTTTTGTCTGCATAAAAGTCGTTAACATGTATTTTTTTTATTTAATGCCATTTTGATGTGGCGCAAAGAAATTGCCATTGGCATTTATTGGCATAATTAAGTGATGAAAAATGTTTGAAATCCAGTCCAGGAATCGGATTCAGCATTTCACCAGTCACCAATCGACATGAGCCACATTATCCATTATAGAGTTTTACAATTGGCCCGGGCTAGCCGAAAAGCAATTTGTACCTACATTATTATTTTCTTCTTTTTTTTTGTGTATTTTCCTTTGTTTAGCAAAACGACCCGAAGGATGCCTGGATATGGGAGGGAAGAATTGAAGCACTTTGCTTTGAAATTTATGATCCAATTCAAGATGAAGTTTCTTTATTTTTGTTTTGTTTGGCTTGACTTTTCGAATCCACCTACCGCCCTGGAAACCACCATCCTATTCCTACCATCCAGACTGTCTGCAACAGGCGTTTAATTAAATGTTCTCAGCAGCTCATAAGGATGCCAATGGAGTTGCCCGAATTGATGCCTCCGGGGTTAACTACTTTAAAATAATGAAATTTCAAACTGTTCGTCTGCCATTACACATTAAAGTATTTAATTGGCTTTCCTCCATAAACATGAGAGCTTTAAAACTTTTGACCAGTTGCATCTAACTTGAATGAATTAAAAAACTTATTTTTACGATAAGCATAGAAAATATTTGCAGAATAATTGAACAACTTTGAATCAAGTTGCCAAATAGTAACAAAAAAGTTTTTAAATTTCAGTTAATTTATGACTTTTTTTGTTGGCGATATGATGACAACTCTTTTTATTACAAATTGTAGAACTTGTATTTTAACATTTTTCATAGCCTTTTCTTTTGGCTTAAATCTTATTCTGCAGCATTATGTTTTTCACTATGTTATTCACATTGTAAATTTTTAATTGGGGGGTGTAGTAATCGGAACAATTGTTTATTTACAAAGGAGAGACAGAACAGAATCTTCTTATGAAATTGAACTTTAAATAGAAGGATTATTATTATTATTATTTTCTTGGCAATAATATTTAACGCGATGCTTAGGATACAGATCGTTCCCAAGCAGTGGAAAATGGCAGCAATCTTAATGATTCATAAACCGGGAAAACCAGAAGACGATCCTGAGTCGTACCGTCCGATAAGTCTCCTGCCTTCCTTATCTAAGGTATGGGAGAGACTTATTGTCAATCGACTAAGCGTTCATATTAACGAATGTCAAATCTTGCCGGACCACCAGTTCGGCTTTAGGAAGGGACATGGTGCAGTAGAGCAAGTTCACAGACTTTCGAAACAAATCCTACAGGCGTTTGATGACAAGGAATACTGCAATGCAATCTTCATTGATATTCAGCAGGCATTCGATAGAGTCTGGCACGCTGGGCTGCTGAGCAAAATTAAAAGTCTTTTCCCGGCACCGTACTTTGGTGTTCTACGATCATACTTGGATGGGCGTCAATTTATGGTTAAAGTTAGGGGCACCTTTTCGGCTGCTTACCAGATGAGAGCTGGAGTTCCGCAAGGTAGCGTCCTAGGGCCGCTGCTATACTCTATATATACTGCCGATATGCCATGCCCCAGTGAGCACCATATGGAAGCTCCAAGTAAGGCTCTCCTGGCCACGTACGCAGACGATGTCGCTGTGCTGTATAGCTCTAAGTGCCGCTACCAGGCAGCGGATGGAATTCAAGGGTATTTAGATGCTTTTTCAGCTTGGTGCAAGAGGTGGAACTTGAAGGTTAACCCTCAAAAAAGTACAAATCCTTGCTTCACTCTGAAGACTACCTTTAGCGGCACACCAGCTATTCAATTGGAAGGCGTAACGTTGGAGCAACCGATGAAAGCGAAATACCTAGGGATTACACTTGATAAGCGACTAACCTTTGGACCTCACTTAACAGCTACGGCTGGAAAGTGCCGACTAAGAATGCAACAGTTACGCTGGCTGATGAATAGGAAAAGCACCATGACATTGAGGGCAAAAAGAGCTGTCTATGTTCACTGCATAGCGCCGATCTGGCTCTATGGCGTACAAATTTGGGGTATCGCAGCAAAATCGACATATAAGCGTATACAGGTCCTCCAGAACCGTGTCATGCGGCAAATAACGGATTGTCCCTGGTATGTGCGTGGTTCCACCCTTCATCGGGATCTAAACCTTCACACAGTGGAGGAACAGATTGGAAGGCACACAAGCAGGTACAGAGACAGACTTGCTAGGCACAGAAATATGCTAGCAAGAAGCTTACTCCCGGCCAGGCCTTTACAACGTCTGAAACGAATAGGGTTCGCCAAAACACTTGGGCAACCATGAATTCTCTTACATGAGTCCTAATGTAACATGAGCATTAGGTTTGGTCCCCAGAAATCCTTGCGTCTGTTAAGATACCCTATTGTATGGTATGGTTCCTACGCTAATAAAAAATATATACAAAAAAAAAAAAAAAAAAAATTTACAAAGGAGAGACAGAACAGAATCTTCTTATGAAATTGAACTTTAAATAGAAGGACCTTCTACAAAAATTCTTTTCTCTACCAAAAAATCACACTAATAAGTTTGCCTTTCGTTTACACATTCGAAATAGAGTTTTAGCACAACGCAGCAATTATTATTTTCTTAAGTATTATTTCTTAAGTTATCTCTGAACGATTTAACTTCAACATAGGAACGAAACAAAAATCTACACCGTGGAACAACTAAAAATGGAACAGTCAATTGAAATGTTATTGATCCTGCCGATGGACTACTCTTGTGGCATCGGATAATTGTGTTTACATAATGCGTAACAATGTTTACCCTTTGTTGAGGATTCTTTGAAATTTTTTATTAACGATAGCTTTTAACTTTTTTGTAATTGTCTGTGGTCAGACATGGGAATTAATTTTTACGTGGATGTGCGATGAACCTGTATGTTTGAATTGCATTTCAATAAACAGTGTTCCAGAAAATGGAGCAGACAATGCGATGAAGGACTCCTGTTGTTGGTTATTGGTTGGGTCATTAAGTGCAGTGGACGGGGATGTGATGAAGGGCGACGGATATGGGTACGTGGAGTGGTAGGGGAAAAAGTCAATAAAAATAAAAAGCTATTTTGGAGCCACTTGTCAAGCGACAATTTTATGTAATTTAATGGGCACAGATTCCGATTCCGATTCCGTCAGCATTTCCGTTGCTGCTCCTGGCATTTTCCTGCTGTCTGAAAGTTTAATTAATGCCGTATGCCTTTGTGTCACGTGCATGAGAAAACTTTTGCAAATAACTCCCATTGTCAGACAGGACTGAAATCGATGTTGTATATAAAATCTATATGTTAAATGTGTCTCTGTGTGTGTGGAGGCGAGTGTAATGATTGGAAATTCAATTTTCAAACAATTTAAAAACTTACGTGTCTTTAAATTAATTTCAAATGCTCCTTCTTGTTACTGGTTTCAAATTCAATACACGCACACAAACACATAGCAGGATACACAAACACATCCTGGCAGTTCTTTATACAGTTGATAACACTTTTGCGCCTGCTTTTCCATCTGCCTGACATCCCTTTAAAAAAGACGACTTTGTAGACATGTTTTGAAGTCGCCCACAAACAGATACCCTGTAACATCGTTTCAGCATATTTTTAGACCCATTAAAATTACAAAAATTACCATTGCATATATGTCCAAATATATGTAAAAAATATGTATAAGTATACGTATGTTACAATAAAACGAACCAAAACTATATTTCGATAATTTCTTTTAGGAACTTTTTGTTGCATTCAAATTGAAAAGTTATTTGTGATCGGAACTGTGATGGATAATTTCCTAAATTGACGCCTGCTGCGCTCCAAACTATATTGATCAATTTGACTTTAAGTACTTACTGTCCTGTTTAGTGGACTCCAATCTTGTGCGGATGCCGAGGGTATGAAAACAAACTGTCAGCTTGGCTGGAGAATTTTAATTTGAAACACAAACAACGACAGCAGCGCCACATCCGATCCGATGAGGCCTGAACACTGAGACGCAACATCATCAACAGCAACTGCCGTAAAACATTTAAATTAACGTCTCCTTCAAAACAGTTACATTGTCTGAATACGAGTGTGAGTGTATACAAGTGTGTGTGCGTGTCTGTATGAGTTGAAAAGGCATTTGTGGAATGGCAACATAAATGGCCAAAAAAGGGTCACACACAGGCATGTCCATAAAGATAAAAACCATAACGTGCTCATAAAGGCGCCAACAATTTTCAAACAAAATTTGTATGTGTGAGATCTAATAACAGAATGTGAAAGGTATATAGTACATACATATAAATATATAGATATGTACATACATATATACATACATATATGTGTGTGTATGTATATGCACTCACATATATTGATAAGCCAGTAAAAATGTCATTAAATTTGTCTCCGATGTTTGGCCTTTGTCTAAGATTTTAATGAACACATTTTGCTCCTTGTGTTTTCCCATTTTCCATTCCCCAACACAAAAGATAAGAGAGAAAAGTGTTTCTTTTGGTACATTCATTCGTTTGACTTGTTTTTCATTTAATTTTCATAACATTTTTCATACATTTAATGTATTTTCCACTCAATAACTGGAATATTTAACTACATTTTTTATTTGTATAATAATATATATAGGCAAACAAAACAGTTTTTGGGCAATTGTTAGTTAGTTTTATGTTTTTTTTTTTTTGTTTGGTTTTTTGATTGCATTTACTTAATTATTGAGCTAATTGCTCATTAACCGAAACATCAATTATAACTAAATTAATTTTTATTTTGGTTTTTTTTTTGGCAGAGATATGTTTATTTTACATTTTAACTATTTTTGACAAAAATTAAAGTCTATATGTAGTATGTGTTGGGTGTTTATATGGTTACATGTACAATATATATACAGATATTGGCTGAATGAGGGGCGGCACTTTAAATGACTATAAATTAATTGCGCACAAAATGCATTTTGTTGCTTTTTACTGCTGATGCTTCAAATGATTTTGTGCCGTTTTCAATTAGTAAGCAATTTAGTTTCAATTATGTTAAATGCCTATATGCATACATATGTATACATATACATACATATATATATACAGACAAATGCATATATACATTTACATAAACCTACAGATATACCATAAAAATTCAATTTTCAGCTAAAACACATGATTTTCAACAAAATGGCTTCGTTTGTTTGTTTGCTCGTATCTGTGTGTCTGCTGTGCATATGTATGTATGTATGTGTGTATGCATGTTTCTGTGTGTTGTTAGCAAAATATTCACAACATTTTAAGGGGCTCATTAGAGTTGCAAATCATTTTGCTTAGCAATGCAAATACTTTAACCATTCAGCAATACTTTCTCTCCACTGTCACTGAAAACAGGCGTTTTAGACTGATTTAAAAATTAATATATATATATATATATATATGAATATACTCACTGTATATAGGATTAATCTAGATATCTATTAGCACAATAATAACAAATATCTATTAGCTAATTAATAGTATTTTTAACTATGCAAATATTTATATTCTCATAAAGTCTTTAGTAATTTTAAACTCTTGGCAAAACATACATGACTAGTACTTGGATAATATCAATCCCGAATCCAAAAGCGAGCACACAAATCGGTTTAAAATCGATAGGAAAACCAAAATTTAGTTAGCCTTGGAACTAGTTCAATCACCTTTTATCACTACTGTGGCACTTAGCACTTAAACATTTTCTGTGGATTGTTGTGGATTGTGTTTGTTGTTAATAACAAATATTATTCTACTCGAATGCTGGTTTATTCAATATTTATTTTTTCTTTCGTTTTTGAAAATTGTTAAGCGATCAATATGAAAGAAAAAATTTAAACTATTAGGTACGGGATTGTAAATATTTTTGGTTAGGGGTAAATAGTACATATATCAATGTGGAAAATATTTATAAAACTTTTAAATTAGTTTTGAGGAATCGAAATTATTTTTCACATCTAGAACTCAAATTCTTTATTACGATGTAAACCGATTTGGCAGCCCGATTGATATCCAAATATATATCTTTTTCTATACAGAAACCTCCTTGGTATATTTCGATCGATCGTTTAGATCAAGCACCAATTTATCTGGACGCTTCGGGCGTGTGGTTCCACCACTTCCATTTGTCTTGTCCGTTTGGCTAGTAGAGTTATTCGATGCATTAGACACATTGCCCAGTGAGGGAGCGGCAATGGGCTGCTGCTCATCTTCTGGGGCTTCAGCCGGCTCTCGGTGACTTTCAACGGCGGCAGTGGTGCTGGTGATCGTAGTGGAGAACAAGGCAATGTCATCTGTGGAATGCGCTGTCATTTTGCCCACAGCTATCGCCGATGCACTGCGGTCTAGCAGCTCACTGCTCCGAGCCTGACTAGGAAGACTCGGTGCCGGAACCTCCTCGCCGCTGCGTCTCCGTCCACTAAGCTTATACTTACTCCTACAATTATCACAAATTTGATACGAAATGCTGACCTCGGCCTCGAGAAGATTGCGTGGTCCGCGCTTGCAGCTTGTCGGTGGCGTGTTAGTCGCCGCCGAACGTTGAGCAGGACGACGACGTTGCGTTTGATCCAGATCCTCCGACTGGGAGCACATGCAGTCCAGCTTGATGTTTGCAAAGCTAAGGCTTCCTTCCGGCTGAGGTGACCCTAATTGCTCGCAGGCGCTCCGTGGTGGGCAGCAAAAGTAGTGCTCTTTGGACGCATCCAGACAACGGCTGCAAATGATGTGGCCATCTGCAGTCCGTCGCAGCAGCTGTTCCCGGAAGTCATCGCCACTTAGTTCAGTATTCACCGCCCGCTCCTCGTACGCAGTCGATGGCGGAGTGGAGGAAGGTGGCGTCTCTAGCACCATGGTCGGTATGCTGGTCCGTGTACCCCCAGCACCATTTCCACTTGCGCCTCCGCCCCGGCCATTGGCATTATTGTTCTGATGCTGATGCAATTGCAGCTGCTGTTGATTATATTTTTGCATCTCTGCATTGAGCGCCAGCAAGGGCAGAGCTCTTTGCTGCTGCGAGGAGGCATGAGTGGCCGCAGCGGCCACCACCATCATGCCTCCGGGTGTTTTCAGACCGTCCAGTAGACTGGATATTGTCATCACAGCCACTCCCTTGGGTGGTGCCATCTCTTGTATGCGCTGCAGTTGCATGCTCAGCTGGCGAATTTCCTCCAGCGCCTCCTGGTCCGACAGTTTGTTCTCTGAAAGCAAAAAAAAAAAGAAGGAAGTGCACGAGAAGGCCCTATCAATTACCGTTGAACAAAAAAAGGGAAAATATTGCGTAAAGCAGCGTTTTCACGCCGCTGAAACTTTTCTCTGGGCAAATTCGCCTCCACGCCCAAAAGTTTTGCACTAAAAAAGTTGCCCATTCCCATTCCCCATTCATCCCCCACTTCATTTAAATGCGTAATGCCGTAGCTGATGTGACTGCCAAACCCAAAAAGGAAATGGAAAGAAAGGGACGTAAAAGAGAAGGCTCACTGGCGTTTTGTGGCTATTGGTTTGCCTCTGTTAGTACTGCTTTTTATAAATGTTTTTCTGTTGTTGTTTTCAGTTCGAGTTTCAGTTTTTTCTGCGCCAAGACATGTGCTCCGCATGATAAATGACTGTTCAATTCAAGTGAAAGCCTGTCAGTGTGATTTAAGTGATGTCCATTCAATGCTGCGACTTTTCAATAGAAAAGTATTCTATATGTACTAATACTTAAAATCATCCAAAAGACTCTCACTCGGAATCCAACCGAAGTGTTCAGACTCTTTCTCAAATGGTGGAAACTAGCAGGTTAATAAAAAGGACTCTCTGTGCTTTGAAACTAAGAATTAATAAACTCATAAGAATATACAAATAAATTCTTGTCTGATTGAATGCATTTTATATACCTTAGTACTCTACATAAAGTCGAATTTATTTAATATCCTTTCTCTAAGCAAGCTCTAATGATTATATTGTAATAGTTCAGAAGACAGATAGACAGAGCCCCATTTATATATAACGGAAGATTGAAATGCTTACTAACACTAGCATTAACAGATTGTTAGCTTTAATGTTAACTTCTAATGTAAACGAAGAGGTAAATTTTAACAGCAGGATTCGTCGGAATTAATTTCCTGTAAAAACAGCGATCCTCTGTTATTCGAGATAGCTTAGACCGGAAGGATCGCATTAGATAAGTTAAACTATTTTAAGCCATAAGAGCGATTGGTTCACGGATGTAGTTATTTAATATCTCTGTGATGCTATTTATTTAGAATAAGTGTTTCTTTATTTATTTAAACTCAGAAAATAAAGTAAGCATTCGAAAACTTTATTTGGTTTAGAATTTAGATTTATTTCTGGAAAATTAAGAGTACGGAAATAAAGTCGAAAATGGGCACAATTTAATTTATTATGTGTGAGAGTGGGTGTGGGTGAGGTTATAGAGAGTGACTCCAGCACAGTTTCTATTTTTTTGCAAAAATATTTAAAATTCGCCACACAAATGGAATCTGCAGAAGTCTGCTCTTGCTGCTGCTTTGTGATTGTTCAATTTAAATATGCAAATTGAAGGCCGCTTAAAAATGCGAATAGGGCAAAAAAAAAAAAGAGAATAAAAAAATGATAGAATGAAGAAAAAAAAATGTAGATGTAAATTTAACGCACAATTTACGGCAGCCACAAAAATGCGTGACGTCTAGAAATACGATGAGTAATAAAAAAATTAAATAAAAACCGTGGAGAGGCAAACAAAAACCCAAAACGGAAGCACCTACATATAAAGTCCCTATATATATATATATATATAGGGTATATAGGGACGGTTATAAAACATTAAAACATAAAGCTGCCGAGCGTTCGGTGATAAACTGAAGTGGAAATAGGAGCAGCAAATTAAAAAGCCCCCCGATAAGAGTAGACCATGTATCTATGTATGTGAGAGTGTGTGTGCATGTGGGAGGAAGTCTCTACGAAGATGAATTACTGCCTTAGTACTTATCTAATGTTAATGGTTTTGAATCTCCTGAACAAATTTTCAAATAGTTCTCTTTACGCCCAATGCCATTTTGGATGTGATAAACAAATATGGCGTCGTCGGCGGCATTAGGGCGGAAGTTTACGCTTTGTAACGGTTTCCTTCCTTCCTTCACAAATATAGACATACACCCACACATACGCACACACACACATCCTTGTACACGCTCGGGTTAACCGCAGACCCCGACGGAAATTGTAAAAGCATGTTTTTTGTTTTCTTTTTCTTTGTTTTTTTTGGAAGGGAACATACATAAATCAACGACTGAAGTTGACATTGGCCGGGAATGAGGGAGAAGGCGGTACGGGGTCGTTGGTGCGTCTAGACGACGACACCGGCGATAAACGGCAACTGACGCCACTTGCTATGCTCATTTTTAAAGACAGACTGACAAAGCTGAGCCAAAAGAGAACTTAATCAGTTCGAGTCGAGTTCCAGATTGTGCTCCGGCCACCGGGCTCCGGGTAGTGCGGTCTGCATAAATTTTTCCCCAAAATTCTGGTCATCATTTGTCAAAAATTGTGAATGTATGTACATGCCCATGTCCAAGTCCGAGTCCATGTCGTTTGTCATAAATCGTCGATATGCCGCTTCACCATTAGGACTAACGACACAATTAGATGGACCCAATAATGTTGATGATGATGATTGGCTTACCTGCAGATGTGGTACCAGCCACTGGGGCTGTGGAAGTTGTCACTGAACTGGGATTCGCAAAAGTGCGCACTTGGGGTCGAAAATTGAATTTTGCCCCCGATGCCTTGGCTCCCAGTCCGATATTCTCCTGATGCGACTTGCCGCTCCGTAAAACAATGTAGACCTACCAAGGCAGGGATAGAAGGCAAACAGATTGGTGAGATGTGGCAGGGGGAAACATGGATGAGTTACTGGTTACCTTGCTGCCAAAGATAAGAGCCAAGAGCAGGGTCACTGTCAGCTGTGTGTGGCAAAAGAATATGATGTACAACAGATCCGGATTGGCTGGAGATTGCAAAAAGAGCCTGAAAGGTTTAAGAGATAAATAAATGAATCAAATGGATAATGCTTGAATGTGAAGCAACTCTTGAATTTTGTATTTCCCACTTACATGGACACATTTAGGAAGCAAGTGAGCAAGAACTCATTGTAGATCGCCATCGAAATGAAGCGGCTTTCGTTGAATTCGGATGGTGCCTTTCGTACCATGATGCAGAGTCGAACGCCCCAAGCCAGAAACAATACCTCCACTGGCAAAGCAGCAGCAAGGACACGTAAGGAAAAGAGAGACACAGACAGAGAAAGGGGGGAAATGGATGTAGAAACATGCTGGAAAGTTTTGTGCATTTGCATGGCTTTTAAGCTTTTCCATTCAACCTTAATTAGCCAAACTAATTATATGGCCAGGCAAGTAGCATTATAATTACATTCCCATTATCATTATGTCTATTAGCTGGCCCCAACTGCAGGTGAATAAACAACACAACTTTCTCTGACTTACACTATTTTTGGGTGCAAAATAAATCTGATGGCAGGTAAATGTGCAGCAGCAGTAAAATGCAATTAAAAATCTGTAATACCCGCTACGTGTCCTTCCATGAGTTCACTTTGCCGACTCCAAATGAAGTTATTTAGCATCTGGATGCTGTCAAAGTGCGTGCCTTCTAGGGCAGTCAGCGAATCAGTGATAATTGTTTCGACTCCACTATATATGTACATATAAAATATATTTGTATAGATATATGGAATGCTCCCACTACTTGAAAACTTTTCCCAACTTGTCTATGTAAAGTTTTTTAATTAAGCAACATCTACCATCTATCCACCTACATATCCTTGACACTCTACCCAGGATCAGATTTTCTTGTTCACACACACGAGACACGCAGTTTAAGTCGTATATGAATGTGACATAAGGATGGACAACCAACATAAGAGAAGGCCAAAACACGACAGATGCCAAGTCGTCTTCAACTCAAATCCAATCTCAAATCAGCTCGCCTGCTGCGAGTTGTCTCTCTACAGTAGCCACAGTGGAAAAAACAAACATAACGCAGAGATATGAAGTTAAATATCATCTACTTAAAATTAAAGTTTCTTTAATGAACAATAAGACTTAAATTTCAACAATATAGCAAGTCCAGACAGCAATAATATATTTGTTAACACTTATATGGATATTTGTATATCAACTATTTTTATATGCTGCAACGAACAAAATATTCACTACAATTACTTTACATATGTATATGTATGTACATTCAATCTAATTACACTTAACTATTTTACAAAATCAAAAGTAATTCCAAGTAATTCAAACAAAACTGGTTCATCACTGGTTCAATACTGGTTCATACTTGGTTCTGAATTAAAGGCTATTCCCCAAAGCTTAAATATGATGTAAATATTTTTTGTTATTAAACTTGCTTCTTGCAGAAACCGCAATATGAACAAATAGAATTAATTCGATTTACTTGCCATTAGGATTTACACAAACTTATATTATTTTTATTGATATTTCTTTAATTGTTTCTTTCTTAAAGTTTTATTCCACTGTAGGGGAAAGGATTTAAGCTGTCGGTTCTGGCAAACTATTGTTGTCATGGCAACCGTTTTATTCAGCTGCATTCTTGGTTTTTATCGCTATTTCTGCTCTTGCAATTCATATTTTACAAAAGCAACCTACAGTGCGTATGAGTAACATGGCTCACTGTGTTATTGCCGCCTGCTGCTATTTCTTTTATGTTGGCCTTTGAGTGGCTTTGGGACCAATCAACTGTGACTTTATGCTTGGTCTATTGAATTATTTGGCCCCACTCTTATTCATTCTCCCTCTCTCTCTCTCTCTCTCTCTCTCTCTCCATAGTCTATCTCACTCATACTTACTTGATGTGAATGTATAGTCCCACCAATCTGTTTTGCATAGAAACGCTTTGAGGTCATCGGCGGTGCGTCCAACAACAACATCCGGCGGCGATACTAAAGTCCGTACTAGAAGGCAAGTGCCAATGGCTCCACATATGATGCCCAGCCGCTTGAGCAAAGCCGCATCAGTGATTTTAACGGCTTTGGCCGAGCGAACCCGAAAAATCACCGATATACTGTGACAGAGATTGAACCGTATCATATGCGAGTAAATATTAAACTTTTACTGTTTCAGTGTTTTAGTGTTGGAGAATGTCTAAAGTGGGCAGATACTTACCGCCATGTCTTTAGCATTAAAGCACCGTAGGTTAGTGAGAAACCAATCTCACGCAACCAAATGCGGGCTGTGCAGGTATAAAGATTCGGATTCGGATACATTACAATATTCTGGAAATATTTAAAAAGAAAGTGTTTATTAATAAGCAATGGAGCGTTTAGTCGGCGCCCTGCAAATGTCAACAATCTTGACATGAATATTTAACCAGAATCTGTTGTTTGTCTTTCATAAATCAAGGCCATACACAAATGAGAAAGAAACGGATGGGGATTCCACTTTATCACTTGACATTAAAAAATCATAAAGCACACTGACTGGGCACAAAATGACAAAAATGGCAAAAAATGTATCCACAGTTTTTTCTCTGACTTCATTTTCCATCCCATCCTTCCCCATATCCCATTCATCCCATCCTATCTATTCATTCTGTTTTGTCGATTGAGGCTTGAGATACTCTCTTGACTCCACACACACTGAGATACTGTATGAATATACATACATATCGCATAAATCTTCTATCCAATGTCCAATGAACTCTCGTTTAAAGTTGTTTATTTTGGCCAGTATACCATTAGTTTTCGTCACGAGTCATAAATCAATCAAATTAAATTGTGTAGAAATTGATTGGAATTGGCAAATGGCAAATGTCATTGCCATTGAAGCGTATTTGAAAGGCACAGATTCATTCTTTGTTTGTATGTGTATATCGATGTGTGTGTGTGTATGTGTGGGTGTGGGTGTGCTAGGTGTATTTCTTTTTTGAATTTGAATATGGTAATTTGTCGAAAGAAGGCCGACTAAGACCGATAATATGCAAAGAATAATTCCGTTTTATGTATTTAGGCTGCGTGTTTTCATTGAGTTATGACAACGTGATAGAATTTTCAATTGAAAATACCTAAATGTCCCATCAAATTTACGTTCATCAATTGATGAAATCAATGAATTTCGTTTAACGATACTCTTAATAGAATTTGCAGCAATATTAATTTATATTTAATGCTTTGTTTAATACTTTAATCTGAAGAAATCTAATTTTGACCTTGCCGAAGATTGAATACCCTTGCAATTTTAGACTATTTTGTTACTTTCTCCGAAGTAAATGTAAAATTCTACAAAATTAAAACCCAAAATTGTGTTACAAAGATCAGACCAATTTTATTATACCCTCAGCGGGGGTATCAAAATGGTCGCAGAATAAACCATGGATTGAAATAGATTTTAAGTCGATAGGATTACGAGTAAAAAGGACGAGTACTATAAGGATAATAATAAGGATAGAAATATAACGAATTTTGGTTTTCCCCCAAGTGATGATAACGAGGATATAAAAAATAATCAGTTAACTAAATTTGCAATAGAAAAACCATTGACTTGAGCGCCGTCTCGTACGAGTGATATCTTTAACTTTAATGCCAATTTTGTTAAAATTGTTGCAGTTAAATCTTTAATTTTCAATATTTTAAGGAATCGCTTAGCGTTTTCATTGACTTACCGTGCAGTATATAAAGAATGCACCCAAGGCGATGACCCGTAACAGTGCCGGACTAGCTGCTCGGACAACCTGCAAAAAAGAAAGAATCGAGTCAATAAAAATACATTAAAAAAAACACACACACACACACACAGAAAGTTTAACATGTAGGTAAGATTTATATACGAGTTTCGTTACTTGGCCAAGCGCAACAAAAAGTTTTCTTTAACTTGAAATGAAATTCAAATTGAAATTGCTTCATTCACACAATTTCCCAGCATCTGGGCTGGCATCAGAAGCAGGGAACCAGAAAAATAAGTTTGAAACGCAGTCGCACTTGGCATGGGATGTCAGGCAGCATGTTTAACGCCATTTAATTAGTTTGTACCACACACACATAGAGATAGAAAAAAAGAAATGGATAGAGGGGTAAAGAGGGGGAAACTGGATGGCATTCGACGTAGACACAAATGCGACAGAATCGCATTAGGAACGAAAACAGTTTAGTGGTAGTTGGCCGGGTAGACTGTGGTACGAGAGGACAAAACACGAATGTCAGACAACGACAAGGGAATGGAATAATTCAGGGTCCTTTCTCATACATACGTACATACATATATGTACATACATATATATATATATATATATGTATTATAAGTATGTATGGTGGAAGGCTAAAGCGGACTCGACGACAAAGTTCAAAATGGTTTAAAACTATACGCCAGAGACACTGACTCTGTGACTCTGACATTCCCTCTCTCTCACACACACTCTCTCTCCCTCTCTCTCTCTCTCTGGTTTAATGAACGCCAACACATGGATGTACACACACACACACACACACGCACACAAAAGGCGCACATAGATAGAGTGTCTATTGGAATGCATTGGGCGGAAGTCGGTTAAAGTTTGGGTGAATGTTTGCACTTCCGTTTAAACGCGACAATCCCCGTTGTCCGTTGTCCGCTGTCCATGTCCGTTGTCATCAGGATGTGCAGGAATGAACGTAGAAAATTAACTTGAAACTAACAATGGTAAGCCGCTTAGCGGCTCAATGATAGCAGCTTACTAGATCAGACCAGGAATTTGTCAGCTGTTTTTAAAATATTTACACATACAAACAGAATAGAGGGGGGAGGGGAGGGAGTAGATGATGGGTGGAAAATTGGTCAAATATGGAGCTCTATGATGGTTCTTACCTTGACTTGTTGATAACGAAAAGTGAACCAGGCAGCCGGTGGCAGCAGTCCAATGACAATGCAAGCCAACGCCAGGATACTTGTACGCATGGGCCAGTTCAGGGCTGCAATGCATGGAGAGGCATCCTCGCAGGAATCACAGCCCTCGGCACAAGGCAGGCACTCGTATTCGCTGTTGCTATTATATGTGGAGTTTTTGCCCTGGATCGGTTAGATATATTTGTATATATATATGTATATGGTCAAATAACTTTCTACATTTGCAATCAATTGTAATCCATATCAGATCGTGTGTGATCCAGTTATAAATTTACGATTCTCGCTTAAAGTTTGTTAAATTGAATGCGGAATTGGCTTGGGTCAGCACTTACCAGCATAAGCTTTTCGTACTCCTCCTCCAAGAGGCTGCCATTAAAGAATTTGTGCTGCGATATCACGTCGGGAAAGTAGAAGCCCTTACGACACAGGCATTTGTAGGAGCCACGACGAAATCCCAAACCCATGATGGCCTCACACTGCGAAAAGTGCGAAAGAAGAGGAGTGCGTTGGAGGAAGGGGGTGAAACATTAAGTGCTGCTGCTGACTTGGGAGTATTCCAAGTGGAGGATGGAAGACTGACACTCACCATTGTGGTTCGCTGCTTGCACTTGTCGGTGCCGGCAAAGATGTTCAGCGGTCGCTTCGTGCCCGGGGTATGACGCTGGGGACACTGGTCGATGTCCACCCGCCGCAAGTCGATATCAATGCCAGATGTGCCCCTGGAAATGAGAAGCGAAAAAGAGGAGATGCGTGTGGAGTCAGCAAAAAAGGCGTTAAAAATTTATGTTATTAATTTGTCAGTTTAACAATCAACTGGGCGGCGGCACTTAAGCCAAAATGGCGCCCATTTATAAACTGAAATTCAATAAAAATTTGGACCCTACCGTGATGTGGGGGTAGGGGCTAAAATTTATGGACAGAGGCCTCCCTCCCACCCTCTGTCTCTCTACATGCGATAACAAACAATAAATTCCAGCTCTGATTGCGCATAGTCCGAGATGGAGTAGAAATGGCAAGCAAAAAGAATACAGAATAAAAGGGATAAAGGATAAAGGCCATACGGAAACTACAACAACTAGCGTATTACGGTTCCGGTTTCGCAGAAAATTATTTTCTTGTCCTGGTGAATTGAGACTGGGATAGGCTGGCCGGGCCTTGTCGTTTTACAAAGACATAAAGCCATAAAAAGGGTGCACTAAGCCGGCGCTACCGTTGTCCACCCTCCCACTCTTTTCCAGTCACTCAGTCAGTCAGTCGACCCTAGTTGTGAAATCCTATGCCTCGTCGTTTCCTATCCTGCACATTCCCATGTCCTCCTCCATCCTCACCCAATTACACGCATACCGAAGCAGAAAGAAACATGTAGTGGGGGTCTGTTAGTTGGAAGGCAACCGGAACATATGTACAATTTTACGCATAATCCGAAGTTCACATTTTCACGCCAAAGTTGTGGCTGGGTCCTCCTTATATCCTTGTGTCTTTGCCGTGCCAGCTGACTGACGTCAATGGACAAAGAGGCCTGATAGCTTAGCCATTATGTTTGGAAAACAAAAACCAAAAACTAAAAGGCCAATATGCTAATAGCAATAGAAGCCAGCCAGCTCCACTTTCCAGTTATATATATTTATATATATATATATACATATAATAGACCTAATTCAATTTCAACTTGCCATTACCGATAAGCAGGACGAGATTCGTTTAAAACTTTATTGGAAGTATTCCTTAGGTGGACACCCAAATATTTCTTTAAAAATGATTTTTCTTCTTTTTACTCCAATTTCGCATACAGTTTCTTTCTCATTTCTTTTCAATACAACTCATTCGATGTGTGGGTGTGTGTGTGTGTTTATGTGTGCAGCCACATCCGGTCTGGATTTGGGTCTCGGTCTGAGTCTAGGTCTGGGTCCCGGTCTGGTATTGGGCGTTTCCATGTGCCTGTCAGTTAATATTGACATATCAGTTTGTATTTATTTGATTGTTTCTGACAACTTATTGATTGCGAAAGAAGAAAAAAAGGAAGAGAAAAAGAGAAAACGGTAAAGTAAGGGAGAGAAAAAGGATATTCGGGACGAAGACTGGAAAATGCCTAGCCAAAAGCAACAACAACAGTAACACAATGACCATATTACATTATAGTAATGATTATGTTAATTCTCCAGCAGTTGATCCCAACGCCTTTATGTCCTGTGGATGTGAATTCTGAAATTGTAGGCCCCATTCCTTCCATCACTCCTCCCTCCCCTCTCTCTCTCTCTCGCTCTATCGCTCTATCTGTCTCTCTCGCTTAGTCTCATTCTTATTTGTATTTTTTGCTGTGGTTTCTCGTTTTCCTTTCAACATTTACTTTTGTTGTTGTTGACAGTTTTTCTTCGTTTCGTTTGGTTTTTCGTTTTTCTTTTTTGCAGATAATTTGTAAACGGATATTAGAAAATAAGCTTATTGAGCTGACCGAATGAGTTTTGTGTCACTCTGAATGCCCCCTCGCCCTTCTTTTCCCACCCCCACTTCCTCTCCCACCATAGTGTGCGTGTCTCTCATATTGATTTATTAGTTTGGCTGTGTATGTGTGGCTCTACTAGTGATGTGACAATGTTGGTCTATATCACTGGCACATCCTTGATTTATTTGACAAAACGCCTTTGATTTAGTATTTAAGCCAACAAATGGCCGACATAGATACAACATTGTGTCTCTTAGTTTTGATAGCTGATGTAAATTTGTCTATTGGCAAAGGGGGGCAGTCATGGGTCGAGGGAACAAGGGTCCGAATTTCAAGAAAGGGGAAAATTGTGACTTTAAATTTACTCAGCGTCTCAATATCAGACCGATTAGCATAATTGGTTTTCTGTTTTCGGCGTTGGTATTTCTGTTTACTTTTCCTCCAAATAATTTGCAAATTTTATAATTAAATTGATTGTTTCCCCCTTTTGAGTAAATTTTGGGCTCCCATTCTACTTTCTCAATTAACTTTCATCTGACTTTAAGACGGATATATATCGCAAGCGAGATGTCGACAACACCCTATCCAGTAGGTGCAATAGTTCAGTTTATTAGAACAAAAGGGTAGGTAAAGATTAATTTCAACATATTTTTATACCCTGTACCCATAGGGTAAAAGGGTATATTAAAGTCGCTAAAATGTATGAAAAGAAGGAAAATTTTCCAACCCCATAAAGTATATATATTCTTGATCAGTATCAATAGCGAAGTCGATTGAGACATGTCCGTCTGTCCGTCCGTCCGTCCGTCCGTATGAACACCGAGATCTCAGAGACTATAAGAGCTAGAGCAACCAAATTTGGTGTCAACATCCGTCTATTGTATAAGCAACTCAAGTTTATTTTAAATTTTTGCCACGCCCACTTCCGCCCACGTAATTTAGAAAAACTATAACTTGAGCTATAATCAAGATATCGCATTCTTATTTGGCACACTTAATAATATAGCCAATATGCACCAGCTGACCAAATTTTGTCGAAATCGGACAATAATTATCGGAGATATACGTATTTCCGTTTTGTACTGAAACGTCCCATGCAAAATGAGCTGTTAAGTGTGAGCGAGATAGCATGCGTTCGCTGTTGCTGCATGGCAAGCAGTGCAAGCTAAGAGAATTTTTTTTGTAAATTGATAGCGATTTTGATTATTTTTGACTTTATGGGGTACTTTTACCTGGTACAGGGTATACTCAATGTCGGCAGGGACGACTTGCTTGCTTCATTATTATTTGAAACGAAAATTTCAGTAAATTAGGTTGCAAAATATCTTGCTTATATTTTTTTTACATAAAGTGTCTAACTAAATTACCTTCCAACAGCTACAGCGTCTTATTAAAAATGATTCTGTACCACTTACTTACGAGCTTTTCTATAGAAATAACGGAACCTAGTGACAAAACAACCGTATTATTGTTGATTTACGAGAGATAAATGATTGTTACGAAAAATGGGAAATATCTTTGTACCAATTACTTATTTCGCGGACCTTATTTGTGGATTACGCTACTCTATCTCTCTCTTTTATACATATGTTAACTTTTACATTCAAGCCACTGTTAAGTTGATGCCAGTGTTAGCAAATGCTTAAATCTGAGTTGAACGCTAAAGACTGTTATGATGACTGCTTTCACCATTTCATGTCCAAAAGGACAATGTTTCCATCAGACTTCCTGTTAATATACTCTATTTGTTGTATATATGTAAGTATTATTTAAACAGAGGATCTTGCTCCTTTTTAATATGGTTACTGTAACTAATTGGAAAATCCAAAAGTGAAATCCTTAAATTAATGTTTAAAAGAAAATAAACAGTATTTAATGCGATCTTTGTTGCATAACATTTTTATATGACGAATATAGTTTTATCTGTAAAATAAATTAAATATTTTATGCAACTTCTAGTGATTCTACTAACTTAATGCTGTGTACTGATGGAAATCGGAATTAATTAAAATTGAACTAACAAGAGTTTTGTGATCCAAAAATCATTTACTACATATTTCTCGAATGTGGAATCCCGATTACAAATATTCAATTTTTAACATGAAGTTATATACGTTAAGCCCAATACTAATTATTGTTGTTCCAATACATTTAAAAATAAAGCTTTTTCGTCTGTTCTCATCGATTCGAATAAGATAAGACCGTGTCCATCTGTCTTGCTACGACATTAAAATAGCCAAAAAATTGAAGCATATCTAGTTAAGTTAAAACCTTTGAAAATCTTAAAGAATTAGCTTATTTTATAAAAAAACGTTTGCTTTATTTGGACAACTTTACTATATCCCTTTTGGTCCAAGTAATACGTGTGAGTTGCGGAGTAGGGAAGGAGAGTGGAGGGTAAATTCGAGAGAACGTGCGGAGAGCACAAACACGCATTACGTGAATAACTGAAATGCATTTTTGGAGCTCACGCATACTCACACATGTAAGCACTAATACGCACACATACACACACATAACATGCACGTACGAGCTATTTAAAAATGGCGACAGCTAATACAGCTGGCAAGTCCTTCGCTTTAACATCCTTGTTGCTGTTATTGTTCAGATCCTTGTTGTTCCCTCTGCTGAGTTCATAAAGTTTACTAGTAGTTGTAAGTGTATTTTGGCTATGGTATGGCACGAAGGCAACAGCCATCAACTAGGCGACAACAACAACAATACGTGTAAAGTGTACATCATAATGCTGTGCCTCCCCTTGTCACGCACTCATCTTGTAACCATTTTGTAAACAACTCATCTGATTTTTGCCAATGTCGCATTACGTATACGCCACGAGTGCCTCAATTTGCGTATGGCAAACTATTTTCTGTATTGCGCCATAGTTGGTGGCGGCTTTTGCCGCCTACCTGTTAATGCACATAATCAGTTTTGTAGTTTGCACCTCTATGGAATGGGTTCTTTCTCTCTCCTCTCCCACTAATCACTAACCAGGAAAAGCCACATTGACGGGATCGAAATTGTCGCCAAAGGGAATGTTTATTCTCGTGCGGGTAATATAGAGATGGAGACCGGCTAGACACATTAGAGTCACAATTTGAAGCCATTTTCATCCCTGTTTCTTTACAGGGCAAGAATTATTATAAACCTATCTAATTACGTATTTTTCCTTTCTATATAAGAAAAACCCTCTATTTTCGTTAGCCCCTTGACCTGGTTAGTGAGGTTCGAAAGGGAGAAGGCGGCTTTATCAATTAACCACGTTAGATGCGTGCTCCAATTTTTTTTTAAAGTCAAATACTTTTAAAAACAAGTCTATAAACTCTCTGCTAGTTGAGTTTAGTTGTCGTCCTTTCCAACTAGGACACTGCGTTGACAGGATGATGGGGACAGAGTGGTGAGTTCACCTTGATGTTTTTTTAATGAATAAAAGCTAGCTGCTTCGCGCCATGTAATTGGCCCTATGACACGATATTGACACTGACATTGTATTCTGCACATGCAATTGAGCGTACACAAGGCGCAACAAAGAACACAATGAAGCGCGATGATTGGCAGATGACACGGAAGGAGAGCAGCATCCTCGTCGGTTCCTTTCGCTTTTCTATATATATAGACATGGGGAAACATGTAGGGCGAGTTGGTTAAGAAATTTAATGCAACATGGGATACAATTTCGTTAGATATACTGCGTGAGAGTATGAAGGGAGCAAGGAATGCCGATGTTGGCCTAAATGTAGCTTGTAACTGAAATACGAGAAGCCCGAACACACACACTGGGCATGGGATGGGGTTTCGGAATGGGTCTGGCTTGTGGCATGCATATTCATAATCATGCAGATATTCAGATGTTGCAGCTCGACAAGCTAACAAGCTGCCGTATTTCGAACAAGCGCTCTGGCTTTAGCACAAAGGCATGCTTATTGCAATATTTGATATTTCCGTTTCCGTTTGCCTCATTATCCTTTACCCATCATAAGAGTGAAGAGGCAAACGAGCATGATGTGTGTGTGTGTGTGTGATTGTGGGTATCCGTATATATGAAAGTTGGTTGGAAATATTGCAGCATAAGTCAAACAAAAACAATACTGAGATTACCGACCGACCCGCTCCCTTGCCACTCCTCTTTTAATATTGAAAATTTGTTGCATGCAATGGAAGAAACCATAAAGATAGCAAAAGAGAGAGAGGGGGGAGAGACAGCAGGAGAGGGAGACAGGATGTGATGGAGGCTGAGAGAGCGGTAAGTAGGTTCTCTGTGTTTGGGCGCGCTAACCGAAACTTAAATGAAATCAAATAAAATTATTGCCCCAGCAGGAGGGCACATCTCCATGTCCTCCTTGCCTTGTTCTGGCCCTGGTCGTGGTACTGCTGGTGGTCGTGGTCCTCGTCGTCGTCGTCCCTTCACAGCGGGCGCTTAATGTGATTTGTTGTTTGTTTAGCAGCTGCTAATGCGCATTTTGTTCGGTCCTGCCAAGTGCCAAATAATTTTTAATAAAATTATTTTTAATTTAATGCTGATGCTTTGTTGGGTTTTGTTCGTTTCGCCGCGACTCGTCTCCTTGCGTCTCATCTCATCTCATTTCGTTTTGTTTCATTTCGCTTTCCGTTGTTTAAGCATATTTTATGCAATTAAGAAAAATGAACCGCATAATAAATTAAATCAATTAGCAACTTTTCCTGCCTTCTGCTCTCTGTTTACTGCTCTTTGCTCACTGACGACGATCACGTCTGAATGCCGCCAACAATAACGACGTAAACAAATTCATTTTGCGGCCACAGCTACCCAAACTAATGGGAAACTGATAGCAGCACATTATTAACACGAACCGGAGCCAAGAGACCAACAAGCAGACCGGAGAAGCCGGAATACCATCAACGGCCGCAAACTTTTTACTGCACAACTTTATTTTCATTTAGTCTGGGGGCCAAAAGAGTAACGGGCAGGAGCGTGCCGGCGCTAAGCTGCTAAAACAAATGAGCTCCGCTTTGACGAGGACCAGGAGTTCCATTGCCTGCATCTGTACGAGAGGAGGCAAGGCATCCTGGAGTGGTGGCTGCAGCTGCATCATTCTGTCTGTGTGCAACAAAAATGTTGCCAAACTCAACTGAACTAATGAACTTTTAACATTTAGACATTAATTTTATTTGTATTTTACAGTGGACTCAGCGTTTAAAGGAATTTTTCGAGCAGAAGAAGGCTTGCTAGGACCGTTCGTGATCCGTTGACTCTAAAAAGGCTTAAAAGGTTTATCCTGTAAAAAAATAATCAAATGGTCAGCACCTTTACTTACTTTTTAAAAAATATTTCGTTGAACATAGGACACTAAATTGAATTAGGAGGAGATAGGGGACTCCAATAGAAGGGTGTTGGGTCAAACTTTCACGGACACCCCCCAGCTAGAGTTACATTTTTTAAGGACTTTATTTTTTCCAATCCCACACTTATAAATAGAAACGAAAACTTCCGCACGGATGGATGGTCTGTTCCTGCGGTTATGCTTTTATACCTCAGTGATAACTTTTATGAAATCAGTTTATTCCACGCAGTGAACGGAATAACATCGGGCTAAATTGACCAAAATTCAATTTGATAATAAAACGACGAAAACTTGAACAACCTAAATATTTGTCTCAGGTAAGGAAACAAATTTTACTTCAATATCTATGTGAAATTTGTAGAATTAGTTAAAATTGAATTTATTAAATTATTTTTGAGTAAATATAACGGAAACAAGCTGAATTATTTCAAAAGTGAATTCCTTAGTAATTGTATTCAAAGGATTGCGATTAAATCCACTTGCAATGTTAGTTAATAAGCTATCAATTTCCAGTTCGAACTCTTAAACGGAATAATTGACTTTCTGAATTAGTAATTATTGGGGACCACAGTGCATCCGTCCATTAGTGCGGCCCGAATTTATGTTGCAACTAATTGCAGTTCGTAAAGTATAGTAGATGGGTTTCCGCCTGTCAAAGTTGCAGCTTTCCTCTCTAAACACCCCTTCCCCACCCCGTTCAACTTTTACTTTACCCGTAACTTTCATCGACTGTGCGTGGAATTTATTGAGCGTGCAAAGTCATTGAACGTTAAATAGACATATGTGTGTGTGCGGGTGTGTGTGTGTGTGTGTGTGTGTGTGCGAGGGTGTGTGCGGGTATCCATCTAACCGATGCTCTAACGATTGAGAAGAGTGTTGAGAGCACTGATAATTGATTGCTTTAATTAAATTTTAAAATTTTATCTGTTGGTGCCAGTGTTACCACCTAGTAAGAATGTTTTTACGCCACCAACCCTGGCATCTCTCGCAACTCTGGCATGGCTAATTAAATTTTAAACGTTTATGCTTGAATTTATTTTGCTTTGCGGTAATTATGTAAGGTGAGACTCAAAAGTCAGAGCCAGTGGCATAATGTTATCTGAGGCAAGAAGGGCACAGTTTTTGCTGGTGGTGATTCTGATACCTGCCATGACTGGTGCGGGGGAACGGCAAGTAGATAGGCCACATGGGCCGCCCTTAAGCTGGTGGCAAAGACAATACTGTCAGATACGATATGAGTAAAAAAGACCAAGACAATAACCTGAGTGCACAGAATTATTGAAAAAGAAAAGAATAAAAACTAACAAATAACGCATTGCAGGGGAGCAAAGACTGCGTTTCACCACAACACCAAAACCTGGCGGCACTCCCGATACTCATGATGTGCGAATGGTTTATCCGTGCTACTGCTACAAGCCGCCCCTGGACGGTGAATCCACAACGAATCAATATGAGAAGTATATGGTTGAGGGCAAGGAAATATTTATATTGAATAAATAGCCATTTGAGTGAAATGGAATTTGAGGGCGTACGCGAAGGCGAATCTGAGAAGTGGAAGAATGCAATTTTGAGCAGGCTGAAAGATACGGAGAAGAGTGAAACAGAATTAAATGTGAAAATTGAAACCAGTATTGAGGAGAAATTCAATATTTATTTCATTCAATCAATTTTTTCTCATGCCCACTAAGGTATGCTATAGAAAACAACAAGTAAGCGAAATAAAAACCGTTTGACAGACAAATTGTCTGTCTGGTTATTTTGTTGGTGTTATAATTCTCTGGTTGCCAAGTGATAATAACAAATTATGCATGAAGTAAGTAGAGTGGAACAACTGACTAATTGTTTGGCCATTCCCCCCCAAACCCAATCCCCAACCATTTTTCCCTGTTTCCAGCCAACTCGACTCAAAGGCAATCCTTTCATTTGGCTCTTTGCCAGGATTCATCATAAATGTCCAAAAGGCTTTTATTTCTCATCGCAATTGTCATTAGGCTGATGGGACTACCACTACAGTTGCAACATCAACATCGAAATTAACATCATTTCAAGCACTCATCAGCACTCTCGGTTAGTTCTAGCCAACTAAATGGCAACCTGGGCAAGGACCTGGTTATTCGCTCTCCGGTTCTCTAATTGTAATTGTGTTCAAGTTCGTTGGGCTTGCTAAGCCGCTTACCTCTGACTGTGCTTATGCCCACGCCTACGCTTCTGGCCACGCCTTTCCTCTTTTCTCCTGTATGGACTCATAGAAATATTTGTAATAAAGCGCTTGACACGCACAGCTGATTTAACAAATTTAATGAAATGGCTGTCCTCACCCCCCCCCCACAACCTCCAAAGAGAATTAATTAAATATGCCCAAAGTGCACTTACTCAAATACTATGAATCAGAATAACCACCATCAACAGTGGAACTGGCTACAATCTCCCCCAGCATTTTCAAATTTATTGATTTGGCCACGCGTCGCGTCATGGACTAGCCAAAGGACCGATAGATCCAACATCAATGAAATTTTCATCAAAACTAACTATGTAACTTGTTTTTCTCGGCTTCTGCTCTTCTCTTTGGCGTTTTCTTTGCCAACTTTTCCTCTGTTTTTTTTTTTTGTTTTTGCTTCTTGCCATTCAATTGAAAAAGTTTTGGAAGGAGTGCCAGAAAAAAAAGAAAGGAAACTATGAAGAAAAGGGAACAAAAATTGAAAATTACTTGAAAATAAAGAAAAGAAATCAGAAAAATAAGAGGACAGGAAGCAGAAAAAAGCATTCCATAAACTTTCATAAGAATGTTATGTTCTAGCCATGTTTTAACGTATTCCGTTTGGCAACGCGTGAGCGAAATTTGCTATCACTTTTAAAGAAAACAGAGACACAGATACAGACATATGTACGTATATAGAGGGAAGGAGAGAGGGATAGAACTTTCTGGTGCACGTGCCAGGCTAAGAGCTTTTCTTAAGTAAGAGCAAGCAAGTCGGCTATTCAATTATTGCACGCAGACAAAAGCCAAAAAAGTTGCAACCAAAAATTTCCTTTGCTTCTTATATTTTGTCATCGTATTTTCATTCTCGTAGATTTTTTTTTTGCCTGCTCTATCGCTCTAGAGGTTTTTCCCATTTGAATACCCTTAATAAGAAAGGTCACCATGGATCATCAATTTAACGCGTTGGAAAGTTGTGATACTTAATTTTTTACTAAAGCGATATCCATTGGGATTTAAAGACTAACATCTTAAACAAATTAGATTAGGGTATTTAAACTTCGTTGGTGTCAAAATTTGATTAGTTTTGCAATTTTCAATTCTCCTTTCAGTTCTAGTTTTTTTTTGTTGAATTATTTATGGAATGCTTCCTCATGTGCATTATTGTTGCAATTGTTTTGTTTCACTCTGGTCTTTACTTACTTGAAATGATAGCTGCCATTCTCGAAGCCAAAGAATGGCACTGTATAGGTTAGCATCCATATATTGCCACCGCCACAATCGTAATAGGGTTTCGACCATCTGCCATCCTCATATTTCACAGCCAAAGTATCGTCCTCAATGCGCTCCTCGGTGCGGTTTGAGTAAAGATGAAAGGCTGCAAGGACAAAACAGTTTGGGAATGAGTGTGTGTCTGTGTGTGCACCAGTCGAAATGGGGAAGGGAGGGCTTTTAGGGGTTAAGCGGTTGCTATCAAATGGGTGAAAGTGGTAACAGCAGCTTTTTCAATGGGTTTATGCATTATGCAAGTCGTAATTAAAGAACCCAAGAAATCGATATTCTCTTTCAAAATGCTGCACATTTGAGCAGGATCTAATATGCAACAGTAGAAATATATATACATATATATATATAACGGTCTTCCAAATACACAGAAAGAAACTGTCATTGATAATTTTATTATATTCTAACATTGAAGAAAGTACCCCATTTACGTATATATTTAATTAGACTAGACAGATAATGATAACAAAGTCAAATCAACAAAAGTCACCATCAATTGTCAAGTTTATAAAAATAAGTGATCACAAAATGCTAAACCAAAACGACTTCATCACTTTTGTTCTTTTTCACCCTCTCAAAGGCCACAACTTTACACGCCCAAAAATTGTAATTCTTTAAGTGAAAACTGTTTTTTTAATGCAAATCCGCTTGAAAAATTCAACGCATGAAAAAACACAACTTCTGTTTTATTTGCTCGTTGAAAAGTAGATAAATCAAACTGTTTTAATATTTATTTGGGCAACCTTCCGTTGGTCATTAATCCAATTTAGAAATCAATAGTTGCATTGAATCAAGGTAAGTGTTGCATGCAAAGGTTTATATCAACATCGGTGGGAATTAATAAGAAATTGTGATATGCAATAATGTGCTTAAATGTTTTCTCTCGATTGTGTTTATTGAATTATTTACTTTTCTTTCAGTGCTAAATGACCTCCTAGTTCCCTGCATTGCTCAATCGAGTCCGACTAATGTCTTTATAAGTGCAAACATCAAAGGCGCACTGGAAATGGGATTCTATGAATAAACCAATAATGAATGGACATTAAAAAGAAATCAAGGATTTGCTTTGTTTACCGTTATAAAAGAACCCTTGGATAGGGGAGTAAATTTTATTTGGCGAGAGACTTGGAATCGAAGCAGAAACAGAATGAAGTTGCCTTTCTTTAAACACCTTAAACCAGCTCCTTTGGACGAAGAAATCCGTTCAGAAGACGCTTGCATTTACTTTTATCGTTCGATGAAAATGATTGGGTGGCTGCCTCCGAAAGAGGGTCCACGCCGTTGGCTCTACTTGCTCTGGACCGCCACAACGACCTTCTTGGGTATTTTCTACTTGCCCTGCGGACTATTTGCGACCTATTTCATTCATTTCAGCAAGTTCACGCCCAACGAATTCCTCACCTCACTTCAGGTGGATCTTAATGCGTTTGGAAACTCGGTCAAGGCCTGTGTCACCTTTTCACAGATTTGGCGCTTGAAGAAGATGAGCGAGTTGATTCGCCAGCTGGATGATCACTGTGTGACACCTAAACAGCGGGAACAGCTGCACAAGACGGTGGCTTGGGGCAATCGTACCGTGGTATTCTATGCCACCATGTACATAGCTTTTACTACTTCGACTCTGCTGTCGTCTGTTTTTGGAGGTTCACCACCCTGGCAGCTGTACAATCCCCTTGTGGACTGGCGAAAAGGACTTGGAAATCTGTGGCTGGCATCGTTTATGGAGTATTTTGCCATGTGCATTGTGGTGACACAGGAACAACAGTCGGACACTTATCCGATTGTGTTTACCTTTCTATTTCGGGGTCACTTGGCTGTTTTGAAGGATCGTATTGAGAATTTGCGAGAAGATCTTCAAATCAGCCACGAGAAGCACTACGAGCAGTTAGTCAGCTGCATTAAGGATCACAAAATCATATTGGAGTACGTTTCGACTCCATGATTATGATAATTTCTATTCATATATATATATATATACTTCATTTTCAGATGCTGTGACTTAATGCGTCCCATGCTATCAGCCACAATATTTACCCAGTTTATGCTGATTGGGATGGTTCTCGGTTTGGCCATTATCAACATATTCTTCTTTTCCTCCTCCATATGGACAGCAGTGGCTAATATTTCGTTTGTTGTCGCTCTCCTTCTGGAAACATTCCCGTTTTGCATGAACTGTGAACTTTTGATCGACGATTGCCAAGCACTTACAAATGCCGTCTTCCATTCCAATTGGGTGGATGCAGATCGGCGATATAAATCAGCGCTCATATACTTTCTCCACAGAGTGCAGCAGCCCATTCAATTTGTGGCGGGGGCCATCTTTCCCATATCCATGCAGAGTAACATTGCAGTGGCCAAATTTGCCTTTAGCATTATAACCATTGTCAATCAAATGAATTTGGGCGAAAAGTTTCGCAGTGAGCATTAATATAGCTCGATTGTTCGATTAGTCAAGTACATACATACATATGTACGTATATATTTGTATGTACATACATATGTATGTAAGTACATACATACATACATACATATGTCGAGATTGGCAGAAACTCAATAAATGCATAAACTAAGTTTTTATCTTTTATTTGGAATCGGAACTCGTGTAAAAATTAGTTTAATTAGTAATTGACGATACTTTAAAATGCACAGTGTTTATGTAGTTTCGCGTCTTCACATAAATCTTAAATGTTTATTTAATTTAAAGAGCCAAACTTGTCACCTGTCAGTTCGCAATAAAGAGTTGTAGAGGTCACTGAGTAAATTATTTTCATGATTTCTCGGTTATACATTTGAACGGGAATTGAACTCGTTTAAATGAAAGCAAAAGGTCAATAGGTATAAAAGAAATTTGTGCTTTGTTAACCCTTTTTCTCTTCCCAACACTTATTAAAAAAAAACGATCATTTAATTAGCTTATAATATAGAAAATTCTATCATTTTTTTGACGTTTAGTACTGAATAATCCCAAAAATATATCAAACATCGAAATATCGATTAACATTATCGGCCTTAATATCATCACTAGCCCAGAAGCTGAACGAGTGTACTTGTATGTATGTATGTATGTATCTATCTTAATGATTTCACGAGGACCTTATGTAAATACATACATACATACATACATATATAATAACTAATCACCCGTTTCATTGTTTTAACAGTTTTTTTTCTTTTTTTGTGTAGGATATCACTAAGTCTGTGCGATAACTTAATTATACATATGTATACATACATACATACATATGTACATGCTTATGCATGTATAGTTTTGTTTTGGGTGACATTTAATATGATATCCTAGATTGTAATTCAGGGTTGTTGTGGTTCTCAAACTTGAATAATGGATAAATCCCTGTTCACACACTTAACAATTTGATTGTTGTTCGAGGCTTAATTACAGGCCACATATTGAATTGAAGGCGTGGGCGTGAATAGAGCAGCTGCTGTCCAATTAGCATGTCTCTAGCAAAGGTGACAATGGGTATAAAAGGAACACGGTTGAGCAGAGAATTGCCACTTCTGCAGCAATGGTCGTATTCAAGTTAATCAACCCAGCACCGCTGACGGACCGGGTGCAATCCCGTGAGGCAAACATTTATCTTTATCGAGCCATGAAGCTAATCGGCTGGATACCGCCCAAGGAGGGACTGCTACGTTATGTCTATCTGTTCTGGACATGTGTACCGTTTGCTTTTGGTGTATTTTATCTACCTGTAGGCTTCGTCATAAGCTATGCCAAGGAGTTTAAGAATTTCACCCCAGGGGAATTTCTAACATCCCTGCAGGTGGCCATTAATGTTTATGGAGCATCGGTTAAGTCAACGATTACATATATTTTTCTATGGCGCCTCCGAAAGACGGAGCAGCTGCTGGATGTCCTGGATCAGCGTCTGCAGACCGAGAGCGATCGTCGCAAGATCCATGAAATGGTGGCTCGGTGTAATTATGCCTTTCTCGTCTATAGTTTCATATATTGCGGCTATGCAGGGTCCACATTTTTATCGTATGCCCTAAGTGGCCGACCTCCTTGGTCCGTTTATAATCCATTTGTAGATTGGCGCGACGGACTGGGCAGTCTGTGGATACAGGCGATATTTGAGTATATCACCATGTCGTTCGCTGTGCTGCAGGACCAACTCGCTGATACGTATCCATTGATGTTCACCATCATCTTTCGGGCACATGTGGATGTGCTGAAGGACCATGTAAGAAATTTGCGTATGGATTCAACAAAAACTGAAGCCGAGAACTATCAGGAGTTGGTCAATTGTGTTATTGATCACAAGATGATACTAAGGTAAGTAATAGTTAATAAATTTAAAAATAATCTGTGTATTATTATTTTTGTCTCCCGGCAGATGTTGCGACATGATCCGCCCAATGATATCGCGCACAATATTTGTGCAATTTATGCTGATTGGCTCCGTTTTGGGATTGACATTGATCAATGTGTTCTTTTTTTCAAATTTCTGGAAGGGCGTGGCTTCCTTTCTATTTGTTATAACCATATTGCTGCAGACATTTCCCTTCTGCTATACTTGCAATTTGCTTATAGACGATGGTGAGGATTTGGCCAACACAATATTTCAATCCAATTGGGTTGATGCCGAACCCCGATACAAGGCCACATTAGTTCTCTTCATGCATCATGTCCAGCAACCGATTATATTTATAGCCGGCGGCATATTCCCCATCTCCATGAACAGCAATATCAGTGTAAGTAATGGAAATTAAATTTTCAATTTTTTCTATTCTAATTGACAAGACATTGACAAAATGTTTTCCTTTCTTTATTTTTTGCCCGTTTTGGTTGCTCAGGTGGCAAAATTTGCTTTCAGCATTATAACCATAGTGCGACAAATGAATCTGGCCGAGCAGTTTCAATAAGACTTTGTCCTAATTCCATTTGTCAGACAAATCCCCCGGAAGTGCTATCTCACCCAACCCCCCGAACCCGGCACTTCTTTATATAATAAATTTGCATAGAATTTGTATATGTTATAGTTTATCTAAGAAGATTTGCCTGATTTAGTTTTTGGTGCGGAACTCAAAATGTTAATAGAATGGAACTGTGGGTGAGTAAAAAGTACCAAGTGGTGGGTACTTCATACTGTATAAAGGGAGGAGGATGGTGGGTAGGGTAGGAGGGCAGTTGAATTTGCAAATTGTGTTAACAGACGGAAATTACAACAGCGGCGGCACACACACAGACAGAGGCAGACGGAACCACAAACAATCGGGATCAGAAATGGGAATGAGCAGTCGTTGGGAGGCTCAGACTTTGGTCCTGGACTCTGTCAGACGAGCTGGAGGCAACCGAAGGAAGTATATATAACTGTTTACATATTGTATGTGATTTTTATTTAAATTTTATGTTAAACACGTGACTTGTAGAAAACGAAACGAATGAAGGACTAAGGGAAAGCAAAAGAAAATAATAATAATATTGGATGGTAAAAATATTTTTTTTCTTTTTTGGATGGGTGTGGGGAGCAAAAAGCAAATATTATGACATATTTTTGCGGTTTTCCAACCACACAAGTTGCCACATAAACCATGAATATACTTACACAACCAGTTATAGGGATGAGGAAGGGGGAAAAGAAAACCAAACCGAAGGCATACGATTCATATGAACAAATGCAACATTTTACATCTTTGAGGTTTTTCTCTTGCCAGTTACAGTTTAGTTCTAACAAGTTGATATATATTTAAAACATATGTATATTAACTTTATTTTTTAAATATTTACAATGAACATAAAACACAAATGTTCAAATCTGAAAGTATCCTTGGAGTGGGACTTCCAAGAAGAATTAAACAGAAATTTAATCTGTTTGAAAATGCACTAAAGTTTCTCATTAAACATAACTGAAGGATAGTTAAAATTCAAATCAAAATATATGATTATTTTGATTTTTGTTAAGAAAGTTCTTTATACAGAATATTAAATGGATACGATTAAAAACTATTGTTTTAATCCGTGAATTACCGTTATTAAATAGATACGATTAAAAACTATTGTTTTACCGTTTTCGGTAATTCACGTTTCTCGAGTCTTTTTCAATTCAATTTTATTTTATTTTTTTCATTCGTCTGTTTGACTTTTACTGGTAAATCGACAAAATATTCTTATTGTAATTATTGAATTGTTGATACAAGATTTGATTTTAAATATGAACAAAAAGTAAATTATCTGACAGATGATCAATCGAGCGCTAACTTACAATTAATATTACCAAATCATCCTTGCAAATATTAAGAATTTCGATTTAAATTAAGTTTTAAGTATAACTAGAAGAATGGGATAACTTCGGCCGTGCCGAAGTTTGTATACCCTTGAAATCTGTCCATTTTAATTTATATATAATTTGCCAGAATCATAAGGAAATAAATAAAACCCATCAAAGATATATTTCTTTTTATATTAAATTAACAAATAACAAATTTCGTGACAATCGCTTCAAAAACACCCAAGTTATTGATCAAAAACTATATTTTTGACCGATCGTTCCTATGGGAGCTATATGATATAGTCATCCGATCGGGATGATTCCGAGCCTATGTGCAAAATTTCAAAGCTGTAGCTCTAAGGGTCTCGGAGGGGATTGCGTTGATCCAGACAGACGGACAAGGCTATATCAACTCAGCTCATCATGTTGATCAAGAATATATATACTTTATATAGTCGGAGATGAAATTCTATGCGTTGCAAACTTCTGACCAAAATTAATATACCCTTTATGCAAGGGTATCAGATATTTATCATCGGATATTTAGTATCTAAACGAGTTTTAATTTTCCCTAAGTACAGTTGCGCTCATTTGATAAAACAAAATAATCCTGATCATCAGTGTAAAAACGAGTATGAATTAGTGAAAATAAAGCGCGTTTATAAGATAAACTTACATTCATTTGTATATTTAGGATTAAAGATTAAATTTAGAATATTTAATTATTTTTCGCCGAAAAAGTTTCGTAAAGTAATTGATTACGTTAACTTAGTTTGTATGATAGATAGATAGAAGATAGATAGACAATTGATTAAGTTTTTTTTTATTGACAAGTGACTTTCATTTGAGGTTGCAAGGTTATGGCAAAAACTAATGTACTCGCCTAGCAAGAGTGTAGCGATGTATTAATTTAAACTAAATTGAAACTTTAATCCTATTAGGGCTTTCGCTCAATTATATCTGCCATTAATTATGGAAAAATTTACTGTTCAAAAGGTATATATTTTGCATTGAAATCAATACGATTTATATATGCACATAATTTTTTTTTTAAAAAGCTATTAAATGATTTTTGCTGAATTAATTGTTTGAATTTATACTTCTACTAAATTTATGGCGCCCGAGAACTGTGCTGCAAAATATACTGCCATAATTGTATATGTATGTATGTATGTATATACTTATACATATATAATGGCATTATTAATTATGCAATGAAAAGGCAATCATATTTGTTAATTGGTTTTTCCACGAAAAAGTAACCCAAACCACAAAAATATAATCAAATTAATTGCACACGATTCGCCCGCCACTTGGTGGTTGCGGTGTAAAAACTTGCACAATGTTCTTAATGATTTTTGTTGAAAATTTAGCCATAATTTTTTATTTGCACTTTGATTTGCTGGAAATTTAATGAAGTACCTTCTGGGTGTCCAAAACACAAGCCACACAGTGTCGTCACAAAAAATTACGGGCAGGCAAAGACGTAGGCGAAAGATTTGTCTTCGGGTCCCTCTGTGAGGGTAAAGTTTGCGAGGGAAAACTTTAAAGACGAATGCAAATATGCAAATGCACACAAATTGAAAGTCAAGGAACGATGTGTTAGTTATCCCATGATGGCCTTAAGGCGGATTCAGTGTTCCCTCACTACACCCACTCTCCCGAATGTTCGGTGTCGAGTTGAGTTTGCCATATATCATAGTTCAGTGCAGTCGCAGGGAAAAACGGGAGTTAAGAACTACGAAGAAGGTCGTTAGATGGCTCGAATGGAATTTCTATTGTTTGAGGCTACAAATATAATTTTGTTTGGTTTGGACCTATTATTTCTATACCCTGTATCTATTGAAAGAAGGGGTAAGATAGTCGAGACTTCAATCAGGTTGGCAACATTTAAAAATAGAAATATAGCTCTAGGTAAGAGTTTAAATTGAACATTAACCGCTAGATGGCGCCAGTGTGGCATAACATTGTCTGATGCTAGTTAATGGGTATTTTACAGTTCAGCCGCTTCTTAGATATTTAATTTCTTTTGAGGCTTTATTCGTTTTCTTTTTTTTTTCAAACAAATCGAAACGAGAAATGGAATTTTATCTATGGCAAATAGTTGGCCTGACAGAGCGACCGACTGGGCCAGCAATCATCCCAAAATACTATTAGTATGCATGGCTACGGATCCTTCGTGTCCATTTTGCGTTGTTTGTTTTCGATTCCGTTTGTCATTCCACCCCCTTCCCACCTCCCACAGCTACTCTCTGTCCGTCTTTCTCTCTATCAAGTTACGTGTCCTTTGTATTCACATAGCCTATGCTGATGTGTGTGTGTGTGTGTGTGTATTGGTGTGTAGGTATACATTTTCAGCGGCATCTCGTGCAATTTTTCCATGCAATTCTAGGTGGAGACGGTGCACACAAAAATTCCACGGAACCGCCCCCTCCAAAAGTGGCGAATTAGTTATAGGCTAGCAAACAAATAATTTGCATGCCAACATGGGCAAACAACAGCACATCACATGTAGGCTCCATAGAGGTGAAGGGGCACTGAAATGCCATATACCGCTATAGCTAGCTATAGCATATACATATATCCGAGTATATAATGCATATAACTAAGCGTAACCTTTAATTTGGAAGTTATTTAGAAATGTTGCGGTTGTGGCGGATGCATGTTATCCAAAAAGTTCCACAAATTTGTCACAGCAAATTGCGACTCCAGAGAGCAATTAGATTGGAACATGGAAAATGCCATAAAATTTAATAAACTTAGTAAAATTATGTTTCAACATTTTCCAGCAGTCCACAACTAAAGTTGATAACGATTTTAGAAAATTTAAAAAAGAACTGATTCGTTGATTCAAGATAAATATCGATAATTGGACGATTGGAATAAGTTATACAAGTTCTTACCTCACATAAGCTGTTAAGGACAATTAAATGGAATTCTTAGAAATGAGATAGACAGTGGACAATTTCTCTGGTATTTAAAAACCAATATTTCTAAGATAAATCTTTATGGAGTATCTGAATTTTTAAAACCAAATAAGGCCCTTTTCATGTAATCACCAATTGAATTATCTTGTAATATTTCTTGACTAACTGATAAAGGTAAGAGAAAGTCAAGAAACTGCCTACGGTATATTATCGAATAATGGATACACTATTAATGGGACAAGAAGCCAATACTTATATGTATATGCACATGTATCGATTACCACTCACATATACTTGGCTATTAGCCAAGACCATAGAACAATGTTAGTATGAGAAACATTTTCATAGATGACTTTGGCTGGATAGGAAATTGCAGAGAATTTATTGCATTGAGTTGGCTCCTACTCTCCCTTGGGGAGATGGAAATGGCTAACCTGCTGCGAATGCATTTCCCTCCTGTTCGGTTTATGTACGAATGGCGCCCAATTAGGTAAGGAGCGAAGCTAATTTGCATTTAAAGTGACTTCCCTTAACTCCAGGTTAGTAAATATTTATACATTTATGTGCCCCCATTTTCGCTTTATTTATTAGATTTCCGTACTTAATTGCTTTGGATACCGTGACATGGGTAATTTTTGTCTTTTCTGTTTTTGATAAAATGTAGTAAAATATGCGACTTCTTTATTTGGCCAAAATGGCAACGCAATTAGGCAATTCAAGCTTTCCTTATTTGGGTGATTGTGCTTGTCCTTGGACCTTGGTTCTTGCTGTTTGTCGTCTGGCAGGAGTGACTAATGAAGTCGGAGATTAAAATGGGCAACAAATATAAATATTCAATGCCATTTGCTTATGTACATTCATCTTCTATGGCAAGAGGGGGAACACATACATATATCCTGTTGTCCTCATAAATAAGATTGCTAAGAACCTGAGCATACATAAATCACGGACCATTTTCGGGGTACTTACATTTAAGATATTGTTCATTGCGTGCTATCACCTTCTCGGCATTCTTGCGGGCCAAAAAGAACCATTCGGATGTGTTGCCCAGATAGTGATATTCCATGGCCAAATCTTTGGCAAAAATGGCACCCAAATTTGGCGGAGGGAGGCGATAGGCAAATGGACAAAACAAGCCGGGCTGGGCAGGATGCTCGTTCCAATCAAAGCAATTGCCGGCGGCAAATATATCATCATCGAACTCCACCATTGACAGGACAGAGGCATGCAGTAGGTTGACATCCTCCTGCACGGACCGTGCCGTTGTCTTGAAGATTCTGCAGGAAAAATAAGACACATAGGAAAAGAAAACGGATATTAGATGCAGAAATTGAATTTATGATGCCAAGCCAAGAGAAAGGAAATTGCATTAAAAAACCATGAAAAACGGCAACATTAAAAAAAGACGACAACACCGATATATAGATACTCTAACATTATTTGTTTCTATACTAAATTTTCATAATATTCCCGCGAAATCATTTCTACGAACATTGATCTGAAACCATTTGGATTCCTTAAGTCAAAGATCATTGCATGGAAAATCCTCTGAGCACACAGTCAACATGCTCTCATTCTGGCAGGAAAGTCGGAAAATCCAAGCAGCTTGCCGAAAGTGGCTCAGTGGGGCGACTTCGCTCACTCCTTCTTGGCCTGAGCAGCATTTTTATGGCCGAAGGTGGGGCCTGGTCGGGGACAAGTGCATACTTATAGGCGCAGCGCATTATGCTGCCTCAAGCTGTGCTCAAGTGTGCTCTCGGCTGGCTATTGTCTGTCCTGCACGTTATTCTATATGTACGATATGTATGTATACAAGTTAACGAGAAAATCATGTTTCACATTGTGCTTGGAGTGCACCAGTGGAGCACCCCATCCTCACGTTGCGATGGTGCCTTCTTCTAAGCGTCTTCCTGCTTAACCCCATGCCCATGGCTCTCGAAAATATTAATTAAAATGTCGCTTTAATAAAACATTCACTCGTTTGTTTTCCACCAATACATATCTTTATTTTTATTTTGGGCCTCAATTTGGAAAATTTCAACAACAGACTCTCATGCGATTTGATAGCTAATTGGGCGTGGCTTCATTAATTAGTTTCTCGTAGCTCATTTGTAAATGTCAACGACATTGTGTCAAGCTGGTTCCAGCCTCAAAAAGCCGACTCATTACAATGGTGGCCAGAAGGAGGAGCAAGAGATAATGTTGTTATAGCTTCTGCTGCTGCTGATGTTGCAGCCATGAAGTTGACATCAATTTCTTTTCACTTTGTAATTTATGGCACTTCACATGAAGGCAAAAACTATCGTAGAAACAAAACCGAAGTCTATATGCTCTTTTACCTAATTCCAATTAACGCCAGCTTAACCCTCATACGCGTTATCGGAGCATACTAATCTACATAATTTTTCTTGTTAGAACTCGACAATAGTGATATTAATAAAAAGCATTAATCATGTAAGGAAGTCAGGTCCTGCCCTTTGTCCACTACAAGCATCTGCTATTTTTTATCAACTTTAAACTTTGGCCCATATTTAAATACCTGACCACGGAAAGTCTCTGTCGTTGGCGACCTCTTCCTCTCTGTCTCCAACTCCCCATCTTTACCTGAACGCCCTGTGTTTGCATAGACTGGTTGCTATACACACACACACACACACACAAACGTCGGTCGACATCTCGTATATTTCAGAAAATATGGCAATTGCTGTTACAGTGATTACACTTGCAGTTACGCATCCGCATCATGGCCAAAAGTGTGTTAAAGACACTTAGGCAACACTTAAGTGCAGCTGCACAAAAAAAGGGGTGAAAACACACTCTGCCAAAGGAACTAGAACCTCAAACTTACCCAACCCGACCAGCCACAGTCACTTGGAGTTGGTGGTGGAGTCGAGCAATATAAGTAATTCAGTAAGTATATGAAAGTGCTTCATTCTCTCTGAGAATAATGAAACTACATAAAAGGAGAAAACAAAAGCAAGCTTTAACTTGCGAGAGTTTTACCTTGTGTTAGATATATCTAATATTAATGCAATAATAGGGCCCATTTTCACATCCTGTGCTCATAGGTTAAAAGCGTAAATTAAAGGCACCAAAGGATTTTAAACTCTATAAAGTATATTTACTCCAAACATTCAAGTTGAGTCAGCCAAGTCAATTTATCCGTATGAAACCTTGGAAAAAACAATTACTATCGATGCATTAACGGTAAGGTGTTTTAATTTGGGACACTCAATAATAAGCCAAAGTATATCTGTTAGACATGATTAATTTAAAAGGCTCAATCCTCTAAGGAAAATAGAAAGAGGTGCACCTCAGAATCTAAGCAAACACCTTAAAATAAAAACTAATTGTATTCATTTTATTTACAGACTTGAATAGAACTGAAGAAACAAAAAATCTCTTAAACTAATCTGTATGTTTTTTTGTTTTAAGTGAATAAAACATTTCTGCATTCTGTGCTTTAATGATATTTTTCAAAATTTTAAAGTAATTTAAAAAATCGAACCGATTTCCGACAGACTCCAACATCCGCCTACCTTTAGTTGATGGGAATTTTTTAATGCCCCACTCGTTGTGGTCTCCAGCTTGTGTGGTAGTGTGTGTATGTATATATGTACATATACATACATACATATGGAAGTATGTAAAGTTGGCACAAGTTCCGATGTTGCCTGTATTAAAGCCACTGACATTTAATTAAAATCATGTTGTGACTACTGCATCTTTGTCCATACTTAGGATCTGGGGAGCTGCCTTCTTTGGCTTGTCTCTGCCTGTCTATCGGTTTGCAGCTTTGGCAACTTAGTCCTTGCCAGTATGACAGACAGCGGCTAAGCTCCGCCACCCGCTTAAGTCGAATGTTGTTTTACTTATTTGCTTAGCATACGATGATGCCATTCAAATAAAAAATCCATAATAAAAAACCGCCGAGAATCCAAGGCCAGAAAAGCCGCAACTTTTTTCTTTTCTTGAAAATTGTATTTGCTTTTGTTATGATTATTAATAGACCTTAGAAGAAAATTCCAGTACATGTGGCGTCTACGGGAACGAAACGGGGCCTGTGCCCGTAAAAATGTATTCTGTCAATAAAATCGATGGCATGGTCGAAATGTATCATATAGTGCATATTATTATTATTTGACAAAAATGCCAAAAGGATGTAATTTTGAAGAAATGTAGCGAACATCTGAGGAAATAATGCGTAATGACATTATTTCCTCCTATATTTATGTGTGAAAACCAATTAATTATGCATGAAAACTGACTCCAAAAAGGGGAATTGGCAAATTAAATCCTCGTTGCAGGACTTTAGGCCACCCCCCATGCCCCATCACTATCACCCCTTTGGAAAGGATCAACATAAAAACAGCAACTGTAAAATAGTAGACACTGTGTCTGTGTCCTTCGGTCATGCCTTAAGCACCTTTACAAGAAACCTGGTCGTCGCCTTCATCTCAGTCGTCGTCCTCGTCGGTGGTTGAGGTCCTTATGTTGTTTGGCTGAGTGTGTCGACATCTTAATTGAAAGCGAAATGTTCCAGTTTAATTATTCAAAGCACAGGCAGAGCAGAGACTGGAATCCAACCCGTTGCCCTGTAACTTCTGCCCAAGATGCTCAAGTCGTTGGAATGAATGAATAAGTGAGTGAATGAATGGTTGCGACCTTTTTGCCAAACAGACACAGAAACATGAACAAAAACATGAAGAAAACACAACGGAACCCTTTTGTCTTAGGCCTTTTGGCGTCTTTTGTTTGCCAGGAAAGGCCAAAAGTACCTTCAATAATTTTCTGTTTTCTGCTATAACGGTCAAGCTTTTGTTAATTTTAATTAGGCCATAATTAAATGATCAAATAGGAAGATAACTGCCAATATGAAAAATATGTTAGCCTTTGCTTTTTAAATGAAACAAGATTATTGAATGGAAAATACAGACAATACTGTCGACCAATTGAAAGATGAAAGTCTTTATCAATAATTGAATATTTTATAAATTGATTGATATTTACAGTCGAAGAATGCGATAGATTGACAATATATGATAATACTGACAACATACTGAGAATATAGTGATAAATGAACTTAAGATTATTCGTTTAATTAATTATTAATACCAGCAAAAACATTTCCTATTTTTACAAAATTATATAATGTTATTTGAAATGATTAAAGGGCATGACAGTTATATTTTTCATCGTCCTCTGTCCTTTTTAGAACGTTTAGTTAAATATAGGATTTCTCGGAAAATAATTTAAAATAAATAAGTACCAAAACAGATACAAAACAAAGTTAAACTCCTTAGAAATCTCCATCAATTTAATATGAAATTTGCTTATATGACGCAACAGTAAATGCTTGCTATCCCGCTCGCTCTTATCGGCAAATGTCGCATCTCGGTGTTTATACGGACGGACAGACAAAACGGATAAGTCTTAATCGACTTATTTGTTGATGCTCTTCAAGAACATATATATATATATATATATATATATATTATGGGGTCGGAAAGGTTTCCTTCTTCCTGTTACATAGATTTTAGCGACTTTATTATACCCTTTTACCCTATGGGTTCAGGGTATAAAAAGGTATATGTACTTGATAAACCCTAAATATATTTCCTAAGTGTAGTTACCATATATTTCCCAGTTTATCGGGCTATTAGATTTTGCAGAATAAGTCTTTAGAGTAACACGCCTGATAAGAAATACATCTGTTAGTTGACCTGCTGAGAATGGGATATACATAAATTTAACATTTAAAACCTAAACGTTGAAAAACGGACTTAAAGTCCTGATTTTGGATTAAATAACAAATGCAATGGTTTTCTTCATTTAAATTGAAGTCAGCTCAATGGATATTATATTTCAAAAATTAGAATTATATTTTAATTTAATTTGAATGAAATTTCTTGTTCTGGAAGTGCAGTTCCATGAATGTTGAGCTTCCATCACAGTGACCCGTCGATATACCTGTCAAAGGACTAAAGGTCAGATTCCTCATACGGAGTTTCAGCCAGGACTTATTTACAAAGTTCATTACAAAATCAAATCTTTATTTAAGGGAAATTGGCTTTAAGTAGCGATGCTGTAATGAACTCAACGGATTTTATTTATAGGAAAAATTTCAATTTAAATTTTTTTTTTTTGCTTTTTTTTAGCCCCAAAGAAAACATCAAAAGCGGGTTGATTGGCTGTTTGGTTGGTTGGCTGGTTGGTTGGTTGGTTGGTTGGTTGCCTGCTGCCATCGTCATCTCCAATGGCAGCGAAGTGGGAATGTGTGTTCAATTAGCAAACTGGAAAAGGAGTTCAATTAATTAAAAAGTTATTGCTGTTGTTGTTGCCTTGGCTTGGTTTGTTACTCTTTGTTCGGCATAGGGAATGGCTAAATGACTAAATGAACCTCGAGGCATTTGCCGTTGACATGTTTATGCCGGCCACAAGACACACACACACACACACACACACACACACACTCTCATCATAGATACAGCCCACACATGATAAGGAAAAGTGCCACACCCAATTTTCTAACTCTTCTTATTGTTGTTGCTGCTGAAAAATGGTTTTTTGATTTAGTCCGTTAATTGCTTTCAAGTTGCCAAGTTCTGGATGATTATTATTGCTGGCGCGCAACAGCGAAAAAGTTGGCAAACATTTTCGGGCCAAAAGTTTCTTTTGATTTTCTTTGCACGCACTCGAAGTGTGCGGATGAAAATATGGGGAGGGGTACGGAGGAGGTAGGTAGCTCTATAGCATAATGAGACGAGAGTTTCGCGCCTAGCTATCTTAAAGAGGGAAACTTTCCTCTCTGCCACATTGTGGCTCGTTTTGTCTATGACTTTTTCACTTGGTCTACGAGGTCCGCCATAGAAATTTGTGGCCCTGCCCCCTTGTCGCGGTGTGCGGAGGGGATTAACTCACAGAACGCGCTGTTTGTGTTTTTATTGCACAAAAATAGACTTTGCTGTTGGAACCACTTGCTGCGGTTTAAATGTTACGCATACGCCAAGTGGGACAGCCGCTTGCTGGGAATGGGGATGGAGATGGAGACGTCGTCGTTTTCGGTTGGCGGCTACTCGACAAGTTTGTTAAGCTGTTAAGTTATGGCAACATATGTTGCACCCCCACAACCACACACACACACACACGGGTATACAGGAGAATGCAATGCAGCTGTGTGGCTGTGATTGTTGGTTTCATGTTCAAAATGGTTGCATTCAAAACGTTCAAAAAAGAAGAAAAGCGAAACAATATATACACACACACACACACACACATCCTTACACGGGATCTACATTCAACAATGGCTGGCAGCAGCGAGAAGGCTATAGAAAAGTCAAAGTCAGATGCGCTTACTAAAATAAACCAACTGGAAAAAGGCCGCGGCTTGGCTCCATCCAAGGGATGCCGACTAAAGGCTGCCACAACCACTGTTGCACACACACACACACACACACATTCCGTTACAGTGGGTTCGTGTCAGTTGCATTGTTGCCTAGCTATGCCAAGTGAGGGCGGCAAGTTGGAAATCCACATTAGGAATGTTTTCTGCGAAATGAAAACAATTTCCATTTTCGGCAAGGGAACAATAAAAAAAATAGAGCCAACGCCCAAGCGTATTGAGTTAAGTTGAACAAGGCTGTATGGAACAAGGGGGGGAGGAGGAGAGGGAGTGGGAAGGGTACAAAGAATGGGCGGCATTATTAGCACCACCCGTGGAGACCAACAGACCAAATCAAGTAGCAAAAAGTCAACGAATGCAAATGTCCTTACACTGAGACAAAAATGTGGTACAGTAACAGCAGCAGACAAAAGGTCCCGAATATAGAAGGCGAAACAAAACAATTGAAAAGTATTCATTAAATGGGGATTACGGAATACCATAAAGATGACATCAACTCTGACAATAAGTTTCCCCTTGAACTTCCCTTTATTTTCTACTCATATGTCCTTTCTCTTCCCGTACATTTTGCGTGACATCTTTGAGAGTAAAAGGACCTGGAGGGGAATGGTAAGTGGAAGGATAAGGGATTATGGGAATATTACTGTGAGCCTGTTGACCTTGTTTGTCGCGTTTTATTGTTGCTGACAATTTGATGCTGCTTCCGATGCAGTTGCATTCCCTATGCAGATTTCGATTTGTCTTAGCGGAATACGAATCCTTCCGCCGAAACGGCAAGACGCAAACTTTATTTGCCCCAAAACAAATTGCAAAGAAGTCGACAAACAGGCAATAAATTATTTGTTCAACTTTAGAAAATGTATGGGAAAAGTTCAAGTGAAAAACAAAATCATGGCTAAGATGCGCAACTGTCAAAAGAGTTGAACCAAAAACGGGCTTAGAGTAGAACAGGGATATGGGTGGGAAGAAGCTACATCTTCATTTCCACACTTCGTCTCCGGCCCCCATTCTGCTGCTTCTTAACTTTGGCAACGTTGGCAACATTTAAGTACTTAAAAGTTTTCCCCGCTCCCCTGGCACCTTTTTTCCATTCAACACTCTTTTCTTTCTTTTCTCCCCTTGTCTAGGTAGGTGTGGATACGTGAGTGTGTGTGTGCGTCCCTTTACTCCTGCATTCAGCTTCCTGGCTGTCGACACTTTTGGCTCCGTAAAGGAAAACTAACAAAAGTGGCCAAGGCAAGAAAACAATTGAAGTTCGTAATTTCGACTTGAATTGATATTGTTTTTCCTGTCTGCCTTTTGTTGCCTTAAATGTTGGTCTTGCTTTTTTCTTTTTGTATCTTTGTTTTGTTTTTGTTTGAGCAACAAATAAACGGAAATGCTTAAACACGAGAGTAAAAAGTGAGCAAAAAGAACGAAGAACGAAACAAGGATAACAGTGTATCACAAAACAATAACTTCAATTAGTTTCTACGATAGGTGTCTGCCCCGGAACAGGAACAGGAACAGGAAGAGGAACAGAAAGAGAAACCGAAAGAGAAACCGAAAGAGAAACAGGAAAAGGAACAGAGGACGAAGAACCTGCGACAATGATAATGATGATGTGTCTCTAACTTTTCCTAACAGCAAAATGTTTACTTTAAGCCAAGGAAAAGTTAAAGGGCCATGGAAAACTGATTAAAATATCCTAATCATGATGTTGATAATGATTATAGCGATAATCATTTTCAATTTATTTATGCAGCTGCTGGTAAAATTACAAGCTAGGGACTCAACAGTGGATGAGCTGGATGGAAATATGAGTTTGTTAATTTATGGCCAGATTTGGAGGGAAGAGATTCTCCATATAACTCCCTGAGGTCACATTCCAACCATTTTATTTTCGACGAATATAATGAAAACAAACGTCCAACATATGGATACTAAATGCAATAATGTTCTGCTTATCCTGCTCCTCCCCCCCTCTTATCTATTGTGCCACTGTTGATCCTGAGCGAAAAAAGTCCTTTGACACAATTTAATTTATTGACATTTGACGTTTACAGTCAAGCACTTTGCCATTTTATTGCTCCCTGGGCCAAGACTAGGCCAGACCAAGCCAAACCCAATTGTTGGATCCAGCTCTTCCTCCTCTTCCCCCCTCTCCTATTCGCTCTCTCTCTCTCTCTCTCTCTCTCTCTCTCTTGCACCCACTTCATCCTCTCATTCAGTTCATTTGTCAAGTTGTCTGTACGGTTAATTGTTTATTTGTGTGTTTTATTGACAGGCGGCATTTGTTCATTAGATTTCCACAGTTTGTATTTCTACCCCCCTCTTCACCACCCACTTGGTTTGCGTTTGGTTTGTTGCTCGTTTCTTTTCTGGCTTTTAACAAATTACTTTTTCTTGAACAAATGGCTTTGATTTCTTAGTGCTCTAATCAAAGCATTTTTCCAGAGCAGGACAACACACACATCCGCACATCGGCACACACACATCCGCACATGCCCGCAAATGCGCTCTTATCGTGGAATGAAAATTATATCTGTAAGTGTGTGTGTGTGTGTGTAACAACAAAAAAGAAAGAAAGAAATGATCAAAGTTAAACAACTGAAAGGTACGACGACTGGATACCCGTTAAAATAATTGGATAATAATAAGAGCGACAAAGACCGAGATATGTATGTGTGTAGAAGAGAAGCGGAGATACATTAGTTGATATATTCCGCCACCAGGCGGAGCCACATTATGCATGAAACAATTCGAAATTAGTCTCAAAACCGGAAATGAAAAGCTTCTAATCAATGGTAATGGATGTCGTCCATTCTGAAGATTGAAATGTGTATCTTAAAGTCGATACTTTGATTAATTTGTTTGAAACATTTATCTATTGCTTTCTTTTAAACTAGCCGAAGCTATCCATTACCAAGGAAAACATAAAAAAGGTATCTGCTGGCATTTTTCTTTTTTGTCGTAGAGAAGAAAACTCTAGCCAAACCGAGACCAAAAACCAAAACGAAAACCGACAAAAAACACAAAGACATAAATTCAATGTCTAATGCCTGTAAGAAGCATAGCATCGACATAGACATATGCAGGCATCAGGAGATGGACATGGAGACCATCTGGTTGCCACATATGCGACTGTTGCTGCTGGAACTTTTGACTGAGCTGGAGGTTGAAGCGACGGCAAAGTTTGCTCTTGCCCCCACCACTCAGAGCCAGGCCTGAACTGGCTGGATTTGTCCTTGAGATTGTCACTTGGTTGGTCAGTTATCCAGATTCGACAATACTGTGAAATCGATGACGAAATCAGCTGTGGATACCACAAGCAACATTTATAACAGTAACAACAGCAACAACGTCAAAAAGATGAAGAGAAAATTACGGAAAATGGGAAAATGGGGGAAGAAAACTAACTAACGCACAAGCCAAAAAAGAAAAAGCAAATGTATTGCCATAGTTGTGGTTGTCAGAGTATATCAAAGAACTTGGCTCGGAGCCCGCAGCGACTGCCCGAAAATATGCTACAACTTTTTTTTTTTTGTAAAGCGCGCCTGTTTGGCTAAGTAATTGAACTTTTATCAGAGAATAAGAGAATAAACGAAATATTGTGCAAGTTTTGGCCAACAACTATCCGAAAACAAAATGACTAAGAACCAAAATAACAAAGGTGGCTAAGAAATCGAGATGATTGCGTGAGTCTAGAACCAATTTTCACTTCTGACACATACAAATGTTGTGCTACTTTATTTGGAAATAATATCAAAAAAACAATATACAAAATTTTATCTTGAATATCCGAATAATCAAAATTTTCTCAGGTGTTCAAAGATGCCAACTGTTAAGCTGCAATCATCAGATGGGGAGATTTTTGATGCAGATGTTCAGGCAGCTAAATGTTCGGGCACTATAAAAACTTTGCTAGAGGATTGCATAATGGAAGAAGCCGAGAATCAAATCATACCCTTACCCAATGTGAATTCGATGATTTTGAGCAAAATACTTGTCTGGGCCAATCATCATATGGATGACGAGCCCATGGACGATAGTGACGAGAAGCGAACAGATAACATTAGTACTTGGGACGCGGAGTTCCTGCAAGTGGATCAGGGAACACTCTTTGAACTCATAATGGCGGCCAACTATTTGGATATTCGTGGTCTATTGAATGTCACATGCAAGACGGTAGCCAATATGATAGTCGGACGTACACCCGATGAAATACGCAGGACATTCAATATACGTAATGATTTCACTCCCTCCGAAGAGGAATTGGTGCGCAAGCAGAATGAATGGGTAGAGGAATAGAGAAGACGCGACAGAACCCCAGGCATCTAATCTGAAATAAAATATTCAAAGATATCACGCTCTCATCGCTATTTCGCTTATCTCTTGGCCATTTTTGGTCAACTTTCGATTGGAAAAGTTTGTTCACATTCATTTGGTCTGGACATATGCATGAAAAGTTTTTGTTATTCACCCACTCACCTGGTCAGCATATTGGCGCGATTGACTGCCACCTCGGCCTCCACACGAAATCGATCCTGGGCATACCGGTCGACCACGCCCTCTCCCAAGTTGAGCGATGTTCCAGCCACACAATTGGAACCCATCAGATGCTGTTGTTCGATGTATTGCAAAAATTTGGATACCAAATCAATTTTGCTGTCCCTGGCGTTGATCACATCGGCTGTTATCTTATTCGACTCCATATTATCTGCATCCAAGTCGTCGCCTTCGACATCACCAATCACCAATTGCTTGGTGTTGTCATCAATTAAAACCTCTGGTGGATAGCCATCGTCCATTGTTACTTCGGAGGTATCCATCACAGATTCTGATTCGCCTTCCGTCTCAAAATTGATCTGTTTGACCTCCATGCTGGCCTGTGAGCGTGCTTCGGCCTCGGGTTCATTTGCATTGTTGTGTTGCTGCTCCTCCTCCAGCAAGTCCCACTCAGTGGTGGTGGTAACTTTGCTACGACTGCTGCTGCTGTTGTTAAGCTGTTGCAGTTCTCCAACAGGCAGCTTTTCCTCCTCATGCTCTCCATTTCTATTATCATTATCATCATCTTCATCCTCATCATCATCGTCTTCTTCATTGTTCTCTGCATTGTTTTCGCTGCGAGCACGAGGCTCTTCTAGGTGGTAATCGGATTCCGTCGAGTCCTCAGTACTGAGAGGCCTTTCTGGGCGCCGTTCTCTGTCTTTACTTTTACCACCACCTCTCACCCAATTGATACTGCCGTTTACTGGGAGCAGGCGTGTTCTTGCCCCATTTGCGATGCCATCATGAGGCGCAAACGTCGCTGGTCTCATTGTGGATGTGGTCGTCGAAAGCAACAGCTCATCGTCATCGTCATCATCGTCGTCATCACCATCATCATTATCGTTGTCGCCATCATCTTCGTCCGTATCGGGGACCAAGTCCTCTTCATAATTGGCATCATCAATGTTGGCACGCACAAATTGCCGGCCTGGATTGATACCCAAAGCTCCATCATCAGGTGCACCTGTGGCCTGTCGCGTTATTGACATGGCAACCACTGAGGGAATTGGAGCGATAGTTGTGTCCCCCTCTACAGACAAAGCTGGTGTCGTACCCGACTCTGGCTGTGGCTCATCGGCGACCAAGTAAGCCGACTCTAATGAGTTTTCCAAATCAATTTCATCCGCCAATTGCATGACCTCACTTAGAGCTGCTGCCGTCTCATCTTCCCCATTGGTGTCGTAGTCGCTGGGGCGACCCTGCAGATGTTCAGCCTCCGCCAGGCTACGATGGTTCTTGGCCGGACGCATCATGCCCAGGCTTTTGTCCACACTTTTGCGAATGCTTTCGTTGATTTTCTTTTTATGCAATTTGCGTATTTTATGCGTGACTGGAGGGCTAGAGCTTGTTGTGGCGTCTACAAATGGTGGCTGGGTAGTCGGATTCAAAGTGCTGTTAGTGTTGCTGCTGCTATGGAGCAACATGTGGGAACGAGAGCGCCCATGGCGAATGTTGAAACTGTCACCACCCATCATGGTTTCCGTTTCCGCTTTGATGCGAGCTCTCGCTGGTTGAGGGACCCCTCCAGCAGCTGCTGTTTCTACTCCTCCTACTGCCAGATCCGCTTGCCCTTGCACTAACTGCAGCTGCATCGCCAGCATCATTGTTATCATCACCAGCACCAGCAGCAGCTGCCGACATGCCCACGGCCTCAACATCCTCTCACACCTCCTTCCTCTTCCTCCTTGTCGGCCTAGGATAGGCTCGATTTGGTTCTATACGATTCGATTCACTTGAAGAGGAGTTATTTCACTTGCAATTACAATGTATGCCCCTATATCCTCCTAAACCCTTGTGCCGGTGTCCTTAGCCTTTTTGCTGATTGCCCGATCAGCGCTTTGTTTCTCTATTTTTCTGGTCGCTGTGAATATAGGAGTATGTGTTCGGATTGGTGATTGGATCGCTGTGGTTATCGATTTGTGACCTGCCTGCTCCTGCCGTTGATTTTCAATCATCAAAGGCCATCGTCAATCATTTCCCCCCCGAACCAGGCCGCATAAAGCGGAAGGCCAGGGGCCTCTGAGTCACGGGTTTGATACTCATCGTCATCCTCTCTTCCAACTTTAATTTTATGCTTGTGCGCTGCCAAAAAACTGGAAGGAGAAAGAGAAAAAAAAACAGAAATCCAATGATTAGTCTTCGAAGGACTTTTCAATGCGAATTGCCAGATAACAAAATGAGAAATGAAAAGAAGGAATTTCGTTCATAAAGGGAAGGGCCAAGACACCAGGTCGGTGGAAGTTATAACTAGAGGTGAGCAATCACGTAAGGCAAAAAAAAAAAATACGATTTCAAAATAAAGAAAAATTTAAGAATTACCGATACATCGAGTTAAATATTTCACACAGGTGTTCGAATCAAACTTATACCATGAAGTAAGTCTTTAACCTACTTAAATGGATGTTTTAAGACAATTTAGACAATGAACTAGATGTGTATATATCGTTTAATTTGTTTTGTGAGAACGAAATGGCGAAAAACGTCCTTAATTACTCAAAATAGTTTTCTTACAAATCAGTTTACTATATCATTTTCCTTTAGATTCGTTTTTATATTTATATATAATTAAATAAGGACTAAAAGAAACTAACCGCCCATCGCTAAGCATTGCTCGTGTTTCTGTTACTTTTATTTTTGGTCCTTTTTGTTGGTTTTCAAAAACGTAAGCAAAATATTTACTTTGATTTATGCGAAATTTTCTGTTATTTACTTGCCATAAAAGGCGACCCGTTCAAGGACATTTCTCAATATTTGTAACTGTGCTAGTGTGTCTGTGTTAGTGTGTTTGCTTAACGTAAGGCAAATGCATGAAAAGGGAAATGTGTTTGCCAAGACACAAAGAAGACTTCAGCCTGAGCCACTTCACAGCGTTAGCGGCATTTAGTTACAAAAGGCGGAAGGAACAATAAAAAAAATAATAGTAATAAGAACAAGCCAGATCTCAACAATTTATATGTTAAAGCAGCAATTAAAAATTTCCGCACCTTCCCATAAACAAACAACAACAGCAAGAACAACAGCGGCAATTGTTGTTGGTATTGTTGCTGTTGTTGCCGTTTCCTTCGTGAGTCTCATTTGAAGAAAACATTGCGCATTGCCCCGCGTTGCTTGCGCCTGCATTGTGCAAGAGAAGAAGGTGGAGAAACTGTAGGGGTCAGGGAGGGAGAGGGAGACGAATGACCGAACCAAGGACGAGAATATAAATTAAACGCCATTTCTTTAGCACTGCCGTGTGATTTTCAGCTTGGGGACTTTGCGGCAGCTACAACAAAAGTCACCGTGGTTATGAAAAGCCCTAAGAAATGAGAGACTGAGCGGCACAGTCAAGCCAAGTGAGCATAAATAAATTTGCCAGCCAGCACACTGAATCCACATAAATATTATGGTGCAAACAAATTATATGCCATTTAAATGTAATACTAATTCTGAAAAGAAAATCCACTTCGCGGCTTCTGTTTTGGGATTTATTCGTCTTATTCTTACTTCTGTTTTCTTCCTCTTTTCGTTGTGATGAACACAGCATAAAAATTGTTTATGTACGAGTACATACATACATACATACATACATATATGTATATGTACATACATATGTATACGCATATCAAGAGGCTACTGTAGAAACAGTAACAACAACAACAACAAGAGCAGCAGCAGCAGCGCTTCCACTTCTAATTTCGAATTTTATGAGCCATAAAAATTGCTCCAAGGCGAGACAAACATCAACGCAGACAAAGTAGACGACAGAAGTAACATAGCAAACAGCAAAAACGACAAAAGGCAAAACGGGAAACACACATAAGCAACAACAACTACAACAAATATGACAACAACAGTGAAGGAAGCAGCAAGAGTAATTGACACCCACTTTTAGTGATACAGAAGGACATGGATAAGAGAAGGGGAATGGACAGTGGAATGAAATGATATACTTAAGTGAAATTTTCTCCCTGTTTATACGTTTCCAGTGTTATGAAATCTTTTAAAATATAATATTAACATATCATTTATGTTATACCTAATTTCAGACTTTAAACTTTACAGAGCGAACGGACTTTAACATATGTATGTATTTACATACTTATTAATCGACAATTGTTTTATGCTGTCGGGTTTGGAAAGAAGATCCCAATGAAATTTATGCATTATTTATTAAATCTTTCTATTTGCATACAACACTTTTATCAGTATGCTTCAAACGGAAACTAAACTACATTTTTGAATTACTTTAATGGATTTATTCTGTTTAAATCTTAATTCAGATGATAAAACTCAAAATTATTCAAAAAGTGCGAGAATCCGATACTTGATGTTTTTGAAAATTTTATGCAGTATAAAAACTGGTAGTTAACTGGATTCAGTTTATTATAAAAATATTTTAGGGAATTGCTACCCTTTGCCCACGTGGCCATAGAATTGTTGACACCATTGAAATGCAAAAAGTATTTGATAAATTTTATATTTTGTATATCTGCATTCAACAGCCACAAAAATCGGGCAAAGACAACAGAGATTTAGTGTATTTTCTCTTAGTTGAATTCCTTTGGGTTTTCCAGTGGCAAACGAAGAAAACAAATCAAACAATAAATTTACTATTGCATGATTGTGAATTCATGATTCCCCTTTCTAAGGATATAAATTTTAGGAAATAAGTCAAATGCAAAGCCCCTCATCAGTTTTCGAGCTGCCTTTAGGTTTGCTTAAAACAAGCTGAATTTATCCAGAAAGTAGGAGTTAATCAGAATCATTGGCAAAGGCATTGCCAGCCGTGTCTCTGGGGCGCAAAAAGTTTGGGAATGGTGGTTAACCCTACCACCTGACATGGCTAATGCATTACGACAAAACGACAAACAAATAAACGGAAAAAAAGAAATGGGAAAAAGGAAAAAGCATTATTGGGGGCAACACGTGGGCCAGGTCAATTTGGATGGTTAGATGGAGGACAGGTGGGTGAAGGATGGGGGCTTAGGTTGCCAGGCAACGTCCCCATGCACTTAACCCTTGACAGACACGCTCACACGTCACCATATGTATGTATGTATGTGTGGCTCCCGCTGCTGTTGGTTGACAGCGGAAATTTTCTTCACTCTTTTACTTTTCATTTTAGAGTAAAAGCGTCACGGTTGAGTGGCTGGTGATGCAGGTAGCAAGTAGCAGGAGTCTTGTTCCGCCCCTGAGCCTGGCTGGCTGTTGGATTTTTTAAAACTTACAATCCAATTTCAACTCAAAAAGCAATGCCATTGGTGCCTGGGTGCTTACCCTGATTAATGCTCAGCCAGGCAAAGGTGCCACCGCCTTGAGGGGTCAGCTCTATTGCCAGAGAGTGAGCAAGCTGCAGCATTTCAAACAAATTGAATCATAAAACTTGTACTAGCAATTCATGGCCTAGGTTAGAGTGTATACATACATATGTACATATGTATGTATATATTTTTATTCCTGTAAGTTTGAAAGGTTTTTTTACAAAAACACCAAACAAACACACATACACAAGAGAGAGAGAGAGAGAGAGGCGAACAGAAACTACAACAAATAACCTGAAGGTAACACTGAAATTAATTAAAGTTAACTTAAAGAGTTTAAACTGCATTTGGCGATACTTTGCTTCACGTTTTTTTTTAGTGCAATCTAGTTAGCCACACATATTCAACACACACACACACACATACACACTCACTCACACATACATACATACATATGTATGTATGTATGCATCTGTATTTGTTGCTTGGCAAGTACTTGCCAAGTTTTCCGCTTCTCTTATTGTTGTTGCTGTCGTCTGGGAAATTTATTCAAACACATTAACAAACTCAACGCATTTGCTTGCCCTGGTTGATGTTTGTTGTTGTTGTTGTTGTTGTTATTGTTTTGTCCTTGTTGCCTGTCCCAGTGACAAAGTTGCGTTAAATGAAATTCGAGTAATTTTTCTGCCGCTTCGAAATGAAATGTCTCTGCTGTCTTTGAAAGGAACGGAAACGGAACAAAAACTGAATGCCAAAATGGCAGCCGCAGCAGAAACAGCAGCAACATCTCGTCAACTCATCACCATCATGCCATCATCAACATTGGCATCGGCGTCGACATCAGCATCATTCAGAGCCATTACTAGAACCCAGGGCAAGGGCCAAAAGCGGAAAGGTGGCCCAAGGAAGAGGGCATCACCTTTTGTTAGGTAACTCACATTATGTGATGGCGGGGCAAACAAAAAATGACATTTGACTTTTAAATTGGATAATTTTTTTTCTTGCTCTTTCTCTAGTTCAGCCAATCAGCAACAAATGAAGGAAAGAGGAAAAAAGAAAATGCTTAATAATAATTTAATACTGGCAAAATTTATAATTTTTCCTTCTACTTATAAATTTTTTTGACAAATGTCATTGATTAAAATTTAAGAATTTCGATTTTCTATTTGTAATATTTGTCACTTTGACACTTTTCTTATGAATTGGTTGCTCTGTTATGTATGAATCCACTTCAACAAGATGCTTTCAATTTGCATACAAATGTTGCACACACACACACATACATACACTCGTTTACACCTACACACACTTAGAATTTTTGGGTGTATTTGGTGTTTGTATATGTATGTATGTTTACTTTACAGCCACTAATACTGGCTACAAAAATCACATAAAACGCAAGCAAATTGCTCAGATTATGTGCCACTTGGGCTGGCTTTTATATGAAAGCTGCGTCTTCATTTTTCCCCAACCACCACCTGCTCCATCCTACTCCTTCTCCTGCTTTTTCTTCTTCTTTTATGGTCATGTTATGCTAGTATATGTATGTATGTATATACTTTGAAAATTTATGAAAATAAGAAATGCAGGACTCAAGATGTTTGGAGGAGAAAGAGATCATGGGGTAACTTTTAACGTTATCTTTTTGAAGGTTCTTCTATCAAAGAAAATTTTCGTTCATTAGCTACAATTTCTTGGTTTATCAGTTGTTGTCGCTCCTGTTGCCAGGATGGGAATGAGGCTGTCTGGATATTTATTTATTTATTTATTTTTGTGCTTGTCTGTTCTCTCAATTCTCCCACATTTTCATTTTTCTTTGATGCAGGGGAGGTGAGCGATTTATATTGTTTATTTTAGTAGAGCTCAACCAACGCAAAATGCATACTTAATGTAATGTTCACTTCCATTCATAATCTGCCATTATTTCCCCTCTTTTTCTTCATTCTTTTTCAAGAATTTAAATTCTGAATTTTCCCACATTTCATTTTCCATAATTTCGTTACCTTTGAGTAACATACATACATAAGTACGTATGTACGTATGTATATGTATGTATGTATGTAAATACATATATTCATAGGGATTATTTAGCATTCTTTGCTACTGAATTTGTATTTGTTCTATTTCTCTATATATAAAGATATAAAATACCCTGCAGTAGAAAAGGCAAGCTTAAGCAAATCCAAGTAAGCCAACTCGACTTGGACCATAATTGAATGCATCGTTGCAGTAACTCATGAAAAGAATTCTCAAAAATTGAAATGCATATCTATAAATGAAAAATGCATTTAAAAATATTCAGTCAGCTAGCTCTAAGTCATTTGACCGTAGACTTGTATTTATGAAGAGCAATTAAAATTAATTTGTCCTCATTTAATTGTCGCCAATGATTAGCTAGATAAATTATTTAATTGGTTCCGATTCGAAGATGTTATCTTCAACATATATCGATATATACATGTTAACCGGTTTTGTTACGTATTATAACTTTGCACATCTCTAATTTTTGTAAGTGTTTGAAATTCTTCTTAACAAACACCGTGGATTAAAATATAGTAAAGCTTGAAGTTTCAAACTTATAGTTAGGCATAAAATTTTGGACTTTACTTGTTTCGAAGTAACTGTTAAACTAAAGTAAACTATTAAGAAAAGCAGAAGCTTGAGAATTGGATCGTTTCCCTATTTAGCATTTTTTTTTAGAACAACATTTGTATTTATTGAATAATTTTATTGTTGCGTTAATATTTTTATTCCCAAGGACAAGATAGTGAGGGTATTATGCAACTCGGTGATGAAGTCCTTGTTGTTGCTATCTGTTCATTTTTTGTCTCTCTTTTTCTGTTTGTGGGCAGAATTGTTTCAACGCTTATTTCTCCCACATATGAACATACATACATACATACACATGTACATACATAGATACATACATACATAATTGGTTTACTTACCGCGTTTACATACATATGATGATTGTCTTCCACCTATGTATGTGTGTGTGTGTGTGTATGTCACATAATGGAATCTTTACGAAAATGGATTTGGATTTACGCAGAGCTTAAAGGCACTACGATAAGGATATATATGTATGTATATATACATATGTATATGTATGTACATATGTATGTACATGTGTGCGTATATACATACATACATACATTTATAAAAGACTCGTATGTAGTCTGTACGTGATTTGACAGGAAGCGAGTGCCAAATGGCAGATTATGTCGCCAGCCATTAAATCACTGGCATCAGGTAAAATATGCGATGCTTAAGCAAAATCAATTCTATTTATACGTGAGCGCATAAATTACACAGTCAAAGGCAAACAGAAACAGAATCAGGAACAGAGGCAGACTGGAGCCAGAACCAGATCCAGAGTCGGAGCTGTAGATGGAGAAGGAGACGTGCCACATGTTAAACGCGTCATGGTAATAAAATGAAGCTGTAGCCTTAATCCCGAACCCGAAACAAGACGACTGGCAAAAGCGTTTGCCGTTTGGTAAACTGTTTATTTCAAGTGAAATTTATAAATGGAATTACCAACAAGAGCAACAACAGTTCCAACAAAAACTTTTCATACACGATGTGGACTAAGACGAGGGCGTTTATTTGGTTATGTGGGCGTTGGCAATGGCAACCCTTTTCCAGGCTGTGCCTGTATGCCACGTGTGCCAGATTGTCTCTATTAGTTGCTACTTTCATTTGGACAAACCAACAAATTCAATAGCTAAAGCAAATTCGAAAACGAATCCGATATTTTATTTTTACCAATCCTGTCTATACGTATGTATGTATGTATGTACGAGTATCAATTCGCGTATCTGCATTATATTTAATTTAAAAATCCTAAAACAAACTGCGAAATTTCAACTGAAGCCAAAATCGACCGATGGCCATTTATAATGCGCATTATTTGTCTACATTTGTCCTATCCTTCAATTTGGGTCAATTTGTTTGTGTGCTGTCAAAGTGTTTTATGTTTGGCAGATGTCATATGCAACTTTTCAATGTCTCATTACGGTTAGCGGGTATATACATAGATCCAACGGACACCAGATGAGAGCGAAATCCGAGTGGACAGTCAGTTGCAACTGTCAAAGTCAATTAGAAGTTTCCTCTGTGGGCAGTCAAAAAAGTTTTGTCCATTTGTTGTTTTAATAAGCCAAATCTATAGACATATCTGGCAGGTCAATAAATTCCTTGGCCAGACAATGTCTAGCCAGTCAGTGAACAAAACAACAGTCAAATGCCTTCATTTTGCTTTGACAATGGCCCAAACAATGCTCAAATTTTCAATATAAGTGACAAAAAAAAAGGAAAGAAAGAGAAATACACAATTACGCACCATAACTCATACGCCCAGTGGTCGCTCCTTAACTTTAACTTTGCTTTTATTTTTATTTTTGTTTTAGTGCCTTTGTAATGGTCAAAGTGTTATCAGAAAAGTTTTCTAAAATGGCATATAAAATAAAAGCAAAAATCGAAACTGGAATTTGGTTTAGTTAATGGCCAACCACATGACGTCGAAGTTTATTGACCAGCCTTAGGCTAAATTATTGGGCCTCGTCAACGAGAAACGGCAACAGAAACATGCAAGAAAGAAAAGTATCCAAAATGGAAAATAGGCTCGCGTAAGCATAAACTGAAATTGTAGTAAAACTATTAAGTAAATTGTCGGACGACTGCCAATCGTAAAAACTGAAACAAAGCCCCGGCTTAAGCTTATATATACATACATACATACATATGTAGATGTATACTATAATATATAGAAAGATATTGAAGTTGTCCGATGACGCAACCAGAAATAATCAGAGGGAAAACAGCAAATCATTTCCCTTTTCATTTTGCCACATTTTGGTTTGAGGAAACTTTAAAGCCAAAAGCGTTTGGAAGGGGTGGCGGGAAGAAATAACAAAACAAAAGTTAAATGCCCATCAATAACACTTTCCTTACAGCTTTCCACTGGCCCTTCCGCTTCCCCCTCCAAACATACAGTATTTCGACAGAGTGGCTACCAGTGTGATTTATGACATTGACTGAGGATGCCCTTTTCTCTATTTTTTCGTTGTAAAAACGTTGAAAGTTGGTTATGTTTTTTTACTCTTTTTTTCCCTTTTTAGCCGATTTTGGGTTTTTTTTTGTTTCACATTTTTGTGGGTTGTCATGTATAAATAATCAAATCCAATTTGGTTAATGGCATTGATTCGATTTTGTCTATGTATATGCATTTAATATACACAAATTTACATACATTTTCTGCCATTGGGGCATTAAATTTAAAAACAGAGAACAAATTTTGTGCGCGCATGCAAAATGTCTGTTTTTTAATTTCCTGCCCATGTCAATCAATGAGGGCCAAAAAGCCCTTGAACATGAAATATGTGCGTGTGTGTGGTGTGTGAGGGGCACGTGGCTGTCTTTCAGGTAACTGTTAACCAGAGCCTCCAACTGGCTCCTTCACTCACTCAATCAGTGTAAACTATGTGGTCAAACTTTCAGGGCAAGGGTCATTCTCATTTTCGTTTCACTTTTATTGCAGCTCGTAAATTAATATAAGCGTAAGTAAACCAACAATCTACACATAAAACAGAATGGATATGGCCCTGACAAACTAACGACTAGTGACGGGCGGCGAGCGGCGAGTGACGAGTAGTAATGGAGCTCTTGACAATGGTGTAGGCCATAACTACCAAACATATACAACTCAACCAACTTATGGTGGGATGGGAATTCGACATGCTCTTACCCTGAACTTACATGTATCCACTGCATTGTTGGCGCACTGTACTCGCCGCTAAATGGGGTAAGAACTTCACCTGTCATTGCTAAAATGGAAGAAAGAAAGAAATGGCAGAAACTTCATCCTTTGCTCTTGCTCTGCCGCTTGGTCACATACACGCACGAATTGTCAGTCAAGTGACGGTGAAATGCTTGTGTATTGTGCCCTTTGTGTGAGCCCAAATGGCAGACACCGCAATACACATACAAATGAAAATTTAAGATGACAATTTTCGCGTGCGCGTGTCCTCGCCTTCTCAACCTTGACACACGAGGCTCTTAGCCGTTGCCGTAGGCCTTAAGGTGGCAACGGCATGTCATGTGGATAAATGATATGCTTGGCAGGCAAAAACTTTCGTTGGCTTTTATTATTGTTTTACCTCTCATTTTCTTTTCCTCTCTTTGCCTCTTTTTTTGCAGTTGCACTCAGCTTAAAAAGTTGTGCCCACCGACAACTGTCGCCATAATTCACTTTTACAGGACAAGCGAGTCGAAGACGACGTGCAACAGCCAGGAAGAAAGTTCATAACGACACTTGGCCAAACAAGTTTCAGACAGAGATACAGACACAGACACACGGGCACACAAAAACTACACACACAAAGTCAGTCTTAGGTCCCAAGTCAGTACCAGTTGGCCGTCTGGGGAGAGAATGGTAATAAAACTTTGGCCACGCCTCTCAGCCGCGTCCCCTTGTACATTTGTTTTTCGCAGAACCGCAGCAATTGTTGCCATTTGCAAGCGGTTCAATCACAGCTAGAAGCAAGGTAAAGGAAACTTCAACGCAACTCAAATCACCTGCCAGGACCTGCAGAGAATGGGGGGAGTGAGGGGCGGCAGGTGGATACAAGGGCAAAGACAAAGACAAAAGGCACTGGGGCAAACACACAATCTTTTGCAAGAATAAAAAGTGCTAGAAATGCCAGAATAGAGCAGAGACAAAAAGAAAACAAAGGACGAATGGCCTTGTCCAATGGCATCGAAAGGCAAGCCAGAAAGCAGTACCAAAGACAGAGAGAGGAGAGAAAGGAAAAAAGATTCCATGAAAGGCATTCAAATAACTTGTAACTCAACTTTTCTAACAGGATTCCCATTTTTTGCTTTATCGCAAATGGTTATTTCATTCTTTCTGACCGGAAAGTGTCTTGTGGATTGCCATTCAAATATAATTCAATTGCAGATAATTTTTAAAAGCTAAGTGCCTTGATGAAAAAACTATAAAAAAAGTATAAAATTAATATTATTGGGTGATGGGGGGAAGAGTCGGTGGTGGGCAATTTTCCTAATGGAGAAGACATATTTTGACTATTTATAGGAAAGGTAATTTTCTTCTAATTGCCATTTTTCCTTTAATGTCTATTTATGTTGGCGCATCAAAGGAAAAGCCACATCACATAATTACGAGTCACATAATTAGGAGTCTATGAGTGTCCTGGCCCCGCCCACATTTCAGCACTTTGGCCTGTCAATCAGGGCCAACAAGCGAAGCATTTAAAAACGCTTAAATAATTGATATGTTTGCCGGACCGCAATCAAGCCAAGTTAATTAATGATTAACACGCAACAATCATAACTAATTTACTGTGAAATCGGGGCGTAGTTTAATGGTAGCTGTGATGACGGCCCAAGACGGATGACCAGGGGGAGTAGATGGCATTAGGGGACGGTCGATTGCGTGTGGACAAGGGACAAGTCTATATGTATGTATATACATATATACATACATACATCCATACATACGTACGTATATTTAATTGGCCATTACCGAATCTGACAATTAAACAACTAAACTGATTGATTCTTCACTGCGCTGGCCACGTTATAAACAATTGGGTCAATTTGTTTAGATTCACTCGGTGATTAATTGCTTAATGCAAAGTATAATTCTTTTAAAAAGTTCAATTTTCACTCATAAATAATTATAAATGTTTTTTTCTTTATTTTTGGCCATACAATTTTAATGTAGTTTATTTAAATGAGTTTTAGTTTTTGTTCGCCTTTCCTTATTCATTATTTTCATTTAATTAACAGAGCATACACACACACTAACACACACACTTACACACACACTCACACACACACATACACTTGGAAAAAAACGTGCACACGCATTGGAGAGTCCTTCAAGCGGAATTAGTGAGCTGAGTTTCCTGTTTGTTTGGCTGGTTATTAAGTAGTCTCAAAACACACACACACACACACAGAGAAGAGAATTTGTATAAAGATATAGAAAGCGATGGAGAGAGAGAGGGAGAGAGGGTGAGATCGTAGCAGAGAGATAAGGATATATTATAATTTGGCAACTAAAACCGAAACTAAAGTGCAGCCACCTAATCCGATTTGCAAAACCACGAAATGGAAAATACAGAAGAGCAAACAGAAATGCTCTTTAACATAATAAAGGGAAAGTCAAAATACTCTTCCCACCACCAAAAATTGGATACATATATCCAGAAGTCGGAAAGCTAATTGCAAACTGTCCGCACAGGTAAATGCAATCAAATAATTGTCTGCCTCTTTTATCTGCAAACAATTCATTCATTTTTATATTTCGTTTTCTTTTTTGTGGTTTTTCTTTTTGTTTTTTTTAATTACATTTTGGTTGTGTAAACAATTTTGACGCATTAAGCGCTTACATAAAATAATAATTAAATAGAATACAAACAATCCAAAGGACGATGGACGAGCGTATTTTATATATAATTATTATGCTGTCCCAGCAGGTGGAGGTGGAGGTGGAGGGATGAGTAGTTATAAAATTATGCAAATAATTTCGACCCTGACAAAATATATACAGAAGTTGAAGCAAGTTGACTAGGATGGGGGAATGGAAGGGGGAAACCCTGCTAAAGCCTACAAAATGAGCAAAACAAGACAATTTCAGAAAGCAATACAAGTATATGTGAATGGAATTTGAATCCGAACACGTGTACTCAACCTTCAGCTGCTCCTTGCATCCTTGTCGCCTGGTGGAACGTTTTAAAACAACATCTCCGAGTTGAAAGAAGGAAAATGTCTAGAATATCAGTCAGGCTTAGGCCTAACAATCCAAGGGAAACCTTAAAACAACCAAAGCAAGCAACAAAATGAATAAAGAGAAGACAAGGAAAAAAGATGGAAAATAAAGGAAAAACAGCTGCCAAATGCCAGCGGCCAGTTTATGGAATTTCCCGCTGACTTCTCTTTTAGCGCTGTTTGAGTTGATGCGAAATAAAATGGCGGGGGAAAAGTCTATGTACACTTGGGAAAAACTTTTCAAATGCTGCAAACTTGTTATTTGGTTTTAAAGATTTAAGACGGACAATATTAAAGGGAATAAATATGCTAAAAATATATTCTATTAATTTAGCCACATCGCATTCCCAGCAAATTACAAAGGATTTGGATTATATCCTTGAGAACAAAAAAAAAATTGGATTTCACGAAAACTTTTCATCGAAATCAATAATTTCCTTTCTTTGTTAAAAAAGAAAGGTAATTTAACATTAAATAGTCACGTTAAATTCTATTAGCTACTGTAATTATTATTAATGTAAATGGAAATAGGTTTTATTTTTAAGTGGATTTTCTTTTGTAACTTGTCGAGTTTTTATTAAACCATTGCAATTTTTTTAACATACGCAACTTCAAAAACAAATGTTAGTAAATACGATTCTCTAATAGATGACATTTGGACAAATATATAAATCGAACTGAAGAAATGTTTTCATTATTTTATGTTTTTTTAGCAATTGTTTAAAAGATTGATGAACAAATTTGCTCCAGAAGGAACTCCATGTCGCAAAATCAATCAAACAATGTGTTGCGATGGAAAAAGAATTTTCCATAAGATGACATATAGAAATTTTTGGTTTAATGTACAAAATGTTTATATATAATTTGAATAGCTTTGTCTTTCCTCTCTTTTGAATTAGGAGTATCAAATGAAATTTTCAGAAATTGTTCTTTTCTTCCACAATAAAGAAGAGAATTAAAATTTAAACAAACAGATGTGGTTAATTATTGGCAAATGACCAATTTTCAATTGTTTATAAACATAGGCGCTGTCAACAAAATCTCCACTTTTTAGTCACTCAAAGAATTAACTTTAACTTTTCACTTTAAACTGTTTAAAAAAACAATAATATTTAAATTTGAAGGATGAAAGAATTTAGATTTTATCATATTTTTATACATTTTAAGTATCTAAATTCGTGACATAATAATGTCATTAAAATGAATTTAATAAGCAGATTAAAATATATTGATAATACCTAAAACGTTTCAGACTTGGCAAATTTAGCTCACTTTATTTATTGAAACTTTTCTTTCCAAATTTCTCGTTTCCTTTTAAACAATAGTTAAGCTCTCCAAATTTACAGTTGATAGTTCATTTAATTTTCGCGATTAACTTTCTTAATTAAAACACAAATGTAGGGACTTGAAAATCCTGCCCATCGACCTGTAAAATGAGTTCATGACAGCACAATCGGATTTCTATATACAAAATTATTGTCACTTTTTAAATAAATGATTTTGAAACAAATATAATCTGTAGAACACTTTATAGAACGATGACGTCCTATAAGAAAAGAGATAGATAAATGATCAACAGGATCAGGAGATCATTACAGAGTGGCCAAATTATTTAGTTTATTTTTGTTAAAGTGTATGCAAATTCCTGGCTTAAACTGGCTGAACAGGTAAATGGCTGAATGAGTAAGTGGCTCACTGGGTGTCTGACTAGTGGTCGTATGAGTAACCTTCCGCTCCACTCGGAGGAGCGCAGCATGGGTCAGCGCGATAGTGACTGACTGAGAAAACTGCAGGCGTCAGCATGATGCTGAGTAAATTTGCATTCATAAAGCAGAAGCGCGCATTTAAGCCATTTATATGCAAAACAAAAAATAGTGAAAAATGGCAAAATCCAAGCACTCTTAACTGGGTGTCCTGCCCCCAGGACTAGTCCCGTGACTCCTATCCAAACACCTGGCCAGCGATGTAAGGAATGGAAGGCAAGTGCGTGCAGGTAAACGATTCAAATTAAAACAATCATCAGAATCAGCAAAAGCAGCAGTACCAACAGTCGCTTCAGCTGGAAGCAATTAAGCTGAATGGAGCATCTAATAACTTTGCCTACTGCTACTGCTGGATTGTTGAATGGCTGGCTGGATGGCTGGTTATTCACATGCTCTAGACAAATCCGCTTAATGACATTTAAGATGTCCATTTCCGTTTCCATTTCCACTTCCTTGTCCTTACTTAGACATAATTTTTCTTTTGCAGGCTGAGAAGAACTTTTTGCCGTGCGCGAAAAGAAATGTACGGAATTAATTAGGCGTTAATTGTAATTTTGACTAAAACAAAAGAGTTTAATTAATTTACCTAGCCAATGTTAGGGAATGCTGTTCCCATGAAGAGAAAGTTGGCTGAAATACAATTTCACACTTCGTCTGGTGCCCATTGTGCTGCGCACGGAAAGAACCCAATTCTGGCGGCATCCGTGGCGTATGAGCGATTTTTTTCTTCTTCTTATTTCGCTTTTAATGGTTGCCGGCGCCTTTTGCCCTCTCTCCCTAATTAATTGACTTGCTACGCTTGAGCTGCTCTTCCTCTTCTATGAACATTAACTCTCTCCCTCACTCTCTTTCTTAACACTGACTGCCTGTTAAAAGGGGCGTGGCTCAGGGCTGCATTGCCAAGCCTTTTTTTAAAGCGTTTTTTCTTCTTTTATTTTTGCTGCATTCGCAAATATTGTCAAATAATGGAATTTATTTTTCTCCATCAACTACATATGTGTGTGTGTGTGTGTGTGTGTGTGTGATTGTCCTTTGTAAACCGGGCAAGCTTTCAATGTAATTGAATTGAAACAGGGTTTCGGGACACCTCTGCACTCCACTCGCTTTGAACCGGCGGCACATTTGCACGCCACGTAAAAAAAAAAGAAATCCTTAAAAAAAAGAGCCCGGATCAGGGACTACATGTTGGATAATAGTGGTGATGGAAAGAGAGTCCTGGGTGGGGGGACAAATATGATTATATTATGAATCGTTTTTTGTTTCGATACATTTATTTTTTTTTTCTTCGATTTCGCGTGTCTGGGCATTTAAACGTTTTGCCATATGGAAAATTGCACAATTGAATTGGCATAAACTGGTTGTGGGGACAATTGCATTAAGGACAGACTCTCGATATAACCGACAGTTGAGTTGTTTTAACCATTCACATTTAAATTCTGCATTCACTCTTCGATTTCTGCATCTCCTTGGAGTAAAATATTTACTTATGCAAATCGCTGGCAATCAATTGCTATGGCACTTAATAAGGCCAGAGTTTAAGCAAGGACATTAAGTTAAGTTCACTTTGATTCGTTTGTTATGCAGATCTTATTAAGTGGCGCCTTAAGGTATGCAATAAAAAAATCTTTATTTTGCGTAGTTTATCAATTACTTTAAAACGAAAAGAAAAATTTCAGCTGCAGCAACAAACGAAAATCAACAAAAGAAGTAAAACTTTTAAAGTAAATGAAAAGAATTTTAATTTGGTCAAAGTTTATGGCTAAATGAAATAATAAATTTGCATTAATTAATTGTGATTTGGCTTACCCTTTTATCAATTTTTAATTTAAAATTTATCAACAATTAAATTATAGTTTACGCTATAATATATATTTATTACAATTAAACTAGTTGCATTATATCCATTCTTATTCTTAACTAATAAGCTCGCTTTGTCCCAGTCTAGCACTTTCACTTCACACTCATCCCGATCCGAAAAACTTGTCCATGGCTTGGATTGATCTCAGTGTTGGACGTGTTCTCACTGTTTGATCTTAGCGGATTTAGTTTGACCGTCTAACGAAGACAACCACGTCGCGTCGCGTTTGAAAACGAACTGCAAATCACATTAGCCATCATCCAAATCAGAGATTCCTCTGCCTCGTCACATGGAAGAAACTCACCTCGAACCGACGACGATGACGACGACAGCCGCCACGGTTCAAGCCCGAGGCAATCCAATTGGTTCGGCTTGACTCGGTGCTACTCGACTCGGCTCGACCCGATTCCCCTCTGCTTTGTCCCTGCCCTTGCCCATCCATGTGGGTCTGTGGGACACTGCACAGAAACCCGTGTAAAAGTGAAAGCCGTTCCCATTGCCGTTGAGGCAGGTTAGTAAGTTTGTGGGAGGCGATGTTTTGGCGATGTTTCTTTGATTACATTGGAAGTGCCACCTACGGTGAGAGATGTTGATAAGAGTTTAACGATTCCAAATGTTAAACTGTTGCATGCAACATCCACATTATAGGAGAACAGTAAGAATTCACTCCTGCCTACAGCTCGCTTCTACAAAGTGAAAAAGATCTATTGAAATATTGAAAAGATATATTATTGGAGATATCTATTATCTATATATCCCTTTGAAAGGAGTGTTGAAAGACAAATATAAATAGAAACCAATTTTAATTGAATCACTATTCAATCTCTATCTGTGAGATAGTTAAGAGGAAACTGGAGAGAAATTAGTTTCTTTCATTTACCAACTATTTAAATTTGGTGATACCAAAAGTTGTAAGATTCAAAACAACTTTCGATGTTTTCCACTCACTGTTATCCTTTTCCAGGACATGCGCAGTGTCATAGTCTCAGCTGTTGAGCCCCGAGAGTCCGGCATTTTTTTTGTATGGTGAATTTGATAAACAACTGATAAGGCCAACTGATAAGAAATGCATTGCAGCTGCAACAACAACAATGATAACAAAAACAAACATGAGAAAAACAATGAAAGCTTCTAAAGAAGAATACACAAGCACTTAATAAGCCAGAGAGAGAGATAGATTGATAGAGATAATTGGCGGTTTGGGGGGGGGCTTGGTAAGTGCAATTAATGTACCAGATTTTATAATTAGTAAACTGCCCCAATCAAAATAATGTAGTAATTTCCCGGCAGGGAGAACTATGCACCACTTGCTGTTCCATATGTGCCCCTTTCTCCTCCTCCTCTTCCCTTTCCTCCACCACTACCTCCACCCGTAACCTTTATTCAAATTGTTGTTGTTGGCTGCTTCTTTTAATAAAAAATTCGTGGTCGCAGTCTTTTTTTGCAATTTTTTTTTTTGGGCTGAATTTTAATTATTATAATTAACATTGTTGCTGGTTTTTTTAAAGGGTGCTAAATTATACAGCAAAGAGGGGTAATCAACTTGAACCATTTCAAACTAGTTTAAAAAAAGTTTGTTACCTTAAAACGATTTTTACAAGAATTTTGTTCTTTGTTTTCTATGCGACATAAATGAATTCAATTTAATTATTTACAATTAAATTGTAGCTGAATCTCGGGAATATGAAATTAGATGAAACATGAAGATATGGAAACTAAACCAAGAGAAAAATTTCAAATATCGAAAAATTTAGAAGCTATCTGATAAAACTGTTGATATCGATTCGGTATAATTATAGTTTGAGAATCGTTCGGATATCTACAGATATTACATATATGTAAAATGTATGTATTTCCATTAACTCTTCTTCATTGCTCTTGGAACAATTGACAAACTTCAAAATACGAGTGAAGATAGTTTTTGGGTCTACTGAACAGTTGAGATTCCCATTTAAAGCGGTTACATGGATCACCTAAGATCACTTTCATTTACGTTAACCCACTTAAATAATTCAAAATTAATCCACCTTCTGTATCAGCTGTTTCGGGATCTTCTACTAGATTTTAGGTTGCCAGACCTTTAATTATTATCATTCAAGGCATAATATTTATATCAGTTTTATTCTCGCATGCTATTATACATAGATTATATATTTAATAGTATTGATTTTGGATTCATGAGCTTCTTTTCAAAGTTAACTTTCATTAGTCAGTTTCATTATTTTATATTCGATCTTATAATTTCTGTTATTATTTTTACAAATTTAATCCTTTCTACGCCTCTGATTATACAGCCTTGGTGGGGAAAGGGGTGGTGCATTTGTTGCTTGTTTCCTAATTAATAGACTGTCTGGCGATTATATATTCCCTCATTTAAACGTATGTAGTTCATATTTGGCGGTTATCGTTATAGTGCTATAATGGCAATGGGGTCCACTTTATGGACCCTTTAATAATCCACATCCGCTCAACATTTTTTCACGATATTTTGCAGACTAGATGCTATTTCGAGTAATTGGGTTATGGTTTCAATAGTCCGCCACTCAGTTGGCGCGCTGAATGACATTGTGTTGCACAGAGAAAGAGAGCAAAAACAAAAAAATTAATTGCAACAAAAACTCCAACAGTTTTTCCATAGAATAAATTGAAAAAAAAAAATGCGTGGAACAGTTTTGGGATTTAAACAAGAAATAAAACAGCAACAAATTAAGACTGCAGATTGGACTAGGCGCTATGTAAGAGTTGAGAACTACATACAAACATATATACATATACATATGTATATGTATATGCATATGTACATATGTATGATGTACACATGCTTTGCTTTTTCCACTCTTTTTTTGTTTTTTGTAGTTGTTTGTGTTATTTTTATTTGGTTTTTCGACATGCATGCAACAATTTATGGTGCTGTCAACAATATGGCAGCGGGATGGTAGTTTTTGGTTTTATTTTCTGCTGGCCATGGACATGCTAATTGCAAGTGAACATTTTTGAACCATTCGCCATGATTTAATGCGCCATAACTTGGCTGGCCAAATTGACAGCGAATACGCCATAAATTGTGTAGCATACTTTTTAGCATCGCAAATTTGACTCTCTCTCACACACACACACATGGCAACCGCTGACAGGAGCAGATAGCGGCCATAAAACGAACTAAACGAAACATTTACATTTTCTGTCAGTTACATTAATTATGAAAATCATTTTTCCAACCACTTGCCAAAAAATGAAATAACAAATGGAAACAAAAATGGTTAAAAAAAGTATAAAAAAGTTTTGTTGTTGAAAAGTAACCTGAAACTATGCAATATTATTTCACATTTCCCATTTGCATATATGCACATTTTTGTGCAACTTTTTACATGGAATTCAAAACTTTCCCATTTCCCCTTTTCCATTCTCATTTCTCCAATTCTCTATTCATTGGTGGCATATTCGTTGTTCAGTCCAAAGGCCAACGAATTCGATAGAATTGAATATGGGAAACTTTTAAGGGAGTCAAGCAGATGTATAACTTTCGATAATTATTACAATCACGCAAGGTTAATTATATAATTAAAGGACAACCAATTAGTAGCCGAACAGTTGATATATAAAAGACGAGGACATTAAATTGGAATCAATTAGTTTACACTCCATCATGGACATCAATAGTTTGAGTTTCTTTAGGAGCCACTGGACAGCGTGGAAGATTTTGGGTTCTGCCCACCAGCATATAGAGTGGCGAGTCTTGTACCGAACGGTCACAATTCTGGCTAATCTGCTGGTGACTATAGCATATCCATTTCATTTGGGTATGTCGCTGTTCCGCAATAGGACCCTAACCGAGGATATTCTGAATCTCACCACATTCGTCACCTGCCTGGCCTGTTCGCTGAAGTTCCTAATCTATGCCTATAACTTCGAGATGGTCTCGCGGATAGAGGATCTACTGCACAAACTTGATCAGCGTGTAAGTGGGCCCAAACAGCGGAGTATCTACAGCCAGTTGAGGGACCAACAGCGGATGATCCTCTATATCTTCATTGGTATCTATTTGCCATGTGCCGTGTTCGCCGAGTTATCGTTTCTGTTCCAAGAGCAAAGGGCTCTAATGTATCCAGCCTGGTTTCCTTTTGATTGGGTGACATCAACCAGGAATTTCTACATAGCCAATGTCTATCAGATTGTTGGTATTTCGTTCCAACTCCTGCAGAACTATGTAAGCGACTGTTTCCCCGCTGTGGTCCTCTGTCTGATCTCTGCCCATACAAAGATGTTGTGTCTACGATTCGAGGAAATTGCTGAAGAGAGTGATCTGGAGAACTGCGTAACCGATCACAAATATTTGCTAGAGTATGTCATTGCTGAAAATAATTGGTAATCGGAATCCGTCATCGATATGCCCTTTCCTTTTTAGCCTGTTTAGGACCATTGAAGCCTTCATGTCGCTGCCAATGTTCATCCAGTTCGCTGTCACTGCCCTCAATGTCTGCATTGGAATTGCGGCCCTGCTCTTCTTTGTGACCGAACCCATGTCCCGCATTTATTTCCTCTTCTACGCCATGGCCATGCCGTTGCAGATCTTTCCCAGCTGCTATTATGGGACGGATAATGAGTTTTGGTTCGGCCGTCTCCACTATGCCGCCTTCAGTTGCAATTGGCTGGACCAGAGTAAATCATTCAAGAGGAAACTAATGCTCTTTGTGGAACGCTCACTTAAAAGGAGCACAGCTATGGCGGGGGGAATGCTTCGCATTCATGTGGATACTTTCTTTTCAACTTTAAAGTTTGCCTACTCTCTGTTTACCATAATCTTGCGAATGAGAAAGTGAGGTCAATACTGTTTAATAAATCCAATAAGAAGAAGTCTATCCACAACGGAAGGCAAGTGAATAGAGTTTCCAGTTCCACCACCGGAAAAGCGAATAAAGAGGATTTCAATTGGATGCGATGGATGATAATTGATTTTGTCCCAGTGCTCTATGCCATGTGTGGACAATAGCTAATTGGAATCGCTGGCTACAAATTTGCATTGTCTGCCTTCTCCCTCTTTCCCTCCCTCTTTCTCCCTCTGGATCCCAAAGATGGGAGTTCGGTGGGCGGGAATCAAATCAATTGCTCCAACTAGGATAACAAGAATCCTATAGCCATTTTATTGTTGTTTTCGTTGTTGGCTCTCACTTATTTATTTGCACAACGATAAGACATTAAAAGACTTTCAGAGCTTTGTGTTTGGGGGCCAAAGTCCGTAATGCGCTTAAGTCCGGCACTAAGTCATGTTGAATCTGCAAAGTTAACATTGTAAAACGTGGAGCCGGATGATCAGCAGCAGAAATAGGAACAGCAGCAGCAGAAGGAGTAGGGGAAGAATGAGCAGTGGAAGATGGTGAGGGAGGTGGAGGGGGAGGCGGAGAAGGAAAAGGTTCACAACGAAGCAACAATTTATACCCAGGCTGGCCAGCTTGGGATTGGCATCGATTTGAGAGTTCATGTTGATGTTGATGTGTTTCGGGTTGGAGTTGAAGCAGAAGCAGGAGCAGGAGCTTGTTGCCAGCCAAAAGTTGATTTGAATTTATTACAAAACACATTTAGTTCACTTTCATTTTCCTTTTCCATTTTCTTTTTGCCCCCGTGTTGATTCCCCAAGCAGGGCACGTAGTCATTCAGTCAGCCCGTCAGTATTCACCCAGTCACGCCTTAAATTACTCTCCACACGAAATATGCTTGGCCAGTGGTTAATTTTTAATCAAAATAATATCACACAAAAAAAAAAAACAAGAACGAAAACGAAACGAACGAAACGAATAGGTGAAGGGAAAAGCAAGAGGGCACAGGGAAAGCCTCTATTCACCTCACAAATTGGCAAACAAACTACTTTCGTGCTCCTCTTAAAGCTATCCTGGACACTTCTCCGAGCATTTAGCAGACTCAGCTGTTTCTTCTCCAGCGAAAATTGTATTTTGCCACTTGCCTCATTTACTTATTTGAGTAAGGCAAACAGAACCAAAGTACTGACTGTGTCGCCATTTTCTCAAGACCGTAATCATCATCATGGTTATCATCATCGTCTTGGCCAAACTCTGTAAGTCATGCAAACTGTTACTTGAAAAGTCCATTGCATTTGATGGTTGCGACGGCAACTTAAGTTAGTTGGCAAACTTTGTGCACTGAAAAAAAGAAAAATAAATAGGAAACCGAGACGATGGAACTAACTTAAATAGGTCGTTAAAGAGGAATTGCCAAAGCTGTATTTCAATTTTGGTCAAGAAGCATCTCCAACTTGTTAACAAAACTGGATAAAAAATAGATGAAAACTTTATCCAAAGCCAGAGTTGGACTTCAGTTTGTACAGGAAATCCTTGCAAGAGATTTTCTCACCCTTTTCTCTCTCTCTTGACTTGTATGAGAGGATACTCGACTTGGGTAATCAGTTGAACGGGAACTTTTGTTTTTATATAATAAATAAATACCCTTTCCAACCTACCATAACCAGATAACATGATTTTCAGGTACTATAATTGCTTCTCAAGTATTGAAACCAATTGACAACTTAATTGGCAAATTGACACCAAATTGAATTAAAACCAAACAAATACCCTTTCTAGCCAACTTAATGCTAAAATACAGTGAGTCAAATCTTTTATTTTTAAGCATCATTTGAGGTAAATGATTATCTCACATGCTCTCTCGCATGTTTTTTTCTTACAGTGTTCTCCCAATTGAAGTGGCCCCATTGGCTTTGGCCATTTCAGTAATTCGTTGTTAAGCGAAATGCTAATACAATTGCCGTGAAAGCGGTTGCTATCGCTGCTGCTCGTGTTGCTGGTGTGGCAGCCACAAGTGGCCAAAGGATATGTGGCAAGTGAGTTTGACTCCATCCGAGTGCATAGAAAAGACCACTTCAAGTTTCCAACTGCAAACTCAAACACTTGAGCACATTACGCGGCAACAGGTAAAGCAGCAGCAACAACACTAACAGCATCCACATCAGCAACCATTGAGGCAACAACAACACTAACAACATAAGGCGGTTAAATCAATTTCCCAATAAGCTAACTTATATTGTTTACTTAACTTTGCATTAAATTAGTTAGCAATTATCGTGAAGAGAAAACGAAACGAAACGAAAACAAAGTAAAAGTAATTTCAAATAGCAAACACAACTTGCTTGTTGTTGAATTAATAGTTTCCTTTTAAGAAGAAGGCACACACACACACACACACACACACACCCATTCAACAGGATCAGCAGAAACTAAAGAATAACAAGATAGAGAGGAATAGTAAAGTTTTCATGAAAAACACAACACACACACACACACACACACACACACACACACACACACACACACACACAAGAGAACACACATTTTCAAATTTGAGGCAAATCAAAAAATACGCAAACTATGCCAACATCAAAACTTTTGTCAATGGCTTAAATCGGATGACTAGAGGGGAGGCGAGGGAGCCTAAATGGAGAGAAAAAGGGAGGGTAAAGGATACTCAAGTAAATTACAGGCTTTCATAGTCTTTTGGAATATTTAACCGCAGCTATGCCCATGCAGGGTACGGGGTGGGTGGTTAACTGTTTATCTCCGCCTACATGCACACCAGCCGCCATATGTTTGTCCAACAACTACATACACATATAAGTATACGTACATACATTTATGTATATATATACATATGTATATATATAAAGTGGAGAATTTTACAACCGGCATAAGAAAGTCACTTAACGTGTGGTAAGAGAGAGAGAGAGAGAGAGAGAGAGAGAGAGAGAGAGAGAGTGAGAGAAGGGGTGGGAGAATTAAGGTGATGCGGCAATGGCACATTATGCGGCTAGATGTGGCGAGTGAAAGTTAATTTTGTTGGGAAATACAAGCAACGAGAGTGCCAAAAGGCTGCAAAAGAATAAAGGAGAACAGGAGGAGCTCGAGGAGGAGGAGGAGGAGGCGGAGGCGGAGGCGGAGGAGTGTCAGTAAAAACATTTGCCTAAACTATGCCATTAACATGCAAAACTTTCATAGCAACCAGCCGAAGTCTAAGCCCGATGTTACTCCAACATCAACCCCCTCCCCCCTCTCTTTGCACCACCCTTACATCCATCTGTTCCTCTGTCTTTGGCGAGGCACGTAAATACTTGCCAGAAACTTGCACGAATTAACAACAAAAGTTGTATGTTTGTGTGAGATGGAAAACTTTGGTATAAAATAACAGAAAGTGCCACTGGCAAGTGACAATAACACAGTTTTCCAGCTCCCAGTTCCGAGTTGTTGAAAGGATTGCGCCAGGACTTTGCAGTTTGACAAGCAATGTGCCAGTGCCAAATGTCAAACAATTTGTGGTATCCTAATCTCTACCGCTCCATCTACGCCAACTACTACTGGTTCTCTTTGTGATTCGGCCACTTGATTTGTGCCTCGATTTAAAGCCCTTTAGCGCTTAGGGCCAAAATATTTATATTTATAGCCCAAAAACTTTATGACAAACTCGACCAGGCTAGACTGTGCCTGATGCCCATAAAAAGCCAAAACACCATTCGTATAATGGCTGCTAAATACTCTGTCGCCCGTCCTCTCCCCTCTCCACTCTCCACTCTCTCCTTGTATCTCAGTCTCAATACTTCTTGTCTGTTATGGGAGAGACCAAGAGACCAACTATAACTCATTATGGCTAATGAGCGGTATTTGTGCCTGGATGGAGACGCCTTCGTCTCAAAAGGTCGAAATTAGTTTGACTTGTCGGCGACAGACAACTCCTCGACACACACACAAGCACACACACACATACATACACACCCATAAGAAGAAAGAAATAAGTGAGAGAGTGATAGACAGAACGGGGGAGTGAGGCAAATAAATGTCAACTTTGAGTTTACCAGCGGATTACGATTACTGACAGCAACCAAAACTCAAAACCAGGACCACGACAAAGTGAGTGACTGTGGGCGGACATGGAAACTTTCGCTAATACTTGACATCTTTTATCTGAAACTGAAGACCCACAAAATAAAAATAATTATGAATTATAAAAAATATATAAATATGTCACAATAAATGTAATCCGCAACCGGAACTTTAAATGATAAAATACATAATAATAATATTTGCTTTCTGGGTAAGAAAAAACAAAAAAGTAAGAAAGTGTCATAGGACGTGGCTTCTCGAACTGAAGTTGTCAAATAAATGTGATTTGTGAAAGGATAATAATAATTCAAACAAATCAAAGTAGCTGACGTCGACAATACCCACAGTGAAAATACCTTATAGTAGTCTGATCCGACCAATTCTTAAACTTACACAATTAAAATGCTTATCTACCAAGTTTCATCCAAATTGTAATAATATTAATACTTAATAAATTGAACATTTAACTGGAATACTTCATCAACATAGTTGGATACAAGTATCCATAATGGATACATGGATACATAATAATAATAATTATAAATTACCTACAAACATATTTTCAAACGTTTGTATTACAAGTTGATGTAATTTGAATGATTCCCCCTCCAAAGGTGCAAAAGTTGTATTCGATTTATATTTGATTCCCACCTTTGGCTGATAATAGTTATCGAAAAGTAGATCCTGTTGGATACTTCGATAACAGAACCAAAGAATGTTCTACGTTTAAATTTAAGTGTGCAATAAATGGTGCAATGAACCTAAGGACGCCTCCTTTCGCACAAAAGTTGACAATCATTTTATTTAGCTTTTGTTAAAATTCTTAACAAACAGATTTACACAGTACTCATGCATATATGTTCCTTTTAAATGAATGTAATAAATTGGCGACCTGGGCTTCGGCTTGAATGTGGTGATTACGAACTCCTGTTTGCCACCCCCCAACAAGCTCTCTGCAGCTGTCTTTAATCACATGTTTAACAAGCTGCCTCATAAATGCTAATGTCCCAGAGGGAAGAACCATAGGAAGCGAGTTTCGGTGGGTGTACACAATGAACGTGGCCAAAGGACATATATGCAAATGTCAATAACAAATACAGAGAAGCAAAAACAAGAAGAAAACACAAGTAAATATATAAAAATAAAAAAAATAAAGCTAAAATAAGCTTGCTTTCCCGCATGGGGCAATTATAACACGTTTCTCTCTCAACGGGACCTGCGTCTGGTGGCCTCAGCAATCTTAAAACGTTGAATGATTCCATTGTGGGCAGGTTTCAAGGAGGAATGGCGTGCATGCTTCAAATGGAGGATTTGCGTAAAGTAAACGTTACAATTGAAATTTTAAATGCCACACCGATGATGCCAATGATGATGATGCTGATGATCCCAATGATACTGAGAATGATGGGAATGGTGACAGCGTGTGGATGTACATATATGTATGTATGTATATTTATGTATGTATGGATGTTGATGACGTAGGCATAGGTGGCTTTAGTTGATTGCTCTTCAGTCTCAGGGCACGTGTGAATTTTCCTCCCTTTAAATTTTAAATGGAGTGATACGAAGGGTCGACGGCAGCGGCCGTTGTTAGCGCCTCGCTTGTTATGGGTCCATGGAATTGATAACGTGTGATTTAATGTCTTTTTAACGGGTTTTAATGCGATTTTCAGTTAAATGAGGCGTATCATTCGATGGACCCCCCTATTTTCCCCCATTTTGGCATTGATTTGTGGCACACTGTATCGAAGTGCCTTGGCAGTAATCTGCAACAATGTGCCATTTATGGAAGACAGCTGGTTAGAGGTGTAAATTACTTTTTAATTTGATTGCACAAGCTTAAAAAAAACGAAACGAAAAGAGCTGACAAGTAAAATTATAAGCCTGAAAGTAGGCAACAAACTTCTCCAACATGTAAACGCAGCTGTTGTTACCACTTATTGGCAAATTCATTTAAATCAATTAATAAAAAAAGAGCATCGTTTGAGTGCTTGTACATATATGGAAAAAAATCAATTTTTTTCACATATTTTTTGTTACTCGACATTTTCTGTTGGAATATTGGCAAAACCGCAATGAAATGAATACCATCAATAAATAAATGAAATTTCATTGATCTATTGCATATAAAAAACAATGCCGCAAAGTATGCAAAACAAAAAAATATGCACTCCGTTCGAAAAGCAATTGAGAAATGATTTTATATAGCTATCGCGAGGCAATTTTGCGAAAGCTTTTATCGTGTTGGCAAATATATAACACATCCATGATATAATAACTTTAAAATTAATAGCAACGAAATTAATCTTACCAAAAAAGAGTCATTAAATACAAAAAACTCCTCCCAGGGAAACTTGAAAAACTGAAACATCCTTCCAAATTTAGTTAAAACACTCAAAAGATTTAAATAATTATAGCCTTTTCTTGATGAATAATTATTTTGTGATAAACATTATATGTACTTCTATAAAAAGTAAAATACTCAATTCTTTAGGTAGCTTATATGTATATAATATATGTATGTATATAAAGGAAGATTCCTGCCCATCTTATTCTCCAATGAATGAGCTCGATTTGACACAATTGCATTTCTGTAAGATTTAGTTTGCTTTTAGCTAATTGAACAGGAAAACTGCATTTTAATTGCGACTATTTGCCATGTTTCTCTGTCAACCTTGACATGTTTGTTGAGTTTTACGTGCAGGCCCCAAATAGATAAGCATTTTGTTAAAATGACATTAAATTACTTGAATGTCAGCCAGTCGAGAGCAATTTAAAAGTAATTTCGCGATCATCAAATGCCGCAAAGCAGAAACAAGCAGAATCCAAATCAGAGATAGAGAGCGAGAAAGAGAGAGAGAGAGAAAGAGAGAAAATGAGTGATGGAATGGAAATGCTTTTGACCACATTCGACAATGAAACATGTCCAACACTGAAAGTCAATTAACAGTATTTCATTTAAATAAATGCAAATATATTTGTTTGTTATGTGTTCATATTTATTTAACGCCAGCCAGCGCTCTTTATTAAATTCAATCAATTTGTATTTTAATTACGCAGAAAACTAATAAAATCATATTTCAACCCACTCTAAAAAACAAGTCAATTTTGGACTAACAACAAAATAAATATTCGATTTAATAAATATCCTTTCATGTGAAAGCAATTAAAGTCCTAATGACTGTTTGCAATAAATGCATTCGATTTGAGATTTATTCTCACAGCATCCCCATCATCATTATTCGATGAATATGAGGCCCAGTTGAAGATACTTTAGATTCCAACAGATCCTTGTCACTAGCTGTTGTGGCATACAAGTGAACATAATTGAGTTGCTGCTGGCAAATGGATTCACGTGTCTCGGTTTTCATCAACTCCGATTGCTGCATCAACACTCCGTGTTAGGTATTATCCCCTCCCACCATCGGCTGCTTTTTGGGCGATATACTCATTCATTTGGTGTGAGTGTGGGAAATCTTTCGTTTATTCATACATTTCCTGGATACCAAAATAGTATCACGTAGGCCATCCACCAATTATTGTCTTTCTTTCTTTATTTTTATTCTGTTCATCAAACGAATCATTTATTATGCAGGCAAAAGGAATTTGATTTTCCTCTTGGACTGGCCTTCCTCCTGAATTTAGCATCATTTGACTTTAATCATTAGGGATTGGTTTTGTTTTTCGATTTATTTATTTTTCTTTTTGTGTTTTTACGTCATGCACTGAATCACATTTGGTTTATTTCAATTTTAAATGGTCGAGCAATTACGTTGGTCCAATAATTTACAATATATATAAGTATAAATGCGTTCATTGGTTACCAATAAATAACACTAGAGCTTGGGGATTCTGTTGCCAGTTCAGCAAAGTTTCTAGACCAGTGCACAGGTCAATAGCAACAATAGTGAAAAGTCACTAATCCAACGAATCGTACACTCATTTGTGGTCAAAAATTGATATATTCACATACCCATTAACAATTGCCAACAAACAATTCAAGTGTGAACTAATTGCTAACAAGGTAAACTTAGAACATAGACTACCATCCAATTGTATAAATATGTATACATACATATGTATGTATATATGTATGTATATGTGTGTGTGCCAGTGTGTAAATATTTGCATCACACGTGGGGTATGTGATGCAGTGACTGATGATGCAGTTGCAACCGAACGGGGAAGGGCAGGGATGACTCATTGCAAACGTCAAATCAAACTAAACTCAATTTTTACTATTTTCCAATTTGTTTTCTTGTTTGTCCAGTTCGATTCGAGTTGTGTGAAAATTTACCCATTCCCCAAGTGAAAGTTGCTAATTGTTCACCAGAAAGCCCACACTCCCTAAGTAAAGCCGGTTTCGGCTTTCGGTTGCAACTTGCTGTTGATGTTATTTCTGTATGTTGCAATTGCCAAATGCGGAAAAGAAAGTCAAAAAACGTCAATGGCCTTATTCCAATTGGTTATAAGTTAACTTACTGACTTACTACTGACTTGGTTACTTTTGTTACACTCGGAACAATTATTGGATCTTTCTTATTATTTATTATATGGAAGATATCATTTTCTCTCAGTGTAGTCAACTAATCAGAGACCCGCTCATGCGTTGACTGCTGTTGCCTTTTCGCATCGTCAAAATAGCACTCGAAGTTGTTCAAGCTTTTGGCCCGATCAGTTCATAATCTACACGGTGCAAAATGATTGCGAAGAAAAAAAAAATTATTTTGAAATTGCGCACGCGCACCAGACTAAACTAGGTACATACATACGTGCTTTTATGTCGCCCCCCTTCCTCTCTCCCCGTATCTTTATCTGTTTCTGTTAATGCATACCCTATAGCAAACACGTTAGGCGCCAAAAAGCGCCGAAAACCCACCTAGCAACCACCTGCCACCCTGCCCACACCACTCCCCCCAGTCCAAGCACTTCCCATTCTCCAACACTACGAAGAAAAATAAAAAAAAGTAACCAAAAAAACGGAGAAGCACAACAGAAAAAGAAACAACAACAGAAAAACGTGAGACGCTTCGTTGCCGGCTCGAATCGTAGTGACGGAACCCCTGGGCCCAGGCTTATTTGAGTATCTGTAAGAGACTCTCAAGTGTTCAGTTGCGAATTTCATACAAAACGAGACGGTTGCCGTTGCTGTTATAGTAGAATTTGTCGTTGCGCCGTTTCACCGATTTCAGTGAACAAAAAATATTTTAAAAAAAGTCACTAAAGATAAAGAAAAAATAAGGAGAAAGGAAACCAAGTAACTCTATCAATTGAAGATCAAAATAATACTAAAATAAACAGGCAAAGTGACTTTAATTGATTTGTGAACTATAATAAACAAAATTGCAACAATGATCGAGAGACGTAGTCAATTGGATAAGGTATTGAACCCGATCTAAACCATTGCCAAAGGTTAAAGATCACAAGTATATAGTTTAATAAGCCGCCGATTCTTACCTAACCTGCCTTAACTTCTACAATCAAACTGAAGGCAATATCAATTAGTTAGTAATTAAACAACATCTTTAATTTGAGAGTAGTTATTAATTAGTTAGGTAGTTACTCAGGTTTATCACAAGAACATTGCTGATGATGATCGAGACAGAGAGACGGACAGATAGACGGAACACTGGACAACAAGATAAATGACATTAAAATGCTGTATGATCGAAAACTTTTATGGCCAGTCCATGCAAACAATTCAACAGTTTAGAACTTTGTTAACTATTGTATTCATTTAGCATGTTTTTTTTTATTTTTTCTCGGATTATTTATCTGTTTATCTTTCCACATTCGCGAAATGGATTCTGTAGCCACTTACTACCTGGAAATGTGATTCAGTGAGAGAACTTGACTTTGACTCATTTGCATTTGTTTGCTTTGGAAAACAAAACAAGAAGAAAAAACTGAAATGTTTTTGTTTTATAACTTTTGCTTTTGTTTGCAGTCAATGTTTGACGAAGAATACAAAATTTATATTTATGTATGTATGTATGTACATATATTAAAATATGAAGAAAAAACACATCACATTAATTACATATATGTATGTACAGACATACTACATACATACATACATATGTATGTATATGTACGTACCAAAATTACGTAAGATTTTGAAACGAAAGTAAAAATGTTTATTCTCGCCAGATTGTGAATAATTCATGAGTTTGCTTTAGTAAGCTGGATCTGATTCACTGATTGGTTATCATTCAAAATTACCAGGCAACAGGCTCAGTCACTGGCTCAGACTAATTCAACGGAAATATGTATGTATATCGCTTTGTATATTTTTGGCCAACTGATCGCAAAAAAACGTACGTCAGCAGCCATACATACATACATATGTATGTGTGTACATATATTTATTTTTACATACATATGAACATACGTCAGCGTCATTTGGGCGAGATCACAGCTGCATATAAAGTGGACCCGGAGACAACGTTAATGGGGGGAATATGGTAGAACGCTGCCTAAATTCTTTCCCTCATGCTGTGATCCGTGTCACGTAGTCCGCTTCTCCTTACGCCAATCTCATTCAATTCATTCACATTGCCAAGTGTGAGTGTGTGTGTGTGTGCATCTTGTTGCCACTAGGAGCTCGTTGCTGGTCTCCCACTATGTCAATAGTTGGTTAACTTAACGTGACCAGCTTTGGCTTTGGCATTAGCATAACCCACACAACACACACATAGTAAAACACGTGCCAGGAACAGCCGTTCGGCATCTGATTGTTTGCTTATATACATATCTCTCTTTCTCTCCCGCTGTGTGTCCACTTTGTCTCCTTCTCGGTCTGTCTGTCTCTCTCATTATTAATGAGCCCCAGAGCACAATTAATGCTAATAGCAAACTGTGCGCCAAATGGACTGCCAAAGAACGTGATTGAAGGAGCGGTGAAATGGAGAGAAGGAAGCTAAGTAAAAATGACAGCCAATTAGTTGGCAAATGGAACCTAATAGAAGGACAAACAGCGATTGCAACATAGAAAGATGAAGCCAGATTTCATTTTCATATTTATCAAAGGAAACTTCAACTCAAAAAAATTTAAAATTTTTTAGTTACATAGTTTACGGTATGTAAGAGACTGAATTGCCGATTTTGTCTACATTCGATTTCAAATCCAACATTCGAATTATCGAATCAACCCAAACTTGTACTCATTCAACACAAAAATAGCTAATGGAATTGCTGTTTTTTTCAATTAGCAACATTATTTTTGTAGCACAGTACCCCCATCCATAGCCCCACCCCTCCCCCACATATCCCTTGTCGACGCCATGCAATTTAATTAATAAAAGTATCAACATTAATGGCCAATCGAATCGGCCTACTCATCATTTTAATAAAGTCTCGTGTGTGGGCCATTGGACTGGAGGCACTCATTGAGAAATTTTCTTTCAATTTAATTTTGTACATACATACATATGTATGTATGTACATATGTACATACACACATACATACACTATACATAAAGTAATAAATTTGCGAAAATAAAAAATATTTGTGTACTTATTTGCAATTAAATTATAAAATCATTTATTTTTACCGTTAGAGTGTAAAATCTAAAGAGAGAGAGATGGAAATAGGGAGAGTAAGTGTGAGGGAGAAATAAAAGATTAGCAAAAAATGGATTGGGCAAGATGTATGGGGGTGGGGAATGAATTATATGCAGTTTAATGGCAAAAACAAATTCATTTTATATTGAGTATCAATCAAATTCTCTATGTCATGCTCTCTCTCTCTCTCTCTTTCTGCCTCTGTCTATCTCACTTTGTAATTTAATTAATGCAAATTAATTACATTGATTATTTGGGTATTAAGTGGCTGCTGCCAATTTTGCGGGTCTTGTGGTAATTTCACCTGCTTCTGTTGCATCTGTGTATGTACGTATGTATGTTTATTTATTTGTGTGTGCCACCAAATAACATTAATTAGTTGCTTGATTTACGACTCCGCCCCAATTTAACCCCCTCACCCAGTCATCCACACATACATACATATCCATCCCGGCAAATACAAAACAGTTAAACCTTGTCTAGATTTAATTGTTGAACTTCGCTTTCATTCTAATTGTTACGATACCACATAATACTGACTAAAGACTAAGTAAAACTTAATTACTGAGTAAACGGAATCTCTCAATTCCATTCCATTACCATTTGTTAGCTAATTGTTTGGCGCACTGTTCCCACCCAGAATAAGTGAAAGAATAAAACGAATTCAGCAAACACAAGTTGCTAATAATCAAAATATATTTTTCGGATATTCTCTCTAACGATACACTTCGAAGGAAAACATAAAGTTTCTTTATATAATTGAGTGATTTTCATATGGTTTTTCATCAGTAGGAACTATCGTCTCTCTTCTGAATTGAGTTTAAACTTTCATATTGTTAGAGAGTTAATTTTTGAAAATGCTTCTATAACAATCTCTCCAACCTGTCTGAAATTGGAATACATAAGATCTTAGTGTTCCAGCCATAGCCGATCGCTAAAAAGTGAACGTGATCCATCTCATCTCCATTGGAACGACCGACCAAACCATTATCATGATTCATTGGGGAGCTTCAGGTTATTTTGGGTAAAATATTTAACTAAAAATGATTTTTTAAATTATATCTTACTTGAAGAAAGAATCGATGTACTTCTTTTTATTGTGTAGATTATGATATATGAAGAGTATTTTTATTATTAAAAGATGAACTCTGCCTAAGAACAGAAATTTGTAGTGTATAGATACTTCGGTTGCTATCAGAACCAACTTTTGGCCCTGTTAAAATACATTAAATTTGGTTTGTCTTCTCAAGCACGTGTGTTTGCATATCTGGCAGTGGGTGTATCAAAGGGTATGGTAGAGGGTGGGAAGAGGGGTGTGCTTTCGGAAACAAGAAATAATACTGAAAACGTACTCATATCTTTAGGTTTTCCGCATTAAAGTTCACGTAGTTGCGGTTCGATGATGAGGCTAAGCGAAACAAAAAACCAAAACAAAATTCGAGATTCGCCAAGCAATATAAAAGCGAAAAAGAGAGAAAAACCACGACAAAGCAAAACGAACGATAACAAACAACAATAGCCCAAAAATATATACATATGTACACACATACATACATACATACATATTGTATACAACAAAAAAGAAAGAAAAAATAAATTCAAGAAACGGGCTATAAATGCCTGACCCTGAGCAATGTCAGGGGCTTGGGCATGGGATTGGGCATAGGCATGGGTATGGGTATGGACATGGATTTGGATTTGGATGTGGTTTGCGGCATAAGTGTGACCGACCGACTGAGCGAACTAGCTGCCGGCATAAAGGTGCAAAACCGTTGGATCCCCCAAATGCTAATGTTGTTGATTATGAAAATATATGTGCACACCTCTATAAACACACACACTCATACGTATGTATGTATGTATATACAGTCAGGTGTTTGTATTGGTCTGTCTATTCAAATTTTGTGCATTGTCAGCAGAGAAGTCAACGGTAGCTGACGCGTCGGTTCAACTCGATTCAATTTGTCGCTTTGTGCCGCTTTGTTATTTTCGGTTTCTAGTTCAAGTTTAGGGTCAATAACTGTCGATTGCATTTTAGCCAAACTGACAATTGACTGAATGGCTGTGTGTGAGGGGGCCTGTTGGTTGGCTGTTGATTTACAATTTGTAAAATTGCCAAACAAATATTGGGTTTGAAGAATTGTAAAAAAGGCGTATCCCAACTTATAGCCAAATGGGTGTAAACACAACAAGCAACTTCAACAATGTCTCACTGCCCGGTGAATTGAATTTGATTTTATATTTATCTTTAGACAATATGGAAAGAAAAAAGCGGCAAGTGAATCGAGTGACTCAGTCCGTCCGTCCGTTTCACTCATCTCATGCTCATCTCCAACGTGATTCATTTGTAGGGAGAAGGTTCAACGATTTATTGATTGATTTGCCAGAGACTATCGAGTCTCTGCTAATGGTGTTGGGGTTAAAAAGGTTACAAGAGGTGTAAATGTAAAATGCTTTAGGGTAGATCAGTAAAAACTAAACTCAATAAATACCCCTTCTATTTTGGAGGGAGGGGAGAGGATGTTTAAATACGCAATTCAAATTAATTAACCGTTATCAGGGAATTCAGTTCCTAATACCCTGGCTTGATAATTTCAATTTTTCCCATCTATCTATAAATATTGGATATATTAATAATAATTAATAATGACTTTTTCAAAGGTTCAACTGTTTTATTTAAGGAATGTCAACCAATTGTTTTGAAGCATTATTCAAATTCAAAAACTGGAATGTGTTTAATGTATATCAAGATTAAAATACTGATTGAGATAAGGTTTATAGACTAACCAGAAATTACTTTGAATTTATTAGAGAACTGCTTGATTTTATAAATTCAAATTTCAATTAAGATCAATTTAGTTTTGATTAATTAAATGAGCCGATTTAATGAATTTATAAAACATATGTATATAGTTTTACATTAACATTAATTCGGTGTCGGTAATTCTCATTAATTTTTGCATATTCATGTTAATATTGTTGTTGTTGTGTGTTGCCTTTTTTCGATTGCTTTTTTGGCTTTTATTTTTTGGTTTATCATCGCATTGCAGTGCATCATTAATTAAGCCGTATGCAATCACCTACCGATGATGAGTTCAAGGTAGTTCCGGTAGTTCCAATTTTTCAGGCACTTCATCAGATTTATATCTACATATATCTGTATTTGTAGTTGTATCTGTATCTGCAGTTGGAAACTCGGTCAGAGTGAGGTGAACAACTAACTAGTTCGATCAAGTTCAGTGAACTGCAATGAGTTACAGATAATTCTACGATATGTGTGTATATATAACTGTTTATGACATTGAGAATATACATATATACATACAGACATACATACCTATGTATATGCATGTTTCTGTATGTAGTAGATACTTTCGCACATATCTTGATCCCGTTCTTCGTGTTTTTGCCCATATGTGCATACATACATACATACATACATACATACATACATACATAAGTGTGTCAGTACATAGACTGAAAAAGTTGTATGTCCACTTTTCTTTAAACCAGTTTTCTCTCTTCCATCATGTTGGAAGAAAGCAGTGAAAAGAAATTGTATGTGTGTGTGTGTGCAAACTCTCAGCTTAAGTGTAGATGGAGAACTTGACAACTGCAGGCCAACAGCAACAATAACAACAACAACAACAACAACAGCTGACTACTGGGTGCGCTTACTGTACTCGTGCGATCAGCTGTGGAGGTGGCGCCGACCGCGTTCTCATCTGTAAAATGTAAATTTCAATGAGAATGTGTAGAATGAGTATTTATACTTAAGCAGCGCATGCGCTACCCTCAGTCACTCAACGCTTACTCGGATGTGCAGTTCCAATTTTGGAGTTAATAGTTTTTATTATACATACATACATATACATACATATACATATATATAAAGATATCGTTTTATTCAATCAAAATGACAGCCGGTAGTGTTCAGCGCATCACCAATGAGGTGAGTTCCTGCTTTGCCAAAAATATATACAGAAATTCCAAAAACAAAAAGAAATATAAAACACAAATGAAACAAACTTAAATGAAATACAAAAAGGCAGCCGAAAATGAAATGTTTGAGAGTAGTCCCTCCCCATTCCCCTTTCTGTCGTTCATCTGGTTGAAAGCAACTGAAAGTGGCTGCCAATTAGTGCTGGCTCATTAAAATCACACAGAATGGTCAGAAGGCAAAGTATTCTGGAGCAACAGAAGACCCAACAGAGGCACTCGAGACCAGGAGTTCAAATGCAAAACAAAAGCATAATTTTATACAAGCAAAGGTCATATCGCAGAAAATAACAGCAAAGGGGGAGGGAGAGAGTGGGCGGTAAAAATTTATAAAAATTAATAATCAATAAACACAATTAGCGCATAAACAAATAAAATAGAGAGAAAGAGAAACCGAAACCAAAAAACCGACAAAACGAAACACAAAACTCGTTTCCTCACAACACTTTTGCTTTTTTCCCCCGTTGCGCTCAGAACTTTTGCTTATGGATTTGGAAATAATTAGAATAAATTAGTATAAATAATTAATTTTTCGTTTGATTTTTGCTGTAAGCAAACAGCTGTGGGCCACGAACCAGGCGAAATCAAATTCCAAAGAAACCAGCCGAAAAGAAAATAGACAGATTTTTTATGTTGTCTCATGGAAAATTGAATGAAAATACAAATTATTATAATGTGGCTAATTATGAGTTAAATTCAAAAAATGTCGAATTGCAAAGATATATAATATATTTTTAAAATCCAGTCAAATATTTTCGTGTTCTGAATCGTAATAAAATAACCGGAAGCTAATAATCTATTCTCCAAATCTTCATAAGAAATCAATATTCCAAGCGATTGTCTTTTAATAGCGAATCCGTGTCGAAACCATTCAAATTTTATCCTACATAAATGCTTTCATCAATATGTGTTTCTATCGTTATCTTTGTGAAGCTAAAGAATATTACAATAATCTACATATATAAAATTTTATATAGAAATTAATTGCAAACACAAATTAAATATGTAATTAGTTCGTCTTAAGGTTTGGCATTTCTAAGATATTTTGATCTTAATTCGGTCAATTATTTATATTTGTTCAATTTATAAGAAACTGAAAAATATGATGCAAAGCAAAGATACAATATAATCTATTCTTTAGTTAAATGAGCATCAAATGCATTTATCTAACAATTCACAAAGATATATTATAATAGATATATTATAGGTTGTTATAAATTTCATTGGTTATATTAACTTGTCTTTAATCAATCTTCTTGGTAGAGAAAATAAACTATGAGCCAAGAGATATCTGGGCCAGTAAAATTTTCAAACCATTTACAGGCGGAGGCAAGTGGCCAACTTTAAGTTGCCACATTTTGTTGCACATCCTGGCAAATTTGCTCTCGCCCACAACTTTGCATGTGTTGAGTCTTTTCTTTACTTATTTTGTTTGCTTCGCGTTCTTCTTAGACTTTTGTTTACTGATTTAATATTTGCCAATGTTTTGAGTAAGAATAACAAAAGATTTTTTGTTGTCTTGCTTATGCTAAATCAACAAAATGAGACGAACAATAAACTGAGCCTGAGACTCATAATCGATATGATCCATCTAACACATAATATTACGTATACGCCCCGCACTGCTCCCTGCACTTTATTTAAACATTTCGTCTTTCGTTCCATTCCATTATAAACTTAAGCAAATGTTTAACCAACATAGGAGGTTAACCGTAAATGTTTTTTATATTTATTTGTGCAAGTTTCTCATAGACAAAAAGTAACCAAAATTTAATTTACGTTTGAAACGAAAAAAGCAAAAAGCAAAAAAAAAATTTAAAGGAGAAACAAACACCCAACAAAAATTGAAAATGCAAAATGCAAATGAAATTGTTTGGTTGTGGTCATAAGCCGGCCGGTAAATACTTGAACACAAAATAACCAAAGAAAATAAAAATACTCTAGCATGACAATTTCCTACTTTTCGCCTCTGAGAAAACTCCACACCAAAAACCTTCACCTCACCACTTCGACGAAGTTGCCAAAGTTTTGGGTTTCGCCATCTTTCTGTGGCTAACTTTCAGGGGAATGGTTTTTTGTTGTTATGTAAATAGAAATATTCTAGGAAATGCTTTTCCACACACACATACACACACAGGCACACACATACAATTGCATTTACGAGTACTTTTCCAAATAAAGAAAAGCTTTGCATATAAATCAGAAAAAATGACTCAAGTTTTCCCATGTCCTCCGACCTGTAATTTGTTTCTTTGCTAGAGAATAGTTTCTCGAATGGGTCTTTAATTGTGGTCCTAACTAAAGGAAAAGTATTTGAATTACTTACTTGTTTGAGAAAATTGTTTTGGATGAAAATTGCATGGCATGAAAATTCCATTCAAAATATAAATACATTGATTTACTCTTTTCCTTTGTACAAGTCCTTTAAATTTGCAACCTGAGATTGCCCCCACTTTGAGTTAGAGATGAGCGACATTTCGTGAATTCCTCTCATCATATTGTGTAACTTCTCAAGATAACATCATAAATATTAATCCTTTTCAAATACACTAAATTTTCAAATTAATTTTTTATTTACATGTTTCAGTTAGAGGCTCGGTATCTAAAAAATACTGTGAGGCAAAAACTTGTAGTCTTTATTAAGAATCCAATAATTTTATGTTTGGTAATTAGTTCTGTTTTCAAATTCTTGTAAGCTGATAGTTTTCCAACTCTATTGTAAATGATCCGAAATCAATTGGAACAAACCTTCCCTGCAACAGAAAAACTCAGTTCAAACTGCTCATCTCTATTGTAAAAAGTGTGTGGATGTGTGTGTGCATCGTATGTATGTATGTATAATATTTACTTGTAAATGTACTGTACTGTCCACTTAAATATGTGCATGATTATTCTAATATAAAGGTTCTTAATAACCCAATTCCAATCCCAGCTCCATTTCCAGTCGGCTACAATTTTTATGTCCGCCTCAGTTTGTTTTCATGAGTTTCTTTTTGTATCTTTTCCCTTCCACTTGACTGAGTCATGGCTTTACAGTTGATTTATGCCTTTCCTAAATGAATTTTAATAATTTCAGCATTTAAACTGTTGAGTTTATATTTTTGTGTGTTCGTTTCGCTTTGTTTTAAGTTTTCAGCGTCTCTCTGTATGTGTGCGTGTGTGTGTGTGTGTGGCGCAGTTTGTTATCAAACAAAAATTTAACAGAATCTTCAGGTTTTAGCCTTCTGTCGGTTTGTTTTGACTTCTTTAGCGCTTTTGACATCTGGGGTCAGGGTGAGCATTTGCTTAATTAGTTATTTAATTACCCAGACGAACATACTGACTAATTTAGCATGTCAAGGCTCTAGGAGAATTTTAAGCGGAGGAGCAGCGGCTAAGTAAACATTCATAGGTAAATACATGTGTATAAAAATTAATGCTAAAAAAACCAAATAAAAAGAGACTGAAAAAAGAACACATAAAAAAAGGTAATTGAAGTATGTTTTGAGTGTTTCTTTAGTCCATTGTTTCTGTTCACCTTTCCCCTCATATGCAAAGTCAGTGTCGCTTAACAAATTATTGTCATGGCTGGCTGGCTCAAGGGTTGCCCCTCCCGCCCCCCGCCTCATCGTCTCATCCTCCTCCTATCCATATCCATTTAGCCATTTCAACAATTTAGCTTTGTTTTATCATTTAGGGGCGGAAAATCATCAAAAGGCAGACACACAACAAATATAAATACAGACAGATAATGCTGATGGATTTTTGATTTATATTTCTGTCGTTCCCCCGCGCCTCCGACACTAACCCCAAAATACAAAAATTGGAAAAATGTTATGGGGTTCCTTTTGAAGAGGGTACAAAGTTCAACGCTTTTGAACTGTAAACTTAATTTCGTCAATTTGTGGGCCTTGTCTGGGGATAAGGATGACGATGAGAATGAGGATGAGGATGAGGATGAAGAACATGAATGAAGGGAAAACTCAATTCTCACTGCCAAGTGGAAAAACTCGATGCACCCATGCACCCAACAACAACAACACAAAAACAAAAACTGGTTACGCTTGGCAAACGCAAATGTTGCCGCTGCCACGCCGCATGTTGGCCTTGTGCTAATCCACATTTTCAGAATCTCCAGCAGACATAGCAACTGATATACTATGTATTTATGTGTGTTCGATATGTATGTATGTATGTATGCATGGGTATATGTGGTCTATGGCATATGCCTCTGCCAATTTCATTGGCACAAAACCATTGAGCCGACTCTGTTTGCTCCTCAGAACGGTGTGGGCCAAAGCCCGATCAAGACTCGCAGCGAACTCTGAGGTTGCAGCTGTTGCATCATCTCCATCTTGCATGTTGCATGAAACTCCAAAACTGTACCGATTGCAACCAACAGCGGCTTTAACTTGACTTTGCTTTCGACTGCACTGCATGAATATTGCATTTCGAGTGTCAACATTTAATTGCAGCCATCAAGATCAAGAATGAGTTTCAACAATGATGTATGTACATACACACACTTTAGCAAAGTCATTCACATATATGTATGTATGTATGTATGTATGTATGTATGTATGTATGTATGTATGTATGTATATCTATGGATTGGGTCTGAGTTTCGTTTGCTTCTACTTCGGTTACTTTAGTGCCCGTTTCATCGTCATTTAATCAATATCAATATTGATTGCAAATTGTGGTTTTTTCTCCCCTACTATTTGCAGATAATTATCACAGCCATGGACCGATTTGTTTGGTTTGTTCTTTTGGTGGTGATGTCCCATTTGGTAACCGAGTTCACACGAGTCACTGGCTATGCACGTGGATCACGGCACGAGATGGTGTTGGTCAATGATGTAAGTAGACAAAACTAAATTTATTATAATCGATGATCGAAAAATGATTGGTCTGAACTAACTTCCCTGTTAGAATGCCCCTTAAACTGTTTTACTTTGTAATTAAAGGCAAAACATCAATTAATGCCAGATTTTAAGATTATTCAATTATTTCAGTTTGTAACGATTCCACTTCCCGATTTTACATTTAGTTTGCTTGATCACTTAATGAATCTTTATTTTACAATATTCAGTTTAAGTTTCATTATACAATTGCGTTATTAATTTAAAAATTGTACTATTTAGAGCTTACTTCAACCGATGCCCGTACAGAACATGCTGCTCTATCCCAGTCCCGGTCATTATGAGCAACGCCCAACTACTCTCTCCGTGAATAGCATTCAACAGAACGCGGCATTGCTGTTGGGAAGTCTAGCTGGGGGTGTGGCTGCAGGTGGAGGAAGCGGCAGTGGCGGGATCAGTGAGAATTTTGCCACCAACAGCAACCTAGCTGGCGGCGACTCCAGCTATCCGGTCTTCAGTATCCGTCCATTAATTGACAGCATTTTCGAGGTAAGTTGTAAACATTTTTTAATTAATATACAAGCACCCGCTGAGGCGGGACGCCATCACACAAAAAACCTTTTGATATTTAGTGATTTTGAAATTTTCAATTTCGTATTTACCCCAGATACCAATATCGACACTCCGTGCTGTCAACAATCTGGTGGGCAGGCTAACCGGCGGCTATAGGCAGGCAACGACATCGGAAATGGGCCAAAAATCCGCCATCACAGTTGAGGCTACCGATACGTCGCTACGCCTTCCTCCCGGCCCTGGCCACGTCCATGGTAACCCTGGAGCACTCGGCGAGGACTTTAAACTCTCAACGTCAACGGCACAGCGGAAGCAAATGCGAGAGGAATTGGCGTAGTTGATGTTGGCAAGAGAGTTCATCCAGCTGACAAATTTAAATAATTGTAATTAGCTTTGTACGTCAACTTTGACCTTAGGTTGGGGCGAATTTTGTGTGTGATTGTTGTCGTTTTGCCTAGTTATTTTTGTACTCCTTGTGTGTTTCTGTTACTTACGAATAGATGTCGTCCTTTGTGATATATGTAAAATTAGTTCATAGATTCTACAATTAGTTGTATAATATTTAAAAGAAAACAAAAAAAGACCAACCGAAATAAATGTGAAGTAAAACAAACTAACAACAAGCAATTTAACGATATTGGGATAAATATATTATATATAACTATTTTTTGTTAGACATCGATAAACATCGGAAGAATAAATTATTCAAATTCATATTAAACAGTTTAAATTGGCTCCCAAAAGTATGCAGTACATTAAAATATATTTGATTAAATTCAACTGTCTGGGCAAAGCATACCCTGAGGCTGACCTTACACTCGTCGCAAATAAAACTAGAAGGATGGGATTCGTATTAGACATCTGCATGAATGCATCCAAAAGTGCAAATGAATCATTCATTCTAAAAACGTGTACACCTTTTTTCTGTACAATTTTAAATGGGTGTAAGTGAATACTGTACAAATTTTTTTGATTGACAGCTAGAATTCTCACTCACGTTGGAAGTGAATACATTCATGCAGATCTGTCTTTTTAATTTATATATAATTTAGCGGAATCATTTGGAATACAGTTCCAAAACTCAACAAATATAAAAAAAAGAAACATGTTTTTTTGTCCGATTTTTCTTATGGCAGCTTAGGATATAGTCGACCGATTCTGCTGAAACCCTATAGATTTTTTCTATTTATATCAAATTTCAAATAATAAATTTCGTGACAATCGCTACGCTAAAACACCGAAGTTATTGATCTAAATTTATGTTTTTGATCGATTACAGATATCGAATATAGATATTTTATATAGTCGGATATGCTTCCTTCTATGTGTTGCAAACTTCTGACCAAAATTAATATACCCTTTTAGCAATGGTATAATAATTATCTAAAAAATCGAAATTTGTAAATCAACCAAATGAACCATTCGAATTGAGGTAATCTGATAGGTTTTGTGACATTATTCGAAATTCATAGCTCAAACGATTGATGTCAACAAACGCATCAAATTCTCATATCAATTTCAAATGGGCAGAGTGCACGCCAATTGACTGCATGGAAATGACAATGAACATCCACGCAGAGCAATGCCACTGCCGAGGGGTTATCAATAAAATTCATGTAGGATGACACAAAATTTATTTATGAACAAAAAACACAAATTCGGAAAGCTAACTCCGTCCGTATTGAATTTGTCATACCCTTTCGCTTTCTTTCTGGTCTTTTCATACTACTGATAAAATCGATAACTTTTATAGAAGATAGATAGATATAATACTACAGATTTCTGTCAATATTAAATAAGTCATCAACTTTTAATAGAAGAATAAAACAGTGTTTCAAACCAATTACTTTCAAGAAGTCCACAATCTCAAAAAAAAACAAAAAAAGGGTTATCAGAAATATTAATACTATTTATACTTAGAAACGATTCCTTCTCCGCATTACTAACATTTCAACAATTTATTATATGCATTGGAACGAGTATATAACTAAGTTCATTGAATTCAAATTTCATTATAAAAGTTCAAAACTCCAATATGATAATAATAGAATTATTATAAATATTCTGAGCGATAAATCGGACTTGTTCAGAATAATAAATGCCATTAATACACTGTATGGACTTATCTATAAATGCAAATTACTGACCATTTGACCAAGGGCATTGCGAAGAGATTGAAGTGAAAATTAATATAAATTATTTGCCAAAAAAAAGGTCATTGGCTGATTTCTTAATTAGAAAATCAAATGGCGACATGCGCCAGTAAATCATGCGTGCTGGAAACTTTCGAGAGAGAAAAAGGACTGAGAACAAATCGAATTGAATTTAATTATGTTTTTTTTTCCCTTTGGCCCTTTTTTTCCTGGCATTTGATTTTGCCCCGCACGTGCGAATCGAATTTGGTTGAAAAAGCACAGAAAGAAGCCAAAAAACACATTAACGGCCAGCTATTTTGTCATTTGAATATTTAATGAGCCTCTTGTTAGAACAAAAGCGGAATGCCGAGTTTCACCATTTGAAAGTCAGAATAAAGAGTACAAAAGGAAAGGAAGGCTGTCGACAAACTGAAATGCGTCCGCCATCAGTCCCCCCATCTTTGAGTCCTTCCACGAACGATTTGTCCTTGTATCTCATTATATCGCAGATATATGTGAAAATTGCCGCAATGGAAAATTGACCTGCAACGGCGGTGAAGCGAATGAAACGACAACCACATCGTTATGGTCAACTGCAGCCCATGCCGATCGACCTTTTGCTGGACCGCCAATCAGACATTGCCAAATGCTTCACGATTCACTTAAAATCAAGAGTAAAAGCACTTTTGTACTCGACCACTCCAAAAAACAAAAATATATTTAATATTCAATTAAATACACTCGCAAACAAATAGCCCGAAACTGGGGAGATCTTTTGCAACTGCTAGATAAAATTCGGTATAATATAATTCAAAATTTGGATTACAATAAACATTATTCATAAATACACATCCATAAGTATATATATTTGAATCCAATAAAAATCCTCTCTACTTGGTTATATTTCTGTCAAGCTCAATAATTATTCCTTCATTAGGAATCAAGGAATAATGTTGTTATTTTCTTCTAAGTGAACACTGTGATATATGGATGTAAACTGTGACCCAGAAGAAAGAAGATAATAGAAATTACAGTGAAGTTACTATTTAAAATAAAAACTTTCTTTTACAATAGATAAATTTTATTTGATTATATATTATTCAGGTAACCTTTGAATCAATTCAAATTTTTATTTTTCTTCAAGTGTAATAAAACTTGTTCAACCAACAAATTCTATAATTTTTACTCGAAATTGATTAATTAAATGTCTCGAAGCCCAAATGAATAAAACAGGTTTAGTTCACACACATAATAACCGTGACTTTGCATTTCGGTTTTTATCGTTTCGGTTAGATTCGATCAATGGATTCTTGCCTGCTTCTGTAAGTGCCAATTAGATGCTAATTGAGAGAAGAGACAAATATATATTATATTGCAATATTCCTGTGCATCGTGAACAACAACTCATCATTCAGTACGTGTATGTAGCTTGAGGGTTATCTTCTTATGTGATAGCATTACTCAAACTGACCGATCACAGAATCAAATGAAATGGCAATTGCTATATAAAGGCAAGATTGCATATTTAATTGCGCCACAATTCCAGTTTCGGTTTGCAGGCATTACAACAGTCTCAGTCTCAGTCGCTGTCTACGTCTCCGTCTCCGTCTCGGTCTCCCTCTCCCTCTCCGCCTCCGTCTTCGTTACAGTGATAGTTATATTCGTAGTCTGGACAGCTCGAGCCGTTTTCAAGTTTCAAGTTTAAGCCCGGCTCTTAACCAGTCGCAGCAGCAGTTGTAGTAGATCAGTGCTAAAAGGCAACGCGACGCGAACGGTCCGACAACGCTGAGATTTATTTATTTATAACAAAAACGGAGAAGAAGGAGTGGAAAAAGAACAAAGACATAAAAAAGTGTGTAAAACAAAAATGTTAAAGTGTTAATAGAATAGAAGAGAATCTCTCGCATTTATGCTTGGGAAAGGCTCGGCTTGGGGCACCGCACCCATACCCGACGCGTTCCGCATACAAAAGACAATTAAAAGTTTTGTTTCTCTAAGCTGCCATCAGAATGATTATCTTTATTCTTTTGTTTTGTTTCTTTTCCATTCATCCCCTGTTCATAGGTTGAAAAATGTTTGCCTTACTTGGAGTACTTTGTCTCTTGCAGACTTTCATTTTGGTTCCAGCTCAGGTGAGTGTTTTAATTGCCCCTGCCCTTCCCTGCCCTGCCCCTGTGCCACTCCTTTTCCACCATTTGCGAGGAAATACCGCAGACTCAATCAATGCAGTCAGAGAGCCAGATAGAATCAGATATAAATATAAATACTATATACACCTCTGAGTAGGGGAGAGAGGGTAAGGGGGACAGATCCAATCAGACAGGCCATTTTGTGGTTAATTCTTTCAGCTTGTTTTCTGTTTATGTTGCGGCCATATGTGGCTAGATGCCAGGCAATGTAAAATGCAAATATTTTAATTACAGCTCGGTGGGCTCCACATTGAACTCCCGACCACACATGACAGAGCCAGACACCCAAATGTCCCCCCATCGGAGCATGGTCTATGCCTCTGTTTATTTATTCACAAACTGCACAAAAGTTGAGTTAACAAAAACCTTGCAAACATTGCCCATTAACCCAATGAGAGGTACTCGCAGTTTTCCAGTTTTCATTGCTGAATTTCAATGCGATGAAAATTTAACCAACCAATCGGAGGGCCACGACAAATTGTGTAAAAAATGTAATCTTAATAACAGCTATTCTCAATCGGTATATTTTATGGACAACCAGTAGATCAATAGGTGTCACATAATATCTTAACTAAGTCGAACAGTAAAACTAATAACCAAATTCTTAACACATTGTAAAATTTAATTTCTGGCCAATTGGAATAAGATAAGTTATCGTGAGTCAAACTATTGAAATCTCCATCATCTGCCTTTGGTCACTGCCATTAATCGATTCCATATATGTATGTATATTTGGCTGCACAGCATAACCGAAACCGAAACCCTAACCGAAATCAATAAGATCATTTATTCCTGCGGTCAAAATAATCGCAATTTGTATTTGCAACAACGCGCAATCAATGATTGGGGGCAGAAACATAGCTTTAGTGGCAGGGCTCTGGCGTTGATTTCATTTGCGGTTTGCTGCATTTTACCCCAAAAATGCCAACGTTGAGGGAATTTCAGGTAAAACTTTTGATTTTAGCAATTTGGGCAAAGTGCGCACAGGCCACAGTGGTTTCAACTGTGGCCATTAAACTGTTTGCTGTTGTGCAACGATAGCAACTACTGCGACTATTAAATGGGGTAATGAAGAATTTTGTGTTGCCTTTTTTTATTTTGTTTTAGTGGGTAATTTCTCAACACTTCCACACACAAGTCCGTTCCGTCAATGTCTAATTGCAGGCAAGGTGGTAATTAAAATCTTAACACGGCTTGTTCATTAATCTTTGGTAAGCGAACTATAATTATACATCATTTTAATAACGCTAGCCTTGAACTTTGATCCATTTGATGACTAATTCAAAATGTTTATATGGAAATGTAATAAAATGTCCACAACTGAATTACGCAAAAAAAAAGCTCTTGGTCACTCCCATTCCACCTATAAGAAATACTGTTTCGAATTTTTCTAAGGTGTACAGGGCAAATTAAAAAAAAAACCAACATTAAAACAAACAATTTAGAGAAACTTTTTTGCCCTTCACAAATCTCATCATAAACTTTTTCTAATTCAAATATTTATAAACCAAAAAAAACTAAGAATATATCTATATATATATCAGATTAGATCCGATTCGAAATATAGAAATCTTATATTAAAGCTTTTCTTCTGTAGAGAGAAAATGTTTTAGAAAACTGGGATTGGTGTTATACAGAATACACAGAAAGTTCTTTTTCGAATCACTTCAAGGATGTGGGATGGATCTAGAGAAAATGAATTAATTTCTAGACTATAGAATAAAGTTCACTTCCTTCGTCCTTTTTTTGTGTCTTTTGTTTTATTTGTTTTCGGCCCGCGGGTTAATAGAATTTAGATTTTAATCAACGTATGCACGAAATTTGCATTTGCTGGAGTACAAGAAAGGGAACAAAAATACACTTTTCTTTTTCATTTTCTTGATTTTTCATGTTTTTTCTTCTTTTTTTTGAGGGGAATTGAAATTAAGAACCCGTGTAAAGTGCCTCAAGAAGGGTTACTCAGTTAGAGCTAAACATAATTTTAACACTCGTTTCTTTGGAATTCATGCAAATTGCTTGGCGCGGAGTGAACTTTGCGGGCAACCGAAAAGAAAGATTAACTGAGTGCTCTTTGTGGGCCATGACCCCAAGCCTATGAATTTTGAAAAGCACAATCTGCAATCTTTAGCCATAAACGTAAATTAGCTGAAATGTACAATTGTCCGTTTCATTGTGTTTGCCCAAAAGAGTGGGAGTCGGAGTCGGAGTTGGAGTTGGGATAGAAGAAGATGTGGGAGTCCGAGTTCTAGAAGGAGACAGTTGTTTATGTCCATCAAATCATTATTCCATTAACTTTGATGATTTTTATCTCGAACTAAGTTACGACCAACAACAAATGAACATATCGAAACAAAAAAGTTGTCTTTCACTTCAAATACGAATACGAAATCTCTTCATAATTTGTTTGTCTAAACAATCAGAATATATCTCTTAATTTATTTCTAAAACTGTTTACAATAAAAGTTTTAGTCTATGAGAATTCATATTTCTTTGGAAACAATCTCTTGATCTCAACAAATATTTGCGTCTCTGAAAATAAGCTGGGTACATTAGTTTACTTAAGAAGGTTGCACTCACAGTATCAGTAGCCTTTATGTCTCTTTACAATGATCAAATTGCAGTCATTCAGTTTAGATAAAATTTATCCAACTCTTTTCAACTTTCCAATTAGTTGCATCTATATTACTAATACATAAAAACTATAAGAAGCAAGTACTAGTTGAGAATACTGTACAGTTTGTACAATTTGTAAACTACATAAATATTATTTTTATGTCCTTGCAGATGGAATATTAGTCATAGGATTGTTTCTCATAGAAATATTCATTTTCGACACCATAAAGCAAACACAACCTTGATCAGAATCAATATCCGTGTCATATCAGTCGACAGACTGTTTGACTGTCTGCTTCTTTGAAGCTTTTAAACCTCAAATTTTAAACTAGGTAGATAATAGTTGATAGATACTTTTTATACCCTGTGTACATAAAAGTCGCTAAAATGTATGTAACAGGCAAAAGTAAAATTTTCCGACCCCCTGAAGTATATATATTCTTGATCAGTATTAATAGCAGAGTCGGTTGAGTGATCGAGATATCTCTACTGGGTACAGGGTATACTCAATGTCAGTAGGGACAACTCCGATCGGACTACCGCAACTATCAAAATCATATTATTTTAGATTGCTGGCACTGTTTAAACTCTTTATAAATTTTCTCTCGTTATATCAAATTTTTGCCACGCCCACTTCAGTTCCCACAATTAAGAAAAAACAAATAACTAAAGCTGTATTAAAGGTTTCGGATTATCACTTATATAGCTAATATACATATACCAGATGAGCAAATTTCACAGGATCGGAGATTTACCTTTCCCCGTTTTATACTGAGACGTCGAGTGAAGCTTTTCATATTTTTATTTAAATCAAATTCAGAAATTATATAAGACAGGGACTAGAGTAATTAATGGTTTACGTGCAATTCAATATGTTTTCACAGAATGAAAGTAAAGTGTTCAATCAATTAGTTACAAAGTGAATTAATTTACTCACAGTTTTATATCCATTGACTTGTCCTTCAGACAACCTCAGTCCATGTCCCCCGCCCCGGTCCCAATCTGAAGCAGCTCTGTCTCAGCCAATGAGACAAGTTCTCTCGCCTGGTAAATTGGATTTATTTTTTAATTTTGTTAAAGCTGCTTATATTGCATTTGCAGTGCGAAGCAAAGCTTGTGGATAGGTATCAGGGGGAGGGGATGAAATGTTGCCGTTTCGAGAAAAGTGATTTGGCAGACGCTTGACTTGGCCTATACCAGGAAAACCATACCGCATAGTGGCTAGCATGTGTGTGTGCGTACGTTTATGTGTTTGCCTGTGTATGTGTGTGTGGGTGTGTGAATTGAAGCTTTGGTGCATTAGCATCTCATTAACAGGTAGAGCGGCAGCACACCTGCAATAAAACATTCAATAACTTTAATCCCATGATAAAACCATGATGTTACCGATTCAAAGTATATCGCTTTAATGTATAAAAATATCTTAGCCGATCTAATTTATCTATTTATATTTATCATTGATTGACTTAACTTAAGTTGAGATTGGTTCAATTTCGATTGAATTTGTTAATGTTCAACTAGAATTAATCTAATAATAATTATAATAAACGGTAAGAAAGCCGATGCCGCTTTTCAAAGATTTAATTTTTTTGATTAATTATACCCTTATATTTAGTTAGTTAGAAGTCAGCAACTGAAAGATAATTTTTAACTTAAGTTTCTATTAAAATTGGTCCATAATAAAAACTAATTGGAAATAGTCACAGCGTGGCAAGGGAGAGATAGAGAGAGAGAGAAAAGATATAGAGAGAGAGAGAGAGAGAGAAAAAGTCACAAATCTACGCCATAAACTGCCAATTGAAAATGAGCATCCAGCGATTTGTTGAGATTTCCCTGCCTCTGGAAACGCACAACCGCAAAAGGGTGACCAATGCCTCCTTGGACTATTTTAGGATGACTCTCGCCATTTCCATTGTCATCTGGAGTCAGATCCTCTACATGTACGGCTGTAATCGTATAGCCATCGGCCATCTGAAACATTATATATGGCATATATAGTATTTATATGAATATTGATGCATATGTATATATATATCTTCTACATTTACATATATATACATTTATATGTATGTATATACATTTACATATACATACATACATATAGAAATTTGTTATGATGACGCTTTCTCACCTCTGAACCGTAGACAACATCCCTGCTGGTCATATTATGGGACAGGTAAATGTCTTCTGTGTACAATGTGCTGGCATATTTGTTGACATGGCCCCAGGTGATTGAGGCGCCACCAACACCGCTGAACAACTGCAGCACCAGTAATACCAGCAACAACAAGAACAGCAACAAGCAACAAAATGGTCGCTTGCCAGGAAATTCCGTTGTATTTGTCAACATGACAACAATACGGTATGTTTTCCACACCCACTTACCACCACCTCTCTTTGCCACACTCCTGAATTCGGTTTCACTTTCAGGGTCGAATCTTTAACTTTTATTTGACACCCACTCCCACGCTTCATAGACAGGGCAAGTTCTTCAGTTAACGCAACGTGTGAAACACAAATGAGCGCCTGTCAGAATAGCCAAGTTAAATATTTGTCTCCACATTTTGAACCAGCTCGCTTATCAGGTGTGCAGGTGTTTTAGTGTTTATACGTCAATCCAACAACTCTTCACTGCTCTTCCAGTGTGTATGTGTATGTGTGTGCGTGTGTGTGTATTAACGTTGTTGTAAAGAGAGCAACTAAATTGTAATGACACTTGATAACAATAGAAACTACTGCATTCTCTATTTGTGAATTATTTTGCAACATTTTAGAGTATTACCCATTCGGTTCTCTATTGTAATCTAATCTTTTATGCTCTGAATTATTTGTGTTTGTGAGCGCTTCCATAATTATTGATAAAATACGAAACACTCACACAAGTCGTTAAATGTTTTATTATCTGCTCTTTGACTACCACATTCATTCTCTTTCTCTTAAGCCAACTTTTTCTGTCCGTCTCTTAACTTCTTACCTTCAAAATGTTGGCCAACAATATAGATAGAAAAAACTGTGCAAATATTTGATAGACATTCCCAGCAGACAAATAAATAGATGATACCACCGATTCGAATCTTTCGAGGATTGTTCCGATCTTGGTAACTTCACATGTGATTAGCATAACCAAACAAATTTTAACTGCAATCTCATTATCACAATGTTAATAGTGTACAATAAAAATAGAAGCACAAAAAATTGAGTAAATTAAAATTTATGCCAATGCCAAATATTTCATATCTTACTTTCGTTAGCAAGTTGGAAAACCTAATTTCAATTGATTGGCACGCACTCACTCACTCACTCACACACACACACACTCACACACACACACACACACAATGTCCCAGGGCCAAGAGCCTCTGGCTTTTTGCTTAGGCACGCCACAGGAAAGGTGAGAACTTTTCTCAATTTTCTGGTAAAAATGACCAAAGTCTTTAGGCCCAAAACTTTTAGATGGGGGCGGCAAACTTTCAATAGCATTAAGTATACGCAGCGTGTAACTAACAAACAAACTTTAATTTCTCCTGTCCTCCTCGCCGTAGCTGTTTACACTGAAGGATGGCAACGTGGGCGTTAATTTTGCCGGCTTCCACGCCGGTGCGGGCTTGGGAGGCTTGCTTACCGGAAACTCAGCCCATGGTGGTCTAAGCGCCTCCGCCGGCACACCATGGGGGTCCAGAGCAGCTGCTGGTCTTGCCGGCGACCTAGATGGTAAGTGGGCACGAATAGCTACCGCCACGCTATACGTTAATTAGTTTCATTTTATTTAATTTACGTTCAGGTCGCGCGGCTGGAGTGGGATATGCAACCGCTCAGGCTAATCCTTCAGTTGGAGCCGGCGCCGTATTGGGAGGCGTTGCGGGAGAGCACGGATTTGTTGCTTCCGAATCTTATAGCCCTGGGAAGGCTGACATTTCGATTGACACTGTTCACAGAGCAGAGCCAGTAACATCAGCTCCACTACCAACAGTAGCTAGTCATGTCCAAAAGGTCAAGCCACCAAAGAAGTACTCCCTGATTAATCAAGATGTAAGTAAAAGAAATAGGAAGCCCTTGTACCATTGTCCTAGTGGCTTTGTAAATACCCCAAGTAAGTTAACTTTAGCCTTTAAATGAAATCCCTTCGGTTGGTCTTTTAGAACCCGCAACCGTTCCCCACTCTCTAGGCCACAAAGCTGCTCGATTAAAAATCAGATTATGTGGGTGCAAAATAATATAGCGTTCCTATCCAACTTTGTTATCATTCTCCTTCACTTATCCAACTTCCTAGATCATTCCTATCGAAATTCTGAATATAGATAATATAAATATCTTATTTAAAAAAACAGATTAATCCGTTTTAATATTGGAAATTTGTGTTTCAGTAAGTTAATGCTCAATTCGGTCTTTATTCCAATTCGCCAATTGACAAACTATCAATCTTTCCCTACCAAATACCCTAATCATCCACCCGTTCATGTTCATGTGTTAGTCAAACCGCAGAGTGGACAGGGAAAATCATGTTGAAACAGCCGCAGATCTGTCCACACAGCTGCCTCCTCTGGCTCCAGCGTCAGCTCCAATCTACCAAACGCCAGTGCCATCTGCTTCGCTGATAATTGTGAAACGGCCACGCCTCCATATAAAGCGTGAACGTCAACGCCTCCGTACAGTGTATGTGATGCAAGAACAACAGCAGCAGCAGGGGAAAGAGCAGGATGTGCAGGAGGAGGACAAGGATGGGAAGCAACAGTCCGATGAGGTAACCGGCAGAGGACAAATACACATAGAAAACACATTAAACACAGCAACAAATATCGCTTTGAGGCTAAACACATCAACCAAACCGACCAATGCCCCACCACCTCCCCCTCATTTGAAATGATGGTGTGGTGGCTGGACTCAGTGCCAGGATGCCAACATGTTCCTGTTGTTGTTTTTGCACGAAACACATACATACATACATACATATATCCCCCTGATTTATGTTTTTCTCTTTATTTTTATTATTTTGTATTTTTTTTCCTTTTTTGGTTAAGCTTGGGTGGCAGTTGAATTGAAATGTTTTTGGCATTTGTTTAATTTTTGTGTTTTTTGGTTAAATGCAATTTAATTTTTATCACCACCACCATACCATTTCCATACTCTGTTGCCAGGTGCTGTCCAAAAGCAATGCCAAAGTGGTCCACACCCAGAGGTATAGGAAGCCGGCTCAGAGACCGCAGACAGTGAACCAACACTTTATTGCACCCCAAGGTAGTCCCGTCACCTTGGCCCTCGATGTAAGTACATATATCGTGCAACTCATGATTGGTATAATCATGTTGTTTGTATAGACTTAATCCAAATTCATTTGATTTAACTTCTCTCACCAGATTCCCATTGGAATTTTGCGTTCCCTTCAGCAATCACTTGGAGCTATAGGCGGCGCCCAAGCGCCTGCCCAAGGTGTTCCACCTACTTCCGGCTAATTTAGTACTTAATATTATTGAAATTTTGTCTTTATCGTTAAAATGTGTCGTGTAATCAATAAATTTCACAAAATTTCGACTTCAACTAACCAACCTACATATGTATGTACATACATACATACATATGTATATCCAATTGGAACTTTAACTCGTTGGAAAATTATCACTACATTCGATTAATAGATAAATTATCGATAAATTAACTTGTTTTAGCATTTGCATTATTTGATTATTATTATTTAAAAAACTTTATAGTGTCTGTTTAATTATGAAAGGTCTATTGGCATGTGGTTTATTCCTTGTGGTTTTTGAATAAAGGTTTCTGATTATCGCTATAAAAGCCAAATTCGTTGATTTTGTGGATTCTGAGATTCCAATGGATGGTGTTAATGGGCCGAATATGAAAGGGCTTTCCCTACACCTGTCATTATGTAATAAGGCCTAAACTGGCGACGGTAGACCACAACAGAGCAAAGGGACCTCAACAAATACACAAGAGTGTTTTGTAAGAACGATTTGAAAACTGACTACAAATAGTGGCTTAAACATATGTACATATGGCATAAGGGAGAATTGTGTAAGTGTGACATGAAAAGGGCAAAAGGTGCCACCGAGAGTGGGAGTAGTGGGAGGTTCATTTGTTTATTTAGGAGACAAGATATTGTGGACGCACCCAGACATGGGGTCCTTTTTTTGGTTTTCTGTAAGGGACCAAAATATTTCACACCCTCCAACCACAGGCACTTGGTGCCATCTGAGTGGGGGCACAGCAAGCGAGTGTGGGTTGTCATCACACATGAATGAAGACACGGTACACACACCGACACATACACACACACACACACACACACATATACAGACTCATAAACAACAACAACAACACCAATAGGGACTGAGGGGAATTCTAGTACACGTATTGTACAAATATGGTAGAACATCTCGATGAAGAACAGGAGGTAAGCGGAAGGGCACCTTGCCGAAAGTCATGGCATCGTGTGTGTGTGTGTGTGTGTGTATTAATGTGTGAGCTTGTTTGCAAGTTGGGTGTAGGAAAAGGTCAGAGGTTAGTTATGTAGTTAACAAATTGAAATTGCTTAATTAATGTTCAGTCCGAATATTTTCACCAAAACCTAAAATTAAAGCCAACGGAAACAAGTTGTATTCACAATGCGAATTCCTACCCTTCACAAACCAATGGAAATTCCGTATTTGACCATTCTGTGAAGAAAGAATGATGAAGCTTAATATAGGAAACAATAAAATGAACATTAGAGATTAATCACAAACTAAACATTTACGGAATTCACACAGAAGAGAACTTAGATCTAATGGAACCTCCACAAATACTGACATGAACAGAATTCAATCCAATATAATACATCTGATGTATTCAGCTATGTCCTGTGTTTCGTGGAATAGAACTAACGAAGTGACACCAGCTGAGAAAAAAGTAATTGCTTCAGATTGTACTCACAAATGTCGTCTTTGATTGAGAACCGAAAACTTTGGCCTGTTTGGGCCTCTTTTTCATTAATTTGATAATATTCAGAAAAGTTCGACTTTTGTAATCAAAATTTGTCGTTGCAACAATCGATATAAAAGTCTGTCTGAGATTGGATTTACAGTAAAGTCAAGAAAAATCATCTGGATTATGATGAAACAAAAGAAATAGATAAAAAATTAATATTTTTGAATCCTTTAATTTTAAAAAGCAACTGAAACGTTACAGAATATTGGAACTACAATAACACAATGCAATGCAATTTTATTACCGATTTTTTTTTGTACCCGTAATAATAATCCGATCTGACTCAAACTTGATGTACGGTATAAATGAAATATAGTTAGTATTACTTGTCCTCGCCCAAGTGTGCTTTTCTCGTGTTTTTAAAGCTGATTTCTTTGACTATATCTTGCCAACTTTTAAACTTGCCAAACATACACATCGAAAAAGCTTATCCACCAAGTATCAACCATATAGCTAAATATTTAGGGTCTAAAAAGATAGGAGAAACAGACAGATGGACATGTCTCAATCGATTCGGCTGTTGATGCTGATCAAGAATATATATACTTACAGATGTCAGTTTCCAGGTCAATGGCCTTATTTTAAGTTTTTCCAAGTAGCACTTACCAAATTCAGAATTTGTTTATTATACCCTTGCAAGGGTATATTAATTTATGTTAGAACTTTGCAATGCATAGAAGGAATCGTCTCCGATTATATAAAGTATATACATATATATGTACATATATTCTTAATCAGCACAACGAGCTGATCAACACGATCTCCTCCGTGACCCTTAGAGGTTATTCTGCTTCATTATACATATATTGTTGTTAAAAAGACAGTTTGCGAGGGTATACTAACAAAGCTGTTATCTTTTCCCACTTTTTAAACTTCAAACAGTTGATCCGAATGAAAATTTGGAATCTTACACAAAATTTAAGACACCTTCTTATTGAGAACTCGAAAGAGTATATAAAATTCGGTTCCAACGATAAGCTCATCCTTCACTTTTTCTTACTTCCGTTTTATATATTTTTTGTTGTTTTTTTTTTTTTGTGACTGGCGATGTTAAAGGGCAGCCGCGTTTGCTCAATTTGCTGGCCGCGGTCGCCTCATTAAATTTTACGCACGTGCCGCACAAATTATATTTAACCTCCACCCACCATCACACACACACTCCAACTCAAAGTCCAGGATCCATTCTATATATTTTAAGAAATTTTCTAATTTAGAGAATAAATAGCTGCGGCACAAAGAAAACGTTTGTTGGAAAATTGAAAAGGTTCTTTCCTACTTTTTAGCTACAATTTATGTGGGCACACAAAATCTATATATGAATGTGTATGAATGAATGAAACGCACACATTCATATATACAAACATACATACACACATATACAAAAGCACACACATAGGGCGACCAGCGTACGCCCAAAGCTAGGCATCAGTAAAATCGTTGGAGTAATTTAAAGTCTAGCGCGAAATTGTGCATGAAAACATTTACTTAAATCTAGATTTTATGCTCCTTACCAACAAATAAGAAAATCCGAAATATTACTAAAAGGTAAATGATACATACAGATACATAGATACATATGTATGCATGTATGTGATAACAAATTTAAGAAATATATATAAACGATGAATCAGTTTATAATTTGTTTATTTAGTAGTTAAATCAGAAAATAAATCACATTCTACAATTAGACGCTCTATTGGCTAACTAAGTACCGATTTGCTCTGACAGAAGGTAAGTAGATAAGGTAAGATAATGCATAAATGTGCTTGTATCCATATGATTCGACTAATTACAAAATAAGTTATTACATACGTTTAAAATATCTGTTCAAGTAAACGAAACAAACGACTTACTAACTGACTAACTAACTGACTTACCAACTAACTGACTGACTGGCTGACGTACTTATTAATATTCATTGCCCCAAGTTTGTGGAGAATTGAGTGCAAACAAGTAGATATAAATATTCATATTTTCCATATAACATTTAATGTACGAAGTTCTTTTTAAAAAGCAAAGTAAAATTGGTCCTATGTTGGCAAAGATGAACAAAAAAATGAGAAAGAACTTTCCATTGGACTGTCACTTTTAATTTAAGTTTGGTTTGCTTTTAATCTTAAAATTCGTTAAATGGAAAGGTAAATTGTATCTATATGTGTATATTCGTGAATCCTCTGTATATATACCATTATAAATAATTGAAGCATTGGTCTGTTGTGTGGGTGTGGGTGTGTGTGTGGGGGTTAGAGATGGAGGCGTGGCATGCAAATTTAAACGCCACGTGCTGCTTTCGATGTATGTTGAGTGCTATTTACGAGGCGTGTGACATATTTTATGCAAATTGTGAACAATACGTGGCAGCACATTGGAGTTAACTCTCACCCAGAGATTACCCTCCCAAACTTATCTGGGTTCTTACCAGCCAACCTGTTGACACCCAGCAACAAAATAGACTTTCACATTGTGACTTCGGGCAGTCAGTTCATTGACACTACCGAACAACCGCAAATATAAATATTTATTGTATATTAGCATCATTTCCATAGAAAATGACATTGAACTTCTAAGGAAAATCCAAGACTGGAATTAATGACAGGATTGGTATCCAGGAGGAAAAAATAAGCAGTAAGGTAAGATAGTGCACCGACTATATAATACCTCTTAATAAAAATATTTGAATAAAACATATAGAAATCATATAAATAAAACAATACGAAAAATCCAGTAAAATAAATTAAATCGATTCTATCTTGTCCAAGAACTTTTTTATCATTTAGCTACATGTTAGTCTTCTACTCCTCTATTATTATAATGATATAAACGATTGAATGATTTTAAGTAGATATTTATGTATATTATATATTTATTATATATTTGCACCTTCTTGACCTAATCTCCCTTATTTCAAAAAATGATTACAGGGGATATAAAATCATCATTTCATATCCTCCTGCTGTCTCCTCCACAAGCACATTGAGATAAATCGAATGAATCTCTTTAAGCCCAAAATAAACATTAAGAGTTGAATAAAATGAAGCAAGCAAGTCGTACCTGCCGACATTGAGTATACCCAGTACCAAGTAAAAGTACTCCATAAAGTCAAAAATAATCAAAATCGCTATCAATTTACAAAAAAAATTCTCTTAGCATGCGTTGCTTGCCATGCAGCAACAGCGAACGCATGCTATCTCGCTCACACTTAACAGCCCATTTTGCATGGGGCGTTTCAGTACAAAACGGAAATACGTATATCTCCGATAATTATTGTCCGATTTCGTTCAAATTCGGTCAACTGGTGCATTATTGTGCATGCCAAATAAGAATACGATATGTTTAATATTGCCGTAGTTATAGGTTTTTCCCAAATTGCGGGGGCGGAAGTGGGCGTGGCAAAAATTTGAAACAAACTTAACCTGTCTACACAACAGACGGATGTTGACACCAAATTTGGTTGCTCTAGCTCTTATAGTCTCTGAGATCTAGGTGTTCATACGGACGGACGGACAGACGGACTGACAGACGGACAGACGGACATGGCTCAATCGACTCGGCTATTGATACTGATCAAGAATATATATACTTTATGGGGTCGGAAAATTCTCCTTCTGCCTGTTACATACATTTTAGCGACTTTAATATACCCTTTTACCCTATGGGTACAGGGTATAATTAATGAACATGACTTGGACTTCAATTTTCTTTAGCACAGCGATCAAAATGCAATATTTTGGACCCAGAAAGAATAATGTTTCCTGTGTTTCCTCCCCTTTCCACTATTTTCTCTGTCCCTTACCTTGTGGTGATAAAATTATAACTCCCCGTAGCCCAAAAAGTCACGGCCAAACAAAAGAAAAATATTTGGCTCAGGAAGCGGAAATTATGTTGACCTTGTCTTATTTTTTCTTGGCTTAACCTTTGTTTGGACCACATGCTTTGGCTGCTCCATGAATTATTGCAGTTTAAACTTCGACCCGTAGTTATTTTAATGCTACAGGAGTTTTTGTTTCGCTTTTTTTTTTGGGTCGTATCACAGCCGCACCTTTTCCTGTGTTTTTTCTTTTCCATTTTATGAGCCACGTTTGCCACCTTAAGTATTTTCTTTTTTTTTTTTCTTTTGTTTTTTGTCTGAGTTTGTCTGTCTTGTTCTGCCGTGACTTTTGCTTTCTACCTGGTTACATTTTTATAGCTGCAGCAACATAATTAATTTCATTTTACGATGAGGACCGTTGCAAAGAAAAGATAGAAACAAAAATGCATAAAGTCAATTAAGTGTAAGTCTGTAAGTGTAAGTCTGTAACGGGAGAAGTTGTAGTGTGTTAACTGAGCACTCTGGCAATGAATTCAAATAATGAAGTAGTCCATAAATCCTGGCCAGAGTGCATTAAATACATATTTACTTCTGTACAGAATTGGCTTTACAACCCCACACCCAACAAGTTAATAATTGAATTAAGCAATTGACTATTTTAGAGAGAATTTTTTAAAGATAATCATAATGAAGCAAGCAAGTCGTCCTTGCCGACATTGAGTATACCCTGTGCCAACTAAAAGTACTCCATAAAGTCAAAAACGATCAAAATGCTATCTCGCTCACTTTTAACCCATTTTGCACTGTGCGTTTCAGTACCAAACGGATATACACACGTATATCTCCGATATATATCGTCCGAGTTCGACAAAATTTGATCATCTAGTGCATATTGACTATGTATATTAGTGAGTGTGCCAAATATACCTTTATTACAGCTCTAGTTATAGTTTTTTTCTAAATTACGGGGGCGGAAGTGGGTGGGGCAAAATTTTGAAACAAACTTGACCTGCGTAGACAATAGATGTTGACACCAAATTTTGTTCGGCTAAACGATGCTTGGAGGATTTGATTGAGGATTTAATTCGAATAGTGACGGACGTTAAAAACTATTCAGAAATGTTCCAACAATTTGCAGTCTAAGAACGAGAATCCTGAAGTTCTAAGGGCGATTATAAGACTCGAGTATACTTGTGAATATTCATTATTCCATCATAGTCAGAGGAACGAAAAAAATATTAACAGGATATAATGTTAACTTTACAGTCTCATTTGGTACTGTTATGTACTCATTTGGTACTGTTATGTACTCATTTGATTTTTGGCGGGAACAATTAAATTATGTTAAATTTTTCGAACTGAAAGGACAATTTCTTTTGGGCAAAAAGATGAATAAGAGTTATATCGCTGTAATCCACGGCGTAAACCACAGCACAAAAAAATTCTTCTCAATTAATGTAGAAAAACACAGCACAATGTGGGAAATAAACCCTTATGGATTAATTGGATAAATTGTGATATACCATCAGGTCTAAAAATTGGGCTTATCGGTCTGAATTTTTTTTTTATAATTTTATAAGCCTATTAATTCATCATCAGTGATCGGAACCGGACTCCAAAAGTAAACCGGATTATAAACAAACACCTTGTTCTCTTTTTTAAGATTTATCATTAACCATTTTAAATTAACCGCTGCACGATGGATCTGACAATGTTTTTCCAACGCGCTTTTTAAATGTATCACCATGATAGCTTAAAAAGACCATGTATAGTTTTACATCTATGTATATATTTATTAAACACTTCGCAAAGAATTTGTACGACTATTATTTTGTGACAATTAATATAAAATTAATACTAAGCTTATTATTTCTTTTTTTATAAAAACGAACAATTGTAGATAAACGGTCAAATTTAAAAATAACTGAAAAGAGGCAACAGGTATTAGAGATGTAAAATAAAAAGGAAGTCAGAAATACCAGAGGTTATCGATTGCGCGTCAACAACACCAACAGCTGATTGAACGGCTGTTGCCGGTTCTACCCAATAGAAAAAAATCTCTTAGAATATGAACAGTAACCGTTTCTTTTTGTAAATAAAACATTAATTAAAAATGTTTATATAATTTGTGAAATTATGTATTGTGGCATATGCAGGGAAATCCATTTACCACATTTCCATTGCATGTTTTTTTTCACGTGGATGTTGCAAATGTTATACAGATAATATTCACCTTACAAGCTCAGGAGTACCGCTGTAGTGACATTTCATTAAATTCAACTCATTAGCTCCAACTGGTCATTTTCAATACTGTCGTAGAAACACCTTAGGTGCAACTAATCCAACATATGTACGTCGTCCATCGAAAGTGCATATAGTATAAAGGTAACTTAAGCATTTTAGTTTTAATTTTTGAAATTTGTTTTCTTTTCCGTGGAATTACTCACGCAACAATCTTTGGCAAGCTTTCAAACATCGAAAGCGTGAGGTAAAACGAACAAAAAGCCGAAACAGTTGAGTTTAACCCGCGTTGGTGTAAGGACGTGCTCGGCAAATACGAGAAAGGAAAATTTCTTACTTGTGACCCCAACAAACCATAAATCCCGCTCTTTCCGTTCTGTCCGTGTGTGTTTGTCTCTAACAGCATATTTAGCATTTGAATTAGCTTCAGCTTTATGAATTGAACTCACCCAATTACAATTATTCTTTTTCTAGCTATATTTTCCCTATGGAGGACTTTGACAGCATTAAGCCAACCAGTTCAGTGGTCAAATTGGCGGCCTGCTTAGAGAAAGTATACAGCAAAATCGTAGAGAGTCGGGAGAAGCAAGTGAACGAACATCAAATCAAGGAAATCGAGTTCCTAAAGCAGCAATGCAAACACGAGCACATGCAATTGAGTCTGATGAGCTGTCAGACGTTGGTACGCCTCGTCGAAGAAGGAGTGCTAGAGGCCACTAGTATGCAGAACACCCTCCTTTCAATGTTGGCCAATTCCAGGTAAGAAGAACAGACACGGGCGCGGACAACGACCCACATACTTGACATGTCTTAGGGGCGCACACTTCAATTGCTTGCATAAATTAGTTTAAACAACTTTGTTGGATCTGAAATTTAATGCACCTTCGTTCATTTAGCACTTGCCAATGCCTGAGCTTCGAGCTGATGATACCGCATCACCAGCCATTTCTCTGTTTTGCACGCAATACAATGTCCGCGTGCCCCAATTAATTACGAGGCACTTTACACGTCATGTGGATAAATGCGAAAATGATTTATGTCGGACCGAACAGGAAACTAAAGTTCTTGTTTGGCATTGAGCTCGTTTTCCTGTTGACCGCAATCGCGCATTATGCACGAGGCGCCATAAAATCTATTAAGCATTTCCTAGACGCATAAGCGGTACCGCTGCCATAGCCACAACCTTGATAAAAATGAAAATCCCACATCAAATAAAAATAATCGGCATTGAACTTGACTTCAAGGAGTCTTCGAAGGACATCCATTGACCTTGCTTTGCCAGCTGCCATTGTATGTGTAAACAAAAGGAATTGCATATTAATTGGCTTAAACAGAAATCACAATTACAAGCACTCCGCTCGGTAATCCTCGCCAACGCGTGAATAGTAATTACCCCGTCAAACGCAAAGCGGTTTACCTGCCACAGTCAACTGCATTGCGCATTGTCGTGGGCGAGGCGGCGGAAGTTGGCGCTAATCGCCGTAAAAGTGGTTACACCTTAATGACCAACTGGAAAATGGGAACCAGTTCAGCTGCAAATGCATATACATAAGTATCTGAACGATCGTTTTTTTTTTTTTTTGGACTATTTATGCAAAGGCGAATGTTTCATGTTTTAGTAAGAATAGTAGTAACAGGAACTATTCTCCTTAGATTCTAATTATTTATCCATCTGGGAGTGAATTTTAATTAGCATTCCTATAAAAAATATTTTTTATCCATTTTCGGTACGATATCCATAGTCCAATGCACTTTACGGCCATATCGGAAAGCATATTTAATCTACAATTACTAAACCTAAAAAGAAAAACTTCCGTGCTAAAGGCACAGGACAGTTACCTATGCCCCTACGGTCTGAAATCACAACAACATCCTATAATATCACTCCTACAGCATTCGAACGTCAATATGCATGATGTAAGCAACAAAATTATTGGAATCTGTCAGCATCATGATAAGGGGTAATGGCATCCATCGGATTCTTTGAATAATAATAATAATAATGTTTCCTCTGGTTACAGAATTCGCGATTTTAGCATTGAATATCTGCGTCCCGTTTTCCTTTATGTACTGTGTAATCCAAAGACACTCCAGGACGTCAAGCCGATTTGGACCTGCTTACTTGGTTTAAGTCGCAGTCAGCCCGAAGCCAGAGATCTTATGCAGGAGCTATTGTCGTGGAGTAAATTTAACAATGCCACCACTTGCCTCTCTACCAGCATATTAGTAATTGAAGCCATAGACTACTTTTTGCAGCAGTCTGATCATGAGCAGTCCATCGATCTGTGCATATATCAGGCGTGTATTATCAAGCAATTGGCCAACTATGGCATAGATCCCCGTCCCAGCCTGCAGTGTTTGTTAAGAGTATTGCATGCCGTCCGTGAGCATACCCAAAACCATTACCATGTGCTTCTTGTCCTGTTCGCTGAGACCCTGCATTTGCTGTCTCCCTTTTATCTCACTGATCTGTTGAGGCTCATAGTCTTTGTGGTGGTGCAGGAGCAGTGTGGTCATGAGTACATTTTGAACATGTGTCTAGATGGTATTATTCAATGGATGTCCCAAATAACTTTTATACCCGCCGAGGGAGTCGCATTGGCCAAGCAGATACTTGACCGAGTACTCGAACAGCAAAAAAATAGAGTCAAGGTGGACACCATTTCCACGAAACAACTGCAACCGGCCCATATAAGAAACTATCATCCGGATATCGCCATAGCATTCGACCTGGCTCAGTTAGTTGAGGCCTTTGAGAGCTCTGAAAACAAGGATGTCTTTGCATTTGTTGATGCCTTGAATGTTAAGTCAAATACTGCCTTCTGCCAGCGCCTGCATTTATTTCTCCGCGCCATGTTTTTGTCCCGTGAACCAGCCCTGGATTGTTGGTTTAAAATTTACGAAGTCATTCTTCAGATAATCAAGTCAAATGAAAGCATAGCTTACGATTTTCTTATGACCTACATCTTCAAGTTAGCCCACGAAAACAATCCAGAATTGCAGCTAGAGCTATTGCGTGGCCTAGCCAGTTTTGCCATATCTAAGGTGAGGCATTTCGCAAAAAAGGAAACGGAGAAATACCCTCCAACGAGAATTTCATCTTTTATTCCTTTCTTATCTTTCGCAGGACAATGTGCCCATGATTTTGAACACCATTCGGAATTTGGCATCAGATAATTCCACCTTATGTGTTGATTTGTACTTGCGCTTATGGCGTGTGGAGGCACGAACGTACCCATTCTTGTTGAAGCAAATTGCTCAACCCCAGCCGGATGTTGAAAATCTCTGGGAGTTGCAGATAGCTCGAACTTATGCCATGCGGGAAATCTGTCAGGAAAAGTAACAATGATTACCATTCAAATAAAAAATATTCCCATTTAATCCATTTCTCTTGACAGACCCACTCTGCATGGTTCCGAAATACTACCACATTTGAGCAACATCCTTAACAGCTGCACAAATGAGAACGGCGATTTGGCTACGTCATTGGCTTTAGATGCAATATACGATCTGTGTGATAGCCACACGGTGAACATTGCTTCTACATGGCAGGCTCTGGGCAGCAAATTCCGCAGCGAACACCGAACTAAGACTCTGAAGTCGCTTTATAGGTTCTTTGGTTTGGTTCCCTTGCTTCAGACACCCACATTGGAGTATGAGAAACTGGCAGATGATGCTCTAGAACATCTCTGGCAAGCGATTAGTCGACCCGGCCTTGACACGTTACAAGTGCGCAATGCTTTAGCCGCACTAAAGAGTTATGAGCCGGGGTCGACACTTAATCTTCGCCATATTCCGGCCCAATTTCGTTTCGAAATTGTTGGTGGAGCTGTAAGCGGCGGAGGACGTGATGTAGTTGATCTGCAGCAGGAAGCTGTGCCAGGTGAAGTTTGGGTGCAGTTACTACAAAAAATACGCCCAGAGTGTGGAGATGCGGCAGCAGATCTCATTGCTCATTATATTTCGAATGAGATTAGCTTTTTCCGGAGAGACCTTTACCGCCTGCCTGAGGGGAAGCCAGAACCACGCAAACTGGTGGGATTGTATGCCAACAGCCCATTGCGCGCAGTCAGCAACTACCTAGTGAGTCAATCCCGATTTGGTGACTACGTTCCAGAGCCCTACGCTGTGACATTTGCCCTGAGGGCTTTATCCAAAAAGTTTGTAAAACCCATTCCACCGCTGGACTGGAGTTGCCTTACCAGCTTCTTTCATTTGTCATTTGATGCAAGAAAGTACTGCATTATGATAGCCAAGAATCAAGCTCAGCATTCGGGTACAGCCCGTCGACTGTTAGAGAACTTTTTGGTTGACTTTGAACCAAACTGTTTTGAAGAGGATCTTTTGCTGCTCTTCTCGTTGCTGCCCGAAATAGCAAGCAGCGTAAGCCTACAAATCCTAAAAGCGTTTGCCGAAAAAGTTGCCGTCTATTGCTTTAAAGAATCCCAACTGAATGACTTTAACGAGGGTGAGTTGGACAAGAGAGTAAAGTTATCAAAATTATCATATTTTTTTATTATGCACAGGTTGTCTTTTTGAGAGATTTCTTGAAAGCGTGAAACATTTATTTACTGCAAAATGCGACATACCCGAGGTTCTTGATGTTTTCACTCTTATTGTGGAACGTTATATGGACTCGATGAATCTAGACTCGCGGCTTTTTGAACGATATACCGAAGTAGTTGCTGTATTGCATCCCAACGCCATTGACGGTCTCACCACGCCCGCCAACTGGTGGGAAACACCACTAGGGAAGTTGAAAAAAGCGACCATCATTCGCTGCTATTTGGTGCTGTACAATGAGAAATTACCGAATCCCCTCAAATGGCTAACACCCATTATTGATGCATATGAGCGCCGAACGGAGGAGCGGGGTTTCTTCTATCGACATCTTGCCGCCACTTTGTATGCCTTTCGTAGTGATGAGCATGCATGTAATTGGATAATGGAGATATTCCTCGAGATTCAAATGCTGCTGGCGGAAGCCTCCAGTAGCAAAGATAAATTAAATAGGGCTCTGTACCTTTTAGATATATTCATACTGGCCGTAGATGTTCTCTCCGGTTGCGCTGTGCTGCTGGGCAGTGTTGATGTGGTGGCTACTGATGACAAAGAGCGTCTTGCCCTGTTTCCCGAAAGTCTTCAATTTCTGTGCGATCACATCTTCTGGAAGGATCAGGAGGCAAAGATTTACGAATTTCTCTTTAACCTTTATAAGCATACTTTAATTCCATTAAAATATTGTAAAGTTTTCAAGGATGCTGTGGTCTGTTCACGAAACAAGCCATATTTTGACCAGAAAGGTATCTGGACTAAATACGTGGGTTTACGTAAATAATATTAGATTATCGTATTTAAATCGCTAGTGCACTACACGCAATGTTAAATCAATCTTACTGTTAGTTGATTACTTAAATTTTTTGATATATTATATTATATATTATGAACGGATTTTTAGAAATACAATTTTACGCACAAATTTGTTATTTTATTGGCTTTTAAACAGGGACCAAAATTAAGAAAATTCATCAGTACAAGAACTTTTATTGAAACGAATTACTTTTTTCTGTTATTGTTAATTTTTAAAATATTTCTCATAACTTTAATCTCACTAATATTTTAACCCAACAAATAATACAGTGTTTAATCTTATGATTATTTTTGTTTTTCACTTAAATAATACAAGTTAAAACTGATTATTTTTTATGAAGAAAAAAAGTTATGACATGAGTGAAAAAATAAAATTCGATAATAAAAATGATTTGTGTATTGAAAAATCAAATATAACAATTCATTTTGTCCTGAATGAATTATTCATAATTTAATAGTATTATTGTTTTTTTTTTTAAATAATAATAAGAATATGTGTGTATTTGTGTTAAGCACACTTTTAGACAAGGCACAAGTATGAAAACAAAAAAGAAAACTAAAACACAGCAAATTAAAATGCAACCAACACGTGCAGCTAAGTGTGACCGGCGAGTGAAGAATAGTGATATAGTTTTCTGTAATAAATATCATTCAAATTTTATTTATGTATCATAAAATATTGAGGACTTCTTTTTTAACGAATTTAAATCAGTGCCATTTTCAAATTTTGTGCTTGAACAATCGTTAACAGTCGCTTGTATAGCAACACTGGGACATCAGAAAGCTATCGATTTTAACGTCTGCTTATCTGTCTTAATATCTGGCATCACTACTAAAACTACAGCGCTGCCAGAATTTCTGAAAATTTATTTACAATGTTATATTTCTTTAATTATGGCTAAATTAATCTAAACTCTTAAGTAAAGCTTGTGTTAGTTTTATAACTTTGCAAAACGCGGCTGTGCTTTAAACCAGTGAAGGTGTTTCTCGATAAACCAAGGGTATATTTATAAGATTCAGATTCCAAAATCTAACGTAAACAATGGATGATATCAAGCTGGCAAAGGTAGATACATATATCACGTTTATGTTTATGGCTATTAAGTGATCTTTACAAAACATCCAGGTTTAAAGTGCAGCGGAAGCGTCTATTTGGTGAAAATTCTTTTGGTCATTATCATGAGTCATGCTATTTTTAATTTGGTTTGGTTATTCAAAATCGATGGCCAACCTGATTTCCTGACCCTTACCTTGCCGGCTCAGTTGGTCAACTTCCCTAGACAGCCAATGCCAACCCACACCACATAAAGACCAACTGTGCAACAAATATAAAATAATGTCCATTAATACAGATGTACAAATGAATATATGTATTTCTGTAAACATGCGCATTAACTGGCTAGTAAATAAACCCAAATACCACCCATACGCCCTCTTCTTCGCTTTGTACTTTTACTGGCCAATTTAACAAGGTCCACTGCTGATGCTGAGTCAAATTGAAATTTTCTATCCTGTATCCTCCGCTTGTTTTTGTGTTCTTTCTGAAAAACGTGGGTAAACAAGCCCTCACGTGGCGTCTTGGCGACATAATTGAAGCAAATGCTCAAATTTAATTGTTTTTTTTTTTTTTTTACAAGCCTTTAAATAAAGTTATTACAATAATTAGTTCTTATATCAAAAAATTCATATGTATGTGGGAAAGTAGGGATTCGTATACAACATGATAAATCCGAATGTGATAACAAACTTGAATAAATACTTGTATAGGATCGTTTAGGTCAAATAAAATGAATCAGGTTACACACATAATTATTATACATAAATTTACTTTCAAGAAAGTTGACCATTTTTAGCCTATTCTTTGATCTTTAAAATATTCGGCCTTTTTCGTTAATTTACTATTAGATTATCTAAATTACCTACACATCGCGTTTTTTTTTTTGATTGACATACCAAAAATTTATCAAAAATTCACTATAGATAAAACGCACTATTTTGAGCACTTAAATTTAATATTAATCGTTAATCAAGACTAAAAAATTTCTGGCGGACTCTTAGATAAAACATGAAAGTAAATTTTGGCGTACCACTAAACTTCTTTAAAAAATTCATTAACACTTTATTGGAGTTCTCAAAAATGGGTGTTCCACGTTTTTTGTTATTTTTAATCAATTCCCTAATTCAAGATACATTCAAATTTGATTTTTGAATAGAAATCAAACATCAAAATCAGCCAAAGAGTAAATTCGACAATTCACATAAAGTGTTAACTGTAGGGTATCCAAATAGCTACTAATAAATTAGCCATTTTTCTCACTCTCATTATCTGTATTTTTTCCTTTGCCGAATGACTGCTGAGAGAAAATCCCTTACAAAGTAAAGAAATTTCCCCACAAAAGGAAAAGCAAGGAATAAACCATTGCTCGCTTTTAAGCGCGCGACCGCCAAACTGGCAACTGAGTTCACTTCAAGTGCTTGTCGGTAGTGTTTCGTGCTGCTCCTATTGTTCGCTTGGGGAGCTGACCGCGAAGTGCTCGCCCACCTACCCAAACACAACAAAGTGATGCGTATATATGTGTATATATAAAATATTGTAGTGTAGTGTTGTGTGTTTGTGTGGGTGAAAGGCAAAAAGTGAAAGTCTTGTGCCACCCAATCCCAATCCTACTCACGTGATTTGATTTATATGCCTGTCCCTTGCTAAGGAGAAGGGTCTAACAAATGTTGCTCTAGCTAATTTAAAATCAATAAACGTTTTGTTTCCACTTCCGTGTCGTCCTGGTTGCTTATTAACATAATGGATTTTACCAGATTCATGAACAAATTCAACGAAATCGAACGCCAACTATCCCCAACTTCGGCCCTACGTCTGAGCTTTGATAATATATCGCCGGAGACAGAAGAACCGCCTGAAGGCAATAAAAGGCTCTGGGGTGTACCAGTACCGCCCTTTGTCTCCGACAAAGTCGTCTCTTGGATCGAAGAAGAGTTCAACGAGGCTCCAGTCTACTACAATGGCAATTGTGTAATCAAGAAGGTAGATAGAATCCTGTGTTAACGGACCGCCATTGTTCCGTAATAATCAAATACAATTTATTCATTGCCGTCGGCACTCGCCCAGAAAATATGCAAATTTCATCTCGAACAATATGCTCGGGGACCACCAAGAGCTCTTTTCAATCATGTTGTCCAATACAGTTGGCATCTGTAATGGATAGCTACAAATTGTTGCTCTGCCATTGTCCTGGTCAGTTGTGAGAGCCTTCGAAAGGATGACAATTAAATGAATTGTGTTGTGTCTCACTTGCTCAGGGAATTGCTTCTGGCGGAAAATAAAATTTCAGTTGCAGTTGCAACAGTCTGACAGTCGGAAAATTCCCTTTTCTTAGGGCTCTTTTATGTGTTTTTTCATGATTACTAAAATGTTTCACATTAAACTGAAATAAAGAAATTACTTGAAATAATTGTTTAGTTAGGAAAGGGGATCGGTTTTTTATTAGACATCTTATATAACAAATACTGAATTATATTAAATTGTGATATATACAGAACGCACTATATAAGATAAATATAAAGAATAAATAAAGAAAACCATTTTGGCATTATTATTTCTCTTCTTACCTTGGTTTTATTTGTTTAAATTGAGTTTTATTAAATCCTAGTCGTCATAGTGTCAGATGAATATTTCAAAATTTTTCTATTGTAATTGACCACATAATTATGAAATGTATTTTCAGAATATTTATTTAATTCAAATTGTATATTCTGAATTGAGATTTCGAAAGATGAGATTATCTCGTAAAAGAATATGGCCCAAAAAAACTCGCATTGGCAATCAAGTGATGACTTGCTAAGCCCAAAGGATTCTAATCACAATAACAATTTACTCACCTAAGCGCAATGGGGCAATTTAAATGACATGAATAGAGTCCGACGAACATGGCTAACAGCTGGACCCGTGGGCATTTCGAATGCCCTGCCCGTACAAGAAAATTAAAGAATATACACGAGATTACCAAAAAAAAAATGAATAGAAAAAACCCAAACATCAAAGGAAAAATGCTATTGTTGGGGCTGACCAGCAGGAATTTAATTTATCATCTAAAGAATCGTTAACATGAACGGCTGGGGAATTTCAAGTTAAACCAACTGACCAAATAAGTTTCTCGTCACTTGAATAGGAGTCCTTTTAGGCGGAGGAGGGGAAGGGTGGGTGGCTTCCAAATGTGGGCTGGCACAGTGCTTCGTTTGGTTGACGTCAGCAAATGCCATTTGAATTTCATTTGGGTTATGAAAAAGCAACGTAAAAAGTATTGTAATACTTTCTCTTGACTTTATTTACAGGTGGAAAACGTGCGGATGATCGATCGGTATAATACCAAAAATCCCACAGTTGGCACTTTATATTTAACAGCCACACATTTGATATTTGTGGAGCCAGATAGTAATAAGGAGACTTGGGTGAGTATTCAAATTCAAAAGCAATCCCCCCCCATATGACATCATCAATTATTTTATGACTGGAAACACAAAAGTAATTGCTGTGTGTCAGTAAAGCCAAAACAACATTGTTGTCTTGGAACGTGTTCAAAAGTGATTTTAGTTGACCTCGCCTCTGCTCCTTCTTGTCTTGAATGTCTATTTGTCTATCTGTATGTATGTGTATGAGTGTGTGTGCTGGTGTGTATGTACGGGCTTGCTCTCTTTGGCTTCCACAACTTGGCTGTAAAGGGTCTTTAGGTTGAGTGTTAAAAGTTTTCCATGTTTATTTACCAACATTTGGCCTCAAGTCTTTAAATTTTATTTTTAAAGATGTCTTTGAACAACCGTAAAAAATATTACGTATACGGTATGTAGCTTAATTTAAATTGTGGGTAGGTGCAGAATAAACCACAAAGCGGCCACAACCGACCAACGACAACGATAGGGAGAAAAAGAGAAAGCCTGTCGGAACAAGGGATTTCCATTTGTTGCATATTAAGCTTCCCTTTGTCATTGATGGACAAAGCTACAAAGTCGACAATTGAAATGCTGTACAAATTCTATTACCCATCAAATAAAGGCTAAAAACGTATCCTTACTGAACGTATTAAATGTGGAATTGAAACAATGAAGTCATTTTCATTTTCCTCACTCAAATCAAATAAAACTAGTTTTAATTTTTAGGTTGGTGGTTTTATGGTCTGAACTAATTATTATTAACAAAATATTCAAATTACTACTTGAAATGTAGATAGCATAGCCCATAGTAAAATATCCACATCTGCATCCTGGCTATAAAATTTTATTAATTGTTCCACATGAGATGTTGCCGGCGGGTGAATGTATTATTTTGTGGCAAACGTTTCCGTTTGACATTGGCAAGGTATTTATTTTCCTGGTCACACAAGCATGAGATTTTAATTGGTTAATTATGGCAGGGAGTGGAGCGATTACCCTCTTACTGAGAGGTTTGGGTCCAACACAGATTGCTGCAGTTAATTAAAAGTTTAAGCAGCTCGAGATTCGACAGAGTGCCAATTTAATAGATGGCCTGCATTGATTTTTTCTCCGCCAGGGGATACTGGTTCTACGACATAAACATAGTTGTCATTTCTCGATTACAGATTCTGCACATGCACATAGCCAACATTGAGAAGTTGCCCTTAAGCACAACGGGATCACCCTTGCTTATCCGCTGCAAGACATTCCTTTCGGTGACATTCGTAATACCCAAGGATTCTGAATGTCATGATGTTTACACCTCACTGATTAAACTCTATCAGCCTGGTATTTATTGAATAATTCTGTATTTTTAATAAACCTTTTTAAATTATAAATCGTTTTTTTTTTATATTTTCCATTAGTTTCCATCAACAAATTGTATTGTTTTAATTATCAGCCAGCCAAAGATGATTTTCCCAAGAATGCTGGGTGGGATTTCTTTAAACTGGAAGCCGAGTTCAAGCATATGCTGGTGCCAAATGAAAATTGGACGCCGTGCAGCATGAATGAAAGGTATGAGCTATGCGACACATATCCACGACAGATCTATGTACCCAAAGAGGCCACCACACTGATGCTGATCAGCAGCTCCCGATTTCGATCCAAAGGTCGATTGCCAGCGTTGACCTACTTGCACAACAACAAGGTGCGAACTCGATTAAGAAATGTCTTTCTCAAAGTCATCCATTATTATTCATTCCTTTTTGTTTTTAGGCCTCCATTTGCCGTTGCAGTCAGCCTTTATCCGGCTTTAGTGCCCGCTGTCTGGAGGATGAACAAATGCTGGAGGCTATTCGAAAAACGAATCCCAATACAGACTATATGTATGTTGTGGATACGCGACCAAGGGTGAGTGGAGCAAAGCAAATGTGAAATGCGTTGTTTAGGAAATACAGATTTTTTGTTTGCCTTTTTGGTGTTTAGATTAATGCTATGGCCAATAGAGCCGCAGGCAAGGGATACGAGAATGAGGCCTTTTACGAGAACATTAAGTTCCATTTTTTGGGCATTGAAAACATTCACGTACAGCGGGCCAGCTTGCAAAAGGTCCTGGAAGCGTGCGAACAAAAGTCACCCACAATGAGCGCATTTTTGAATGCCCTGGAGTCGTCCGGTTGGCTGAAGCACATTCGTTCCATATTGGACACGTCAAGGTAGACAAACAACAAATCAAAAAAAAAAATATCTTGTCCCATTTATTTACAGTTCTCTTTGCACCCATTTTTCAGTTTCATTGCCAATGCTGTCGACAAAGGCGTCTCCGTTGTGGTCCACTGTTCGGATGGGTGGGACCGGACCGCCCAAGTGTGCTCTCTGGCCCAGCTTATGCTAAATCCGTATTATCGCACAATTAAGGGTTTTCAAGCGCTTATCGAGAAGGATTGGTTGGCCTTCGGGCATAAGTTTAGCGAGCGCTGTGGCCACATTCAAACAGATGCTAGAGAAGTTTCCCCAATTTTTACCCAGTTCCTGGACTGCACCTGGCAGCTTATGTCTCAGCGCAGCGAGTCCTTTGAGTTTAATGAGCGATTTCTGCTCATACTTCACGATCATGTGCATTCCTGTCAGTTTGGCACTTTTGTGGGTAACTGCGAGAAGGATCGCTTAGATCTGAAGCTGGCAGAGCGGACATTTTCTTTGTGGGGCTTTATGGCAAACCATTTAAATGAATACATAAATCCTCTATACAAACCCAATGTGGATGAGTCAATCAAGGCAAATCTGGCGCCACAGTGCATCAAGTAGGATTAGATTCACTGTTTATGTACATAATTCTAATTACCTCCCTTTGCAGATTCTGGCGGGGAATGTATAGTCGCTTCGAAAGTGGCATTCATCCGAGGGAACCGTTGGGAGATTTACTTCTCGACAGTAAGGAACATTGCAATTCTCTAGAGGATCATGTTCAGCATTTGACCAAACGTATCGCCAGCTTCAAGAATTACATTTCGAAGTCCGCTAAAAAGCTACAAGATGCAACTGCAACATCAACCACCAAGGCCCCCAAGGAAACCACCACCAACGAGATCAATGACAACAAGTGAGCATCTAAAATGAAAAAGTATCAAATTTTCACATGACTTTCAATTTCAACCAATTTGAATTTCAGATATAACTATGACAAAAAGCTTAGTGAATTATCCGCCGCCGATGATGACCATCCCCTCAAATCTAGCAACATGTCCTTTGCCAATCTCTCGTTAAATGCCGAACAGACAAGTCCCCCACAAGCTTTGCCCGACGAACTAAACTCTGTGGCGGTGGACTGGAAACCCATGCGAAATGTTACCACCTGCTCTTGCTCAACGCCCTTTGATCAGTTTAGCAAAAAGGTGAGTACACTGGAGCTGAATCTATATCTTTACAAGATCTTTATTTTTTTTTAAATATATTAATAACCTAGAGACTATAATAGTGTATGACATAGTCATATGGGAGAAACGTGTGTGTTCATGGCACAGTAAATGCCAACATTAGAACGATATGTTTCTTTCACCTATATATGTATATGTTAAACCAATTTTAAATATTATTCATTACCTTTCAATAAATACATAAATATATATATACGTTGAGACTATATTATATAGCTCCTTTAAGAAAGACCGATCGAGAAGTGTCTTACGTCAATAAATTAAGTGTTCTGAAGGGATGTTTCCTGGGGTATTCAAACTTCGATATGGCTAAAGTCCACTCGGGTTCTGAGTTTTTTTAACAATGGGATGAAAGTATGAACAACTTTAACTGAACTAATTTAATCTTTTCTTTCAGACTCACTGCTGGCGATGTGGAGACATTTTCTGCGAGCGCTGCATAGACAAAAATGTAGCTCTTTCTGGACACGATAGTGGCAAGGCGGTGCCAGTGTGCCGCGGCTGTTTTCGGCAGATGCAAAAACAGACCCCATAAATGAAATGCGGTGGGCGGGTCCTATGGTAGTCCTTAGAGGTTTTTGGTCCGGCGAGTGATGTGTGAAGTGAAACAACAATTATAAATCATTATAAATATTATATACAAATTATGTATTTACTGTTGCATTTGTAGAGATTTAGCTGCTTAAAAGCACATTCAAAACTTGTGGCATCAAAGCTTGACTAGCGTTTAAAATCCAGTCGTCTCCGGTGCTAGTCTATAAGTCGGGCACAAGCATTACATGTAAATCAAGTAACGAGGTATTAGTTGATGATTTTTATCGATTCTATATCTTTATGATTTTCCCCAAGACACACACAAAGATAAAGTACAACTTCTTCATAAATAAATACATAAAGTAAAATCGATATGCTATCTTGTTATAGGTATCTATACATTTCTGTATATTAAAGAACGCTCCCAAAACATAACTGCTTTGTTTTATGGATCGGTTGCATTCTCCAATATATCTATGTATGTATATTTGTATTATCTATAAAACTGGAACCGTTGTATTCCCTTTACCCTCCCATTCCATGCCAATTTACATGCAGAAAAATCGAATTTGAATAGTTTTTATCCAATAATTGGAAATATGTAATGTATATCTTTGTATAGCGCTAAATCCGAAGTACAGTGGGTGTAGTTATAGTACTTGGCAATATGACTATCGTAACACCTGTCGTGCTATCACAATTGCCACCTAATTTATTTTGAGTAATTTGTGCACTTCCATGACGGTTCGTTTACGTATGAATGTATGATCTAACAAAGCTAGCGAAGAAAACGAAATGTTTATTGATTTGATCACAAAAAAAGTGTAATAAAAATTATTTATTCAAGAATTGCAACCGTGTTCTATAAGTTTAATCTAATATCCAATGTCTGGCTTGATCCGCAGAATAACTGGAACACTGGTGCAAGGCAGAATGGCCACTTCGGTGACCACAGCGCTGACCAGTTCGGGTGGTGTTATATCATAGTTAAGATTGAGCGGGGTGAGGCGTGCCTTAGCTTGCCAATTGTTGAGGCAACACTTTTCGTTTCGTACTAATTGATTGGGGTCGCTGAGCTCATTGTAGACAATCGCATCGGTCTGGAACCGTTCACTAAACTTGTGTGTCTCACAGCAGACAAGCACTGGCACATTATGGGCGTGGGCCACCAAGGCCACCTGGGCAGTTCCCGTACGGGCCATCACATAGCCGTTGGCCAGTAGTGCATGCGCGCCCAATAGAACCTTAGTGGCTTCGGGCATTACATAGCCCACAGCATTAATCAGGACATACGAGCAGGGTATACCATGCACATGCAAGCGGCGTAACATCTCTTGGCCCTCACAATTGGGACGAGAATCCGCAACAATGACGCGGAAATTAACAAGCCGCCGCTTAGCCTCTTCGCAAATATAATGGATAAGGGAGGAACATCCGAAAGTGAGCAGAACATCGCCGTCAGTAATCTTCTCCTGCAGGAAACTGCTAATCGCCTGAGCAGCCTTACCAATTTGATTCTCTATGTATGTGTCAATAAAATGGCACAAAATCTCCTTCAACTAAAATCAGTCGATAAATGAGTTGAAAAATTAGCAAACTAATTGTGAAGAGAAAAGAAATGTATTCATTCCGTTGGTTACTCACTTCCGTTTCTGGCTTATCGGCTGGTAACTGGGTTAGCTGATTCTTGAATTGTTTGTAAGCATTGGACACGGATACGGCCAGCGGACGACATTTGTGTAAATGGTCCACATGATGTTTCACAGCTGCATCGAGGCTACGCCCAAACTCCTTTTTGGCAGGTGTTTCAAAGTCCTGTACCACCTGACGTAGCGCATGGAGAAAAGCAATACAACGAGCATTCGAGCCCACAACTGTGCGCTGGGCATATTGGACACCCAGCCGAGCTATACTCGGATGCACTTGAGGATCATTGATGAACTGGCTGGCATCTTTATCAGCGGTTAGCAAATGGTTAAATAATTTGACACGACCTTCGGATTTCGGACTGTGATTGCTGACGGCTTGAGGGGATTTTGAAGGCGACGTCGACTTGTTAGGTGATCCTGTTTCCCGCACAGGTGGCACGGCTGTTTTGGGCTTGCCGGTAGTGAGATTTGGCGCCGGGGCTTTTGATTTTTGTCCCTGTGCCTGCCCCTGGGCTTTAGCTGCACGTTGAGCCTCCTGAATGGAGCGCCGTTCTGCCTTCGTCATGGCCGGTTTTTTCTAAAGTTAAAAATAAAAGTTAAGAAACTTACAATTAACATAACGAGTTTGAGATATTTGCCTGTATTTGTTCAGTTGGGGCTCCTACTGGAGCTGCTTTCTTTTCTAGCGTCACATTGCTTAACTGCTGGGTGACTTTTTCTGTGCTTTTATTTGCCTTTGCTGCTTGTTTAGCGGCTTTCTTGGCTTCTCGTTCCGATTTAATTTGATCGCGTGTTTTTCCAGCTGCTTCTTGTCCAATTACTGGCAACTGGAGTGTTGCTATTGAAGTTGGGGTAGAGGCAGCTCCTTGAGTGTTGACTTTGCTTCTTGTGCAGCTACTAGTGGTTGTGGTCGTAGTCAGCTTTTTAGTTATCGTCGTTTGTTCCACTTCTGTTATTATTGTGGTGGCTGGAGGCTTTAATGCTGTTGGTTCTGATGATTTATGTTTTTTTGCCTGTTTGGCTAGCTTTTTGGCCTCTCTTTCAGCCAAGATTTGCTCACGACTCTTATCATCCTGCTGCGCTGGATTCTTCATCTGCTGCATAATTTCGTGATCAGTTGAAGCAATGCTTTCTGCTTGAGTTTCGTTATCTTTCATGCGATTTCGTTTGTTTCTGGGTCGATTGCGTTGCCTTTGCTTTTTTGCTTTAGTTTGAGTCTAAAAGAGGTTTTAGGAGCGTTGAGAGGGAAGTTAGAAGACTAAGATACATAGTACATACTAAGATACATGTTCCATTATTATAGGTTAAATTCGATTCATGCAATAACTAACAACTCAAAAATAGAAAAATTGGGAAGATTAGTCTAAATACCTGAAACACCTGTTCGCTTGATACAAACATTATTGATGGCTTGAAAAGACAACAAGAATGAGATATATATGTATGTGTGTATGTAAATGTATGCGTAAAATGGAATTAACATATCCTTCTATATTGGCCACATTAAATGATTAGTGCCAGCTAAACTGGACTGTTTTTGACCTTGTAAATTATCTTACCTTTTCTGCTAATCTTTGTTTGTGGTTAGTTTGTAATATAATTCCTAAGTATTCTGCTAATATAGTGCTTGGTATTTGGGGTTATGTTCTCAACTTTATGTTCAATATAGATTTTGTTCCCCCGACAATTATTGGAATATAGTCATTCTACCGGTGGCCATGTCCATAGGCGTTTGTTATATTGTGAATTAACGTCGTTTCAAATAAGTTTACCTTGTCGAGGCGAAGTGTGGAGATGCTGCATACGTATACTTAATATTAGCTTCGTTAGCTCAATAACAAAAACAAAACAAACAAAAATAGCCACACTTTATAATATTTCTTCACACTTGAGCGTTTCGCTCCTCATTTTTCCTCATCGAGATTCTATCGATACTATCGATTAACTTTTTGAGAAATCCGGCTATCAATCATTACGCGGATTGATTTGATGCTGAAATAATATGAATTTAAGTTTAAAATAAACTTTTTTTTACGATTCTATTGCCGACTTGCAACATTTTCCACTGACAACTTCCATTTTTCTATTAAAGAATTTTCTACATATATTTTAAAATATCTTTAAGCAATGTTGAGACTTTGGCATAAGTTTTTATGATTGGTTTTATCGACATCAAAAGCAATAATTGAGAATTGAGCAAATACCATGTTACTTAACTTGACAATAGTACGTTAGTTGTCGATTTTTACCGATAAGTATAAGCGATAAGTTTTTTATTAGCGGTTGAAAGTACCACGCTTTTCATTCATATTCGCAAACGGATTAAAGTTGTCTGGCTACTCTATTCAGCAGAGCCAACTTCACTCAAGTGCTGCCACCTGCAAACCTATTCTCTGGCAACATCAATTGTATTTGTACGTAAGTGTAGGTTCGTAAGGTTGACATCTCGAAAAATTACATAATTTCTTTAAAAATCATTTCATATGTTTTCTACTTGGAACAGTAACTAAACCGTTCAGGACTATGGCTGATAAAGTTGCTGCCGAAAAACCCGCAGGTCGCCCAATGCGGTACCCGTACACATTCTCCGCAAAGGTGGCACAGTTCCCAATTAAACATTACATCAAGAATCAATGGATCTGGCGTTACTACTTCATCGCAGCTATCGCGTGCGTGCCAGTGTTCTACAAGATCAGCAGACTAGGTAAATATGAGACTTATATATTGCCGAGGAGGTAAATCTAATTGTTATCCTTTTAGCTAACTCGCCCGAGAATAAGAAGAACTGGGCCGAATCGCAGGCCAAGGAGGCTGCTGAGCACCATTAATTTTCTCCCAAGATCCAGATGAGGAATTTGTTGGAATTAGTTCTTAATATTTCAGAGCTGTTTGAAAGTTGGCTTTAACATAGCATTGGCGAATAAATGAATTAAAAAGTCGAAAAACATAGAACTTTCTTTTGAGAAAAACGTAAAGGCTTGCAATGTTAACAGCATCTTCTGCGAGCACTGTTATTGTGCCGGCATCATTTGCGAGCCATGTTAGTATTTTTGTATTTTACATCATAGTTTTTAGTATATTCAGTGTTTCTCAACACTCGTAGCCACAGCCGGCAGTAGACAAGCACGTTTATTTTTGTTTTTTATTAAATTCTTAAAGAAAAAAAACAAACCCTTTTTTTTACCGCTGTAGGCACTTTATAAGTATCTCACAATTCCATGTACTTCAATATGTCTCGTCAATACGAACTAAATGTCAGTACTGTATCCATTTAAAGTAAACGTTTATGGGCGCGTACACGTGAAAAGCAAAAAGTAGGCCAAAAAGAGCTGCTGTTCCAAGCTCATCATCAATGGCTATGGGGGAAAATCTACAATTCGGCGATTTCAATTTGGATCAACTGCTCGCACCGGCTTCGTCATCCTACAACGCCGCTGCGTGTCATAATATCGCCACCACACCGTTCTCATCAAAGCGTAGCCGGCTGGCCGAGCGCATAGCCCAAAGCGATGAACTGGTAAACCAAGTCAAGCAACTGCAAAGCCATCACCAACAGCTGGCGGATTTACAACGCACCGCTCAGGAGGTGACGGACCTTTATCAACGGGAGAAAAAGCAGCGCCTTGAACTGGAGATCCAGGCGAAACAATTCGCCGAACGATGTGGTGAGTTGGAAAAGGAGCTAGATGCTCAGGTCTTGAATTGTGAGAGTTTGCAAGAGGAGCTAAGTAGACGAGGTTTGCCTTTGGACGCTCGAGATGTGGTGGAAGTTCTCATGCAGCTGGCCCAAAAGGTGGCTGACGACTCAGGGCTAATGAGACGTGAACACAATTTGATTAGGAAGATGAAGGATTACTGTAAAACGGCCGGGATTTCCCTGCCCACCGCGAAGAGTCCGAATCCAGTAAGCACTTTCCGTCGGAAAGCTGTGGCAACATCCCATATCACCCAAGCCACTCAAACAACTGAAGTGATTATGCCGAAGGCCCCAGCTATGTCTTCTATTGGCGTGCAGATTGAGATGCGTAAGGAGATGCGTGATCAGGGAACACAGCACAAAAACACAACAACAACAAGAGGCACCACCACTGCTTCATTCATAAAATATCATGATGTAGGCACATGTTTTCCAGAGCCTAAGGATATGCCAAATGTTCTTCAGATTCTAGATGAAATGTTATCCTGGCATGACAGGCAGACAATAGAACCAATAAGTCCCATATGTGATACTCTTCTGCCACAGGAAAAGGAGGAAGCGTGTACAAATAGCGTGGGAACATGCACCACACTGTGCAATGTCCAGCGTGAAGTTGACTTTGTCTCCATTATCCAGCCAACGCATATAAAAGTCTCCAATTCCCGCCCCCCTTCAAGGGCAATGTTCGATAGCGTCAAGGACGAGGCGAGTCTCGGTTGCCCCTCATCTTATGCCCGGGAGATGCTTCACTTTCTACCTCATCCAGACAGTTGCCTGTCCAATGTGCCAGCCCATGCTTTTGAAGAGTTGTGGCAGGTCTTTGGACAAATGGTCTTAGGCCTGCTCCAGCGTCGTTCGACTACAACCCAAGCGGCGGCGCCAAGCGTCAGTCAAGCTGATTTCACCAACTGGCTCTATGCTCTATATGAGGGAACACAGTCTCAGGAGAAGCAAATTTCCAATTCGACTATAGAAGATAGAAAAACGGAGCAGGATCAAAGATTTGATGGGACTACAACTTCAGTGGATACTAGCATAGAAACCGAACCGGAAACATCAATATCTTCAGAGGCCTTGGAAGTAGATCTCAGACCTATAGTACTGCCTGCCAAGAATAGTTACTTTGGAGTCAAAGGGGCCACAAAACGGAAACGGAAAGGCGGACGCAGTTGGCATGCCAACTCCAAATCAAGACGTAGGGCACAACAAAAGGTAGTCTTGCAGGTAAAGTCAGGAGAAACGCAGTGTGATACTACGGATAAAACGGAACAGATATATTCCCAAGAAGTCCACATTAAAACGGTGCAGTCTCAAAATCCTCCAAGAGGACTGGAACTGCATTCGATTAAAGCAACAAACGAATCTTCCCCAAATGGAGATATCCAAAATAACAGGGAGCTACATGTGGAACAGAATTTTGCATGTCGACTGGAAAGTAATCCTATGAAATCCAATCAGAAATTCCATGAAAAAGAAGCAACATTAAATCCCAACGAGGAACATCAGCAGTTTCCTGAACTAAATACAGTCACCGTAAATAGTGCGAACTCGCTCATGAAATCTAAATGTATAAAAGAGCAAGATCCCAAAGAAGCAAATCCGATATGTGACGCTAGAAGATCTCCCGATAATTCTGCAAAAGAAATAGTGATAAATCCCATCGAAACATGTCAGCAATCTCTCAAAAAAGATGATTCGCTAAATTCGAACGGGGAATTACGACAGTGTCCCAACTTAAATACAGTGACTCTGGATCCTCAAGACTCCTGCAGGAAATCTTCAATTGATGAAGCAGCTCAAAACCATGAAGAGCAACTACACAAGTTTCCTGAAGCAGCTGAAAGTGCTATCCAATTCCTAAGCAATTTAAATGCGTTCAAAGTGACCAACTGTGATAACCTCGAAATGGAACTCAATGAAGAGGAACTTCGTTTGCTTGAGCTGACTAGAGAAGAACCATTAAATTCCCCATTGGAAATAAATTACTGGAATACAGAGAATACTGTGGTGGAAAAACTAGGGACTGACACACCCAACATAGTCGAGACCATGAGACCAATAGCGAATCATAAAGTACGACTTTCTCTATTCGGTAGTGATTCGGAAGCCGAAGATCCAGTATTGGAGTACCATCAGAGTATAATATCTTTAAGGACAGATCCATGTTCCGAAGATGACACGATAAGCGAATCGGGAAGTCTCATAATTGATGAAGGAGAAACATCTTCGAGCCAATCTCCTTCTCCTACCTCTTCCCCTTTGTTTTCGGCTTCTCCACCTCCAAAACGAAAACGAAATTCGAGTAAAAGTGAATCGCCTCCTTTAAATGAAGTTCGTCTCACTCGTCTGAGAGCTAAACAATTGTTGATGGAGGAGCAGATCAGTCTGAAAAAAATAAATCAGTTGGAAGCAAAGGAACAAGATACGTTGGCAGAAATGCCAAGGGACGAGCGGAAGAGTGAGGAGGAACAAAAACATGCATGCATATTCTTTTCAGAAGAATCTCCCTCATCGCCAACTCCCTGTTCTGGAGAGGATGATGAGTGGGAACCTAGAAAATTCCCGGTTGAAATTCCACTTGAGCATCCTGCCATAGTTGATAGGGAACCGTCTGCTCTGCTGAAGCACATAATCAGCAGAACCAAGGCAGAACCCAAAAAAAAATCGAAAAATGATAAGCCACAAATGGATGCACTTGGTCCAAAAATAGTTGAGTTTCTAAACGACAGGCTAGATTTAGAGTCCAGCTATAGGGACTTTGCACTGGCTCTTCAGAGGATTACCAAGGATGAAGCAGTTATTACTAATGCCCTAATCACCACATTTGGCCAGATGGAGGAGAGTGACCATAGCCATATTGAACGCTTTGTGAAAACTTTGCATTACATAAGCAGCAACACTTCCCCATCGTATATAGAGAACTGCATGAATGCCGTGGAAACGCGTCTGTTTAAATCCGGTAAGGAGAAACCATTAGCGAAAGTTGCAATCAAATTTGTTAAGGTTTATCTCAAGCTTATCCGGCTGCAATCAAGTCTTATGAAACCGTTCTATGAGAATCCTGCACGCCTTTTACTGGTTAAGATTCTCTACCATTATGAGAGGGATATGGCAGTGTTGGTACTGGAAGTGGTCACTGAATACCCAACGGTTCTTCCCCATCGAGAGGAGCGCAGTTACGATGATTCGGATCCCATTATTACGGTTATTAAGCATCTACTGATGAACAGAAAATACGATATGCATGACCCCAAAAGTGCCGAACGCTTATTGCTTTCTAAGTTACGTTTTGAGTATCATTTCCAACCATTTGAACCGACACGTCAGGAGGTGGTCGAGAATTTTGTAGACAAAATAAAGGCGGGAAAATTGCACCAGCATCTTAGTTATGCCTTCGCTCTGTTTTGCAGGCGCAGCTATTTGAATTCTTCGCAAGTGATCAAAGAAGTCCTTGAAAAACAGTTGGTTCCGTTGGCGTCAAGCTACTCCGATCTGTGCACCCAGAGTGAAAATTACGACGAGCGCCTTCACACGTTGCTGCAATGCATGTCAATGATTGTAAAGCAACTGCCACTAGAGACCGATGTATCGGACTATGTGGTGCTCTTCAGACGTTTTCTGATGATTGCACCGAGGCCCAGCATTCAGGAGAGTGTCGTTCAAGCCATTCTGCGGTTGCAGAGATTTGGGTTTAAGCACGTACTGGACACATTGCAGAACTACAAACCCAACTATAGGCTTACACCTCTGACCAGGGCAATGATGCGCAGCTTTGCCGTTCGTCGTGAGAAGTACCAACGCCCTCAATTTAATCGAAATGAAAGAGGGAAGAAACGCCGATGATTCCTTTGTTGTAGGAATTGCCACTATTTATTTATGTATATTATATATATTTATATATATATTAGAATTTGAATTAAACTAAATGCAAACTGCAATTGATTTATACAAATTTTTCCTTGTTTTTTGGACTTAAGAACTAAAATACAGAAATGATTGCACTTATATGGAAAACAATAGGTGGACGCGAAAGAAAAGTGGTACGTTGGTTATCTACATGGGGCCAATATAATAAAATATATCCATCAGATGACCAACAAAGATATAGAGAGGAAAGCGTAATTCAAACATTTACAAAAACTTGTTGCTAGCTAGAACTGTACAAATAACATTGATATATATGTTATAACGAAGCAGACTGGATCTTCAGCACACAACTAATCCAGGTAGTGCTTATGGTGATAGTTTTAGGTACTTAATCATGCAGCTTTGATTTTGCCACTAAAAGCTCGACTGGATAATATTTCCGTTGATACTTCTTGCTAGATCAGTTTGTTCAGCTGAAAAGTATAAAAATAATTCTAATTAAAATAAACTAAATAGAATTTTATAATGCAAATATGAATACCAAATATCCCATGGATATCCCCACGCATAAAAATATGCTCTTTAAATCTGATTGTTATAACGATAGCGATGATAACGATAAAAAAGTATTAAAATAATTGTCCTTGGCCTATTCAATATGAATAAAACAAAATATGTCGTTTTACTTAAATGCTCGAACAATTTTTGGACATCCATTCGTATTACTTTTATGTATGTGTTTTGAAAAAAACTATCGATTACTTGTTGATTTCGACCGTTTCGAGTTTACGTAAGCCAGATTTAAGAACTTTCGACAGATGTTCGATTCATATTTCGCTTTGTACTTTTTTTATTCGAATGAATTGGAATGTATTTACTTGAAAGCAAATTAAGAATATGTTCTAATCCAAACGTTTATCCTTTACGAATATGGCAAGATCTACTAATCTTTTAATACTGATCAAGTTTAGATAAACCGACTAGCGCCCAGCTTTCGGATTTTTTTTCTAACGATTGATTTTAAATACGTAAGACTGTTAATAACAAAAAGGAGAGCATACCAAGGAACGACGCTGGTGCTCTTTCTCCAGAGCGACCTGGGCCTGTTGCGGCGAGAATTTCAACACTGCGGAAATGACCTTAACCAGAGTCTCATTATTTGTATTTCCGGTAAGATACTGAATGAAAAAACAAGAATCATTTGAATTTTATCTATATGAATATCGGCCCATACCCACCTGGAACATTATGTTTTTGAGGTACTCAAACTCAGTGTTAATTGGCACCCCACTTACACTATGCTGCATGGATACCTGAAGCGAGAGAGAGAGATAGGTCAATAGTGTATATGGATTATATATAATGCCATCTATGTATATATATATACATATATGCTAACCAATGTTTCATCCAACTGACGCGATAACTTGGCATTCTGAAGTTTCAGGCGCTCGTTCGACTGCTCGAGTATGAGAAAATTTTCACATTTCTGTTCAAGGAATAGATTACGGTTAGTGACATCTTGCACTTCGTTCATAATCTCCTTGAGTTTGGCCTCCAGTTCCGCCTTTTCATCGGCTGCTACCGACTGCTTAATGGTTTTTGGCGCAAGACTAGCCATGAGTTGTTGAGCTTGGATGCCAGCTCGCAGGGTTTCCAGTTCATTTATGCGCTCGGCCATTTGCTTGTTGTTCGATTGCAATTCATCCACTTCCTGCTGTAGGTTCGACTCAATTGCATGGCTCTTGTACTTGAGGTCCTCCAGTTCTCGCTGCAATTCTTCGTTAAGGCTGCGCAAATTGTCGGTGTCTGGATTTAATATGGAAACAGGATTGACACCGGATGCGTGATCCTGTTTGAGGGCATCCATTTGCATAGAAATCTCCTCAATATTTGTTTTAAGTTGCTGTTGCTCTTCATGTGCCTTAATTAATTCCGCTTCCTTCTCCAGAAGTTGCTGGTGAGCTTGGAGTAAATCCTTCTGCACTGAATCGCTTTGTTCGGTCACAAAGGTGGCATGTTCCTGCTGACGACTCAACTCTTGAGTTTGCTCCTCCAAAGCGAATTTCAGCCGTTTCACTTCCTCCTTGTATGCCTCATTTTGTTTGTCCTTATCATTAGATTGACTTGCGTGCTCCTCGACCTTATCCTGCAGGACATACAATTCGCATTGCAAAGACTTCAGTTTCTCCTTCATTTCGGCGTTTTCAGACAGTTCATGCTCCAGTTGTTTGGTATGCTTGTTGAGATATTCATTTTCGACTTGCATCTCCTCAAATCGTGCCAATTTTCTTGAAACATCTGCTTGGGATTCCACCTGGTGGTTCCGTTGAGACAATTCCGATTGCAGTTCTTCGAGTTGGAGGCTATGTTTATTTTTCAGTTGTTCAATTTCAAGCTGCAGTGCATCATTCGCTTCATGCAGACGTTCAACATCTCCGTTGGCAGCACTCCATCGTGCCTCAAGTGTAGCCAATTGAGATGAATGAGCCGCATTTGTGGATTGAATCTTCTCTTGAATGATTTTTTCTGCTTCCCTTAAAGAATCCTGTTGTTCCCGTAGATTTTGGATGGTTAACTGCATTTGGGATTCTTTTTCGAGACTTTGATCATGTGTTTGCTTTGAATCTTTAAGCTTTTGATAAAGCTCTTGAATAGTTGCCTCCAGTTTGGAAACGTGCTGGTCCTTTTCCAAGTCTGATTCTTGTTTTGATTTCAGAATTTCTTGACGAAGATTTAATAAAGTTTCCTGCAACTGGGATTCTTTGGACAAACTCTCCACTTGAACTTTCTTAGCGTCATTAAGTTGCTGGCTGAGATTTTCAATCGTCTCCTGCATATGTTGTTCATTTTCCAAGTTGGCAGCAAGAATTCTTTCTATTTTCTCCTCCGCGTCCTTTAACTGCTGGCCAAGATTTTGTGAAGTCGACGATAACTGAATATCTTTTTCCATTTGTATGGACTGGAGTTTTTGTTGGTTCTCCTGTGCTTCATTTAACTGGCGTTGCAGAATTTGGATGGTTTCCTGCATATTGTGTCGCTCGTTGATCTCGTTTTCCTGGTTTGAAGTTTGCTTTTGTTTCGTCTCATCCAACTGGTGATGAAGATCATGCAACTGCGATTCCTTCTCCGCCAGTGTAGCCTCCAATTTGGCAATGTGTTCAGATTGATCTCTCAGCTGTTCGATTTGTTCCTGTTGGGCTTCTCTTAGTTGCAATTGTTTTTGTTGATTTTCATCCAATTCATGCTCCAAACTAATCTTGATTTGCTTTAACTCCTCAATGACAACTTTTAGAGACATTAACTCATCATTGGTTATCAAGTTCTCGTTTTCATAGACATCGCATTTGTCTTGTAACGTTCGATAATCGTGATCCATTAGTTCTTGGGCATTTTGAAGTTTCGAGTGCTCATCGAGAACTTGCTGCATTTTTATTTGGAGTTTGCCAATCTCCTCCTGCTTTGCTTGCACCTGCTGCCGAAGATCGCTGTGTTCATCCAGCTGTTTCTCTAGATGATTGGTCTGTTCTTCGAGCAGACAGTTACGTTCAGCCAGCTTTGTGTTTTCACTCTGGATCTCCTCTAACTTGGTTGTGGTGTTACTATCCTGCTGATGTTTCTGTTGTAGAATCTCAATACGGGACTCCAATTGTTGTTTTTCTTTCTCCAACTCGCAATGCGAGTCTTGGACCTGCTGCAGATGTGTCTGGATGTTTGTGATTTCCTCTAGAATGGAGCTAACTCGAGCTTGCAGTTCCTCGTTCTCGCTTTCCTTTCTTTGCGATTGTAATTGCAGTTGCTCGATGGCTGCCACTTGTTCTGCAATTTTTGTCTGATGTTGCTCCTGCTGTTTTTTTAGTTTATTCAATTTTGTGACATTGGCTTTGTGCTCCTTCTCTTTGGTCAGTAGTTCCTGCTGACTGCTGCTCAGTGACTCCAACTGAGATTTTAATTTGATAATTGATTCACTTTCGGATCTTGCGTGTTGTGTGTTCAAGATTTCTATTTCCTTCTGCAAATGATCCAATTTCAGCTTGTGCTGCTCTTCTTGAGAGGATTTTTCAGAGGTAAAGGCAGCTAGGGATTCTTTTTCAATCTCCAAACTCTTTTCACGATCCAATAAGTCCTGTTCCAACTTGTTAAGCTTTTCTTTAAGCATCGCATTCTCATTTTGCATCTGTTTGAATTGTCCATCAATATCGGTATCTTGGTATCGTTGAACCATTTCATTTAACTGATTATTATGTTGTCGTAAGTCCTGCAATTTCTGATCGCTTTCCGTTTTGAATGCTTGTAGTTTTTCCTCCAATAACGCCACCTCTTTCTCTTTGGATGCATGAGTTTCTTTAAGGGTACTAAGTCGATGCTCCAAAGCGATTACTTTGGCATCTGATTCTTGTTTAGCTAAGAGAAGTTTTTTAGACTGATCTTTCACTTCGTTCGTTTGCACATCTCGTTCAGATTCCAATTGTTTTAGTTTCTCCTGAAGTTGCCGCAACTCATTATCCTTGTGCTCGAGCTCTGTATGGATCGCCTGTTTGGTCTGGGCTAAGAGCAAAACATTCTCTTCCTCCTGCTTGCGTAGCGCTTCATATTTCTGCTGCAGCTGCTTCAGTTCCGTCTCTTTGGTCTGGCTTCCATTTGCATTTGACTCACTTTCGTCCAGATCTATCAACGCTTCATTTCCGCTAGATCTTTCTAAGGCAGCAGTTATGTTATCGGGATTTTCGCCCAGTAATTTCAGCTTTGTCTGATAGGCTTGCATTTTGCAACTCATGTCATCCATTTCGATCCGCAATGCTTCTTCCAAATGAGCCTTTGCCTGCTGTTCCAGTGTACATTGCTCTCTCAACTCGCTGATTCTACGAAGGGCCTTGTCTTGGGTCTCGACAAGAACCGACTGCAAAACATAGATAGTGATTACTTAATTCAGATAACAAGTTGAGTCATTATTTATATACATTATACATACTCTTGCTTTGGTGCTGTCACGCTCCAGTTCCTTATACTTTTTGGCCAAATCGGTGTAGCGACATCGATATTTGTGATAACGATCCAAGGACTTTTTGTATGCATCATATAGCTGATCCTTGTTTATCACATCCAATCGAGCATTGGATGCAGAGTCGTCAAATTCACTGCTAGTCTCATCCAGATCCGACTGAAGGTGATAGACCTGGAACAAAATAATTGTACAGATATCCGAAGCATATTTTCACATCCAATCCATGTATGTTTATGTACATGTGTGGAATCTAGTTCTGGATTTGCTACTTACTGCTGGTGCATCATAGGTCGGCAGGCGAAAGGAGACGTCGCTGGCCATCGATGAGTTAGATAATTTTCGTGTTCTTTGCATGGCACCTAGGCCATTCAAAGACTGTGTGGAGGACCGTCCCTTCAGCGAGGAGGCACTGGTTGCCGGTAGTTTTTGTATGCGGTAAGGTGAATTCTGCGGCGTGTCTGTTCAATGCATAAAACAATATACATAATTCTAAATTAATATGTAAGCACCAATTCTAATTACCCTCCTCTGTGATACTAAAGAAATTCTCATTGGTGGCGCTGGTGTTGGTATTTGTGTCGGAACTGTTGGGTGTGCTGGATGATGATGAGCTCACAGCGGCCTACAAAACAAACAAAAGACGTAAAATGTCAATTTTGGTGCGGCGGTAAGAGGATTCTATTTTTTTTTTTTTTTTGCATTTTATTTTGCCTAACTCTATCAGCAGCTGGTCAGGTCATTTGATTCATCTGAATAAATGGGTCGAAATTGCATTTGTTGCTATTTTCTCCCCAGTCCCAGTCATGCACCCATACGCTGATATGCACACAGTTAGCAATTGGATTGGTATGTGTGCATGTTTTCATTTTTGTAAATTTCTCATTGGATTTTTAGTCTTACTTGAGCTGCGTTCGCAAATTGCTGGAATTTGGACGGCGACGCTTTCACCTCTTCGATTAGTTTGTTCTTTAGATTTGCAAACATTATGAGGCAATTAATGAGCTAATTGTTTATGAATTTTTAAATGGTTTTTGGGTTCAAAAACATTAATAAATACGTGTCTGCAACAACAACGAAAAACACAACAACCATACGGTCATTTTTAGTGTTGATAATTACCGAATGTGTATTGTTGGCTAACTCTTTCAGGTCGTTGTTTTTGTTATCGATAAACATTTTTCAATTTATAGCGCGCTTTTATTGGTTTGACAAGCATAATTTGTTGATGGAACATTCTATAAATTTATACAAAGTTATATAGTAAATATATAGTATATGTTTAAAGAACACTATTAATACCTCTTAAATTTAAATTTTGGATTTTTATAATAATTCCAAAATATAATTAAAACAAAAATGATTTTTATTATTGAAAAAGAAATTTTTATTTTTCCAAGAAAAAATCATATTTTATCGAAACCATGATCTTATAAAAATAAAATAAGCTATGGCAACTATAGCATATTGTTGATCGATTCTGTTGAAACTATAGAATACAATAAATTCAAATTTCGTGGCAATCGCTTCAAAAACAACCAACTTATTGATCTAAAACTATATTTTTGACCGATCGTTTCTATGGGAACTGTTTGTGAGATTGGATTGAAAGTTATTGATGTTAAACTTTATTTTCAACCGGTCGTTCCTATTGGAGCCATATGTTAAAGTCATCCGATTTTGAAATATACAATGATGATATATCAACTCAGCTCGTCATGCTGATCAAGAATTCCACAATCTTCGCTTAGATAGAAAAAACATAGAAAGGACGCCTGATTTGGTTTTTCAGACTCCTCAGCTATTATTCTTCTAGCGGGATTTTCTTCGGAAATTGTCACTTTTTTAATATTTCTACTAAAATCACTAGTACATAATTTAAAAAGGCAATTCCTTTTAATATTAAATTAAATTAGCCTTTTTTTCTTTTTAATTTTTTTTATTTGCATGTATACATTTCTAAAAAATGAAGCAAGCAAGTCGTCCCTGCCGACATTGAGTATACCCTGTACCAAGTAAAAGTACTCCATGAAGTCAAAAACGATCAAAATCGCCATCAATTTACAAAAAAAATTCTCTTAGCATGCACTGCATGCCATGCAGCAACACTAAACGCATGCTATCTCGCTCACTCTTAACAGGCCATTTTGCATGGGGCGTTTCAGTACAAAACGGAAACACGTATATCTCCGATAATTATTGTCCGATTTTGACAAAATTTGGTCAAGAGGTGCATTTTGGCCATATAAATGTGCATGCCAAATAAGAATACGATATCTTTAATATTGATCTAGTTATAGGTTTTTCCCGAATTGCGGGGGCGGAAGTGGGCGTGGCAAAAATTTAAAATAAACTTGACCCGCTTATACAATAGACGGATGTTGACACCAAATTTGGTTGCTCTAGCTCTTATAGTCTCTGAGATCTCGGTGTTCATACGGACGGACGGACAGACGGACAGACGGACGGACGGACAGACGGACATGTCTCAATCGACTTCGCTATTGATACTGATCAAGAATATATATACTTTATAGGGTCGGAAAATTTTCCTTCTGCCTGTTACATACATTTTAGCGACTTTAATATACCCTTTTACCCTATGGGTACAGGGTATAAAAATGTAACTGATTCATTTCAATAGGTTTTAATTCTTTTGTAGCAAATTGGCAAACCCGTTATCATTAGTTATCTTTTTATATGCTTTCTAAAAGTATAATAAAATTGGTTAGATCTTTTTGACGCAATGAAATATACATTTCCGATTACATAAAGTATATATGTTTTTGATCGGCATTAATAGGCTAAACAGCTTTCAGAAATGAATTTGTAGGATGAAAATAAGTATAAAAGCTTTTTAGATGTTTACGCATCGCATTGGTCAGATCATCAAAGTAGACGAATAATGCTGAAAATAAATCAGAGTCCGTTCTTTGTTTCTCGACAAAATATGTATATACATATATGGTGTAATATCCAAGTCAAAGCAAACATTTGCTATACCGTTACAGATTACGTTGTTTTGTATATTTTGATAATAAAACAGAGTAGTATATAATATATTCGATTGTGTTAACAAAATTTACTGAGACATAATACAAAACGACCAACTATGATTCTGAACTTTTATACTTTTATGCGAGGATTTGGCGAATTTGGTGCCATGCTCCTTTACATGGTTCTCGGCTGCATGGGTGGAGGAGCAACAAGCCAGGATCCCAGTTCCCTTCTTATTTCGAGCCTTCATTATGGGCTGACTGTGATGACCGTCATGCACATATTTGGTTTTATATCAGGAGCCCATGCCAACCCTTGCATATCGATTGCCTGCTGGATATTTGGCTACATTCCCATGGATATGATGGTGCTTTACATATCTTGTCAGATTGCCGGAGCTCTGGTGGGTTACTTTCTGTTACTTCAGATGTTGTCTCAGGAACTTATTGATAATAGCAAACCGGCAGTTTGCCTTGTGGAGCCGCTGGATAGTTTGTCCAATGTACAAATAGTGGCCATTGAGTGCTTCCTAACGTCTGTTCTGGTAATGGGTTGGTGCGCCCTATGGGATGTTCGCAGTGGACGATTTCTGGATTCAGTTACCTTAAGAATGGGTCTATTAATTACAGCTTGCAGCTTAGCGGGGGTATAAGATTGAATTTAAGTATTCAAAATTGGTCTTATGCATTTTGTGCTCTCTTTTAGGGAACCTTAACAGGTGCCTCGATGAATCCAGCCAAGACTCTCGTACCCACCATATACCAAGGAAATCCCGAATCAGTTCTTCTTCAATTGGGTGGCCAAATGTTGGCTGCCGTGATAGTTCCATACATTTGGCAATTTGCCTGCACCCCCCGTTATCGACTACTTGAGGGGGCATCGGGCAATCACCATCCCACTCTCTAAAAGTTTTTTATCCTTCGCGCCAATAAATTCAAATTTATAAATATTAGGGGAGCATCATCGCAATATTTGTTATTAAGTTTCATGGACTTTTGTTTGAACTATAATTTTTTTTCTTTTTGGACAACAATTATACATACAAAAATTACAATATACATACATACATATGTTCTTTGCCACAACACAGCATAAAATATCTCTGATCTATCAAATTAGGGTGGAGCATAGAAGTTACAATACAGTAAAAATACGGTTGAAATCGCCTAATTGTACAGTTTTATATTAAAGTCCAGCCTCTTCCTAAATGGGATCCCAGCCTACACCCTTGAATCGCAACGTTTCAATAAAAATATTGCCCTTTATGTCGTAGGCGTCTTCAACTACCCAAAGTTAACTCAAAATGAAGAAGTAAATCGTTCCTGCCGACATTCGAGTATACCCTGTACCATCTAGAGGTACTTGATAAAGTGAAACTCCCTTAAAATAGCCCCTAGTTTAATTAGCAGTGTATAATATATTTAATGCCCATACTTATATCTACATACATATGTATAACTCGCTAAAACGTATGTAACAGGCAGAAGAATCCGGTTGTCCGTCCGGATGAAAACCTAGATCACAGAGATTAAAAGAGCGAGTGCAACCACACGTGGTCTACACAATTCAAGTTTGTTTCAATTTTTCCTGAAATTTTTCATCAAATCTAAATGTAACGTCTGTAGATAGAAAAAACTAGAAGGATGGGCTAACTTCGGCCGGCCGTGTTCGTATACCCTTGCAAACTGTCTTTTTGATTTATATATAATTTGCCAGAATCATAAGAAAGTATATAAAACGCATCAAATATAAATTTGATGTCCGTGGCATAAAAAAAAATTAAAACAAATTTTTTTTTCCCCGATTGTTCCTATGACAGCTATAGCATATAGTCGACCGATTCCGATAAAACTTAAAAGATATATTTCTTTTTATATAAAATTGTCAAATAACAAATTTCGTGACGATTGCTTCAAAAACACCCAAGTTATTGATCAAAAACTATATTTTTGACTGATCGTTCCTATGGAAGCTATATGATATAGTAGACCGATACTGATAAAACTTGGTATATGTGTTGAGGATTATATAAAACTAACAAACACCAAATTTAGTGACATTTGATTGAAAAACAACTAAGTTATTGATGTTAAACCTTATTCCTGACCGATAGTTCCTATGGGAGCTATGTGATATAGTCGACCGATTCTAATGAAACTTAGTATATATGTTGAAGATTATTTAAAACTCACAAACGCCAAATTTAGTGACATTCGATTAAGAAACAACTGAGTTATTGATGTTAAACCTTATTCCTGACCGATCGTTCCTATGGGAACTATATGATATAGTCATCCGATCGGGATGATTCCGAGATATACAATGCCTGTAGCAAAAAGAAGCCTAGGTGCAAAATTTCAGCTCTGTAGCTTCAAGGGTCTCGGAGGAGATTGCGTTGATCCAGACAGGCGGACAGACGGACAGACGGACATGGCTATATCAACTCAGCTCATCATGCTGATCAAGAATATATATACTTTATATAGTCGGAGATGCTTCCTTCTATGCGTTGCAAACTTCTGACCAAAATTAATATACACTTTTGCAAGTGTATAAAAATGTTGCATACAAACATTTTTTTGGTCCGATTGTTCCTGTGGAAGCTATAGCATATAGTCGATCGATTCTGATGAAACTCTATAAATATATTTCTATGTATATCAAACTCGCAAATACAAAATTTTGTGGCAGTCACTACGAAAAAAACCAAGTTATTAATCTAAAACTGTATTTTTGACCGATTATTCCTATGATATAGTCATCCGATCGGGATGACTCCGAGATATAAAATGCCTGCAGGCGATGTGTAAAGTTTCAGCTCCGTTCACCATACAGCGGCACTTAAACCCTATGAGCGACTGACCAAAAGAAACGTCCTCAGACCTGAGGAAAGGAAGAAAACATTTTATTTGAGACCGAAGCAGCATACGAGTAGTACAGACTTCTCGAACAAAATTAAGTTAATGTTGGCCATTAAAAGGCAGAGCTAGAGTTAATGGATAGAGATACTATTCTATCTATTTATCGAAGGTCAAAGCACTGTGGAGGATGCTCACAGACTTTTTCTGGTAGATGAAAATGCCACCAGCCAGCCGGAACAAAGAAAAACCTAATCAGGAGCCACAAAGGTGAAGGATCCCAGTTCAATACAATGAGAAACACTGAAAAAAATGCAAATGCCTCTTGGAGAGGAACGGTGCTAATGTGTTTGGGGAAAAGGGTTTATACATTTGTGAATTGGCTTCCTGAATACATCAATTACAACATCCCAGTATTGGTCTTGAAGGTCCAGTTGCAAGAAAGTAACCGGAAGGTTCAAGTCCAACCAAACCGAAAACAAAATTGTCTGAAACGATAAATACTCAAATTTAAAGAATAAGTCTAGAAGAATCTAGGTTTCCAAATCTGCTTTCCCGGCAACCGATTGTAAAAAAACAAAAATCATCCTGTTAACATCAATCATCAAGAATGCCTTGAAACACTGGATATTGAGGAACTTGTATGTCCCTAATGGAACGGATGAAAATCCTCGATCCGTCGTTCGTTGGGTTCATTAAATATTTGAGGCTTATTATGCCCTGTGAAAAAACTTAAATTTAGAGAAAATAAGCAAAATGAAGTTCTACAATGATGCCGTCCTTCCGTTAGATTGTACACTCGACGTTCAGCTCCCATAGTTTCTTTTAAAATTTGACTATCAAATGATAAACTAGAACGGAAAGCGGAAAGGCGTTTGACTTTTTTTGGTATTTTGCTATACCATTTATCTTCTAGGTGATCAAATGACTTCAAAATATTAGTAGAGAGGAGAATACTTCCGAAAAGAAAATGATAGTAAAAACATCACAGTACAAAAACATCAGTTTGAAAAATAGTTATGACCCGCCAAACTCAGGATTGCAATCTGGTGTAACAGTTTTGCCCGTTTGAATTCCAACCATAAAATCGCGTTTTCCATTTCTTACGTCTAATGGGTCACAATCCGTATCCATTTATGCAGTAATCCAAGTCGGAGTCAAAGCAAACATTTTCTTTCTTGTTATAGGAGAGTCTAGTCAATCGTTTTTTGAATTGTAATTCGGGGACGCACATGCAATATGATATAGTCTAATACAGTTATTTTGAAAACAGAAAGGTCAATATGATCCCGAGTTGTTCTACTTTTATGCGAGGATTTGGCGAATTTGGTGCCATGCTCCTTTACATGGTTCTCGGCTGCATGGGTGGAGGAGCAACAAGCCAGGATCCCAGTTCCCTTCTTATTTCGAGCCTTCATTATGGGCTGACTGTGATGACAGTCATGCACATATTTGGTTTTATATCAGGAGCCCATGCCAACCCTTGCATATCGATTGCCTGCTGGATATTTGGCTACATTCCCATGGATATGATGGTGCTTTACATATCTTGTCAGTTTGCCGGAGCTCTGGTGGGTTACTTTCTGTTACTTCAGATGTTGTCTCAGGAACTTATTGATAATAGCAAACCGGCAGTTTGCCTTGTGGAGCCGCTGGATAGTTTGTCCAATGTACAAATAGTGGCCATTGAGTGCTTCCTAACGTCTGTTCTGGTAATGGGTTGGTGCGCCCTATGGGATGTTCGCAATGGATGTTTTTTGGATTCGGTGAGCCTGAGAATGGGTCTATTAATTACAGCTTGCAGCTTAGCGGGGGTATAAGAATGAATTTAAGTATTCAAAAATTGGTCTTTTATGCCCCTTTCTGCTCTCTTTTAGGGAACCTTAACAGGTGCCTCGATGAATCCAGCCAAGACTCTCGTACCGACCATATACCACGGAAATCCCGAATCAGTTCTTCTTCAATTGGGTGGCCAAATGTTGGCTGCCGTGATAGTTCCATACATTTGGCAATTCGCCTGCACCCCGAGTTATCGAGTTCTGGAGGCGGCACCGGGCTATCATCAGCCATCACTCTAATCGTTGTTTTTAGGGGAGCAAAATCGACGTATTTGTCATTTATTGGAAACACTCTTATCTGTATCTGTAACTTGAACTTTAAGTTACACTTAAAATAAAATATACACACTTTACCACAATATTTTAGCTAGCAACATATTTAGGTGTGTTTGGAAATTTAAACAGAATGCAATTGTTAATTATTATCGAATTATTTCTGGATCGAATTGCACAAGTTGTCAAATGCTGCAACGTAGTCTAAATTAAATGTTTAGTTTCAAGGATAGTTTAAATAAATCTACATAAATCTTCCATTTGGAAATTTGGGGTAAGGCGACTATTTATGTAATACGAGAAATCTGTTTAAGACCGCCAAGAATTAGAAAGAATTGCACATCTGATTGTACTTTTATCAGATAATGGTATGGTAGCTATATGAGACATCAGCAGAATTGGCAGAATCATCAAAAAGAAATTAAAAGCAATAACTACGTAAGGTTTCAATGGCTTAAATAATATCAATTAACAGCTATATAACAGATATCAACCGATTCTGACAAAGTTTTGTACAAATCGTCTCGTTAAAAATCTATTCTAAAAACAACGTTTCTTTTAGTTTGTTCAAAAAGTTTGATATACATCTCTTCCGAAATAGAAAACAACTTTTAATTTGTTTATATGGTAAGTCGGTTCAATTGACTTGACATAATTCCTAGTTTCGAAAATATTCCCAAAAATTAAACATCCGAATTTAACAATTAAAATTTTTAAAGATTTCTATATTCCTGAAAAATTGAAATCTTTGCGTTGCAATAATTTTTTGAATGGATTATAACTCAATTTTAGTTTCTGCCAATGTTGAACATAATTGTTAACAATTTCTTTCAGTGTACTGAGTTTTAGATTTCAAGCTGCACAATCTTGCTTAAGATAAGCGTTGGTCTTTTACAATTGTATTTGAAATTGGCTAGATTGGCATCCATATAGTGTCCAAGTGTATGTATGTTTCTAGATATGACCAATGGGGGATCGACTTTACAGTCTTCACTCATAATATTCAATTTCAATTAATTGTATTCAAAATATTTATTCACAAATTCGTTATTACCCATCTTTAAACTAGAGAAAAGACTAAACACAACACGTTAATCCTATGGTATTTCCACATCCTGGTTGATGTCTGGCTTAGTGGACATGGTGGTGGCATCTATCTCGGATTCCTCCAACTCCCGCCTAAAGGCATGCTTATAGACTATCGAAGCGACTAAGGCTGCTGCTAAGGGTCCCACCCAGTAGATCCAGTGGTTCGACCAGACTCCATTCCATATAGCTGGCGCAAACGAACGCGCTGGATTCATGCTAGCCCCAGTGAATTGACCCTGTCAAAAGAGAATATTGCGATGAGCAATTCGTTGTACGATAATTTGGATTGTGCATATCTTACCGCTGTTAGGGATAGACAAGATATGGCCAGACCGAATCTAACGCCGACAGAATCCTGGAATTTAGCATTACGCGGATCCCAGACACCACAGCAGATGGCAATCAGTACACAGGTGATGAGGAACTCAATGAATACCCCCTGCAGGGCAGTGATGTTCCCATGCAGAATGGTTACACACACACCATCCGGCGTTGCCTCACTGTAGATGGAATCATTGGGCATTACAGCCTTCAGCAAGCCGTAACCAATGAATGCTCCGAGCACCTGGGCCACGAAGTAGGACAAGGCCATTGGCAGCGAAATCATATTATAAATGTAACTGGCCAAAGTAACGGCGGGATTCATATGAGCTCCGGAAACGCAACCAAAGCATTGGATACATATCAAAACAACAAAACCAAAGTTAAGCGCGGACTGGAAGTGGGAGTTTGTGAATAGTGTATTTTCAATGCATCCCATGCATCCGAGGAACATCAACATGGCCGTGGCAACTAGCTCGCCAAAGACAACGGCAATCTTGTTCAGTTGTTGGGGCTGCAGTAGCCAGCAGGATGATCGACTGAAATAGAAAAAGGAATGATGTATGTATGTATTATTATTATGGTAAGGACAAAAAGTTTCAAGTGATCCTCAAATCACCTTCTATTCAGACTGCAGTCACCCATTGTTCCGACAACGTGGTTTGTTCTCTTTGAATTGTTCGCTTGTTATAACCCAAGTGCAGTACGCCGTGTTGATTAGCTGGCAGCCACTCGATGAATACAACAGGCCGAGTGCGAGTGGGCTTTTAATCTCGAACAACAATGCCCATTATTATCAATTATCAAGTTTGAAATCGGCAACTAAAATTATCGGCCTGCCCTTATTTACTTAATATAGTTAAGTATTTCCGAGCATTAGCATGTGGCTTACGAGGAACTGGTCTGGAAGGCCTGAGGCATTTCATTCATTTGCGCCCCCCCACTTAAAGGCTTTAGCCTCTCTTATCTACGCAGTCTTCGACTGGTCAATTTGAATATAAATGTGTGAAATTCATTTTAAATGCTTCTGTTCCTTCGGAACCTCGAGGCGCCTTCGATTCCTTCTGATTCCTAATAAGAAATGAAGCAACCAAATCCTTTCAGCCGACTCGGATAACCCTGTTCAACTTAAATTTTAAATGCAAACACGAACTTATGCGAATTTCAGTACCAAACGTTTATATTTATTAGTCCCAACTAACAGATGGAAGGCGGAGCAGGTGTTGAATTCCAATTCCATGAGGTTTCAAAGGGTATAGTATAGTAATACATCAGAACTGTAATCTATATAGTTTATTTAATATCTAATATATGTATGTGTGTGTATAGTTAATAGGTAAGTGAATTCTAAATACAACTTAACTGGAACTTTCCAAAACTTTCAGACTGGGAATAACCCTAATGTAAAATGATAGGTAAGTCGACCTCCTCGCATCTTCTAGCTCTTTGCATATACATATATATGGAAGATGGATTAGATAAAATCGCAAGTTATGTTGAACCCAACACTAAAAACTATTAAGATTGGCTTATAACCGACGAGGAGAAAAAAAAAAGAGAAAAGAAATAGACCCACATGACTATGCTAAGTTGCAGTTAGCTTGAATCAAAATATTTTGGAAACAACACCTAAATAATGCAATTAAATTGTTATTGGTAATAGATTGTGGATCTATATATATTTCTGATTATTTGTTTTATTTTACCGCTGAAGTACGTGGATCATATCTTACTGAATATAGCTTGAGCAGGTTGTCAATCAATGGGTATTTAACGCGTAATAAAAATGTGCAATTCTCAGATATGATCGACTTAGTCACAAAATGGATCAATCAAATATTATCTGGGAAGGTAGATAATTTGTTAAAGCATCCCAAATGTATGCTCTTTTTTTATTATTTACAATTTTTTATTTATTTACAATTGACCTTATAAATAGATAATAATTATAATACATAAAGTTTATAACTTGCGAAAGGGCTTCTTATGGAGTAGGAACTTTAACCTCTTCTATGATCCGGATGTTGGCAGACGAGCTGCGCAGCTCGATCACCTCATCACCTTTGAAGGCAAATCTGTAAATAAGCGAAGCGACTAGGCCAGCTATTAGTGGCCCAACCCAATATATCCAATGATGTTCCCAGGAATTAGTCCAAACAGCCGGTCCAAGGGATCGGGTGGGATTCATGCTGGCGCCGGTGAAGAGTCCCTAAAGGAATATCCCAATTCAATGTGCAGTCGACCATCAATTTGAGTTAATTCGTTATAATTACCGCTGTTAAAATCAAACTGGATACTGCCAGCCCAAATCTCACTGGCACCGAGTCCTTAAATTTGGCATTACGTGGATCCCATACAGAGCAAGCCACCGCTACCAAGCAGCAAGTGATGAGGAACTCAATAAACACGCCTTGCAGTACGGTTATATCCGTTGCAAGGACGGTAACACACACACCAGCTGGATTGTCCACACCTACAATGGCATTGTAGGGCATCACAGCCACTATTAGACCATAACCAATCAAGGCACCGGCCACCTGAGCCACAAAATATGCAATGGCCATGCGCCAGGTGAGAACGCCAAAGATCCAGGCCGCCAATGTTATGGCAGGATTAAGATGGGCACCGGACACACAGCCATAACACTGAATGGCTATCAGAATAGCTAGACCAAAGTTCAAAGCACTCTGAAAATGCGAGTTAAGGAACAGAGGCGTCTGGATACAGCCCATGCAGGCAATAAATATAAATGTGGCGGTGGCTACCAGTTCGCCGAAGAAGGCGGCCACTCGATTCCTATGCTGAGGCTTGAGGCGCCACCACTGCGAGCGGGACATGTTGACTGACTGACTGAGTTCGACTGGTAATGTGCGCACATATTTTGGGCCATTACCATCGTATGGCGCTGAGACTTAAAATTACCTAAATTTGTCAATCAATCAATATCAATTATAAAACCTTAATGCTAATTATCATATGGATATGTGGCCAGTTACGATATTCTCGCCTTGGCTCTGGCCACAATTTACGCCAAGTCCCATTCATGGGAAATCAATTAATCAAAGCGACTTTTACGGTGCTCTGATAAGCCTATGGAATACCCAACACACTCCACAAAGATTTGCTCTTTAATCTTATCTGGCTAAGATCTTAATCAGTGTCCCAGACATGGACAATGCCCAACAACGAAGTTAAGGTCAAAAGAAATAAATATTAATGATTACGTAACTGATGCCACATTTACTTGCTAAATGCTAAACGCTTTTGAATGCATCAATAAAGAAGTCAATCTCCAAAAGGCCTTTTTTCCCCCTTCATTTTGGAATTGAAAACAAATTTCGTAGCTTACTTTTAGGCGATTTATTAAATACACGCTGTATACAGAACGTGAAAACCCTCCATGTAAATATACAGATAATTTTATAATTATTCACTCCTTTTCCGCGTCACGGCTAAACACGTATTTGTAAAGCAAAGCACCAGTGACTGATGCTAGGATGGGTGACACCCAATATACCCAATGATGCTTGAAGTACATATGGATGAGCGCAGTTGCAAAGGCTCTGGCTGGATTTAAACTAGCTCCAGTGAAGTTGATCTGAAGGATCGTGCACGTTAATAACGAATTTCGTATCCACTATCATTAAAATGAACTTACACTAGCCAGACAAAGACCCGCAACGCCAAGTCCGAAGCGGACACTGGTGGAATCCGTATTCTCCTTATTGCGTGGGTCCCAAGTGGAGCACGCAATCCACACCAGACCCAAGGTGGCAAAGTACTCGACAAGGAGTGCCTGCCACACCTCTAGTGCATCATTCACTTTCGGTACGCATAGATCGAATCTCCATAAACTCTTAGGTAGTGATCCTAAAATAAACGCATATCCGAGAAAAGCACCTAATATTTGGGCCAGGAAGTATAGTAGAGCATGGGTAATGGGTATTATGCGATAAATAGCCGCAGCTAGCGTCACAGCTGGATTGACGTGGCCACCGGAAACGCAACCAAAACACTGGACACACACCAGTACGGCGAGTCCCCAGCCCAAGCAAATCGACACCGTTGATAGCTTAAAAATGCCTACGGAACACATGCACCCCAAATATACATACAATGCCGTGCCCAATAATTCGGCCAAAAAGAGAACGAAACATTCCCATAGAGTTTCCTTTAGGGATCTGCGGATTGGAAGGAATTAATTATGCGGTGAAAGCGATAAACGCGTTACTATAAAATTCGAAATACTTCTTTTTATTATCTTGCTCGTCTCCCATTGCACTTTTTTTTGGATTTAACTTAGGAATCAAATTGTAATATATACGAAAAGAATAAAGATATAAATTGGAAAATAAAACTTTTGAATACAATTGTAACTACAAACCGGTTTCAAGAATACCTAATACACAATAATTTTTAGACTTGTTCAAATATTAAATCTAAATATTTAAAAACTAGTGACATATTTTGCAAGGGTTCAAAATGGAACGTTTTCTAAATACCTTTTCTTTCGGTAATATTTCTGTACCAAATACCAACTATTGTAACCAAACCCTGCATCTACTTTGATCCTCTCGGTAATCATGCTGACGAGCTTTTGAACCGAACATCTGGAGTGCAAGATAGGTTTTACATAAAATAGTGCGGCAGTTGTTTGAGCAGACGATTGCTGATAATGTTAATGAACCGTGGGTAGACTGCAGTGCAGGAAGAATGCTTATTTCATTGACTGCGCATTTGGTATCAAAATGTATGATTTATGTAGAGGAAGGTAATTTCGGCCTTGCCAAAGTTTGTGTACCCTTGCAGTTTCAGACTATTTTTATAACTTTTTCCATCGCATCAGTTTCAATACAAAATTTAAAAATCCGAAATCCCTAATTACACCCTGTACCCGTAGGGTTAAAGGATATATTAAAGTCGCTACAATGTATGTAACAGGCAAAAGGAATATTTTCCGACTCCTTAAAGCATATATATTCTTAATCAGTATGGCGTCGGTTGACACTTGTCCGTCTGTATGTATGAACGCCGACATCTCGGAGATTATAAGAACTAGAGCTACCAAATTTTTTGTATACCTGCCTAGTATGTACGCAGATCAAGTTCATTTCAAATTTTTGCCAAGCCCACTAATTTTGACGATAAGTATCGGAGCAATACGTATTTCCGTTTCGTACTGAACCGTCGATGCAAGCTAAGAGAATTTTGTTGTAAATTGATGGCGATTTTGATCGTCAAAAAGACTTTACGAAGTACTCATACTTGGTACAGGGTACACTCGATGTCGGCAGGGACGACTTGCTAGTCACCAGAGATTAATTAAAATTAGCCAAGTGACATCGACCCGGATTTACTATTTATAATTTGAATACCAAATTTATAATATCCTTTACAAGGGAACGTAAAAATGCAAAAGATGAATATTATGATTATATGTATGTATGTATATACATATGCATATATATATATATATATATATATATATATATAAAGGTAAAGGTAAGGAAAGGTAAAGGAACAGGTTCTTTCTTATTTGATCTAATTAGAGTGAAGAATTTGTTGTTTTGTGCATTAGTGTAACTGAATATATACATACATACATACATTTGTGTACATAAATAATATAATACTTAAAACTTACAAATAAGGATGAACAGACCAAGTTTTATAATCCTTATAGTTCAAGGAATCGATTTGGCTACTGATATTATTGAATTATTTAAATAAATCCACTAAATACAACAATTTAAACTCTGTTTACTGATAAACATTAAGTACTTAGCACACTTAGCACTGTGGCCTGACAGAACAGAAACAAACATTTAATATTCTTTTGTACTTAACATCGATTCCGATTTTATCGACTTACGACTGGCCATATCTGAGCATATTTTATACAATTAGTGTACTTGGTAGTCGTCTCCTACATTTTTTGGTTATCTGAAATTTACGATGCTCTGTCAGGGCATAGCGTGATTATGATACTAGACTCATTTATATAAACAATAAAAAACAACATCATATACATATGTACATGTAAAAAATACAATGACAAAAGAGTCACTAAATGCATGCAGCAAGTCGTCTCTGTCGACTTTGAAGTATACCCTGTACTAAGTAGAGATATATGTATGTCATAAACTCAATCTCTCTAGAACCCGTCATAATTAACGAAATTCCCTAAACATGCTATCTCGCTCACTCTTACCAGCCAAGGTCGCACTTGGCAATTCAGTACAAAATTCGCACACGTATGTATGTATGTACATATATCTTCTATATTTATCGTCCAAATTCGACAAAGTTTGGTCACCTGGCGCATAGAGTTCTACAAGTACTCCCTTCCGAGAGTGACGAAGAAACAAAATCGCTGTGATAAAGCTTCCTTAGGTCTGGGAAGGGCTTAATACTGCAATAAATTTAACGTAATTAAGCGTACCGATAAGGTTTTTTAGTTTTATCCAATGATCATCTGTTAAGATAAAGTTAGTATGATGAAAAGTATATTTGTTCTTAATCCACACTTATAAACTGTCTGATCCTATGAGTTTTTTAGATATATTTCAGCTGTGGGTATAACACGTTTTGCCGTTGCAGCTGTACCCCATCCCATCAAGCTTAAGTCGGATCGTATGTAATAATGTATATATATATATATATATATATATATATATATATAAAACAGGCAATCATCAGCAATTCAAATATAAAACATGGAAGGACTTCTCGGCTAATTATTTTTAGACTAGTGAAACCCAGAGTCCAACTAACAAATAAATAAAATAAATCTTCAATGGCATCAATTTTATTTTTCATTTTTATTTACTTCAACCAAAAATATATGCAAACAAGAAAGCAAGAGTGCGAGAGAGACACAAAGCATTTGCATGTTGCCATCTATCCCACTCACTCAACACAGACATTTTAGATTTTATTGAGGGGAAAGTATGATCGTAACAAAAGGTTCGAGAATAATATTAGTCCTGCTGAAGTTACGGATCTATAGCCCTTGCTTAAGAGTTTTTCCTCTGATTTATTTACTCAGACTACTGTGTTTGAACATGTTTGTACAACTTGGAAACCCGTGCTTAGAACACAATTTTGAATAACATATTTGTGAGTTTTAAATTCACTCCTTTTCCGCGTCACGGCTAAACACGTATTTGTAAAGCAAAGCCCCAGTGACTGATGCTAGGATGGGTGACACCCAATATACCCAATGATGCTTGAAGTACATATGGATGAGCGCAGTTGCAAAGGCTCTGGCTGGATTTAAACTAGCTCCAGTGAAGTTGATCTGAAGGATCGTGCACGTTAATAACGAATTTCGTATCCACTATCATTAAAATGAACTTACACTAGCCAGACAAAGACCCGCAACGCCAAGTCCGAAGCGGACACTGGTGGAATCCGTATTCTCCTTATTGCGTGGGTCCCAAGTGGAGCACGCAATCCACACCAGACCCAAGGTGGCAAAGTACTCGACAAGGAGTGCCTGCCACACCTCTAGTGCATCATTCACTTTCGGTACGCATAGATCGAATCTCCATAAACTCTTAGGTAGTGATCCTAAAATAAACGCATATCCGAGAAAAGCACCTAATATTTGGGCCAGGAAGTATAGTAGAGCATGGGTAATGGGTATTATGCGATAAATAGCCGCAGCTAGCGTCACAGCTGGATTGACGTGGCCACCGGAAACGCAACCAAAACACTGGACACACACCAGTACGGCGAGTCCCCAGCCCAAGCAAATCGACACCGTTGATAGCTTAAAAATGCCTACGGAACACATGCACCCCAAATATACATACAATGCCGTGCCCAATAATTCGGCCAAAAAGAGAACGAAACATTCCCATAGAGTTTCCTTTAGGGATCTGCGGATTGGAAGGAATTAATTATGCGGTGAAAGCGATAAACGCGTTACTATAAAATTCAAAATACTTCTTTTTATTATCTTGCTCGTCTCCCATTTTACGGAATTTTTGAGATTTGAATTAACACTTAATATTTATAATAATATGCCAAAGAAAAATATGGGAATAAATTATAAGAACGAAACGACTCCGGAATTAGCTAACATACAACTGACGATTTACAAATATTAATTTGGAGAATTTGGCAGATTTTCTCAAGGCTAAGCAGATTGATTTTGGGAATTAACTTGTTATAGAGCTCTTTTTTTTATCACACTATTTATTTACCTATTGAATACGAAAAGAAGTCTATAATTTGTCTATCAAATGTTCTTTAGTAAAAAGTTTCTGCCATAATTTGCGACTCATTAAGAACAACTCGGATTGACTGCTCTCAAATAACAATTTGGAATTTGTTCTGCAATTTGTTTTAGGGAGCGGCATTCAAAGGTTTTGATGCACTACATTAGGGATTATTTGAAAGGTACATATATAATTTTTAATCGCTGCCTAACCTGGTTATTGTTCAAACAGTTTCTTGGAGCTACTTCTTCGACAGTTTCCACCTTCGCTTAGAAAAGTAGAAACTGACTCGGTTGGACACAATCTGAAGTCTGATAATTATTTTGATGTAGTAATTTGCGGAACATTCAGTCTGTATGCAACAGACTGTCCTTGAGGAACTTATACACTTAGTGGCAAAAGTAATGCCTCCAACGGTTATGTCCCACCGTTAATTTGTTTATTTAAAGGGTCTTAACCCAAATCATCAAACGGTTGCTTGTTAAAGACGCAAGGTGTTTGCGTATGTATTCCCTAAGGAAAGTACCATCAAACCGGAGAGGAGGAGTGGCTCAAAAGGGATCGACATCTATTTTTATTTCCCCAGTCCCCAAGGCCATAAATTTGGAGTCGATTGGCTGACTTAATTACAGTCGAATGTTTAGCTACCATTTATTGGCAATGGGGAACAAACATTTCTTTGAAATATAGGGGAATCGTATTTAACCCACACTTTGGAGGATTGTGGGAAGTCGGATCATTGGAGTTTAAACATTTAAAGAAATCGACTATTCGAAGCTCTTATGAAGAAGCTAAACCATAGATATTAAAGGAATAATATTACGTGCAACTGAATTTGTATCTTGATCTCTCTAAGTTCTTTATTATAATCGATTTATATTAGTGTACAATATATTGCATTTAATATAAAATTCGATGGTTTTAAGGTTTACAACTAAATTTGTTAAAGGCTTTTTGTCGCAGGGTATTCTTTCTTTCACAATGTCTTTGGCACATCATCAGCAAGATCCTCTAAGAGAGCTGCACATCATTGAGTTTATCGGTAGTGATCGCAGTAACCACTTCCCGCCGGAACACTACTTTATAGGCAATGGCGGTGACAGCGGCAGAGCTCATGGGAGCCAACCAGTAAAGCCAATTGTGCTCAAAATGTGTGTTCCACAGAGCAGGAGCGAATGACCTGGCCGGGTTCATGCTGGCGCCAGTAAAGGGACCCTGTTTGGAGTTAATTAAAGTCACTTAAATTGTGTTAACCAAGATTGTATTCTTTACTTACCGCGGCACAGGCTAAGCCGGCAATGGCCAAGCCGAAACGAATGGCCACCGAATCGTGGAACTTAGAGTTGCGTGGATCCCAAACTCCACAGCAGACAAGAATCAGGATGGAAGTTATGACAAACTCAATGCCAAAGGCCTGGGCAACACTAACTTGAGGATGTGGCAAAGTGACACATAGACCGGAGCCAGCACTAAGTGTTGACTCGGGCAAGAGGAGCTTCAGCAAACCATAACCAATAAAGGCACCCAACAATTGTGCCACAACGTACAGGAAAGCCAGCGGCAGGGATACCATATTATAGATATAGGCAGCCACCGTTACGGCAGGATTCAGATGAGCTCCCGAGACACAACCGAAGCATTGAATGGCAATCAGGACAGCGAAACCAAAATTAAGGATAATCTGCAGATGGTTGTTGGCAAAAGTGTCCGTCTTGACGCAACCCATGCACCCGAGAAAGACGAGAATTCCTGTGCCCAGAAGTTCACCCAGGAAAACGCAGACTTTGTCCAGTGTCGATGGCTTCATTTTGAATGCTTTTAAGCAACTGAAAATGGTGCGGAACAAAAATACGTAACTTAACTAGGCAAACTGGAACTTCTGATAAAACTTAAGGTATTACAAAGCACTCACTATCTCTCTCTCACACACAAACACAAACACAACACACCCACAAACATACGACGTTATAATCACTGGACTACATCAATCAAGTTTGCATATCCCAGCAAAAGCCCTTCAATTAACTATTTTTCTAATTGTCAGTGCTCTTACTGTACTTAGCTCTAGCCAAGACCTGGTAGTTATAGCTTCTTGTTCCCGTTCTACAGATGTTCGAGGGGTGGATTCTGACACTGATTTCTGGTGGTGGTTAACTTCTGCTTCTGCTGCCGACATGGTTAAAATCATCGATTTTCCCAGACAATTGCCTAAAACAACTCAGCTGACACGTGCACACTTGTCTCGAGGTACAAAGACACTACACTTATTTGGACGGGAGGCTAGCGTATAAGTAAACCTAATATGTTTGATTGACTGTCGGAACTGATAGATAAATTGCCAAAAAACAATAAACACCGTAAAAATAATCAATGTTAAGTAACATTTTGTGACAATTAATACATATTGGTGGGATTTATCAGTGAAACCACTCGACTGCTGATATTGGTGGAAACTTTTTCACTTGGGTAGCATTGATAGCATGTGGTGATAGTGCGTAGTGAACTAGGTCAATAATAAGATCTTTTGATCTTTAGATTTTAGGAGGTCAATATATTAATGCAATTACCGATTCACACACTCGCGACTCATTTTTGACAACTTCTTAGAAAAATGTATAAAATATTTAAAATAAAAAGTCAGCTCCACTGACTGGTCAATGTCAATCTGATGTGTTGGTGGGCTATAGACAAATATTTATATCTATATCTCTCTATATATTATTGCGTAAATCAAACACCCATTTTTAGATGCTGCGAGAGGCCAACAAACGACTAGTCGAATCCTCTCACTCTTACCAACATCCAACACGAAGATGGCGCGAGAATATTACCAAATCCTCTGGCCCCTCTGAAGAGCATAAAGCAATCAAGTTTCCAGAATTTATGAGCGCCCCTTGCAAATATTTCGCTCTCTCTATCACTCTGTCTCTCTGCCTGCGACTTTGTCTATCGCTGGCTCTCTTTTAATAAATTTTAATAAATGTATTAGTTAATCTGCTACTGGAATAGTCTTATCTTAGTGGGATTTGATTCCCAAGTTTACAGTGGTCCGTGTTACTTGTAACTCTCGTAAAGGGGAAACGGAGCGCGTGGATGCGTGACGTGTGTTTTTTGTTGTTTGTTTTTATTTTTGCAGCAGCAGCAATTGTCTATCAATTACCATGTGCTACTAAGTTAACTAAGGGAGAATTGCATCAATTGCAAATTGGAATTGCGTTTTATGCGCTACGCAATCGGTGCGCAAATAAATCACAGTGAGGAGATGAAAAGCAATCTGTTAGTATGTGGAAAGGCATCGCTTGTCGATCAAATTGCACGCAATTTGCTTTAAATGTCTCAATCACACAATAAATGAAATGACACACACAAATATCAAATCACTCCTCACATCGAAATCAATTTAGTTTTGAATAAACAAACTAGGAGAAACTTTATATCAAATTTGAAACTGTCGATCGATATCCATTTGCGGATTCCAAATGGATATTGTCAGCCTAACAATAATTGGCAACTAGAACTGAATGAATCACAAGGATCTTTTTGTTTAGATCTCACACGTAACGAAGTGTCCTCTTTTAAGACGGAAGAAGACATGAATAGTGCTTTATGTGTACAGTACTCGAAGGATACTATCTCTTTTCTTATTCACATTCTTTTATTAAGCAATTCATACATTGTTTCTTTCAGTGTACAAGCATAAAAATCACAATTTATAAATACATTTTTTTAGTATTTCTTCTGTTCATACTGTTACATAAGCATTCGTCAAGATAACCTATTCGATCTTAAATAAAAAACAAAAAATCAAGAAAACCATTAAAAAATTGTTTTTCTTGTATTTAAATTCTTTATGACGTTTATATATGCATTCAGTGTTAATCCACCACTAACCTGACACAATACACATATTTGTTCAAGCATTTAACGCCCACCCCGCCCCCTCACAATATTTACAAATATCTGGCCCGTCGACCCCCTCCCCCATCCCCTCCTTGAAACAGGCTGCATATGTTTTGGCCTGTAGCCCAGAGTTTCAGAGTCAATGTTTAGATAGATAATTGACAGCAAAATAAAATACAAAGAAAAAAAACTATAATGAAGGAAAATTAAAAAAAAAACAGAGAAAGGCACGTTTTGGCACAGGCAAAATCACGCGATTTATGACAAATGGATTAAAATATAGTTTTCTGTACTAAACCTTGAGATGTAAAGCAAAAATGATTAAAAATAATTCAATTATCAACTTTGGATTGATCTTAATATATTTAAACTTATGCTGCTAATTGATATACAGGATCACGCTGTGCCTGGAAGCTATTGGACGTGTAGATGATGCATACCCATGTTGTGGGCACATGAACACCGATCCGACTCCAACTGATTCGATTCGATGGAATCGTGGGTTTGATTAATCAATAGGTTTATTTTTATATTTTATTTTCATTGTTTGTCTAAGTGGCTATCCGTGCATTGTTTTTTTTTGCTTTTTTTTCATTTTGCAAAGTGATAATTAGAAAAGCGAGTGGAAGAGTTGACTATCGGCATTTTTACCACGGAAGTTCTATCTGTATCTGGGTAATTAAACTGATAATAGGATTTCAATGGGGAGAGCTTTTTATTGACAGCTTTTTGGATTGGTAGAGAGAGGATTTGTTTGAGCTTTTGGCTATGTCAAATATGGTCAGATCTCTGAGCAGCTTTGTAAAAAAGCTTGGCCAAAAGCTTAGGAGCACTGATCTCAGGAGATAAAAGCTAGAGTTTTCCTGATTAGATCAATATAGAATTATTGATATATGTATAATGGAATTCGATCAGGTTTCAGACATTCAAAACTGTTATCTTCGATCCAATATTAGGTCTTTTAATTGCTTGTTAATGAAATAATCGAATTTATTATAGTCGCAGCGTCAATTTTGATAAGGTTTCTAGGCTATATATGATTATATCGGCTGCTTAAGAAGTGATTTAAATTAAGAGTGCCCACTAAAACGTTTGCTATTGACCATAAAAGTTCTATCTAAATGGTTATTTGGATGGTTTCAATCAGACAAAAGTCTACACGATAAGCCAACTGATTGGAAATAATTGCCTGATAATTGTGATTTTGACGATCCGTTTATTCCGAAGGGGCAAACATTATTAGAATGGCAATCAAACTTGGTAGTTGATGACAGTTCCGATAATAATAATATTGTCAATAAGTTTGTATCAAACACAGTGGCGATCCCTTCCCTCAATCGACAATTTATTGAAGCGCATCTACATACATAACTGAGCATTTTCCGAGCGAAACTTGTTGCCAAGTGTCATTAGACACTAATTCATTTAATTACATGCTCGGCACGAGCTACTTATACTTTATAGTCTGAGAAACTTGCTGATTGACTGACTGAGTGACTAACTGACTGATTGACAAACCAACTGAATGGCCAGCTTCCCTTTCCACTGATCAGCATCATTGAGAAACCCTCAATTGCCTTCCGCATTTTTTCAACCCAACTCATTTAGTTGTATACTTGTCTTTTGACTTTGGAAATAAACTATATACATAAATGGAATGAGAATGCTTCTTATCATTGCTTCTTATCAGTTGCAATCGCAACTGTTGACGTTTTATATTTATATTGCGCCACATAGAGTTTTAAGAGGCCTCAAAAAGAGCGACAGAAAGCCAAAAGCTACTTCAGTGTTTGAATTATTTTTGTATGTTTATTGGACCAACATTTTTTACGAATTTGGCGATAAAAAACACACCCAAAATGGAAGGCACACTCTGCGACACCAACTGATTGTGAAAATCATGAGCCCTGTGGCCACTTTCAGCTAGTCTCTTGATGGGGGAAGATTTCACCTTATCATCGTAGATTGGAAAATCGCAAACGACATTGTTGAGACTTGAGACAAGTGAAGGCCGATGGGGAAGATAGTTGTCTCACTTGATAATTAATTATTCTTAACTAAATAATTGTTTATACAATTCTCAGCTCATCACATCACATCGCATTATAAAATGCTAATGCCAGCAGCTCAAGTGAAGGCGAAATTATTATTTTTTTATTTTAACTATGCACTGAACTACAAGAAATCGTTGTGGGATAGAGAACTAAAAATATTCAATTTCATATTGTCCTAGGTTCGAAAAAGAGTCACATACATCAAAAGTGATTTATGGATCGATAATGAAAAAAAAAAGTGTACCAAGTTGATATCAATTTTTGTCCGTTTAATCTGATAATGGTTTACTTTTTAAAAAGCAAACAAATTGAAAAGCCACAAGCTGACACAAATAGAAATCCAAATCGGAGCTTATAAATTATGCAACACCAAGAGCAACTAAAATATAATTACGTAAATTGTAATGTCTCAACGACGTCGTGATACCCTACATATCTACATATGTATGTATGTTCCCATTGACTCATTTCTATTAACCAAATAAAAGTGACTCCTCCTCTTGTGGTCTGTTCCAAGCAGATCAATTTCAATATATGGGATCTTAAAAACAAAATGTCGATGTCAATATAACATTTGATCAATGAATATAATATAAATGTAAATATTATTAACTATCAAGAAATCAATTGAATGTTATGCTTTGCTGAGCTCATATACTGATAATCAGATTATAATTAAATCATCTCTACGGACTGTGAAATATCAACAAAAACCAAAATTTACTCATACTCGAAATATTCCCAAAAAACTAGTTTTCCACATGACTAATTTGTCGCAATATATGATACATATGTATCTATGTATATATGTATGTATGTACATACATACATATGTACATATATAATAAGTCTTACATGGAATCAGTGTTTGTAAATTTAATTTCATTTCTGTTAAATAAATTAGGGAACTCTTTGAAGCTCTGATTGATTTATCAAAAATATTTATTAGCACTGGAATTAACAAGTAACTCGTGAGTTTTTTTAGTACAAGCACGCTTGCCACTTTTAATCAAAGACATGTGAACAGGTGTTAAACTTAATGATTATATAAAACGAAATCGGCCCACGCGGATACAATCGTTCTACTCAATACTATTTTAATAGAGATATTTGCTCCAAATAAAGTCAAATTAAAAAACTTTCTTTTCTTTTTTTATCAGAACAGAGACCTTGAGACGCACACCAAAAAATTACCAGAATTCCAAGGGCAAGGCTAAGTTGACCTATGCCGAAGTGTAAATACTCTTGTAATTTTTCGAACAATCTACTATCTACATACCTAAACGATTTATCCAAATTTATAATCTCTTATTTTTAGAAATGTTCAGAGGAAAAGTCATTATCAAATATATTAAACGATTAAATATTTATGTAGACAATGTTTGAGGCACATCTAAAATAGTTTTGTGCAAATCTTTTTATCCATTATTATGCTCTCCTTCATGGTCAGAGATAAAAATTGGATCACATTAATAACGATAAAAACTTTTATTCCCTCCCCTTTGAAAAGAGTATACAAAATATTTATTTTTGTGTGGGCAACAGAACTTTTGTTTTTTATTTTGCAAGTGCGCAGATAAAAAATATGACGTGATTATGCCAAATATTCAAATATTTAATTTTGGCATTTTTATACATAAATATTTCTGATAATGTTGACATACCATAAAATTGTTGCTCAATCGCCTGCTAATGTCTGATTCTACATAGGAGAGTATCAGAAAATGATCAATGGAAATTTGCAAATCGTACGATTGTCCAACTATGTATATACATACATATGTATATAGACATATACATCCATACATGCACATGTATGTGTAGAAAAGTAAGTGTAGCACCTACTTATCAGGAACTGACCCCGAACGGTAAATTTGATAAGAGACCAAATGAAACACACGAGGCGCAAACTGTCTTAATTAGTATAAGAAGAGGCAAAACAGTTTCTATACATAATAAAGTCTATATACAAGAATACATATATGTTTTATTTCAAAAAGTGGAACAGCATGTTTGTATTCTAAATATGCTATGTAAATACATACATACATATGTATGTACATATGTATGTATGTATGTACATACATATGTGGGCGTGTGTGTGTGTGTGTGTTTGAAATATAGTATTTCCAAACATCTAGACTGGCATATTTTAAAAATAAATACACTCCTCCGGTGAGCGCCTCAATACCTATTACTTGCTTATATATTTTTGTATTTTATTTTGACTTTCAATACACTTAAAAAACGAGTATAACGATATCGGCAATGGGTTTGCACAATTAGAAAATCAAACTTCGTTTAATACGACGCGATTAGTATCGATCTTAGCCGATGATTAAACTAATTTGATTGCTTCATTCATTCTTTGACTAATGGTTAACTAAGAGTGTATAAAATTCGTATATACGTACAATAAATTTCTTTCAGTTTTTCGGTTTGTTTTCGTTTCTAGTGTTAAATGAATGTCACAAAAACTTAACATTTGAACTCTATACGCACACTCTCCATTTGGTTATATAAAGTTATATTAGTTAACAGCGGCTTAGAATCAGATTTAGATTCCGACTTCTCCCCATATCTTATATAATCTGCTTAACAATTACCGATTCGATTCGCGCACTGGCACGTGGTGTGGGGGATCAAGTGCATTAAATGCAAAATAATGCACATAATTATTGTTGATCAATAATAAAAAATGTGGGCATAGTCGATACACAGCGGGAACAATACAAATGGCAGATATATTGACAAACTATGGCCAAGTTGTCTCGATCATTTGTTTTACATGCCAAACACACACACAAATGGCATTTTCTTGGCCAACCCAAATCCATTTGCCAACATTAAGACGGGGAAAACAATTAAGCTGATAATTTTGTAACGCAAATTGATTTAACAATTAAATTTACACATTTTTTTTTTTTTTTTTTTTTCTTTTTTTGATAAATTTACACACACACACACACACAGAGAAAGAGAAATACTCAATGTCATCCGTGTTAATAATATTACCAGGAAGTAAACTCCTAAAAAAAATTAATTTTTACTGAGATCGCGTATGCAAAAGACGAAAGCTGCTTTAAGTCAAGGCACTTCGAGCCTTTTTATACAAATTTCACAGAGTTCCCAAAAGAAATCAAAAAAGAAACCCAGTGAACAGAGAGTTGAAATATTGGGACAAGTTTGCTAATTAATTAAAGTATCTTCCACTCAAACACACTCGCACACACACACACACACACACACACACTTGCGCATACTCCGATTCACGCACTTGCTTATACAGTTGCTGTGAATGGAGGGAAAAACTAACCTGCTCTATGGTCGATCGCCTATTTGGTATTGAGAGAGCCCGCGGCTAGATTCAGATATGAACTGCTCGATCGGCAGACAGTACGCAGCTTTGTCGATCCCGTTCACATCCACCATGGCGTATTATTGTTGTTATAAAGCAGCGCACACTAGCAACAATGCTGCGCTGTCTTGCTTATCGCTCTGCCAGCGTCAGCGCGGTGTTCGAGTTGCTTCATTGTCACGCTAGTGACGCGAAAGCTCTTTCGGCGCACAGCCGATAGCCGTTATAAAACAAAAGCTCAACCTTTCAATCTTGTCCAATTTGAAAACAACTTAAGTTGAAAGAAAGCTCAAAGTTTGCAATGCTAAAACTGTTAATCAGAATAACAGAGTTAATAAAACACATTAGATCCGTGTTTTCACATACATATGTGGTATATCATACGCCCCCTTTTCACAATGACTTACACGTTTCGAACATTGCCGATGACCGCTAGGTGTCGCTTTTACTTTGATATTAAAGTAAGAGTGAGACCGCATGGATTTATTTAAGAAAATAATAAAATAAATTGAGAATAAATAATAATAAATTGAATAATAAGTCTAAGTGTTGAGTTAGGGTAATAATTTACTGTTAAGCAAATTTATTTTTTATGAATTTATCTCCTCATCTATCTTATGGATATCTGGGACATTGTTTCTAAGCACAGTTTATAATTAGGAAATGGTAATTATTATTATCCTTTAAAATGAATTTAAAAGTTTAATCGGTCGGCTATTCATTTATCCTCCATTAGAATCGACCACTTTTAATAAATGGGTTCCGGCAAAAATATAATTTTATTCGCAAACTTGGAAATTATTATTGTTTGTAGAAGTTTAAAGTGATAAAAACTCCTTTTTTTTAATACCAACGGAAGAAGTAATTTCTTGAACATTCCGATTCCTAGTCTTAGGGAAATTGTACATCAATCGTAAGTTAATCATAACAGAATAGGTATTCTATCCCATCAAAATTTAATATCAAACCGATTGTATGCAGTTAGAGAAAGGATAAATCTCACGCTAGACCGATTCCATCAGTAGATGTAAAACCACAGTTAGTTTAATAGTTTTTATACCCCATAAAGTATACATATTCCCGATCAGTATCAACAGTCAATTGAGTATTTTCCGACTGTCTAGCAGTTTATCCGTTCTTTTGTCTATATGATCACCGCAATCTTCGGAACTTTAAAAGCTAGAGTAACTAAATTTATTATTTCTATTTCTTATTTGGCACAATTAATAAAATATATGTATCAAAATATGTACTATTGTTGAAATCAGTAAATTAATTTCGAAGTTACTCGCCTTGCGAAACATTCTCTAATAAGAGTGAGCGAGATAGCATGCGTTACCTGTTGCAACATCGAGGGAATTTGACTCTATTAAGTCCCTCTAACCCTTGGTGCAGGGTATACTCAAAGTCGGCAGGGTAAAGGTAATGAAATTTTAAAAGATACAACAAATTTGAGATGATCGTAGGTACACCAAAGATACTGAGTATCCATGAATAATTAGTGATTAAATCAAATTATTCCATAAAAATAAATTTATTAGATATAATAGACATATGCTATGAATTGGGAGTATTACTTACCTTCAGTTATTTTCCATTTAACACACGCATAGTAAAATTAATATTTATCACAGCCATTAAAAATTATTTCACTTCAATTTAAATCAAAGATTAAGAATATATAATTATGCCGCGCACTGTTTTATTAAGTTAATAGTTATGAGTGTATGTATTTGTATGCATTTGTATATTATTTAATATTATTATTTCAACTTGGAATCAAAGAATCATAAATAAAACGCTACTAAAGCTGCCACAAAATAAGGTAAAAGCTGAAATTCAGCCAAATCAATTAATAAATAAATTCAATGAAACGGCATCAAAGCGAAGCGAAATTCAATTTATTTGTTGTTTTTAATTTAAATGCCCTTGCCGAAGGTATTTTACTGTTAACATTACGTTTGTAACAACGACGAGTATTCTATATCAAAATTGACTCCATCCGGAATTCCTTGGCAATTTATTTTATGTACGGTGGGAACAATGCTCCTCTTATCCCTTGGTTAGAAACAAATATGATTAGAAGAAGAATAGATATAAGAAAAGAATACCGTCCAGAACGTGGCATTAAGCGGAAGGACACTGTAAGACGAGTCAACATGTTATTTCCGGCTATAGATTACAACTTTCTGCAAGGAATTGGAGAAAAACGATTGCAACATCGGAAACAGATTGAATAGACTTATGGCTGTAAGGGTATAGAAAACTTCGGCATAACCAAAGTAAGCGTTATACTCTGCTTCTATACTGTGCAAGCGAGCATATTTGTTTTAAATAGAAACAAGAGCGATCAAATACACAAAATATATATTCTTAATCAGTCTGAATCAACGAAATTTCTATATATATATACATATACAAATATCAAATCCAAATGTGATTAGGCCGTAACTGCTGTCTAGGGATAACTTTGAGGTTTGTTGAATTTGCTAGGGTAAAGACTATTCGGCCCGGCCGAAATTTATCGGTTCCCTGACACTTTTTTAAATATTTTTTGCAACAGATTGATAACTTTTTATCGAGCACAAATGGTTTGGCTGCCGTGTGAGCATGATCGCGATTATGATCATTTCAGGTTGTGATTTATTTTGTGTCTGGGCCAAGCTTGTTTGGCCAGCTTCAACCACAAACTGGTTAAGACGAAAAACAAAAAAAAAATCGAACCAATGCAAAAGGCAAATAATAAAATCGCAATCACGTGAAACTGTGAACAAAAACAACTAAAAGCAACGCATTTTCTTTGCTTTATTCGAGTTGCTAATGTGTGCCAAATATATTCATGAGTAAAAGAAAGCACTTTTCGTTTTGTTGCACATGTGGCGTATACGCAATTCGAGCAAATATTCAAAATGTGGGTCAAACCGATTATTTATTAATAAAAGAATCTTAATTTAGTATTAATTGAGTAAAGATTTATATGAATTCGCACCTTTTTGATGGTTTTCTGAAATTAGTAGACATTTCCGGACGATTTGCCCTCTGCTGCTGCTCCTGCTGTTGACTGAGATATGCTGAAATGTTGTTCACTTGTTGCTGTTGTTGTGATTGTTCTTCAGGCATACTGTTACTATTGTTAAACACTTGACACAGTCAATTTATTGCTATGCAAAATTGAATTTCACGCACACTTGCCGTAATGCTAATTTTATTCAATGAACTTCAGTTCAGTTCAGTTCACTTCACTTTTTCCCCCGTGGCTTTTGGTGTTACTTCGCTTGCGTGCTGAGAGTATATGACAAAGTCTGTTGGATCTGTATCTGCATTCGACAGCTGCTTCGCATGTGAATTTAGCTCCAACGCTTCCGATTGACTGACAGACAGAAACACGGCGACGGAGACGGAGAGTCAAACGCTGTGTCGACGTAGTCCACTAACCCAGCCAGCATGCAAAATGGCAAAAGGCAGACCATAAAACAAACAACTACAAAGCCGAACATAAAAATAACGAATATAAATAAATAGCAACAACAAGAATAGCAACAAGTGGTATTTCGGTTTTTGTTTTGATTCCACGAACTTTTTTCTTTTTTTTTTATTTTTGGGTCGTTGTTTTGCTTTTTTGGGGGTGTTTTCTCCCAATTATCGGTGTAATTGCTATACATTGCCATTTTGCTCAGTGTAGTTTTTAGTCGCTCGTTGCTTTTATTGATTTTTTATCTATACAAGTAGTATAGATTTATATAGCAGATCCCCTATGACGCAAAGATCGTAACTAATATACGATTAGATTTATTTTACCCACATAGTTAATTTTTTACTTTTATTGTTTGTTTTAATATCTACAATTCTCACACACACACAGATAAACTGCATTGCATATGGGTGTAGTTTATATGATAGCGGAAAAATTGTAGAAATATATAGTCCCTACAATTGTTAATAAACTTTGTTACGCGCTCTTCGCGTAATAAGCGAACAAGGTTTTTATGGCTGGATTTGAGAGCTACCGTAGGTAAATTGGCTAAAAAAAAGTTGTTCCTTATCTAAGCCACCTGCTATTTCATGGGAAGATGATGGCTGCTAATCTTTATGGAAGATTTAAGTTACGTCTATATACTTTACGCCTTTATATTCTTTTTGTTTGCATACTTTTTGGCTGGAAGCGGAAAATCAAATGTAAATGCACTAATCACTCTGAAGGATTCTTCGGGGAAAGACTGTTACTCTGACAAATTCCTTCGATGTATACGAAGTTTGCCTTAAAAACAAGAAAGGCATGATCTTAAGATCTATTTTTGACCGATCGTTCCCATTAAACCTAAATCATATAGCTATATAATCGAGATATACAATGCCGGAGTGGATCATGTTGATCTAGACAGACAGACGTACAGAGGGAAATAGATATATCAATTTACCTTGTCGTACTGATCAATAATATATGTACATATATAATTTATATAGTCGGAGATGCGTTGTTTTCTAAACAATATGTTTATGACAAAAACAGAATCAATTTAAATTATTTAAATTATATGGAGGTATAAGTCGTTGGTTTCATATCGGGGATAACATTAACTTTTGTACGGCATTTAGAACTTCGCGCCTCATGCCTGTAAAGGTTCTTGAGTCCAGTCCACTATTTTACACTATTTCGAATTTTGATAAGAATAAAATTCGACCGAGTGTAGTTCTAAGCCTTTACAATATGCATTTTACTGCCAGTGCTCCCCGTCTTCGCTTTTCATATATGTCATTATTAGATTATATTTAAATCGGGCACAAAAGAAATTTATTTTCTCAAAATAAAAAATTTTGTTAACCATTTCGTTTCGATTTTACGCGTTATCTACATGGGTGTAGAAAAGCTCAGCTAATGAAAAGCTTCTACCATTGCCATTAAGCTTTTCCGTTAAGCTTTAAGTTGTTGGTACTAGGCAGACAATTTGTAAATGCTACAAAACTAAGAACTGGTGTTTTGAATTTATCTAACGGTGAACTTGGATTTCACCTAATTGTGATTGACTATACCGATTAGAATGTGGGGGAAATTACCCCTTTAACTTGTTAAATGTTCAGCACTGGACCTATTTGAGATCAAAAATCACCGACTCTGCGATCAACGACTGTCATCTGTGTGTCCTCTGTCGATTAACAGGAATTAACATTGTGTTACAAAAGTTGACTCAATATTGACAGAATTGACAGACACGGGCTTGGGATTGGGATTGGGCATATCCGGTCACTATTACCAAGTTGCGTTATCTGGCTAAATGTGAGAGTATATAATCGATTTCACACTACTTTTTAATCACTACAAAACACATTTATTGTTTGCCTGCAGCGTGAAAACTCAAACAAAAGCGCCCGAAGTCCATGAACAAATTGACTTGGCTACATAATTAGGCACTTGCCATAGCCCATGTTGTTGTTGTTGTTGGACAAAGCGATCACACGCAGGTTAAGTACACAAAGAGACACGGTAACAGATACAGATACAGGCAACAAAAAACAACAACAACAGAGGGAAAAAAGGTTTTTTATTATTATTATGCGTACCCGTTGACAGCTCTTCAATCGATGGTGTTGGCCAAATCTTGGGAGGGACACTGTAAAAGGTGAGGTAGAAGAGAGAAGGGAGATCGGTGTGCGGATGCAAGACTAGAGTGAAAGAGAGAGAGAGAGGGGCCCCGCAGTCATCGTTTGTTATATTTGTTATTTATTTTGCGGTTATAATATTTTTTTTATATTTTTATTGTATTTACGAAAACATATTGCCGTCCATTCACAGTCACGACGGTTTTTTTTTTACAGTTTAACCCAAACGAAATGATAAATTAGCTTTGTACGTAAATTCGTTAAAGGAAAATCTGTATGTGAAAATATTATTTATATGTACATATGTATGTATGTATGTATGTGGGTATATCGAGACATACAATAGATACGATGTGGAGTAATTGTGTAAATATCTTGTCGCTGCATGACAATAAGTCGAGCTCACCACCCCACCCTCTGGCACAGCCCCCGGCCCCTACCATTACTACGCCTCTGACAATGAATGCCACATTATTATTTTGTAGTTTGTCAACCCAAACCCAGTATGAAAAGGGGTTTTTGTATGATGAGCAATGTGATAATTCAATGTCGCTCAGCGAACGCACGAATGAGATGGAGATGCGAGATGGAGATACAATATCTTTTTATACACGTATATGTATGTATGTATGTATGTATGTACATATGTACATATATGTATGCATATGTTTGTATGTATGTATCTCTGATGATCTTTGTTGTGCGGCATTGATGACCGAAGCGGAGCGGCAATGGTTTTAACATGCCAAAAGAATTGTAATTACTTTGTATCTGTATCTCAACAATGGCATCAGCATAACAAAGCCCAAAATGCCTGTAAGCTCCTTCGTCTTACCCATCTCGATCTGCTCTCTCACTCTCGATCTCTATCCCTCTCTCGCTCTGTTTATTTAATAAGCATGCCAGTGTATGGAGTCGAATAGAATGCGGCTAAATAGTGTCAAATGATTAATTGCTTTTGTGATTAGTTGGAAATTTAATAGATTTTTTATTGCTGCAAACGAAACAAAATTGAAATTCTATCAAGGTACAACAGCAGGAGAGGTGGCAGCTGGGAGCTAGGAGATGAGAGATGGGACACGTCGTCTGCAGCATCATTATTACCCTCCCCAGTGCCCTTCCGTTCAGTTCAGTTATTTGTCAGTCTTTATATGTATTTGTATTTGTTCGAGAGACAGTGGACGAAAAAAGGGCCGCATCATTGTTACCAAATTTTGAATTCAAATTGAAATTCACATGCGTCACGCTGTCAGCAAAAGTCGACAACTTGTTAGCATAAATATTTTGAACCAACCCTCGACTAAATTTTACTACTTGTATATTAAATGTAATGCAACCACAAACAAACAAAAAAAAAGGAGAAAATACAAGAAAAAAAGAGACGAAAATCCTTAAGCCGACCACAGTCCGAAATAGATACTTGAACCTAGTCCAAGTTTCAATCTGTTAAAATCCACACAAAGTCACAAAGGAGAACAGACAGAAGGCACACACGACATTGAAAGGGGAAATTCAAGTGGAAATTACTCAATTACAGCATTTGTACATACTGGCCACCAGGCAACCCCTCGAAGAAAATGTCTCTTGAAATTGCTTTGGTGTCCTTATTGATAAGTCCTCCGCATGTGGAGAAACCCTACAACGAAAAGGAAAAAAATAAGTGATAATTACACTCCATAAAATGTAATATTGGAGTTCGAATCGGTTTGGGGTAAGGGATTCCAATTATGTAACTCGATAAGAACGCTGGGGGAAATGTGGAAACGGAAAAATGAAAACAAAAAACACAAATGCAGACAACAAAACTTGTGAAATTAATAACTCACCTTCTTAATTCCTTTCCCCTTACCCTTCCCAATGGTATCACCCTCATCTCCCCCACCCACCTGGCATCGATGGCCAAACATACATATTTATTACAAATAAAGAGACAAACACAAAAGGCAAACAAACAAATAAACACTCGGCCAAAAAGTAAAAGAAGACGGTACAACAAAGCGTTTTGAGCATTTAATAGGCTTAACTAAGCAAGCCCATTGCCTGAGATTCAAGAAGGTGGTATTTGTAACAGTGATAGTGGGGGAGAGGAAGGGGGAGGGAGGGGGAGGTGTTGACATGTTGGCATTTCTGTTGTTAATACAATTTACTTAACAATTTGAGCATAAACTCAATTTACGTTTAAGCCGTGATTGAAAGATACATTTGTATCTCTTTGATCCAACTGATTGATACACATTCTTAGCAAGTGTGCCCTAATGTCAAATGGCGTAATTATCATGTTTATGATAAATTAATAACATGTACATAAGTGTATATTACAAATAAAATTGCATTGACGACCAATTGAGCACGTATCTCATGGACACAAAAACTATACATACAAATGTATGTATGTGTGTATCTAGGAAAAGCGCTCGTCTGCTTTCATCCGATTGGTTGTTTGGGTACGAAACTCGTTTGGTCTTTATTACACAATTTGATAGACTGACTGTACGATGCAACAGCATCCGATTGGATGGAATTTCTTAATTAGTCTCTCTACTACATAAATTTCAACGGCTTCCACCTCGCACCTCCGTCACATACACACACACACACACACACACTGACAGACAGACATAGCCATATACATACATACATACTATTCACATTGACTATGCATCTTTCGGATAAATATTTTGTTCCATTCCCAGCATTTCCATTTCAATTCCAATTTGTATGCGCACGCTCTCGCTCATGCTCTTGCTCTTTCTCTCTCTCGCTATTGCTGCTTTGCTCGCTCTTTGATTATTTTATCTGTTCCCCCCTGGTATAAGGCAACCAATCGGATTGCCGTTTCATTGCCAGGTGAGCTATTGGTGTTTCCATATCAAACGACAACCAAATTATTTGAAATTAAAGCGCATATACATATGTGTGTATATAAATGTATATATGTACATATGTATATACACAAATACATACATATATACCACACCTATATCAAATAGCGAGGGTTGCTCAAAATATCCGTACAAATGCCCTCTGTACGACTATATTTCTTTCCATTTTTATGGCGCCAACACCTGACCTCTCAACAGACAATTCATTTTACGCTCTTTTAATTGAGTTAGCTAATTAAATGGTCCAGTACGTTTACCCTTAGTCTTACCACCGCCCTTACCCCTGTCTGCCTGCCCCTGCCGCATGCGTCGCATCTGTGTGGGAATTCTCACAGCTTTGAGGAACATAAAAATGTGCAGTGTAATTGTTGGTGGCACTTTTATTGTGATTGGATAGGACTAGAGCGGTCAAATGCTGCCGCTATATTAGCCCTCTAGAAATAAATCAAATTGTCCAAGATACCAAATGACGGCTTGTCATCCAGTTCGCCATATACAATATTATTATATGTGCGAATGGCGTCAAAACCTTATTTAGCTTGAAACATGCTTAAATGACATCCAAGAACAATATTTGTCCAATATTCATTATATTTAAGAAGAAACACCTGTGAGCAAGTCTGAGAGACTATTCATGACAAAATTTGGATACCCGTGTTGGCATTACCTATCCATCGATCTCTAATAAGGAATTATTCTCATCTTACGTTCGATCAATAATTTAATTGTATGAATTATTTAAATATTTTTGGAGTTCAGGGCATTAAGATGCGGGAAGTTCCCTAATAGAAATGTCCTCGTTAGTTCTTGCAATAGTTAACTAACCCAGAACTGCCAGTTAAACTCAGTTTTGATTAAAAAGCCATATCCACATGGGCAGACAACTGGTAATCGAAGGTAGATATCGGAAGTCCTTGATAAATCCATCCTCCTAGTGTCCCAGACAAGTATAGTCTTTGAGCAATCTGAATTAATCTTATTTCGGTTACGTAATTATACTCCTTTATACCTATTACTGTCAGTTAAAATATATTTCTATGATTTTCTGCAACATTTTGTTGAGCAAACACTTCTGGGGCATGTTTTTCCCAGGCCCCAAATCCAACTATAAGTAGCCAAAGTTTTAGTAATTACTATGCACACACTAGTCCGCTTTTGCCCTTCCCAGTGGAAGACTTCCCCCTCCGTTCAATAATTTCACGCAGTGCTAATTAATTGCCCAACAATCGAAGCATTTTGGTTAGAGGCGTGGGAAAATTCCAGATGAACGGAAACAGAGAACTGTGACCGGAATCTTATCGCATCGGTTTGAAGCCATCCGAAATGAAGAGAGTTTTCACACCTGTCTGCCGACCAGGCCAATTGATTTCACCTTTTAAATTGGTCACATAAACTAGACCCACCCACACACACACACACACACACATATATATACAGGCAGCAAATTCAATTAGTAATAAACAAGACCTTGATATGAGCCCCAAGCTCCAAGTGGACGTCCATAGAATAGAGATGGGGCAGAAGGGTTTCAACTGTATTGTGGAAGTCTCTTCCACACATGCGTGTGACTATAAAATTTATTAAAGCCCGGGGGCAAAGAGTGCTCTATGGCCATTTGGGGGGGTTTGGAGGGAGGTGAAAGCACCATTGTAGATTTGTATGTATGTACATATATAATAAAGTAATTCAGGGAAATCATTTGAAGTGAAGAAGCGAAAGAAAAAAATCACAGTCGATGTGCAACAAGCTGTAAACTTGTTGCACAAATGCCAAAGATGAAAACAGAAACGGGGAGTGACGTGGGGAGATGTGGGGGGAGGGGGGGGGGGGTAGGGGAGAGAGAGAGAGTCTACATTGATGGCACTGCAAGAACACAAGGGAAACCAGCAATGAACCAGCACGAGCACCAACACAGCGTAAAGAGATCAAAATGAAAACATTTCAGTTTGGCGAAGGAGGCCACCAGAACCAGTACCACACCAGGGTCCTCGCCCTCATCCTCGTCCTCGTCTTCGTCCTCATCCTCGACCTCATCCTCGTCCATCGTCATCGTCGTCGTGGTCGCCGTTGTCGTGGCTTTGTGTAAATCATTGAGGGCGTATAACATTTGCTCTTTTGCTCTTCATTTGTTGTATTTTATGCGTACATCTTCGCGGAAAAGACATAAAATTATTAAAAATCGTTTAAGTATTTCGGCATCTTTCATCGGTGCCACAGCGGAAGCAAAATACTGAATTTGCTGCCCCCTACTCCGCGAAACCCATAACCAAAACCGGGAAAGAGCAAGCAGTCAGCAAAAGGGAGACTAAGATAGAGATAGGGAGAAAGAGAGAGAGAGAGAGAGCACTATTTCATCTACAACAATGTTTGCCCTAATCATTCCATCGCCACACACCATCCCCTCCCGCACTGCCGGTCGCTTCTATTCCCTTCCAGCCAAGAGTCGGAAAGTTGTGCGGGTGTCAAGTGATCGATGTATCTTCCATGATGAACTGTGGGGTTACATGAAGACCGAAGCCCTAAACTATGTTAAATACATGTTATTAATGCCATTATAAATTGATTTTCATTCTGACCCACTCTCCTTTCCGATGATTCCACTCTTACCACACAGACCTCTACATAAAACGGAGGTTCCCAACATTTAAAAATAAATAAAAACAAAAAAAAAACAATCTAATGGTTTCATATATGTACATATATATATACATATATATATATATTTATGCATAAGATAGTGCATTGAAATTAATGATATTACAGGCCAAATTTTTAAATATGTACATATGTATTAATAAGACAAAAGAGTATTATAAGGTCATAAGGTCATTGGAAACACTTCTATATAAATAATTTAATAAACTTTTTTACAAAGGGTTTCATATATGTATGTAGATACAAGAGCATATAAAGATTAAACTAAAAATTGGTTTTAACCTTTGTTATTAGGGATTATAATTATTTTTAATATTTTATATGTATGTACATATATATTATTTCTTTATTACAATTATAAACTGTCAGTATTTTTCGATACTTCTGATACGTAAATATCTGACTATTCGCTTCGAGTTCTGTTCAGAGATTTGTAAACGGGTCTTGGTTAGGCGATAATTGTAGTCTTCCATTCGAAACCCCTTCGAACTGAGGAATTCGGATATCAACATGTGAGTTCGTGTCACGAAGTGCCATGGGAGTGAACTCTGTTCCTGTACTTTAAACGTTATTTTGCGGTTGCAGGCTCCCAGACAGGGCAAGCTGTATATGTGTATGTATGTATATATATATATACACATATGTCTCTATGTATATAGCTATATATGTATGTAAGAGGTGTATATGAGGAGTATTCATAAACACGCTCGTACGTTTTAATATTTAGTGTTAATATGTTGACGGATTTCTGGTCATAAACACTTTTTGTGTGGAACGGTCCACGTCCACAACCATGTCGACGCAATCCTCCACCTCCTCCTTTTTCTTCACCTCCTGTTTCTCTACCAATCTACTCTTCACTCTCTGTCCCTCTCACGCTCTCTGTCCCTTTCCATCTCTCTCGCTCTCTCTCTCTCTCTCTCTCTCTCCATATCTTTCTGTCTCTCTCACACACTGTCTCTCAGTCGTCTCTTTCTCCTATGGAACTTGGCTATAATTTTCTTTAATGATGAATTTTTGGTTGCCTGACTGGTTGGCCAAGTTGGGTCTGAGCCTGAGCCTGGGCCTGGGCATGGGCCTGGGCCTGGGCCTGGGCCTCAGTATGGGCCGCGAGAGTTCATTAACATAACAAACATTGTGAGGTTTTGGGCGGACTGACGGACGGATTGCTTTGCCTTTTTGGGGAGTTGGTGCCTATACGCATTATAACAATAGTACGAAACCTATTAACAACAACGATTTTTACTGTTTGTTGTCGACTGGCCCCAAAACTGCACTCCGACTCCGAGTGCGACTGGAACTGGAACTGGTACTGGTACTGGGACTTTGGCATCAACTCCGACTCGGATTCGCTGCGCATCGCTGCGTTTCATATTTCGCAAACGGCACGCACATGAAATGACATAAATTATGTGGCAATCAATTATCGACCTGATGATCACGAGCACGTCCACAGCAGCAGCAATAATAATGACGATCGCCATAATGAAGTTGAAGCCGAAGATGGGCCAAAGAGGCGTTTAGATCTCTGGACCTATTTGCAATGGATCAGCATTGCGGAAGAGCTATGGCCCATTTGGCTTTGGCATCAACTCTCACCAGTTTCCAGTTCCCAGTTACCAGTCACAGCGCAGTCACCACATATGTAGTCATATGGAGTCAGTCCTATCGTTGCTCTATTCATTACAGCCAACAACAACAAAAAGGCGTTTCTCTTTTTTACCTTTACATTGTGTATCTCAAACAGTTTTGCTCTTTAGCTAGCTGCATTTTTAACCATAAAAACATTAAACAGAAAAAAACAAAAAACAAAAAACCAAATACATCATCCATATTCATAGTGCAATATGATTTTCCATATATGACAAACCGAAAAGCAACAAAAAAGTCCAAAAGGATTAGTACACTGATCAATAAACCTTCAAAATGCGAAATGGATATGACCAAAATTAGGAAGCACTGAAAAATAATCATATAATTGTTATTTGTTCCTTTTCTCACACCATTTCGTAGCCCTTCCGACACTAACTTGAAGGAAAATCAGAAAAATATAGTTAATTTTCCCATAAGCAAAATATTAATAAAAAATTTTGAATAATTGCTAACCATTATTTCTTATTATCGATTACAAAAATGTATTTTATAAAATAAATTACAGAATGCCTAAAAGTAGATCGAATATAGACTAACAACTCAATATTATTACAGTCAACACTCTATCAATTGAAAATAAAAGAGCAGCATTTATAGAAACTTCATTATTATATTAATTATATTATTACGTTAATTAATTCATTTCATGTAGAACTTTATTATATAGAAGTACACTATAGGGAAGTTTGCCTGTCACATGGAGTCAATTGTACAATCGTATAAATATAATATTTTGGACTTCATACCACTGTGCAGATAATTTAGTATATGGAGTGAAGTGTATCTTTCATCTCTCTCTGAGTTTCTTTCTCTTTGTGTCCGTCTTCTTATACTTTTTCGACTGAAATTGCCATATCATCGACTTGAAGTTCGATGTAAAAAGTTTAGCTGTGTGTGTGTCTATAGCTGCTGTGTGCCGATGTGTGTATGTGTGTCTGTGTGTGTGTGTGTGTTGTATGTCTATTATTTATTGCCGTTGAAAAGTCCGACGTTTATTATAATTCGCATTTTTTTGTCTTACCACTTGAAACGTTGGCCACGTCGGCCATTTTGGCTGCAACATTTTAATATGCGGTTGTAAATTTAATACGCCCCGTTGTCCATAAACACATATCAACAAGTGTAAAAGAGGCAGACGATTGTTGTTGTTGTTGTTGCAAGCAATTAATTGCTTTTCAACATTAATTAAGTGACTGGAGACGACGACAACGACAACGAAGACAACAACACGAAAGGTCAAAAGCCCGCTAATAAGCGTTAGACAAGTTAATTTGAATATCTTTCGGTGAGAATACATAGATACACTTTGTATCTGTATGTGTGTGTAAACGATTCTCATCCGATATTAGAAAATGGATTAGACGTGGCATTAGGGCTAATCGCTTGGCCATTACGCAAAGCATTGGCCAACGCACAGCCAACAGTATCGACCGGAACGAGATCAAGATTTATAAAAATAAACCTAAATAAGTCCAATGATCATAATCAAGATGACGATGATGATGATAATCACCATATCATATCAAACACACAATTTGATAAATAGAAAATTCCCCCTTCATATCCCCCCTGAAACCCCATTCTCCTCATGTAGCGATTTATAAAAGTCACGAAAATTAAAATGGAAGTCTTTAGCATCAAATGGACAGCAGCAACTGTGTGGCGAATGGAAAAGTGTTTGATGTTATGCTATATGGGTGGGATTTGATATCATCAACAACATCGTCAGCAACAGCAACAGCAAAAAGAACATCAGCAGAAGCAGCAGAAGCAACAGAAGCAACTAACCGATTGAAATAATAGGCTGGAATACGAAAGATTGTGTTGTTGGCGTGGGTGGAAAAATGTTGTAATGGCAGCAGAAGCATCTAATGTATCTCAATCTGAATCTGAGCAAAGGAATTATCTCTTCCTGTGTTTAAATTTGCAAAATATCTCGACCTCTATGTGGGCGTCATCTGAGACAACAAACTAAATGTCAACCACACATCAGATTAATTAATCAACGAGTATGTTACTATGTGTATGTGTGTGCTTTATGTGTGTGTGTGAGTGTGTGTTCTGTGTGTTTGTGTGTGTTTTTTGTATGCTGTCGTCAATCTTATTTTGTTTGGTCTCATGCTTTGAATTTGATTTCGAATCTAACTCGTCTAGCCTGAAATAATTTATTTATTTCTACACTCTATCCGAAAGGGTATTACATTTAAACTGATCATCTGGATCTGTACGCAATCCATATTTTTCATTTTTCCTAGTTACGTTATAAATAAACTTTTATTTCTGCTTAAACAAAATCTCAAATATGTATACACAAAAGTATAAATAAAATAAAATAGATTTGGTTTCTAATATTAAACCTCAAATAACTTTTGAGCTTTGCTTAGACAAAACGATCTGAAAGAAATGGAACTTTAAGGCCAAATTTATGTACAAGTGTGTGATCAGTGCGGCAATTGTAAGGGTAAGAACGGTTCGGTGCTGACGGAATTATATCAGATCTCAGTTGTTTTGTCTTTTTGGCCAATGGACGTCAACAGCTGGACATGTTATTTAATTTAATTTCCATTTCTTTATCGAAATAGTTTAGTGTCATTTCCTTTGTATGTATATCTCTCAGGGTGTGCGTCACTCAGCTATGCTGGCATTCGGTTCTTGCTGCTAAATCGATAGCCAACATGTCGTATGCGCAATAGATACTAATCATTTGAATCGTGCCCCCACAGCAGCACCTCAAAAACACACCCAGAGGTAGTACCAGCAGCAGCAGCGGAAGCCCCACAAAATCCCCCGGGGGCCAAGCGATATATGTATAATAAACATACAATAAATAAGCATGCATATATTAAACCAAAAGGCGAACTGTGATGTAGAGCAGCAGAGTTGAAAAAACAATGCCGATTCAATGTCATTATTGATGTCATTCCACCTTTGTATTAACATAATGAAATTATGCACCAAACCCCCCTTTCTATTATATTTCAAGTTGAAATCACGGATGCTTCAGCGTTGCCACGTAATTGCGATTTATGGTCATACTTATCGAAAGTGTTGGTTAACAAATGCATTTAACAGCTCATTAAGGCCCAATACAGTACATTTGTGATGATTAGTTAATTTGTGATGATCACACGGTTGGCAAGCAACAGTTAAAAATAATTTTAGAAAAATTAATAAAAACCCCAAAAAATTACAAACGCAGTCCAGCAATCTGCATCTCTTTCAGCCAGCATATACATAAGAATAGAAGAATTAGTACATTTAATAAACGAAGGAATATAAATCGACCTACATACAATTTCGATCTTCAAAAATATACGGCTTATTGAACTTCAAATCCAGTTTGAAACAGAAAGTTACTTCAATTTAGATAAGTCAGTATATTTATTCATAACCAGCATCAATAGTCCGATGGACTATTTGGATGGATTTGGATTCGGCATACATACATACATATATGAAAGTTGGTTATCAATAAATTTTTCGTAACAGACTTGATCATAAATAAAGTGGAAAGTTTAAAAAAAAAATTATTGCAAAGCAATTTGGAATTCCTGCCAGCAGTTTATCAACGATTTTAAAAAGCAAGGATAAGCTTTTAATCAGTTTTAGTGACAATGATGAAGATATTCTCAAAAAGAATTATCTGTTGACATTGAGTATACCCTGTACCAATTAAAAGTACTTCATAAAGTCAGAAACGCTCAAAATCGCCATCAATTTACAACAAAATTCTCTTAGCATGCAGCAACAGCGAACGCATGCTATCTCGCTCACACTTAGCAGCCCATTTTGCACTGGGGCGTTTCAGTACAAATCGGAAATACGTGTATCTCCGATAATTATTGTCCGATTTCGACAAAATTAGGTCATCTGATATTGGCCATATTATTGAGTGTGACAAATAAGAATGCAATATCTTTAATATTGCTCCAGTAATACGTTTTTCTTAAATTGCTGTGGCGGAAGTGGGCGTGGCAAAAATTTGAAACAAACTTGACCTGCGTACACAATAGACGGATGTTGACACCAAATTTGGTTGCTGTAGCTCTTATAGTCCCTGAGATCTAGGTGTTCAAACGGACAGACGGACATGTCTCAATCGACTCGGCTATTGATACTGATCAAGAATATATATACTTTATGGGGTCGGAAAATTCTCCTTCTGCCTGTTACATACATCCCAGAATCGAGACCGCTATTTCGGCATATATAGCAAGAACATATCTTATAGTAGTCCGATCCGACCGATTATTAAACTTGCCAAACATACTCATCTAAAGAGGTTATCTACCAAGCTTCAACCATATTTCTCAATCGACTCGGCTGTTGATGTGGATCAAGAATATATGTACATATATACTTATATACTTTATTTTAAAAAAACGTACATAAAAAGTGCCAGTGGCAAAATTTCACAGATATTAAGTCGTCGGGTAGACACTTGTTTCCTTCAGGCGCGGATAGTGAAATTCGGAAAATTAATTAATGAGAATGTTTCAAATTATCTAATAATCGTATGCATGTATAAATGATAAAAAAAAAAATTGGGTCTGATTTTCCCCCCGCCAAAATTGACCACTAGATCCGCCGCTGGTTCCGTGCGATAGCTTAAATTTTGTTTATCAGCTGTTCCGCTAATTTGAAAACTTGAAAAAAGAATGCTTATCGCCCACTGTATATGCTATATTTCTTAAAATTTATTGCATTTCATTTGAGATCCGCTTCAATCAAAATTTTTATGTCAGAGATTAACGATTAAAGTCATTAGCAGTTAAGATCGAGATCAGTCATACAGTTGGTTCTCTTGATGCCCCCAGATCGCAGACAAAGGCTCCACCAAAGAGAACAGTTCATTCTTTTATCGCTTTTGGCATTTTTAATGTTGTGGCTGAGGTTCGTCTTTTTTTCATTTTTTTTTTTTTTTTTTGTTATTTGGCCGAGGTTTATTGTTTCGCCTTCTACTCTCGAGGCTGGGGCCAGGACGATGGGGCATATTAAAAGGGCAAAGTTATAAAACATTAGCGCATATTAATCATTTTTTCTGATGTTTTATACGAAAATCCATTTATTTATTTTGTGCTTAAGATATGCGACCACAGATGCTGATGCTCCATTCTCCAGCGAAATTCAATTAAAGGCTTGGATGTAACATTCCCTTGAAACTGTAGAATGTGGCAGGCAGGGGGAGGATTGGGAGAACTGAGCAAGAAAATGCATTACACGGGGGCTTGGGAGTCGGGGGCCGGAGGCCGGACAGATGCTGCCGCTGCCGTCGTCAGATTGTCTCTGGTGTGGTGGCTCCTCTTTATGTAGGGAGAACTGTCAAAATATTGACAGCCGCATCCGTTATGCTTTTTGCCCAAATTGATATTCTATTTTTAACTGGGCCGACTTCGACTCTAGACTTCATTAAAAATATTTCGTAAAAATCTAAACAAAAACTAAATAAATAAGAAAACAAAAAAAAGAAAAAAAATACGTCGAGATAGTGAGTTAATGATGGGCCGTCTAAAACCGCATCATAATGGCCGTCACTGTGGCCCTTCCGACTCCAATGGATGAGATGTTGTAATCCATTGACAAGCTCCTGACAGTTGGCCAAAGCTGCACATACTCTTCTATATATGTATATATACAAACATATGTACATATATACATACATATATATCAAGTGGATTGCTTTTGTGAATGAATTGTATCTTTTCGCTAACCAATCACTTCTATATGTCCGCTGTCAATTTCTACAACTAATTTGAATATCGAAATCTTATTGCCAGCTATCCAGAGGCGGTTAAGCAATTTATTAATGAAACTTGAAGATTTTATTTTTATTTATTTTTTCGTTGAGGCCTTAAGCCAGGTTGTGGACGAGTGTGTGAAACGATATGAATACGATTCGATGGTTGGAACGCACACACATTCACACACACACACACACACACACACACACACCGTCTATGAGTAGGCTAAATATCATCAATTATCGCCGATGCTTTCGAGTTCATTCATTCGTACATATGTATGTATATTGCCATATATGAATGTTGTATATATATGTATATCTATATATGTATGTATGTAGATATGTTTGTTCATGTTGATCTGGTCAATCAATTTGGCTTTAAGTTGGCCCACGGGGCCAACAACGCTTAACAGGTAAACAGATCGTCAGTTAAACGAAACGAAAATCGCTTTCTCACACGTTTCCATCGGTTTTCCAAATTGACAAATTGCATTCTCTAAATTAATGATTGCTTATAAATGGTGTTTTATTAATTAACCGAAACTGAACCGAAACGATCGATCGATTGATCTGACTCCTATCAACCCATCAACATTTATCCCTCAGTTAGCGATGAAATCGTACCCAGTTAATTATACATATATAACATGTAATTATATTCCAATTTCTAATTGCATCTCATCGAATAATGGGCGGCACTCAGCCTAATTTAAATGATCGCCCAATGTGGAATAAATTACTAATTATATTTCAACGTGAGATCTCCGCCTGTATCTTTGTTCTGGGTGAATCCGAGGCACAATTTTTATAAGAATCCTATATATACATATCTATATATCTACCTTGATGGTATTCCTCATAATATCGGAATCGGGTGTTAGAAAACTATTGATATTGTCCTATCTTTGACTGGGCTGCGGTCCCCTAATACATTATGTATGTATAGCTATGCATGTATCCATGTACCTTTCCAAGAAGTTCATCTCGTCTATGGAAAGACAATATTGTTTGTAATCTGTTAGCAATAAAAGAGTGGAAAAGAGACATGAATGAAGAAAGTCACGGCTGACAATAATAATTCATAATGGTAAACAATTTAAATCCATTAGGCGGCTAGACGATTCGGATTTAAATTATAAGAAACTAAAGGACACTTTTCATTTACACCCTGTAAAGAAACGAAGTTGAAAATTTGTTCCGAAGCTCGTCACATTCTGAACTTACTTTGGCTTAGAAAATTGTTTTGCCCATCTATTTTATTGACAGATATTTGTGAATTTTTGTTCGCTTTTCATCTGCTATGTTTTTTTATTAAATTTTTAAATATATTTGGAAAGTTGCAGTAAATGGCTCATCAACTAATGTGGTCTAAAAGCTCCAACCGACAGCAACGAGGCGACGGATGTGTGGATAATAAAGCATACAACTAAGCACACTTATAGCCATACATACACACATACATACATATATACATACATATTTCTATATAGATAGATACTTACATCTATTATTTATGTATCTCTATCTTGTATTTATTTTCAAATTGTTTCGTTTTCGGCATAAGAAAAAACCAAAATAAAAAAAGCACACACAAAATGCAGGAAATGGATGTGTTGACAAATAAACGATGTTTCGTACTTTGTATTTACCAATATGTGTATCTATGAATTAAACACGGCAACAACAACACTAACAGGTACTCGAATTTCACCTGTGAAGCATTTGAAATGCGACGCCACGGGGACGTACTTTGAAAATCAAATAGATATGGCCCAAAAAATGAAAGTTAACACAGAGACGATGACAACAACAAACAGGCAATTGTTATAAGTATCTCATGGATACATTTGCATGTGCGTACTTGTAGGTGTGATTATGTGTGTGTGTGTGTGTGTGTGTGTGTGTGTGTGTCTGGGTAAGTACTTGTGGAAACAGTTTGTGGTGCGCGTGCGAAAATGCTATAGCCATTTATTGTGTTTTGATAAATGCCTTTTTCGTTTGAAGCTCAAACGATATAGCCGCCCTACACCCTTCCCTTTCCTTCCCTTCTCTTCCCTCACCGTTCCTATCGTCATCTAATGCCGCCAAGACCAACACCACCCTCAACTCATTTGCCCCACGAATTTGACGTCGTCTCATTAGTCACATTTAAAATTGTATTTAATTACTTTCTCACTTCATCATCAGTCAAGTCTGGTGGGTTGTCTTTTGCCTCGCCTCGTCATTGGGGCATACAACCAGAGGAGCGGTAGCGGGTGTCCGGTGAAGGGTGGAGGGTGTGCGCCTGCGCTCCCTACCAAAATGCCTTAGTCTTAACATTTTGTTTGCTTTTACAGACAGGGCGGCGAAAATTGATATACTGCTGCTGCTGATACTGCTGCTGCCTTTCATCAATTTCAAATTAGTGAAAATCGGGAAACGGAAACGGAAATTATTCACCATTCATTTGTGGGTGGTTATCTACAGAACGTATCGACGGTGGCCATTACAAGTGTAATTTATCTCGGAAATCATTAATCAACATTTGTCCGATGGTTTCTTTCATTTGTTGCTTTATATACATACATACATACATACATACATAGGTACGCACGTATGTATGTATGTGTCTATATACATACATAAGTGTATATACATACATGAGTATATGCATACATATGTACATACTTAGTAAAATTAGAAAAATATCAAAACACGGATAGATTGTAAACGCCCCTCTTGATCGCTTTACTATAAATATTTATCTGTATTTACATATATATGTACATACATATGTATGTATGTATGTATGTACATACATACATAGTCATATAGCAGTATCATTCGTCAATTCACAAAAGGGCGTATTTCAATTGAATGGCACGATATCTGATTGAAAGATACACAAACAATTCTCGAATATAAACCGAACACACACTCACACACAAAACAACAATATGCAAATGCCAACACTATTCTACAGCATTTTGCTCTGAAAAATTATTTCATTTATTGTTCGAAACTTTAATAAAATTCAAAGAGAATACCGGTTTAAACGGAGCAGATCATACATACATTCTTACTTATCCCAACCAAAAAGACTGTAAATTGGGAACAGTTTAATTATTTTGTTTATTTAATATTCTAAGTTTCATATTGAATCACTGCTTTGCTTGGGAGTGTATTCGGTTTGCTTGCGATTACAAATTTAATTGACCACCCCGCTACCTTAAATCCGATTGGTTGATGTTGGCCAACTGTTGGTGAGAAAATATACTGTAATACATACCCACACACAGACACGCACACACACACACACACGCACACATATGGATGTGCAGCGCATGGAACACGGAATGAAACCGTCTATGTGAAACGACTCGTTTCGCTTGCCATTGTTTCCTGCTGCTCGTGTGTCATTTTCGGAAATTTTTTATTTCCAATTGGAGTTCCGTGTGCGTCGGTCATGCGGCGGATAAGAGCGCGTTTTAATTTCGATATCAAATGTTAAACAGATGGACAAATTGATAATTAATTAGTAATTAATAATTAAAAGAAGAGCAGCAGCCGTCGATCCGATAAAATCCAATCCATTGGCAATGGATGCTTTTCGTGTGTGTGCCCTGTTCAGTGTGCTTGTGCGCGTGTGTGTGTGTTAAGGAGTACGTACTTGCACGACAAATACAAATGTACAAATGTATGTACAAACCAAACCAACCGTGATCGTAACCCATAACCAGGCAAACATTTAATTAGTGTTAATTGCATTAAACAACAGTAAAAAGTTTTTACCAAATCAATTTTCAACTAAACAAACAAAGAGGAAAACAAAAGGAAACGAAATAAACGGCAGAGAGCGAGAGAACAAGAAGCAAAGATCAGTCAACGAACGGTTCTTTTCAACGCAAATTCCTTTTTGGTCTTACATTTTCGCGCATCGATCACAATATAGCGGTTCGCGCCAAAGCACAGCATAGCTAAGTATAAACCGCCAAAGAAGAGGAGTTAAAAGAAACACAAAAGCAGAAAAAGAGTGTGTACAAAGTGCATAAAGAAAAATAAAAAAGAAATCTCTATTGTAAAGTTTTAAGTCCAGTTCTGGTGATATTTCAATTCGGAGCGAGGGCCTATAACAAATTGTGCTTCCAATGCAACTGCGTGTGCATCCGACTATGGATTGTAGCGGCCGTTCAAATAACATTGAACGCGATTCCGATTTGGGAGACGATTTGGTAAGTTCCCATATTTTGCCAACCTGTTAAATGTTCATTTGGTAACAGAAAAAGTGTATAAAGATATAATCATATGTATGTATGTATGTATGTCTGCGATTAAGTTCTTGTCACTGTCTTGTTAAGTACATCATCCCGTTTCGATTTTGCACTCGCACCCATAATTTATCCAAATCAAAATGTTATTTTACTCGTATGTTAGTTTCAAATGGAATTTGATAGATCCTATAAAGATGTGATCATATTTGCCAGCTGACAATGACAATTCGCCGACGGCATTTCCTCTGTGCATTATTTCGATGATCTTTTTCGGACTCTTTGTGACCACTAGAAAAATAAATGGATTCATGCAATTTAACTTCAATTGTTTGCAGATGATTCAAAACTTAATTATAATGTTAAAAAATACAGTTTGTCGACTATGGCGGGGATTGGGGAAATTGTATTTAATTTTTATTTTGTCGTTGATATTTTCTCAGTTTTGTTTTCTGTTTGTTAGAGAGCCGTTAAAAGGTGACATGCTAAATGGACATACAACGCATTTATTATACACGCAAGAGAGAAAGAGAGGGGAAGAGGGAGAGAGATATATGTATGTATATAGTTATGTGTGTGTATTTTAAGAGATATATAGAGAGCTAAGTGCATAGCGTACCCATAAATACAAATAGATTCATCTGTTTTGGAATTGGACCCGGTTTTGAAGCCTATCTTGTTCCCCTTCTACTGCCCACTTGTGACTTCTTCGTGGTGTGTCTTCGCCGTAGCAACTCGTTCACATTTCATCAATTGAAAGATCTCTTTCAATTCAACTTCTTTGATGGCGTTCATATGTAAATAAATTGTTCAAATATTTGCATTATTTGTTAGTACCTTAAATGAATATTAAATGGGTTTTATTGCCTTGTCTCTTTCGAACAGTTTTCCCCCCGCCTGTCCAGCATTCGATCTACAGGTAGTACCCATCGATCCACCGATACATACAAACAAAAACACATACATACATATGTACATTTATGCATCTAAGAGCAATTTCTTGAATTCAAATTCGAATAAAACTCTTGTTAGTTGCGTTTCTTTCTGTTGTTGGTGCTTTTTTTTCTTTGTTTTTCTTTCAGTTTTATTATTGTTAATAGGCAGTGCCGGCAATGGGCCCAAACGTCGATCAACAATGAGCCAGACTTTGTATATGTACATATATGTACATCCATACATACATATGTGTATATACATACATACATACATCCATACTCACACTCACTTCAAGGCGGCAAAGTTATTTACATAATTTTTAATAGCCAAAGATGCTGGAGATGCTGCTACCTCTCTGATAGCAAGTCTTAGGCAAACATTCTATCGACCGAACCCCATCGCATCTCGTCCCGCTCCTCAGTACTTAGTACTCACTGGCCAGTAGTCCGCGTCATTGTCATCGTTAACTTCAACTCTTCGATTTTTCGATTCTTCTTGTTTTTCATTTAACCAATTTTTTGTATTTTTATTTTGGGTGTTAATTGAACACCAAGTGTGTGTGTGTGCCATGCGAGGGTGCACAATTGGATATCATTTACAAAATTTTGAGGAGTCGGGGCGGGGGACGTGGCAGTGAAAACTGTCTATGTGGGTGTGTTTAATTAACCATCGAAGAACCTCAAACTCTCACTCTCAGTCGTCGAACTCCGCACTCTCCTTAAAATCCCATAATACTTTATGCTGGTGTCATTCGCGCGTCCGATTTTTAATATCTAAATTCCTAGGGCAAAACTCAAAACTGAGATTTTGCCTCGAAAGTCACGATTAAACCATAATGTGGGCTGTCAAAAACTCATAAATTTTCAAATGAAGCAAAGGAGAGCTGCTGCGATATTACCAGAGCCAAAGTCAGTCGGTGTTGGAGTTGGAGTACAAGTCGGAGTAAGAGTCGAAGTCGAAGTTGCAGTCGCAGTCGCAGTCGTGCCTTGTCATTCGAGCATCACTTTAATTACTTGGGTTAAACTGGAAGTTTAAAATATTACCAAGTTGTTGAATTTTGGGTTTTCTTTTAATTTTTAAAATTGTTTTTAAATTAAATCAAGCATCGAACATGATATGGGACAATTGACATAGCTTAATATTATTACAGAGAATTGACCACACACAGACACACACACACACAGACACACACACACAGCACGTGCTTGAAATCAGCTACGAAACACAGAAGCATCCACAATCAACTAAAGTCACAGAGAGTGAGGAGTGAGTTCCTCCCGTTCCCACATTAAATCATTCACTACTATTAAGTGGGGGAAGACCAAAATAAAAGGGGGGGTCGATGCATGGCCATTGGCACTACCAAAATTGGGGGAATTTCATTTGTGTTGTTAACTGTCGAAAGTCTCAGATTTCAGCACATTGCCTTCTTATATTTGTCTGTTTAAATGAAAAAACATTTTGAAAAAAAACCTTATCCAGGTAATGGAAATCAATTAAATAAACTGTACGGATTTGGAGCCAAATTAGTGAAATAATAATTTGAATATGGCTCAAACTTAACATTTTCAGATATCTTGGCCAATAAAGACGATTGATTGATTAACCATCAAGAAAAGTGCTTGAGAACTATGCAATTTAGAGATAAATCCGATACCTGGAGTGATCTAGTTCCAACAAGCATTATTTTGGGATTCCCGGGACTCTGGAATTCTGGTGTTTCTGACGCTTGGCCCGTAGGCAATGGTTGTGGCCAATGGAGGGGGTAATGGACGGGATGGGATGGGTAGAGGTGGACGTATAAGGACGGACATCGGCACCTGTTATAATTTGTTTGGCTTCTTGTACGCTGACAGCGAACGATTTTTATTAAATTCTTTGTCTCGAGGGCTGCATACATATTTATTCATACATATTTACAATATGTATATATGTATGTACATACATATGTATGTATGTATAAATACGTGTGTTTTCCTGTTAGTGTTGTTGCATAATCCACAATGTGAGAGCGTGTGTGTGTGGGTGTGGATGAGAGAGAAAGAGAGAGAGAGAGAGTGGTGGAAAGAGGAGAAAAGACATATTTGATTAAGTATCTGGGCTGCCCCCTTTTGGGAGACATTTCCATTTCGCTTGCCGCCTGCCCCAACCACTGCCGCACATCTCTTCATCTCATTCTCCTTCTCCTCACTTCCCTCGATCGCTTTCAACCACAGTGACAATCGAAATTTGTTTTACTTTTAGTTTTGGGGCCGCGAACTTGAAACTATGCGAATCCGTGTGTGTTCGTCATGTCATTTGAGGTTCTTATACACAATATTTTTTAATTTAATTTACAACAAAACAAGAAGGGAAACGAAAGCGCAAATACGGCGACAAATGTCAGCAGAATGAATATAAATAACAAAAAGCAAAAACAAAAAAAACCTCATAAAAGTGACGATTATTATTATTACAGTTTATTTTTTGCTAATGCCATTGTTGGTTGTTTTTAATGAATTCATGAATTATTTCCTCAAACCATAGCTAATAAAATAGTTAATTGGATTTTTCCAGCGCAGCTGCCAGAACACTATAGGCCAAGTACATCCAATAAATGAAAACGTATGTATGTATGTATGTATAAATGTATGTACATATGTATATATGTATGTATGTACATATGTTTTTACATATGTAAATGAATTAATGAATATTATCAAAGTGCTAATACAAACTAAAGGGTCGCAATAAAAAAAGTTCTACTCTTTGGAATCATCCTATTTCGCTTTAATTAGACATTATCTTGTCAAATGAGACTAGAGCAAATACTTGTGGAAAGTAATTAATTGAACTTATTTTAAACGGTCAAACTTGCAGGGTTTCTAAAACATACATACATATGTATGTATGTATATACTGAATGGCAATATAATTCACAGATAAATGCTAACTTTTGGCTGAATAATAAATATGTATTCCCGTTCTGCCTATTGCAGGGGTAGAAAAATGCTGATGTTTTGTTGGCGGATGTACGTACTAGTGTACCTTCTTTTTGTTCCTTTCCTTCGTTTCACCAGCGAAATGCACGTGTGTGTGTGTGTGTGTGTGTGTGCGTGTGCGCGGAAAAGGGCGTGGCTTTTATGGTGGTCGACTTGCCCTTAAATTAAATGCATAAACGTAATGCGAATTGTGTTGTACGAATACAGAGCTTTCGTTTTAAGCTCGCAATAAATTGCGCGTTCTTTTTTCTTAGGATTAAAATAACAACTAGAAGGATGGGCTAACTTCGGCCGTGCCGAAGTTCGTATACCCTTGCAAACTGTCTTTTTGATTTATATATAATTTGCCAGAATCAAAAGGAAGTATATAAAACCCATCAAATATAAATTTGATGTCCGTGGCATAAAAAAAAAAAAATTAAAACAAATTTTTTTTTTCCCTGATTGTTCCTATGACAGCTATAGCATATAGTCGACCGATTCTGATAAAACTTAAAAGATATATTTCTTTTTATATAAAATTGTCAAATAACAAATTTCGTGACAATTGCTTCGAAAACACCCAAGTTATTGATCAAAAACTATATTTTTAACTGATCGTTCCTATGGGAGCTATATGATATAGTCGACCGATTCTGATGAAATTTGGTATATGTGTTGAGGATTATATAAAACTCATAAATACCAAATTTGGTGATATTGGATTGAAAAACAACTGGGTTATTGATGTTAAACCTTATTCCTGACCGATCGTTCCTATGGCAGCTATATGATATAGTCATCCGATCGGGATGATTCCGAGATATACAATGCCTGCAGCAAAAAGAAGCCTAGGTGCAAAATTTCAGCTCTGTAGCTCCAAGGGTCTCGGAGGAGATTGCGTTGATCCAGACAGACGGACAGACGGACAGACGGACGGACGGACGGACAGACGGACAAGGCTATATCAACTCAGCTCATCTTGCTGATCAAGAATATATATACTTTATATAGTCGGAGATGCTTCCTTCTATGCGTTGCAAACTTCTGACCAAAATTAATATACACTTTGCAAGTGTATAAAAAGTCTGCATTACCAGTTTATTGCCGGTTATAAGCACAACAAAACATACATATGTATGTACATATGTACATATTTATTTATTTAAGAAGAGATGGCAATAATTTTGTATTGATCTTCGTTGAGTTGATTTTTGGTCAAATATTGCGGTGGATATATGTACATATGTATGTATGTCGATATGTATGTAAGTATGTATGTATGTATATACATACATGCATATTTGGATGATATAATATTAATAACAACCTTAGTGTGTCCATGGAAAATAACTCCTTACTCTTACCATTTAACTGGGAGTTAGTCACTTCTAAAACCTCCAAAGGCACTCTGCCTCTAATTAGCATATTACATACATATATGTACATACATCAAATAGAATAATTGGAAAACATAACCTATTTTTGGATTTTTTTCATTATCTATGAATTTATGTTTATGCATGTTTTATTTAATTTAGTTGCGATTCAGCGAATAGAAAGCTAAGGGTGACCATCAAATAATTTGATAGATCCATCAAATCCATGCCTTTGTCATTCATAATAAAGCGTGAAACGCGTTTTCGGATTTTATGCAGCGCATCAACATTAAAAAACAATGTGTCACATTTAATAAAAATTGTGTAATATTGCAGAATTTAGTTGCTTAAATTAAGCTCAATTCTACGGAAAAGTCTATAAATCGGCTATAATGGGCAAGTGTAAAAGGCCAATCAATTTCTAATTAGAAATGTCTAAAATATTTCCATATGTCAGTACACAGTGTCTCACAGCTTATTTCATAGATACATAACTTTAAAACGGAAAAAATTTTAAACACAGAACTGTTACTTAATATATATTCAAATAAAAAACACAAAAATTACTTGATATCAAATAAGTTTTTTTTCGATATGAAAGTAACAAAAATTTAGGAAGGTAACCATTCAATGTCACAGCCTTTTAGACCCAGCTTAAGTTAATGGATATTATCTTCTAACTGTATATTTGTTTTAAATTTGATCCTCGATGACAAGCCAGGATTGCATTATGCGGATTGTCCTAATAGAACCGAATTTCATACCGAGATCCTGAGCACTGTGAACCAAATTTTTGTTTAACACCACACAAAGTATTTATTCTCATTGTGGTTTCAAAATTCTTCATCCTCCAGACATACAGGCCCAAACCATGGCGCTGCCGCCTACAAGTTTCACAGTTTGCTAGAGCTCTTGGAGCACCAAAAGAACGACATTAGCATTTGGGAATAGGTTATAGTTGTTGATGAGTCGATATTAAAAATGTTCATTTCGAATAGGCGGGTCTACGTCCGGCGTAAAGCAAATATACAATTTTGTTTTCTTGGCTGGGTCAAATAAGCTGTGAGCCACTGTACATAAGCCCAGCTAGCTCAAGCCTAACCCAAACGCAAACTCAGACCACCTCTCCGGCTGCATCTGCGTGTCTTCCGTCTTCCCGCCCTGCACCATCCATCCGGCACATCGAACATCCCGGCAGGCAGGCAATAAAACAATGCAGTTTTTAATTATTGCCCGCCTGCAATCGAAGCTAGACCCTGGCCAGACCCGCCAACTTGACTCAGACAGAGACGGAGGCCCAGCCCAGCCCAACTATATATTGGATTGTTTGCTGGTCGTTGGCTGTTTAACCGTTGCATTTTGCTTTTTCTTCAACTATTCTTTTTTTTTTGTTGTTTCTTAACCGGTTTCATTTTTGTGTTTTGTATTTTACGCGAAAATTTCGTTTGCCCTGCGTTACTCACACACACACATACACATATACTGTCGTATGCACGGCATGTCATATAACTGGCTGGGGGTGGTCGGGAAGGGGCGGGTAGTAAAGGCAGATCGAATGCGGCTCGCCAGCGCCATTATGTATCGTGTGAGTGTATATGCGTGCGTGTGTGTATGTGTGTGTGTGTGTGTGTGTTGTTGCCCATTTCATTTTCTGTTTTCTTGTTTCCATTTTTATATTTTATTCGCTTTATTTTTTCCGCTTCGACGCTTTGGCGAGCGAATGAAATCGCGTTTGTAAGCGACGCACTCGCTCACTCACACAGACTCGTAAATACTGACTGTCGGTATATAGAGGCATCTCTCAGATACATGCATTTGTGTGTAAGTATGTGTATACATACATACATATGTATGTATGTACATACATACATTGCATTTTAATTTTATTCTTTCATGCTCTCAATGATGCCTATGCCCATCGCCTTTTCCCCCAACTTCTGTCTCGCCATCACCATCTCACCAACTCCTCGTCCTCATCCTTTTCTCATCTGCTTGCTAGGGTACACGACCACGTTGCACATGCATGAAGTTCTCCTTTTATTCGTTTCTTTTTTGCCGCTGGCTCTATGTATGCTTCTTAGTGCGCCCCTGTCATCGTAGTGCGTTGAAATACTTAATTCGCCATGGGGTACCATGCGTAAATGAGCAATTTTTATTTATATTTATTCAAATAAACATTATTGCGACATTTATGCACTCATACAAACATAAATACATCTGTACATATGTTTATACAGAAATATATGCATTTACATGTGTTTATGTACACCCATTTATTAGACAAGTCGATTCATTTATGTGTACTATAGCAAATATTAAACAAAAACCAAAAAAAAAATCCTCAAAACTCTTGTAAAGTCTCGTGAAACTCCTTATTCAAAAACTATGGATATATAAAGTTGTTTCAAAATTTAATCAGATTATAATGTTTCATCCATTTTTTTCTTACGAATAAAAAAGCACATGTTTCTTCTAACTAGTTATCTCGTTAAATTCGGAATGACTATACGTAACGGGTGTGTTTTTCAGAGGTATAGAACTTTAAATTGCAATAAAACAACGATGGATTATTCCATTGACATGATTTTTTTATTCGAAAGATAATTTAGCTCGGATGTAGTCCAATCTGGACGTCCAATTTTCGATGACTTTTCCAACATTTGTGGCCGTATATCGGCAACAACCTGGCTAATGTCGTCTTCCAAATGGTCAATCGTTTGTGGCTTATCCGCATAGACCGATGACTGTACATAGTCCCCCAGAAAATAGTCTAGCAGTGTTAAGTCACAGGAATGAAAAAGTTAGAAATCATGGAGAGCCATGATTATCGGTATAGAGATACCGATCATAATTGATAATAAGTTCCGTCCATCATCGTTTTTGAAAAAGTACGGACCAATGAATCTACCAGACATTAACCGCACCAAACAGTCAGTTTTTCTGGATGTAACGGTGTTTCGACATACACTAGAGGATTAGCTTCACTCCGGATGCGGCAGTTTTGTTTGTTGACGTAGCCATTCAACCAGAAGTGCGCTTCATCGCTAAACAAAATATTCCGCACAGAACTATTATTTTCGAAATAAAATTTGCACGACTTGCAAAGGTGAGAATAAATCACTTGACAGTTGTCAAATCGGCCGCCATCATAAAAAGTAATACCAACTTAAAATTCTATACCTCGAAAAAAAAACACCCTTTAGAATAGATTAACTCTCATCTCGAAAATCTGAACGATGCTGAAAAGTTTTATATTTCATGTAACTCAGAGGGGGAGTCTAAAAGGAAAAGGCAATATTCGCCTTTATACCTGAAGAAAATATTGAACAGAATTTTTTAATCGTTGGAAAATCTGTGTATTTAACCCTCTAGGGGCAAATTCTTGTGTTGAATTGGATCTGTTCCATTAGATTTTGTTCGGATTCCATAAGCGTTGATGTAAAAAAATATTACGGCCATATTTATGGGGATTAGGACGGGACCGATTGTATGTACATACATACATATGTACATATATCTAAACGACTTTCCCAAATTTCATTTATAGTAGGTTGACTATATCATACACGTTGGTAAATATGTTTGTTTTGAAGAGTTCTCAATCCATTTATAATTTTGCTTTCTGTATAGCGATAAGATGCTATAATAACGATAAACTTTGTAGGGTTTTATTTTTTCCTGTTGTCCAGATTAGTCGATGTTTTTTGTTGATACATTTTAAATAGTTGACTGGGCTCTTTCTCTGTAGGTGAAATGGAAAACAAGATTGCTTCCCCTATTTGTTTGTAACATTTTATCCAAAATTCCTAAGCAATTTTCAACGAAACAAGTAAGACTAATAAACTTAGGACGCCAGCACGCCTCGACCCAAAAGGAAAGAAACACTTGAATTATAAGGACATTAGGGCTGATCTAGTTTACGGTTTTCAAGTTAAAAAAATGAAAAAAGGAAACGCAACACCACATATAGGCACATACACACACACACACACACACATATGTATAGAGAGGTATACATGTGCTCAGGCCACATAATCTTAATCCTTCACACAATAAACGCCCCTGGTTGCCATTGCCACTGCCGCCGCCGCTGCTGCTGCTGCTGCTGTTGCTCATTGCTGAAGGCTCATGGTAGTTGTTGATTCTGATCCTGTTTGCATGCTGCGCCCTTCACAGCTTGCTGTTGCTTTGGTCTGCTCTGCGGCACATTATGGATTTCCAAGCGGCAACAGCGGTGCGTCCTTTTGTTTTAAATTGGCACGGCATGTTGCACATGCGGCACGGGTCGAGTCTATTGCCGTCTCCTTCGTCTTTGTCTTTGGCTATTGTTTTCATTGTCGAGAGTTGGTTTGGCCGACCGGCGGCAACCCTGGGAGCTGTAGCCACTTCCTACATTATTTGTTGACAATTTTGCATTGCATCAAGTTGTAACAGCAAATGGAAATTAACTAAATTGCATTTGTGGTCGAAATGCAATGATAATAAATTAAGATAGATCGAGAATACAATAATGCAAAACTAATTAGTGATAAAAACTGTCAACGGTAAATAAATTAAATATTTTACCTACCTATACGAAATGACACTTTGCACTCAGATACCCGGACGGAGGCCGACAGAGTGAGAGACGTAGATGGAGTCGCCTGCTTCTTTGTATGCCCCCGCATGGAAAGCTATTAAAGTAAATTGCAAATGCATCGTGGTATATGTATGTATGTATGTATGTATGTGTGTATGTATGTATGAATGTTTAGATATGTAGGTACATACATATACATACATACATACATATGTACATATATGTATATGTATGTATGTATAGATAGATAGATACCTGTATAAGTTTGAGTACAAACTCTAATTGCGATTTAATGTCTTTCGTCGGTTTCATTTTCGTATGAAAGTGCTTTGGCTCTGGCTTCTTCGGGTTCACCTGAAATATGCGATAACCATAGAGTAGTAGCGTTTTTTATCAATGCCGGAGACCCCAATGCTCGTCAAAATTAATGGAACCAATGTGTAGGCGTAATTCGTTAGAATGAGAAGGAGGAGGAGGAGGGCGGAAGGAGGGACTTAGTGGGAATACTGCCTGCCTGTACATCTCATTAGTTGGCGCTATGTGTGTGTTTCCCTTACTTCATTGCAATGACTTAATGCATTCTGTTAAAAAAATAACAAAACAATAGAAATGTAAAACAAGTAACCGAAACTAGTTCATCTTATCGCCCAATGGTGATTTATGTGACGCTTATTACACGCATTATGAGTTCGAGTTGCAACTTTTGATTGGAATTTCATCTCTTTCAGTGCAGAGACATAAAATTTAATATTTTTGATATTTATTCTGAAAACGGTTTGAAAAGAAGTTAGACAAAGTAAACTTACTTTTACCTACTATCTACTACTACTACAGTAAACATTTTTTTTTTGTGTCTCTTTATTTACTCTGGCAAACTTCAATTGAGATAACTCTTTGACGACTAACGAGTTTCATGTTTATTTAATGCCCAATAAAAATTGTTTAAGAATAATAACAATATACAATTATTGAAGTACCAAGTTGTTTGTATTAAGTCTTACCATTTACAATATGGTAATTAAAAGTCATAAGACCGGATATTTAACCATCAAATAGTCTTTGTCTTACCAACTCTCTCTTACCAACTGGAGATTCATCTGGCATCCGGAGCAAGGGGTGGAGTTTGCCTTCCCTTCACCCTGGATCTAATATTGCATGTGGTCAATTTGCCGCCAATTCTTAAATCTATAAACAATTGGAAAAAATTTCGAAACTTGGTGACTTTCAAAATCTGATCACTGAGAGAGACGTCGGCAAATTGCAGAATGAGAAATGTTTATACTTATACTCTAGGGATATATGTATGTATGTATGTATGGTTGGAAATAGTGTTACTATCAAAAGAATTCTTGCAAAATGAAGTCACAAAATTGATACTGATAAAAATGAGTCTGGGTTTTTACCGCCTGAGCCTTTGTATCCATTGATCCGTTTATTGAGTTTCCATGGAAAATCCATATTTTCTCGGAACACAGACAAGCAGCGATGCACATACATACATACACACATGCATGTGCAATGTATATGTAAGTGTGGTTGTATGAGGGCTGTGGCAGCAGAATTCGTTTTGCATTAATTAGACATTTTATAGGTGCAACTTGGCATACCTTTTTCGCAGACCACATTTGTAGGATTGTTTGGACCTGGTCAATAGCAAAGGGGAAGAGCAAGAGCAACGGCCAAAGCAGCCAAGACCAGACCCAACCGCAACTAAAAATGCAGCCTAGCGAAGCATCCCAAAACAAATTGCACAAATACAATATATGTATGTATATACGTATGTATGTACATATGTATATATAAGTATGTATATATGTATAAATATATATACATATACACATATATTTCGCATGGCTTCGATAACTTACATTAATTTGATGGACATACAAAGAGCAACTGAGACCGCGAATTGGCAACCAAGTTAAAGCTAACCAACCAATCCGCCAACTAACTTAACTAACCAAGCCATCAACCAAGCCCGAACCCGAACCCAAGACCAATGTCCAATCAATGAGATGCACAAACACATGTGAATATCCGAGCCGACTCTCGCTCCCATTTCCCCATTTATGCGGACTCGGAGTCCAAAGTTAAAATGTCTTAAGAGATGACTCTCTCTCTTCCCTCCGAGTCTCACTGTGTGTGTGTGTCTGTGTGTGTTTGCGTGTGTGAGGCAACATTTTTGCAATAAAAGGCGTTTGCATTTGCGCCAACTTCAAAGAATTCTTGGGAATAGCAAAGCCTAAGCATTGTCTATGCTTTGGTTTTGGTTGCATTTATGATTACAGCAACGAGACAACGTCAACTCTGACGATAAATGTTGCACATACGCTTACACACACACACACACACACACACAAACACACACACACACAGACTCATATGTGTGAGATGGCATCTCCACTTTTGGTTTTGGCTGACTCTTTGACTTGACTTGGCTTACTTTGTGTAGCGGCTGTGGCGGTTGCTGCTGCTGCTCCACCTCCTTCTCCTCAGACACCTCTCCCCCGGTCTGTCTCCTTTTGCTCTGGCTGTGTTTAAATTGAAAATTCCCGATTTGCACACAGTCACAGATGCGCTTAATTTGCACCTCTCCAAATGCATAAAAAACCAAGAAGCCGTGATGAAGCTTACAGCTTGGATTCGCCGGAGTTGGAGTGGCTCTCGGCCATGCGTGGCGGACCTCTTGCACAAAAGTCACGGCTGGTGCTTGGGTTCGGTGTTGGTACTGTTCCTATGCCAAGATGAAGAAATGTGTAAGAAGGATGCAGGAGCGGCTTTAATGCTTGCACTAGTCTCATTCCCTTATGATTAGAGTAGGCCGAGTCCGCTCCTGTTACAGCGATCAACTTGGCATAGGCCAACACTAGCCCCCACCCTCTCTCGATCGTTTCCTTTGGCTGATTGCCGTTTTCTTCCTGCCATTGTTAATTTATTAAGTGGTTACCTTTGTTGTCGCACAAAACCCAACAAAACCCGAATCCAGAAGGTAAGAAGTCTCAATATACTGTCAGCGTGTGTTTTTTTTAATGCATCTCTTTTGGCACGGGACACAAGAAAGAGAGCGACACACTGAGAGATTAAAAGAGGGAGAGAGAGAGACAAAGAGGGAGAGAGAGAGAGAGAGGGGGAGACAGGGGAATGGGAGAACAATGACCATTCGTTGGTTAAATGCTGCCCACGCTAAATTCTCTTGAAATGATGATGCCGCCGCTGATCTTTATTTGATTTCCAAGTTGACAAAGTGGGGGACATTAGGCTGTCACAGTTGGGCGTCAATTGGTGCGGCTTGTTGACATAAGCGCCGTCATTAATTCACAAATACTGCAGAGTGATCAAAACTCAATTTGAATATCTCACCTCCATCTTCATCCTCTGTCTTGCAGTCACACGGCGATCGAACTGATGATGAAATGAGGGACTGCGATTCGGTGGACGGGGAACAGCATCAGCATCAGCTCAGTGCAAAGGCGGCAATAGCAGCTCGTCTCAGCCACACAGTGGTCGGTGGTCAATTCGCCACCACTGGAGGTGGTGATCAGCAAACCGAATTGGCCCTGGGTCATCATCATCCACAATTGCCACCAAATCATCCGTTGAATGCGTTGGGCAGCTTCATGGGTATCGGTGGACTACACAGCATTCCAAATCTTCAGCATAGCGATGTCCTAGAGAAGCTCAAGATGCAAGTACGCGACATGAAGGTGGGATTAATGGTAGGTAACAAGACAAGAGGGGCAGTGCATCAATTCGGGCGAAACTTACAATGCTCTTCTTCTTTTTCTCATCTTCTTGGATTGCAGGAGCAGGATTATGCCGCAGCAGCACATGCTGCTGCTTTCGGGGCCAATATGTTACCCACAACCATCAGTTCAGCCTTTCCACTGCCTCATAATTCGGTGGCTGCAGCAGCGGCAGCTGCTGCCACCTTTGCACCCACATCGGCCAGTAATGGAGCCAGTTATAATGGTGGTGGTGGAACTGGCGGAGGCGGATTACAGGGAAATTCCATTGGGAACACTTCAACCATAAATGGGGCAAACGGTGGCGGTGGATCCGGGTCCGGATCCGCCTCCGCTTCTACTGGTGGCGGCTCACATCCCTTCTCATTCGCCTCACCAACAGCAGCACCTAGTGCCAAAGAAGGTTGGTATTCCACATCCCATGAATGTGGAGAGTCAAGCATTTAAACTATTTCGCACTCAATAGCCACCTCCTCCTCCTCACGACACTTTGCAGCTAATTCCGCATCAAATTCATCGACATCCAGTGAGGCATCCAATTCATCGCAACAGAATAATGGCTGGAGCTTTGAAGAGCAGTACAAACAAGTCAGACAGGTTAGTGCCAGTCAATTGAAAACTGAGTAAACACGAGATGCAATGGATGCAGCTAGCCATCTATCCATCTACCCATCCACCCATCTAGCCATCTATGAAGCAAGCAGGCAAACTATCAATTAACGACTAATAGCTCAAAGCCTTTGAGACCGAGCACAAGCCCAAGCCGGAGTCGGAGCATCTTGGAACCAGTTAAGAAAATAAATGCCAGCCAACCCGGTCGGTTTTTGATCTCGTTTTGCTCGGCTTGAGGCTGCGTTTAGTTCCGGTTTTGTGGCCGTTGTTTGCTGCAATTGAGTAATTAATAGGGAAGCACATCTTTTAGGGCGTTAATTTGGTGAGAAAATAGCCCAGAAATTGGACCAGATGCTGCTGGCTGATCCCCAAAAAAAGAAAAAAAGAAAACCAGGCAATTAGGCCTCGATGGCCTGAACTTTCACGCTTGACCGAGGCCAACATCGTGTGAACGTAAACAGCTTTTCAACTAGCATTCGGTCTCTTGAAACTAATCTTCGATTAACTTTGAATGCACCCTCCCTCGTATCTCCGTCTCCCTCCCCCCCAATCTTCTTCACTCCTTTTTCTTTTTTGGCACTGAAACAATTCATCAAATGGGCCCGCATTCTCTATGCACTATAAAAACTTTGGCCCTCGCAATGTAAGCAAAAGATACTTTGGCACAAGTGTATTTGTATCTGTGTTTGCCATCTTACGGATGACACCTTCGCTTACACCACAAGTTGAATTCAATTTTGTGCCGTTCATTGAAAACCCAAACCGGCTCATCTGACAGCATTTGGGTCGCTGTTTGTTGCTCCGCACAGCGAAAAATAAAATCTTTGAGGTTGATGAAAATGGCGGATTTCATTAATTGTGGAAAATGAGATGAAACGAGACGAAGCGATGCGACGATAATTATGTTAATTGCGTCTATGAAAAGCCATTTTGAATTTAGAAATGAAAATTATTTTGTATATCTATCTAAGCTATTTGCCCACAGATACAGATACATATACAGACACAGGCCCAGACACGGGGACAGGGGACAGACACATTGTCTATCTGCCCATCTAGCGATCCGTCTATCTATCTATCTATGTATCTATCTATCTATCCATCCATCCATCTATCCGCAGACGAAGACGAAATATTATTTTTGGTATATATGTATGTATGTATGTATGTACATATAGAATACATACTTGTTGTATTCTTATTTATTTTTTTCCCCGATTTTTTCTCATTTCTTGTATTATTCTGTAGTTCTGCTAGTTCGTTCGTTTGCTCGCTTTGCCCACGTTTGCTCTCATTAATCAATGTCAATTATCTGTACATACTGAATAATTATGTTTAATTATAGCGCACAGTGCCACAAAAAAGCATTTTCCAATATATGATATTTACTACAAATACACTTTGTATACATATGTATATACATACACTTATATTTTACACTTAGATATATTTTATTTCTTTTGTACTTAATTCTATTGAAAGAATTTGCCTTCGTTTTTTAATTTTAGCGCATGATTTTTCAGCTCACTTGAAATTGATTATCGTGATTTAGGGGATTGTGGACAAAAAGGGAATGCCATAATGTAAATTGGTTTAGTCATCGATTGGGAAAGGCAAAACATTCTAATCCAAGTCAAACATTAATTGTTAATAAACAGTGGAAAATTAGCAAATCTATTAATTCTGTAATCAAGTTTCAAGATTTATTATTCTTTGAGTCTTTAAAATGTTGCAAATTGAATGTTATTATTTAAATGTATATTATTTAACGAGTTCGATATCAAATTGATTTTCATTTAATTTCAAATAAATTTAAGTTCGTGTGAATCGAGAATGCAGAGATTGGGCAGAGAAATGGAAGATGGAAGGAAGAATTGGAAAATCTGGTCGACACATTTTTCAATGACGGGTGTGAAATTCTTAAACAAATAATATACAGATGCAGATGTACATATATCTTGTAGATACATGTGTAACTAAGTGGATATGAACCTTAAATAATGCTCGCAATGCTTCGGGATAACATTTGGAAGGACCAAAATGCAACGGGATATTTAGATATAAATTGGAAACCTTTTTTTGTTTTTCATTGCCTGCTAACACTCTGATAGTTATAAATTACACTTACTCGCTCAGTTATACACACACACACACACACACACACACCCACACAGTAACGAAACGAATTTATTGAATTCCCAGAATGAAGGATTCAAATTTCAAGCACAGAGAGAGAAGAAGAGAGTGATATCTTTTAGGTACAAACTAAGTCTAGCGACAAATAAGTGAGATTATTTTTATAACCCAAACCCAAACACAAACCGAGCGATTGCCCCTGTGTCTGTATGTGTGCTTCTGGTGTACGCATGTGTGTGTGACTGTGGTGTGTGTGTCCAAGGCTACTTACAGATTGTTATAAAAACGATTATGATTGGTCTACAACTTCCATGTCAGGGGATTTTTGTCGTGTTGTTGTTCACATTTATCGTTTTATTGCCACGGATTTGGGTAACGGTATTGGGAACGGTCCAAGATCAGGACCTGGGTGGATTTGTCTGCTCTTTGCGGCTGCTGCTCTGATGCAAGGAGTCTCTACAACCGAATTGATGCCTCAGAATGGCAGGTTTTCCTTTCAACCCTTGTGTCTGTCTCTGTGTAAAAAAAAATCGGACTTCATTTTATGATTATTAATACAAATGCCCAAAGAGAGATGCAGGCAGGCGGCGTTTCGGCTGAGGGAAAGATACAAATACAAATAATAATATCTGTGTCTGTGTGCGTGTGTGTGTGCATGTGCGTATCTGTGTGTGTGTTTGTCATTTTGATTTTGTGCGTCGACATGGACAGCATCTAAATAGATTTTTAGTTGATAAGCAACCTTTGATGGCGTTGCATCGTGTCCTTTGATCGATGAGAGTGTAAAATCAATTATAAGAATATTAAATAAATACATTAATCAATATTGATGATTGTTGATCAAAAAACAATAAATAAATAAACTGTTAACAAGTGAAATTGAGTGATATTGCGAACAAGAGAACAAGAGTTTGCCAAGATGTTGATTTCAGAGGATCAAATCCAAGAGGTATTCATTCCAATCAATGAAAAAAAAACGAAGTTTAATTAAAAGTTCCATCAATTCTCTGGATGAACATGATTATGATCATAATGCAGATGATAACGATGGTGAAAATAAAGTCGAAAAGTCGAAAAACAACTTCAACTTTGAAGTTGAAGTTCAATCAATGCCTTCTGTGTTATGCCTGTGCCAAGGAACAAAAAGTATTAAGTATTAACTCTATAACTCTCTTGTGGGCGTCGTGCATCATAAAAAATATCCAACCAGTCTCTCAAGCACAGCCACAAAGATCGTCAGTTAGTCAGCCATCCCGCCAGCCAGTCAACCAGTCTACTCTGAGATGAGCCAAGTCGAGGCAATGGCAAACTTGTTGAACCCTGAGAGTGACTCCGACTTGGTTTTAAATCATTTATGCCAGGCAAAGCCAAGCGATGGGCAAAGGGAAGGAATGGCAATGGGCACAGGAACTGAAACAGGCAATGGCACGGCCCGGGCACGGGCACGGGCACCAGGCGCAGGCGCAGTCACAGGCAATGGCAGTTCATCATCATTCGCATTGACTTAGAATGTTCACCCAGGCCCATGAAAGAAGGGATCTGAATGTGGATGTGGATGCAGAAACTGAAACTTCTTGCTGCAGTAGGCGGAAAATATGATGAATTCCAAATTTGATGAGTTCAACTCTAGATAGTGTCATTAATTTTCAGACTAGGTTTAGTTCATCCTTTTCTCCCTTTACTGTAAGTTTAAATAATCGTTAACTTGGTTCTTTTTCCTGGGGCAAGGGTCAAGCCATGAACTTCTCAGTGCAAAGCCCGAGATACATACACACTATGTATGTATGTATGTATGTATATATGGATGTATGTATTCTACGTGGTTCATCACATATCCATGTGGAAAGATGAATCTATAGTTGGGAAAATTCTTGATCACCTAATTATGTATTGTGTAACATGATGTTGACCTTTTTGTTTTGAAATGTTTGTTATGTTTCGTGCCAATCGAGACTAAGGGCTGGTTTTCAACCCTGAACCCTCAGTTACCGACACCATGCCACTCCCGCCCCGTTGTCAGCCCCTCCTTCTGCTCCTGTTGATATCCTTATTGTTGTTCCTGACAACACACACACACATCTCCTTTGTCTCTCCACAAACAATGGCCGCCATCTTCTCTTTCCCTCCAATCCAATTCAGTCAGGTTAATTGGTTTAATTTTACATATTGCTACACTATTTGTTCTATATATGTACATTGTATATATTTTTTCAAAATGTTCTTATATTTATACGTATTCTATATATTCTCGTTTCTTCCATCTCTTTCACATTTTAGCTCTATGAAATCAATGATGATCCGAAGCGAAAAGAGTTTCTTGATGATTTGTTCTCGTTTATGCAAAAGCGCGGTAAGTTCAGATGAATTCTAAAGATGCATTTTGTGGCAGGAGCGGGGAAAATGATGATGACGATTGAGATACTTGAGCCACACGTTGTCGTTGACATTTGCATATTATGTTTGTTTATGTTCCTGGACCAGTTCATCATCGTCATCATCAGTTCTTCCATATGCTGACTCAGCCAGCCAAGTGTCTTTTGTCCAACTCACTTAAATTATGTTAATTGAATAAATTTCTTGGGACTTTTAATATTTGATTTGAAAGCAAAGAGAATTTTCTCTAAAATTACAGAGAGAAAGAGAGTGAGATCGAGTGAGAGAAAAGGTGAAAGAAAGGGATGGGTAGACAGCGAAATGATGCTGCAGCCATTAAAATATGCACAAAATTCCTTGGAAGACAAGAGAGAAATCATTATGTGGCAGCCTCTTTTTTGTTTTTTTTCTTTTTGTCATTTTGTCACTTCAAATTACAGTCAAATGCTGCACACACATGAACATACATATAGTTGTGGCATTGGTTGAAAGGGGGTGAACGATGGGGTGAGGGGGGATTTTCAACCATATGCATATTGGTACTTAAATTTTTAAAGGCAACAGGCAGCCTATTTATAAATGCAAAATACTTATGCTTTCCTGCACTTTTTTCCCATTAATTATTAAAATTAACATAGAAAACAAAAACCGGACACACCGACACAAAACAATCTGAATTGAATTAGGACCACCGAAAGGCAACGGTGCCATGTGAATGGCCAATAAATTATATTTCCTGGGTGCCACATACCCCACACACAACCCCCACACCTCTCTAAAGAAAAGTCCTCGAATATATGTACATACAGCCAAACATATGTATGTATGTACATATGTATGTATTTGTAGCAATGGACTATCGTTAAATTTATTTTTATTTATTTGCATATTTGCAACATGCAAAATAATAATCATAAATATGTATAAAATATTTAGAAATAACAAAAGGTTATGCCAAGTGCGTTTCTGATACAAAAACGATGATGTAATATCATTACCGACGAGACACTTTTCAATTCCACTCCAAACATACATATGTACATACATACATACATATGTACATACATACATATGTACATACATACATACATACATATGTATGTATGTACATGTCGATGATCGTTTGCTGTGAATCCGAAATTAATCCCTAACTCTTATCACTTTATCATTTTAAGGTTTTATTTGGATGGTTTATTTTAGTGATCCGATCCGATCTGATCCTAATCTTCGTCTGTTTTCTGACCAATATCTCAATATCTGTGGATTCATTTTCAATCTTAACATTGTAAAATTATCCCACACGTAATCAAAGTCTCGAAGATATATGTATGTATGTATGTATGTATGTATGCTGTAAGCTGCACGATAATTTGTAGGGATTTAGATTTGGCACAACAAATAATAACACTTAGTTATGTACATATGTACATCATATGTATGTACATTTGTATGTATGTACATATGTATGTATTTATGTATGTATGTACATATTTGTATGCATACATATATGGGAATTCTTCAGGCTTAGCGAATTAGAACTTCCTCGTCAGTGACTTGTCCTCAATTTGGCTTGTATCTGCAATGTTTATTTAGTTAATAGAATACCCCAACCATAGGCCAATGTGCTGACTTATCCGCCAGTTTATTTTCGCACTTTTATGCTAGGCAAGTTCTCTGGGGATTGAATGAGGAGGTGTTAATGTTAAAGCCCAAGCTCGTCTTGGCCCCAAACGACAATCATTTATTTTATCCAATTTCATTGTAACTCTCCAGAATAGGACTCTCTCCCTCTCGCTTTTTTTTATCTGTCTTTGTATCCGTCTCTGTTGCACTGGCATTTTGGATGGATATAGCATACATATACATACATATGTATGTATGTACATACATATGTATCTAGGAGGAGGTTGACAACTTAATGGATTTTAATCTGTCACATGCGTTCAAGTTTTGACATGCGCTTGCTTGGTCGACGGACTCATTCTGGGTACCGGTACCCACCCGTACCCGTAACCGTAACTGTACTCTGGGGCTGTGTGAAGTGTCTGCCTGGCGAGGAAATGTCCGAAACCGAGAACAAACTAAATAATGCCAAAAAATAAAAAAAGAAATGCGCACAAAAAAAAAGTGTTGGATTTTATAGTATCTATAGAGATAATACTAATAATAATACCGTATAACGGAAATTATGTTCACGAAATGGAACTGAAATAAAAGCATTCTCTTATACTATTATGTATATCTATGTATGTATGTATGTACATACATACATACATATGTACATATGTAGAAGATACGATTATAAATTTGACGTTTTATGTGTTTCCTATAGAACACTATGCGACTAAACGTAGAGGATGGATATAGTAAATGTGTGTGTGGTGAGATTCTGTGTGTGTGTGTGTGTGTGTGTGTGTGTGTGTTTGTGCAACGAAGAGCGGCGCAATTCTTAATTAAAAGACGTCAATCACTTATCAACTGAAGGCGCTATTTTTGGGTAGACAGACCCTTGCCAGATCCCCGCGACTGAGTCTAAATATCTAGCGAGGAAAAGTAAACTCAACTAAATCAGTTGTCAGTGGGCATCATTTGCTCTTATGATTTCTGACTCGATCAAATTTCTTTAAATTTCCATTAAAAATCGCCGCGTGACATCTAAGAATAACATAAATCCATAATAAGAAAATAAGTAAATATCAAAAATAAATACATATGTATATATACATAAATGTATATATGTATGTACATACATACATATGTACATATGCACAGATTAAATGTGTTTGTACTTTTAGATAGCATGTGCGTGTTAGGCTCAATGGATCCTTGGATATGGGATCGACGATGTACGAACTTCGATCAGCGATCTCTGATCTTGGATCTCCTCCAGGCAGCTCGATCAATGGTGCTGCTTTTAATGATTCAATTGGATCGGGAGGAGACTGCAACAAAGTTAATCATTAAATTGCCATTGATTATGTTGCTGTTGTTTGTGGCTCCAACTGTGGCTGTGGCTCGTGCAGTGATTGATCCTCACTTTTTGCTTACCTACAAAATAAATCGTACAGTTCAGTTCATTTATACGTCGTCGTCGTCGTCCCCCCCCCACTCACTCTCATATGCATACCATCGGCACCCGATCTCGATTCCAATTTCGATCGAATTTGTTTATATGCATAAAAAACAAAAACGTATTTTCATTCAATCAACACGTCCATCAACGAGTTTGATTGATTCCTTTCGGGCTCATAAAAACAACAAAAAAAAAAACCAAAATGAAAAAAAGAGGAAGAGAAATGAATACAAAATTCTGAGGCAGCAACAACAAGAACATCATTTTCAAGCATTCTCGTAAAAAAAAGTCAAGGAGAGAAGCCGGCAGCAACATCGGCAATATACAAAATCGAATTACTCACGTACCAAGCTGGCAATTATGCAAGTCGATTTATTTTTTATATATTTAAGTACTCTACAAAAAAGGGATACTAAATACATACATACATATGTATGTACATATGTATGTGTTTTGTTATATATTTAGTTAATGACAAGTTACAAGATACTTTAAAAGAAATAATCTAGAGGATCCTATCATTTAATTGCTTCAATTAAAATATATAACAAAATTCTTATTTTAAACTATGTATATACGGAATGAGCAGAGGGGGGCAGGTGATTCATTAGGAATAATTTTCAAAACGATTTCAATTCGATAAGTCGATAATAAGTTAGTACGGTTCAATTAAAGTTAACTTTAGTTTTTGAGTTCGCATTCCCACTTTACCAGTTCAGACACGTGAACATTTTCAACAATTTAATGATGTTGCTGAGGAGTGTGCTGGGATGGATGGATAGATGCTGGGGAGGATGGGTGATGGGATATGATGATTAGATGCCATAAACAGTTCGACATATGTACAAACATCATGTGTGTATGTTATATATAGTGGAGAACCGGCAACAATTAGGATTTATTTCTGTTTTTATCGGTCTAGGCTACTAGTGTTAATTGGACTCTATCTATCGCTCTCTCTCGCTCTCTCTCTCTCTCTCTAAGAATGAGAGAGAGTAAGAGAGATCGCACTCTTTCGTGGCAGTGTGTGTGTGTGCGTGTATGCGTGTGTGTGTATAAGATCAATCTGTTTTATGGCATCTTTTAATCGCATTTAGCTTATTGATGCGTTTAACGAGCTTACGCTCAACATTTACAAGTGCAAGTTTTATTACTGATCTTTTCGATATTTTTGTTTTTGTTTTTGTTTTTTTTTTTTTACCGTTTTGCAGGCACACCCATTAATCGATTGCCGATAATGGCCAAATCCGTATTGGATCTATATGAGCTATACAATCTGGTGATAGCACGCGGCGGTTTGGTCGACGTCATCAATAAGAAGTTGTGGCAGGAGATCATCAAGGGACTACATCTGCCATCGAGCATCACCAGTGCGGCATTTACCCTGCGTACCCAGTAAGTACATCTCTTTATCTCTCTCTCTCTCTGTCTGTCCGTGACTACTCTCCGCTAGGGGGACACTTGCCAGTCGAAAAGTATGCACAAGACAAACACACAAACAACAACGTGAAACTGGCAAAAGCAAAATCAAATATTGCAGCAGCCGATCATTTAGGCGGCAATCGATCAGCGAGTGAGCTGATGTCCCTGCCCCTGCCTCTGTCCGGGTCCCTGTCCCTGTCTCTGAGATTGTGATTTGTGTGTTTGTTCAACGCTTTCGTATTTACACGATAATTCAACTTAAATGTCCCACAGGACTAGTGTCATTGCTGTTGTATTTGCTTTTGCTTATTGTAATTTTATGCATCTTGCAGATACATGAAATATCTCTACCCATACGAGTGCGAGAAAAAGAATCTGAGCACTCCAGCTGAACTTCAGGCGGCCATTGATGGGAATCGTCGGGAAGGACGTCGCTCCAGCTATGGTCAATATGAGGCCATGCACAATCAGATGCCATTGGTGAGTAAAAGCAAATTAATGATTGACCAAACAAAGGATACGACTTACGCCACATTCACCTGCAGACGCCCATTGCACGTCCCCCCGGGATGCCTGGCAGCATGCAACAAATGTCGCCCCTGGCCTTGGTCACGCATGCCGCGGCAGCCAACAGTCAACAGGCACAGGCTGCAGCAGCTGCTGCTGTGGCGCATCGTAGACTGATGAGTGCTCCTGGTTTCGGTCAAATGCCCAATCTGGTTACCCAAGAGATAGAGAATCGTATGATGGAATATCTCCAGTTGATACAGGCCAAGAAGGAGCAGAGTCTCACACCCATTCATCCACATCAGCAGCAGCAGCAACAGCAGCAACAGCAGCAGCAATCACAGCAACAGTCGCAGACGACACAGCAGCAACATATCCACCAACAGCAACAACGTCAGCGTTCCCAAAGTCCGGAGATGAGCACCCGTGAGGCGCTTAGTGCACAGGTCGCCCTGTGGCATATGTATCACAACAACAGCAGTTCGCCGGGTTCCGCCCACAATTCACCACAGCAAGGGTAAGTGGTGAGCTTTGTGAAAAGCTTTCACAGTGACACGAGCTTTGTAAAAGCGTAAATTACTCTAATCGAAAGCTCCGATTACTTCGATAAAAATATATTTATCATCAGTTAAATTCAATTTGTTAATTTTCTCTCTGTCTCTCTCTCT